>CM060929.1:287892027-290292027 GCA_030765085.1 Allium cepa
ATATACGTTTTCATCCTAGCTTGACTTGCATTACTTAATCTCTCGGGCATAAACGCCCATAACACTTGCATCCCAAAGCTCATTTCGTAGGATACAAAGTGGGCTTTGTTTGACATATTTCCATATAACAACTTTGTTACGCACACCATCGTCTTTGTCAAGCTATTATTGCTAATCATAATTGCTTCAGTTCGTTGCCTTCTTTAGAACCTTAATTTAGCATTCCAAGCGGTTCGACATGTTTCATTGTTCTACACTCCTTGTTTGGGGTTGTCCTACCGAATAGCATTTTCTGTTCGGCTCTACGCTATTCGGCACCGAACAAATTGGGGAGGCTTATATAAAGGCTAAGCCACCCCCGAATTCATACGCTGCCTTCATTTTCTCCTTGGTTCAAAAAAGCTGCCTCTCTTCATCTCCCATTGGAAGTTACCTTTCCAATTTTCCAATGCCTTCAATTTTCCGATTGTTTCTGGATTTTTGCAGAACGTTGGCATATTGACGAGTGTGAAGGAAGTGTTTATTGTTGCTTACAGCAACGCTTGGTCTGTTAGCTTCTTTATTTCTGTGATTGTCTATTGGTTGCTGTGTAAGTTGTCCAGGAGAAGAAGATGAAACCATTGTGCATACCAAATTCAAAACAATATATGTGTATTCTTGAGATTGATAGATTTGATACACGTCAAAAGGTTTAAATTTTTATCAAAACTGAAATAAAATGCATAACTCTAATTTCTATAAACATGAAAAGAAAATACCTCTTTACTTTCTGAATTGTATTATGTTTCTTGTTTGTTATATGTAACCGATGGAAGAAGGAAAATCAAGAAGAAGAAAACTTCATATGCAATTTGCTAACAAAACTTAACTTTTGTCGATTTGTTCTAAAATCCAAATTTATACTTTTTAATGTATTAACTATAAGAATAGATAATTATTTATTATATATAACATATTTATTTTAAGATTTAAACTCCTTTTAAATTTAAAACGAACGAAATCTCTCATTTTCGAAGTAGCGAAATTACGGGTCGTTACACCCTGACTCTGTGCTGACTTGTTATTACTAAACAAAGTAAGCATCTTTTTATTTCTCAAAGCCATCTCCACGACTACATCACATGGATTCCTAAAATATGGCAAAGTTGCTCTAGCAAGCTCAGGTCTCAATCCATATATGTACTTCTCATTCCTCTTAATTACTATATCCACAATAGCGTATCCTATCGAGACAACTCCTCAAACCTCATTGCCTACTTAAGCATAGTCATATCGCCTTGCACCAATTTAGCAAACTTCCTTAGCAGAGTTGACTTAGCAGTTTCAGACATAAACCTCTATTTAAACCTTCTCCTGAATTCTGCCTAAGTCAAAGTTTCCTCTGCTACCCTAACAATCACGCTATTCCACCAGTACAACGCAGCACCTAGCAGTTGTCTAGATGCCAATCTCCTCTTTTGCTTATCGTTCTGTCCAAGATCAGCGAAAATCCTTTCATAATGAAGCTACCAATTCTCCACTTCAATTGCATCCCTCGTTCCAGTAAATGTTTCCCTCTAATTCTTGCTTGCATCATGTTGACAATGATCTGATACATTGCTCCTATATCAACAGGTGGTGTTCCTGCAACTACGTTAGCAACTATCTATCGACCCGGATTCCTTCAAACCTTGAGCTTACCATTTCCATTGCTTTTGGTGGTTCCTCCACCGAGATTCACTCTTTTAGTTTCTACCACCATACCTTATTCCCTTAAATTTGCTTCCGAACCTTAGTAAGATAGGGAAGAACGGTCTAAAGAGAGGGAGAATGGAGATAAAGTATATACTTATATATAGCAAATACAAATATGTTACTACCCCAATCTTATTCTTTGATTCATTAGGATCATGCTTTAAAAATCACTTTTAAGTTAAATATTCTTTAATTTTTACATAAACCTATGCTCTGATACCAAAATGTAACACCCCCCACATCGAGGCCTGAAACTAAGCACTACAGATGTTCTAGTCATCTATAGTATTAATTTCCGCTAAAAAAATATGGTCATATTAACGGTATCCATAATACCAGAAGCATAGGAATATGAAATAATTTAAACATAATTTCGAAAACAACTTGTCTCATTACATTTCAAATTAGTATTTCATATTCGTTACATAATCCCAAAACATCGCCCAGGTTCAGATAAAATATAATTTTTACGAATTACGCCAAGAGCGACGTACGAAGATGCCCCATTGGATGATCAGAGTTACTAAATAGACAAAGACATCCACTGTCAGTATATTTATACAACAATTCAATAACACAGCGGATGATAATACTAGATAAACTCTTACATAGCTAGTTTTGCCTCCTACACGTCTTCGTAAGCTTTATTCATCAAAACTTACTTAACTTGTAAAGCCTATACTCCTGACCTACTAAAATAAATTTTTGAGCATCCGAGAGTTTAAGGGAAAACATATACTTTGAGTTAGACAAAATGCCTGGTTTAAATAATAATATGCCATCTCGGTTACTTAATATTAACTGAGACTACGCCGTTGAGCGGAATGTGTTTCCTCCTTTCTAATATTCTTTGAAATATATATTTTGCAAAACACTGTCCTGCAACCAAACTCGTTAAAATAAAAATATAATAATAATATGCTAGCAAGAAATATAGATAACCATGACTCTCCGTCAAATCGAAGGACTTCTTGTCCTAATGTTTAGTTTTCACAGGATAACTATCAACCTATATGGCTGACTCAGACTACAACATATATCAAATGTTCTAACAAACCATTGAAGGAAAATTGGATGGTCCATCCTGAAGACTTACTATTTCTAGGGTCAACTGATCGTAATGTATCTGCAGTCTAATCAATAATCTAATTCATCTCTGTATATTCCTTTCTATGTGTATACCTACTTTTAGTCCTATACCGACATAGCTCTATGTGTTGGAATTTTGGACTAATATAAGCTAGGGGCTAACAGCTTGAGTAAAGGGCACAACACTACGCCAGTCTCATCTGGTTTTCTAATCTCTGAGTTAATTCATCCTGTCACAATTTATCCGAAAGTGATAAGAACAATAATCTCTTTACCAAAGTACTAGGATAAGTACCCTTATTATTTCCTTGAAAATACTCTTCTTTATATACGATTTAACCCTTGAAATCATATTCAAAACAAGGAAAATTACAGCCATTCATTTTGTCTTAAAATAATTATGGCATGATATATGCTTTATAAAAACAATATTGTTGAAGACCAAAATCATTTGAGGTCATCGCCTCTCAAAACAATAGACCATAAAGCCAAGACAATGTAAAACTTTTACAATGATAAAGCTCGGTGACTTCGTCGCCGTTAAGGGTCTTCTTCCTTCTTTAGTATGCCTTTGACTTTTTAAAACATAAGGCCATAAGGACAAAATAACATATAGCCTTTATATTGATAAACGAAATGAGGTCATCGTCGACGAGGGTCTTTGTCGCTCTCAAATAGGTTAATGTTTTTAACTTAAAAACATAAGGGGATATAATCGAAATCATCCACATCGTAAAACATAGTATAAATCTACATACGGATTTTGATGACATTAATGGATGTCGACACCAATGCCTTAACTAAAATAGTGGCCTCATAAGGGCCAAAGTCATAATCTACAGTGACATAGCCTCTTCGAAAATAACGGCTAAGGATTTAAAGCGGTAGGGTATAAGTTCGAAGTCATTTAATATAAAAATATGCGTCATCATTCAGCCAATAAGATAAGAGGCTTCATAGAGACGAAGTAGTCACTTCGAGAATATGGGGTCGGCGACTCTCTTAAACAACAACATGCCTTTATATAAAAAAGGAGACACTTAGGCTATGCGGCAAGACTACGTCAAAGACCATCTCTTCGACTTTGATGCTATGTCTCCAAATTCAACCATGTCTAATCCATTCCATACCAACTCGCATTGATATCATACGTATCGTTCTAGTTAACATTGAATACGATAAAAGCGGCAAGATGGAGGGCAACGTTGTCCTTGTCGGCATGGAAAAATAGTAATTACCATTAAAACTACATTTTTACTGATAAAATCAATTTCTTTCTACCTACTCCATATGTTTGTCGAGCTCTTATTGGTTGATAAAACTTTATCACTTTTCCAGAAAATTCTGCCATAGAGCGTATTTTATATTTCCAATACATATTTGCAAACTAACCCTATTTAATATTAAAATCTTAATATAACAATTAAGCACTTCTAGCTTAAAACAATTTATTTATCATGCATAAACACTTAGGAACCATTTTTTAGATCCGAAATTTAATTATTTTTAATAAATAAACCTGAAATGACCCACTTTTTAGACTTTTAAAATTCATAACAAATTCATAATTGCATGGAAAATTATGGAATTCGAAAACCACTTCGCAATAATGTTTCTAGCGTCATACTAAAATTTCAGATCATTTGGGTGTCATATTATAGGTTTTCCAAACACAATATCACTAAATTTTATAGATGAATTCTTTAAATTTACCAAAAAGTACATAATAATTCAGTCATCAAAAGCATGGCATAATATTATCAAAGCATTTCAGATTGTATATTTAAATCCAAAAACAACAATCAAAAGTTGAGATTCATCTATCATTCACCTTGAACGGATTAAGAAAGTTAAGATTTGTATTAGATTTGATTCCCCTAAGATTTTACACGATTTCTAAGCTTTTTCTTCCTTTTGAACCTCCTATGGCAAGCCTTACTTCTTTAGTTTTTGGTTTGTTTGTGTAAATGAAGTGAATAAGTGAGAAGGAATGTAAGGATATTATTATGAATGTTAGCTTATTCCTATTTTTCCCTTAGCATGTTCTCCTTCTTATTAATATCATAACTGATTGCATTCAATCATTAATTAACGCACGACCCACATTAATACTAAATCTCATTCTCCTTATCATTTAAAATTATTTTATTTTATTTACCCAATTAAATGTCTTAAATAATGTTAATCAAAATTAAGATTGTTATAGACTCCTCTCCTTAAAGGATTTTGTCTTCGAAATTACGATAAGGCACGCATATCAATCTTAAAAGCATATATGTAAAACATACCATCAAACAAGTCAGGATAAGTGGCCCTAATTCTGCTTCTATTTCTTAAGTATAGTCTCTCTCATCATCACTCCACTGGACTTTTACTAATCTGACTATCTTGTTTTAATCGTTTTCTCATCCTTAGCCATAGTACAAACTAGATGTCTAACTATAGTCATGTCCATCTCCACCACTAAAACTTCCAATGTAGTCGGAGTGATAGTAGTCTCTAGATCTCAAAAACACTTCCTTAAAAATGAGAAATATGGAAAACATTGTGGACTCCTACCAAACTATTCGGCAACTCTACCCTATATGCGAGTTTCCCGATCTTTTCTTTAACAAGAAATGGTCAAACAATCCACAAAGCCAATTTACTTAATTTCTCGAATCTCACTGCACCTTTCATCAGTGATAATTAAATGATCTCTAACTGAGAACTCTAAATCTTTTTGTCGTTTATCCGCATAAATTTTCTGTCTAGACTGAGTTTCCTTCATCCTTGCTCAGATTAACTCATTTTTTTTCATGGCTTCTCTTACCATATCTAGACCAAGAGCTAATCTATCTTCGGTCTCCATCCAACATATGGATGATTTACATCGCCTTCCATATAAATCATTAGATGGTGTCATCCCTATACTAGTCTGATAATTATTATTATACGAAAACTCGACTAAGTATAGATGGTCTTCCCATGCTCCTTTAAAATCTAGCATGCAAGCTATTAACAAATACTCTCAGACTTTGTCAACGTTTTCTGTCTGCCCATTGGTCTGTGGATAGTAACTCATCCTGAGCTTGGTGCCTGTGACGACCCGGAATTTTTGAGCGTTCAAAATTTGAATATTTAATTGATTTTAAATATTTAAAAGTTAATTTTAACCTAAATTACGAATATCACAATTTATTTGATAATTGAATTATTGAATTAAACAATTTGAAGTTGATTAAAATATTGAATCTGGAATTTTAAGCCTGTTATAAATAATCTGAAGGCTTGTAAAATTTATATTGATAGCATAGAGGATAATAGAAGTTGTAAAATTTGAAATAAATAGTGGGTTGTTCAGTTTTAAAAGTATATCGTTTAAATTGAATTTAAAAATAGCCTTCCGAGGCGCAATCTCGGAATTTGACGAAACCAGTTCAATTGGATCCGTAATATTATATTATTGTCGGATTTCAATTTTCGCAAGGTTCGGAATTACCGATTGATCTTACAGACCGTAAAGGCAGAAAGAAAGATAATTAAGTTTAAAGTACTTAGTCAAATCTTTTTATAGAAGTCTCACCCCAAGCTTCTAATGCAAGCTTCATTTTCACTTTAGTAATTTTGGCCGAAGCCTTATCCATCAGGATCGAAACCCTCAAATTAAAAATGGCCGACGTTATTCACGTCTTCCTCTTCAATCAAAATTAATTACCGCATAAAAAAACAATGGCGTTCAAGAGGGGAAGTGGACGAAATCGAGTTCGTTCGAATCTCGTGGGGGAAGGGGCCGAGACAGTAGGGTTATCGATTGTTGAAGGTGGGTTTCGTGAGGGGCGACGAGGGAGTGACTCGTCGATGAGGTGGGTGCGAGTCATTCGTAGGGTTGTGGGAAGACGAGCGATGTCGACGATGTCACGAAATTTCGATCGATGGTTGAAGGGAAGTTCAAAGGTGGATTCGGTCGAGTGCGAGAGTCACGTTGGCGGTGCAGTCGAATCTGGTTTTGGGGTCGGAGGTTGCAGGCGAGTTCGGCGTGAAGGTTAGGAGGGATTTTCTTTGGATGGCAGATGTTTAGAGGTATTCGTTTTCTTTCCCTTCTCGTTTAGCTTAATTTCTTCAAAGATAATCGAATATAGTAAGATAAAAGTTAAATTATGTTTGAATTTAATAAATATATATACTGGGTTCTTGGTTTATTTACTGAAGAATTGTATATTACATAAGAGTAAACTGCTGTTGTTTTCGGAAAAAAATAATGGAAAAGAGCTAGATTTTTGAATCTGTAAATTTTAACTAAAAAAGTGTATTTTTGGAAATTTATTTAATTAACTTATTTAACTGTTGGTTGCTAAAATATTCTGTAAATGGAAATCGGTTTAAAATTTAATTTATTTGCTTTAGAATGAAATCTCTGGTTAATTAAATTATCAAATGAAAATTTAATTGTTCGATTGACTTGAATATTGATAAAAATCACAAATGTTTATACAAGGTTATAACCTAGGAAATCAAGTTGAAATTGAAGGGGATTGCAAAACTAAATCAAAGGTGAGTTAATCTCACTCAGTTTAAATTTAAATTTAAATGATTAAATTTAAATAATTGTTGGATGGTTGAATTGATTGATGTGATATAGTATGGTATTTTAGAATTGGTGTATTATGTTGTGCTAACATTTGTGGATGCAGGGAAAACATGTTGGAGGGATCCAATTTGACCCCTCACATTTATTTAAATTATTCAATACTCTCTGTTGTGATTATTTGATATCCTATGATGAGTTATATTGGAATATTGAATGTTATGGTTTGATTGGATATTTGGCTATAATGAATTACCAAAATATATGAATTGGATTGTTGAAAAGAAATTAAAAGGGAGTAAATTTGTAAGCGAAATAATTATAGAAAGTTTGAATAAATTAAGAATGAATTGAAAAAAAATGGAAGTAATAAGGATATAGTAATAAATAACTTTAAGTATGAAGAGAAATGGAATTTTGAATAAAATGAAATTGATGAATTGTAAACTTAAGTTATATCAATTAAAGAAATAAAGAATTATTTGAAAATTCAAAGTTTAAATTTATTTAAAAGAATAAAGAAGTAATTGAGAAATCTAAAAATTGGAATCAAGAAATGAGATCTGAAATTAATAGATTCTGAATTAAAGGGAATAAATTGGAAATCAATTTGGGAAATTGATTTAAGTGATTGAAGCTGGGATTTTTCTCTGGATAACCAAGTACATGTTTAAAGTAAATTCTTAAATAAATTTAAAGGTTTTAAAATTGTTGTAAAAAGTAAGTTGTAGAAAATTTATTATTTCTAATATTTAAATTCAAAAGTAAGTATTTTCTCAAATCTATTATAGTAGAAATTACTTAAAAAAAATGACCTAGTATTTTGTTTTCAAAGGTGAAAATCTAGATTTATATTCTTTAAGTAACTTTATTTTCAAATACTCATATAGTATGTATTTTTACAAATATTGAAGTAATTTAATTTAAATGTTTAAAAGTATATTTTTAAAGTAAAGTGTTTTAAATTATTTTAACAATCTAGTTTTGTGCTTGATGATTTCAGAAGAGATAGAAAATATTTGAGAAAGTTTGTTATGGAAAGAAAGATGGTTTTGAAACTGTTTTCAAAGGATTGGAAATAGAAATATATCTTGTAAAGATATTTTGAGGTTAATAAATAATTTGGAAAATTATTTATTGTTGGATGGTTGTTTGTGAATATAATTGATAGTTAAATAACCGACTATCAATATTGGACCATGCGTTGATCGTTTCGAAGAGACCGGGATCGAGATTTATTTCTCGAAAACCACTTCGATCCGGTTTGTACGTTTCGTGGAAATGATTTTGGATTCGAAGATGGAGCAGTGAAGTGCAAGGGCTAGTCACTACTAATCCTGAGGATATTTTCGAAATGGATGTAGTAGGAATAGTGCCTTCGGTTCCGTTCGAACCCGGGACGGACTTGTATGGATGAATGCTTGCGAAACATCGTCAGGTGGACGATGGGCATTCTAAGGGATATTGTTCTAAAAAGGTAATGCTTAGCCTCAAGCCTCATCAAATGGGAATGGCTGAAAATCAGGGGATATGCAGCAAGGCTTCGTGGGTAGCCCCTACTGGAGGGTGAGGTCATCCCTGTCTAGATGTCCCTTTATTTCGGCTTAGTGGGCGGTTGATGATCCCAACCGCGGGGTGATCTTGCTCGGGACTGTCCAGTAAGGGATGGTTCCAGTCTTGTGTTGCAGGGGAGTTAGGGTGGCTCCTCGGTACGCTGATCTAGACCAGGTACTGTGACAGGTGGTACCCCAGTGCCTAGCCATTAGTTGGAATCCATTTTCCCTACGCGCCCGTACGATTTTGATTGTGTCCAACTATTGCTGAAACGTGAGATGCAAGCATTTCAGCTAGATTCTATTTACTTTCTATAGACAATATAAGAGGACTTTAATAAAAATGTTTTAGCTATCGCAAGGTAAAAACCCGACATGTTTATTTGTGGTGTGATCTTACGAGATGCTTTTGTTTCTATAGACAATATTAGAGGACTGATGTACTCTGATGATGTACTGTATGTAAACAGATATATTTGACTTTTGAGTAAAGATTATTTATTATCTATTATATTTTATTCCGCTGCGATGGTTAGATTCTGTTATTGTTTCCTCTACTTTCTTCTTCTACCTCTTCTTCTTTAACCCAAATGGTTCGTATTTCTGTACAACTTGAGTTGATTGTTGTAGAATAGTGTTGACTCAAGGAGTACGGATTTGCGGGTCGTTTCACTTGGTATCAGAGCATAGGTTGGTGATAACCTTGGCTCTGGGTGGGAATTACTCATAAAATAGTGTCTATAGTACTCTAAAAATGAGATTGAGCGTATTAATAGATATGAGCACATATTTGTTAGTGAATATAAACTGTTTTAATATTGTGTTGATTGATTTATTGAGTGGCATATGAACCTTCATCGACACAGTCTGCGCAACTGTATCGAAGGGGTTTCTAAACACTTGAATAGAATGATTAACACGGTATTGTTTTAAATGTGGGTAAATGAAACAATTTTACCAAAAATATATTTTGATATAAATAAAAGTATTGTAAACTATTTAGCTAATATATGGTTGCTTGGATGCTAGAAATGATAATATTAAAGTATTATCATCGTTAAGTAAAAATTTAACTAGAAATTGAAATATAACTAAAATTCAAGGGATAAATTCATTATAGAATGAAATTTATAAATAAGAATTATATATGTAAATTATAAATTGAAATATAATTAATTGAGAATTTGTATAAGCATAAATTATACAAATGCATTTTAGTTAAAATTTGAATTAAAATAGAATTTGAAAACTTTAAACTCCGGAGATTTTGGAAGTGTTTTGAAGATAAATACTAGCATTATTGTTTCGGAGGTATTTCTAAAAAGAAATTTGTTTTAAATGGGTTTTGAAAGTGATATAGCATTGAAATCACTTGGATTATTAGAAAATAATTCTGATGATGACGGCCGCATCATCAGTATTCATTTTCGAATTTCTAAGTGACGGATTGCTGCCAAAAAATGGATTTGTTCAGAAAAGCTGATTGTTTTTGAAAATCTCAAAAGAAATTTGTTGGAAATAAAATCCAGGATTGGTTTAAATTTTTTGAGAAGTGTGATTTTGAGATGTTGGAGATTTCAAAATGATTTGAAACCAAAGCCGGGGATTTAAAAATCCTGATAAGATAAGTTGTAAGCTTATAAATGGAAATGATTTTTAAATCAGGAAGAAATTTAAGCTTTGGATAGTGGAATGTAAATCTAAAGTGAAGACTTAAAATGAAATTAACTTGGATTGATGAAATAAAAATATAACTGGATTGAAATTAATTGGATGGGCTTAAATTAATATCCAGTTGTATTCGAAGTAAGTTGAAATCGAATTGAGTTAAATAAATCCGAGTTAAAGTAAAATTGAGTTGGGATGAGAATTCAATTGAATTAATGAATGGAATTGAATTCTTAGCTGAACGAATGGGAAATAAATTGAATAAGGATAATGTGACGACCCAGAATTTTTGAGCTTTCAAAATTTAAATATTTAATTGATTTTAAATATTTAAAAGTTAATTCTAACTTGAATTACGAATATCACAATTTATTTGACAATTAAATTATTGAATTAACAATTTGAAGTTGATTAAAATATTGAATTTGGAATTTTAAGCCTGTTATAAATAATCTGAAGGCTTGTAAAATTTATATTGATAGTATAGAGGATAATAGAAGCTGTAAAATTTGAAATAAACAGTGGGTTGTTCAGTTTTAAAAGTATATCGTTTAAATTGAATTTAAAAATAGCCTTCCGAGGCGCAATCTCGGAATTTAACGAAACCAGTTCAGTTGGATCCGTAATATTATATTATTGTCGGATTTCAATTTTCGCAAGGTTCTGAATTACCGATTGATCGTACAGACCGTAAAGGCAGAAAGAAAGCTAATTAAATTTAAAGTACTTAGTCAAATCTTTTTATAGAAGTCTCACCCCAAGCTTCTAATGAAAGCTTCATTTTCACTTTAGTAATTTTGGCCGAAGCCTTATCCATCAGGATCGAAACCCTCAAATTAAAAATGGCCGAAGTTATTCACGTGTTCCTCTTCAATCAAAATTAATTACCGCATAAAAAAAATAATGGTGTTCAAGAGGGGAAGTGGACGAAATCGAGTTCGTTCGAATCTCGTGGGGGAAGGGGCCGAGACAGTAGGATTATCAATCGTTGAAGGTGGGTTTCGTGAGGGGCGACGAGGGAGTGACTCGTCGATAAGGTGGGTGCGAGTCGTTCTGTAATATCCTGGAATTTCCAGGAGTTTAAAATGCTGATAATCTCTAATTTAATTATTTGAAATTGATAAAATTGTTATTTTCACAGATAATTAACCAAGTAATATTTTAATTATGGTTATGAATTGGTTTTAAAATAGGAATAATTATTTTTGTTGTGTAAATAAATTCTAAATTGGCATATTGTTTTCAAAATTTATAAGTGTGTTTAAAATGTATTTAAATCTGTGTATTTTAAATTGATTTTAAAATAGGATATATTATTTGAAAATAATAATAAGCTTATTTTAAAATAGTTGTTTATATTCATTTAAATTTATTTTAGATTTGATTTGACTTTGAAAATGAATATAAATTTGAATTCAAAGATATACATTCATCTTAAAATGAAATAATAATATAATTTGGTTTTAAAAATATATAGATAATATTTTAATTAAAGATAAGATTTTGATTTATTTTTCTTTATAAAAGTTTATCTAAATAAGTTTGATTTGTATTTATTTAAAATGAATGTAAGGCTTTTGAAATGGTATCTAAAATAAGTTTGAAATGTTGTATATAATTTTATTTAAATTTTATTTGGTTTCATTTCTTTTTAAAAGATTGTATTTATAAACTAGCATACATTTATAAATGTATAAATGTATTTGTTTACTTGAAATTTAATTAGAAAAGTACTTTTAAATGAAGAAAACATGTTTACTTTTAAAACACATTTGTAATTAGGAAAATAATTCTAAAAGCTTTTAATTTTCTTTATAATTAAAAGTAAACTTAATATTGACAAGTGTTTAATTCTTAAACACTTTGATAACAAGTGTTACAATCTTTTATGTAAACAGAGACAAGTGTCTTAATATTTGTATTTCTTTTTAATTTATATAAATCTGAAATTATCCTATTTAAACACTCTTCCTCATTTTCTTTAAACTTTTGTTCATGCTTAAAAGAAAACAAAAAAAAACCCATCAATGCAACCTTCATTCAAACACCCAAAACCAGAAATTCTTCTCAATATAAAATCTGCATTTACTCCTCTAAACCAAAACCTGTAAATTCATTACCCAGATTTCAAACAACCTATAAACACTCCTTCCAGATCTGTAATCCCCTCAAAACATAATCATATCTGAGATTGTTTAACCATTTAAAGAATCTGAAACCATTCTGTTTACAAATCAAAAACCTGCATCATGTTTCAAGTATTTTGCAAATCTATTAACCCAGATCTGCAATTACCCTTGTCTGCCTCAAAATTTTTAAAATGCATGCAACCTGAAGTATTTTGTGTGCAAATCAACTGCAAAGCCTACAGTTCCTCAAAACAAAATCACAGAAAATCTTCAATCCATGTCTGCATCATTTCCATATGCATGCAATTAAATCTGTTGAATGAAAACCTGAAGCAATGCAGTTAAACAAATCTGGGTCAAAACATGATGTTTCAAAGCATTTCAAGGTTTTAAAAGAAGCATAGCAAGTTTTTCAAAAATGCAAATCTGGAAAGCAACTTCAGTTTGGAGGCTTCCTGTGTTTTTTCAAAATTCTGCACTGTCTTCTTCTTATTGAGGTGTGTAAACAACAACTTAAAATTCTTAAGTGGTAATCGATCTGTTGCTGTTTAATTTCTGTAATAATTAATGCATGCATGTTATATGATGGTAATTGATCTGTGTATAAGAATGTGTTGAGCATACATGCAAATTAATCTGCTCCTCTCTGTTATTTTTATGCACAGAGATAAAAATGAACCAAAGGACCCAAATTTTTTTATCAAATCACTTTAAAGATTTGATTCTCAAACATGTAATTGGGTTTAAACAGCAACTAGTCTTGAACGACAAGTTCAAGTATTTTTATTTTTGTTTTTAGTTTACTGGAACAAGACAATACAGTAAAACTCAAATATTTGATAAAATCCATTGTTAAATTATATTGATTGGAATATACAACTTGAATCATCTTCGAAAGTTACGATTTTTAAAATCAAAATAACAATTTTTAGTAAAGTATTTGAATGTGAATTTGGGTTTCTCTGCAAAATGAATTTCTGCCCATTTCTATTGATTTGTGTAATTGGGTAACTTGAGATTGTGCTTGGAGCTAGATGAAACATCAGTAAATATAGCAAAAATCATTGAAGAATTTATTAATCATCGTGGGTTTTGATTTTTGCCTTAGATTGATTTAAACCTAGTTTTTGAAAGCCTACTGTAAATTTGATTTCTACATACCCAAAATTGAATCGAGCCATATGATTTTTGGGAAGAAGCTTGCGCGGTGAGTCAGCAAGCTAAGGCCGGGATTGTGTTGCTTAATGATGATCGGCGGCGATGATTTTTGGGTTTTCTGGTGATGGGTTTTTGAGTTCAGTCACCTGATGAACTCGATTGTGATTCAAAGCTTGAAGTGTCATTCTGTTGGTCGTAAGGGCTTGCGAGGTGCTAGGGTGATTTGCCGGAGGTGTTGCCGTTGACTGGAGAAGGTCGGGCAACGGTGCAGGTTGCACGGGGAGGTGGATGATGTCAGTTGTTTTGGATTTTGTTTTGTTTGTGTTTTAGGTTTTAGTTGGGGAGTAGGGGAGGAGACTCGGGGAAAAACTCGGGTAATTTAGTTATGGCTCGGGTTATAGCTCACGTGGTTACAGGGTGTTGTTGTGTTGTGTTTAACTGTTTTGTTTTAAACAGTTTTTTTTTAAAAGTTTTATTTAAACGGTTTTAAGGATTTAAAATCCTTGAGCTTTGTCTTCTTAGATTCCAGTAAGGGTTGAACCCAAAATAAAGTGTTAACAAAAATTTAAAATTTAAATAAATAATTTTTAAACTTCAAATATTTTAAATTAAAGTAAAATTCTGGTTTTTGAAATTGAATTTGTTTTATAAATGAGATTTATATGATTTGTTTAAATGTTTTAGCTAATGTTGTTTTCAAACTTATTTTGAAAATAATAAAGGAAATTTATAATTGTTTTTATTAATTAACAAATAAAGTTTAAGATAACTTGTTAACTTGGAATTAGATTTGTTAATTAATAATTAGAGAAAGTGATTAATGGATTAAGTTAAATAAAGGTTTCAAGATTATTTAAGATAATTTTTATCTTAAATAATAATTAAGTATTAATAACTTGTAATTAGTTGATTAATTAAGGAATTTCAAGTTTAATTAAATTATTTAATTATTATTTTAAAAGGGGTTAATTAAGTAATTAAGTATAATTAATTATTTAATTAACTATTATTTGAGATGATGATTTTAATTAATGACAAATGATTAATTAATTGTAATTACTTATTAGCTAAGTAATTAAGAGTTAATTAATAAAGATTTAATTAAGTCTTAACTGAGTTTCTTAATTAATAATTAAAGGATTATTAAAAATAAATACTAATTAATTAAGAATGAATTAACTATTTTTATTTAAGGTTAATTAATTTTAATTAAGGATTAATTAATTACATTTATGGATTAATTAATTTGTAATTAATAATTAAGTTTATTAATTAATGATTAAGAGTTGATTAATTAGTTAATTAAGTTTAATTAATTAATCAATAAAAGTAATTAGTAATTAATTACTTTGTATTAAAGGATTGATTAATAATTAAGGTTTATTAATTAATAGTTGAAGATAATTAATCTATTAATTAAAGATTAATTTGGTTAATGAGTAATTAAGGAATGAATTACTCAATTTTGTTTATGAGATAAGTTTGATCAAGTAAATTAATTAATTTGTTAATTAATTAAGAATAGTCCCTTGATAAATGATTAAGTATCATTACTTAATAAATTTTGGTAAGGCTAATTACTTAAGATAAGTAATTGATAAATTACAGAGGTAATTGAGTTAGGTAAATTACTGATTAGAAAGTAATTTTTAATGGGTGAATTACTTGTTAAAGTAATTAAAGATTTTTTACTTGGGTAATAAATCAAAGGATTTATAAAGTAATTAAGAAGTAATTAAGAATAGTTAATTACTTTATTTAAGTTGATTAATTAAAAGCAATTAATCTAAGCCTGATTAATTAATTAAGGTTCATTAATTGATATGATTAATGAAAATAATTAAGGATTAATTACTTTATTAAGAGTTAATTAATCAAGGTTGATTATGATTAATTAATTGATTTAACTAATTTTTATTTAAGCAAGATAGTGGATGAAGGTAATTAATTTAATTAATTTTAAATTAATTAAGTGATTAGGTAATTAATTTAATTTACTTTAAATTAATTAGAGATAATTAATTTAATTCATTTTAAATTAATTATGTTATGGTTTGAGTTAATCATTGCTTATGAATGATTGGATGACATTGATTGTCTTGAATGCTGTGTGATCTCAGTAATGAGATAAGTATGGTTGTGTGATATGAATGCTTGGTTGAATGGTGATTATCAATTGGAATGTTGATATATGGATTATCTATTATGATATGGATTATATGAATTACCTGTTATTTGATAATGATGATTATCAATTGTGGCCTGTGAATTGTCTATTCTGTGTATACATAGATAGTTGAATTTAATTGTTTTAAAACCTTTAAAAACAACTTGAACCTAAAAGACACGCTTGGGATTTCGATGAGACCGGGATCGGGTTTCCATATTTGGATATCCGAAAACCACATCGATTCCAAATAACGTTAGGTCGTGAGTCAAAGTGGAGCTTTGTGAAGACTCGAGGTGTAAGGGCTATACGTCGGTATAACTCTGAGGGTGATTCCGTAATGAGTTGACAGAATAGATCTTATAGATTCGAGATGGAGAATTAGAGTGCAAGGGTTATTGTCGTTACTCTGAGGGTGATTCCAAAATGAGTGTAGCGAGATAATGCCTTCGGTTTCGTTCGAACCCGGAACGAACTTGTATGGATTGAATGCTTTCAAAACATCGTCAGGTGGACGATGAGCATTCTAAGTGATATGTCCTATAAAGGTAATCGTAACCTCAAGCCTCATCAACCGGGAATGGCTAAAACAGGGGAGGTGCAGCAAGGCTTCGTGGGTCGCACCCACTGGAGAGTAAGATTTACCCCTGTCTAAAGGTCCCTTTTATTTCGGCTGTGTGGACGGTTGAATAGCTACAACCGCCGGGGTTGTCTTATTCGGAACTGTTCAGTAAGGAACGGGTCCGACTTTGTGTTGCAGGGGATTGGGAGTAATCCTCGGTACGGTGATCTAGGCCATGTACTGTGACGGGCGGTACCCCAGTAGCCCTGCCATTTTATGGAATCCAAAATCCAATAAGTGCCAACGGTTTTGATTGTATTACCCACTTTTGTGGCTAGTAGCTGGAATTTAATAATGTAACAATTTCGGCTATTTCTTATTTATTTGAAAACCCTAGACCCTATTTTAATATCATCGGATTTTCTATCAATTTTTTTGGTTAGCGTAAGTAAAAACTTTTCCATGTTTATGTGTGGGAAGTCTTACGTGATACCTTTTCTTTCAAAAGGTTTTTAAAGTTAAGCCACTTTAACTCGTTTACTCACACCAGACCCATGTCTGACCCGGAGTTTATTCTATTTTTCTTAAACTCTTGGGTACTCAAATTTTTACGAGTAGCCAAGGGATTCAGGTTAGGTTTGACGAATTCAGGAGGAGCAATGGAGCAGGTGGCTTCCGCGTATAGATATAGTATTCCGTTGTGTGTTCTCTGAGTTGTTGTTTTTGTATTGTATTGAGTTGTATAACTAGACAGGTGTTTATACTGTCTAGTATGTGTTGATTATGCTGTGTATCTCTGATGTATATGATACCATGTAAAGTATTATGTGATTAATATAATTTATTCGTTCCGCTGTTTAGATTCTGATGTTGTTTCTTTCTTCTTCTCTGTCTTTTCTCTTTTCTATCCCTTTCTTTCTTAATTCATGACGCGTCTTTTTGGGTAGTGGAAGGCAGGTCGTGACAGTTGGTATCAGAGCATTAGGCTGAGTGAATACCTAGGCTCTGAAGTATGTCTTTCTTAGGGAGCATTAGGTTGAGTGAATACCTAGGCTCTGTAGTGGTGTCTTTCTTGAGAGAGCGTACTTGTAATTTTTTATTATATATTACTATATATATATATATATATATATATATATATTTCTACCTATCTGTCGGGTTACTTGTTTAGGTTTTCCGATATAAGTTATAAAGGTAGATGGGGTACTAGTGTGTGTAACACGACTACCATTGGTTGGAGTTGGAATGTTTAAGGTTGGAAGTGTATTTGTCGAGACTATAGACCTAATACCGTCTCGAGTAATCTTTGTATTTAGAGTAAGGATTTCATTTGATCTCTGAAGGAAACTTGTTAAGGTTCGGAGTTCATTTTTGAAATGTAGGTTTGGTTGCGCTCGAGTGAGCGGATTTTTGAGAATTTGGATCTGTCGGTTGGGCAGAAGCGAGTGATGGTATTTTGATACCTCAGGGAGTAGTAGTTGCGTGATGAGATGTAGTGACTATGGATTGTCTCCGGAGATGTTTTCTTTCGGAGCAAGTTTAAGGAAGTGTGTCTGTTTTAGGTGTTGCAGCTGGGTTCAGTTGAATGTTTGTGATTAGTCGAAAGTCCGAGATTCTCAAAGAACTTTGGATAAGAAGTCTTCGGCATCTGTGTTAGCAGTGCAGCTTGGGAATGTTCTGTGTTTTAGCAGAAAGATCTTTTTGGCTTAGCATTTCCTGGAGGTGGAATTCAGAAGCAGCAGTGAGGATCTGTTTCTTCGATGGATTAGTTGGTTAAGGATAAACTGTTCGGATTAGTGAAGAGAGAACAATTTTACTTGGATTTGGATGGGTTGATCGCAAAAGTGACTTGCGATAGTTTGGTGATTATCTTAGATAGTCTTTGCCTGGATTTGTGGCAACTTTAGAGGATGTAGAAGTTATGGTATTGCTGAAGATTTTTCTGGATATATCTTCAGGAGAGTTGTAGAGTTTTCCCGCATTAGAGATTAAGTTCTGAATCGACTTGATGTCAGGAGTAATACAAGGGATTCAGCTGGGTAGAAGGTTATTTCCTAGGTTGGTTGTTTGGTGAAGCAGCTCTGTATTTCTTGGAACTTCTGTTGAACCTTATTTCCAAGATGTGATGTTGGTCTGTGCCTGTGTTCTTCTAGGGCATTTTCATCTGCTCCAGATCATAGTTGTGCAGCGGAAGCAAGGTGGCTGATGTTCTTGGGTAGAAGCAACTGGAAGCTGTAGTATTTTGGATTAGAGAGTTTCTACTGAATTTATTTTTCAGAATTTGAGGCAAGTTAGTGAGTGATTCTGTTCTATCTTTTCTAGATGGGAGAAGTTGTTTTCTTCTGTTGATAGTAGAGTTTGGTTTTGATTTTGGATTGATCTTGTGAGGATTAGTTTGTTGAGTTGTTGTGATCCAGTTGTTTTTTAGAAGCATCATCGATGGTTAAGCTGATCGGGAAGGATCTGTTGGCAGCCGGATCATCCGGTAAGTTTTGAGGTTAAGTAACAGAAGAATTTGGAATTCGAAGTTGGAGACTTTGATGCTGTTGAGTTTCCTATGGTAAAGGAAGTAATAAGTTTTGGTGAGCTTCGAAGTATATTGGATTTTGAGGTGATCTTCGAAGTATTGGAGTCTTCTGAGTTTTTGTAGAGATCAGTGCTTTGCTTTGAAGAGTTGAATTGCCAGTTTGGAAGACTGGAATTCAAAATATTTCACGTGTCTCTGAGGGAGTACGTGTTTTGGTCATCACTGGTTTTGAGACCAGTAATTCTGTGTAGGTTTTAGTTGTTGATCAGACTTGTCTATGGTCTGGTATCTTGGGTAGATTATAGATCTAGCTGAGTGAGAACTCAGTAGCTTATAAGTATAGCTAGTTTGGATTTAGTAGAGTGAGTATCCCTGTGTCTGTACTGGGGAGACTCGAGATAATTTTAGGAAGTTTATCCGGATCTGTGTCCGGATAACTGATGTTATTTATTTGAATTGGTTGTTTGGATGAAATTGTTCGTTTGATTGATAGTGTATGGCTGTTATGAATATTTGAATTGGTTGAAATAAAATAAAACTGTGGATTATCTTTGTTTTAAATTTCGAGGACGAAATTCTGTTAAGGGGGGAGGATTGTAATATCCCGGAATTTCCAGGAGTTTAAAATGCTGATAATCTCTAATTTAACTATTTGAAATTGATAAAATTGTTATTTTCACAGATAATTAACCAAGTAATATTTTAATTATGGTTATGAATTGGTTTTAAAATAGGAACAATTATTTTTGTTGTGTAAATAAATTCTAAATTGGTATATTGTTTTCAAAATTTATAAGTGTGTTTAAAATGTATTTAAATCTGTGTATTTTAAATTGATTTTAAAATAGGATATATTATTTGAAAATAATAATAAGCTTATTTTAAAATAGTTGTTTATATTCATTTAAATTTATTTTAGATTTGATTTGACTTTGAAAATGAATATAAATTTGAATTCAAAGATATACATTCATCTTAAAATGAAATAATAATATAATTTGGTTTAAAAAATATATAGATAATATTTTAATTAAAGATAAGATTTTTATTTATTTTTCTTTATAAAAGTTTATCTAAATAAGTTTGATTTGTATTTATTTAAAATGAATGTAAGGCTTTTGAAATAGTATTTAAAATAAGTTTGAAATGTTGTATATAATTTTATTTAAATTTTATCTGGTTTCATTTCTTTTTAAAAGATTGTATTTATAAACTAGCATACATTTATAAATGTATAAATGTATAAATGTATTTGTTTACTTGAAATTTAATTAGAAAAGTACTTTTAAATGAAGAAAACATGTTTACTTTTAAAACACATTTGTAATTAGGAAAATAATTTTAAAAGCTTTTAATTTTCTTTATAATTAAAAATAAACTTAATATTGACAAGTGTTTAATTCTTAAACACTTTGATAACAAGTGTTACAATCTTTTATGTAAACAGAGACAAGTGTCTTAATATTTGTATTTTCTTTTTAATTTATATAAATCTGAAATTATCCTATTTAAACACTCTTCCTCATTTTCTTTAAACTTTTGTTCATGCTTAAAAGAAAAACAAAAAAAACCCATCAATGCAACCTTCATTCAAACACCCAAAATCAGAAATTCTTCTCAATATAAAATCTGCATTTACTCCTCTAAACCAAAACCTGTAAATTCATTACCCAGATTTCAAACAACCTGTAAACACTCCTTCCAGATCTGTAATCCCCTCAAAACATAATCATATCTGAGATTGTTTAACCATTTAAAGAATCTGAAACCATTCTGTTTACAAATCAAAAACCTGCATCATGTTTCAAGTATTTTGCAAATCTATTAACCCAGATCTGCAATTACCCTTGTGTGCCTCAAAAATTTTAAAATGCATGCAACCTGAAGTATTTTGTGTGCAAATCAACTGCAAAGCCTACAGTTCCTCAAAAAAAAATCACAGAAAATCTTCAATCTATGTCTGCATCATTTCCATATGCATGCAAGTAAATCTGTTGAATGAAAACCTGAAGTAATGCAGTTAAACAAATCTGGGTCCAAACATGATGTTTCAAAGCATTTCAAGGTTTTAAAAGAAGCATAGCAAGTTTTTCAAAAATGTAAATCAGGAAAGCAATTTCTGTTTGGAGGCTTCCTGTTTTTTTTCAAAATTCTGCACTATCTTCTTCTTATTGAGGTGAGTAAACAACAACTTAAAAAGCTTAAGTGGTAATAGATCCGTTGCTTGTTTAATTTCTATAATAATTAATGCATGCATGTTATATGATGGTAATTGATCTGTGTATAAGAATGTGTTGAGCATACATGCTAATTAATCTGCTCCTCTCTGTTATTTTTATGCACAGAGATTAAAATGAACCAAAGGACCCAAAATTCTTTATCAAATCACTTTAAAGATTTGATTCTCAAACATGTAATTGGGTTTAAATAGCATCTAGTCTTGAATGACAAGTTCAAGTATTTTTATTTTGGTTTTTAGTTTACTGGAACAAGACAATACAGTAAAACTCAGATATTTGATAAAATCCATTGTTAAATTATATTGATTGGAATATACAACTTGAATCATCTTCGAAAGTTATGATTTTTAAAATCAAAATAACAATTTTTAGTAAAGTATTTGAATGTGAATTTGGGTTTCTCTGCAAAATGAATTTCTGCCCATTTCTATTGATTTGTGTAATTGGGTAACTTGAGATTGTGCTTGGAGCTAGATGAAACATCAGTAAGTATAGCAGAAATCATTGAAGAATTTATTAATCATCGCGGGTTTTGATTTTTGCCTTAGATTTTTTTAAACCTAGTTTTTAAAAGCCTACTGTAAATTTGATTTCTGCATACCCAAAATTGAATCGAGCCGTATGATTTTTGGGAAGAAGCTTGCGCGGTGAGTCAGCAAGCTAAGGCCGGGGTTGCGTTGCTTAATGATGATCGGCGGCGATGATTTTTGGGTTTTCTGGTGATGGGTTTTTGAGTTCAGTCACCTGATGAACTCGATTGTGATTCAAAGCTTGAAGTGTCGTTCTGTTGGTCGTAGGGGATTGCGAGGTGCTAGGGTGATTTGCCGGAGGTGTTGTCGTTGACTGGAGAAGGTCGGGCAACGGTGCAGGTTGCACGGGGAGGTGGATGATGTCAGTTGTTTTGGATTTTGTTTTGTTTGTGTTTCAGGTTTTAGTTGGGGAGTAGCGGAGGATACTCGGGGAAAAACTCGGGTACATTTAGTTATGGCTCGAGTTATAGCTCGCGTGGTTACAGGGTGTTGTTGTGTTGTGTTTAACTGTTTTGTTTTAAACAATTTTTTCTAAAGTTTTATTTAAACAGTTTTAAGGATTTAAAATCCTTGAGCTTTGTTTTCTTAGATTCCAGTAAGGGTTGAACCCAAAATAAAGTGTTAACAAAAATTTAAAATTTAAATAAATAAGTTTTAAACTTTAAATAGTTTAAATTAAAGTAAAATTCTGGTTTTTGAAATTGAATTTGTTTTATAAATGAGATTTATATGATTTGTTTAAATGTTTTAGCTAATGTTGTTTTCAAACTTATTTTGAAAATAATAAAGGAAATTTATAATTGTTTTTATTAATTAACAAATAAAGTTTAAGATAACTTGTTAACTTGGAATTAGATTTGTTAATTAATAATTAGAGAAAGTGATTAATGAATTAAGTTAAATAAAGGTTTCAAGATTATTTAAGATAATTTTTATCTTAAATAATAATTAAGTTAATAACTTGTAATTAGTTGATTTATTAAGGAATTTCAAGTTTAATTAAGTTATTTAATTATTATTTTAAAAGGGGTTAATTAAGTAATTAAGTATAATTAATTATTTAATTAACTATTATTTGAGATGATGATTTTAATTAATGACAAATGATTAATTAATTGTAATTACTTATTAGCTAAGTAATTAAGAGTTAATTAAAATAGTAATTAATTAATAAAGGTTTTATTAAGTCTTAGCTGAGTTTCTTAATTAATAATTAAAGGATTATTAAAAACAAATACTAATTAATTAAGAATGAATTAACTATTTTTATTTAAGGTTAATTAATTTTAATTAAGGATTAATTAATTAAAATTATCGATTAATTAATTAAATTTATGGATTAATTAATTTGTAATTAATAATTAAGTTTATTAATTAATGATTAAGAGTTGATTAATTAGTTAATTAAGTTTAATTAATTAATCAATAAAAGTAATTAGTAATTAATTAATTTGTATTAAAGGATTGATTAATAATTAAGTTTTATTAATTAATAGTTGAAGATAATTAATCTATTAATTAAAGATTAATTTGGTTAATGAGTAATTAAGGAATGAATTACTCAATTTTGTTTATGAGATAAGTTTGATCAAGTAAATTAATTAATTTGTTAATTAATTAAAAATAGTCCCTTGATAAATGATTAAGTATTATTACTTAATAAATTTTGGTAAGGCTAATTACTTAAGGTAAGTAATTGATAAATTACAGAGGTAATTGAGTTAGGTAAATTACTGATTGGAAAGTAATTTTTAATGGGTGAATTACTTGTTAAAGTAATTAAAGATTTATTACTTGGGTAATAAATCAAAGGATTTATAAAGTAATTAAGAAGTAATTAAGAATAGTTAATTACTGTATTTAAGTTGATTAATTAAAAGCAATTAATCTAAGCCTGATTAATTAATTAAGGTTCATTAATTGATATGATTAATGAAAATAATTAAAGATTAATTACTTTATTAAGAGTTAATTAATCAAGGTTGATTATGATTAATTAATTGATTTAACTAATGTTTATTTAAGCAAGATAGTGGATGAAGGTAATTAATTTAATTAATTTTAAATTAATTAAGTGATTAGGTAATTAATTTAATTTACTTTAAATTAATTAGAGATAATTAATTTAATTCATTTTAAATTAATTAGAGATAATTAATTTAATTCATTTTGAATTAATTATGTTATGGTTTGAGTTAATCATTGCTTATGAATGATTGGATGACATTGATTGTCTTGAATGCTGTGTGATCTCAGTAATGAGATAAGTATGGGTGTGATATGAATGCTTGGTTGAATGGTGATTATCAATTGGAATGTTGATATATGGATTATCTATTATGATATGGATTATATGAATTACCTGTTATTTGATAATGATGATTATCAATTGTGGCCTGTGAATTATCTATTCTGTGTATACATAGATAGTTGAATTTAATTGTTTTAAAACCTTTAAAAACAACTTGAACCTAAAAGACACGCTTTGGATTTCGATGAGACCGGGATCGGGTTTCCATATTTGGATATCCGAAAACCACATCGATTCCAAATAACGTTAGGTCGTGAGTCAAAGTTGAGCTTTGTGAAGACTCGAGGTGTAAGGGCTATACGTCGGTATAACTCTGAGGGTGATTCCGTAATGAGTTGACAGAATAGATCTTATAGATTCGAGATGGAGAATTAGAGTGCAAGGGTTATTGTCATTACTCTGAGGGTGATTCCAAAATGAGTGTAGCGAGATAATGCCTTCGGTTTCGTTCGAACCCGAAACGAACTTGTATGGATTGAATGCTTTCAAAACATCGTCAGGTGGACGATGAGCATTCTAAGTGATATGTCCTATAAAGGTAATCGTAACCTCAAGCCTCATCAACCGGGAATGGCTAAAATAGGGGAGGTGCAGCAAGGCTTCGTGGGTCGCACCCACTGGAGAGTAAGATTTACCCCTGTCTAAAGGTCCCTTTTATTTCGACTGTATGGACGGTTGAATAGCTACAACCGTCGGGGTTGTCTTATTCGAAACTATTCAGTAAGGAACGGGTCCGGCTTTGTGTTGCAGGGGATTGGGAGTAATCCTCGGTACGGTGATCTAGGCCACGTACTGTGACGGGCGGTACCCCAGTAGCCCTGCCATTGTATGGAATCCAAAATCCAATAAGTGCCAACGGTTTTGATTGTATTACCCACTTTTGTGGCTAGTAGCTGGAATTTAATAATGTAACAATTTCGGCTATTTCTTATTTATTTGAAAACCCTAACCCTATTTTAATATCATCGGATTTCCTATCAAATGTTGTGGTTAGCGTAAGGTAAAAACTTTTCCATGTTTATGTGTGGGAAGTCTTACGTGATACCTTTTCTTTCAAAAGATTTTTAAAGTTAAGCAACTTTAACTCGTTTACTTACACCAGACCCATGTCTGACCCGGAGTTTATTCTGTTTTTCTTAAACTCTTGGGTACTCAAATTTTTACGAGTAGCCAAGGGATTCAGGTTAGGTTTGACGAATTCAGGAGGAGCAATGGAGCAGGAGGCTTCCACATATAGATATAGTATTCCGCTGTGTGTTCTCTGAGTTGTTGTTTTTGTGTTGTATTGAGTTGTATAACTAGACAGGTGTTTATAACTGTCTAGTATGTGTTGATTATGCTGTGTATCTCTGATGTATATGATACTATGTAAAGTATTATGTGATTAATATAATTTATTCGTTCCGCTGTTTAGATTCTGATGTTGTTTCTTTCTTCTTCTCTGTCTTTTCTCTTTTCTATCCCTTTCTTTCTTAATTCATGACGCGTCTTTTTGGGTAGTGGAAGGCGGGTCGTGACACGTTCGTAGGGTTGTGGGAAGACGAGCGATGTCGACGAAGTTACGAAATTTCGATCGATGGTTGAAGGGAAGTTCAAAGGTGGATTCGGTCGAGTGCGAGAGTCACGTCGGCGGTGCAGTCGAATCTAAGTTTTGGGGTCGGAGGTTGCAGGTGAGTTCGGCGTCGAAGGTTAGGAGGGATTTTCTCTGGACGGCAGATGTTTAGAGGTATTCGTTTTCTTTCCCTTCTCGTTTAGCTTAATTTCTTCAAAGATAATCGAATACAGTAAGATAAAAGTTAAATTATGTTTGAATTTAATAAATATATATATTGTGTTTTTGGTTTATTTATTAAAGAATTGTATATTACAGTAAGAGTAAACTGCTGTTGTTTTCGAGAAAAAAATGGAAAAGAGCTAGATTTTTGAATCTGTAAATTTTAACAAAAATAGTGTATTTTTGGAAATTTATTTAATTGACTTATTTAACTATTGGTTGCTAAAATATTCTGTAGATGGAAATCGGTTTAAAATTTAATTTATTTGCTTTAGAATGAAATCTCTGGTTAATTAAATTATCAAATGAAAATTTAATTGTTCGATTGACTCGAATATTGATAAAAATTATAAATGTTTATACAAGGTTATAACCCAGGAAATCAAGTTGAAATTGAAGGGGATTGCAAAACTAAATCAAAGGTGAGTTAATCTCACTCAGTTTAAATTTAAATTTAAATGATTAAATTTAAATAATTGTTGGATGGTTGAATTGATTGATGTGATATAGTATGATATTTTAGAATTGGTGTATTATGTTGTGCTAACATTTGTGGATGCAGGGAAAACAGGTTGGAGGGATCCAACTTGACCCCTCACATTTATTTAAATTTTTCAATACTCTCTGTTGTGATTATTTGATATCCTATGATGAGTTATATTGGAATATTGAATGTTATGGTTTGATTGGATATTTGGGTATAATGAATTACCAAAATATATGAATTGGATTGTTGAAAAGAAATTAAAAGGGAGTAAATTTGTAAGCGAAATAATTATAGCAAATTTGAATAAATTAAGAATGAATTGAAAAGAAATAGAAATAATAAGGAAATAATAATAAATAACTTCGAGTATAAAGAGAAATGGAATTTTGAATAAAATGAAATTGATGAATTGTAAACTTAAGTTATATCAATTAAAGAAATAAAGAATTATTTGAAAATTCAAAGTTTAAATTTATTTAAAAGAATAAAGAAGTAATTGAGAAATCTAAAAATTGGAATCAAGAAATGAGATCTGAAATTAATAGATTCTGAATTTAAAGGGAATAAATTGGAAATCAATTTGGCAAATTGATTTAAGTGATTGAAGCTGGGATTTTTCTCTGGATAACCAAGTACATGTTTAAAGTAAATTCTTAAATAAATTTAAAGGTTTTAAAATTGTTGTAAAAAGTAAGTTCTAGAAAATTTATTATTTCTAATATTTAAATTCAAAAGTAAGTATTTTCTCAAATCTATTATAGTAGAAATTACTTAAAAAAAGTGACCTAGTATTTTGTTTTCAAAGGTGAAAATCTAGATTTGTATTCTATTAAGTAACTTTATTTTCAAATACTCATATAGTATGTATTTTTACAAATATTGAAGTAATTTAATTTAAATGTTTAAAAGTGTATTTTTAATGTAAAGTGTTTTAAATTATTTTAACAATCTAGTTTTGTGCTTGGTGATTTCAGAAGAGAGAGAAAATATTTGAGAAAGTTTATTCTGGAAAGAAAGGTGGTTTTGAAACTGTTTTCAAAGGATTGGAAATAGAAATATATCTTGTAAAGATATTTTGAGGTTAATAAATAATTTGGGAAATTATTTATTGTTGGATGGTTGTTTGTGAAAATAATTGATAGTTAAATAACCGACTATCAATATTGGACCATGCGTTGATCGTTTCGAAGAGACCGGGATCGAGATTTATTTCTCGAAAACCACTTCGATCCTGTTTATACGTTTCGTGGAAACAATTTTGGATTTGAAGATGGAGCGGTGAAGTACAAGGGCTATTCGCTACTAATCCTGAGGATATTTTCGAAATGGATGTAGTAGGAATAGTGCCTTCGGTTTCGTTCGAACCCGGGACGGACTTGTATGGATGAATGCTTGCGAAACATCGTCAGGTGGACGATGGGCATTCTAAGGGATATTGTTCTAAAAAGGTAACGCTTAGCCTCAAGCCTCATCAAATGGGAATGGCTGAAAATCAGGGGATATGCAGCAAGGCTTCGTGGGTAGCCCCCACTGGAGGGTGAGGTCATCCCTGTCTAGATGTCCCTTTATTTCGGCTTAGTGGGCGGTTGCTGATCCCAACCGTGAGGTGATCTTGCTCGGGACTGTCCAGTAAGGGATGGTTCCGGTCTTGTGTTGCAGGGGAGTTAGGGTGGCTCCTCGGTACGCTGATCTAGACCAGGTACTGTGACAGGTGGTACCCCAGTGCCTAGCCATTAGTTGGAATCCATTTTCCCTACGCGCCCTACGGTTTTGATTGTGCCCAACTATTGCTGAAACGTGAGATGAAAGCATTTGAGCTAGATTCTATTTACTTTCTATAGACACTATTATAATATCAGAGGACTTTAATAAAAATGTTTTAGCTATCGTAAGGTAAAAACCCGACATGTTTATTTGTGGCGTGGTCTTACGAGATGCTTTTGTTTTTAAAGGATTTTTGAAACTTTAATAATCAATTGGGTGTGATTTTCTCACGCTGGTATTCCAGACTGACTCGGGTATTATTTAACTGTAATGCTCGGGTCAGACCGAGTACTATAAGATACAGGACATGTTGCTGTGGAGCTCAAGAGACGAGCTGGACTGACGATACGTACATTCGTACTTGTGTATATATATATATATATATTCCGCTGTTGTGTTGTTGTGTATCCATTGTATGTTATTGATGTGAGCTGTGACTGATGTACTCTGATGATGTACTGTATGTAAACAGATATATTTGACTTTTGAGTAAAGATTATCTATTATCTATTAAATTTTATTCCGCTGCGATGGTTAGATTCTGTTGTTGTTTCCTCTACTTTCTTCTTCTACCTCTTTTTCTTTAACCCAAATGGTTCGTATTTCTGTACAACTTGAGTTGATTATTGTAGAATAGTGTTGACTCAAGGAGTACGGATTTGTGGGTCGTTTCAGTGCCTAAAACCTCTTATAAAATCTTCCAAAATTCATTAGTGAATAAAGTATCTTTTCCACCGACTATGTTACTAGGAACTCCATGTAGTCTAACAATTTTCTTCATCAATAGCTTAGCTAAAATAGACGTCGTTCTTGTTGACTTAAGGGATATAACTTAACGGACATAAAGTGCACACTCTTAGTTAGTCTGTGCGCTATAACCTAGTAAATTTCATTTTCTCTATTTGACCTAGGCTTACTGTCAATAAAATCGATGGATATCGAATCTCATTTTCAAACTGGTATATCTAAAGATTAAAGAAATATACTAGGCTTTTGATGTTCAGATTTCACTTGCTGGCAATTCAAACACTACTTTACCCATAAGCCTATATCTTTTTTTCGTACCGTCCAAGTAAAAACTTCTCTTCATATCTTGATACATCTTAGTTCCTCCAGGATAAATAGTAAACATTAATTGATAGCACTCCCTAAGAACTTCTTTCCTTAGGTCACCAACCTCTGGAATACACAAATGCCTCTTCTTTCTCAACCATCCATTCTGATCAAGATAAAAATCCTTCAAATCATCGATCTCGTTTCCATCTTCCAATATACTAATTCTTTTAGCTAAGATTGGATCATCTCTTTATTTTGAAACAATTCTTTTGATCAATACTGGTCAAATTTTCAAACGAGATAACATTATAATACTCTGACTGGAACTGACGGTCGATCTTAACTGCATACTACAAGTAGTCAAAGCTTTCAAATCTTTCCACTCCAATATCATTATTAACACTGCACTTTGATGCCTTCCTCTAAGCACATCTTCCACTTTATATCCTTTACCCGGTATATACTCAATTCCAAGATCATAACCCGCTAAAAACTCCAATCGTCTTTATTGTCTCATATTCAGCTCCTTCTGAGAGAATAAGCATCTTAAAGACTTGTGAGCTATATACAGCCCGAATTGTTCTCCCAAAAGATAATGTCTCCATGCCTTAAAAGAAAATGTTACAACAGCCAACTCTAAATCTTGAGTTGGATATCTAACTTCGTGCGATCTGAGCTGTTGCGAAGCATAGGAAATTGCTTTACCCCTCTGCATTAAAATATCTCCTAGTTCTATCCTACAAGCATCATATACCTCACCAAATCCCGATTTCCATCCAAAACAACTAACATAGGCGCTTTGGTCAATAAATTTTTTAGCTTCTAGAATGCCTCTTCACATTTATCATTCCAAACATACATTACGTTTTTCCTCATTAGTTTAGTCATCGGTGCTGCTATCCGCGAGAAATGGTTGATAAATATCCGATAATGGCTAGTTGGTCCAAAAAAACTCTTTATTTTGGTCACTGCCTTGGGTCTTCTAATTATTTACTACTCCTATCTTAGTTGGATCTACTAACAATCCTTTTTTTGAGACTACATGACCAAGAAACTTCACCTCTTTCTTTCAAAAATGACACTTCGAAAACCGCACATTTAGCTGATGATGTCTCAACGTCTTCGGTACTATTATTAGGTGGGTCTAATGATCTCACTCTTCCCTGTAATATATTAGATTGTCATCTATAAGCACTAGCATAAATTTTTCCAAATGCTCTCGGAAGTTCTGGTTCGTCAAATCCACGAAGAAAGCAGACATGTTATTCAACCCGAATGGCATTACTGACCACTAATATGAACAATATCTTGTTCAAAATGCTGCTAAAGGAATACTTTCCTCTGATATTCTTAATTGATGGAACCATGTCGCTAAATCCAACTGGGAAATTAATTTGGCTCCACTCAATTGATCAAACAGGTCATTTATCCTTGGCAACGGATATGATTCTTTATCGTCTTCTCATTCAACTTACTCAAATTGATGCACAATCTCAACAACCCAGTCCGATTTCTACACAAATACAATGGCTGCTCCCTAAGGCAAACTGCTTAGTCTAATAAAACATTCCTGTAACACCCTAATATTTTATGGGAAATAAAATTAAAAAAAATTAAAAGCTCATTTGGCACAGTGGTAAAGGGTCGTGTTGACTTCCTAAGTGACCACGGATCTAGTCCAGTTGTCGCCTAAAATCTGGAGCAATGTATTTTAGCTGGTTCATTTCTAGCGAGTTTCCTATGTATTTCAGCATTATTTCTGAATGTGGTGGCTTCCCATTCGCTTCAGTAATGTAATAGGATGAGATGGCTAAATTTTATTGGTTGAGTGATGTGTATGGGCTAGAGTGGATAACCATTAAGTGTATAAAAGAACCAGATTTAATCTAAAATAATCTAATGGATTATACTCACTCAAACAATGTGATAACCCGGATTTTCGGGCATTAGATAATTGGATAGTTATCTGATTTAACTCTTGAAAGTACTGATTTATAAATTGAACAAATAAATGTGATAATCTCCTCTATAAATTATTAAAAATTTGTAAAATTTTCAAACAACAATAACAATGTGTTATATATATAGATGTATTTTAGTAGAATTATAATTACAAACTGAATTTGTAATTGTTTAAAAATGTATATTCATATATTTGAGTTGATTTTTAAATTGGATTTTTAATTGAATTTGAATATGAATTTGGATTTAAATTTGAAATTTAGAAGATAAATATCTTAAATTATTTGGATTTAAAAAATATGTGTAAGATTTTTATTAATATGTGATTTGTTTTATTCTATTTTCTTTTAAAGGATTTCATTTTATATAAACTAATAATACATACGTATATGAACATAAATGTAATATAAGGTAATATATTTAATAAAGATGTATTAAAACATATATATGCAAATAAAACAAAAGAATAATAATATAAATATCTATTTAAACCATATTTTCTTCAATAGCAAGTGTAAGTCAAATTTTGTCATCAATTTAACATTTGTAAAGATAATAATATGCATGGTAAACAAGTGTCATTAGCTTCTTCTTTTGTTAAGAAAACAATAATTAAAAGTAAAACAAGTTATGTTTATATAACACTATTTCCTCTCTTATTCCCTTTTTCTTATGTTCAAAACTAAACAAATACAAAGCAAAGTCTGAAACAAAACCAGAGAAAAAAAAACATAATTAAAACTAAATTAAACAACAGCTTTAGAATTTTCAACAGCAACTGATTCAAGTTCAAAAACTTTCAAAATCTAGAATCAAGCAGCAATCTCTGTAACAAGTTTCAGATCATTACAACCAGTTATCAAAGAAATCTCAGAACCTAAGGCAATTCAAGTTTTAAAAGTTCAACATCCAGACAATTTCCAAATTTCAATAAAAGCTATTCCAGGATATTCGTCGTTTCTTCATAAAGCAGGTGAGTAAACAAGTTTTTGTTTATTTTGTTTAAATCTTGTTGCATGCAGTGATCCTGAGATAAATTAGTGATCTCATGATTTTTTTATGTAATCATATGTATATATAGAAAGATATTGATGTGCATGCCTGTTAATACTCTGTTCTTATGCTTCAGGAACTGAGGAACTTTGTTAAAAATTCCTTTTCTCTTTCAACAGTTCTTATTATACTTAGATATATAAACAATCTTGCTTGCATTAACAGAATATCTAATCTAAAAATATTTACAGTTAAGATCGAAGCTAGTTTAAACAATAAGAAGAGATACAGTAAAATTCTAGCTCAAATCAAAATTTCAGTCATGATAAATATTTGATTCAGGTATATCATCAATCACGTTTTTGAAAACTAGGATTTTGAGATTTAAACCATGAATTTTAAGTTGGTAAATTATGAGATATTGGATGTTGATCGGAATTTTGTTTTCAAGCAATATCTGATGATCAGTAAAGTCTTAGGGATTGGGGTCTCTATTGTAGTTAGCCTGGAGGAAGGCGAATTTGGGAAAAATGGGAGATGAATTCTTTGTTCACCGTGGTTGCGGCGTGGGGACAAAGTAGGGTTTAAGGAGCTTGCCTGGTCGATGTCGAGATCGGGAAATTTGCGACGTCGTGGCTGATTTGTGTGACATTGGTGGTTGGGGAAAAGAAGTAGGAGGGTAAGTTGAAGGATTGGACGAAGCGTTGGGTTCTCCAGTGGGCGATAGTGGCGAAGGAGATTTGACAAGCAGGATGGGTGATAGGTTGGGCTGAGTGACTCAATTTTGATCTCCGGCCTAATCAACGGTGACGGGTGGTCAGTATGATCGGGGAAGGCGGGGGTGACTCGCAAAGGGTTTCAGAGTTGATCAAAGTTGCTTTGATCGTCGTGGACAGTGCACGAGTGTACGGTGTAGCTGGATATGGTAGAGGAGTTGAGGAAGATGGACTTCCTTGTGATCGGCTCGAAGATGTTTTTGTGTTTAACTCGAAGGCTGTGGGTTCTTGGCTAACTCGAGTTTTGACCGAGCGTTTTCATATGTGGCTCGGGTATTTTCTTAGGTGATTATGTGGGCTTTAAATTTTAAGTTTTTTAAAAAAAACAAAGAGAATCGCATCCAGTTTCCAAAACTAGTTGAAATGAGCAAGTTCTCATAACCATTATCAAACAAGTTTCAAAATAAGTATATTGAAACTTTAATAGGGAGCGATTTGACAAAAATTTAATTTTAAAGCTTTTGGATTATCCTAAGTTAATTAAATTAATTTGGGGTAGTTAATTACTGCATGTAATTAATCCAGGTAATTAATTAAGGATTTAATTTCTTAGTAAGTGTATTTAGAAGTTAAATAATTAACTAATTAATTAAAGTTATTTAATTAATAATTAAGGGTAAATTAATTAATGATTTAAGTATTAATTAATGATGGGAAGCTAATTACTCAATTAAGGTGGGTAATTAATAGAAAAATACTAAATATGTTTTATTCAATAAATTACTTAATTATAGGTAAATAGAGAATTAATCTGTCGAAGGTTAATAAATTAAATTAGAATTAAAGGTCAAATTAAATAAATGATCAGGAATGGATTAATTAAAGATAATCAACCATGGAAAATTACATAAGAGAAGTAATAAAGGATTAATCACTTAATGTAATTAATTAAAGGGATTAATTACTCTATGTAATTTATTAATATGATTAGTTTAAGTTAATTAATTGGTTTAATTAATTTAAATAATCACTTGATGATGGGATTGAGTATAGTTACATAATGAGGTTTATAAAGTGTAATTACTTAGTGAAGTAATTAGTAATGGTAAGTACATGGTGTAATTAATTGAAGATTGAAAGTAGTTTTGGGTTAATTCCTGGTGTAATTAATATGAAGAATAATTACTTAGTAGAAGTAATTAATAATTAATTACTTAGTGTAATTGATTTAAGAATTGACTTATAAAAGTTATGGGAAGCTAATTAAGAGATATAATTAATTAAGAGTAATTAATTATAGAATGAGATTAATCAAGGGTGATTAATAAATATAATTAATTAAAGATTAAGTATAATCACTTAAAGTAATTAATGAGGTGTAATTCCTTAGTGAAGTAATGAGTGAATAATTACTGGATGTAATAGATTAAAAGGAAATTACTTGATGGGAAGTAATTAAAGGATAATTACTTGGTGGAAGGAATTAAGTGATAATTACTCAGTGTAATTAAAGGATTAATTAATATAATTAATCAAGGAGTTGGTTTAATTGACGGAGTAATTTAGAAAAGTTAATTTCTGATTGTGATTAATCAAGGTTGATCAATGAATGTAATTAAGTTAAAGGTTAATTATTAAATGGAATTTAAGAATAATTAACTATGAAAGTAATTAGAGGATCATTAATTAATGTAATTAATGGAAGTGATCAATTTTGCTTATTAATGATTAATGATGATGAGTGCTTTGAATTAGTTGATATCTCTGATATGAATTGCTTTGTGATATGATATGTTGAATGGACGGTGATAATGTGATTGTCTATCAATTATGAATTGCTGTGTAAAAGTGTTATCCGATAATTAAGGTTGAATTGTATTTAATTGGATAACTTGGGTTTAGATGACATTGGGTTCGAAGAGACCGAAGTCGAGTATTAGTAAATACCCAAAACCACTTCGATTCATTATAGATTGATATTGAAATCAATAAGCTGGAATGAAATGATTTAAGTGAATTGGACTATTTAATCTAAGTTTTGGTACTTAGAGATTTGTGAGTGAAATAAGTAATGTCTATAACAATTTGTGAACTTGTAATTGATACAAGTTACCCGGGTTGTATATATAAGTTGTATGCTTTTGTCATTCATGTTAGATGGGTTTACTCACGCTGGTTTCCAGCCTGACCTGGGTGTCACTTTGATGTAATGCTCGGGTCAGACCGAGTATTACATATTTTCAGGTAAGGACGTTCTAGAGCTCAGGAGGCGAGCTGGATGGCGGGAACGTATGGAGTGTATCCGCTGTGATATTGTTGTATATCTGGAACAGGTTGATTTTATCTGTCCAGTGAATGTATATATGTGGTAACTCTGCTGTATTTAACTGTAATTAACTGATATAGTTTTCTTTGTATAAATGATATTATTTGATATTATATTTTGATCCGCTACGAATGTGAGAATGCTATGTTTTGTTTCTGTTTCTTCTTCTATCTCTTTTCTTCTATTCCTAACTATCTGGAATTTCAGGATCGAAATTTTTGGGTCGTTACATTTGGTATCAGAGCAGAAGGTTAAGCGAGAACCTTGGCTCTGTGAGATTATTCATTAAGGAAAGGGTCAATGGTACCCTAAAATAAGTTGAGTGTATATATATATATATATATATATATATATGAGCGTACTTGTTATTTTCTTATATAAAGATTTTAAATGATTTTATATAAGAATATATTTTGATATATAAAGCAATATTTCTTTCTAATAAATATTAAGGTAATTGGTTATTAAATTATTGGAATTAAATTAAGTAGTAATAGAAATACAACCAAATTAAAATTAAATGAAGATAAGTTTGAAATAGATTCTAACTGAAATTAAAATCTTGAATTTAGGGAAGAGTTTCAGAATAAGACAATAATGAATTGATTTTCAGATATGATAATCTTGGTCATTATCATAAATAATTATTGTGTTTAATAATAAAATTTGTATTAATGAGTAAGCGAAATGTAATGTTTTGGGGAAGTAAAACATTTAGGCAAGTATGACTTATAAATTGAAACTGAAAACGATCTAAATTGTGAAGTTTTAAATCTGGGTCCAGATATTTGAAATTTGTTTCAAAGTAAAAAGTAAAAAAGAAATAATAAATAATGTTATTTAATGTATTTGAATGAAGGGTCCTGTTTCAAACAAGAATTATTTGAAAATTTAAAGGAATTGTTTTGAATTAAAAACCAAAGGTGGTTTAAATTTTAAAAATAACTTAGTGTTTATAGGAAATAATATGTATATATGAGGAATATACATAATATCAAAGATAATTTGATATAAACTCTAAATGTTGAGTATCAAATTTGGAATGAGATGCGATACCCAAAGTGATAGGTTTTTGAACTTATAAGTGGGAAGATTATTAATGTGAAGTTTAGAACTTGAAATGGGGTGTGGTAATATATCCATTATTGGGATAAAATGGAATCATTTTGGACTTAAGATTTGAATGTTTAAGATAAAACTTCAAAGGGTTGGTTTCAAAATTGAAATTTAGTGATAAATTGAATTTTAAAGATTTAGTCGTTTAAAAAGGATTTGAATTATTATTTGAGCCTTGAAATAGGTTAAAAATTGGAATTTGATTCAAGATTAAATGGTTTTAAGATATAAGTTGATTTGATTTAAAGGATCAAATCAACATTTAAAAATTTAATTCGAATTTATATAATTCGGGATGGTTTAAATTTGAAATTTAAATTGAATTAGTTCAAATTGGATTTGATTTGAATTAATTGAAATTGTGATTGAAGATGGATAAGTTTAAAAATTCAAATGGAAATTTGAATTGGATTAATTTGAAATGAAATTGAAGTTGAGTGAGTTCAAATTCAAGTGGTAATTGGGATTAATTCAAACTGGAATTGATTCGAAATTGAAATGGGTTCAATTTGAAATTAGTCCAAATTGATTTGAATAATTTGGAATTGTGATTAAAGTTGAATAGGTTTAGAATTCAACTGGAATTTGATTTGAAAATTGGAAAGAAATTGAGAATTAATTCAACTTGAATTGGGGATAAATAAATTTCAATGGAATTGAAGTTATTTAAATTGGAATTGAGTCAATTTAAATGGAAGTGGAAATTTAAATTTAGTTGATGAAAATGGGGGTTAGGAATTGAACAGTTTGACTCTGGACTATTTTCAAAATAAAATTGTTTTAATATAAATCTATTTTCCAAACTATTTACATACAACCTTTCTTTTTAAAACCTAAACTAACTTATACTTATTTTACAATTATTTTTGGAACTATTTAATAATTTTTCAACTATTTTATAACTAATTACTATTTTACAAAAATTATTTAAAATTCTATAACTATTTAACTATTTTCCAACTATTTTACAGTTACTTAATTATTTTACAACTATTTTACAAACTAATAATTATTTTTCAACTACTTATCTATTATAACTTTTCAAACTATTTTCTAAAATTAAGCCGGGCAAGTCCAAACTGTTTATGGGTAAATACCCAATTGAGATAAGAATTGAGTGATAATCCAAATGGATTGAAGCAGCTGTGAATTAAGTGAATAGAATCAAAATGAATGTGAATAGAAAAGAGGATTGATTTAGTTAATCAATGAAGATAAATACGTAGGATGTACGTATATTATTCTATTTGCATTGTGATTTGATCCAGATTCAAGCACAGAATTTCGAGATAATATATCGATCCGATTTGGGGTTTTTCACTTGATTTTTGACGGCGAACCTGGTTATGGATTGTTGATTGGTTCTGGATATTCTCTATCATAGTTATGGCTATGCAAGGAGAATGACGGTTTCTGATCAAGGAACCAGATCTGATTCCGCACTAGGAAGTCGGGTGGACGATGCTAGTACGGAAGTGAAATTATGTGATCGAGCAAGCGATCAGATTGGCATAGCGTACGGATGATAGTGTACATCATACGGATTTGAATGAAATTGATACTGAAATTTATGGATAAGAAATGAGAAATGTTTTTTTTGAAATGAAACATATATTTTGTGAAATATATGATGAAGCAAAGTGGAAATTGGATATTTTTATGGTAAAAATTTACTTTATGGAAATAAGTAATTTGGTAAGTGACTTTATAAAGTAATCAAATTTAAATATTTGATTTGAATAAACAGAGTTATATATCTTTTTTATATAAGATAAATCTTCCCTTGTTGAATCTATAGCCAGAAGAAAAGGGTTTAAAAAAAAATTGAAGTATAAATGGGGTTTTATACAAGTTTGAAGTGATCTAAAGATTTTCTAAGTTATATATATATATATATATATATATATATATATATATATATATATATATATATATATATATATATAAAGGATCTTATGAGAATGATTTTGGAGGAAAGGTTTTTGGAACCTTTGGATTTGGAAAGGCTTTCTGATTTTTGGGTAAAATCAATATTGGAATTTGGAAAGCCTAGTTTGAGAATTATCGATTCTGGGATAATCGATTTTGTGAAAGGAGATTTATATGAGATTCATACTAGGTGTATGATTTGGAAGATACTATATGTGTATAGTATAAAGTGTTTTGAAAATGGTTCTGGAGAAAAAGGCACTCCCTTAAAATGAACTTCTCAGGAGTGCCACAGGGTGGTACTGCCTTGAACCCTAAGGGGGGTTCTAAAGTTGATCCTGGAGTCCGGACAAAACTAGTTCCTGAGGATTTTGTCTAGTGTGTAGCGAAATTCGAGGGCGCTGAGGCCTATAGAGGCATTTGGGTTATGCCGTGATGACAATATAACTCGATGTCACTGCGATCTACTACAAACCATAGCGAAAGTCGTGTGTGCTGTTGAGAGCCAACAGTCTATGCTTGATTTTATATCGGTAGACTGCGACCTACGGTAAAATAGCGAAAGTCATGTGTGCTGCTGAGAGCCAACAGTCTACGTTTGATTTTACATCGCTAGAATGCAACCTATGTGGGAGTGGAGACGTTTCATTTTGGCAGCGAAAATCAAGGGCGCTGATGCCTACAGTTACATAGACTTTTGATGTGATGGCAACGTAACCCTGGAATGTAACTGCGATCTGTTGTGGTCTCTATGGCGTAATCGAGGGGCACGGAGTGCCTATAGTTGCATGGACTTTAGCTGCGATGGCAACGTAACCCAAGATGTAATTGCGACCATGGATGGGGGCAATGATTTCCAGAGCATTCTCACCAAAGATATTTCCTCTATTTTCAAAAATGTTTCGTATATTTTCAATAAAATTATTTTCCAAGTATTTTCACTGGGTGTTGAAAAAGGTCTGCTATATACTTATAGATTTTTCAGTCCTACGCCTGATCAACGTATGACCGAATTTTTGTGAGAACGAGGATGGACGTGTTGAAACATCGAGTTATAAAAAGTATTTTTATAAACTATTTTGGTAATATTATATAAATTTTAAAATGTTTTAAAATTGATCAAAGAATAGTTTATCTGATTTTGGGTATAGGATAAATTCTGGCTTCGTTCCTTTTCGAGGACGAAAAAATTCAAAAGGGAAAGGAATGTGATAACCCGAATTTTCGGGCATCAGATAATTGGATATTTATCTGATTTAACTCTTGAAAATACTGATTTATAAATTTAACAAATAAATGTGATAATCTCCTCTATAAATTATTAAAAATTTGTAAAATTTTCAAACAACAATAATAATGTGTTGTTTATATATATATATATGGATTTTAGTAGAATTATTATTTACAAATTAAATTTGTAATTGTTTAAAAATGTATATTCATATATTTGAGTTGATTTTTAAATTGGATTTCAAATTGAATTTGAATATGAATTTGGATTTAAATTTGAAATTTAAAAGATAAATATCTTAAATTATTTGGATTTAAAAATATATGCACAAGATTTTTATTAATATGTGATTTGTTTTATTCTATTTTCTTTTAAAGGATTTCATTTTATATAAATTAATAATACATATGTATATGAACATAAATGTAATATAAGGTAACATATTTAATAAAGATGTATTAAAACATATATATGCAAATAAAACAAAAGAATAATAATATAAATATCTATTTAAACCATATTTTCTTCAATAGCAAGTGTAAGTCAAATTTTGTCATCAATTTAAAATTTGTAAAGATAATAATATGCATGGTAAACAAGTGTCATTAGCTTCTTCTTTTGTTTAAAAAAACAGTAATTAAAAGTAAAACAAGTTATGTTTACATAACACTATTTCCTCTCTTATTCTCTTTTTCTTATGTTCAATACTAAACAAATACAAAGCAAAGTCTGAAACAAAACTAGAGGAAAAAAACATAATTAAAACCAAATTAAACAACAACTTTAGAATTTTCAACAACAACTAATTCAAGTTCGAAAACTTTCAAAATCTAGAATCAAGCAGTATCTCTGTAACAAGTTTCAGATCATTACAACCAGTTATCAAAGAAATCTCAGAAGCTAAGGCAATTCAAGTTTTAAAAGTTCAACATCCAGACAATTTCCAAATTTCAATAAAAACTATTCCAGGATATTCACTGTTTCTTCATAAAGCAAGTGAGTAAACAAGTTTTTTTTAATTTTGTTTAAATCTTGTTGCATGCAGTGATCCTGAGATAAATTAGTGATTTCATGATTTTTTTATGTAATCATATGTATATATATAGGAAGATATTGATGTGCATGCCTGTTAATACTCTGTTCTTATGCTTTAGGACCGAGGAACTTTGTTAAAAATTCCTTATCTCTTTCAACAGTTCTTATTATACTTAGATATATAAACAAATCTTGCTTGCATTAACAGAATATCTGATCTAAAAATATTTACAGTTAAGGATCGAAGCTAGTTTAAACAATAAGAAGAGATATAGTAGAATTCTAGCTCAAATCAAAATTTCAATCATGATAAATATTTGATTCGAGTATATCATCAATCACGTTTTTGAAAACTAGGATTTTTGAGATTTAAATCATGAATTTTAAGTTGGTAAATTATGAGACATTAGATGTTGATCGGAATTTTGTTTTCGAGCAATATCTGATGATCAATAAAGTCTTAAGGATTAGGGTCTCTACTGTAGTTAGCCTGGAGGAATTCGAGTTTGGGAAATATGGTAGATAAATTCTTTGTTCACCATGGTGGCGGCGTGGGGATAAAGTAGGGTTTAAGGAGCTTGCCTGGTCGATGTCGAGATCGGGGAATTTGCGACATCGTGGTTGATTTTGGGGACATCGGTGGTTGGGGAAAAGAAGTAAGAGGGCAAGGTGAAGGATTGGATGAAGTGTTGGGTTCTACGGTGGGCGGCAATGGCGGCGCGAAGGAGATTTGACAAGCAGGATGGGTGATAGGTTGGGCTGAGTGACTCAATTTTGATCTCCGACCTAATCAACAGTGTTGGGTGGTCAGTATGATCGGGGAAGGCGGGGACAACTCGTGAAGGGCTTCAGAGTTGATCAACGTTGGTTTGATCGTCATGCACGGTCCACGAGTGTACGGTGTAGCTGGATATGGTAGAGGAGTTGAGGAAAATGGACTTCCTTGTGATCGGCTCAAAGATGTTTCTGTGTTTAACTCAAAGGCTGTGGGTTCTTGACTAACTCGAATTTTGACCGAGCGTTTTGATATGTGGCTCGGGTATTTTCTTAGGTGATTATGTGGGCTTTAAATTTTAAGTTTTTTTTTAAAAAAACAAAGAGAATTGTATCCAGTTTCCAAAACTAGTTGAAATGAGCAAGTTCTCACAGCCAATATTAAACGAGTTTCAAAATAAGTATATTGAAACTTTAATAGGGAGCGATTTGACAAAAATTTAATTTTAAAGCTTTTGGATTATCCTAAGTTAATTAAAGTAATTTAGGGCAGTTAATTACTGCATGTAATTAATCCAGGTAATTAATTAAGGATTTAATTTCTTAGTAAGTGTATTTAGAAGTTAACTAACTTACTAATTAATTAAAGGTTATTTAATTAATAATTAAGGGTAAATTAATTAATGATTTAAGTATTAATTAATGATGGGAAGTTAATTACTCAATTAAGGTGGGTAATTAATAGACAAATACTAAATATTTTTTATTCAATAAATTACTTTATTATAGGTAAATAGAGAATTAATCCGTCGAAGGTTAATAAATTAAATTAGAAATTAAAGGTCAAATTAAATAAATGATCAGGAGTGGATTAATTAAGGATAATCAACCATGGAAAATTACTTAAGAGAAGTAATTAAGGATTAATTACTAGTGTAATTAATTAAAGGGATTAATTACTCTGTGTAATTTATTAATATGATTAGTTTAAGTTAATTAATTGGTTTAATTAATTTAAATAATCACTTAATGATGGGATTGAGTATAATTACATAATGAGGTTTATAAAGTGTAATTACTTAGTGAAATTAGTAATGGTAAGTACATGGTGTAATTAATTGAAGATTGAAAGTAGTTTTGGGTTAATTCCTGGTGTAATTAATATGAAGAATAATTACTTAGTAGAAGTAATTAATAATAATTACTTAGTGTAATTAATTTAAGAATTGACTAATAAAAGTTATGGGAAGTTAATTAAGAGATATAATTCATTAAGAGTAATTAATTACAGAATGAGATTAATCAAGGGTGATTAATAAATATAATTAATTAAAGATTAAGTATAATTACTTAAAGTAATTAATGAGGTGTAATTCCTTAGTGAAGTAATGAGTGAATAATTACTGGATGTAATAAATTAAAAGGAAATTACTTGATGGGAAGTAATTAAAGGATAATTACTTGGTGGAAGGAATTAAGTGATAATTACTCAGTGTAACTAAAGGATTAATTAATATAATTAATCAAGGAGTTGGTTTAATTGACGGAGTAATTTAGGAAAGTTAATTTCTGATTGTGATTAATCAAGGTTGATTAATGAATATAATTAAGTTAAAGGTTAATTATTAAATGGAATTTAAGAATAATTAACTATGAAAGTAATTAGAGGATCATTAATTAATGTAATTAATGGAAGTGATCAATCTTGCTTATTAATGATTGAATGATGATGAGTGCTTTGAATTAGTTGATATCTGATATGAATTGCTTTGTGATATGATATGTTGAATGGACGGTGATAATGTGATTATCTATCAATTATGAATTGCTGTGTAAAGTGTTATCCGATAATTAAGGTTGAATTGTATTTAATTGGATAACTTGGGTTTAGATGACATTGGATTCGAAGAGACCAGAGTCTGGTATTAGTAAATACCCAAAACCACTTCGATTCATTATAGATTGATATGTGAAATCAATAAGCTGGTAAGTGAAGTGGACTATTTAATCTAGGTTTTGGTACTTAGAGATTTGTGAGTGAAATAAGCAATGTCTATAACAATTTGTGAACTTGTAATTGATACAAGTTACCCAGGTTATATATATAAGTTGTATGCTTTTGTCATTCATGTTAGATGGGTTTACTCACGCCGGTTTCCAGCCTGACCCGGGTATTACTTTGATGTAATGCTCGGGTCAGACCGAGTATTACAGATTTTCAGGTAAGGATGTTCTAGAGCTCAGGAGGCGAGCTGGATGGCAGGAACGTATGGAGTGTATCCGCTGTGATATTGTTGTATATCTGGAATAGGTTGATTTTATCTGTCCAGTGATTGTATATATAAGGTAACTCTGTTGTATTTAAATGTAATTAATTGATATAGTTTTCTTTGTATAAATGATATTATTTGATATTATATTTTGATCCGCTGCGAATGTGAGAATGCTATGTTTTGTTTCTGTTTCTTCTATCTCTTTTCTTCTATTCCTGACTATCTGGAATTCCGGGATCAAAATTTTCGGGTCGTTATAAACAATCTGTAAATAAACCATCTACCTAACCCTAATCTCTTATTCAACTGTCACCATAATTCTACCGTAAAATTAGTGTGAATTACTCTTCCTCCTTTTGTCCACTAAATAAACAAATCTCTACCAAATTAAATTGTCTATATATATTCAAGCAATTTGGGGGATTTAGGAGAATCAAAGGAAGAAAGATTAAACCAAAGCCTTTTCAAATTATACAAGCTCAAGTGCAAGGTGAGCGGGAATTAATATGAAATAGAAAAATAAAGTAGTACAATTTCAGTTCTTTTCTGGCACTTTAATATGAATTAATTTCTATTATTAATTGACAATAGATGTAAATTATTGTATCTACTTCTTCTTCCACTTCTCAAATCTACTTCATGTTTGGTTTAAAATATGAGACATATAAATTGTCTATTCACATTTTATGGCATAAGTAAGATTGAAATTTATGTAAATAATTGTATCTTCTTCTTCTTTCACTTCTCAATTCTAATTCATGTTTGGGTTGAAATTTGAAGCAAACAAATTGTTATTCACATTTCATGGCGTAAATCAGATTAATTTAGTTAAATTGAATTAGAATTATGATTCAGTTTCTAATGGTAGAACAGGTTAGTTGAATAAATTCACATTATGTTACTTGAATAAAATTATGGTTTTGATTGGTATAATTAAATAATTTTGAATGTGATTTTTGAAACAAAATTTGGAAGTCTAATTGGCATAATTGTTTGTTTCATATGTGGCCTAAAAATGTAAAAGTGGAATTTTTTGTAATTAAATGGTTTGTGGCTACTGGATAAAATTCTTTTGTACAAATTAAATATCTAAAAGGAGAACGTGAATTAGGGTGAAAAAAAAGAAAGAAATTTAAATTAAATGAACCTTAAAAGCTAGTGTAAATCTATAATAAAATGGTATAAAAATTATAGACAAACGATACGGACTGAACGGACGTGAAATTAAAATACCATTTATGTAAGAAAAAGGGAAATTGTGAAATAACCAAATCAGATATAAAAACGGCCTAAAGCAGATTAATGGAAATAAACAATACGTAAACTATAATGGTAAAATTAATTAATCTGGAAGCGATTTGATTGGCATACCTTGTAAAGGTCTAGATAGGTTTTTTATGCACCTAAAACCAAAATATAGTTTTTGGCTATACATACTAGGAGCGGGCAAGTATGTTCGCAAGGATATTGTTAACTTTCATTGGTTGCTAGTATGTAGGATAGATAGCACCCACAATCGTAGGTTTCTTCAGGCAAGTCGATGCAGATGGAACAGGATAAGTGTGCTCTGATGTAAGCTTCTTTAGGCAAATCGTTGGAGGATTTTGTGCAGCTGACCTGGACGGGTGCTCTTTTGGGGGGCCGACACTTTGGATAGGGGCAAGTCCACGCTGGTGACCGAGGAGACATGAGGATAGGAGTCCAGTTTGGTGGGGCCTGAGCGCAACTTTGGGGTCCTGCGAGGTTGTTTGAGTCGGCGTCGGTCAGTCCTAAGAGGCATTTAGTCACAGTGCACGGGTTAAGAGCATGACTTTCATGATGTAACACATGGATAGGTAAGGACAACAGGTCTGACAAGTCGATTGATGTTTAGTATTAATGCATGGCTGACTTACCTAGGGTGACCATGGACTTGAGCTTCTTAGGAACTGTATCTAAGAAGGATTTACTGCATTATTTATTTACCCTCTGTGATATCCGGGGAAGACCTGGAACTAAACTGTTTTATTCTTTTTGCTTCATTTTATTTCTCATTCACCAGACTTTATGTCTGATCCATTCCTATTTTTCCTATTTTCCCCAAATCACAGAAGAGCAGGTCTAGATTGCAGTTCTTTGCAGCTTGGAGGGTCATTGGGGCAGTTGTTATCTTCTTGTTTCATGTATTGCATTTCTCTTTTCTGTAATTTACTCTTTATACAGGGACCTGTGACGACCCAGAAATTTTAACGAATTAAAATGGAATAATTAATTGATTTTAAATATTTAAAAGTTAATTTGAATTTGAATTTCAAGATACTAATATTTACTTGATAATTTAATTATGAGTTATATAGTTTAAATATTGAATTACAATCGAGTTGTACTGTATGTATATCTGATGTAATTTTGATAATGATGGTTAGTAATGAAGTAAGTCTTATACACATCATAAGTATAAAAGAATTGTGTAGTTAAAATCAATTATATCTTATCAATATTTAAACATAAGTGTAAAATAAAAATGTAGTTATAAATGTAAATATAAATTTATATAACACTAGAAACTATGAAATTCCATAAGTATAATAAATGAAAATAAATATAAATATATAAACACTAGAGAACTATGTAATTAACATAAGTATCAAAATAAATGATAAATAAATGAATTAAATTTTTGATAGTTAAACTTAAAATAAAAATAAAAATAGACATAAGTATTAATATATTAGAAATGAATATCTCAATTAAATTTATAGTTATGAAAAATATAAAATGAACACATAAGATAATGCTAAAATATAATAACTTTATTAAAGCACATAAGATACGTGAAAGTCAAACCTGTGTATGAATATTCTAAAAATAGAATACAAGTGTGTACATAATCTGAAAAAAAAATCAAGCTATAATATATATATATATATATATATATATATATATATATATATATATATATATGTACACACACACACACCATAGCCACATATGTTCATGTAAAGGAAAAGACAAAAGAAAGACAAAATAAAATATATACAAGATTGTACATTACAATATATGTGTAAACTTGAAAAGAGACAATAGCATTAAATGCCATCATCTCTAGCACAAGAATAAATAATCTCAGCCTCCATAGAGTAAGAAAAATCTTTGAGCAAAGAAGAAATTATATATAAAAGTGGAAAGAAGCTTGCTCTAGAATACAGCAGTATACACTCATATATGTGCCTCCCTTGTCTTCATTTCCTTCATTCGAACAAACTGAAGTAATCAAAGGCAAGGTCAAAAAAAAAAATCAAAGAATAAAAGAAAAATCAGATCTGAAGATCAAAGAAAACAAGAACTGCTCTGTTCATTCTGGAAATAATGTGAGTAAATATTTATGTTAAAAAGGTTTTGGAAAGTTAATATGCTACATATGTTTCAATGATAAAATTTTAGCCTACATTTGTATATATTTGTGAACTTCTGTATAAATGAATGCTTGGGTCTGTGCCTGTTGGTGTGTGTTCATTTTCCTCTGTTTTGAAAGTACAGAGACCAAAAGTCAATAAAAAAAATTCAAATCACCTTATCTAATTACTACTGGGCTTAAATTTCAAACATATCATGATTGTATAACCATAAGCTAAGTTTTATAATCGTGTTTAAGGATTTTAAATTCGAAATTTCTCTGAAATTAAGAAAAGACAGTAAAATCTTTAAACTTGATGAAAACCAAACATTTTATTTTAAAGATCCAAACATGAAACTTGAATTGCCATATGAAAACTTGATTTTTGAAACAAAAAGCTCGGTTTATAGTTGAGGTTTTGGACTGCATTTCTGAGGTGATCAGAAATGGAAGATGGATCGATTATCAGGCGATGTATGATCAAGGGACCTTGAAATTTTTGTCGAAGGCGTGCTGTAGTCTGGGGGTGTCAGGAAAAATGGAGATGGCGATGTTCGATCACCGTGGTGTCGGCCGTAAGGGAAACTAGGGTTTTGGTGTTGGGTAATTGGTGTTTGGAATTTGGGTTCATTCGCGCTCGTAATTGCATCGAGCTTGGTTAGATTGGGGGAGATTGTAGCTGAGACGACGACAAAGGTGTTGACGAAGGCACAGGGTTTCGGGTGGTCGAAGTTGAGTGGTCGAAGGGATTTGATGGAAGTTGTTGGGTTACAGGTTTCGACTGAGTAGCTCGAACTATTTCGAAGGCGTGTAAGTGTGGGTGGATTATTACAGAGGGATGCTGCGTTGTAGAGTGACGCGCTGGAGGGTTCGTCAGAAGTCGGAGACGGCTCCGGCGATGGTGCACATGCACGAGGGTGATGCCGTGCATCGGAGTTGTTTGGTGAAGATGAAGCGTGTGGGCTCGGGTTAGTTCTCGCGTTTTAGGGTGAGTTACTCGAAGTTTTAAGGAGTTAAGTTGCGCGTGTTGTCTCGTGAAAAGTTGGTTCCAGGATTTAAGCTTGGACCTGTTTTTAACTGAATGAGCAAACAAAATTTGTGACCAATTTTGTTTACAGGTTTTAGTTCTGTCCAGGTTTAAAACTTTTCAAGTAATGTTTTAGCGTATGCTGATTGAACATGATTTAGTTTTAAAAATATGGATTTATAATTTTAAACTTTGGTTTAAAAATAGTTGTGGTTATGTATCTTGTTGTAGAAAAAAAAATTCAAAGGAAGTGTTAAACCAAGTTTATATATACAAGATGTGTTAACAAAGTTAAAATTGAGTTCTGAAGTTTTAAATCTTTTCCAAATTTGGTAATTACACAATTTTATATTGGGTTAACCCCATCTGCTTGTTTTTGGGTAAAATTAAATGATGAATTAAGTATTGATTATTTAGTGATTAGGGGTGGTTAATTGATTAGTTTACTCAAATAACGAAATAACTAGTTAATATCATTATTAGATAACTAACAAAGATTAAGTAATTTGAGTATTCAATTTTAAGGATCGATTTGTTGTTGAGGTTTATTAATTTAAGTAATTAATATGAAGACGATAACTAAGACTTTTCACTTAATAAATTGATAAATAAGAATGAAAGAAATTAAAGGATAATTGCTTAATGTCATATGTTAAGCAGGGAAATAAATGGAAGCTTGCTAAATGTGATTATTTAATGATGATGATTACTTAATGTAAGTAATCGAGAAGTAATTATTTAATGTAATCTGGAAGTATGGTCGAATTAAGGAATCAATTAAAGGGTTAGTTAATTAATGCATGTGATTAATTAAGGGATAATTAAATCAAGGCAAGTAAATAATGGATAATTAATTAGAGTGTTTAATTAAGGATTAGGTATTTAATTTAAAAGAAAATCTTTATACGGGACAAATATCTTGGAAGGGAAAATGTGGTCCATTGAATTAAGTAAGGTTACTTAAGAATTGATGTGTGAAATTGGTATTGACTGAACAAGTAATGAACTCGTAGGGAAGTACGAGTTACCCGGGTTTTCACCTTTAAATTTGAATTTAGCATTTCAAATTATATGAGTACTCACGCTGGTTTCCAGCCTGACCCGGGTGTTACTTTGATGTAATGCTCGGGTCAGACCGAGTATTACAGATTTTCAGGTAAGGACGTTTTGGAGCTCAGGAGGCGAGCTGGGTGGCAGGAGCGTATAGAATATTTCCGCTGTATTTATATTATTGTTAATCCGAGACATGATAATTGTATTTATTCAGTGACTGTATATGTGTGAAACTCTGATGTATATTAAATGTAATCGACGGATATAGTTTTCTTTTGTAAACTGTTATTATTTATTATTATATTTTGTCCGCTGCGAATGTGAGGTATTTAGTATTTCTGTTCTTCTTCTTCTATCTCTTTCTTCTTTTCATAACTATCTGGAATTTTCGGGTTTGAAAATTCCGGGTCATTACATTTGGTATCAGAGTAGAAAGGTTAAGCGAGAACCTTGGCTCTGGTGGGGATTACTCATTGAATAGAGTCTGTAGTACTCTAGAATGAGTTGAGTATATATATATATATATGAGTGCGTACTTGTTATTTGCTTATAAAGATTTTAATGATTTTATATAAAAATATATTTTGATATATATAGTAACATTTCCTTCTAATGAATATTTAGGCGATTGGTTGTTAAATTATTGGAAGTAAGTTAAGAAGTAATATAAAATACGACTAAATTGAAACTTATAACCAAAGTTGAAGGATAAACTTATATAACAAAATTGAATTTAAAAAAAAACAAAATTGTAAATGTAATTTATAAATTGAAATAAACTTCATAAATAAATGAGATTATAATTTGAAATAGACTTCCAGAGAATATTTGAAAATAAAGTAAGATGAAAATTTCAGGGTAATGTTTAATATGAATTGGATGGATTGGAAATTTAAACTTCCTTTGGATTTGAAAGTGGTTTCCAAAGGTTTTGGAGGAATAATAACATTATTTCAAAAGTATTTTTGTGTTGAATTTGTAATCTGGGAGATTTGAAATCAAAAATATTTGGAAGTGTTTTTAGAGAGATAAAATCATTGAACTCTTTTGGTCACTAGAAAATGACGTCGGTGATGACTGCAACATCATCAATGTACATTTTCGAGTTTCTAGAAGAGAAATTGCTACCAAATTATTTTAAATTGGAATTTAACTTGGAAAGTTAAACGGTGATTTGAATTGGGAATTTGTGTGATCTCAAAACGGGTTTGAGATTTTAAAATTAAGAATGAATGGATGTTTAAAAATAAATTGGATGATACCATCCTATTGTTAATAAAAATCTTTAAATTGAGAATGGTATTGTATAAATAAAATAAATTTGCGTATTGAATTGTAAAATTAAACTTGTTTAAGATCCGGCTTCAAGATGGAAGATAAAATTGAGTAATAAATTAAATTCTTAAAATAAAATAGTATTGAATTCTTATTTGAACCTTGAAATACGTAAGTAAAGATAATATAAAATGAAATTTTGATAATTGGACTCAGAAAATTAAATTGTTTAAGAACTTTAAATAAAGGTTAATTTGGTTTAAAAAGTTAAACCAACCTTTGAGAAATCTAACTCGAATTTATATAATTCGGGGTGAGTTAAAGTTGAAATTTAAATTCCATTAGTACAAATGGAATTTGGTTTGAATTAAGTGGAATGTAAGTTGAATTGTTGGGGAAGTGTAAATTGTTTTAATAAAAACTTATTTTTCTAAGCTATTAAATATATACAACGTTTCATTCTTAAAACCAAATTATTTTATATATTTGTTTTACCATTATTTTTGGGGCTATTTAAACATTTTTCAACTGTTTTCTAAACCAATTACTATTTTTCAACTATGTTACAAACTAATTTCTATTTTACAACTATTTTGCAATTATCTAAAATTTCTGAAACTATTTAGCTATTTTCAACTATTTTACGATTAGTTAACTATTTTCTAACTATTTTACAGAACTAGTAATTATTCTCCAACTACTTACTGTTTTTAAAAAAAAATTCAAGCTATTTTCTAAATAAACTGGTCGGAGTTCAAACTGTTATGGATTTAATACCCAACTGAGATAAGAATTGAAGTATAAAAGGGTTTTATACAAGTTTAAAATGACCCAAAGTTTTAAAAATTATATATATCTGTATATATATAAAGGATCTTATGAGGATTTTGGAAAAGGTTTTGAGAACCTTTGGATTTGGAAAGGCTTTTGATTTCTGGGTAAAATCAATATGATAATTTGGAAAGCCTAGTTTGGGAATTATCGATTTTGGAATAATCGATTTGTATAACTGAGCTTTGTATGAGATCATACTAGGTGTATGATTTGAAGATACTATATGTGTACAATATAAAATGTTTTGATGATGGCTCTGGGGAAAAAGGCGCTCCCTTGAAATGAACTTCTCAGGAGTGCCACCAGGTGGTGCTGCCTTGAGCCCCAAGGAGGGGTTTCTAAAATTGATCCTGTGAGGAGTCCGGACAAAACTATTTCCTGAGGATTATTGGGTAGCGTAAGTCGATGGCATTGATGCCTACAGTGGCATTTGGGTTATGCTGTGACAACAGTGTAACTCGATATCGCTGCGATCTACTTTGGGGACCATAGCGAAAATCGTGTGGAGGATGAGTGTCAATGGTCTACACTTGATTTTTCCGGGAAGGCAACGCAACATCGGTAGACTGCGATCTATGGTCAAGTGGAGGGGAGAAGTTTCATTTTTGGCAGCGAAATTCGATGGCGCTGATGCCTACAGTTACATGGGTTTTTGCTGTGACAGCTACGTAACCCCAGTTGTAGCTGCGATCTGTCGTGGGTTCCATGGTGTATTCGAGGGGCGCGGAGGCCTACAGTTATTTATGGATTTTGTCGGGATGGCAACGTAACCATCAGGTTAACTGCGACCATGGATAGGGGTGATGATTTCCAGAGCATCCTCAGCAAAGATATTTCCTCTATTTTCAAACCTGATTCCTATATTTTCAATAAAATTATTTTTTTCAAATGTTTTCACTGGGTGTTGAAAACGGGTTTACCAAGTACTTATAGATTTTCAGTCATACGCCTGATCAACGTATAACTGAATTTCTATGAGAACAAGGATGAACTGGCTGAGACATCGAGTTATAAAAAGTATTTTTATAAAGAGCTATTTTATTAGTATGATGTGAATTTAAAACCATTTCTAAAATTTTAAATAAAAGTGTTGGGATTTTGGGGAAATAAAAAGGAAATCCGAACTAGAATTTTAATGAAGTGATTTTGTAATTAAAATCGAATATTGAATTAAAAGATGGAAGTAAGTTAATAAATAATTATTTGATAGAGTATGTTAATGAAAATTTAACTTGGCTAAACAAATGGATTGTAAATTAATAATAGAGTTTGGAATGAATTAGAATTGTAAATAGAATTCAACTTGATAATGAAATGAATAAATGAAGATGCTATAAAATGGAAATAAAATAAAGTTGGATTGAAAATATGATGGTTTGGATTACAAGTAAAACATTCAAGTGTGATTTGAATAATATTTTATGAATTTACAAATATATTGGATATAAGAGAAGTGATTATAATAGAAATGGTTTGAGTTGCAAACAAAACCCAAGTGAATAGAAGTAAATTGAGAATAGCTTATATTAATAAAATAAATTCGATAACAAATTAAGTAATTGAATTAAAAATTAAAAATGGGTTAATTGAGTTAAATAATAAATGGATGAAGTCTGATAGAATAGAAACTAAATCAAAGTTGTGATTGGAATTGGATTATCAGTCTGAACTTAAGTTCGATAGCATATTAATTTGAAATATAAATGAGTTAAATGTGTGCTTGGATATTATTTTGATAAATTGAGAAGGTAAATTGAAAATTGAAAATTTAAATGAATGGGCTAACTAAATTTAATGGAAGTTGATTAAATGGGAATCAAATAAAAGTAAACTTAAGTTTGATGTTGGAATAAATTAAAGTAAATTAACTTAAGTTTAAAAATTTATGGAAGTTTGGCTTCGAGTAAGGGTGAAAGCCCATTTAATAAAAGCTTGAATTGAATTAATTTGGGAATGGCAAGAAGTATACAAGAATGTAATGTGTTGAACTAAATGAAGGATTAGTGAATAAATTAGAAATGAAATGGAATTGAATACAGAATAAGTTGAAATTAGTTTAAGTAATTATAAACTACATGAATACTCTGTTAAACGAATATCGTCGAAATTGCATAAAATAGTTGTCGTTCGGCGTAAATAAAAGTAATTAAAATGCTATGAGTCAATAGAGATTAAATAAAATTGGTTCTAAATCATTTGTGGTGAATATGAGCTTGTTTGGGTTAAAAAAATCAATGGAATGTCAGAAATTGAGTTGTGAACCATTAAAACTTAAATGAAACGACATATGAATTGGATTTGATTCCAAAAGATAAGTGTGAATTGCCCGACAGAAAGGTATGTATTTTAATTTCTGAATGAAATTGGATTGGGTTTTTGATGTAGCCACTTGGCTTTTGTTTTCTTTTGGAATTTGGAAGCCCGTAGAGGCCTTTTGTAGTTGTTTCGAGCTAGCCGCGCAAAGGAGACGCTGGCAAAAAAATTTTGGAAATTTAAAAAGTTAGAAAAAATTTGAGAAAATTTTGATAATTCAAAATTGGATTTAAAATTGAAATTTAGATAATTGAGCAAAGGGAAATGATTTGAAACTATGAAAGGTTTGGAGAAGTTGGTTGATGTGATAATGGGTTTTTAATAAAAGATAGTTGGTAGGATGTTGAGTAGTGCGTTTTGGAAAGAGGTAAATGGGTATTGGTCCATTCCCCCTAACTAGTAATTTCGGGGACGAAATTCTTTTAAGGGGGGAGGAATGTGACGACCCAGAAATTTTAACGAATTAAAATGGAATAATTAATTGATTTTAAATATTTAAAAGTTAATTTGAATTTGAATTTCAAGATACTAATATTTACTTGATAATTTAATTATTGAGTTATATAGTTTAAATATTGAATTACAATCGAGCTGTACTGTATGTATATCTGATGTAATTTTGATAATGATGGTTAGTAATGAAGTAAGTCTTATACACATCATAAGTATAAAAGAATTGTGTAGTTAAAATCAATTATATCTTATCAATATTTAAATATAAGTGTAAAATAAAAATGTAGTTATAAATGTAAATATGAATTTATATAACACTTGAAACTATGAAATTCCATAAGTATAATAAATGAAAATAAATATAAATATATAAACACCAGAGAACTATGTAATTAACATAAGTATCAAAATAAATGATAAATAAGTGAATTAAATTTTTGATAGTCAAACTTAAAATAAAATAAAAATAGACATAAGTATTTATATATTAGAAATGAATATCTCAATTAAATTTATAGTTATGAAAAATATAAAATGAACACATAAGATAATGCTAAAATATAATAACTTTATTAAAGCACATAAGATACATGAAAGTCAAACCTGTGTATGAATATTCTAAAAATAGAATACAAGTGTGTACATAATCTGAAAAAAAATCAAGCTATAATACACACACACACACACACACACACACACACACCCCATAGCCACATATGTTCATGTAAAGGAAAAGACAAAAGAAAGACAAAATAAAATATACACAAGATTGTACATTACAATATATGTGTAAACTTGAAAAGAGACAATGGCATTAAATGCCATCATCTCTAGCACAAGAATAAATAATCTCAGCTTCCATAGAGTAAGAAAAATCTTTGACCAAAGAAGAAATTATATATAAAAGTGGAAAGAAGCTTGCTCTAGAATACAGCAGTATACACTCATATATGTGCCTCCCTTGTCTTCATTTCCTTCATTCGAACAAACTGAAGTAATCAAAGGCAAGGTCAAAAAAAATCAAAGAATAAAAGAAAAATCAGATCTGAAGATCAAAGAAAACAAGAACTGCTCTGTTCATTCTGGAAATAAGGTGAGTAAATATATATGTTAAAAAGGTTTTGGAAAGTTAATATGCTACATATGTTTCAATGATAAAATTTTAGCCTACATTTGTATATATTTGTGAACTTTTGTATAAATGAATGCTTGGGTCTGTGCCTATTGGTGTGTGTTCATTTTCCTCTGTTTTGAAAGTACAAAGACCAAAAGTCAATAAAAAAATTCAAATCACCTTATCTAATTACTACTGGGCTTAAATTTCAAACATATCATGATTGTATAACCATAAGCTAAGTTTTATAATCGTGTTTAAGGATTTTAAATTCGAAATTTCTCTGAAACTAAGAAAAGACAGTAAAATCTTTAAACTTGATGAAAACCAAACATTTTATTTTAAAGATTCAAACATGCAACTTGAATTACCATATGAAAGCTTGATTTTTGAAACAAAAATCTCGGTTTATAGTTGAGGTTTTGGACTGCATTTCTGAGGTGATCAGAAATGGAAGATGGATCGATTATCAGGCGATGTATGATCAAGGGACCTTGAGATTATTGTCGAAGGCGTGTTGTAGACAAAGGGGGTGTCAGGAAAAATGGAGATGGCGATGTTCGATCACCGTGGCGTCGGCCGTAAGGGAAACTAGGGTTTTGGTGTTGGGTAATTGGTGTCTGAAATTTGGGTTCATTCGCGCTCGTCAATGCATCGAGCTTGGTTAGAATGGGGGAGATTGTACCTGAGACGACGACAAAGGTGTTGACGAAGGCACAGGGTTTCGGGTGGTCGAAGTTGAGTGCTCGAAGGGATTTGATGGAAGTTGTTGGGTTACAGGTTTCGACTGAGTAGCTCAAACTTTTTCGAAGGCGTGTAAGTGTGGGTGGATTACTACAGAGGGATGTTGCGTTGTAGAGTGACGCGTTGGAGGGTTCGTTAGAAGTCGTAGACGGCTCCGGCGATGGTGCACGTGCACGAGGGTGATGCCGTGCATCGGAGTTGTTTGGTGAAGATGAAGCGTTTGGGCTCGGGTTAGTTCTCGCGTTTTGGGGTGAGTAACTCGAAGTTTTAAGGAGTTAAGTCGCGCGTGTTGTCTCGTGAAAAGTTGGTTCCAGGATTTAAGCCAGGACCTGTTTTTAATTGAATGAGCAAACAAAATTTGTGACCAATTTTGTTTACAGGTTTTAGTTCTGTCTAGGTTTAAAACTTTTCAAGTAATGTTTTAGCGTATGCTGATTGAACATGATTTAGTTTTAAAAATATGGATTTATAATTTTAAACTTTGGTTTAAAAATAGTTGTGGTTATGTATCTTGTTGTAGAAAAAAAAATTCAAAGGAAGAGTTAAACCAAGTTTATATATACAAGATGTGTTAACAAAGTTAAAATTGAGTTCTGAAGTTTTAAATCTTTTCCAAATTTGGTAATTACACTATATTGGGTTAACCCCATCTGCTTGTTTTTGGGTAAAATTAAATGATGAATTAAGTATTGATTATTTAGTGATTAGGGGTGGTTAATTGATTAGTTTACTCAAATAACGAAATAACTAATTAATATCATTATTAGATAACTAACAAAGATTAAGTAATTTGAGTATTCAACTTTAAGGATCGATTTGTTGTTGAGGTTTATTAATTTAAGTAATTAATACAAAGACGATAACTAAGACTTATCACTTAATAAATTGATAAATAAGAATGAAAGAAATTAAAGGATAATTGCTTAATGTCATATGTTAAGCAGGGAAATAAATGGAAGCTTGCTAAATGTGATTATTTAATGATGATGATTACTTAATGTAAGTAATCGAGAAGTAATTATTTAATGTAATCTGGAAGTATGGTCGAATTAAGGAATCAATTAAAAGGTTAGTTAATTAATGCATGTGATTAATTAAGGGATAATTAAATCAAGGCAAGTAAATAATGGATAATTAATTAGAGTGTTTAATTAAGGATTAGGTATTTAATTTAAAAAAAAGTTCTCTTTATACGGGACAAATATCTTGGAAGGGAAAATGTGGTCCATTGAATTAAGTAAGGTTACTTAAGAATTGATGTGTGAAATTGGTATTGACTGAACAAGTAATGAACTCGTAGTGAAGTACGAGTTACCCGGGTTTTCACCTTTAAATTTGAATTTAGCATTTCAAATTATATGAGTACTCACGCTGGTTTCCAGCCTGACCCGGGTGTTACTTTGATGTAATGCTCGGGTCAGACCGAGTATTACAAATTTTCAGGTAAGGACGCTTTGGAGCTCAGGAGGCGAGCTGGGTGGCAGGAGCGTATAGAATATTTCCGTTGTATTTATATTATTGTTAATCTGAGACATGATAATTGTATTTATTCAGTGACTGTATATGTGTGAAACTCTGATGTATATTAAATGTAATCGACAGATATAGTTTTCTTTTGTAAACTGTTATTATTTATTATTATATTTTGTCCGCTGCGAATGTGAGGTATTTAGTATTTCTGTTCTTCTTCTTCTATCTCTTTCTTCTTTTCATAACTATCTGGAATTTTCGGGTTTGAAAATTCCGGGTCATTGCAGGACCTATATTGTGAAGTTTATTACGTTTTATGTTTTGGTGGAGACAACTTGTTAGAACCCCAATTGTTGGATTTTAATGATAACAACTAGACATTTATGCCAAAGAATCTCTAAGCTAATTTGCAAGTATATGAGCATCAAAAAGTGACAAACAAATACGTTCAAAATAAAGATACACAGTATAAAAAAGGATAGAAGTATATGTATGGAGATACAAGAAGAGATATACACGATAGAAACAAGACGAAGGTGACAAACAAAGTATTATTAGTCATAGAGTGTCGTGTCTAGAGTTTATAAATGTTAAAATCTTCTCAAAATGGTATACACACATTTACATTCATATTTTAAACGAAAAATCAAGTTTTCAAAATATTGCATGGAGCAGGACTTGAATCAGGGTCTCGAATTTAGAAGGCAAGTGCTCTAACCAAATAAGCTATGGTAACTTTTGTTTATCAACAGGATTCAAACGATTGAATAATGCCATTCAGATGGCTGAATGCTGAAACTTTTCATAAATTGATATGAAGTTTCAGCCGGCTGAATGATTTAATTCAGCCGGCAGAATCAGGCCAAAAATAGCCTATTTTCTTGCTATTTACGATTGTGTTTAATTCAGGAGGCTAAATTAATTATTTCAGTTGGCTGAATATTTTTCAATGGCTATTTTCTGAAAGACACTTCTCTTCATTGAAGAGAAACATCTTCAAACCAAAAGTTGCACCTATTTCTTTTCATCGTTACCTTTCGACAATTGTTGCAACTTTTTAATCTCTATAAATAGATTTTAGAATTCAACAAACAATTCACCAAAATACTGATTTTAGTATTCTTGAATTATTATCTATTCTATATTTTCAAACTACACTCAAACTGCTTACATTCTCTGATCTTTGATCACTCTATCTTCCTCAATTCTTAAAGCACATTATACTATATGTCATAAAGGAGAAGATTATAGGAAGATTGTACTTAATTGACTAATCAATGCTATTTAAAAGAGCATACTACAATCAGAGACTTTTGCTATGTGTAAAGAAGTCATGTTCGGTTGCTCAGGCGGTAGAAGTCCTATTTGGTTGATTAGGCGGTAGAAGTCCTGTTGGTTGCTCAGGAGGTGCAAACATGTTCCTCCGGGTTAAGTGAGGGTTTATAGTTTAATTCCAGAAGGAATGTGGAACTGGACGTAGAATGGGAGTTCGAACCAGTATAAAAATCTCTGGTGTCATTTTCTTTACTACTTTAATTATTTACTTACTTAGTTTATATTCCGTATAGGTAGTTTATCCACATTACATGATCCTATTGCACAGTCACTTACATTTGGTATCAGAGCGTAGTGACTTTCACTACTTAATATTTTTGGTTTCAGAAATAAATTTGGGATAGTCTTGTTTTTAATGAGGCTGTTTTGCTATTAATTTATAATTAGTGAAATTTTTCTTCCACTGTAATATTTTAACCATTTTATGTTGTTGCCTTAATCTCTGTGCCATGTTATAGATTTTTATTTCACCCGACCACCCGTGCTTCGAGTCATGTCCGATTTTCGGGGTGCCTAAATGTGCGGGGTGTCACAGTTGGTATCAGAGCTAAGATTTCGGTAATCCTACAAATATTGTAAAAATATAAAGGTTTTCGAATAAATTTTAAAGGGTATTCCAAATAATACTTTTAAAAGTACATGTATATATTTTGGAAAGAAAAGAAATTTTAGATATGGGCCCCTCATACATATTCCTTCCTACCTATTGAACTATTTGTAGTGTACCTAATCTCATCGTTTTAATATCCACAGATAGAAATGTCTAAACCGCAAGATATCCCCGAAGTTCTAGGCCTTAATACGCCTGCTTGGTTCAGGCATTATTTGTAGGCTACTATACGAGCAGAGCCACCAGCTAGGGATGCTGCTCCGGCGGAATGGGCTCCAGCCCATCCGCCAGGCTTTCTCGATTTTCCCAAGTTATACAAGGACTATAGCAACTTAGGAGGCAAGCCGTTTCTTCGCACAGAGTCATACACTGAGGCGAGAGCTTAGATCCATAGTTGTGAGCGTATATTTGGACTTATGGGATTGGTGGACTTGGGCTCTGAGACAGTGGCTTCATGGCACTAGTAGGGAGTGGCTCTTTGTTGGTGGGAGATTGTGGAGGCTAAGGCCGATAATTTGAGTTAGGTGGATTTTTGACTAGGTTCAAGAGGAAATTCTTATCATGGGCTAAAGAGGGAGTGCAGCTAGAGAAATTTATATAGCTCAAGCAAGGGGATATGATAGTTAGGGAATATGTTAATCAATTCAATGAGCTTGCTAGATTTGGACTAGACCTGATCAATACTCCTCATAAAAAGGTGCTGAAGTTTGCTAAGGGTTTGAGTTAGCCACTGCAGATTTTGGGGGTGAGCCACATTCCAACGGGAGCCACTTTTGAGAGTTTGATAGAGATGGCTTTACTTGCTTATACTGAAAAGAAAGGAGATATGGCGCAGAAGAGCAATTGGAAGAAGCAGTGGAAAGGAAAAAGGAGAGGAGGAGGGTCAGGTGGAAAAGGGAAGTTCCAAGGAAGGACTGGAAGTTCAATACTTGTGGGAAACCAAGTCATTTTGCTAAGGATTGTAGAGGGGAAGAAGAGTGATGGAGATTGAGATACTATCTTCGCGATCAAGTGGGGCATATGCGTTATTTATAGGAAAGCAGGTCCTTCGAAGCCCAAAGACAGTTCATAGACGCCTTCACAGCCTGGTCAAGCTTATACGTTAGAGGTAGCTCCTTCCTCTAGTACTAGTCCGGTTGTGGACAAGAGAAAGAAGGTGATCATCGAAGGTATGTTATCTATCTCTGATTTTCCTGTTCGTACCCTATTTGATTCTGGAGCTTTGCACTCTTTTATATCTAGGACTCTTATAGAGAGTCTTGGACTTGATGCTTGCTTAGTGACCGACCCGGTAGTAGTATCGAATCTCGTAGGAGGATTGGCCTATATTTCCATGTTATGCCAGGAATTGAAATTGTGTATTTTAGGGGTTGAATTTGACTGTAGTGCCTTTGTATTGGGCTTTTCGGGTTCGGGTTGATTCTTAGTAGGGATTGGCTATCCATGTATGGTGCTGTTCTTGATTAAGATAAGAAGGTAGTGAGGTTAGGCACTTGTAGCGGATGTACCTTAGAGGTATCTTGTGATCCTAGAGGATCAGCCATGTTGAGCTACCTTTATTCTCTTGACTTATCACCAGATAGTTTGAGTTTGGTACGCATTGTTAGAGACTTTCCAGATGTGTTCGAGGAAGTTGCTGGCCTTCCACCTCGAAGAGAGATCTAGTTCAAGATTTATCTTTTCGATAATGCCAAACCGGTTTCTTTACTAGTAAGGCATATGGCTCCTAAGGAACATCATGAGTTGAGCAAGAAGATTGGAGAGCTTTTGGAGAAGGCTTCATTCGTATGAGCATTTCTGAGTGGGGCACACCCATCATCTTTTCCATTAAGGCGGATGGCTCTCTCAGACTTTGCATGGATTATAGGGAGCTTAATAAGTTGACAAAGAAGAATCGTTGTCCTCTTCCCCGTATAGATGATCTCTTGGACCAGCTAGTATGAGCCAAGATATTTTCGTAGCTTGATTTGTCCATAGGTTTTCATCAGTTGCGTGTGGTAGAGGATAGCATCGAGAAGACTGCATTTAGGACTCTAAATGGGTTATTTGAGTGGTTAGTCATGCCGTTTGGGCTAACCAATGCTCTGACATATTTTGTGAAAGTGATAAGTCGAGTATTTCGCAAATCATTGAACAAGTGTTTGGTGGTGTTCATCGACGACATTTTGGTTTATTCGTGAAGTAAGCAGGAACATACCGTTCACTTGAAAGAAGTGCTTAGGACCCTGCGAGCACATAAGTTGAAGGCAATGTTCTCTAAGTGCCACTTTTGGAGGGACGAGGTTCGCTTTTTGGGACACATCGTTTTGGAAGGTGGATTTGCAGTACGTCCGACGAAAGTGGCGGTAGTACAGGATTGGAAGACCCCTAAGAATGCCACGAACATAAGGAGTTTCCTTGGTCTTGCAGGCTACAATAGGAAGTTCATTAAGGACTTTGCTAGGATATGAGCTCCACTTACCCTCCTTACCAAGCGGAACTCAGCTTTTGTTTGAGATGCCAATTGTGAGGTGCCTTTCGTCGATTGAAGGAAGCTTTGACTACCGCTCCTGTATTGGTATTACCGGATGGAACCAAGCCTTTCTCAGTTTATATGGATGCTTGTGGTACGAGACTAGGGGCAGTACTGATGCAAGAGGGTAGGGCAGTGTACTATGCGAGTAGACAGTTGAAAATGTATGACAAGAACTACCCGACGCATGATCTTGAGTTAGCAGCTATTGTTTTTTCTCTCAAGTCTTGGAGGTACTATCTCTTGGGAGAAAGATTTGAGCTTTTCACGGATCATAAGTCTTTGAAGTATCTGCTCTCTTGGAAAGACTTGAATTTGAGACAGCAAAGATGGATGGAGTTTTTAGCCTCTTATGATTTTGAGATTTCCTATACCCCTGGCAAGGGTAATGTAGTGGTAGATGCGTTGAGTAGATGTAAAGTGGTTTTAAGTCCTCTATTTTTGGAATGGAAGCATTTGGAGTACATTGCTACATTTGATTTTAGACTTCCATCGGATTTAGCTCTGGGATTGTTGGCAGCCCTCGACGTCTAGCCTACTTTGATGGAGCAGATTGGAGAAAGGCAAGGTGAGGAAGAAGAGTTAAAGGACATTTTAGATAAGCTTGGTAGAAGAGAGTCATCACCACATTTTAGGTGCTATACCATGGACACTAAGGAATGGCTTAGAAGGGATGGTAGACTTTGTGTTCCCCATAGTGAGGATTTAGTGGATGCGGTGCTGGCCGAGTCACATCATTCTAGAATGACAGTGCACCTCGATGGTGACATGATGTATTGGGATATGAAGATGGTATTCTATTGGCTTGGAATGAAGAAGAGGGTGGTGGAGTATGTATCGAAGTGCATCACTTCTCAAAGGGTAAAGGCAGAACAGAAGAAGCTCGAAGGACTGTTGCATCCATTAGATATTCCATTATGGAAATAGGAAAGCGTCTCTGTGGACTTTGTAGATGGATTGCCAAGGTCACGGAGGGGAAACACGAGCATTTGGGTCATTATGGATAGACCGACGAAGAGCGCTCATTTTATACCTAAGAGTAATAGGATATCATCTTCTTTGATGACTCTTTATGTAAAGGAGATAGTTAGGCTTCATGGAGTTCCTGCCAGCATTGTGAGCGACAGAGATCCATTATTCACCAGCGAATTTTGGAGGAGTCTTCAGCAAGCCTTGGGAATGAAATTGAATCTGAGCATGGCATATCACCCTCAGATAACTAGATAGACTGAGAGTGTAAATAGGGTTTTGGAAGATTTTCTTAGACTGTGCGTCATTGACTTCGGAGGCTCTTGGGAAGACCACCTACCTTTGGTGGAGTTCGTGTATAAAAATAGCTGTTAAATAAGCATTGGGATGTCACCTTTTGAGGCCCTCTATGGCATACCATATAGATCACTAACCTGTTAGTGGGATATCACTGATAGGATCTTGCTTGGACTAGACTTGGTGAGGGAAACTTTCGAGAAAGTGGATTTAACTCGCAAGAGGTTGAAGACTACACAAGATAGACAAAAGTCATATGCCGATAGAAGACGTTCAGATTTGAAGTTTAAGTTTGAAGATATGGTTTTTGTCAAGGTTTTTACTCTGAGAAATGTTATAAGATTTGGTTCAGTGGGTAGTTGGCACCAAGATTTGTAGGACCCTTCCTTATTACCGTATGGATTGGAAAAGTGGCATACAGAGTTGATCTTCCAGATAAGTTGGCAGGAGTTCACGATGTTTTTCATATTTTGCATCTGATGAAGTGTCTACATGATTTCACAGTAGTAGTAGAACCCGATCAGCTAAGGGAAGTGGAGGTAGAACGCGAATCACTTATGCGTCGTACCCCCACTCATATATTGGAACACGGCGTCAAGAGATTACGCAATAAGGAAGTTCGTCTGGTGAAGGTTCAGTGGGGAGATGACCCCAAGGAGTGCACATGGGAATCTAAGGAGAGAATTCGAAATTCTTATCCTTTTCTATTTGAAGGTGCACTTCAAATATCATATCTTTGTTCTTTCCTTACTTAGGGTCTTTTCGATGATCTTTAGGTCAAAACCTATGGATGGTAGTTTGGTTGTAAACATTTCATTAGGGCATGTTATGTTTGATGGATGAAAATGATTGGAAGTGGATGTCAATGTTTGCAAATGGATGCAGTGCATGTACTAGATAGATATTTATTAGGATATTCGAAAAACTAGGCACGCATACCTGCATAGGCATGCCTATTGTCTATTGCATTTGCACATGCTTTTGTGTGTGTGTGTATATGTGTGTTTAATGGATGTTGCATATGGATGGCACATTTGGGTGAATGGTTGAAACATACATAAAGAATTGTCAATTATACCAAGGTAATTGCATACATTTGGTTGCATGGCATAAGCATACTTGCTTTATCGGAGGTTAACTGAATTAGTAGACCGACTACCTTTTCGCATTAGGTAAGTCCATATGCATTTCAATTTACATAAATCATAAATTGCATTAGTTAAATATAAGGATAATGGTAGAAATGGATGATGGTAGAGTAGATGGATGTAGTTCTTGGATGTCGGTTGTTAATTATGTTCTTCCGTCTTTGGAGATTTCGGGGACAAAATCCTTTAAGGGGGATGGGGAGAATGTAATACCCCGATATTTTACGGGAAATAGAATTAAAAAGAAATTAAAAGTGCATATGGTGCAATGGTAAAGGCGCATGTTGACTTCCTTAGTGAACAGGGATTAAGTCCCGTTGTCGCCCAAAAACTGGAGCGACGTTTTTTTAGCTATTTAGATTCAGCGATTTTGCTACGTATTTCAGCGTTATTTCTAAGATGTGGCGGCTTCCCATTCGCTCCAGCGATGTAGTAGGATGAGATGACTAAATTTTATTGGTTGAGCGATGTGTATGGGCTAGAATGGATAACCATTAAGTGTATGAAAGAACAAGATTTAATCTAAAATAATCTAATGTATCATATTCACTCAAACAATCTATAAATAAACCATCTAACCTAAACCTAGCTCTTAATCATCCATCGCCATAATTCTACAGTAAAATTAGTGTATATTATTCTTCTTCCTTTTCTCTACTAAAAAAACAAACCTCTGCAAAATTAAATTATCTATACATATTCAAGCAATTTGGGGGGATTTAGAAAAATCAAAGGGAAAAAGACTAAAGTAAAGCTTTTTCAAATTTATACAAGCTCAATTGCCAGGTGAGTGGGAATTAATATGAAATAGAAAAATAAACTAGTTCTATTTTAGTTCTTTTTTGGCACTTAATATGAATTAACTTCCGTTACTAATTGAGAATAGATGTAAATTATTGTAAACTATTGTATTTTCTTCTTCTTCAACTTCTCAAATCTAATTCATATTTGGTTTAAAATACGGGACATATAAATTTTCTATTCACATTTTAAGGCATAAATAAGATTAGAATTTATGTAAATTATTATATCTTCTTCTTCTTTCACTTCTCAATTCTATTTCATGTTAGTGTTGAAATTTGGAGCAAACAAATAACTATTCACGTTTCAAGGTGTAAGTAAGATTGGTTTAATTAAATTGAATTAGAATTGTTATTTAATTTCTAATGGTAGAACATGTTAGTTTAATAAATTTAGAATATGTTACTTGAATAAAATTGTGGTTTTGATTGATATAATTACATAATTTTGAATATGCTTTTGAAAAAAAAATTGAAAGTCTAATTGGCATAATTGTTTGTTTAATATGTGGCCTAAAAATGTAAAAGTGGAATATTGTGTAATTAAATAGTTTGTGGCTGATGGATAAAAAAATTTGTACAGATTAAATCTCTAAAAGGAGAACGTAAATAAGGGTGGAAAAAATGTAAATTGAATGGACCTTAAAGGCTTAGTGTAAATATGTAACAAAATGGTATAAAAATACAGAAAAAACATATGGACTGAACAAACGTGAAATTGAAATACCATTTATGTAAGAAAAAGGGAAATTATGAAATAACCAAATTGGATGTAAAAATGGCCTAAAGCGGATTAATGGAAATAAACAATATGTAAACTATACCGATAAAATTAATTAATCTGGAAGCGATTTGGTAGGCATACCTTGTAATGGTCTGGGCAGGTGTTTTATCCAGTTAAGACCAAAATATTGTTTTGGCTATACGTACTAGGAGCGGGAAAGTAGGTTCGCAAGGATGTTTGTTACCTTTCACAGGTTGCTAGTACGTAGGACAGATAGCACGCGCAATCGTAGGCTTCTTCAGGCAGATCGACGTGGACGGAACAGGATAAGTGTGCTTCGACGTAGGCTTCTTTAGGCAGATCGTTAGAGGATTTTGCGCAGCCGACCCAGTTGCAGGCTCTCTTTCGAAGGACCGACACTTTGGATAGGGGCAAATCCACATTGGTGACCGAGGAGATAGGAGGATAGGAGTCCAGTTTGACGGAGCCTAAGCACAACTTCGGGGTCTTGTGTGGTTGTTTGAGTCGACGCCGGTCAGTCGTAAGAGAAATTTAGTCACAGTGTACGGGTGAAGAACATGACTTTCACGATGAAGCATGTGGATAGGTAAGGACAGCAGGTCCGACAGGCCGATTGATGTTTAGTATTACTGCATGGTTAACTTCCCTAGTGTGACCATGCACTTGGGCTTGTTAGGAACTGTATCTAAGAAGGATTCACTGCATTATATTATTCACCCTCTACGATATCCGGGGAAGACCTAGAATTAAACTATTTTATTCTTTCTGCTTCATTTTATTTGTCATTCACCAGACTTTATGTTTGACCATTCCTATTTTCCCCAAATCACAGGAGGGCGGGTCTATGTTGCAGTTCATTGCAGCTTGGAGGATCATTGGAGCAGTTGTTATCTTCAGCTTTTGTTTCTTTTGTTTCATGTGCTTCGTTTCTCTTTTCCATACTTTACTCTATATATAGGGACCTATATTGTGAACTTTGTTATGTTTTATGTTTTGATGGAGACTACTTCGTACTTTTGGTTTTAGAAATAAATTGGGGATAATGTTGTTTATAATGAAGCAGTTTTGCTATTAATTTATAATTAGTGAAAGTTTTCTTCTGCTGTAATATTTTAATCATTTTATGCTGTTGCCTTAGTCTTTATGCTATGTTATGGATTTTTATTTCACCCGACCACCCGTGCTTCTAATCATGTCCGATTTTTGGGGTGCCTAGTGGTGTGAGGTGTCATAATTCCCTTCTAAGTCCACCAGCTGCACCTTTAACTCCTTCATCTCGGCAGATATCATTCTGTTAGGTGGTCTACTTACCGGTTCAGTTCTGGGTACAAGATCTATTCGAAACTCAATAGCACATTTTCGTGGTAGTTGTGACATCCCCTATCTTAAGACCGGAAGCTAAGCATTACAAATGTTGTAGTCATATATAGTATTAACTTCTGGTGACAGAATATTGTAATGTCAATAGTATCCATAATATCAGAGCACTTGAATACGAAATAAAAATAGCACAGGTTATTTTTTGATTACATTTAAAAGCAATATTCCATATTCAAATCACTTAATCCTATAATCGATATCAGGTTTTGATCAAATATAATTATTACAAACTACGCCAAGACCGACATATGAAGATGCCCCCTTGGATGATCAGAGTATTAAATAGACATATCAATCTTAATACATAACAGTGGAAATAAAACTATATATCTTCTATATATAGCTAGCATTGCCTCTTGCATGTTTTCGGAAGCTTTATTTGTCCAACCGACTAAACATATAAAACCTCAACTCTCAATCTACTCAAATCATATTTTGAGCACCCGAGAGTTTAAAGGAAAATCATAGACTTCAAGTCAGACATAAAGCCTGGTGTGAATAATACTATACATCTCGAATGAGATGATACTAAATGAGACCATACCGCTTGACGGAACGGGTTTTTCCTCACTAATATCTCTTTTCAAAACATTTCTTTTGCAAACCAAAATCCTGCAGTTAAACTGATTAAAGAAATTATAGAAACATCATATATGCATATAAATCAGGTAATAAATGGACTATCTGTCCGAACAATGTCGTTTTGTTTGACTAACTACTAATCATTGGCTGACTCGGGCCAACCAGACAAAATAAACAGTCTAATATCTATTAGACAAACTTCTAGACGGTCCGTCATTAACTTACTTCTCCCAATGTCACCTGATCCTAATGCTTTTTCGGACTCACCAATAACCTATCTGCCTTCTCTGTATATATATCTTTATATGTGTAATATCATTTATGTCTTACTTGCAACTAAGCCCTACACACTGTAAATTAGCTAGGGGCTATAGCTAATGTATAGGGCACGACCCTATACCTGTCCCATTTGGTATACAAATATCTGAGTCATTTACTTAGCGTTAACTACCCATCAATTTTTCCTTGAAAACCTTTTCAAATTGATTTAACCCTTTAAGCCATACTTAAAGAAGGAAAACATACAATTTTCTTTACTCAAATCTCTTTTCCATGATATGTGCTTTACTCAAAACATTATTGATGAAAACCTTCGAAACCTTTGTTTAAAACCTTTAAACAATCTTTTTCAAAACCATTGAAAGTACCCCTTTCGAAACCAGTTAACTACTTTACTTTGAATTCTAGACCGAAATGCTAAAACATACCTTTCAAAACCATTTATAATAAACCTTTCAAAACCATTGAAAGTGTCCTATCAAAAGTATTATAAAACCTTAGACGTCCTCTTTTAAAACATTGGAAACCTTCCATTCAAATACTTAAGGTAAACCTTTCGAAAACATTGGGAAACATCCCTTCGAAACCTTTATCATATTTCTTTCAAAAACATTGGGGAACGCCCCCTTCAAAACCTTCGTTAGATACCTTTCAAAACTATTAAAGTCCTTTACTAAAAACAAACCCTTCAAAGCATTGGGTCCAAGTAAAAATGTGTAGAACATGATTTTGAAACCTTTAAAATCATTCCTTTCGAAACCTTTGGGTTTAACTTTCAAAGTATCAAAAGGTCAAAAAACAACTGGGGTGAAAGCAACTCTTTCGAAAGCATTTTTTAAATGGAAGAAGTGGATGGTGTCGAAACCATCCCTTTCGAAAGCATTAGAGAAGCGACTCGAAGTTTAAAGCAAAAGAACTCTTTCGAAGGCACTGCTTTGAAAGGTAGAATGTGGCAACGGGGTTTCGACCCCTTCGAAAGCATATTCTTAAAACAAAGGCGGCGTCCTCTTTCAAAAACTCTTTTCTTTAAAATGCTTGACCATGTCGAAAGCTATCTCATTTGAAAGCAAATCAAGCGCATTTCCTTTAAAAGCAAAACAAGGTCTCGACCCCTTCGAAGGCACGTTTCAATTCTATGCCTTTCGCCTATCTCCAGTTCACTACGTACCAAGTCTTTGATACCATGTGTATTGGTTTCCACTTGGATGGAGGTGGAATTATGAAGTCGAAAGGTAGTTGCCAAATGTGGTGAAATAGCAAAACCTTGTAAAACTAATTTTTAACTTTATAAATTAATTTCTTTTTAACTAACTTGCTTTGTTTGTCAACATATGATTGGTTGCCAATACTTTTCCAAAATCTTTTCTAAAAATACGGTCGAATTTCAAAGATTAACATTTTAAAACATTTACAAATTACCCCTTCTCCTTTCATAAACATATAAATCATTGAAATCTCATACCTTAAATAATTTTATATACTCATTAAAACAGTTATGAAATTTCTTCAAAAATTCCCTTATATCACTTTTAATACGTTTTCTAACATATATAAATTTCTGACCCAAAGCTAACATATAATAGCCGTAATTAATTTTGAACCCAATTAAACCATTTCTTCACTAGAAAATTTATAATAAATCAAATAATTCCAAAAAATCATAAAACTTGAAAATCATCTCCAAAATAATATTTCCGACCTTATATCAAAATCACAAGGAATTTGGATGTCATTTGTTGGGTTTTTCATGTTAATCCTTATCATAAGTTCGATATGAAATAGCATAATCATCAACAAGCGTGTATATTCATTTAAAACAATCAAAACATGGCAAACCATTTGCAAAATAAATCTGGAACTTAACTAGGAATCAAAAATCATAAAAATGAAATGTAACCTATTATTCACCTTAGCATGTGATTAAGAAGTTTGAGATTTGCTCTAGAATGAATTGATTAAACTTCTTTATCTTGATTTTAGCTTATCTTCCCCTTTACCTTCTTCTAATGGTAGCCGACCCCTCTTGAATTTTTTTTTTTTATGAATATGAAAAATGAGAGTGCATGAGGGTCTAAGGTATAAAAATATAACTTATTCCTATTTTTCCCTTAACCTATTACCCTTCTTTATTTCATTTTATTTTCCCCTTAGTTCATTAGTTCTTTAGGCATGGCTACTCTCTATTATTCAAATCTCAATCCCTTAACCATTTACATTATTTCATTTAATTTACCTAGTTAAATGTCTTAAGTAATGTTATTCCAAATTAGGGTTGTTACAGTAGTCCTATAAAAGGCTCAAGGACATCTCCAAATTTTCAAACTATGAAACCTTAGCTTAACTTGTCTTCCTCATCCATTACATCCAAAAGAGAACAAACATCAAAATTTGAATCCTCCACCTTGTACATAATTCGTTCACTACTATTAGAGTGTCTTACTGATATTTTTCTATCATGGAAAATATCCTAGCATCGTATTTACTTAACCAATCCACACCCAAAATAATTCCAAAGCCCGCGTAATCAAACACATGCAAACTGCAATAAATTATATAAACTAACAATTCAAATTCCAAGTGGTCACATCTCATCCCAAGATTTGCACCAGTATCAAATAATACTTTAGAAGGTATACCATGAATCAAAAGCGTACTCCGGTCATAGCATTCCCTTTCTCCTCAGCTGTTAGTTTCGAGGTAGTTAGTTCCAATGCAAACATCTTTCCTTTTTCTGTCTTGGCCACCTATGGACATTTTTTCTTATAATGTCCCACCTAGTCGCTGTTAAGATACTTGATGTTTTCTTTCCAACAAATTCCTTTCCCTTTCCAGGTTGGCATTCATGAGCATTATGTTCCTTCTTGTCACAATTTGTAACACACAACCTCTAAATTTCCTTTCTTGGAAGCTCTACCCATTTGAGCTCCGTTCTTTTGGTAAAACTTTCTCTTCTGATTCTGTCTACCCTAATTCTTTACTGGCTTGTTATTACTAAACAAAAAATCATCTTTTCATTTCTCAAAGCCATCTCCATGACTACATCACATGGATCCCTAAGATATGGCAAAGTTGTTCTGGCAAGCTCAGGTCTTAATCCATGGATGAACTTCTCATTCGTCTTAAGTACCAAGTCCACAGTAGCATATCCGTATTGAAACAACTCCTCAAACCTCATTGCATACTCAAGCATAGCCATATCGCCTTGCACCAGTTTAACAAACTTTCTTAATAGGGTTGACTTCACGATTTCAAACATAAACCTCTCTTCAAATCTTCTCCTAAATTCTACAAATTTTCCTCTGCTACCCCCAACAATCACACTACTCCTCTAGTACAAGTGTACAACACAACAACTAACAGTTGTATAGATGCCAATCTTTTCTTTTGCTCATCTTTCAGTCCAAATCAGTGGAAATTCTTTCATAATGAAGCAATCAACTCTCGACTTCAATTGCATCCTCCATTCCAATAAATGTTTCCATCTAAGTCTTCCTTGTATCATGTCGACAATGAATTGATACATTGCTCCCATATCAACTGATGGTGATCCTACAACTATATTAGCAGCCGTCTGTCGACCCGAATTCCTTCTAATGTTGGGCCTGACATTTTATATTGTTGTAGTGCTTCATCCGTCAAGAGTCACTCTTCTGTTTTCTACCACCATATCTTTCTCCCTTAAATCTATATTTGAAACTTAGTTTGATATGGAAGAATAGAATAAGAGAAAGTGAGTATAGAGATATAGCGTATACTTATATATAGCAAACACAAGTAGGTTAGTATAGCGTTATCCCATACCCCAATCTTATTCTTTGATTTAATGAGATTATATGTTAAAAATCTCTTTTAAATTAAAAATTCGTTAGTTTTTTACATAAACGTATGCTCTGATACCAAGTTGTAACATTGTCCATTTTGAGATCCGAAACTAAGTGTTATAGATGATGTAGTCATCTACAGTATTAATTTTCCATGATAAAATGCGGTCATGTCAATGGTATCCATAATATCAGAAGCATAAATAATTTAAACATAATTTCAAATACAACTTTTCTCATTACATTTTAAGTCAGCATTTCATATTTGTTAAGTAATCCGAGAATGTTGCCCGGATTCAGATAAAATATGTTTATTATGCATTACGCCAAAAGAGACATATGAAGATGCCCTTGGATGATCAGAGTTACTAAAAAGACAAACACATATACCGTCAATACATTTATACAACAATTCACATTACATCGTGGTTGATAATACTAGATATGCTCTTACATATCTAGTTTTGCCTCCTACACGTCTCTGAAAGCGTAATTCGCCAAAACCCACTTATCCTATAAAGCCCTTACTCCTGACCTACTCAAGTCAAATTTGAGCACTCGAGAGTTTAAGGAGAAAAAATAAAATTTGAGTTAGATAAAAATCCTGGTGCAAATAATAATATGCCATCTTGGTTAATTAATATTAAGCGAGACCACGCCACTAAGCGGAATGAGTTTTCCCTTTATGAATATCCTTTAAAATATATATTTTGCAAATCATTGTTCTGCAACCAAGCTAGTTAAAATTAAAATATAACAATAGTATGCTTGCAAGTAATATAGATAACCATGACTATCCATCAACTCAAAAGACTACTCGTCCCAATGTTTAGTTTTCACATGATAACTATCAACCTATATGGCTCACTCGAACTACCAGCTATATCAAATGTTCTAACAACCCATTGAAGGAAAATTGGATGGTCTATCCGGAACTTACTATTTCTACGGTTGACTAATCGTAATGGTTTTACGAGCTCACCAGTAATCTAACTCATCTCTATGTTGGGGATGCGGATTAAGGATCTTAAGGCGGAAATAACACAAGAGGGGGGGTGAATAGTGTTTTAAAGAATATATGAACTATATGACTAAATTAAAACTTTCAACACAAATCTAAACAGAATTCTAACACAGACTGATCACAGAACATATAACAATTGCAAATAGTAAAGTAAAGCAAGTAAAAGGAAAGAACACACCGGATTTTATACTGGTTCTGAATCCTCCTACATCCAGCCCTGTACCAAGGCAATATCCTTGTACAGATTTTTATAAGCCAATATCCAAATTACAACCCTCAATTTCTAAGGCCTTGAGAAACCCTCCTATCTCCGAGTCTGGGGTAAACTCTCTTGATTTACGGGACATAAGATCACCCCTATACTTCTTAATAACAATTCATTTAAATGGATATACTCTATGGACTTTTTGAATACAAATTAATCCTATAACTCTGAATAGCACTTTGATCTTTAGTAGAATGATGGAGAATCAAATAGAGAGAGTATCTAAATGATTTCCTATTGAGAATTTGGCAGAATGATGGCACGATCTTGGAAATATGAAGTTTTATGGATATGGAATGGTGGAGAAGAAAGAATAAAGAAAATAAGAAAGTAGTTATTAAAAAATTCGTTTTGGAAGCCTTTATATAGATGCACAACAGTCATAACCATTGGCGAAAGGTTTTTGAACGAATGGACACTTCTTTTGAAATTTGAATTTTGAATCCAACTGTCACCATGTCGACATGGGGTATCCCCATATGTCGACATTCCTCAGTTCAAAATTGTAGAGATGTCGTTTTGTAAAAGCATTTGAATTTAAAACAAGTTGAAACTTCTCTGAAGCAAAATAAAGTGTTTAAACAATATTTTGAGATAGAGAATGAATATAAAATATTATTTTAAATATATATATATATATATATATATATATATATATATATATATATAATTGATATAGACCGTCAATTATATAAGTAATATTTAAAATCAGAATAAGTTTTGATGTTTTAAAAATATAAGTTTTTAAAATCAGAATGGAGGAATATTTCAAGGCTAAAACAAAGTTTGAAAGCATTTTTGAAAACATGATTTTGAAAGCTAAAACATGTTGAAAAATAGATTTAAAAACATTTTGAAAAATCTATTCAAACTGAAATTGCAAGAACCTTCCTACAGAGCTCCTCTATAGGACTCGAGAACTTGTACAAAGTAGTTTAAATGATTTTGATTTTCGTGGGTTTGTAAGCCACTTGTCGTAGGTTTGTAAGCTACTTGTCGTAGGTTTGTAAGCCACTGGTTTGGATAGAAATTGGGTTCCATTCCAAAAGAAAATTGGAAGAAAGATGAGAGTGCTACTATGAAGTTTTAACAAAATACTAGACGCTTATCTTGAGATCTTGAAATCTTGATTCTCTAGAGTCTTGAATCTTGAATCTCTAATCTTCATCTTGATGCTTGAGTCTTTATACTGACCAGTCTTCGATAATACCTGCATATACTTCCCATATACATATACATATATATATATATATATCTATATGAAAATGTTAGTATATATTTTATAAAGTAAAGTATAATAACTATATAAGGTTGTTGTCATCAAAACATCATCAACTCAGTTCCTAACAATCTCCCCCTTTTTGATGTTGACAACCTTTATTTATAAAATATTCTTACCATACCATAACTCCCCATAACTCCCCCTTACTCCGTGACTACAACTCCCCTTTATTCCATGACTCCCCCTTACACCCAGCACATATATTTTTATAACTTTCTCCCCCTTTGTCATCAACAAAAAGGAATAAAAGATTTACCCGTTCTAAAGTATATATAGAATAAAAGTGTAAAGTGAACGTGTAAGTGATCAAGTGTGTGTGCATATATATAAGTGTAACTTGACAATCAAATCAATATCATACATAGCAAACCAATCATGTATAGTATATGAAGTTATATACAAACCAGATCCAAATCAAACTTAAGTAAACAATCCAATCAAACCCTAATCAAATCTAAATCAAATCAAATCAAATCAAACAAACAAACAAGCATACATAATGATCAGACATTCCTTGGGACTTCCACCCATCCATCTTCTCCAAAGATAGGATCAGTTTTGATAACATCCCAATTATCTTTGTCGAGAGTGACTGGTGGATTTGCTTCGGGTTCGTCTTTGCTAAGGTTTGAGATCATCCAACGAAGTGCGTCGAAGTGTTTCTCTTGCTCTTTGATCATCTGCATTTGGCTTAATTCTAAGTGCCTTTGATTTCTAAGTATAAAAGAAAGAGTATTCTTGAAAGAAGTAAGAGTTTCTTCAAGATTTTCACTTAAATTCTTAATTGGAGAAGCCATAATTTAAGAAATAAGTTGAAGTATGAGAGGAGATGAATAGAAATGGAGGTTGAGAAGTTTTTCTGGAAAAAATAAGTATTTATAGGAGTTATTGGCCGTTCAAAATGAATTGTCACTTGGTAGTTACAAGAATTTGAAGATAGAAATTGTAACTACTTTCCGACTGTTATATGTCGATATGGGGGGATGGGGCATGTCGACATGGTCTAGACAGAATGGCCAAGTTGAGTTATTTTTGATTTTTAAGTTTATTTTTATACTAGTGGACCTATATAAACTTAAAATAAATAACTATCAGAGATATATAAAGCTGGAAAACAAAGAATAAGATAGCATTACTTATATTAGTTTACATTACATAATCTTAACTAAAAAAGTAGAAAGTACAAAGATAGATAAACGATAGCTAGAGAGATAATGGCTAGGATTAGTTTGATGAAGATGATGATGAAGACAAGCCAAGTTTCCTGCCTATCTTCCCAAAGAACTTGTCGATCTTGGTATAGATTTTATCCATTTTCTTGCTAATAGATCTCTTAAGAACCTTTTGGTTTTGGGCAAGTATCTTTTGGTTCTTGAGCATGGTTTTGTTGGACGGATTGGCGGGGGTATGTGGATACTCTATACTTTCCAAAGATGTTTCTTCATCTTCCTCTTCTTCTTCAATTTCCATTCCTTCTCCTTCTTCTTCCTCTTCTTCTTCTTCTTCTTCTTCTTCCATCTCTTCATGAGCAAGTCTCTCTTCCTTTTCGGCAAGTGTTTCATATGGTTGAAACATGAGTGGGATTTTCATAAGAGAAATGTTCCCGTGATTGAACACTTTTCTACTTACAAACTCTTCCTTTTTAACATCCACACCAAAATAATTAAAAATCCAAGTAAGGTAAATTCCATGATAAAGAGTGTTTACTCCCATATTAAAATTTTTGGGTCTTAACTCATCCAAAATAGTTTGTGCCCAATTAATATCATATTTTCCAAAAATAGCAAAAAGAGCTTTATACACTTTGAGGTGGGATTATTGTAGTTTCTCGACCTAGGAATAATTGTGTGTTGAATAAGAAGGTTGACAATTCTTGCTTTTGGGCAGAAAAAGCGATTCTTAAAATCCATATGGTCATCGCTTTCAAAAATGTGATGAAAAGTCTCTCGATCGGTTTCATTGATTTGAAATTCCGAGAGATTCATACCGGTAGACTTGCAACCCAAAATAGTACCCAAAATATCGGAATCCAAAACAATAAGTGTTCCTTTAACACTACTCCAAATTTGATCTTCATTTCCATTATAAAATCCACGATTTAGGTTTGCATAAAACATTTTGATAAGGTTTGGATAACAAACGAAATCATTTTGCTTGTTAACAATCAAGCTAAGAATGAAGTTTTCTTCAAAAAGTTAATCGATTTCATAAGAAGCAAAATCATCAAAAATGGCAAATTTTCCCGTATTGACTTTACCATAGTTTACATAGTTTATGTAAGCTTTGATAGCCTCCGGGTCATTGAAAAGATCATTTTTGATGGATTTGGGCAGCCTCATAGTTGATGGGTTACTTGAGGAAGCCATTGCTGAGTGTTTGAGAGGAGTAGAAGATAATGAAGAAAGTTTGAATTATGAGAATAAAGTGAAAAGAGATGATAAGAGACGTATATTATATAGATTCTCTAAAGTCATGTTTTCTGGTCAAGAGGTGTCTTTTCAGAATTTTGAAGTAAGTGAAAAGGTGGAGGGAAATTCAAAAGTTTGAATTCAAATTTTGAAATCAAATTTCTGAGAGGCATGTCGACATGGGTATCATGGCATGTCGACAGGTGCCTGTTGAATTTGAAAAGAGGTGTCTTTTTCTAAAATCTAATAAATTCCTATAATCCTAAGAAAACTAATCTATATTCTATATCTACATTTAATTCAGTAATAATATTAAATATAATAATATTAAAATATTTTAATATTTAAAATATTATTAAAATAATATTATTTTGAATTTAAAAATTCAAATTTCAAAGGGTGATTTTGAATTTAAAAATTCAAGAAATTGCAAACAAAATCAAAGCAAGCAAGCATCCAATAAAATTAAAATAAATGTGTACCTATTTTTAGATCCAAACTCCGATCGTCTTCTGATTCGAGAATAGCCGTGAAGCACAGATTTGAATTATCAGTTTTCTTCTCGTCATCACTGGATGAATCTGAATCGTCAAGAGTTGCTGCATATGCCTTCTTTCTTTTCTTTGGTTGCTCGTTGTTTGGTTGAAATGTCTGTTTGTCTGGATATGGACAATCCATCTTGTAGTGCCCTATTTTGTTGCAGTTATAACATCTATCACCATTATTGTTGTTGTTGAAGTAGTTGTTGTTATTGTTCTCCGAAGTATTTCTGGAATTTCTTTGATCATTTCTTTTAAAGTTATTCATCTTTCTATACTTCAGAAATTTGCTGAAATTTCTGGTCATGAAAGCAATTTCTTCATCACTCTCTTGTTCTGAATCTCCAGTTGTTGGTTTGAATGCAATCGATTTCTTTTCCGTTGCCTTAGATTCTTTTCTCCCTTTTAGTTGAACTTCATAAGACATTAGATTACCGATTAACTCTTCGATCTTCATTTGACTAACATCATTTGCCTCTTCAATAGTAAGTGTCTTTTGATCCCATTCTGGAGTGAGTGAATTGAGTATTTTTCCGACTTGATCTTCTTCTGAGAAACCCTTTCCTAAAGCAATCAATGAGTGTACAATGTCTTGAAATCGACAATACATGTCGGAAATAGACTCATTTTCATGCATTTTAAACAATTGAAACTGGTTAGTTAATATGGAAATTTTAGTCTGTTTAACTTTGCTTGTTCCTTCATGAGTTACTTGCAAAGTTTTCCAGATTTCAAATGCAGACTTACAAACAGAGACTCTCTTAAACTCATTCCTATCTAGTGAACAAAATAGTATATTCATAGCCTTAGAATTGTTCTGTGCAACTGTTTTTTGCTCAATAGTCCACTGGGCAAAATTTGTAGTTGGTTCAACATATTCAATTTGTGTCATATTTCAAGTATCTAAACTTATGGATTGTAAATAAATTTTCATCCTACATGCCCAATATGCATAATTACTTCCATTAAAAAGTGGTGGTCTGACAGTAGACTGACCTTCTAAAAATGAACTAGTGTTAGTACTTGTGTTGACAGACGTAGTAGTGATAGGAGTGACATTACTAGTGTGTTGTGCCATTAAAACTTTTCAAAATTTCAGATTATGAAAATAATGAAAACCAAGGCTCTGATACCAATTGTTGGGGATGCAGATTAAGGATCTTAAGGCGGAAATAACCCTAGAGGGGGGGGGGTGAATAGTGTTTTAAAGAATATATGAACTATATGACTAAATTAAAACTTTCAACACATATCTAAACAGAATTCTAACACAGACTGATCACAGAACATATAACAAATGCAAATAGTAAAGTAAAGCAAGTAAAAGGAAAGAACACACCGAATTTTATACTGGTTCGGAATCCTCCTACATCCGGCCCTGCACCAAGGCAATATCCTTGTACAGATTTTTATAAGCCAATATCCAAATTACAACCCTCAATTTCTAAGGCCTTGAGGAACCCTCCTATCTCCGTGTATGGGGTAAACTCTCTTGATTTACGGGACACAAGATCACCCTTATACTTCTTAATAACAATCATTTTGAATGGATAGACTCTATGGACTTTTTGAATACAAATTAATCCTACAACTCTGAATAGCACTTTGATCTTTAGTAGAATGATGGAGAATAAAATAGAGAGAGTATCTAAATGATTTCCTATTGAGAATTTGGCAGGATGGCACGATCTTGAAAATATGAAGTTTTATGGATATGGAATGGTGGAGAAGAAAGAGTGAAGAAAATAAGAAAGTAGTTATTAAAAAATTCGTTTTGGAAGCCTTTATATAGATGCACAACAGTCATAACCATTGGCGAAAGGTTTTTGAATGAATGGACACTTCTTTTGAAATTTGAATTTTGAATCCAACTGTCACCATGTCGACATGGGGTATCCCCATATGTCGACATCCCTCAGTTCAAAATTGTAGAGATGTTGTTTTGTAAAAGCATTTGAATTTAAAACATGTTGAAACTTCTCTGAAGAAAAATAAAGTGTTTAAACAATATTTTGAGATAGAGAATGAATATAAAATATTATTTTAAATATATATATATATATAATTGATATAGACCGTCAATTAAATAAGTAATATTTAAAATCAGAATAAGTTTTGATGTTTTAAAAATAGAAGTTTTTAAAATCAGAATGGAGGAATATTTCAAGGCTAAAACAAAGTTTGAAAACATTTTTTAAAACATGATTTGAAAGCTAAAACATTTTGAAAAACAGATTTAAAAACATTTTGAAAAATTTATTCAAACTGAAATTGCAAGAACCTTCCTACAGAGCTCCTCCATAGGACTTGAGAACTTGTACAAAGTAGTTTAAATAATTTTGATTTTCGTGGGTTTGTAAGCCACATGTCGTAGGTTTGTAAGCTACTTGTCGTGGGTTTGTAAGCCACTGGTTTCGATAGAAATTGGGTACCATCCCAAAAGAAAATTGGAAGAAAGATGAGAGTGCTATTATGAAGTTTTAACAAAATACTAGACACTTATCTTGATATCTTGAAATCTTGATTCTCTAGAGTCTTGAATCTTGAATCTCTAATCTTCATCTTGATGCTTGAGTCTTTAAACTGATCAGTCTTCGATAATACCTGCATATACTTCCTATATACATATACATATATCTATCTATATGAAAATGTTAGTATATATTTTATAAAGTAAAGTATAATAACTATATAAGGTTGTTGTCATCAAAACATCATCAACTCAGTTCCTAACACTCTATATATTCCTTTCTATGCGTACACCTACTTTTAGTCCTATACTGACATAGCCTAACGCGTTGGAATTTTGGACTAATATCAGCTAGGGGCTAATAGTTGAAGTAGAGGGCACGACTCTACACTAGTCTTATCTAGTTTTCCAATCTCTAAGTAATTCATCCTATCATAATTCACCTAAAAGTGATAAGAACAATAATCTTTTGACCAAATTATCGGGCTAAGTACTCTTACTATTTCCCGAAAACACTCTTCTTTATAAATGATTCAACCCTAGAAATCATATTTAAAATAAGAAAATTATAGCCCTTCATTTTGTCTTAAAATAATTATGCTATAGTGTATGCTTTAATAAAGCAATATTGGTGAAAATCGAAATCATTCATTGTCTCTCAAAACAATACACAATAAAGAAAGATGATGTAAAACCTTTATAATGATAAAACTCGATGACTTTGTCGCCATTAAGGTTTTTCGCCCTTCTTTAGTATGCCTCTAACTTTTTAAAACAGAAGGCCATAGGCCCAAAATAATATATAGCCTTTATATTAATAAACGCGACGAGGTCATCTTTAATGAGGGTCTTCATCCCTTTAAAATAGGTTAAAGTTTTCAACTTAAAAACATAAAGGGATATAATCGAAGTCATCCACTTTGCAAAACATAGTATAAAACTACATAAGGTTTCGACGACATTAATGGATGTCGGCATCAATTCCTTAACTAAAATAATGTCCTCATTAAGGCCGAAGTCATAATATGCGGTGACATAGCCTCTTTGAAAATAAGGGTTAAGGATTTAAAGTGGCAGGATATAAGCTCGGAGTCATTTAGTATAAAAACATGCGTCATTGTTCAGCAGATAAGATAAGAGGCTTCAAGGAGCCGAAGTAGTCAGTTTGAAAACATGGGGCGACTCTATTTAAGAAAAGTGGCAACATGCCTTTATATATAAAAAAGGTGGCACTTAGGCCATGCGGCAAGAATACATTGAAGACCATCCCTTCGACTTCGATGTCATGTCTCCGATTTCGACCAAGACTAATCCATTCCATACCAATTCGCGTCGATATCATACGTATCATTCTAGTTAACGTCGAAGATGTTAAAACCGGCATAATGGAGGGTGACATCATCCTTGTCCGCCTGGCAAAGTAGTAATTACCACTAAAACTGCATTTTTACTAATAAAACAATTTCTTCCCACCTACTCCATATGTTTGTTAAATTCTTATTGGTTGATAAAACTCTATCAATTTCTTTTGTCGAAAATTCTACCATAGAGCAGATTTCATATTTTCAAAACACATTTGCAAACTAACCCATTTTTATATTAAAATCTTAATATAACAATTAAGCACTTCTAGCTTAAAACAATTTATTAATCATACATAAACACTTAGGTAAAATCCCAAAAAATAAGTATAAAACAACTTATATATATTCTTCAGCATATAAAAATTTTGGGGCTAAATTCATAATTTAATTATTTTTAATAATTAAACTCGATATGAACCATTTTCTAGACCAAGAAAATTCATGGATAATTCATACTTGCATTAAAAATTATGAAATTCGAAATCACTTCTACAATAATGTTTCTAATATCATACAAAAATTTAAACTCATTTAGGTGTCATATGTTAGGTTTTCCAACTCAGATGTGTCACTAAATTTCATAAATAAAATTTTAATTTCACCAGAAAGCAGATGATAATTCAATCGTGAAAAGTATGGAATAATATCACTAAAGCATTTCAGATTATATAGTTAATCCGAAAAAAATCAAAACTTGAGATGCATATATTATTCATCTTGAATGGATTAAAAAGGTTGAGATTTGTATTAGATTTGCTTCTCCTATGCTTTTACTCGATTTCCTCAACTTTTTATTCCTCTTGAATCACCTAGCTATGTCCGACCTTACATCTTTAGTTTTTTGCTTGTGTAAATGAAGTGAATAGGTGAGAAGGAATGTAAGGATACGTATTAGGAATGTTAGCTTATTCCTATTATTCCCTTAGCATGTTCTCCTTCTTATTAATATCCTAATTGATTTCATTCAATGATTAATTAAGGCACAGCCTACATTAATTACTAAATATCGATCTCCTTATCATTTAACATTATTTTATTTTATGTATCCAATTAAATGTCTTAAATAACGTTGATCAAAACTAGGATTATTACAGTTAGGAAGGTCTATTCTAATTGTACTAGTTATTAGTGGTGTTGTATTTTCTTCTAGTTGTAGTTTCTCTTTTCATGGGTTGTAAGCATTATTATTGCAACGGATTGCATATATTTAGGGAAATTTTCCTTTTATACGTTTTCTAGGCAATTCGCAATGATTTGAGAAAACGGTAAAAAAGAGATTTCATGAAGTCACTTAACTAATGCAAGGGAAAAGAAAATTAGCTAAAACGAGAAGTTAGGTTATAAATTAAGAAGATTTATTTAATTAATTATTAAATAAAAAGTAAAATGAAAATTTAAGCTACAAAAAGTAGAAATTTTTCGGATGATAAATTTTAGAAGATGGAGGACAGGGTTACGAAGAGGTGAGCCCTGGGTCAATGTTCATGTTCCTTGAAGACTGAAATTTAAATTTCAACATTTTTGCTGGTTGATATTAATAAGAAAGAAAAGTTTTTGAGAACTAAGAAATTGACCATGTAATTAAGTGGAGCCCGTTATGGACGATGCATAGTTGGCTAAACCCTGACTTTAGAAATGCGGTAAATTATCTATAAAATGTAATTGTGTATATTTTGAAAAAGAAATCTTTTAAGTAAAATTTGTTCGTGAAAAGTTTTCATTATAAGTAATATGACTTTGAAAAAAATACACATATCTTAGGAATTTTTTTTAGAAATTTAAAAAATACTACATGCTGGCATTGGCAATAGTCGACAAGTTGATTAGTGTAGATTTAATACATAGCCGTATTTATAATGAAACGGATGCGGTGATTGACAAGGAAGCTTTTTTTTGTCTATGGAAGGTTTTCTAAGATACCTTGTCGATGAGTGAAAATTTTAAAAGGATGGTTTTTGAAAGATCAATGTTTTTGAACTTTAGAAATAATAGTTATTTATGCAAACAATACTTGGGAAGGTAGAAAAAGGATTGGGGCCAAAGGAGTAGATCCCATGATGAAGTGGAAAAAGGTTACATAAGAGAACGGTAAAAATGTAGAAATTTCCATCTAGACCCTTTCTAAGCATAAGAAGATAGGTTAGAAATTTGAATTTTTTTACATTTGGATGTCAGCAATGGAATGCTAGGAATTAGGATGGTAAGGATTGGATGGAAAATTGGCTGAACTATGCTTCTATTTGAAAGAGTGTAGGAAAATTTAGATTACAAACCATTTTGATTTTTCAAAAAGCCACATTCATGTAGAGCTGGTGTATATCTTGGATGTTAGCATCATATTCTCGAAGTTAATTCAAAAGGAAATCAATCATATAGGATGTGCCAATTAGAAATTATTGTTCATGCATATCATACGTATTGTGATGCACTAGGCATATATACATGCATTGTTGCAAAATTGGTTATATACTAAGTGATGTTAGTGTAGAATGGATGGATGTGCGATGGTTCACATGATCGAATCCTTGTAAAATTTCGATGACAAAATTCTTTTAAGGAGGAAGAATGTAACACCTCACATTTTTATGTTAATTAATTAAAATAGAAATTAATTAATAAATATAAACTGCGAAAAATGGAATTTCTACGAATGTTGGAGTTTGAACATGAATCTATACCATTGGATTCATGATGAATTTTTTATCAATTTTCATATATAAACTTTTCCAAATCGGAGTTTAAACGAAAACGCTATTAGGATTTGAATTTTCATAGTTGGAAACAATTATATATATAACTAAGGGCATAATTAAAATTAATTAATGATTGATTGACACTGTTAAAATTAATGGCAATTTAATGTTTGAGAAATATAATTAAGTTAAGAAATAACGTTAATTAACGTTAATCTGAGAATAAGAGAAAGAAATCAACAAAGGAATCAAATGCATTAAAATAAACCGAATTGGCCTAAAAAATGGCTTGACCATGGCCTACCAGAGGTCGACCGTGAGTTGTCGACCATGTGTCCAAGGTGGTCGACTCAATGGTTTTGAAGGTGGCAGTTATTTTAGACTGTGTGGCCCGGATCTAATTCGGTTCCATTCGACAGTTAGCGCTGATTTTAACCCTTATAAATCAGGACCTAGGGCATCATTTCCAACTCATTATTTTTCTAATGAGCATGGAAGCTCGACCACTTTCTCTTCTACTCCAAAAATTCTAAATAGAGGGAAATAGAATAAACTGCACATATATAGTTTGAAGAAAAGCAGAAAAGGATAGAGGATAGAAGGTAGATTCAAATCAGGTCACTATACCAAATGTGAAATTTAGATCTTGTCCAAATTAATAAATCTAAGTCTAAATCTCTTTCCTTTAATCTAATTCTAATGAGATCTGTATAAATATCGTCTGGGGATCCTCATAGGGAGTCAAAAAGTATAGCATATATATAATATGGTCAGATTTGGATTAAATCTAGAGATTTGGAAGCGCTAATTAAAAATGAGTAGGAATATAATATATTTTTATACAATACTAGATTATATCATTGCAAATATATTTCTATATGTCTGTGAACTGTGCAATGAAGTAAAAATGTGAAAAGTTGAGATATGAACTTGCTTATGTAATTACATAATGATTAGTTTTAACTCTACAATTGCATAATGATTAGTTTTGTTTTTGTAATTATGTACTGATTTGAATTGTTAATTTCTACGTCAGATATTAGTTGACTAAAACATAATGAATTAGGATTTCATTTTATTTGACGTTGGTGAATAAAATCTGGAATAAACTTACTTTGACTTTGGGATTTTTTTTGGTATTTTAGTTTACTGGAATTCGTATTGTTGCAAGTAGATTTCCATATATTATCAAGTCTAACTTTACAAAAGTGCGATGTTTGGAATGATAAAAATAAGTATAAGTTTATGCCTGTAAAAGAAAGGGGTGTACAAGATAGGGATTCTTACCATATTTTGTGCTAGCCATTTCAGTAAATAAAAAGAGATTTTTTTGTAATTACAAATACTGCGCAAAACCCCTCTTTTATATAAGATATGACTATTTACTGTGTAACAATTAGTTGATGAATTTTAATTCCAATTTATTAAAATATAGTAAACCTCAAAGGTGGAATATTGAAATAAGATTGTAACTAGGAAGTTAATAAAACATAAACTGATAAAAAGGGAAGTCTGAGTAATATGCAAGAGTAAGAAGCTAGGGAATGAAATTGACTAAGTCTAATAATCTAATGAAATGGACTAAGTTCAATAATGTAATGAAATGGATTAAGTCTAATAACTGAATTAAATGGAATAGAAATCAAAGTTGAACTAATGAATGTTGTAGCAACGATATTGATGTATGAATTTGAGAAGTTGTGACGACCCGACTTTCTACTCCCAGAAAATCGCATCATCTATTAAGAAAGAAAGGGATAGAAGAAGAAAAGAAAGAAGAAACAACACTAGAACCTTAACAGCGGAACGAATAATTTATATTAATAACATAAGTATTTACATAATATACAATATCAATTAGAGATACACAGCATACACATCACATATACTAGACAATTATAACACCTGTCTAGTATTTACAACTTAATACAACACATCACAGAGAATACACAGCGGAAACTATATATTTAACGCAAAAGCCTCCTACTCCACCGCTCCTCCAATATTCGTCAAAGCCAACCTGAATCCCTTGGCTACTCGTAAAATTTGAGTACCCAAGAGTTTAAGAAAACAAAGATAAACTCCGGGTCTGACATGGGTCTGGTGTGAGTAACAGGTTAAGGTTGCTTAACTTCAAAAACCTTTTGGAAAGGAAGGTATCACGTAAGACTTCCCACACATAAACATGGAAAAGTTTTTACCTTACGCTAACCAAAACATTTGATAGGAAATCCGATGATATTATAATAGTGTCTAGGGTTTTCAAGTAAACAAGAAATAGCTGAAATTGTTACATTTATTAAATTCCAGCTACTAGCCACAAAAGTGGGTAATACAATCAAAACTGTTGGCACTTATTGGATTGTGGATTCCATACAATGGCAGGGCTACTGGGGTACCGCCCATCACAGTACGTGGCCTAGATCACCGTACCGAGGAGTATGCCCGCTCCCCTGCAACACAAGGCTGGAACCATTCCTTACTGAACAGTCCCGAACAAGGCAACCCCGCAGTTGTTTGCAACCAACTGCCCACACAACCGAATATAAAGGGACTTCTAGACGGGGGTAAATCTCGCTCTCCAGTGGGAGCTACCCACGAAGCCTTGCTGCACCTCCCATGTTTTAGCCATTCCCGGTTGATGAGGCTTGAGGCTACGATTACCTTTTAGAGAACACATCTCTTAGAATGCTCATCGTCCAACTGACGATGTTCTGAAAGCATTCAATCCATACAAGTTTGTTCCGGGTTCGAACGAAACCGAAGGCATTATCTCCTTACATCATTTTGGAATCACCCTCAGAGTTAACGACGACAACCCTTGCTCTCTGAATCTTCATCTTCACTTGAGATTCACGGCCTATCGTTAATTTGGATCGATGTGGTTTTCAGATATCCAAATATGGAAACCCGATCCCGGTCTCATCGAAATCCAAACCGTGTCTTTTAGGTCCAAGTTGTTTTAAAATTTAAAACAATTCAATTCAATATTATCTATATACACACAGATAGATAATACACAACATCACAATAGATAATTAATATTATCATCACAACAGATAATCCATATTATCAGTCCAAACAGATAATTCATATTATCAACTCAAATGCAACCATAACATCCATATCATACCATATCACTTATCTCATAACTGAGATCTCAACCATTCAGGTAACCAATATCAAACAGCATTCATACGCAATGACTTATTAATCATCATACTATAATTAATTTAAAATAAATTAAATTAATTACTTCTTCCTTAATTAATTTAAAATAAATTAAATTAATTACTCATCCATATAAATCTTGCTTACATATTCCTTAATTAGTTATAAATCAATCAATTAATTATTCTCAACAAATTTCCCTAATTAATCATCTTGATTAATTATCCTTTAATTACGTTCAAGTAATTAACTTCCAATTAATTTCACAAATTAATTATCCCAAACCAAATTTAGTGATTAACCTGTAATTACTTCATTAATTAATTATAATTAATTACATTAATCCGTAATTAATTACATTAATTAATTTCTTCATTGATTAATTGTTCTTATTAATCAATCCATAATTATATCATTAATTATTTAAATTAATGATCTCTAATTATTTTATTAAATTGCCCTATTAAATTAATTATCAATTATCCATATTGATTAATCACTCTTGATTAATCACATTCAGTAATTGACTAAATCAATTTCATCTCTAATTATCTTTGAATAACTCAATTACCAAAATGTAAATAAATTACACTAAGTAATTAATTATTAATTACTCACTTTCAGTAATTATTCAACATACAAATTACATATTAATTACACAAGGTAATTAAATTCCAAAACTCCTCCATTATCCAAGTATCTTCAATTAAATTACATCAAGTAATTTTTTTTTAATTACTTCACTAAGTAATTATTCATTTAAATTACACTAGTAATTACTTCTCAAATCAACCAATGATTAATTTAAATTAATTAAACTTAATTAATTAAAAATAAAATTAATTAATTACAATTAGTAATTAATTTCCTTAATTACTTTCATTAAGTAATTATACTTAAATGATTCTCAAATGATTATCTTTAAATTAATTAATACAATTAATCATTAAAATTAATCACATTAATTAATTATAAAACAATATTAAATTAATGACCTTCATTAATTAATAACAAAACTTTAATTACTTTTCTAAAGTAATTAACTGAAATTAATCAATATTAATTCTTAATTTATTTATAAAACTCATTAATTTATCTCTATTTATCAAATTAATCAAGTGATAATTAAAAACTTAATTAATTATTAATTAATTATTAATTACTTGATTAATAAATTTAATTCATTAATTAAATTAAATCAAATCTTATTTAAATTAATGATTTCTAAATTACACTTTAATCAAGTTTAATTAACTTACTTAATCCTTTTAATTAATTAAATAAAACCCTTAATTATTTAATTAATTAACCTAATTATTAATTAATTAAATTACTTAACTAAAATCTTTATTACCTTGATCGAATAATAGATTATTAAGTTCAAAACAATTTTAATGAAAATCATTAATCTCATTAATGATTAAATTTTCATTATCAAAGTAAACAAGATTTAATTATTTAAAACCATTTTATTTCATATTAAAGAATTACTTAAGGTATTTAAAAAAATAGTTTAACCCATAATCAATTTAAATAAATTTAAATTATACTTTAAATATTCAAGTGATTCTGAAACTTTTAAATTCAAAATCTTATTTCATTTCAAACTAGAATTCAAATTGTGTTTCAGTTTTCAGATTAAAAAATTTAAATTTAAAATTCTGTTTTAAAATCTCTTTTCAGATTTATAAAAACACATGTTGTAAAATTATAATATTCTGACTTAATTATAACATCAAAATTTGTAACTTATTTTCTTTTGAAAACATCAGATTCAAATTCAAATTTGAATTCAGGATTTCAAATCCGGATTTTAACTTAAATTTCAAATCTTGTTTCAAAATCTTATTTCCAGATTTTAAAACCTTATAAAAAAACTGTAAACAAGTTTCAGTTGCAAAACATTTCATTTTATAAAATTTATTTATTTTGAAACAAGAATTTAAATTTCATTTTGAATTCATATTTAAACTTCATTCAACTCCAGTTCAAATCTTGCTTCCCTTTAATTTAAATTATGTTTAAATTTTTGCAGAAACCCGAAACAGTCAGGTTTCAGAGACAAAACCTGTAAACTTGTATACTCGAGCCATACCCCTTTTTACTTCGAGTCCTTTGCCCTGCTGCTTCGAGTCACATACTCAAATGACTCGAGTCTTCCCCGAGTAAAATCTGCACTTCCCAAAACTTAACAACACCTAACCTTTCCGATCATCAGAACTATGAGCACCGTGCACATGCACGGTGGCTCTGACCTCCTCCAGCCAACCCCGGCAATGTAAACACACCATAAAACACCCCCTTGCAACATCACGATCCTCAAACATCTCCATTTATCCAAAAATCAGAAGACAGCTTCACTTTATAAACCTGGAAACACAGTACACCCAGAACCCCAAACCTGTCACCGGCGAATTCTCCTTCCTCCGACCATCGTGTAAGCAACAACTCCGGCTACTTCCTCCTCTAGGGCCCAGCAACCAATTCCCAGAGTTGCTAAACACTCGATCCAATATTGAGAGGGAACGATCCTATTTGCTAACAGACTCAAATATTAGGGTTACAGAACAATTTCCCACTCCTTAGCTAATTCAAAAATCAATTCACCAACTTGTTAATTTTTGTGAATTGCCTGATCCCTCTTCTTCATTCATAAGAAATTTCAAACCCCCTAATGTTCAAAATCAATAGAATTCTTCAAATTCACATTTTCCAGATGAAAGTGAACTGCCCCTATAATCTTAAACTGTAATTTGTGTTTCCTGAGTTAAAAATCATGTTTTCTTGAATGGTTTCAGATCACAATCTTAATTCAATAAATTAAGGAATTTATGTTTTTAAACAATTTCATGTTTACTGAACATTTTTGGTTTCCAGAAAAGATTTTGAATTTAATTTACCTTATTAAATTTTCATGCTCAGATTTATGTTTAACAAACAAATTTGTTTATAACTCATTTTCACAATAATGGTTAAGTCATGAGACTACCTAAAATATGGATCTAAAGGCTTAAGTCAAGAACATCAGCAATTACTAATACTATCAGAGTATACATACTTATATAAGTACAAAGTAATTTCCAGAAACTCATATACATACAAACAAATAGCTTCAATATTATAATGCATATATATTTGAGATTAGGAAGATGTTGATGTTATTCACAAGCAATATTTTTTCCAGAGGCAATCATACAACCTACAATTTACTTAATTATATTTAAATAAAAGGTTACTCACCTTAAATCTGAAGAACAGAGCAGTTTATAGATCTTGAAAAGCTTTGAATCCAGGTTGAAAAGAAAATGCTTCAAACTACTGATTTGATGATGATAGGATTTTGGTTTGAACTTTCTTTGAAAATAGAATTGAGTTGCTGAAGCATGATACTTGAAAACAGAGATGAAAATGCTTTACATGCTTCAGGCTTTAAGAAATACAGTTTTTTCTTTTATGATTCCAAATTGAAGAACGCTTGCATTTGAATTTCCAACCAAAATTAGATGCATGCAGGTCATTTTTATTTACTAAGCTGATGATCAATTCCAGAGAAATGCAATGATCTTTAGGTTGTAAAAAATGCAGACTTGATTTTGATTTGCAGGAATTCATTTTTGCAGGTTGATCTTCTTCGAGGAATTCAGATTTTTAAATGCAACGTTTTCTTTGATTTTGAAAAGAGAATGAGGGGAGAAATGAAAATGGTTATAATATTGAAATTTATTTTAATTCAAAATAAAAGTAAATTAAAATAAAACAATGACACTTGTCATGTTTTCTTTATTTTTAAATAGACACATGTAGCCTTAGATTGTTTAATAGTTAACACATGTCTTTTACTTAATTTAGTTATATTTTTAAATGACTAAAAAGAGTTTTCTTTAATTTATTTTATGTTTATATGAATATATATGATTTTCTTATTTTAAAGAAAATGGAAATAAAACAATTTATAAAATAATACTTATATAAATATTTTAAACAATCTATCAATTTGAATTCATAATAAAATTCCAAATTCAAATTAATCCTTTGAACCCCAAATCAAAATCAATTTATTCAATTAAAAAAAAATGAAGATTCTATTTCCTTATTTTAATTCTTTTTATATTTACGGGAAAATAATACATTTATAAATATGGCTTGAAAATAACAATTTAACAAATTTTAAATGATTTATAAAGAGATTATAAATCACTTTTATTATCAAATGAATTTAAATCATACTCTATTTTATATTTTTAAACTTATATAAAATATTTCTAAATCATATTAATCAAATAATATTTAAAAAGAAATAAAATCAACTTTTATTTAAATTTAAAACAAAAATTAAGCTAAGACAAATTTTAAACAATTTAATATTTATCTTAAATATTATCAAACCATATAATTATTAATTTAAATAACATTGAAAAACTTCATATTAATTTTAAACATAATTTCCCATTTACTTAATATATTATTATAATTTAAAACCAAAACTTTATTTATTTATTAAATTCCAAAACAAAGATTATCTATAATATATATACAAATATATATATATATACACATTATAATTAAAAACATTTATTTTAGCTTTTAAAAGATAAATCACAAATTAATTATTATTTATTCAGATTATTAAACCAAATTATATAATTATTAATCAATATTGTTAATATCAATTTAAGTTTATATATAAAGATTATTAAATTGATATTGTCAGAAATTCTGGGATATCACAGAAGCGGTAAATGAAATTGATGAAATAAAAGATAAACGCATAGTAAGGCTGAAGGCTTAAAGTCAGACATAAAAGATGCTGAGGCAATAAAGAAAATGAAAAAGTGTAAGTACACATAAGTATGAAATATGTATATAAGTAGTCTCAGATATGCGTTTATGATGGGTGTGAATAATTATAAATTGTCTGTTATAATTATAATGGACCAATATTTGAAGGTCGTTACACTTTGGAATGCTATAAAACATATCCAACCAATAGAACCTGTGGTGATTGTCTGATTTCGTACTAGAGGGGTATGCCAGGTCTGGACTATGCTTATTGCCTTTACTATAATTTTTCTGTTATAATTATGTGAGTGCACATTCAAATTAGATTAGCTGCAAAAAATTTAAGTGGGGTTATTGCCTTGATTGCATTAGACGGTCTAAATGAATAGTGAGTGAGATCGGATTTATGCAACATGGCATGGAAAGTTTGGTATCTTAGGTACTAAAACAAGTTGAAACAAGTTTGGATAAAAGGTCGGCGTACTTGGATACCTATAGGGTAGAAGTTGCATATTTATCGGGCTCATTATCGGTTTCTTCTGGTCAATGGGAAGGGCAGGCTTACGCTTAACTGATCTTTTCTGCTTACCAGGATAGGTTTAGCTGGGTTATACAACAGCAGGGTTGTTTATTAGTTTTTTCGATAGGGCAACGCTTGTTAACCCATACAATGGTTCCTTCAAAACATAGACAGGGGGGGTGGTGCATGGAGCTTAAAATCCACGATAAAAAGCAGGCAAGGGTACGAAAAAGGCTGGTGTGTGCGATGAAAAATCTTCGAAGCATTAGTACCTTATGGATTAGAGGTCGTAGACCGGAGGTCTTCAGTGCACACAGTAGGATTTCCTCGATTACAAGGTGGCGGTAAATCTTTACGAGGTGCTGAGCGATTGATACTAATGAGGATAGTATCTAGGTTCATTAGTGTGCTTGAGGTATATATATTTACCTATATAGACATAAATCTACCTAGTGTAGATGGGTACGATTCGTAGTAGCAACAGAGTCGTATCGACTAATAATAAAATTCAATGTAACATGAAATAGTGAACAATTGACACAGGCTAGTGTTACGTATTAAATGTATAATTTACCAGTCACCAGAACGTTGTTCTGACGCCTTCCTCATTATAACCTACATGATTTAGAAAAGCAGTGACTGCTGTTGGTTTGGAGAAATTCTTTCGCCGAGGCTTTTCACATTTAAAATATCGATTTTGGTCAATAATTATATTGATCTACTATATTTTCTTATTTATCCATCAGTTATTACCATTAGTGCTACGATATATTTTCCTTTTTGTAGGATATCAAACCAACGATCCATACTTTAGTGGACTTGGGTTTTCGATTTAGCGAAAATCTAGGCCCACTTAAGTGTGGGTTATTACATTTTGATAGATATCCACATGTTCCAGATCTTTGGAAGTCATTGATCTCTTTGGGGTAGTTTGCATTCATTAGATGCAAGGTGACTATAGAGTAGGATAGCTTGAAGGTTTCTAGGGGTGGGCTACTTTTGATGAAGGGTGATGTGTTCCGAAATCAGTATTTGTTGAAAGGAACCACCGTGCTTGTAGAGTCCTGTATTAGAGTAGATAGTTCTCCTGCTTTGGATGCCACTAGACTTTGGCATCTTAGATTGGTTCATATTTCAAAAAAGTGCTTAGAGTTGCTTCGGAATGGAAGATAATTAGAGGAGAAAGTGTAACAACCCGCATATTTAACGATTATATATTTAAATGTTTTATTTAAATATAGCGTCGTCGGTCGGATTTTTGGGTCTGAAAAGCTACTTTTTGCAAACGGCCGAATTAGGACTCGAAACCACTTCCGTTGAGTTTGAAATGGCGTTTGCAATCTTTTTGAGTATAAACTTTGATATGATTGGAGAAAGTTGAATTTTTCAACTTTTTCTAGTTAGGTTTTGGGTTTGGGTCCAGCCCACTAGCCAACTAAACAACCTAACTCAGTCCCCTCTCCTTCCATTCACTCATTTTCACTTCTAAACTCAAGCTAAAACTGAAAATGGAGGAAAGGAAGAGGAATTAGAAATTCCAAGCCCTAGTTTCTTCTTGCAAACTTGAATTCTTGCTCCAAAATCAAAGTGAAGCTATTGGTAAGCCTCCTCTTCATCTTCTCCAACTCTTTTTTTTCTTCAATTTCAGAAAGTTTCCTAAACCTAATTTAGGAAATACTTGTTTTGGTCTTAGATTGAAGCTAGTAGAGTTGAAGTAGAGAGTGGTTGGTCTTTTCTTCGCAATTGGGCTTTCCATCTTTGTTTTTGAGTTAAAAAGGGTGAGTTTTGAACTCACATCTACTTCTCTTGATATCATTGATGTTAGGTATGAATTCCTAACACTTATTCATGTGTAATTGCTTTTGATTCGGATTGGTTTTGTCAACATTGAAATTTTTGGTGTTTTGAAGTCAAAAACTCTAAACATCATAGCTTTGATGTTTGAGCATATTTTTGGAGTTGTATAAGAGAGTCAATAGTGCTGGGTTGTCGATTGGCATAAATCCCTAGCGTCATTGCTCGATCGATTGCATTTTAGAGGAGTTTTCCCTTCATTAGATAGACTGAAGTACAGCCTCAAGGCTCAGTCAGTCGACTGACCTTCTGCAGTCAGTCGACTGGCTGTAGTCAATTGGCGTATCAAGGCCGTTGAAAAGAGACAAGAAGTCTCTGTTTTCTGCAATCAGTCAACCGACCCTCTGCAACCAGTCGACTGACTATAGGAAATGGGATTTTTATGTTTCTGGATCAGTCGACTGATCTCAGAGGACCAGTCGACTGACCTGCTTGTTTTTGGTCTATTTTGCCTATTTTCTTGTGATTCCAACTTTTATCTATTCAGGTTGATTCCAATTAGTTGATATTGCATATTTGACTTTGATGATTCCTTTTTGATTTCCTACACGGATTTTATAAAATGATCTCTTCCAATCGTATTAAAAGCTCACTTTAAATCCTATTTAAAACACATACACAATTTCACACTTTTAGCGAAGTGGAAAGGAGATTAAATGGTTAGGTAAAACATGGACCATGAATCCATGCGTTTATCTTTCCGATTAATCCCTGACCTATTCAATTGATTGTTTTGACCTTTTGGTCTGGTTTACCAATGAGATGAGGTAAACTTTGTACTGCTTAGAGTGTGAAATTAACTAATGGATAGTAAACCGTTTAGTGCGAACATGTAGTTATGGGACTCACGTTACCACTTTCCGGATTCCTTATCGAGAGTTGTTACACATTTTTCCAGTTAGTGGTGTCCAGTACCGGGCCTCCGGATCTTCACCACTACGGTTCGTTGCCTTTGGGATAGTGTCTTCGGACTGTCTCCTTCAGGTTTGTTGCCTTCGAGTATGTTGCCTTCGGGTATGTTGCCTTCGGGTTTGTGCCTTCAGGTTTGTGCCTTTGGGTTTGTTGCCCTATGTATCGCTTTCGGAGTTGGTCATTTGTCACTGCTCGAGTGATATTAGGTTTGGAGTCTTCGGACTCATGGATCCTTGTTTATACAGTACTAAGCACGTGCAAAATTTCTGTTGTTTCATTGATATGTATATTCCCTTGGTATCGTCCTTCGGTGTTGGTCTTTTTGAGCCACACGTCGTATAGCGGTTACCTGCGAAACTTGTGTTACCTTCATTGGTATTTGTTATTTGCCTTTTTGGCTTGTTTTGGGATATTAATATCCTTTGTTTATTATGTTGCCAATGATATGAGGCTTTTCTTGTTATGATTCATCTTTTATCAGATGATTGTGTTATCTTTTTTAGAGATATTTGTTATACTTTATGACCTTGCATGTTATTGTTGTTCAGTTTATCTAACTGATTTGTTTAGCTAGACCGACCCGTGTATTTATACTCGGGTCAGACCGAGATGTTTCAGGTTAGGTGCTTTTGGACTTAGCCTATTTTGCTTCCGCATGGACTACTTTGCTAGCTTCTTTTTGTTATAGCTTTTGTGTAGTCCCATTTTGTTGTAACTCTGATATGTATTCTTTTGGATTCGTCCGTATATTGTGGTTTGCTATACCACTTGACATGTATCAGTTTGTATACTCTGTTATGTATCTGTATATGTGTATCTGATGATCTACTGCTCTATGATGTATATTACATGTGAGTTGTTATATTCTATTCTAATAGGTCCTCCAACCACCTATGGTTTTGTTTTAAGTATTCATTGGATATTTCGATCTGCTTTGTATGTCTATTGTCGATGTATTCAATAAATAGTTAGAGCAAGGCTATAGATGGTCGCTCCTAACCAACCTTATTCTCCGCGTTAGTTGACGGCATTACCCTGTAGTGTACTTGGCTATCATGGGTATAGAGGTGGGGCGTCACAGAAAGCTTCGACAAGTTAGAATTCTACTAGGAGTGTGAATTGGTTAAGTAGACAAAGGTATCTTTTTGAGTTGGACTTCATATATTAGAGAGAGTATTTGCTTATGTATATACAGATGTCTGGAGACCAGTAGGTACAGATTCCATCTGGGAGAAAAGTATTTTATTCCTTCATTGATTACTTTTCTCAAAAAGTTTAGATGTATATGATGAAAGCCAAGTAAGAAAGTTTTAAGAAATTTAAAGATTGGAAGGCGCTAATTGAGAACCAGTCTAGTTGTAAGTTAAAGATAAGCAAAATTCGTCTCTAGAGAGTTCCTCTATTTTTGTAAGCAACATGATATTCAAAGACATTTCATTATACAAGATGATTTACAATCCAATGGAGTTGCTGAGAGGATGAATCAGACTCTAATCGAAAAGGCCTATTGTTTAAGATCGACCGTGGGCTTAACCAAGGCATTTGTGCTGAAATTTTGTCGACTACATCGCATATTACAAATCAAATTATGTGTTCAAGCATAAATAAGAAGATTCCAAAAGAAAAGTGGAGAGGTAAAGCATCCTATCTTGGTTATTTTTGTATTTTTGATTGTCCTATGTATATGCACCTTAGAAATTATGATAGGTTGGAGGATAGAGCATACAAGGGCATATTTATGCAATACATGGACGGACTCAAAGGATATCAAATTAGAAATCTACTTGATAAAAAGATTGTACATGAGATTGAAAGAGTCAACAAACTTAATGATTAAAAGAATCTGAAACTGTAAAGTTTTAAAAAATTGGGAAGTGAAAATGAATGCCTAAAATCAAAAATCTTTTAGTGCAGTTAGAGATCGCTAATCTGAATGAAAAAATTACATTTTTAGATAATGTTATTCACAACTATAGTCAGGATACTTATAAAATGAAAGCCGATGTTTGTAATTTTAACAATTTAGAAAATTTAATATCCACATCTAAACCGCTAAAATAATAAAAATGGACTTAGATACACCCCTAAGCCCAAATCAAAGAGAAATAGCACACCAAGTATAAAATGAACACAAGCACAAACTTATGTAGTTGATCACCGAAAACACAGTTTATAAGATCAATAGAGATTGCATTGATTAGCACGAACGACATTACCAACCACTTATATATCATGATGGTGAACTGAACATAGTAATTGACACACTTCCCTTTGCCACTATCGGGTGTGGAAGCCCACTGCCAAATCAAACCGAGAAAACTCCTTCGCACCTTGGAGTTGGTCAACAATGTCATTAATACATGGGAGTGGATACCTGTTCTTTCTCATCACCTTAATTGTGACGCCCACCTCTATGCTCACAATAACAAAGAGTATTAAAAGGAACTACTGTCTGTTATTGCAAAGAATAAGGCTGGATAGGAGTGTCCATCCGTAGTTAGGCCTTACACTAGTACTGATTATCTCGATAGGAGTGGTATATATTTTTATTTTTCATCTGTTTGCTTATTTACTCCCATCGACAGATTCTATTCCAGTACAAAACGAACTACGATGGTTCATAATAGTTTAGGACACATATATAATAATAACGCAGATAAGCTAAACATAGAACACGGATAATATCAAATCTCATATATATATATAACTGAAGTCAGTTACAATACATGTGATACAATACATGTGATACAATTACAACTGTTGGCACTGGAAGTTACATATACAAGTACATTATTGTAAATAATATACATGAATACATATCATCCTATAAAATGACAAAGACTTTTTCAAAAGATATAAAGAGACTTCATAGCTCAATCAGCATCCCAAAGCGAAATACCAACAGTCTGAAATAACTCGGTCTAACCCGAGTATTAATTCAAAAGAAAATAATACGCGGGTCAGTCTAATTCAAACTCAGTTATTAATGTACGGAAGCAATAATAATTAAATAATCAAATAGACGACAGTCACAATAAATCTCACCTATCCAATCCTTTAATATGGAAATCGGATAATGGTAGAAATAACACGTAACAGCATTAAACAGCAAATCAACAAAGCCAAATCATCAACAAAGATAAATGAAAGGCTTATCAATGAAGAAAATTTGTAAACCACAGAATTGCCTAAACAGAAATTAACAACAAAATCTAATTATTAAATAAATAATTAGAACACATAATCTAATTATTCAATAGTTAATTAGACAGCAACAAAATAATCAGATCAACTCAAATCAATATACAATTTCAAAATATCGAATTGAACACACTAAACAATTCAAGCAATTGAAATATCAATTAAAACGTCAATTCTGATAGGGCTGCAGTACACGTTCACGTGCACTGCCTCACCACTACAGCATATGATGGCATCACAACTCCAAATATTAAAAGTAGGTCGAAATTGCAAAGGTCAAGTCACTGCTATCATGACTCGACATGTATATGAATGGCCTCAACATCAAAGACAGAGATATCAAAATGAAAGGAGTATTACTGCAATATGCACCAGTGATACATGTTAACAACAACTACAGAATGACAGCAACCAAATCTGTTGCAACATGATAAAATCAAAGCCATGGAAAAATGCAAACTATCATACATATACTCAAGCAAACTCAAGTAAAAAAAGTAGTTCAGGCTTGAAGCTATCAAGTGAACAAAGTACAAACTCAAATGAGTGAGTGCACCAGAGATATGGCAACACAACAACAAAGGCCAGGCAGGAAGCATTCATGAAACAAAAGGGCTAACTGACTCAAATATCACAAAACACAGCAACAAAGATCAAGGCATCATACACATATAGGTTCAGGTAGACAGTGAACAACATAATGGTACCGATACAATGTTCAAATTAAACAAAACATCTGCACCAGTGAAATGTCAAAGAAACCGGACCTGGAAACAAGTATACATCAACCAAAAATGTTGTAACATGATGCAATACTCAGTACACAATAGCTGCTCATCAACTCAAACTAAAAATATCAGCTGAACATCAAAATACAGACTCAAGAGTACCAAGTGTACATGTCCAATTACAACAAAGAGCAAGGCTCGGTAGAGAAGCAAATGGCACCAAACCACAAACATCAAAACAAAGGCTAAAAGTTCAAGTTACTGCTACAACGACTCGAAGCATATTCAGGAATGCAACTGTAAAACACAGTGACTATGTGCAAACAAATTACAAACGACACGTGAACTACATGCCTTGACGAGCAGTGGACAAAGCTCAATGCAAACTCAGTGCAACCCAGACTCAGATTTCGTGTCCCAGAACCAAGGCAACATGTACTCGATGCAACTAGATTATATGTAAATGCAAGGTTATAACTTCAAGCGTGAATACAGAGAACAACATTTATTAATATACAGTGAATGTATGAAGCAAGTCAAAGACTGCAAGGCAACTCAATGCAAATGCAATGCACAAAGGCTCGAGGGACCAAGTGCACAAAGGCAGTGGTACAAACTACATGAAGACAGCAGAATGAAGGTGAAACACCAAGTCAGCCGAGGTGGTCAAAGGTAAAATCGAACAAAGACAGAGGTAGCAGTTTCAAAAGCCAACATAAAATTCCAAGCTACAGCTAATGGCCGAAGTCAGTACTTAAGCAAATGCAAAGTCAAAATTAAATTCTCATCAAAAAAAATATTTTCACAAAATCATGCTTGCAGATTTCAAACCAAAATCAATGCCATGGTATACAGAAATCGAACCAAGACAGAAAAAATCATCAACATCGAAAAAAAATCGAACGACCTAAGCACGACATTAAGAATGAATTAGGATGTGAGTGAAATCACTCACCTTATTTCGAAGCAAAGACGAACTCAATCAAGCGGCCGAAAGCATCTCAAGAGACGATCAATTAACAAAGCAAGGAAATCGAATTCAATCGAGTATTTGAAGTCGGAAACCACAAATTTTCCCGAAACCCTAATTTTTAAAGAAGAGGAACGTACAAGGAACGAGCTGCCATTTCTTTTCTTTCGTTTATTTTGCTAGGGCTTGCGAAAATGAATGAATGATGGAGGAATGGTATCGGCTCTTGTTATTTATCACAGCACCAATAAAAACGTGGGCCAAGATTATTTTAAAGCCCGCATAACCTTAATGAATTTTTGAAAGAATCTCAACTTGATTTAAAAACTCCCAATAGCAATTAGCTATCAACATTAATCGTTTAATGATGATAATTAATTGGTGTGAAACCTCGGGTTGTTACAGACTCCCCTCCTTATAAAAATTGCATCCCTGCAATTTTCATAATTAAAGTCGTCAATAACAATTATTTTTCTAACATAAACTGGTTAAGCTAGAAAAATAAAGGTCAAGAATACAAACGCCAAGGAAATCTTTTAATTTCCTAAAAGAAATTCACAAATTCTCAAAAAAAATTAATTATCAAATAGATAATCAGAAAACAGAAAACTGAATAAATACAATTACCAGCAATGTTTAATTATCAATTAGATAATTAGAATACAAAAATCACAAAACAACAATATCTAATTATCGACACGATAATTAGAAAACAGCAAAATCTAATTATCAACAAAGATAATTAGAAATCACAAATCGTAAAACCGCAATTATCTAGTCGTCAAAAACGATAATCATAAAATGACAAATATCTAACTATCAAAAACGATAATCAGAAAATGACAAATATCTAACTATCAAAAACGATAATCAGAAAACACAAATATCTAATTATCAAAAACGATAATCAGAAAACAGCAAATATCTAATTATCAAAAACGATAATTAGAAAACTCAAATACCTAATTATCAAAAATGATAATCAGAAAACGACAAATATCTAATTATCAAAACGATAATCAGAAAACTCAAATATCTAATTATCAAAAACGATAATCGAAAATGACAAATATCTAATTATCAAAAACGATAATCATAAAAATAACAAATATCTAATTATCAAAAACGATAATCAGAAAACACAAATATCTAATTATCAAAAACGATAATCAGAAAACAACAAATATCTAATTATCAAAAATGATAATGAGAAACAACAAATATCTAATTATCAAAAAAGATATTTAGAACTCAAATCAAAAAATATCTAATTATCAACAAAGATAATTAGAACTCAAATCAACAAATATCTAATTACCAACAAAGATAATTATAACTCATATCAACAAATATCTAATTACCAACAAAGATAATTAGAACAAATATCTAATTATCAACAAAGATAATTAGAACTCAAATCAACAAATATATAATTATCAACAAAGATAATTAGAACTCAAATCAACAAATATTTAATTATCAACAAAGATAATTAGAACTCAAATCAACAAATATCTAATTACATGCAGATAATTAGAAACAACAAATATCTAGAAATCAGTTAAAATAATCTAGAAAATCAACATAAAAGATGGATCGATCCCAACAAATGGCGAGTCTAAGCTACGCCGCACGTGCATCTCAAATGGCCGAAGCCTACCAAGTACTATAAATTTTTGGCGCCCAACAAATGACTCGAAGGTCCAACAAATGACCCGAAGGTCTAGTACTGGTAATTGACCCGAAGGTCTAACAAATGACCCGAAGGTCCAATAAAGTAGCTCGAAAGCCCAACAAAATCATCAAAATCATCAAACAACAAATATTTCAATTAACAAATCCGGAATTAACTAAAATAGTAAAAGTGCGGTTCCATACTCCGCAATTTTGCTAAATCGTTTAAATCTCTTCATCGTTTCCTTGAAAGTGCAAAATTGTGTATTTTAAATAAATAACATTTTACGTTCTCAAAAGGTCAAGTCCGGAATTAAGCGAATCAGTAAAAGTGAGGGTCCATAGTCCTCAATTTCGCTGAAGCGTTTAAATCGCTTCCTTATTCTTTTGAAAGCGCAAACTGTAATTTTTTTGGAAACAATTTCATTTAAAAACGATTTTTAAAACACGTGATTAAAACAGCAACATCTGTAGCAATTTTGATAAGGAAATTGCACTTCACCAAACACCGTAAAAACGGGTCTTAAATTTGCATTGCGGGATAACCGCTTAAAAATTCACTATAAATTTGATGGTTACTGAAGTCAAAGCGACAGTAATTTTTATACATCAAAATCTCATCAAAATAATTCGCATCAAAATATAATACCGGTGTAAAAATCCCGTTATAAAAATAACGGCAACAAAATACGTCTTAAAACCAAACACCGGTTCAACGTAAAATTAATGCAGTAATGTGCAACTCATATTTGCACGCACTCTATAAGATGAACAAAGAAATCACTCGATTATATCTTCAATGAAGATAATTTAAAACAGCAAAGATCTCAACAAAATCATATAACTGCAATCGCTTCGGATCCTCAAATCGGATTCGAAATTTTCAAAGAAAACAAAAATAAACACATTTATGTAACAACACAATGAAATTTATTTCATTTTCATATTTTGATTTTTAAATCAAAAGGGTTATCAGCTGTACTCAGCGAAGACAGTCCCACTGTTTCCGCTGCACACTCCGATAAACAGAACACAAATTAATCAATCGTCAAAACACAATTTCACTTTTATTTTTAAATAAAGATATTTAAAAATTTCATCATGATTTCAAAACTTTAGTTTTGACTCAAGGCACAATTAAAAACATCAACAAATAGTTATAACACATGTTCCATCTAAGTTAAGTTATATATTATGTCCATAAACCCCTCGCTCTGATACCAACTGTGACGCCCCACCTCTATTCTCACAATAACAAAGAGTATTAAAAGAAACTACTGTCTGTTATTGCGAAGAATAAGGCTGGATAGGAGCAGCCATCCGTAGTTAGGCCTTACACTAGTATTGATTATCTCGATAGGAGTGGTATATATTTTTATTTTTCATCTCTTTGCTTATTTACTCCCATCGACATATTCAATTCCAGTATAAAACGAACTATGATGGTTCATAATAGTTTAGGACACGTATATAATAATAACACAGATTAGCTAAACACAGAACACGGATAATATCAAATCTCATATATATATATATATATATATATATATATATATATATATATAACTGAAGTAGTTACAATATATGTGATACAATACAAGTGATACAATACATGTGACACAATTACAACCATCGACCCTGGAAGTTACATATACAAGTACATTATTGTAAATAATGTACATGAATACATATCATCCTATAAAATGACAACGACTACTCCAAAAGATATAAAGAGACTTCATAGCTCAATCAGCATCCCAAAGCGAGATATCAACAACCAGAAATAACTCGGTCTGACCCGAGTATTAATTCAAAAGAAAATAATACGCGGGTCAGTCTAATTCAAACTCAGTTATTAATGCACGGAAGCAATAATAATTAAATAATCAAATAGACGACAGTTACAATAAATCTCACCTATCCAATCCTTTAATATGGAAATCAGATAATGTTAGAAATGACACGTAACAGCATTAAACATCAAATCAAAAAAGCCAAATCATCAACAAAGATAAATGAAAGGCTTATCAATGAAGAATATTTGTAAACCATAGAATTTCCTAAACAGCAATTAACAACAAAATCTAATTATTAAATAAATAATTAGAACACATAATCTAATTATCCAATAGATAATTAGATAGCAACAAAATAATCAAATCAACTCAAATCAAAATACAATTTCAAAATATTGAATTGAACATACTAAACAATTCAAGCAATTGAAATATCATTTAAAACGTCAATTCTGATAGGGCTGCAGTACACGTTCACGTGCACTGCCTCGCCACTACAGCATATGATGTCATCACAGCTCCAAATATTAACAGCAGGTCAAAATTACAAAGGTCAAGTCACTGATATCATGACTCAACATGTATATTAATGGCCTCAACATCAAAGACAGAGATATCAAAATGAAAGGAGTATTACTGCAACATGCACCAGTGATACATGTTAACAGCAACTACAGAATGACAACAACCAAAACTGTTGCAACATGATAAGATCAAAGCCATGGAAAAATGCAAACTGTCTTACATATACTCAAGCAAAATCAAGTAAATAAAGTCGTTCAGGCTTGAAGCTATCAAGTGAACAAAGTACAAACTCAAATGAGTGAGTGCGCCAGAGATATGGCAACACAGCAACAAAGGCCAGGCAGCAAGCCTTCATGAAACAAAAGGGCTAACTGACTCAAATATCACAAAACACAGCAACAAAGATCAAGGCATCATACACATATAGGTTCAGGTAGACAGTGAACAACATAATGGTACCGATACAATGTTCAAATTAAAAAAAACATCTGCACCAGTGAAATGTCGAAGAAACCAAACCTGGCAACAAGTATACATCAATCGAAATTGTTGTAACATGATGCAATACTCAGTACACAACAGCTGCTCATCAACTCAAACTCAAAATATCAGGTGAACATCAAAATGCAGACTCAAGAGTACCAAGTGTACATGTCCAATTACAACAAAGAGCAAGGCTCAGTAGAGAAGAAAATGGCACCAAACCACAAACATCAAAACAAAGGTTAAAAGTTCAAGTTACTGCTACAACGACTCGAAGTATATTAAGGAATGAAACTGTAAAACACAGTGACCATGTGCAAACAATTACAAACGACACGTGAACTACATGCCTCGAATAGCAGTGGACAATGCTCAATGCAAACTCAGTGCAACCCGGACTCAGATTTCGTGTCCCAGAACTAAGGCAAGATGTACTCGATGCAACTAGATTATATGTAAATGCAAGGTTATAACTTCAATTGTGAATACAGTGAACAACATTTATTAATATACAGTGAATGTATAAAGCAAGTCAAAGACTGCAAGGCAACTCAACGCAAATGCAGTGCACAAAGGCTCGAGGGACCAAGTGCACAAAGGCAGTGGTACAAACTACATGAAGACAGCAGAACGAAGGTGAAACACCAAGTCAGCCGAGGTGGTCAAAGGTAAAATCGAACAAAGACAGAGGTAGCAGTTTCTAAATCCAATAGAAAATTCCAAGCTACAGCTAATGGCCGAAGTCAGTACTTAAGCAAATGCAAAGTCAAAATTAAATTCTCATCAAAAAAATATATTCACAAAATAATGCTTACAGATTTCAAACCAAAATCAGTGCCGTGGTATACAGAAATCGAACCTTTCTACCTTATTGGATACACTGCAGATGTTCTACTCTCAGATATATTCCTAAAAGTTAACCCCTTCTCAATAACTCATTCACTTGCACCTCTTGTGCGTGTTGCTCTTTGGATGTCACACGGCTCAAAGGCAGAAAGGTTCAAAAGAGCCTCTCTTTTGGAGTACTTCTTTATCCCCTCAATTATATCTGAGATACGTTATTTCCAATGCTATAAAATTTGGTAATTATCATCATCTCATACTTAAGATCATCTCAACAAAATTTAGGCTCATTTGGATATATATAGCATAATATGTTTGATGTTTAAATTTAATAGTTAAAATAAATATTTGAACAATGAATAATCGACTTAAGATTTTTAAATTGCTACAAATGTCAAAATATTCTCATGTTTTGTAGAAATGATCCTCTAAATGTGGATTGAACATTTACAAAATTTTGTAGCATTTAGAATAATGTAGCTCAGGATATGATAGGAGTGCCAAAGAGGTGCTTCAAAATAGAGCACCGTGAACCTTCCTCCACACACACACACACACATCTATGTGTATGTGTGTGTGCATAAATTTAATTTGAATATTACAGTAAATTATTTCATATGGATGAAAAAAATATACACACACAGAGGTGTATGTGTGTTTGAAATTTTAAATTATTTAAAATTGTTTTTAGAGCTTCAAAATTAAATAAGAACAATTTTTTCTTCTTCTTAATTTATAGAATAAAAATTAATTTTTTTTACTTTTTCTTTATAAATATACACACGTATATAAATGCAAGGATTATAATTTCCAAATAAACTAGGTCATAACATTCAAATTTAAAAAAATTATTTTAATTCAAAAAGTCAAATTAATTTAAAATTCAAATTTTAAATATTTATAAAATTATCAAATATATAAGTATAAATAATACACACACACACATATATATATATAGATTATTTTAAATCTAATAAAATAATATATTCTAAGCATAAATTTATGTACATGTGAAAAGTATTAATATAGTGATATATATATGTATTGTAACAATATTATATATATATATATATATTAGTAAATTAAACTGATGGTCAAATAAAAAATATTTATATTTTTTAATATCAATGTAGAAAGATATATATATATATATATACATATAACTAATAACTATGTGTCACTGTCATTTTTTATGAACATTATACTTTAAACATAAATCTAAATGGCTAATTGCACCTCTATTACATCTATTTATCATGTATACCCTAGGTTTATATAATTATATTCAATGTAGTAATAATGTTTGTAATATTAGTATGAACATATTATTAAATTAAATTAATATATTATAATTGAATCAAAACAAATAAACATAAAAGAATTTAACACATAAATCAATTAAATTAAATTTAAAAACCAAAAATCTTTTATTAATGACCACGAAATTAGATTTATACAAAGTTATTGCTTATGTAAATACAAAATGCGATCTAATGTAAATCAACAAAAAGATTTTTTTCTTGAAATTTCTCCTTTTATCCCTCTGCTAGTGCATCTGATCTAATGCTCTAGTCTTTGACATTAGGCTTCATGTCACCGAGATACTATGCATTAATGTTTCGCTACTCGGATTCACGCCTTTATTATAAGTCATTCGACATTCATATGAATATAGGTACATACTCGATGAACGACTTTGAGTCGGCGAACCATTTCGATCAACAATTCTAGTTTAACTACTCGACCCTTATCCCAACTCCTACAGTCATCCAGTGTCATTCTCCAAATGTCATAACTCATTCCCTACTCATTTGTCATAACCAAACCAAAGAACAATCCAAACAAATCAACAATCGACATGTCAATATACCAAATTTGACAATATCTTTTCTTAAGGTTAGTACACATTTTTATGATTAAACACATACAAATATTTCTTATGCCAAGATTCTAATCTCTAAAATCTATATCCAAGTTCATTCCTTAAGCCTTGATCCAACATTTGATGTTTTACACTAATACATAGCAAAATGATGATTATATATGTAGAGAACAAATTTCACTCCTATAACGACCCGCCTTTTCGACCCTCGAATGTTGACATTAATACATCCATGGTATTCACATGCCGAGCACCTGTGCCGAAAATGCAAGTTGTTAGGATAAAATAAAATGAAATAAAAAATAGAACAAGAAAGAAGAGAACACGGTTTTAGAATCTTACAGGAAGAATGGTAATATATAATATCTCAAAAGGTCTTTACTGAAAAGAAAACCTTCATATACATACATCAATTAGAGAAAATTAACCTATCATCAACCTAGACAGTTATAACAGTCCGTCCTCATAGATGCTGATTAATTCAACCAAGTAATGCAGTGGAAAATAAGTAAAATAGTAAATCATCTAGCTCCTCTCTAAGAGCTCCAATGAACAGCAGCTAAATCTGAAAACATACTCGAGCTGACCCGAGCATTGTACGAGAATAACACTCGGATTAGTCTGGTATACCAGCTTGAGAAACTCAAATCACAAAGAATTTATTTTATCTTAAAACGATTCAAAATAAGGGTATATTATAAGACCACGCCATAAATAAACACGGATGATTTTTTCCCCTTAAGACAAACAAACCATTTCATTATAAAATCAAATAATATTATAATAATGTCTAAGGTGTGGAATATAAATAACTTCATAGCTGCGATGCAAGTGAGTGTACATCATAACAATAATAGGTATACAATCATAACCGCAAAGGCGCGTTCCCTAATTATGTAGGACTTCCACGTAGGTCTCTTTGGAGAAGTCAAATCCGAACCATTGCAAATGGATCAGAGATATCCTTCCAAAGCATTGTACATCTCTAATGAATGTAGATAGGAAAACCATAGCCAGTCTTGCTAAGACCGATGCATCACTCTCGCATGCATATCCGAATAAATATCTCTAGAAATGGAGTCGCATGCACCCTATGGGTTTGCCAACCCGATTGGCTATGTCTCCTATCTCTGGTTTGTGCCATATCGATGATGTGGTTATGTCCGACATTTCAGCTCACAACTCACCACCCAAACAGATCTTCCAAACGAGCTCCGACTCGAATAGATCACAGAACCACACATGGATTCCCCTATCTCAAACGGATCTCAGAACCATACATGGATTCCTCAACAGTTCTCGGAATTACATATGGATTCCCATACCTCAACAGGCCTCGGAATCATACATGGATTCCCACATCCTGAATAGATCACAAACAACTATATGTGTTTGAGAACCTCAAACATATCTCGAATCTCCACATAAATTCCAACATCACTAAGAAATCAAATCATGAAGCGATCACAAAGAAATCACGAAGCCATCACAAAACAATCATGAAGCCATCACTAAGCAATCATGAGGTAATCATAAACCTCTTCCAAAGCATAGAACAAGTTATTGGTTTTGGAATGGTTATGATTTCAAGCGATCTGATATAAGTGCACTTTCCCACTTACCGGGTGCTCCAAAACAAATCGATCAATTTCCTAAGAATCTCACCCCAATTCAGTGGGAAATAAATGGCAATACATAAGATCGAAGATCACTTCCTAAAGGTTTAAGCGAACAGATTCCCTTATCATTTGTTCTAAAAGAGAAAATTGAGTCTATACCTACAATATAGCATCATCGAAGGTAAATATATCATATAATCCTCATGTTTCTTCTAGATATTTCCAGATTATATTCTGGGAAAGATTTGATAGTCGGTTATTTAACTATCAAATAAACAAACAATCCAATACAATGAGAATAATCGCATATGGGAAAACCAAGTCCCGTATAATGTCCATAAGAAGTAATTTACAAAGTATGATCAAAACAAACAAGCACAATCAAGTCATATAAACGACTTCTAATCCCTTTTTAATTAATATTCCTTTATTAATTAAAATCCTCTTTTATTACTAAAACTCATTTTTACTTAATAAAATCTTTATAAATGAAACTCCATTTGTTAATTAACCTCTACTATTTAATTGAAATATCACTATTCATCTTCAACACATTTTAACACTTCCCAAAAGTATTCATATACTTATTCCAATCATGTAAGTATATTAACAGATTCATCAAATGGCTTAAGACTAATGTTACTCAAACATCGCCACTACAAACCCAAAACCATTTCACTTATGATTATCTTTAAAACATTCATTTTAAATGTCCATTTACATTCACAAGTATAATCAAAGCGGGTTAAAAATGAATGTTACTAACGCATTACCACAACAAACCCTAAACCAAATCAAACTTGTTATCCTCGATAAGATCCCATTATTAGAGATAAATATTTCCCCAAAGTGGAATTTTTTTAAAGGACAAATTAAAGTAAATAATTACCTACAAGGACACACGCACAAAGTTTTTACCGTAAGTAAAAAGCCCAAAGCCCAGATAAAATTTAAAACAAAATAAATAATTCCGTTTGCTTTCACTCAGAATCTACTTAAATTTGCTCGACAAAAAAAATGGCACCACAAACTAGAAGCAAATCTACATCTCCAATACAACCGCAACAATCGACAGTCGGCGAACAACGAGCACAACAATCGACAGTCAAAGAAACCCTAGCTACGTCGAAAGTGAAGCAACAAAGTGAAAATTGAAATGTCGAATCACTTCCAATGGTAGATATTCAAAAAGAAAACGCAATAATAGAAGCGGAAAACCTACCTTTAGTGCAAATGATAGCAAAGACAATAAGACAAAAAGCAACAAGTTAAAACTTAGAAAACCTACATCAGTAGAAGATGAAAGGCAAAATAGAGAAAAAAGAACAAAAAGAATACATGAAAAAAATACAGCAAGTGAAAGCAGACCAGAAATAAGAGAAAGTGTATCAGAGAAGGTAACTGATACTATAAAATCAAGTATAACAAAGTTAGTATAGTTTTGTTATAGTAACATTCAATATTTTTGCACAGCACAAAGAAAAGAACATGCAGCAACAAATAGCTGCAGAGAAAATAGTTGAAGAAAATATGCAAAAAAGAGAACAAAGAACAAAAAGAAGAAATGAAAAAATGATTCAAAAGAAAATACAAATAGAAACTGAGGTAGCTGAAATTGCAAAACTATAAAACTAATACTAACAATTTCATACTGTTAATTGTATTCTAATATTATCAAAGAAGTTGAAAAAGGAAAAATCTCAAAAAGAAGAAGAGTAAAAAGTTGCAGATGAAGAATCAGAAGAAGAACAACTCAATTTGGTAAAATTAGAAACATCACAACTTTATAACATAATAGATATTACAAAAATAATACCTATAAATCATTTGTAAAAGAAAACGATGATAATTATAACAAACTGATACCTACATACAACAAATAATAGTCAGTATCATTTAATGTAAATCGTTTGGTAAAATAATAGTCAGTATCATTTAGTTGAAATCTGATACTTCCAAAAAACTGATACCTACTTACAAAAAACTGATACCTACTTACAGAAAGTTGATACCTACTTAGTACAAACTGAAACCTAGTTACTGCAAACTGATACCTATTTACCGCAAACTTGAAATCATTACATATTTGACTGAAGGTATTTCACTGCAGCTAATATCCAACCTATTGTTATATTTCAACTTTGTTTCACAAATAACTTATTGTCTTTATTTTGAAATAATAGGATGATGATCCCCTCCTCAACGTATCTTTTAAATAACTTTTACCATTAACAATAATATTTCAACAAACAAATCCAGTAGAAGATGAAGAAGCATGAACATTAGATGAACTTGAAATAGAAGCACCATCAACATATTCCAATTTAGAACCCTTAACCTTAATAGTAAAACCAAAAAAAGAACGATTCTTGTATAACTGAAAACAAATTATACTTTGAATATCAGAATCAGTATCAACCATAATAGATTTATCCTCAAGTACATAAGAAATCTGAATAGAAGAAGGAGTTAATTGGGACCAACATCGACATATCTCATTCTTCAAATCATACAAAGAGCAATCGGTAGGAAATCGAGTTCTAAAAGCGTTATTATTCAATACAAATAGACAAAGAAGACTGTTATCACCATTGTCAAAAAAATCAAAAATAAACATCAGTAAAAATATGTTCAATTTAGAACATTAATTTTTCCATTTCACAAAACTGATACCTACCGTATAAAAACTGATATCTAGTTACTGATATTAAAAAAATGATACTAAGAAAAAAAAAATGATACCTAGAAACTGAACCTAAAATATGATACTTTTCCACTCAATCACAACTTTATATACAACCCAAACAACTTTACATCAAAACTTTGAAGAAAAACGAGATCACAATAGAAATATGAAAAGAACGAGATCGAAAAACGCGCATGAGAAAAATATGATAGATGAACTACAATTTTCAGAAGAACGAAATTGAAATGACCAAACAAGGTTGATGGTATTTTGATTGCGAGAGAGATATTGGATCGCGATAGAAAAATTTGACCGAAAGGAAGAAGAAGAAGAAGCCCGCGAAAGTGGGCTAGAAGGAAAATATGTGCGTGTGTCCTTGCGAGAAAATTATTAGCGGGCTGTCCTACATCCAAAAAAAGCCCTAAAAATTGTCCTTGAGGAAAATTTCCTGTTTCCCAAACTTATTTATAATATTTTAACATTTTAAAATATTATCCAAGGGTTTAAAAATAAATGTTGCTAGTATATCGTTTACAAAAAACTAAAACCACTTTACTATCCTATTACTTTGAAAACAATATTTTAAAGATCTAACCACTTTTCAAAAGAAAAGTTAAATAGGTTAAAAAAGATATTGCACAAACATCGATACTGCCGTTAACTTTAAAATATCCATTTAAAGTTCTAAGTATAGCTTTACTTATTACATAAGGCTATATACCTTTTTAATCAATTCATAAAACAATTCCTTATAGCATAGGTGTTATAATTCCGAAACTCCTTTTAAATCAATTTACAAAAAAATTCATTATAACATAAATTTTATAATCCAAAAACTCATTTATATCCTTTTTACAAATACCAAACTTCCTTTTTAAAAATTATATATATATATATATATATATATATATATATATATTAGGGTACCTTAAAAAAGAATGATATTCACATATACTGATTTATTTGTAAAACTAAGATATTTAATAAAATACTATAAATCATTTGCAAAATATTATAATATAAAATCCTTTTATTTCTTAAATAAAATCTTTGTTAACTTTTAAAACCATATATATAATAAAACATACTTTAAAAAATACATATACTATATTTTTAAAACCTTTGTTTAAAAACCATTTAAAACCCCAGTTTTAATAGTTTAAAGCCATCACTTTATAAACCCATAATTTCAAAAATATTATTTATACCTTGATAATTTCCTATAATAACTATACTAATAGTACTTATTAATCGGATACGGAAATGACTAGGATGTCTTTTATAGATAACTTAGAAATCGCAGATCAATACGATTTCAAAGTGCATCCATCGCAACCGTTTCGCTTCTACCATTTTTCCTTTTCATTTCCAATTTACCACAAATCTCCAAACCAATCTCATTTATGTCAAAACACCCAAACATGTGTAAAACAACCCAATATATACATGAATATACATATATACATATATATATATATTCTCACAATTTATCCCATTTATCCAGCTTAACATATGTCAGTTATGGAGGATTTTAAAGCACGTTTATAATGACTAAATAGTTTCTAACATATATAATGCACTATCACTTTTTCACAAAGTAGTATTAAACATGTAAACTATTAGTCTTGGCCATGATACTGTAGGATCGTTTTCACCCTAGTGAAGGGTTGAATAGGGTTTACTAATAAAAATTAATGCAGAATTAAAATATATAAACAGAAAGTAATGCAGTAGAGATCACACACAGATTTACCCAGCTTCGGCAAAAACATGCCTATGTGCTGCTCCCAAGGTTTCTACTAGAAATTAAGTAATCAGATACTTACACACACATGTAAACTTGCGACACCCGCTAACTTGATTAACGTTACTCTAAGCTCAAAACCCTACCACAACTCAGCCACTGAGTTGCGAATTCTCAAACTAGGCCACGTAGTTTGTACCTAATTTCACAACTAGAAATTTACACAATTTTAAAAAAAGAAGTTATAAACAAACACTAAAAATAAAAACCCTATTATTATAAATGAAGCCTAATGAAAAACTGGCCTAAGAAATAAAGTAGATAACGTCTTCACCCTTTTGTTTGCGAAATGTTCGTCCGTTCCTTTTGTTGCTCTTCAAAAAATTAGGGTTCTGAATTGATTGAAGCCGCTACTTGGAATTAGAAGTTAGGATTGTTTACTGTATGCTCTCATTCCTTAATTTACTTCCCTGCTTCTTCAATCGGTGTAATTCAATGGGATTGCAGCATTGAGTTTGAATGATACTTTGAATTTGGTACGTAATTTGCTCCTTTTCGATTTTTTGATTATGTTTGACTTTATGCTCTATTTATTTGCTTGACCTTGAACTTGATGCTTTGTCGATGATGATCTGGGTTCAATTTATAGGGATCGAAACCCTATTTTATCGTTCATAAATTTTGATTTGAATGTTTCAGTTCTTTACTTGACCGTTCGATTATTGATTGAATGCTAGTGATGAATTCTGACTTGTTCATTATATATACGTTACTTCATGAATTCGAATTTTCTCCATTCATTACTCCTATGACTTTGGCATTTGAATTTGTGATAAATTTGATGAAGTTTGACTTGTTCACTTGTTCCATTCTTTGCTCTGGCTCCATTCTTTACTGGCAATTTTTGAATTATCGAATAATTCAATGGTGCTTGATCATTTCTTTTTGAAACTGCTCCGTGACTTTGTTCATGACCCACAAATTTGATTTTCTTCATTTTTATATGCTTATATATATGTATACATACATATGTGTATATGCATGTTTATGTCTATATGTCAGTTGTTTGGTGCACTTCAGTTTATTATGGACTCAATTCTGGTTGTCACTATATATATATATGTATGTATGTATATATATGCATGCATGTATGTATGTATGCATGTGTGAACATGCACGTATATATATATATATGCTATGTGATTCCCCAAATGTAGCTTGGTACAATGCCTGTTGCACTTGTATTTATTCATGTTAAACTGCTTGCTCATATTTCCTTTGTACATTTTTGGTCTAGGTTCCTTTTGAAGTCATGCTCAACTAGCTTTTTGAGTTAATTTGGATCTGGTATTATTGAAATTCTTGATTGCTTTGTATTCAATTGAAGTTGTATGTGTGTTTCCTTATGCCTTTGTACATTTAAAGTCCGCACTTGGTTCGAGCTAGTTGTATGTTAACTTTGTATTCAAGTTGACCCATTTTTGAAGTCCGGTTGTGTTGTTTTGCTTCGAGTTTTCATGGGTATGTTCATGTAGTCTGGTTGCATTTAGTGGTTCCTGAATGATGTCTTGACCCATTTGAAATCTGGTCTAATTAGAGTCTGGTTGCTTCTGTCTGGTGCACTGCCTAGGTCTGAGTACTTTTAGTTGAGGCTGGGGCACTTTTGTTATTTGAGTCTTGTTCCAACTGCTTTGTACATGTCCAAATGCATGTTGTATGTTGGTTTGATGCGCTCACCTGTCCTTATGCACTTATTACTGTAGTATGGGTTCATTGATGATCTTCTTGCTTTGTTGCACATATGCACTTTGATTTTTTTGCTCCAGACTGTAACAACCCAAAATTTAACCCATAATAATTAATCCGTTTAGTAATTTAATAATAAAATAACTTTGTGAAATTATTAGAATTGAGCCATGAGTTGCACCATTGTGTTCGTTGTAATTTTATGGTCAATTTCCATATATAGAACATTAGAATCCGAGCTAGTATGAAGGAGAGAAGGAAAAAAAAAATTAAAGCATATATATATATATATATATATATATATATATATATATGGGGTCATCCTAGAGGTCGAAGATCCCAAGGTCCAGGTCGATCTGGCACTAAGGGCGGTGGATCTACCTACGAAAATGAAGCAAAAGAGAGACTCCTTCGTGATGTGTGATTTTACCACGCTGTTTTGCGTTCTTTTAATCAATCTGGTCCTTCCGTGCTTGGGTTCACCTTTTTAAGAAGGACCCTAAAAGGGAAATTTTTCAAGGAGAAAAGCTTTTAATAAAAATATTTTAACAACCTCAAAGAGATCTGGGAAGACCAAACGAAGAGCTTAGGACCGAAGGTGGGTGAATGTAACTATTTTAGATTTCTTTAAGTAATTTAAAATAATAGGGTTTCTAATAGTTGTTGTTTTACTACGATTTTTGGAATAGCCTTTTCAGTAGTTTATTTATAGTCTTTAGAATTATTTTCATTCTATTTCCTTTCAGCTATTTTTTTTAGTAATTAAAGTTTATTTCTATTAATTATAGCTTTTCCGTTATTTACAGTTTATTTAAAGTATTTCAGTTTATTTACTGTTATTTATATGCTATTTACATCTTCTTTCTACGCTTTGGATTTTCTTCTATTTTCAATTTTCTTTTATTCATCCTCGTTCTTCGCATATGCATTAGAATATGATTAACGCGAATACGGATTAAAATGAAAGAAAACTGAAATACTGGAATATAAGATGTAAATTACAGAGACTATAATATAAATGGAATTGGACTGAAATTATACCTAATTGGACTGAAATTATGTCTAATTATGACATTAATTGGACCGACCTAGAAAGATTGCCCAAGTTGTAACTTAGAATTATAAGTAAAAGAAGTAAAAGATGAAAGAGGCTTATTTTCACACTTAAAACTTGGGTTAAGTAGTAAACATGATTATAACGTAGGTTATAATAAGAAACAGAATAGAATAAGGCTTATTTAAGACTTAGGATAAATTAATAAGCACAGATAGTAGAGAAAAGTGTAAAGGCATATCTAAATAATTTATTTAAGTTAATAAGAAAAGTTGATAGTAGGACTTGTACCAAATAGCATTCCCTATTAGACGAAACGGTGATCTCGTATTAGCCTGAAGTGAGACGAGGGCAATCATATGCTAATAATGGTAGTAATTGGTCAATTAGAAGTCCAAATCACGGAGGATTTGGATAAGGGGCACAACTGGATATTGTTTGGATGACGTGCCAATACCAACAGCATTTTCCCTATTTGCTTTGGACACACGGTGGTCTCACATTAACCAGAAGAAAGACGAGGGGCACATTTATGCTCGAGTTTGAGGTAATAAGAAGACCCAACAGGTAGAGCATAAGGTAGCATGGGCATGGTGGCAGTTACGCGTGCGACTTCCAATCTGGTGCTCAGTAATCGCTATGAGTTCCAAGCGCTTAGTATGTATATCTTTCATAGACACCATTACCTTTTGTGTAGGGAGCTATGTATCATCTGGATCCACAATGGTTGCTTTATGCATCTTTCGTATATACCATTGGCTGCTATGTAGGGAGTTATCTAGTCTCTGATCCACGGTAAAGTCTATGGAGTAGCATGTCGATCGAAGGGTAGAATTCGGAATTCAGCCTAATTATAGGATTAGGAATTCAGCCTAATCAAAGAAACTGTCAAGAACAAGTGCAAACAATCAAAGTTGGCCTATAATTAATCGTATTTATTTCTCGTTTATCTCTTTCTTATTTCCTTTGTTTCCTTTTTATATACTAGAACGGTTGTAGAGTCTATTACTTTTAGTTTGCCTAAAGACTCTAGTAATTACTATCATTCATCAGTATTTTAGTCTGACCTACTCCTCTATTTTCCCCTTCCCCCTTAGGCAATCAAGGGAAAGGACAGTAGATTGTAGTTGCTTGGAGATTTTTTTAAAGGACTTTGCTAGCATGTATTTGTTTTCTTTCAGCTTTTGTTCTTTTTATGTACTGGCTTATTATAAGAGATGTTATGTGCTCTAATTTTTGAGACTATGAGTTTTTGTTTCATGAGACATATTGGACTTTTAGACATGTATGTGGTATTTGGTATTTGACTTACTTATGAAGCAATTATGAATTTTTTTTTCTAATTAAGTTATTACTTTAGGTTTCCGTTGTTTTTATCTATTTTTGTCTCTTGAATCTTAGTCTCTGTTAGCTTTATTTATATCTACAACGCACCAAGCCTTTTAATGTGTCCTTTTGGATATGTTAAGGGGTGTGGGGTGTTTCACTTGGTATCAGAGCCAGGTTACAGATTCCTAAAAATCTACTATTTTTCCAAATAGTTTTTTTTTAAAGAGTACTTTTCATAAAAGAATTCTTAGAAATGTTTTAAATGTAAAAGAATTTTTATAAAAATCCTCTCATAAGTCCTGCTCAATCTCCCATTGACTCTTTCCTAAACCATCATTTTCTTTTCGTAGAATGGCTGATTCCCCAAACCTTCCCGAGGGCATCCCTATCCCAACCCAGTTTCATAGGTACTTACAAGCCACGACTCCAAAGGTGCACGGGCCAGCGTCCAATCCTGCACCAGTAGGTGGGAATCCCATCAATCCACCTGCCGCTATCAATTTCTTTAAGCTTTGTAAAGATTTTCCGAGTTAGGGCGGGAAGACTATTTTTGGCAAGGAAACTTTTGTAGAGGCTAGAGCTTGGCTTAGGGACAGAAAGGATTTTTAGTCTTTTGGGATAGGAAAGTCAATAGCGAGTCAGCTAGCCGCTTGGCAGCTGAAGGAGGAGGCATCTTATTGGTTGGAGGTGATCGAGTTGGAGGGAAGGAATATTACATGGGATGAAGTCCGGGAGCGATTCGATAGGAAGTTTGAGTCACAAGCAGAAGAGAGTGTTTAATTGGAGAGGTTTATCAATTTAAAGCAAGGAAGTTTATCTGTTAAGGAATACATCAATCAATTCAATGAGCTGTCGTGGTTTGGCCTGGATTGGGTGAACACGCAACATAAGAAATATATGAAGTTTGCATAGGCATTAAATCAACCCCTTCAGGGCTTATTGTCGACTCATGTGTTGATGGGAGCTACATATTAGTCTTTGGTCGAGATGGCGCTTATATCGAATGCAGTCATGGAAGGAGAGTTTAAAGAGGTGGTTAAGTCAGAAAGTTCAATGAAGAAATGGTGGGACAACAATAAGAAGAAGAAAGGTGATGGCCCTTAGAAGGAGATTGACTTCAAGATTTATTTTGCTAGCTGGTATCATTACCCGTAGGGCATATAACACCTAGGGAAAGGAAGGGATTGAGCAAGCAGATCTGTGAGCTTTCGAGAAAGGTTTCGTAAAAAGAAACATAACGAAATGGGATCGTTAGTCGTTTTCACTACCAAAGTAGGTGGTTCTCTTCGACTTTGCATTGACTATGAAGAATTGGATAAGCTCATAAAGAAGAACCATTATCCACTCTCTAAGATAGATGATCTTTTCAGTTAGTTCGCTCTTCAGTATTCTCTTAGCATGGTCTAGCCACTGGATTTCATCAACTTAGGGTAGCTCATGACAGCATTGATAAGACCGCATTTAGGACACCCGACGGACTCTTGGAGTGGTTGGTTATGTCTTTTGAGCTAACCAATGTCCCAGCCTATTCTATAGATTTGGTGAACCATGTTTTTAGAGATGTCCTAAAATAAAGTTCGTGGGGGTATTCATGGTCGACATTTTAGTGTTTTCCAAGAAGTATGGAAGAGCGTGTTATTCATCTAAATGAGGTTCTTTGTAAAGTTCGTATCCGTCAGCTGGAGATAGAGTTCTTGGAGTATCACTTTTGGCATAAGGAAGTGCGTTTCGTACAGCATAGAGAATGTCTACACATGGTAGAAATTTAAGAAACGATTTTGTACATTTAGGATTCGAAGTATGAAAATTCAAAGAGAGGTAGGCAAAGGTTAGAGATGTACAATAAAATTCAGTAGATAAGCAAAGAAGAAAGTCCATGTGTAGATAATTGCAGAAATTATAGTTGTTTCATATAAGTGAATTTAACAGTAGTGCATTACAATAAATTTGATGAAAGAAATTAGTAAGGAAATGGGATTTCCAAGGTTTAAGAAAAGTACTCCTAAGTTAGTAAGGACAAAATCCACTTTAAGCCAAGCCCAATAAAATGAAGTTTTTGAAATTTAAAAAGTTGAAAATTTTCATTGTTAATTTTTCTTTTAGATAATAAATAAGCGGTTTTTAAAGAATGGTATGAAATTTGTGTTGGTTTTTATGTAATAAGAAATTAGAATTCTTTTTGAAGAATCATGAAGTGTGTGTGTGTGTGTGTGTGTATATAACTCACTAGTTTCTTTGAAATTAAACAAAGATTTTAAATATAAAAACCTAGAGTGTATCAAGTATCGAAAATGTAGATTTCAACTTTTATTGTTGTAATAAATGTTTTCGTGAAAAATAAGAGTAGCATAGGCTATAACACTACTGTTATAGTAAGTGACTCCCAGGAGAAATATTTTTACACGGGTATATGAGATTTACTGGTATTTATTTAATTGAATCCATACACTGGTATTTTTCTAGGTTGTAGCAACGGTGTTTTACGCAACATCATTTTAACTCAAATAAAAATGTATTTTAAAAGATAATTTCTAAGTATAGAAACAAAATGGTTTGTAAAGTACATGTATTATTTTTAATAAGTATAAGGAAGTGTTTTTGCAGTTATGGAAATATCAAAACAGCTTTGGAAATGAGTTTTTCCGAAATCAAAATTAGAAATTATAAAATTAATATATAAGTTAAACATATTTTAATCTATTGGAATGAAAAGAACAATGGTAAAATTTTCTGTGAAACCAATAAAAAATGTTTTTGCAAGTTATACGGAATATGCGAAAGAGGTATACAAGGTATGGGAAACACCATATTTTATATACCCTATTTAGAAAAATATAAAATAAGTTCCTTGTAATTTCATATAAACATGAAATCCTCTTTTGAAAGGTTTATAGAAGATTTTAGCGTTGACAATTTCCCACAGGAGAAAGTAGTTTCAATACATTAAGATATGAGACTGTTAGGTGTAATAAGAAGATATTTTGAAAACATATAAGGATATTTCAAAGATATTTTTAAATGGTTTGGTGAAAAAGTAAATAATTTTTTAATAAAAAAATAGTGTTTGAAAATTCAAATTTTAAAGAAAATTGAAAAGGTCTTTAAAAGAAAACGAGGAATAAGTTTTGGACTTAGAATTTGAATGTTTTTCCCTTTAGGTTGGGAGATAATGTTAAGTAACCAAGTATTTTTGAATTTAATAGAAACTCAAAGATGAAACTTTTAAAAAAATGATTTTGGGATTTGATGTTTTGAAAATTTAGAAGTCTTAGTTTTTGAAATGATAAATACCCAACCAAACTCTTATAAATATGGAGTATAGAGAAATCATTTCCTAGGTGTAACGAGAAAAAGTGCAAGTCCATGTAGAAGATAGTTGTGATAGCTTTTGAAAGTAATGATAGAGGTTCCAGTGGAATGTATAGGACACTAGTAAGAACCTAGGAATGTTGATTCATATGTGCAGACTAAAGGAGACAATAAAGTGAAATGAGTAAAGTAGTACGGCACGCATGGTTGAGAATGGATATTCTTGATTTTGGAGGAACTTGGGAAAAACATCTTTCTTTAGTGGAATTCACATATGGTAGTAGTTCTCATGCTAGCATTAGAGTGGCACCTTTCGAAGTTCTTTATGAAAGACCGCGCAAGTCGCCTTCGTGTTGGATATGGTCTATAGAGGGATTGCCTTGGTTCCGACATAGTTAAGAAGACTCGCGGGGGAAGGGAGGGAGGGGAGGGTATTGGCCCGATTGGAAGAAAATTCATAATTCGTATCTACATTCCTTTGGTAATAAGATTTTGAATTTTCTATTTTCCATCTCTAGTTTTGAATAGATTCTTTCCTTATTGTCCTTTGGGAGGGCGGAACTTAGGATTTAACCTATGGATGGTAGGATTTGATGTAAACATGATAAAAGAACATGTCATGAATGATGTATTCTAGTGGTTGCTAATGGATGCATATAAATACACTACGTACTATTATTCCTTAGGGATCGGCCTAATTAGGACACTGGAGCATATGCATATAGATGTGTGCGCATTTTTTTACTTTATTTCCATGGTTGCTATAAATGGATGTTTATCACATGATTTTTGCATTCGAATGATGGTTGTAGCATGCATATAGAACTATCAGTTATATGAATTTTTGCATTTATTTGGATACATGGCATGAATATGATTGCATAAAAGGAGGTCAACAGAATCAATGGACTGCCAAATCTTTTGCATTAGTTAGGGTCATTTACACTACACTAATGGCATAAGTACCATATGTGGCATTAGAAAAACTTAAGGATGATGGATGAATAGTTGATGATTGAGTATTTGGTTGAAGAATTGGATGAACACATTTGGTACATTCTTTTACCCTTAGAGATTCGGGGACGAAATCCCTTAAGGAGGGAAGAATGTAACAACTCAAAATGTAACCCATAATAATTAATTCGTTAAGTAATTAAATAATAAAATAACTTCATGAAATTATTAGAATTGAGCCAAGGGAGTTGCATCATTATGTGTGTGGCAGTTTTCTGGTCAATTTCCATTAGCGTGTCAGAATCCGAGCTAGTATGGAGGAGAGAAGGAATAAACAAGAATCAAAGGAAGAGGAAAAACATGTAAAGGGGGGTCGACCTATTGGTCGACTATCTCAAGGTCCAGGTCGACCTGGCACTAAGGGCGGTCGATTTAAAGGTAGACCCACCCATGAGAATGAAGCAAAGGAGGAAGTCCTTCGTGTTGTGCGATTCTACCATATTGTTTTGCGATCTTTTAATCAATCTCCTTCCATGCTTCCATCCAATGGCTCTTATTCCGCCTATGATGTGGTTGCATCCTATTCAATCTCCAAATCCAACGGTCTGAGATCCACTTCCACCCCTATAAATAAGATTCTAGGCCTAACACTTTTTCTCATTCTAAACTTTCTCCGCTTGGGTTCACCTTTTCAGGAAGGACCCTAAAAGGAATAATTTTCCAATGAGAGAATCTTTATAATAAAAATATTTTAACAACCCCAAGTTGATCCGGGAGACCAAAGGAAGAGCTTTGGAATGGAAGTGCATGATTGTAATTATTTTAGATTTCTTTAAGTAATTTAAAATAATAGGGTATCCAATAGTTGTAATTTTACTATGATTATTGGAATAGCCTTTTTAGTAGTTTATTTACAGTTTTTGGAATTATTTTCAGTCTATTTCTTTTCAGCTATTCTTTTCAGTAATTTTAGTTTATTTCTGTTAATTATAGCTTTTCCATTTATTTACAGTTTATTTACTGTTTTTTATACGCTATTTACATCTTCTTTCTACGCTTTGGATTTTCTTCTATTTTCAGTTTTCTATTATTCATCCTCCTTCTTTGCATATGGATTAGAATAGGACTAACACAAATATGGATTAAATTGTAAAAAACTGAAATAATGGAATATAAGATGTAAATTACCAAGACTGTAATATAAATGGAATTGGGCTGAAATTGTGCCTAATTGGACTTAAATTATGCATAATTATGACATTAATTGGAATGAACTAAAAAGATTGGCCTAGTTATAACTTAGAATTATAACTAAAAAGAGTAAAAGATGAAAGAGGCTTATTTTCACACTTAGACCTTAGATTAAGTAATAAGCATGATTATAACGTAGGTTATAATAAGAAAAAGAACAGAATAAGGCTGATTTTAAGACTTAGGATAAATTAATAAGCACAGATAGTAGAGTAAAGTGTAAAGGATTATTTAAATAATTTATCTAAGTTAATAAGAAAAGATGAAAGTAGGACCTGTACCAAATAACATTCCTTATTAGACAAAACGATGGTCTCACATTAGTCTAAAGTGAGATAAGGGCATGCTTACGCTAATAATGGTAGTAACTGGTCAATAAGAAGGCCAAATTACGGAGGATTTGGATAAGGGGCACAACTAGATATTGTTTGGATGACGGGCCAGTACCAACAGCATTTTCACTATTTTTTATAGACACATGGTGGTCTCACATTAGCATGAAGTGAGACGAGGGGCACGCTTATGCTAGAGTTTGAGGTAATAAGAAGACCCAATAAGTGGGCAAAAGGTAGCATGGGCATGGCGGCAGTTACATGTGCGACTTCCATTTTGGTGCTCAGTAATCGCTATGAGTTCCAAGCGCATAGTATGTGTGTCTTTCATAGACACCATTGCCTTCTATGTAGGGAGCTATGCATCACTGGTTGCTTTGTGCATCTTTTGTAGATACCATTGGCTTCTGTTTAGGGAGTTACCTAGTCTCTGGTCCATAGTAAGGTCTATGGAGTAACAGGCCGACCGAAGGGTAGAATTAGGAATTCAGCCTAATTATAGGACCAGGAATTCAGCCGAATCAAAACAACTATCAAGAACGAGTATAAACAATCAAAATTAACCTATAGTTAATCGTATTTATTTCTAGTTTATCTCTTTTCTATTTCCTTTGTTTCCTCTTTATATACTAGAACTATTGTAGAGTCTATTATTTTTACTTTGCCTAAAGACTCTAGTAATTACTATCAGTCACCAGACTTTTAGCCTGACCCACTCCTCCATTTTCCCCTTTCCTCCCTCCCTTAGGCAATCAAGGGAGAGGACGGTAGATTTTCAGTTGTTTGGAGATTTATTGGAGGAGTTTTCTATCATGTATTTCTGTTCTTTCAGCTATTGTTCTTTCTATGTACTGGCTTGCTATGAGGGATATTATGTACTTTGATTTTTAAGACTATGAGTTTTTGTTTCATGGGACATATTGGATTTTTAGATATGTATGTGGTATTTGGTATTTGACTTATTTATGAAGCAATTATGACGTTTTGTTCTAATTAAGTTATTACTTTAAATTTTCACCGTTTTTATCTATTTTTATCTTGTGAATCTTAGTCTCTGTTAGCTTTTGTTATATCTACAACGCACCATGCCTTTCAGTGTATCTTTTTGGGTATATTAAGGGGTGTCGGGTGTTTCACAGATCTTGTCTGGTTAGTCTTGCATTTTCTTCGAGCCCCTGTGCACTTCATGTTTTCATGCTCCAACGTTTATTACTGTCGTGTTCACCACTGCTCTGTTCTGGTTCATCCCTGATATATTTGAATTTTGTTTTGCATGTTCCACTGTTTTCATGCCTGAATGATTTGCTGCATGCAATTGAGTTAAATCCAGTCTCGGCTTGGGTTTGACCTTGTGCTCACCTGTCCATGCAATTTTAACAAGCAAGAGTATATCGGTGTGTACGACCTTGTGGCATGTACAGTGATACACCGTGCATGTCACAAGTTGTTCGTGTAAGATGAATTAAAACAAATGATGACTAACAACCTAAACAACTGAGGCAAATAATATTTTCAAAACACACACTTTATTTTGCACCGCAAAATATTTCTTTTTAAATTTACGGCGTTAGTGTTTATTTGCAGATAGTTTAGATGTTAGATACAGGGTGGAACAAAATTGAAGATCTAATACGAGTGTCGAGCGTATTATGTAGTGAGGTGAAAACATGTATGAAAAATTGTATAGTGAAAATTGTGTTGTAACTGAAACTTGTATTCCGAGTATAGTGAGAGCTTAAATTTGTATAATTCGAATTTGTAATAAACTATTTGTTTGAATAAAATATTTGTTTAAATATGAATCTGAGTAATTTATTGTATTCAACAAATATTTATTTAATTATATGGAAAAATAAAATTGCACAATAACAAATACATTTAAATGAATATATATATATATATGTTTATTATCATCAGACAAAAATCATAGGCTATTGTATTCAACAATCTCATCCTTTTGATGATAACAAACATATATTAAGATTTTGAGTCTATTAAATATATATTGTCTTGATGAATTCCATTAGGTCCCCCTATTTGAATACCCCCCCCCCAACAAAGCTCCCCCTTCATATATGCATGAAAATAAAACGAGAATATGGTAATACACGTAAAAATATGACTTATTTCCCAAAATCTTAACTTCTCTCCCCTTTTTGTTATCAAAAAAAGAGTAACAGTGTTTGATAAGAGTGATAAAGTGATAGATATTAATATAACATTAATACCTAATCGAGTATAAATATTAAATTTCAAGAAAAAATCAAACAACAATCATAAAACTCTATTAGGTCCATATTTCATTTTAGAGTGGTAGGGGCTATATCGGCATAGAAAACCGTATAGTCGTGTCCATTTTGGTATATTTATGACATGAATCTTTTTAAATACTTGCTAACCATGCATAACCGTTAGGACTTTTAAATGAGATTAGTAGTATTTTTTATTTTTATAAAAAAAATGAATTAGAAGCATCTTCTAACCATGCATAGCCGTGAGGACTTTTAAATGGGGCTAGAATCAACTTGCCTATTTCATCCAATTTTGATATGTGTTCCATATATGTATGACCATGAGCACTTTTAAATAAACATGAAAGCACATAATCAGAGATTTCAATTAGTTCACCCATGCATAACCGTGAGGACTTTTAAATGAGGGTGAGTACTTTTTGAATGATTTTATTGCTAATTTTAAAAATTCAGTAATTTCCTGCTTAAATACCACATTTTGACATACCATATTAGATTTTGATGAGTGATTGTCGTAGAAATATGATGGGAATAGAGATGGTCATGAAATTTTTACCAACTAAAGTTACTACAAATTTTGTTTAAATTTTTAAAGAAAATTTCCAAATATATAGTCTCAAGTTATAATGTATGATTAATAGCAACACTCATCACCTTTTTTTCGGTCACTATTTATCTTTTCTATAGTTAATAGGGAGTCAGATTAGTTAACATAAGCATTTAAGATCAAATCCAAAGATATAAAATCAAATTTCTAAAATGCCTAAACTGAGACGAAGTCGACAAAAACTATTTTTTGGAAGGAGTTTTGTAAAAAGGTCTGCCAAATAAAAATTAGTTAAAATGTAATTATGCAGATATTTTCTTTGAAAATGTGAGGCAAGTAACGAATGTCCCAACATCAAACACGTTCCACCAGTACTTTTTCTATCGACTAGACTACCAGCATAATCTGCATCTGAATACCCTTTTAACTCAAAGTTATCGTTAGTTGGATACCATAGACTAAAGCATGAGGTGTGCAACAAATACCTTATAATCCTTTTTACAGCTTTTATATGAGATTCCTTTGTATTTGACTGAAACCATGCACATAAACAAACAGAGAACATAATATCTAGTTTCGAAGCGGTAAGATAAAGAAGTATACCCATGAGTATCTAGAGTAATCATCAACCAATACAAAACAATATCTCTTACCACCCAGGCTTGCAGTTTTGTTTGGTCCAAATAGATTCATAAGAACTAGTTCAAGGACTATAGAAGTACTTAAAGTGTTCTTGGCATGAAAAGATGATTTTTTTTTTAAATTTTCCCAGTTGATCACTAGCTGATTGAAATTGATTATGGTGTAGATTTTCAACATATAATACATCGTTGTTGCCCATTGTGACTCTACCACCTTTGTATTTCTCTAGGCTAAGTAATTTTGATTTGTCGCCCGTCTGTGCCTGAAATATGCAGAATCCAGGTGCCACTCTTGCTGTTCCTTAGCCTGTTAACATACCTACATGAGAAAACAATTCTGTGACATATTTGTTTTTACAGGTCCACGATTGTTAGTGCCAGAAGATTTTGAAAAACAAGTTTGTGTAGAACCAAGAAAATCGATGTTTGTTCCTTTTGGACGCAGATTTGTTTGATTTTAAGGGATTTTACATTCTCTCCTTTAGGAACCCAAATTGGTATAGTTTTCGTGTGTTTGGGTCTATACCAGCAATTGCTGTGTCCAATTTTTCTACAATCGTGCACTTGGAGTTGACACGATTAACTTCACTTCTAACTCTTTCAGATTGAGTATACCCAAGTCCTTGTCTAACAGTATTAACAGTTTGTTTCCTTAACAGCATATTTAGTGATCTTTCTCTTTTGAAGAATTTTTCTAAAGTTGTAGACAATTGTTGGACTTGTGACTTGAAAGATTCATTTTCATTCAATAACAAAGTGCACTTTTAATAGAATTTTCTCTCATAGTATTTTCACTTTCTTCCAAAATCAATATCATTTTCAAGCGATTTAATTTTGGTCTCTGATTTTTTTATTTCCTCTTCTAATGATGGATCCTTATCGCACTTAGGGCTCTTATTTTTATAGTTTTGAACCAATTGATCAAGCTGCTTATTTAGTTCTATTAAACTATCTATTTGTGATTTGTGATTCAATTTTAGTGTACTTCTCCTTAAGTCTTTCAAAATAGCCATTTATTTCATGAAAATATATAGGTAATTGAGAGTAAGTTCTGATACCTCGCTTGGCTCATCATCATCATTGTCACTTGTTTCTCCTTGAAGATAGATTTTTTTTTCACTTGCTGCCAGTGCTTTCATCATTATCTTCATCACTTTCATACCAAGTTGCTGCAAAATTTCTCCTTTTCAGTTTCTTTTCTTTACTGAATTGATTTTGAAGTCAATTTGGCTTAATATGACTAGGTTTATGATACATGATCTTCTGCTCTTCTAAGTTGTCTAAAACTTTGACGATTCTGCACTTCAGTTGTTGATTTAGGGTTGGATTTCCATACTTGCGGTTCCACCTTTTGAATCTCTTTATTGTCAAAGCCAGTTCAGCTACTCCTTCATCGCCAACATCATCATCTCTTCCCCTTTTTCCTTTGAGAGCTACCGATTTCTTTCGCATGTCTCCTCCTTCACGTTCTTCCTTGAATTTTACTTCTAGCTCATACGTGGTGAGGTTTTCGATGAGTTCTTCAACTTTAATATGTTTCAGATCGTTTGATTCATGGATGGCCCTTTGCTTCAAAATTTCTTGGAAGAATTCTGAGGATTTTTCGGACTATTTCCAGTTCTATGTATCGCCTTCCTAGAGATGTTGATTTATACAAGATTAGAAAGTTGTCCATGCATTTCTTTAACACTTCCGTCCTTTGCCATTGTGAAGTTCTTGTACTCGCTACTAAGCATGGTAAGGCGAGATTCTTTAACTTAGGAGGTTCCTTCATGAGTCACTTCAAGCCTGTGCCAGATTTTCTGTGTAGTTAAACAATGTGATACACGGTTAAATTCAATTTGATTAATGAACAAATAATAGAATTCATAGCTGTAGCATTAGAATTTCGCAGTTTCTTTTCAATATCTGTCCATTGATCCATATGTTTTTCGACTTCTTGATTATCAGCCATTACTGTTGGTGTACTATATCTCGTTTCATCAATATTCCATGCATCTATGTTTTTAAGAAAAAATTTCATTCCAGTTTTCACATATGCATATTCACCATTGAACATTGGTGGTCTAGTAATGGATTGACTTTCAGCAAAAGCATTACTAAAATAAACCATTGAAAGGAAAAATCAAATTTTTTAACAAAAAATTTGTTTTTGTTCCTATCTCTGATACCACTTGTAGGATCGTTTTCACCCTAGAGGGAGGGTGAATAGGGTCTACCAATAAAAATTAATGCAGAATTAAAAAATATAAATAGAAAGTAATGCGGTAGAGATCACATACAAATTTACTCAGCTTCAGCAAAAACCTACATGCGTGCTGCCCCTAAGGTTTCTACTAGAAATTAAGTAATCGGACGTTTACAAGTACACGTAAACTTGGAAACTCACTAACTTGTTAACCTAACTGTAAGCTCAATTCCTGTCATAATTTAGCCATTGAGTTGCAAATTCTCGAACTACCCCCCGTGGTTTGTACCTAGTTTCACAACTAAAAATTTACACAATTTTAAAATAGTAAATAAACACTAAAAATCAAAACCCTATTATTATAAATGAAGCCCAATGAAAAACCGGCCCAAATAAATAAAGTAGTGAACGTCTTCCCCCTTTTGTTTGTGAAATGTTCTGTCGTTCCTTTTGTTGCTCTTCAAAAAATTAGGTTTTAAATTGATTAGCCGACACTTGGAATTATAAGTTCAAATTGTTTGCCACATGCTCTTTTTCCTCAATTCGCTACACTGCTTCTTCGATCAGTGTAATTCGATTGGCTTGTGGCTGCTTCAATATTGAGTTCGAATGATACTTTGAATTGGTACATGATTTGCTCCATTTTGATTTTTAGTTATGCTCGAATTTATGCTCTGTTTATTTTCTAGACCTCGAACTCGATGCTTTGCCGATGATGATATGGTTCAATTTATAGGGATCAAAACCCTATTTTATCATTCGTAAATTTTGATTTGAATGTTTCAATTTCTTTGCTTGGCCCTTCGATTACTGGTTGAATGCTAGCGACGAATTCTGACTTGTTCATTGTATATGCGTTACTCCATGAATTTGAATTTGCTCCGTTCTTTTCTATTATGACTTTGCCATTTGAATTTGTGATAAATTTGATGAAGTTTGACTTGTTCACTGGTACTGATCTTTGCTCCGGTTCCATTCTTTTCTGGCAATTTTTGAATTATTGAATAATTCAATGGTGTTTAATCATTTCTTTTTCAAACTGCTCCTTTACTTTGTTCATGACCCACGACTTTGATTTTCTTCATTTTTATATGCTTATATACATGTATACATACATACGTGTATATGCATATTTATGTATATATGTCACTTATTTGGTGCACTTTAATTTACTATGGCATCAATTCTGGTTGTCACTATATATACACACACACACACACACATGTATGAACATGCATGTGCATATATATATATATATATATGTGTGTGTGTGTGTGTGTGTATGTATGTATATATATATGTTGTGTGATTCTATGAATGTAGCTTGATGTAGTGTTTATTGCACTTGTATTTATCATGTTGAACTGCTTGCTCATATTTCCTTTGTACATTTCTGGTTTGGGTTCCTTCTGAAGTCATGTTGCACCGGCTTGTTGAGTTAATTTGGAGTCTGGTCTTATTGAAGTGCTTGATTGCTTTGTATTCAATTGAAGCCATCTGTGTGTTTCCTTATGTCTTTGTGCATTTGGAGTCTGCACTTGGTTCGAGCTGGTTGTCCGTTAACTTTGTATTCAAGTTGACCAATTTTTGAATTCTAATTGTGCTGTTTTTCTTCGAGTTAAATCTTCATGGGTATATTCATGTAGTCTAGTTGCATTAGTGGTTTCTGAATGATGTCTTGACCCATTTGAAATCTAGTCTGGTTGGAGTCTAGTTGCATTTCATTCTGTCTGGTGCACTGCCCTGGTCTGAGTACTTTTGGTTGAGGCTGGTGCACTTTTGTTATTTGAGTCCTATTCCAGTGGCTTTGTACATGTCTGAATGCATGTTGTATGTTGGTTTGATGTGCTCACCTGTCCTTGTTCACTTGTTACTATAATCCGGGTTCACTGATGACTTGCTTGCTTTGTTGCACACATGCACTTTGATTTTGTTGCTCCAGATCTTATCTTGTTAGTCTTTCATTTGCTTCGAGCCCCTGTGCACTTCATGTTTTCATGCTCCAATGTTTACTACTACTATGTTCACCACTGCTCTGTTCTGGTCTGGTTCAACCCTGGTATATATTTGAATTTTGTTTGCATGCTACATTGTGTTCATGTCTGAATGATTTGCTGCATGCACTTAAGTTGAATGTAGTCTCGGCTTGGGTTTGACCTTGTGCTCACTTGTCCCTGCAGTTTTAACAAGCAAGTGTATATCGGTGTGCACGACCTTGTGGCATGTACAGCATGTCATAAATTGTTCATGTAAGATGAATTAAAACAAATGATGACGAATAACCTAAATAACAGAGGCAAATAATATTTTCAAAACACACACTTTATTGTGCCCTGCAAAATATTTCTTCTTCAATTTTACTACGTTTGTGTTTATTTGCAGATAGTTCAGATGTTGGATACAAGACGGAATAGAGTTGATGATCAAACGCGAATGTCGAGTGAATTATGTAGTGAGGTGAAAACATGTATGAAAAATTGTATAGGGAAAATTGTGTTGTAATTGAAACTTGTATTCGAAATATAGTGCGAGCTTAAATTTGTACTATTCGAATTTGTAATAAAATATTTATTTGAATAAAATATTTGTTTAAATATGAATTTTGAGTTATTTATTTTATTCAACATACATTTATTTAATTATATGGAAAAATAAAATAGTACAATAATAAATACATTCAAACGAATATATATATATATATATGTTTATTATCATGAAAAAAAATCATAGGCTATTGTATTCTACAGACACATGTAATAGATGATCAGCAGAGATATTAAACTCAATAATAATGTTATCACTTGTTTTAAAATACAAGGTTTGGTCCAAAAGTAATAACTTGTATTTTTAGTTATACAGTTTATATTTTCGTTATATAGTTTATATTTTCAATACAACTACAATTATATACAATTAACTGGTGAGTAAAACTCACCCAAGCTCCAGTTAACGCTTTCGCATTTCTGAATAGTTCAAAATCAATACTGACTAAAATTCTCACAAGCTCCAAACTCAACGAGTCCAACTCTATTATGTAGGTAATCCCGATACGAACATAATGGCGAAAACAGAACCTCGATCGGACCTCGTATGAAAAGTATGGATTTTATAAGTTTGCGGATTATAAATAACTTAAATGATTAAGTAATTAATAAAATTTAACTTATTCAAACCATCTTCCCACCCTCTTCTCTTTCTTCCTCCCGTATACCCTCCATGATATGCACAGCAACGTGCACACCCACGTTGTGCATCCTACCTCCTCGATTGCTCGACGAAACCATGCGTCGACCGCGCAAACAAGCTGCACTCCTCGCACATGACTCGGCCACCACAACTTCAACACCATCGATCAACCTAGGAAAAAAGCGACCTAAGCACGACCTGCTACTCCCCTCTACTTCCCTAAAGCTGATCAATGCCTCAGCTACTCGAATATCATCAAACGATCGCCAAACCTTTCCTCTCTCCACCACAAACTCGCCTATACCCTTGATTTAACCTCTGGCCAACCCTACTGAAAAGCAACCATGCACTTTCCTGTATGACATCGCCATATTGCAATGATAAACCGAGGACCGCACTTCGCCTGGCTTCCCCCACCAGTGCGACTTTACTGAAGGAATACAACGCCATAGCATCTTTCAATACCGCTTCGTCAACTGATGAAAATCGGCAACCCTAGTCGACTGTAAATTGTCGAATACCGACACCAAACACTGTACCTTAATCAACATAAACCCAACTAAAGTCCTCGCCAGCACATGTCTAACAGATTCAGAATTGCTTGCTTTCATCGCTCCTAGCTCCTAGAACAATTCAGTATTTTTAATAAAAGGGAAAATAAAAAAGGAGGGTTTATAAGGGGGTATTTATAATAAAATATTTACTATATTTAAATTTCCTTAATTTACATGCTACACGTTTCAAGCACGCATGACCACATAGCACTCCAATTGTCATGAAACTGTCGGTGTAGTAATTCAATATTTCTGATCCAATAAAACTAGTTTCATCAAAATCCAAGACAATGCCTTGGAATGATATTTTCACATGTTAATTAAAATGAATTATTTTTAAAACAATTTTAATCACTTTTAATTCTAGACTAAAATCTTTCCATATCAATCTTATTTAAATAAATAGCTTTCAAAGTCATTTTTATTCAAATTAAATCCAAGATTCAATTAATTAAATAATCCCAATATCAAATTATAAACTATTCAAAAATCTAGGTCGCTACATTCTTCCCTCTCAAAATAATTTCATCCCCAAAATTCCTATACAAGCAGCAAAGCAACAACATACATCAATACCAAAGGGTATTACAAGCCAAGAAACAATCACATAATAATCTTATACAGTACCGTAATCACTAGCAACCAAAACTCATGGTTTGCTTAGGTTTAGAAACTATCTTATTGCATAAGGATGACAACTAACCCGTTAAGCGTTACCTTATGCTCAACAGCCACAGGTATTACTCAGTTGATCATTTATGCTACCTCAAGTAATTCGAAGAGTCATTCTTCAAAACTCTCCACAGGCCAACACGCGTAGCATACAAATATTTTTAAACCCCATATGATATACATATATCATCCGTACACAATATCAATCTGATCACTAGCTCGATCGCATAAATTTCACTTCCAAACTAGTATATCCCACCTGACCTCTCTAGTGTGGACTCTGGTATGGTTCCTCGATTAAAAACCTCCATTTTACTTACATAACCATACATATTATGATAGAAAACTCCAGGATCATATCAAGTACCCGTATCAAGTGTTCGTAGTTGAGAATCGAGTGAACAATCCTAACTCGAACCGGTGTAAATCACCTTAAAATCCATGTACTCGAATCACAAAACTGTTATGGAAATAAAATGATCTACATACAACTTGCGTACTATATTCAATTGGTTTCTTAATTACCCTAATTGCTTTCCATTTTTTAATTCACATTCAATTTAATTTATAGTGTTTCTCATTTGATGCTAAATTACTTATGAACCATTTCATAAAATTTACTTCAAGTTCTTAAGCACTATATGACTTAAATTCATATCTGTATAATACTCTGCCATATCCTCAGAGTATATAAAACAATACCCAATTCATTTTATTTAACATGAATATTCAATCAATATAAAGCTTGTTTAAAATTCACTCTCTCTCCAAATCAAGCGTTATATAAACTTAACTTTTATAAACAATTAGCTTCCAAATTCTATTATATTCTTAGTTCAAGTGTAATATAAACTTCTCTTTATATTTTCACAAAACACTTAGATTTAATTTCTTACACAATTTTTGAAGTTTCAAATGTCCAAAATTGTTTAAATTTCCGCTCCATTTTAACAAATGAATATTATTGATCAACGGATCTAACAAGATGCACAACCATACATATCCTAATGCATAAGACACATGCATCCATAAAATACCTTAACCTGCAACTCAAGAACTAAACATCTGATCTTATTTCAAATCATTTTGAAACATATATACATATAACTTTTGTATACAAAATCAAATTTATGATATTTAAATCAAAATCCATTTTGCAAAAATAAATGCTAACGATGCTGCAGTCATCGCCAGAACTATCTCCCAACGATAGAAGTGAGTTTAGTACATCCTAACCATGCCTTTCGGACTTAACCAAAATCATTTCCAAAATGGTATCAAATACTTCGTAAATATTAGTAAGTACTATGACATTGATTTCGTAAATCAATTTCCAAAACACCAGGATTTAAGTTCTCAAAATCACAGTTCAAATCAATTTCATATTTATAAATCATATTTATAATCCATAGTTATATAAGTCATTACCTCTATAAAACTATCACTTAAGTGTTTTCCTTATTTAGATGATAATGAACAACTTTCATTGAAATCAAAATTTTAATCCAATATTATCGTCGAACGCCTTATAGTAAAATTGTGAAACTTAGTTCATAAGGTGTTCATTTCAATATTCCCACAAGTTATTATCTACTCAACCCATGCAGTGAAAAGATAAAACTGCTAATAAACTAGTCAAGCACAAACAATCAACCAATAAATGATAATAATAATATCATCATTTCCTAAGAAATAAACACATCATAAGTCTCTATATTAATTTATGAAAATCATTCTTCTATGTATAAAATATAATCCAAGGTAAAATTATTTCATTTACCTATTTCAAAAACAATACTATGTCGGTTTGCCCTGTCCAAGTGTTTAGAGATCCCTGTCAATAACTATAGCAACTCGCATTGATCAGAATCCATAAGCCACTCTACAAACCATTCAACATAATACAAAACATTTACATATACGCACTCTCGTATATATACACTCAACTCAAAATAAGGCATTTCATTCCCCTATCTCTTAATGAGTTATACCCACCAAAGCCATGATTCTCGCTCAACCTTCAGCTCTGATACCAAGTGTAATGACCCGCCTTTTCGACCCTCCAATTTCGACACTAATACATCCATGGTATTCACGTGCCAGGTACCCAAGTGCCGGAAAGATGAATTGTTAGGGTAAAATAAAAGAGAAGTGTTTATAAGGGGGATATCGATTATATTTAAATTTCCCTAATTTATACACTAGGCATTTCGAGCATGCACACCATACAGCACGTCCAATCGTCACGAAACTCGTCAGTATATAAAAATTTAATATTTCGGATCCAATGACACTAGTTTCGGCAAAATCCGAGACAGTGCCCTACAATGATATTTTCACAGGTTAATTAAAACAAATTAATTTTAAAACAATTTTTTTAATCACTTTTAATTCTAAATGAAAAGCTTCCATAACATTCTTATTTAAACCAAATTAAATAAGCATTTCGGTTTTAATCGAATTGAATCCAAGATTCAATCAATTAAATATCCTAAAATTTAATTATAAACTGTTCAAAAATTTGGGTCGTTACATTCTTACTTCTTAAAATAATTTCACCCTTGAAATTCCTACGCAAGCAACAAAGCAACAACACACATCAATACCAAACGGTATTGCAAGCCAAGAAACAATCACATAACAATCCCATACAGTACCATAATCACTAGCGACCAAAACTAATGGTTCGCCCAAGTTAAAAAACCATCTCATTGCACAAGGATGACAACAAATCCACTAAGCATTACCTTTTGCTCAACAGCCTCTGGTATTACTCAGTCGATCACTTATGCTACCTCAAGCAATTCGAAGAGTCGTTCTCCCAAACTCTCCATAGGCCGGCACACATAGCATATAGATATTTTTAAAGCTCATACGATATACATATATCATCCGTATGCAATATCAAATATGATCACTAGCTTGATCACAAATATTTCACTTCCGAATAAGTATATCCTACCTGACCTCTCTAGTGCGCATTCTGATCTCGTTCCTTGATTAGAAACCTTTGTTTTCCTTATTTAGCTATATATTATGATATGAAACTCCATGATCATATCAAGAACCCGTATCAATTGTTCGCCCTCGAGAAATGAGTGAAAAATCCTAACTCGGACCGATGTAAATCTCCTCAATATCCATGCACTCAAATCCCAAATCAAGCACTATTGCGCAAATAAAATAATTTACGTATAGCTTACATACTCTATTCAATTGGTTTCTTAATTACCCTAGTTGCTTTCTAGTTTTTATTCACATTCAATGTCATTTATAATATTTCTTATTTAGTACTAAAATTACTAATGAACCATTTTATAAAATTTACTTTAAGAAGCATTATACAACTTAAGTTCGTATCTGTATAATACTCTACTATATCCTCAGAGTATACTTAAAAATACCCAATTCATTTTACGAATATTGAATCAATATAAAGCTTACTTAAATTCACTATCTCTCCAAAGCAAGCGTTACATAAACTTAATTTATGTAAACAATTAGCTTCCAAATTCAATTATCTTCTAAGTTCAAGTGTTATATAAACTTATTTTTATATTTTCATGACGCACTTAGATTTAATTTCTTAGACAATTTTTGAAGTTTTGAATGTTCAAAATCATTGAAAATTCCACTTTATTTTAACAAATTAAAATTACTGATCAACAGATCTAACGAGATGCATAACCAAACTTACCTTAATGCATAGGATACATGAATCCATAAAATACCTTAAGCGAAAATCCAATAACTAAACACCCGATCTTATTTCAAATCATTTTGAAACATATATACTTATAACTTTTGTATACCAAATCAAACTTCCGTTTTTTAAATCAAAATATATTTTACATAAACAACTCTGTAGCAAATAGCTACTGTAGGATCTGCCACCTTGAAACTCGAAAATAAACGCTAACGATGCTGTAGTCATCGCCAAAACTATTTTTCAAAGACAGACGTGAGTTTAGTACATCACAACCATGCCTTTTGGACTTAACTAAAATCATTTCCAAAATGGTATCAAATACTTCCTAAATATTACTAAGTACCATGACATCAATTTCGTTAATCAATTTCTAAAATATCAGGATTTAAGTTCTCAAATTCTAAGTTCATATCCATTTCATATTTATAAATCATATTTATAAACCATATTTATATAATTCGTTACCTATATAAAACTATCACCGAAATGTTTCCTAGTTTAGATTATAATAAACAACTTCATTAAATTCAAAATTTTAACCCAATATTATTGTCGAACGCGTTACAGGAAAACTGTGAAACTTAATTCACAAGGTGTTCATTTCAATGTTTCCGCAAGTTATTATCTACTCAACCCATGTAGTGAAAAGATAAAACTGCTCATAAATTGGTCGAGCACAAACAATCAACCAACAAATGATAATAATATAACGTTATCATTCGCTAATAAACAAACACTCATAAATAAATATATTAATTTATGAAAATCATTCTTCTATATATCAAATATAATCCATGGTAAAATTATTTTATTTACCTGTTTCGAAAATGATACTATGCCGATTTGCCCTGTCTAAGTGTTTAGTGATCTTTGTCAATAACACTAGCAACTCATATTGATCCACCTAGTGATCTTTGTCAAAATTTTAACCCAATATTATTGTCGAACGCGTTACAGGCAAACTGTGAAACTTAATTCACAAGGTGTTCATTTCAATGTTTCCGCAAGTTATTATCTACTCAACCCATGTAGTGAAAAGATAAAACTGCTCATAAATTGGTCGAGCACAAACAATCAACCAACAAATGATAATAATATAACATTATCATTCACTAATAAACAAACACTCATAAATAAATATATTAATTTATGAAAATCATTCTTCTATATATCAAATATAATCCATGGTAAAATTATTTTATTTACCTGTTTCGAAAATGATACTATGCCGATTTGCCCTGTCTAAGTGTTTAGTGATCTTTGTCAATAACACTAGCAATTCATAAATAGGCATTCCATTACCCTATCTCTTAATGAGTTATATCCACCAAAGCCAAGGTTCTCACTCCGCCTTCAGCTCCGATACCAAGTGTACTAAACTGCCTTTTCGACTCTCGAATGTCGATACTAGTACATCCATGGTATTCATGTGTCGAGCACCTAAGTGCTGGAAAGATGAATTGTTAGGGTAAAATAAAAAGAGAAGGGTTTATAAGGGGTATTTATAATAAAATATTTATTATATTTAAATTTCCTTAATTTACATGCTACGCGTTTCGAGCACGCATGACCACATAGTACGTCCAATCATCACGAAACTTGTCGGTGTATATCAATTCAATATTTCGGATCTGATGACACTAGCTTCATCAAAATTCGAAACTGTGCCTCAGGATGATAATTTCACATGTTAATTAAAATGAAATATTTTTGAAACAATTTTAATCGCCTTTAATTCTAAATTAAAAGCTTCACATATCATTCTTATTTAAACAAAAATTAAATAAGCTTTCAAAATCATTTTTATTCAAATTAAATCCAAGATTCAATTAATTAAATAATCCCAATATTTAATTATAAACTGTTCAAAAATCTAGGTCGTTACAACTCCTCAAATCTAAAGAAATAAAAACTCTAAATTAGCACAATCTGAAGCAGCCTTGATTTTAGAAACTAGCTCCTATCCTCTCCAAAATGCAAACTTGAGTAGCTAGACTTATAGAGAAACTTCTACCTTAAATTTATAGATTTTTTTGGATTTTTTAGTTAAAATTTAAGGAGATTTTAGAAGTTTTATGATTAAGAAATATAATTTCTTAGCTTTGAGGAAAAGGATGAAAAATGAAATAATGAAGAAGGAAAGGCTTCATTCTAGAATTAATAAGGCACTTCTTAAAAAGTTACCATGTTTCCACTATTTTCACTTTTCATCTCATTTATCACACTTTCATATTTTGATAAACTTTATAAATTTTCATATAAAAATGACATTGCAATGGAATAGGTCTTGATCCTATTGAAAAATCACTTTTTAATTCATTAGGTCAATTAAGTCATTTAATTAAAACAAAATTATTTATTATATTATTACTAAGCATGGATATGGGTTGTTACACAATGACACATTGAGAATATTTTTCAATGTTTTTATGACAAATAGAAGATCTTATATGACAAATTTCAGTGATCTTCTTATTTTAGAATGATATGAACCATAAACGCCTATACTTTGGCGATGATCAATCACATGACAATGATGATTGTTTTAAGGCCATAGTTGGAAATAAGTTAAGCAATTATTCAAAAATTATTCATCTCATTCACTTAGAGTGTTAGTATCACTATAATCGGTAGTCAACTTAAAATCAAAGTCCTTGAATAAAGAACATCGATATTCGATAAATGTTATTGGATTGAACCATAGACTTTAACGTTGTACTTTTCAATTAGCTACGGATATCATTAGAGATTTGTTCGTTGACCAAATCCAAGATATCTAAGTAATACAGTGATGATGAAGAGAATACGTGCACAATATATGTTGCTTAGGATATAACTTAAATGGTTAAAAATAAGATTTTACCTAGATGATCTGTAAGAAACTGAAAAAGTATACACTATTGTACTAACAAAGTTCAAGCAGGCTTTAGTATTTAAATTGTGTAATTAGTACTCAAGGCCGAATTTATACTAGGGAGTCATACAACTGTCACTATTAGCAATTGTCCAACTTCAACAAAATGAAATAATCTATAAATGTTATAAACTATTATTAAGAACTTAATATAAATATTATATTAGTTTTACTATTAATTTTTATTACTATTAGTGGTCCTTAAAATTATTTAAATGAATACATAAATGTTGTTATATATTTAATAAATTATTTAAATTGGTATAAATAATAATCTAAATTATATAAAATGAAATTATTTAAAGTGAAAATTTTGTGTGGTTAGTACACATGGGGTGGGTGACCTTTCTTAGATTGTTCAGGGGACAAAAACGTTTAAATTATCAAGAGATGGAGTTATTTACTCATTTTCTTATGGGATGAGCATTTTTTAAAGATAAACTTGTAGCTAATATTAGGGTACTACAGATGGTGCTAAATAAGCGGGCTGTTGATCATAGTTATATGTGTGCGTGTTTCGAAATTAATCAAGAATGAAATTTTATTTTATATATAGGGCTAAGCACATTAAAATATTAATGGATACTTCAAAGCCAAAGTTTTATATAAATATACATATAAATGTATTTTAAATAACATTTAAATTCAAACATTAATAATCAAATAGTCTATATGGTTCTTTTATTGGTAAAAAATAATATGCGTATATAAATTATATATATGTATATGAACATACATATTATATACATATATAAATATGTATATATTGATGTCTCTTTACATATGATGGGGCACACACTCTCATATTACTATCAAACCTAATACATAGTTTACACAATCTATTATTAGTCATTAAACATGTGTTGTTCAAGACAAAATTTTAAACTAAGTACAATTGTAGTTAAATCAATAATTCAAATAAAGTTAGGACCTTACAAATCCAATTTTTTATTTGGTTTACAATCAAATTCAAAATTAAAATCTAATTATATTAATAAGATTAAATGTGATTTAATGTAAGTGAATAATAATCATGATACCACATTAAAAAAGTCTAGTGCTTAATGATTGAAAAGGGCTTGATTTTTGAAAATTTTCAACTTTTCCCCATTGCACGAATCCAATAGTGTTATCAAATCCTACATTATGTTAACATGAATAACACTAAGGGTTAGTGACATCCTTAAGATTATTCCATTTAAAAGAGTGTCTAAGCAAAAGTGTTTGATGAAAGAGGCTATATAATCAAGGAACATTCTTACAAACTGAAAACCTCTAGTCTTTCCTATCCCTTGCCCAGCTCATTGGATGGTTTGATTCTAGGTATGTCCCATGCATTCTAGGTATGTCCATGCGTCGTTCTAGGATCGTTTTGGACCTTGGATTGATTCAATAAGAGCATTCGAATAATATATAAATTTTGAATATAAAAGAGGGCTGAATTCAATTTAATATTGATAATGGTTAGGAATAAAATTTAAAACTGTTTCAACTTTAAATTTATAAAAGTTGTAAATGAACATATTTTAAATTGTTATGGATTCAAATTTTAAATGTTATAAATAAATAGCTTTGAAAATAATTTTAGATTATAATAGGAATTGTAAATGTTATAGTCCATAAAAGGTATTATCAAGTTCTAATATTAGTTAAAGTGTTAAGTAATAATATATGTACATAAAAATAATATTTATTACATATTAAAAATGTTATAATTAAATGAAATAATTTTATATAATGTATGTAAAATAAATGAAATATTATTTTGTAGGTTGAAATATAAATATCACCGATTATAGATGTAAGGAATAAGTACATATACATACACTTGTACGTGCATATAAAATGAATATCACTGTGTATTGTGAATTCATTCCTTATAGATGATAATACTTATTATTATTATTTCAGGATTATGAATTCATAATTATGTTTTTCTTTGTCATTTATAATATAAATAAAGTATTGTGCATACTATAGTTATTGAACATGCTCAGGTCATAAATTATATATATTAATGTTTATATTGGTAAGGACAATTTGTAATTTTGTTAAGGAACCTTAAGGTTATTAGATTTATAATAGGAAATCGTCCAATGGTGGGTCGTAAGTATCTAATATACTTTATGGTTTTGTTGAACACTTCGAGGTCATAAATAAGATAAGGCTCAAAGTAATATACGGTTAGGATTTATATCTGAGATATAATTAATAACATGTTATTTACTATTTATGTTACTATAATTGGTTGAGCATCCTCAAGATTATGATAACATGATAAATAGATCCTACTACTCACTATTGGAGTTTACACAGTTCACATTTTTTAAGAGATTTTTAGAAATGAAGAATCCAGCGGGACCTTTATCAGAAAATTATAATAAACCATTTTAGTAAGTATAAGAACACATATAATATTATAATAATCTACTATAATAAATCTACAGAATTAATGTAACTGATAAAATTATTTACCTATTGAAACATACAAAACAAACTGAATTAAAGACCGACTAAGAAATGTAAAGATATGTAGTATTTTTCTAATAAAACTTCTGAACCTGTTTAATTTTTTTAAGTGTAAACATACCAAGCCAACTAATGGCTTATTATATTTCTCTAATAAATCTCCTACTAGCTTTTACATCTCTTGAAACTTCAAATGAGATGCGGGATTTTTCAAATTACTCTAATGAGTATTGGGATGTATTGATCGTGTTACTACAATTTTGAGAGTGCTCAACAAATTGCAGTCCCCATAAATGGTAAACAACATTATTAGTTGTATCTCCTACATTCTTTCCTCCTAATCATCTTCATGATCTTGAGGGTGTTCAGTAAATTATAATGTACATTAGACACTTATGACCCATAATTTCGCGATTATTGCTCAAGGAAAATTTTGTAATATAATATTAAATCTTATATTTATGTATCTTATTGCTAAATAACAATTAATTAATATTACAAATTTATTATAACCTATTATGAACTATAAAACAGTTAAAATTTATATTGTAATTTAAAATAATTTTAAATCAATTTCTTTATAACTTTTGTAATTTTAAAATCAAAATAATTTCCAATTTATTTATTTATAACTTTCATAAATCAAAAACTAAACAATTTTAAATTTATTTAATTATAAAATTAATGATCAAAAATTTAATTTTAAATTTAATTTATAATCCTTATAAATTTTGATTTTAATTTAAAATATTTAAATTATTTATTTATAAATTTTATGAATACAAATTGAAAATATATTTATACTTATTACAATCTTTATAAATTGTAGTCTGAATTTAAAATAATTTTAAATTCAAATTTATGTATTATTCATAATAATACAGTGTGGACTCTAATACTAGTTGATTTAAGTGCATCATACAGTAGGGTAAACGGGAAAATTTTCAAAAGATTATTTTTAATTTATTATGCAGTATATTTTCTCTGGTATTATCATAAATAACACCGACAACATTAAATCATATTTATTGTTTTATTTGATGACTTTGATTTAAATTTTGAGTTGTATTATATTATTGTTACAATAACAATATAAATTTAATTACAATGTTATTATTTGCTTAAAATTCTTAAATGACATTTATTCAATATATATGATAAACAATCTATTATATATAATGATAGACATACATACATACATACATATATATATATATAATAAATATTTGAACTATCAATAAAACATTTCTATTATAAATTTAAATCATACTTATTTAAATTTAATATTTCATAAATTGGTATTATACATTTAAATGAGTGCGATTCATTCTAATTCAGACAAAATGTTCAAATATAATGAAGAATCGCTTAACATATCAATATGGAAAAATCTATTTGGGAACAAATAGACAACACAAATTATGACAGAAAATATATCAAGTCCTTTTAGCTTGAATTCAACCCCTAATAAGATCCAACAACTAATATCCACTGTGTCCTTATTTTATGTGTTACTTTGTGTCCTAATATCCGCCTCAGTAATATTGGTTAATCGGGGTATACATGTAATATTTATTCGTAATATCAATATAAAATATCTAATTTACAGTATCGTAAATAACTATATATAGTTTGCTTTCAAATAACATTAACGTGTTCATAATCTTATCAAAAACTTGTCAACACAAGTTGCACGTATAAAAGAGCTTATATGTGAGAGTTATACTACTTTGAATATTCATGAGTCAAATTGTAATTTTGTAAAAAAATTAAGGGATTTCGAGTAAGTTACCCTTCTTCCATGGTAAAATCTAGCCATTGCATAACTCTTATTTGGTCGGATTTTCATTGACGCTACACATCGCCAAAGAAGTCGATGCTACCTCCCTTAAACCTTTAATGTCGAGTTGAGTTTTCCTATACCACCAGATCCAAGCTTGATTCAAATTTTAAATCCTAAATTTTTTTTATGTCCATATCGACATCGTGCCACATTATCTCCTCACATAGTTGGATCAACTACCCCTGATTGTAAATGCTTCGCTCTTCAAGTCAATCAAGTTAACATGAATTATGTTGTTTTGGGTCGTTAGATGGAATGCGTGGAACAGAGATGAAGATCGTTCACAACAAAAATTTATCTATACAATATTTTGAAAGAAAAAAATTTAAAATATTTTTTTAGAACAATTTTACATGGAAAATTTGAAAAAATTTGTTGGATAATCCAGTCAATTGAATATACCTTAAACCAGCAGCTTTGCCTGAACTGTTCTCTGACTCAACTGCGGAGTTACGAATTATACCATTAAAATATGATTTATATTTGAGAGAGAACGAATTTAAGTGTATTATGCAACGTGAGCTTTAGGCATATTTATAGCACTAATAGGCATATAATCTTGATTTTCTATTCAATATATGGTCCATTAAACGAGATCTTATCTCACTTAATTAGATGTATTTACTTAGTTCATAGCCTCGCATATTTTGGCCCATCTTGTTTTAAAACAATTCTAAAGATTTTGACTACACACACATACATACACACATATACATATATATAATTTATTATATTTAAACTATTATATTGGTGCAAAAATTAAATAAATAATTATATATATACACACACATTACATATTTCATTATTTAATTTTAATCCCTTCGATGATAATTAAAAATAGTAAATTAATTAATATGGCCATTATATTAATTTCTCCATAGTAATGTTAAAAACATTTATTAACTATTTTGGTAAATTATTTTCAATCAAAAGCTGAGAGGTGTAGTTATATGACTCCTAAGTATGAACTCAACATTTGGTAATGGTTAATCAATATAAATAATAAATCTTGTACGGATTTTGATGAAGCACGGTAGTGAACATTAGTCTAGTTGCTTTAGATTATCTAGGTGAAATCCAATTTCTTATCTTTTAAAACAACATCCCTAAGCAATGATATATATTGTGCATGTTTTCTCTTCGTCATCGTTATATTACTAAGATATTAAGAGCTCAGTCAATGGTCAAAATTCTAATGTTCTTCATATTTAATTGCGAAGTCTAGTATAAAAGTCTATGGTTCAATCTAATAACAACTGTCGATTAACTGGTATGTTTTGCTCAAGGACATTGACTTTACATTGACTACCAATTACCATGATACTCACCTTCTATTAGAATGAGACACATCCTCTATTGAATAGTATTTTACTTCAATTGGTTCAGCTTATACTCAACTATGATCTTAACATGATCACCTTTGTTGTGTTATTGACCATAAACAAAGTATAGTTTAGGCACACATCATAGAACAACGGATAATCCCATATACACACACATATACAGATACATCATAGAGTATACAAAATGATACATCACATATGTGGTACGACGACCACAATACAAACACGAGTCAAAAGAATATACATATCAGAGCAGCAAACCGAAAAGGACTACACAAAAAGATATAACAAAAGGAGCTAGCAGAATAGTCCATGTAGAAGCAGAATAGGCTAAGTCCAAATGTACCTATGTGTTTATATATGAGATTAGCTGATGTTCTGTGATGTGTTTTGCACTTGAGTTGTTGTATTTTGTTTTGATAAATCGTATAACCACCTATGGATTTGTATTAAATATTTATTGGACATTTCGATCCACAAAAAAATATGGTATTGTCTACGTATTCAATACATATTTAAGCCAAGGCTATAGATGCTTGCTCCTATCCAGCGCTATTCTCTGCATTAGCAGACAATAATACCGAGCAATACTCTTTGTTAATGTGGGTCTCGGGGTAGGGTGTCACTGCCTTTGTGGATCGACATATCTAATATGGCAATTAACATTCACATTATTCACAAATCAAAAGACTGATGCACATCATCGCGTGAGATCTTCTATTTTATTTTTAATCTTTAGAAGACTTTCTACGAGTCATTCTTTTATTGTTCCAAACAACTACACATACGCAATCCATAGATGCACCCCAATGATCATATCGTTGAGTATAGTATTCCAAACTGAAACATTCAAAGGCAAAACAAAAACATAAGTGGCTCAAGTGGTTGTGCATTAAGCTTCCAACGAAGTGGCCAGGGGTTTAATTCCTAGCAAGTGCATTATTTTTATGGAGTGGAAAAATGATCCGATGAGCACAACTATGAGAAGGAAGATGGATGAGCAATAATGATAGGTAAGGTTGGAGCTTTGGAGACTACCTAACCAAATCCCTGCCTAACCGAATCTCTAGAGCAATTCCTAATAGCAAGAAACCATCTTAGCCTTATCCAATCACCTTTAAATATCAAGTCCACCATCCAGCATTGAGACATACTAGACCAACCTTAACATTGTAGCATTGGACCTTTGCCAACCATGGATCTAGCAACCCACAATTTCTATAACCAATTTTGAGAGATTCAGTAGGCGCCATAGCAATCAAATATCGAAGCACCATCACTTGGTCAAAGTATCCTAAACATGGAGGCAAGAAATTGGAAAAAAGTTGGTAACAATCCATAAAATGAATAGCAGTTAATTAGAGAGGATTAATAAATAATTTATTAGGCTCAAAAATGGAAATTGAGAAAACATTATAATCTGACCATGAAACTTATTTCATTACATTCATGGTGATTTTCTGAGCAATTTTCATATATAAAGTTTTTTGATTGGAATTCAAAATGAAGAAGTTATTGGCATTTGAACTGTTTGAATTGCAAATAATTAAAAAGGGATAAAAAGAAAATAAACAATATTAATCGTATGGACCCCACTAGTTGACCCTTTTCTTGGGTCAGTTGAGCGATAGCGGTCGACCACATATGAGGAGCAGTCGACCAGTTAAATCGGTGGCGTCTAGGATTACCTCGACCTAATGGTCTGGATTTAGTTAATATTAATCGAATGGGTAGAATTGATTCTAGTGTATATAAATATAGACCTAGCCCCTTACATTTCCTCTTATATTTTTTTATCATAGTAGTGGAGCTTTGCCATTTTTCCTTCTCTATTTCTCGAAATTAAAAAAATACTATACTCTATATATGTATATGCATATTGGGGAAGGGAATAAAATGAAAGAGAAGAAGAAAATAAGTGAATAAGTCCTCAAAAAAGGTAAATCATATAGTTATAAATTTAAATTTCTAATTAACTCAAATCTTCTCTCAGATTTGTAATCCTAATGGGTAAGTTTATATCTTGTTATACATATTTTTGAGATGGAAAGGAAAAAGAAGTCAATCAAAGGAATGGATTTAGATTATGGAGATTTAAATACTAGGAAGGTGAGTGAGAAATTACATGATATATATATATATAAATGACATTATATATAACACTGAAATTTATATCATTGAATTTTATTTCATTATTATGTCTGTGCAAGATCTATTGAGTTATAGGCTTAAAATGAACATATTTAATTGAAATCTCGTCTACATATTCTGTAAGTTAGGTAATTAGAATTGAATGGTATACACCATTATTAGCAAATAAATCCATTAACCCCAAAAGTGAGTATAAAGTGGGTCAATCAAAGAGAGGCCTTGTCGAGGCTAGATGATGTTTTCAGAATGAAGTACGCTTCCATAAAAGTTTTAACATAGTCACTAAAGTCATGTCATACATCACATATGGTCCATGTAGGTCAATATGCATGCTAATATATGAGCCAATATGCAAGTAAATATGCATGTCAATGTACAAGTAACGATTCCAAGTCAAATAGATATGTAAATCATGAGTTCAAATCAAGTCAATATGCTATGCAATTATTTAATATCCAATTCCTTATGTTTATAAGATTGAAGCGTTGCAATTGGCAAAAATCCCCAAATTGATTTAGGTTACAAAGTGAAAAATGTAAGAAGTTTAAAGAGAATGAATTCGTCCCTCCTCCATAACCCTTAGGTCCATATTTATGAGGGTAGGTAATCGAAAAGAATGTTTGGAGTTGGCGTCATTGGTTCTCGTCTTTAATAGTGTTGTTGGACAGTGACTTCGACATTCTTAGGCGCATAGCTAAGCTTCAGTGTTGTTTCAATAGGGATGGTATTTGATGTCACCAACTCTCATTATGATAATGGAATATCATTTATGGATAATGATGTTGGTAGGAAGCGGTTTCAATGACTCCTATAAATATTGATGAATCTTGACATTGACATCGCCTTTTGTAGATGCTTGTGTTCCTCTAGTGTTGTTGGCATGATACTGGTCAATGGCGATATTGGTAATGATTAGCTTGAATTAACGACACTGATGACGAAATTCATCAACATTGCATTTATTAATGTGCGTCACTCTTCAAGTGTTGATGAAATTCGGCACCAGTGACATTGGTCTTTGGCGGCATTAATGACGTTTGGTTCTTCCTAAAAGGCAACTCTAATGAATGGCAATGTTAGATTGGATGTATCGTCAATAAGGCATGACGACATTGATTGCAAACGGTATCAACGACGAGCTACATTGACGAAGTGCAATACTAATGTTGTATAAGATTCCTAGCCTTGTTGATGTTGCACGATACTACCATTGATGTTAGTCGTCTTGGTGTCGTCTTTAAATCATTCCCACTCTTTCGAGGATAACAATAGTAGTAATAGATGATATACAACATCGATGAAGCATGAGGTCGGTTGCCCATGATATTGGCTAGGTTCGATATCACCGCTTCTTTAATTACTCAAGATGTTGTGTGCCTTACTTTATTTACCAAGAGCGGTACCATACGTTTTCAACACTAATCTACCTTATTGTTATCCCGCCTTTTGGCAAAGTCGAGATACCCAAAAATCAGCTAAAAATCAATGATTACTATTCTTGAATATCAACCATGCATTGCAGGATAACCATGGATAACGATGAATTTTGTCCGAGTCCGGATCGGGCCGCAATTGACAAGACATGATGAGCAAAGCTATAGGAGCCAGCATATCAAATTTCAAGTCAATCCGAGTTCGTACGCTCGAGATATGATCAATACAAGTTAGAAAGAATACGTTGTTCGTATCCATCAACGTTCGTATCGGTCCGTGTTCGAATCGATACCATTCGAATCCGTCATTACAGGGTAGCCTCATTCCATTCGAATCCAGTAGGTTCGAATCCATCAGGAGTTAGTCACTTTAAACCGACCTCTGTTCGTGTCCATCGGTTCGACTCCATCTAGTTCACAACCATCAGCAAGCACTCGTTCGAATCGGTCCAGGTGTGCCGCTTCGTATCCATCGGCATGTCGTGTGCTTCGTATCGGTCAAATAGCCCTAGGTTTGAAACCATCGAATGAGCATGTATTCGAATCCACCAAGTCCCTCATACTTCGAATCCATAAGATCACTCTGCTTCGTATCCATCAAATTGAAGTCCTTCGAACCCATGAAGTTGCTCCACTTCGAATCCATCTACAACAGCTTCGTATCGATCGGCCAGAGCATACCACGATCGTTACGAACACGCCTCTGTTCGAATCCCTGAAAGTCCTCGAATCCACTAAGTCAAAGTGGCGAAAAGCGTGAAGTCGACCCAGTCAACTCGGAGTAAATAGAGCATCAACACGAAGAAGGCGCACCACGTCATCACGAAAGCGCGTGAAGCCATCGAGTCGAACCCATTGATTCGATGGGGATCGAGTCGAGGCAAGCACCCTGCTCGAGAATATCAACTCGAATCGACCATATCTTGTAATCTACAAGTCCAAATGCAACGAAATTTTTTCAGGAGCTTACCTACACATTGAAGAATGTCCACACCAAATTTCATCTCGATTGGGAGATTTCTTGATCAATTCGAAAGGAGTCGAATCGATCCCAAGGTGGGCCCAAATTTCCTGAGGCCGGACATGTGGGCCCCCTCACATGCCAGAAGTGGTCTACCGGATTTTTAGGAGAAATATCAGCCTCCTACACCTATAAATAGAGCCCCAGGTCATTCAAAAAAGGGGATCGGAATTCTGAAGCGCCAAGACTCTATCGGATTCAATTCTATACCTTATCATCGCTGTTGCATTCAAGTTTCAGAGCCATAATCCATCATAACTTGCTGTAACCAATTGTAATCATCAAGAGAACATCAATAAAAAGAAAAACCTTTGAAGTGGACGTAGGCCGGAGACAGCCGAACCACCATAAATCGTGTGTCCTTGTTCATTATTTCTGAATTGCCACTTGTTGCTTGATTAAATCTGTGATTTGTGTTTGGATATTGTTGATTTATATTTGTACACTGGTGCTTTCACAACACTTGGGGTTTGTGACCAATTTTGGCGCAAACACTTATATTCCCGACATAGATTTCTAGCACCATAAGCACATCACTTGCCATCTATCCTTACGAATAATAACTACAGTAACACTTGCCCCTTAGTATAGAGGAGTCATTGACTTTTCCAGTCAATATTGCTGACACTGTATTTTCCGGCTATTATCCCAAGCATATCCGTATCATCCATTTAAATTCAATCCAATGGTATTTGTGTACCCATTTCATTCTATAAATAGCCAGGTTTCTCCTTCTCTTTTTTCTTACCTACAATCGAAAACTTCAAGCAAGAAATCAGACATTCCAAGGAAACTATAACTTCCTAATTTTCAAGCAGCTGACTTCTCATTCTGATATGATTTTCACATTGATCTAATTAATAAGCTGATTCAAATGATTTAGTACTGAGGTTGCTATTAGGCTTCTATTTGGATTTTCCCAATTTCAAATTGGTGTTAGATTTTAACCATGAAGTTTTGTTGTTCATTAGTTAAGGTGATAATCGATCTAGATTAAATTAGCAACAGACTTTATTCTACGTGTATGGGTTTTGATATCAATTGATGTATGTATTATATCTGATATGTTATAGGTTATTGGATGAAGAATTCGATCTTTTAGGCCCTAAACCCATTGCTTATTAACTATGCCGACACTCACGATGTTTTTGTGATGATCGATGCTGAATGTCTTCGACATTTCTATGATATTCGAAAATGTTGTTATTTCATTAGCTAACGTTTTTAATATAAAGCTTTTATATTGCAAGAGTGAAACACAGTGATCCACTTAGAGTTACAAACATCACTGTTGTTAATACGTGTAAATCAATTAAATGTGACATCAATAATCTTGGTATTGATTAAAGTCAATGTTGTGATGCCAGCATGACCCACGGTGTCAATAAAGCCCTTTATTAACCCATTATTTCAATAAATCTACACCCTTATCTTGTTGACAATTAAGATGAGATTCAATAATCTTTCATTGTCAAGAGAAAGTGTAGATCACTTCGATGCAACGTCATTTCCTTTCATTGCTAGTTTATAAAGCTTTAATTTGATACTGATAATCTTACTGTTTGTCACAACTATTTTAGTATTATTTCTTACAGTATCATTATTTTTACACATTATAAGTTTTTTAACTAATGCATATCAAGCCACGTTGTCGTCATTCACCGATGTCGACGACCTTCACGTCTTGACATTTGTCATAGTAGCAATGTTTACAAATACTACACGAGATAAGCATTGTGATACTCGACATCAATAAGGTCTTAATCTATCAACTTAATAACAAAAAACTCTTATATTACAAGCGATTAAGATGATAGTGTCAATCTTTTACTATTAAATGCGACCTTGCTCAATAATAAACTATGTGATCTACTTTCGTCGTCGATGCTTAACTCAATATTGACAGTCTTATATTTTGCTACTATTATTCTATAGCCATCTTTAATATTATAAGTTAATTTACATTTTGATATCACTTATTTTTTGACTAGCGCATTATCAACTCACTCCATCTTTATTTATTGACGTCGACAATCTTCCTTACTTCAATACTGGTTATAGTGGCAATTCACCAGGGCATTATGACATTCATCATGGTCATAGCCGATGACTTATGTTTATTAATGTCGTGTAACCATTTTTATTTAATTTTCATATAACTTCTCCATGGGACTCTCTCATTGAAATCAAAATTAATGTCATTTAAGAGTTGTTATCTTGTGAGTAGTATAAACTTTGTTACTTCGACAATAAATAAACTACTATAACAATAATTTTAATTTTTTTTACATGGCATGTCCTAAATCTTTTATATAATATGAACATGATTACTTCTTAAAATTGGAATAATATCACCTGACAGGGCAATGAAAGGTCAACAATCCAGTAAGAAGTCCATTAAGAAACCTAGTAAAAGGCCTAAACCCTTACCTTCAGCCAGTAAGAAATGAGATAATCTCTTGAACCCATTATATATAACGACTCAAGAAGAGGTAAATTCTATTCTTGAGGAGTTTTGCATTACATGGATTGAAGCCATTCCGACTGGCCTTACAGACAACATCTATAACCTGCCAGGGGAATATTTCACCTTTACGTCTACACACATCTGGCATATTTGTTATTTTCCTTTTTATAGCTTTCTCCAAAGATATCTGGAACATTTGGATATCGTGCCAATACAATTTTTGCCAAACTCTTATACATATTTGACTAGCTTAGAAGTCTTGGCTCGGGAGGCATGACTTCCCTCCCTTAGTGATGAGATTCTTTATTCGATAATTGGAACTGCTAAGGCAGGTGAACAATCGGACCGTCAATTGTACCGAATGCATCCTCATTCGAAAAGTATGATTTCTGAGGGCATCAACAAGGAAAGAGGATGGGAAACTCAATTCTTTTCTATCAAATGCTTTTCTAACATCAGAGGGACATTCCTTATCGCTAGTAAGATTCTCATCCTTAGTTACCCAATGCCTATTTATTATTTATTATTTAGTATATTTTACTAACAAGCGTCTGCTCTCAGATTCTGCTCCTAAAAAGCTAACTTGGATGACCAAGCAATTGTTCTGTCTTTAACTCAAGTGGTAGAGAGGATAAGGAATAACCTAAATTTGTTAACTCCGACTAAGCTTCTTAAATATTCTATTATTTAATATTATTACAAAATCCTACGAGAACCTTCCATGGTGAAACACAATGCCCAGGGGAAATTTTGTTTGTGATGGGTGAGTAAAATCCTTCACTTCTAATTCTCCTGTTCAGCCTTATCCTGCCGGTAAATTTTAATTTAGCTAAAACGAAATTCCTGATGCTACCAATTTACTAACTTTTCCTTTTTCTTCAGGCTCTTATGCCCTCATTGTTAGTCCTTAAGAAGCAAGGGTAAAAGACGGTGTTTCTAAGAAGAGGAAGAGCAAAGATGAAGCTTTGATTCCGTCTCAACCAATCAAACCTGTTTCTATTAAAAGCTCCATTACCAAATCCATTGAGACATTAGATAATGCTCTTATTGATATTCCTTCTTCCCTTAGAGTAAGAAGTTAAAACTCGTGAGTGAATTCTCTCTTTGTTGTGGATAAGGAGTATGTAAACATTGATTCAAGTCTTGAGGTAGGATATTCAGATAAATCTCCAGAAAAACCCAAGGAGGCCCAGACTCTCAATCCCCTCCTGAATAATACTTTTCCTACCCCCTCCCCAACATCCATCTATCGCATGCATGCTGATCTTGGTTTGCTTCTTTTTCCAAATGATTCTCATACTTCGAAGGCTCTGATTCAATCCGCAGCGATGAATTTTAGAGAACTTTTCTGACTGGCCATATAATCTCCCTACGTCACTTCTCTTAGAACGTGCAGCCTCCAGCTTATTCTGACGATCACCTTTTCATTATTCTTAAATAGCTTATATCGATATGTTTTTCTTCTCGCTTGGTTAATCTTAACATATAGATTTCGTTCTGACTTAGATGAGTTATATATTCTAATTAGGAAAACATATGTTTCTTATCTGAGACTCTTCTTAAGGGCTCTTCAATGAAATGGTCGAGCTTAAAGAAAAAATCACTTTGCTTAATAATTGTATGATCGTCATTAATATAGTGAGAGATGAAGATATTCCTCAAAGGGACAATCTTGCTTCCTCTCTTGATAAGGAAAATAAAGCTAAGCATTCATTGGAAGAGGTAATGAAAAACTTGAAAGTTGACCTTAAGTTGTCTAATAAATTCAAAATATATCTTGAGTGGGTGATCGATGAAAAGTCTGAGTTGGCTAAGACGAACAAGTTACTAGATGACCTGCTGCAAAGAAAGTCAAGTATCTTAGCTTATTCGAATAATATTTTCATTGATGCTAAGAAAAAAGTCACTTCCTTTCTTGATGTCACTCTTCCTAAAATCACTAGAAAGTGTTTCGAAGACACGTTATATATGGCATAAGCTAACAACATCCAAAAATGCCTAGATTTGGACTTTCCATCTCTTCTAGACTTGAATGAAAAGTTTAAGAGGAAGTTCGGTCTTAGGATGAAAAAGGAAAAGAAGACTTTTGAAGAAGAATTTCCTATCGAAGAGGAAATTGATGCTGAAAAATGGCTAACATTTGATGATGCTCAAATAGATAAAGAAGAAAAACCCGATGGAGAAGAAGGCGATGACGATGATGATACCGATGATAATAATGATGATCACAATGATGATGATGATTGTGATGATGGTGATGGAATGGGTCCCTCTGGATAGCTAGATGGTAAAGATGGATCCACTGATGCAACCCGCACTTAATTGTTCAAGATGCAAAAACTTCCTATATTCCTAATCCTCCAAGGAAAGATTCTCCTAAGAAAAGCAGTGCTTTCTAAGGCCAAAAGCCCGAGGAAAAAGAGAAAATTTCTTCATCTTCAGTTCTACATTCTCAGGTGTGGATCTCTTTATTCAAACACTTTAAGCTATCAAGTAACTCATAGTTAATGTATTAATTACTTTATCTAAGGAGAAGATCGATATATCATTATGACGTTATGCTTGAAAAGAAGCAAATGGAAATAGAATGGTTGAATAGAGAATTTGATAGACACTTAAAAGAGTACAATGAGTTATCTGATAAATATAAAAACCTTACAACCAACGTATTGAAACTAAGATAATTTAAAGAAAGGGAAGTTGCTCCATTGATGAAGAGAGCATGCCTCTATCGAGAAAAACTCTTAGCAGAAAACGCAGAACCATTGACTCTTTTTTGGATGTTGAATATGCATACTTTGGAAGAGTTTCTTTATAGAGATTATTCTAAGGGCAATTTTGATGACTTCTACTATTTAGGCAACAACTGCGGGGGTTTGATCAGATACTTTTATCATAGATACTTAGATGAGCATGGGTGTGATCCTCAATCTGGAGTATGCTGGAATCTTTCTAGAGTTGCATCTATTCCTTTTTCTTCTTGTTCTCTTCATCTCGAAAAACTCAAAATATAATAGGGAGAGATTTATTTTTGAATTTTATAAGAAATCAATCTTGTATGAACTCTAATAATTGTATAATTGTTATATATAATTCGAGTTACTTATAAACTTTATCATTTTAGTTCTCTTTTCATTAATTCTAATTTTACATATTGTACAGATTGACAAACCTTAAGCAATCCTATTCCTACGAAACTCTTGAGTAAGTTTGTCAAATTAAAAAAGGATTTTAAAGAGAAATCCCTAATTCTCAAGACGATACTACTAACGAGACACTGCTTTCTTAGAGACCTTCAAGAAGTTTACATGAGGTTTCCTTACTTTCGCTTCAACTTCTTAGTTGATTAAAAGGATAGATTATTGAGCAAAATTCAAACTTGTCTTGCTTAATTATTATGTTGTCGCACTAGCTCTATAGTAGGGGAAATGGACTATCATCGATTCCCTCCAGTTTATACTCCAGAAGGAATTAATGATTTCTTTACTTCTAGCTTGACCTTATCGTTAGGTCATTTGAAAGAGGTAAAATTGCAGTTTCAAAACTTTAAATATCAACTGAATGTTTAAACATATAATTATGATGTAACATGATTTTATATTTCATTTGTAAACTTTGTTGGTCTTAATGAAAAAGCTTATTCCCATGTGTTGATTTTTATTTACCTTGATTAGGAAAACCAACAAGCGCTTGCTCCAGATCCTGTAGATGTTCTTTCACAAGTAAGTGAAATTAAAGTTAGATTAGTCGTTGACATTGAAAAGAGGAAGTCCTTCCAAGATGATTCAGCTTTGCAGTTTTCAAACAACCTAGAAACACAAGAGTGCACAGGAAATACTATTAATTAAGGTCGACATTTAGAAAGCATAAACAAGCAACCTCGAGCTTATAGTAAAAGATTGACGAGAAGATCAAAGAATCCTAAGCATTGAGTGAAAAGATAGTTGAGATTGATGCTGAGATGGCCAAATTATATCAACAAATAAATAATCTTGAAGTGGAATTAATAAAAGTCAAGTATCTTGTCAATCGCTAGAACTTATTGCGAGTGGAGGTGATTCTAGCCTTTCCACTCCTACTCCGAAACGAAGGAGAAGATCCAAATCTCTTACTGGCAAAGAATTTCCTACTTTATTAAACCCACCTCCGGGTTTGAGCAACGAAACGGTCTATAACTGGAGTTGTCAAGTTGAATTTGAATGCATGCAATACTTCAACATGAAATGGAATGAAAAGGTATCTCAACGCCTTAACGAATATGAAAGTAGAGTTCAAAAGCTTGAGTGTGAAAAATACACTATTAAACAAGAGATTGAAGAGTTAAAAGGAATGACTCAAACCTTACGAGGAGGCAATAAGACTCTCTAGCGCGCTTTGAAAATTCAAATTGACTTAGTTGATGATATAGATACTATTCAGAAAAAGGAAAAGAAATTGAAATAACTTCTAGACATAGCCATTCGCCATATTACTGATCCTTTACATCCCAAGAATCTGGAGAAGACAACATGCAGCCTTGATCTTTAGCAATGATTTGCTTTGAATAGCCTTTTCTTTTGTCTTATTTCTGTACTTGTAACTTTGTAAACAATGTATTGGATTGTACATAAATTTGTATTTGAATGAATATTACCTAGGTTGTAGTTTTGAGTCAGATATTAATTCTAACTCGAAATCACACGATAATAAATATCTTGCTTTTTCAGTGTTTTAAGCTTTTGACATATAGCTTGATATAAAAATATGTGTTTCCGTTAGTAGATATTCAAGAGTTTATTTAGTAATAGAGATTCCCATTAAAGAATTCAAATTTGGATCGAGGATTGCTTAAGTGATGCTCTATCGTCAAAAAACCCTATCCATCAATAAATAAAGACCAGAAACCCTTATTTGACAATAAAAGAAGACCAGAAATCCTTATATTGGCAATAATAGAAGAAGACCATAAATATGTATCTAGCAATAATAGAAGAAGTCCAAAAATCTTTATCTCGAACTAATAGAAGACCAGAAATCCTTATCTTGGCAATAATAGAAGAAGACCAGAAATCCTTATCTGACAATAATAGAAGAAGATCGAAAAAAATACCTGGCAACAATAGAAGACCGGAGATCCTTATCTTATAGTTGAAAATTGTGTTTGTTGGGGAATATAAATAACTCATATTTGATGGACCTTTCCTGTGGAAGATTTGATTGATTTGTTACTTTGCTCAGATTTTGATAGATATTTCTCTAGAAGATTAGCTAATTTGGAGCACTGGCTTAGACCCTTTATCACCGTCTTAGGTGATGATTTAGGTCTGATGTCTAGTGCATTTGGTTAGATATCTTGAGCAGTACCAAAGACTTACCTGACCTCCCTTCAGGAGGTGCTTTAGTGAGTTCTTTTCTGACAACACTAAAGGTTGGCTTGGCACTTTGGACATGCCAAAAGCTTAACCGTCCTCCCTCTAGAAAGCACTTCGATGAGGCCTTTGACGACAACACTAAAGGCTGGTTTGGTGCTTTAGTGAGGCATTTGATTATGGCACTAAAGGCTTACTCCGTCCTCCCTCTAGGAGGCGCTTTGGTGAGGCCTTCGATGGCAGTACCGAATGGTGCTTTAGGGAGGCCTTTGATGACTGCACTAATGGCTTACTCTGTCCTCCCTTGAGGAGGTGCTTTGTCCAGGTCATCTTAGCAGGGGATAAAGGCTTTAGTTCCTTACTACCACCTTAGGCAGTGGTTTAGGCTTTCTGTTATTTAATGAGAGTTTTGCTCCCTAACCATGTAGATACACTTATTTTGTTAAGAAAGGCTTTCTTTAGTATTGATTCGTTTAATATCTTTGTACAAATTCATCAAGCTTTCCTTCACCTAATAGATTATTGATTATTCCCTCCAAGCTTTGGAAGTGATATGTATCATGGCCTTTAGAGCAATGGTAATTACAATATAATCCTAGCAATGGTAATTACAATATAATCCTATGAGATTCCTTTCATTCTTTAGTTACTTCTTTTATGAAGACCAATAGTTGAGCTTGTCTTTAGTCTGGATATATATATATATATATATATATATTCTCGTAAGATGTGGTAAGAAAGTAATTCTTAAGAAGTCGTAATCCTTTAAAAATTGATCCTTTAGAATTCCTTTTGTTTTTCTTATGGCTGATAGGCTCCTTAACTTCCGTAACAAGTTTTCTATTTAAAGAGTCTCGAGTTTTTACCTACTACTTGAGAATAGTTAAGGACATTTTCACACTTTATAGTGAATCAATTGAATTTCTATTTCCTTTTTGAAAATGGTCCCCTTGACCTTGAGTTGAATCCTCCTTTTCATTTTCAATAGATGTTTTCTCTTTTGTTCTACCTTCCTAAGATGAAAATTGGTGTTGGACCAATATGAAATGGATTCACACTGAACTTTCGAGATTGTAAGGAGCCACTTGTTTCCCTTTTCTTCCACAATTCATAGTCCCATAATCCTCGATATTTGTTTCTGATGAAGCAGAGGATCATTAACAGTTCGATAAGTTAGCCCAATGACTTGAGGCTTGGAGGATCCTTGTTTGGAGAATTCAACACAATTAATTGGCATGACTATGTAGAACTTAGTTATGCTGAAAATCAAAAGTAGATTAGCTTAGAGATGAGATATGCTTAGTAGGGGTAAGTCCTTTAAGTCCTAAATATGCAAACTAAGGCTGTTCCCCTTAGAGTTTTAACTAAGTCGAAGGTTCCAACACTCCTTCTAGCGCCCAAATTTTAACGAGTAAATTTGTTAACCCCAAAGTTGTGTATAAAGTGGATCAATCAAAGAGAGGCCTTGTCGTGGCTAGATGAAGTTGTTAGGATGAGGTATGCATCCATAACAAGTCTTAACATAGTCACCAAAGTCATATCAACCATTATATATGGTCCATGTAGGTCAATATGCATGTTAATATATGAGCCAACATGCAAGTCAATATGTGCGTCAATGTACAAGTCATAATTCCAAGTCAAAGTGATACCCAAGTCACGAGTTCAAATCAAGTCAATATGCTATTGAATTGTTCAATATCCAATCCCTTATTTGTACAAGGTTTAAGTGTTACAATCGGCAAAAATATCCAAATTGCTTTAGGGTTACAAAGTGAAAAATGTAAAAGTCTAGAATGAGAATTCGCCCCTCCACCATAAACCCTAGGTCCATATTTATAGGCGTAGATGAGTGGCGTGGCAATTTTAAGTCGGCAAAATTGGTTCTCATCTTTAATAGCTTCGTTGGACATTGACTTCAACGTTCTTAGATGCACAACTAAGCATCTGTGTTGTTTCAATAGATTTGGCATCACCAATTCTCATTATGATCATGGAACAACATTGATGGAGAACGATGTTGGTAGGAAGCAGCTTCAATGACTCATTTGAATATTGATGACTCTTGACAATGACATCGCCTTTATAGATGCTTGATGTTCCTCGGTATTATTGGCATAATATTGGCTAATGGCGATATTGGTGATGACCAGCTTGAATTGATGTTTGACAATTATGTGAAAGGGAGTGCAATTAAGGATCTTAAGGGTAACTTAACACTAGAGGGGGGTGAATAGTGTTTAATGAATTCTAAGACTTATATGGACTTATTTAAAATTATGACACAAACAAATGCACAACTTAATCACAGAACAACCATAGAACCAAACACAAGTGCAGAAAGTAAATAAAAAACAGTAAAAGGAAAGAACACAGCGGATTTTATACTGGTTCAGAGTTACCCTACATCTAGTCTTGTACCAAGGCAAACCACCTAACACAGATTTTTATTATACTAATGTCGAGATTACAATCCTCAATTTCTAAAGGCCTTGAGGTATCCTCTTGTCTTACGAGTCCGGGGCAAACTCTCTTGATTTACGAGACTCAAGACTACCCAATTGATTTCTAGGCACACCCACACCTTATAGAGAGACTCGATAAACTTTTGACTACAAATTGATCCTATAACTCTAAATAGCACTTTGATCTTCGAGAGACTGCAAAGAATCAAACAAAAATGAGATTCTAATTTGATTCACTTAGGAATTCAGTAGAATTTCAGCACGATCTTAAAATATAGATTTGTGGAGAAGAAGTGAAAAAAATATGAAATTAGTTAGTTAAAAAATTCATTTGTGAAGGTTATTTATAAAGCACCAATGGTCATAACAATTCATGAAGAGATTTAAACGAATAGACATTTCTTTTGAAAATTGAAACTTTTGAATTCAACGGCCACCATGTCGACATGGGGTATCCTATGATGTCAACATCCCTAGTTTAATAACTATGTAAAATTTGTTTTTGAAAATGGAGTTTAAAACAAGAATTTATTTTAAAAAAACAAATAATATTTAAGGCTAAAATATCTTTTTGAAAATCATTTGAAAAGATAGTTTTTATGGCTAAAGCATTTTGAAAAGCAAATTTGAAAATCATTTTGAAAAACCATTTTGAAGTAGTTTTGCAAGTTTCTTCCCGTAGAATATCTCATCACATTAGGACTCGAGAGCTTGTACAAAACCAGGATTTGTAAGCCACTTGTCATAGTTTTGTAAGCTACTTGTCGTAGGTTTGTAAGCCACTACGAAGGTAGAAATGGGTTCTATTCCAAATGAAATTCAAAATGAAGATTTCCATGCTATTATGAAGTTTTAACAAAAACTAAACACATATCTTTGAAATCTTGATCTTGATACTCATGAGTCTTCAAATTTGATTTCTTCATTCTTGATCGTTATACTGTACAGTCTTCAATAATCGAAGCCTGCATTATATATATCCTACATAACAACATTCATATATATCTAGACAATAGTGTTAGTATATAAGTTATAATAGAATAAGTTACAAAAGTTGATGTCATCAAAACCACTATCTGCAGTTTTTAAAAATCTCCCCCTTTTTGATGATGACAACCTTATAAAATATACTTACCGCTTTGATCATATCATAACTCATACCATAACTCCCAACCCCCCCTTACTCCAACAACTTTCCCTTACTCCAAGCCTATTATTTTATAAAACTTCTCCCTCTTTATCATCAATAAAAATAACCCAAAAACCTTGAACTTGATAGAAAATGAGATAAACAATCATATGGCATAAGAATAATAATATAGCATCCTAACTGGAATTCATGTTTCTATACATCGAAGATTGTTTTTGGAAGAACGTTAATTAAGATAACACTTATACAAATTAACAAACTACTATACAATCACGAAAACGAAAACAATGCTTAACGAGGGGCCTTAACTATTGGTGATTTATGGACCGAACAATTTGGATAGTAGACACAAAAGTTTCCACGTTGTTCGACTAAGTTCCCATTAGTATCAAAAAGGACCTCTCCAACGTAGATCACGCCATCATCTTCATCCACATGAATATCTAGATTCGACAGAGGATGTTCTTCTTCTTGATCCTCTTGTGATTCTTCTAGAGGCTATTCTACTTCTTCAGAATCCACATGGCTTGTGATGATTCTTCGATGGCAGTAGGATTGTAATGGTTATCCATAAATAATTTTTGTAAATTCATAAGGATTCTGCTCTACCTATCTTGTTCTCTTTCCATTTGCAGTTGATTCGCTTGAATCTGTCATCATTTGAAGCAAATCTTTCATCTTATCTTGCAATTTGAAGATTCATACGTGTGTGGTTCGTCGAAAAGGACCAGAATGTGGAGAAGTGGGTGAAGAAGGTTCATTATTTGAAGAGGAAGCCATTAGTTTACTGTTTTAGAAGTTTGTTAAAGAGAATAGAATAGAGAAAAGCAGTAAAAATCGAAATATATAAATATATAACTTAATAACTAATTTTAGAGGAAAATTTAAATTTGAAAATCACGGCTAGTATGTCGACATGCCCAGTTCAATTTTTGAATTTTTTTATTTTTATTAATTATTAATTATACTTGTATTATTTATAATTTATATTTCAGTTAATGTACATATACCTAATTCTCTTCTAAATTTAGTAAAGTTTTGTTCATTTAATGGTTTGGTTAATATATCAGCAATTTGTTTTTCAGTATTAATATATTCAAGAGTTATGACTTCTTTACTTATATTATCTCTAATAAAATGATGTCTAATATCAATATGTTTTATTCTAGCATGATGAGTCGGATTCTTAGATAGGTTTATTGCACTAGTATTATCACAATAAATTGGTGATTTAGTTATAGTTAATCCAAAATCTTTTAAAGTTTGTTGCATATATATAACTTGAGAACAAGCTAAGCAGCATATATATATTCTGCTTTAGTTGTTGACAAGCATACATATTTTGCTTCTTACTAAGTCAGGAAACTATAGAATGTCCTGGAAAGTGACAAGTTCCACTTGTACTTTTTCGGTATGATTTACAACCAACGTAATCAGCATCACAATATGAAATTAAATCAAATACATCATTTTTAGGGTAAAATAAACCATAATCTAAAGTATGTTTTACATATCTTAAAATTCTTTTAACAGCTTCTAAGTGAGTTTCTTTAGGTTGAGATTGGTATCTTGCATAGAGACAGGCACTATGCATGATGTCAAAACGACTTGCTATTATATAAAGCAACTAATCAATCATTCCCCAATATAATTTTTGATCAACATCTTTTGATTTATCTTCTTTACTTAAAGCTACATTAGTTGTAATTAGAGTTGATTTCCCACCAGAAGTAGCCAATCCAAATTTATTAATTAAATCCTTGGCATATTTTTCTTGACTAATGAAAATTCCTTTATCTAATTGTTTGATTTGAAGTCCTAAGAAGAAACTTAGTTCTTTCATATGACTCATTTCAAACTCTTTGGTCGTTATATCTGAAATTCTTTATTCATTATGTTATTAGTCGATCCAAATATTATATCGTCTACATATATTTGTACCAATTGAATATCATTTTTGTTTCTTTTAATAAAAAGAGTTGCATCTATTTTACCAATTTCAAAACCAGATTGTAGTAAATAATCTTAATCTTTCATACCATGCTCTAGGAACTTGTTTCAGACCATATAAAGCTTTCTTTAATTTATATACATGATTTGGAATTTTATTATCTTCAAAAAGTGGAGGTTGTTCAACATAAACATCTTCTTTTATAAAACCATTTAGAAAAGTACTTTTAACATCCATTTGATATAACTTGAAATTATTGTAGTTTGCGAAAGCAAGTAGAATCTTGATAGCTTATAGTCTTGCTACGAGTGCAAAGTTTTCATCTTAATCAATTCCTTCTTCTTGACAATAACCTTGCATGGCTAAATGAGCTTTATTTCTCACGACCTCACCAAGTTCATTCATTTTATTTTTATAAACCCATTTTGTTCCAATTATACCTTTATACTCGGGTATAGGAACAAGTTTCCAAACATCATTTCTGGTGAACTAGTTCAATTCTTCTTGCATAGCAAGAATCCATGAATCATCAGATGATGCTTCCTTTGGATTTTTAGGTTCAATAGTTGATATAAAAGCTACATTACTCATACTATTTAGTTTATTTCTTGTTTTAACTATAGATTCAATATCTCCTAGTATATTTCTTTAGGATGATCTTTTAATAGCCTAATTCCTTTATTAGGTTGAATGATTTCACAATTAGATTCATTAGCTTCATTAATTAAAATTATAAAATCTTCTTCATCTTCTATATGTATAGTATCTTTAAAATTTTCATCAAAAGATACATGCATTGTTTCTTCAATAGTGTTAGTTCTCAAATTATAAACTCTAAATGCTTTACTTCTATTAGAATATCCGACGAAGATACCTTTGTCGGATTTAGGTTCAAATTTATCTAAATTATCTTTTGTATTAAGAATAAAACACTTACTACCAAAAACTTTAAAATAAGCTACTACAGTTTTCTTATTGTAAAGTAATTCATATGTTGTTTTATTAGTTAATGGTCTAATTAAAATCCTATTTAATGTATAATAAGCTGTAGCGACTGCTTCAGTTTAAAAGTTTTTAGGTAAGTTATTATCAGAAAGCATTGTTCTAGCACACTCTTGAATCGTTCTATTCTTACGTTCTACCACTCCGTTTTGTTGTGGAGTTCTTAAAAAAGAGAAATTATGAGTAATTCCTTTTTTATTACAGAAATTCTCAAAATTTTCATTTTCAAATTCTCCACCGTGATCACTACTAATAGTTTTTATTTTTAAAGAAAGTTGATTTTGAATTCTTTTAGCAAATTTTTTAAATAATTCAAAAGCCTCACTTTTAGGTTTAAGAAAAATTGTCTAAGTATATCTAGAACAATCATCTACAATTAAAAAAACATATTTATTGTGATTAATTGATTGAACTTGAGATGGACCAAACAAATCTAAATGAAGTAATTCTAGAGGTTTAGAAGTAGAAATCATGTCTTTTAATTGAAATGAACTTTTCTTAAGTTTTCCTAATTGGCAAGCATCACATATACTTTAAAGTTAACTTGGGAAGACCTCTAATTAAGTCAATTTTTGATAACCTAGATAACAGTTTGAAATTTAAATGACCAAATCTTTTATGCCAAATCTAAGGGTCACTTGTATTATCCAAAAGACATAAGTTATCATTTGAAAATTTCATACTAAGGATGTAAATATTTTTCTTCCTAATTCCTTCAAAAATAATATTTGACTTATTATCTTTGATGTGACACTTATCTTCTCCAAATTTAATTTTAAATCCTTTATCACATAGTTGACTTATACTAAGCAGATTATGTTTTAAATTCCTAACTAGCGAAATATTAGAAATAAGAGGGGTTTTAGAATTACCGACATTGCCAATGCCAATCACATAACCTTTTGAGTTGTCTCCAAATTTGACCAATCCACCATCTTGATATATATGTCATTGAGTATCTCAGGATTTCCAGTCATATGTCTTGAACAACCACTATCAAGTATCCGTTTACCTTTCTCAATTTGCACAGTTTTTTCATTGGTTGTTGATTCTTCAAAAGCCATGTAACATGTGTGTTCCCACATAACAAACTATTCGGTAGATAACTTGATTTTTCATAAAAACATATGCAGACTTATGTTACTTCGATGAAATGCAAAATTCAAACTAGTATTAACAAAATTTCTTGAAAATTCCATTTTTAACTTTCCAAGTTTCATATTATGAAAACTATGAAAACCTATGCTCTGATACCAATCGAAAGGGAGTGCGGATTAAAGATCTTATGGCTAACTTAACAGTAGAAGGGGGTGAATATTGTATAATGAATTCTAAGACTTATATGGACTAATTTAAATTTATGACATAAACAAATGCAGAACTTAATCACTGAATCAAACATAAGTGCAGAAAGTAAATAAAAAGCAGTAAAAGGAAAGAACACACTGGATTTTATACTGGTTCGAAGTTACTCTACATCCAGCCTGTACTAAGGCAAACCACCTCATATATATTTTTATTATACCAATATCAAGATTACAATCCTCAATTTCTAAAGGCCTTCAGGTACCCTCCTGTCTCACGAGTCCAAGGCAAACTCTCTTGATTTACGGGACTCAAGACTACCCAATTGATTTACAGGCACAACCACACCTTATAGAGAGACCCGATAAACTTTTGATTACAAATTGATCCTATAACTCTGAATAGCACTTTGATCTTTGAGAGAGGGTAGAGAATCTAACAAAAATGAGATTCTAATTTGATTCACTTAAGAATTTGACAGAATTTTGGCACGATCTTAAAAATATGAAAATGATAGAATATGGATTTGTGGAGAAGTAGAAGTGAAGAAAATATGAAATTAGTTAGTTAAAAAATTCGTTTGTGAAGGCAATTCACCAATGGTCATAACCATTCGTGAAGAGATTTAAACGAATAGACATTTCTTTTGAAAATTGAAACTTTTAAATTCAACTACCACCATATTGACATGGGGTATCCCATGATGTCGACATCCCTAGTTTGAAAACTATGTAAAATTTGTTTTTTAAAATGGAGTTTAAAACAAGAGTTTATTTTAAAATAAAAAATAATAATATTTTAAGGCTAAAATCTATTTTTGAAAATCATTTGAAAAGATAATCTTTAAGGCTAAAACGTTTTGAAAAGTAGATATGAAATAATTTTGAAAAACCGTTTTGAAGTAGTTTTGCAAGCTTCTTCCTGCAAAATATCTCATTACATCAGGACTTGAGAACTTGTACAAAACTAGGATGTTCATGGCTTTGTAAGCCACTTGTCGTAGGTTTGTAAGCTACTTGTCATGGATTTATAAGCCACTAAGAACGTAGAAATTGATTCCATCCCGAATGAAATTCGGAATGAAGATTTCCATACTATTATGAAATTCTAATAAAAACTAGACACATATCTTTGAAATCTTAATCTTGATACTCATGAGTCTTCAAACTTGATTTATTCATTCTTGATCTTTGTAATGTATGATCTTCAATAATCAATACCTGACTTATATATACCCTGCCTAACAACATTGATATATATCTTGACAATAGTGTTAGTATATAAGTTATAATAAAATAAGTTACAAAGGTTGTTGTCATCAAAACCACTATCTCCAGTTCCTAACACTATGGACATTGACGACAAAAATCATCGACATCGCATCTATAAATGTGTGGCATTCTTTAAGTGTTGATGAAAGACGACACTAACGGCATTGGTCTTTGGTGACATTAATGACGTTTGATTCTTCCTTAAAGGCAACTCTAATGAACGACGATGTTAGGCTGGAAGTATCATCAAAGAGGTATGACGATATTGATTGTAGACAGTATCAACGATGAGCAATGTTGAGGAAGTGCAATACTGATGTTGTCTAAGGTTCCCGGCCTTGTTGATGATGCACTATACCACCGTTGATGTGGGTTGGCATCATTGATGTCGGCTTTAAATCATTTCCACTCTTTCGAGGATTAACGTACTAGTAATAGATGTGATATGACATCAATGAAGCACGATGTTGATTGGCCATGGTATTGACTAGGATTGATATCACCGCCTCTTTAATTACTCACGACGATGTGTGCATTCCTTTATTGATGAAGAGCGGCACCATAACTTTTCAACACTAATCTACCTTATTTTCTCAACATCGATTTCTAGCATCATACGCATCGCTTGTCATCTATCCTCGAGAATAATAGCTATAGTAACAACCATAATCTAGAAATATCGAAATCAGTCTCAATTTTTTAAAAGTAGATTGTTGATAAGGTCATGAAATTTATTCCGGATTTACGATAATTGGGTTTTAATTGTTTAGTATTTACTTGGATTGCCCTAACTTGATTTGGAATGCAAATTTCTATATTTTAATTTATTGGGTGGGTTAAAGACAATTTAGTTGTATCCATTTCCATATAAAATTCCATAAATTACCCAATTCCACAACAATGTATAAAATGCTTTGTTTGGAATAATAAATAATGTACCAAAATGAAATAGATGGGTAAAGTATGGATGTTCTTCTTTGTAGTTTGCACGGTCTATTTGAATAAAAGAAAAGAGATGGTTCATTATAATTTCAAATGGAGCAAAAGTCACCTTTTAGCTAGTTTATGGAAAGTTATAAAGGAAATCATTTTTAGGAAGCATAGCTTTAATATATTAAAATATGGAAATGAATGCTCTTTATAGAATGTACATATAAGTGTATATTATGGAATTCCTATGCGTAGGAATTAATGAGTTGAAAATAGGATAATTGTAGGCGCGGTTATACGTGTGTGTATACACACACGTATAACCGCGCATACCAATAAAAAATATAAATATACATAGGGTAACAAATAAAGCGTAATAAATAAATATATGACGATTCTCGTTTTAGTCATAATTAGGATGTAGTAGCTCCAAGATTTATAACCAATGATTGCAAAATTTATTGGGCAATAAACATGAAGTTAATAGGAAGTTACAGAAATTTAATGGTGACATAAATGTATTTAATGGGATTGGTTGAGAATCTAATATGACATTTATGAAAAAACTAGATAAGCATGACAAGTTGAATTTGAAACAAATAAATAAATGTCATTGGTCCAATTTGAATATTACAGACAATTGACATTTATGGAACATAGGAAGGAAATGAGGAATATAGGAAATAAGCGTATAAGATATGAATAGGTTCGCAACAGATAAATAAATAAATATACTAATAAATAAACTTTGGAGGCAACATAATAATTTCCATAGTGAAAATTATATATCATTAATAATACGTTTAGGATAAATGGTTTGGTTCAGTATGGGTTGGGATACGAGGTCAATAGAGTTACATAATAGAAGCCTACCCTCACCTAGAGGCTATCAGCATATGTGTATATGTACTACTGATATGGTTATAGGACCAATGAGGAAGGGAGATATGTTTGCATATAAGTATGGGAAATATACCAAGGGTTCACCTCGAATTTCAAGTATTAAATGGCTCGATACCTTTAGGGATGTCAAGGGGTTTATTTTGAGGTGAAAAGTATAAAATGGCCATCGAATTTGCCTTCTTTCTGTATAAAGTCTTAAATAACACATGATAGTGCCTAATACGGAAATTGAGTCTGCTTCATCTCAAACAAGAGGTGTTAAGTAACATGAGTGGGCATTTTCCTTGACTTATATTAGGTAATTTTAATGGAATTTTGGTTGTGGGAGTCAGTGGGATATGTCAGTATTATTGATAAACCGGTATTTAGAAGTAGGGTTGGTGTATAGGCTTGGGATACCATCGGTCATGGGTGGTCATTAGTAAGGACTTAGGTTATTCCCTGATGGATATTTCTTCTTACTAGTGTAGAATCCATACGAGATACGCAAAGGCCTTGAGGTTTAAATAGTAATTTGTTTGTTAGAGGTAGTCTAATTAACCCTTAGATAAGCCTTCGAGATGTGTTAGTAATATGACAAATTAAATTTTGTAGCTAAGGGCTAGCTGACTAGCTATTACGCTATGGAGGGCATTGATGCAGCTCAGACCCGGATTGAAGAATTGCAAACTAACAGTTTCCAAGGCATGAGTCGTTCACAACCTAGCATGAGTCGTTCTCGTCTTAAGGAAGGAGAAGGCCTAGGTCGTATACAACCTAAGGAGAAAGGTATAGGTCGTTTCCGAGCTAACTTAAACAGGCAACGACCTAAGGGAACACATGAAACTGAGCTGCGACCTAATGAAGGCACTTTAGGTCGGTCACGACCTAAGGAGAGGATGTTAGGTCGTCTACGACCAAAGGATCCACGAGAAAAGAAGCTACGAGTTAATGTGGAGAAAACTTCGGAATTAAGTCGCTCGGTGAAGTTAGGTCGTTCACGACCTAGTGAAGGTTATTCACGATCTAACATGATAGGTCGCCCAGATATTAGGTCGCAGGATGTTGAAGATATGCGAACGACCTTACTAAGTCGCAAGAAGATAGGTCGCTCAAAGAACATTCCGATCTAAGTTAGGACGCTGACCTGCTGCCGCATCCTTTAAGGCGCTGTTGGATGATGTTAGGTCGTTCACGACCTATAATTGAGTCTGTTTGTTTTGAGTCGCAAGTGTTAGGTCTTGGCCGACCTAAGTGTTGTAAAAATGTGTTGAGTATAGCGTTGAGTCGCTGTCGTTAGGTCGCTGCCGACCTAAGTTAGGTCGTAAGTCGCGGCCGACCTAAGAGTCTGGTGATGTTTTATTTGTGTTGCGTTGTGAAAGCTATAAATAGTAGTGTTGTGACATTTGTAATGGTGGTTGATTTTTGAATAAAATTCTCTTTTGTTAGATTTGTGCTTTCATACAAATTGGTAGTTGAGTGTGATCTCTTATCTCCTCTTTCGGTTAATCGAATGCGCTCGATTCAACGATCGCAGAAGCCGATTCACGGTATCTAGTGCGCTAGATCAACATACGAAGAATCGTAGATCTTTAAACACGGTATAGTGCGCTATCAACGTGTTTGAGATAGCTAGAATTCGGTATCTTCGGATCAACGAATTTGGGCATTTTGGTATCTTCAATTCACCGATTGCTACATTCCATCGATTGAAGTTCATTTCGATTTATCCGCTGCGTCAGGCATGCTTCGAGGTTGAGGTATTACGTGGCCATTGGGCCTACCTCCTTCCTATTTAAGAAGTATTAAGTGGTTGAGATTTCCTTTAGGGTAATATGACGTTTATATATACACACCTATATATATGGTTATACATTAGGGAAAGTTGGATATATCGTATATACATAGGAATTTAAATGGGTAAGCTATAAATAGTAGACATAACATGCAACGACCCAGAATTTCTGTCATTTGAAATTCAGATATTTAATTGATTTTAAATATCAACAAGTAAAATTTGTAAGTTGAATAAATTATTTTTCGAATATTTAGATTCAATTGTATAATTAAATCGACTAATTAATATTTGAGATTACAGAAATAATTGGAATTTGGGTTTAATGTGATTAAAAATGATTTATAAAGTTATATTAAATCATATTGGAGTTAGAACAATGTTCGTGAACTTTTAAAATTGAATTAGAAGTTAATTTGTGAAAATTGAATATTTTAATATTTAATCGACTAGTGAAAATAGGCATTTTTCAAACAATCTCGGATTTCGACGAAACCAGTTTCATCGGATCCATAATGTTATATTATTGTAAGATTTCAAATTTTGTTTCAATCGGATTTAACGTTTGTCCGGGGCAAGCCAAAACGCATAGAAATTTGTTTAATCGATTTAATTCGAATTTGATTGTTTATTTTCGTAACTTGCACAGATGATCGAATTGGCTCTCGATACCTATTCCATTGTGTCCGAAACGTGGGCTAAACCCTAGAAATGCCGGTCACCATGCGAGATTTCGAGTTCGGGAATTTGGAGTGAATAGTGTTTTTCGTTGAAATTCTATAAAAGGAACCCCTCCATCTTCACTTTGCAACAAACCCTAAACCTAACTCTTCAGTCGCCACCCCTACCTTCAATGGCCGAAAACATGCCATCTTCTTCCTCTATTTTCTTCAAATCCATACACCGATTCAACAAACTCCCAACTGCAAAGTTAAAGAGCACAACAAGAGCTACAATCCCAACGGTGGAGATCGAAAATCTCTTGACGGATCAACGACAATTGAAGTTGGAAGGTCGTGCGTTCGTGAATGAAAAACGAGGGCTAGGTGCGACCGAGTTCGTCGAGATTGCTGCCGTGGGTGAAGCTCGAGTGGGCGAATGCTCTGGTGGTGGTTGATCAACTTGGAAACGCTCGTATTCGTCGCGAAAATTGAGGAGGATACGGCGGCTTCATGGGTTCGGTTTCGTTCAATTGCCTGGGAAGCTTTACGCGTTTGGGAAGATGCATGAACATGCGGCTTGGATCTGCAGTTCAGGGACGTGCGGCCGTGATGACATTTAGGTTTTACAATTGAAAATAAAATTTTGAAATTGAATTATATCAAATCGTGTAATCTTTGCAACACTATAACTTTTTGATACGAGGTTGGAAAAATTACGAAACGCGTGTTTAATTTTATTCGAAACCGAATGCTACAACTGTTATCGGAAACACAAGGTGAGAACTTCTCACTCAATCGAATTGTTTCGATTGAAATTTTAAATAATTAGATTTAAAATTTCTTGATTGTGTGATTAGATGATAGTTATTATCTGTTGTATTGAAATAGACCCTATACGCCGTATATTAAGCGGATGTTATTTATTAAACACATATACAGCGATAATTCCAACTTGTTGAGGAATTGGTATTATATATGTATTTGGAGTTGATTTCTCGCATTATATAGCGGATGAGACCCTATTGCACCGCATAATAGTGGATAGTATTTTATAAATCACATATACCGCGATATTCCGTCTTGAAGCGGAATTGGTATTGTGCTAACATCTGTGAATGCAGGGAAACAGGTTGGAGGGATCCAACTGGATTCCTCAAAAGATTGAATTTGTTTCAATATTGTGTGTTGATCTATTTATAATCTGCGTGATTATCTTTGTGATTGAAATCGTTAAAGGCTAAAATTTAGCCGAATATATTTTTGGTATCGTTAGATGCCGAAAGTAAATAAAATTTGATGTTTGAAAATTTAAGTTGAGAATTCATAATAAAATTTAATTTTGGAATTGATTCATTTTAAATAAAAAAACGTTGAAATTTTTATGTTATAAAAGTTATGATTTTTGTGAAATATAACCGAAATGTGAATTTTGAAATAAGTAGTTGGTTAATTTATAAAATGGTTTAAATTGGGATTTTTGAATTATTATAAATGATTTATATAAAAGATTTATAAAATTGATATTTATAAATTAAAATATTGAAATTATAAAACGAGTTTTTATAAGTGTTAAAATGAAGTATAAATGGATTTCATAAGTGAATGAAATCTATAGATTTATAAATTGTGAAGTTATAAAATGAATAGATTTTTGTAAAATAAAAGATTTATAAGTAATTAACTTATAAATTGGATGTTGGCATGTAAATGGGATATGGATAGAATTTGTCAATAAAGTGATTTTATAAGTGAAGTTGTTATAAAGTATAAATGGAATTTATAAACATTGTTTTTTTTTATAAATCCGAAATCGACTTATTTTGATAAGTTCATTTTTATAGCTTATTAAAGGAGATATATCCACGATTTTGGGACGGTGGATAATCCTTTAAATAAAATACGTAGAAATGTTGAATTTGGTTAACGAAGTATATTCACGATTTTGGACAGTGAATAATATATTAAAGAAATATTTTGGGAAAGTGATGTTTTAAATAGAATTAAAATGATTTAAAGATGTTTTAAAATGTATTAAGTATCGAAACCATAGATTTCAACATTCATTTTTGAAATAGACGTTTTCGAGAAATAGAAGGAAATGGTGGACTATAACACCGTTGTTATGCTAAATGATTTTCGAAAGAAAATGTTTTATATAGTATTGGGATTTATATATCTATCTTAATTTCGAATCCCTATACTAGTGATTTTGGGTTGTCGTAACGATGTTTTACGTAACATTCGTTTTGACCCAAATAAATGTGTTTAAGAGAATGTTTTCCTCAAAGAATAAAATATATACTTAATTATCATTTAAGTATTCCAAATGTTGAAAATAAATAGATTTGTGAATTACTTATTATTAAATAAGTATGGAAATGTTTTCCAATATGAAGTGAAATGTTTTGAGATTTTATCTTGTAAGATAAATTGAAAATGGATAAATATTTGGAAGTGTTTCCGTTTAAGGAAATTGATTTGAAATTTGTTTTCAAAGATTGAAAGGTGAAAAATGATTCAAAATTTGTTTTCAAATGGTTGAAGTGTGGAAAATATATCTTGTAAAGATATTTTGAAAATAAATAATTTGGGAAGATTATTTGGATTCTGGTTATGTTGTGAATATTGATTGATAGTTAAATAACCGACTATCAATATTGACCCTAAAATGGCTATTTGTCATGATTTGTTTGGAAATATTGGATGCTACACTTATTTTTAAATTATTGCGCTCGTTATTCGGATTACCCATTGCGGATAGTGATACGACGTAATGGATAGCATTGAAGACCGGGTATTTATGAAAACGATAAGATGACATATCGATTCTCTCTGCACCGTTAGCTACGGTATGGAGATTTTCTTTGTGATGGAAAATTCGATCGGGATTGTGAATACCCGGATTGCAAGGGCTTCTTTGGAAGTGCCTTCGGTTCTGTTCGAACTCGGAACAGACTTGTATGGTTACGTGTCTGACATTACGTTTTGAGACATAAAGAAGATTTATTTCAAATACATTTCTGTTGATGGCGGAGAATTTATTCTCTTAGCTTAACACCCTTCTCTAAGACGTACGAGCTTAGAGGTTTTGTAGTTGAAGGTTATCAGCAATATACTCCCAATTTGGTAATGTGGCATGATGAGTGTTGCTGTGTGATGATTATTTATTGATCATTTGTTGGTCAAAGCGTGACTTTGTGAAAAAGCGTAGCATTGTGGACGAGACTTCGTTAGACTTCACACCCCGGAAATGGTCAAAACAGGAATATGCGGCAAGGTTGTGAGGGTCTCTCCCTTTAGGGTATGTCATTTCCTTCTGGAAAAGGATGGTGTCAAGTATGGAGCCCTGATGCTTAACTTATGTGGTTGCTCCAATCTCATTTTCTGTGTGGTTGTTGCTTTGTGATCGAGGGCCTCGGATAAAGGTCCCAAAGGACCGGGGGGTGGCATACTCGAGCAGTACTTACCTAGTTACAAAGGTAACCCGGCCTTGTGTTGCCAGAGATCCGGTTAGGTTCTCAGGACGTCCCGCCAGAGGCGATCCCATGTGGCAGTAGGAAGTTCCTTAGCCTGACCATTTGCTGGGAATCCAAAGAAACAATACGAGCCTTGTACGGTTTTAGTTGTAGAACCTGCCATTTGATATGGTAGCTATAGTAGGCATACTATAATGGTACTTATGCTGGCTAAGATTTATATTCTATATTCGAAATGCTTTCATCACTATGCACTAATAATAATATCAAAAATAATTTGTTTTGCGTAGTAAGCATCTTTGACTATCATAAGGAGAAATCTCCTCCAATTCTGCGTTTGCATTGTGTGTGTGCGGGGAGGCCTTATGGTCGTTTCATTTTCCAAAAGCATTGCAGATATTTTTCACTTCCCTTGTTGTTGTTGTTGTTTTGAAAGATAAATAAATGTTTTGAGTTCTCACACCAGTCCCATGACTGACCTGGAGTTTATTGTTCTCTTCCTACTAAACTCTGGGTGTCCATAATTTTCCACACGGGCAGTCTAGAGTCAGGTTATCAGGTCATTCTGGATTCAGAAGTGCTATGGAGCTCAAGTGGCGAGATGGATGGCGAGACGTATTACTTGTATATGATATTATCTTTCCACTATAAATTCACTTGTAAGGACATGTTTGTATAACTGTCCATTGTCCAGTTGTGTTGTATGTTGCTGTTGTATACTTTGATGATGATGTGATGTAATGTAATAACTGAGATAGTTCTTTGTTTTAAAGATTATTCATTTATCTATTATATATTGTTCCGCTGCGATATGTGAGATTCTGATATTGTTTCTGTTGTTCTTCTTTCGTTCTAATTTTCTTCTTCTTCTACCTCTTCTTTAAACCCTAACGGTACGGTTTTCCGGCATTCGATTACTTGGCAGTTGATACAGTGGACGTATTAATGTCGACTTTCGTGAGTCTAAAAGTGCAATCGTTACATAACACTTGAATAGAAATCAATCGATAAAAATTGTGTTATGGATAATGCATGTAATTTACCAGTCAACAGAATGTTATTCTAACCCACTCCCCATTATAACCCACGTGATAGATTTTGAGGAACAAGCTACTAGTGCAAGTCAGGAACGGCAGATGGAGAAGTCTTCCCATTGACAAGGCAACTAGATATCCAAGGAATGATATTGATTCCAAGGTAATTGGTATACATGTTCTATTATATTTTTCTATTATACTATCAATTTATGTAGATAGCTCTTTGATACACTTAAGTTTATTTCAGGTTACCAACACCAAAGATTCGTACCCTAGTGGATATGGGTTTCAATTTAGTCAAAATTCAAGCCGATTAAGCTGCAGGTTGTTGCATTTGGCATCAAAGCCAGTTTAGTCAATCATAGGAATTAGGATACGCTAAGGTAACATATTCGTATGTTTATATATACACATATACATATATATTACATGTCAAACTCTATGATTTCCGACTGTAGAAATAGTTGTGACCATATTTTGAAAAGATATATAAGCCAACCTGAGTTGGAACAATGAATAGAGTTAAATTGATGTGCCTATCCAGATTACCCTATAAGGTGGAAGCTGTACCATAAGGAGTGGATCGAGAAGAGCATGAGCATGGAATATGGAAGGGTCTCGAAGGCTGGATAGTACTTGACTCGTTTATTGGGCCTATGTTACCTTATGATTTTGGATTTTGCTAGATTGCCGATTGATGAGGTACATTTCATCTAGACAGATGGGAAGTAAGAATCTACATGTTACAAGCATTTGAAAGTAAGATGTGGGAAAGGATTGAGCAAGTTCCCACAAGAAGGTGTGCATGAATCACCATAAGAGGATAGTCGGAGATATATACATACTCTTAATAAGAAGCGGTTAAGAGTAAAGGGAAAAGAAGAAAAGTCCAAAATAAAGAGCGATTAAAGTCCATTTTTGAGTCGAACCCAATGCAAAAGAAGAAGATTTTGAAAGTTTCACGTTTTGAATGGTTTTAAAAAGGATTTATTTAAAATAGAAGGGCCCAACCATTGAAAAGTTAATGTTTCAAATAAGTAAGAAAATTTAAATGTTTAAAGGGCTATATAGAGATTCCTAGTGAAGTTTAAAAAAGGTTGGGTTGAAAAATTTTGATTTAAAGGTTTTTAGTGAAGAGATTTTTTTTCCAAATGAATGGAAAAGAGAGCGTATGTTTGGATGAATTATTTTTCTTTTGTTTTTATAAATTTAGAAGTTTCTTTTCAAAATTCTTTTTAAAGGGTGGATAAGTGGAAATTGTACTTGATTGAAATGGGGTAAAGAGAATGAAAGGGTAAGGGTGCCCAATAATGATATAGGAAAAATATTCCCATATAAATAAAATACATAGACAAACCACTCAAATAGAATTATACATATCTCTTTTCATGTTAATGAAGAAAAGCCCAATGACTAAAGGGGTAGGAGAAATAAAAGAGAAAAAGGGCTATGAAAGGAGAAACCACATGAAGCCAATATTAGGTAGGAGAAATTTTAATAGAAGCAATATCACGAAATTTAAATAGGAATGACATTGGGAATCTATATTAAAATAATGTTAGCAATATAGTTAAGAACAATGTAGGAAATTAGAGGCAAAGCAAAGAAAAATGGACAATTTCCATAAATATATGTAGTAACTGCGTGTATCTTTTAGAAATCCCCCTCATAGGCTATCAGAATCTTTGCTAAAGTTGAAAGTGGAAATAACATGAGTACACTATGGGGGAAAATGCATTACATGACAGATATGCTTCATTATCTGATTGCATATCTATTTGTCATTAAATCATGTGTCATCTCATTTCACATCAGACCATAGATACGCCCCGTAGTCTTATATGCACTAACACAACAAAAGAAAACCATATGTTGTCTAATGTTATGGTACAATTTCTAGAATTTCCTATTATACAACAAATATATATTAACTGATTTGAATACCGATTACACTTATATTATATTTGCAAAATAATATAAATGATTCGCAATTTTATTTAAATAAATATTTTAGTTCAAATCAAATTCAAATGCAATACATCTTTCACTATCAGTCTCATATATACAACTTTTCTCCACACTCTCATATATAACCTTTTTTCACCCGCTCTCACCCACTCGAGTTTATTTTTGATGTGTTGATCTTGATTTGTTTGCTCCAGCCTTTTTCCATCCATCTTCTATACTTGTCAAATAAACAATGTCGTAAAATGGAAAAGGAAACAAACCTAAATTGCAAAAATGAAATTGGACTGAATATTAATATTGCCTCAATTTATGGGTTTTTCTTCTCTTCATGTTTTAGACAGGGACAAATATATATGTGCACGGACAATTTATCATATAGATAGTGTATCACAGTGAATATCACAAGATCGAGCATCGATTAAATTTCATGGATTGTTGTAAGGTCAATCCTTAAGGCTTAACACGGTGCAAATGTACACAAGGTCAGGCCCAAGTCTCCTTGGGATCAACTCAAGTGCACAAATTATAGAACAAGTTTTAGCAATTCAAGTTCAATACAAGTGCACTTACATGTGAAACGCCAGAATACTCAAAACGGGAATATATGCAATTCAAGTATGAGATAATGCAACCAGAATACTCAAACCAGGAAATGCATACTTGCACATTCAAACATATATACATACATATGTATATATGTATATACATGAAAATGCACAGGAAATGCAAACAAGACAACTAGGTAAGAATTCAAGGCAAAACTACAGTGCACATAATGTTTAGAACTGCAGTGCACATAAATAAGAATTTGCACATAGATAAGCTCAAGAAAAACTGTAGTGCATATAGGATCAACTCAAGGCTATAGGCATGTATAATGGTAGATGCTTGACAAGTATTTTATGCTATATGCAGCAAATATATATCATTAAAGCGAGCATGTACATATGTACATATATGTATACATATACATAGGCATCAAACAACAAGTTCTCAGGCAAAACAAGAAATCACAGTGCTGAAGCAAGTATATACAAGCTCGAGTGTATATAAGTATATACAAGTACATACAAGTATACACAAATATAAGAACTAAACTGAAACAGGAATTGAAAGTGTAACAAGAAATCACAGTGCACATAAACAAGCTCAGGAAAAGCAACAAGTATTGAAGCAAGTATCAAATTGCACAAACGAGAAACCAAAGCACATGAAGGGGTTAAACAAATGACAAGGCACTGCACTTACACTGCCTTGACAAGGCTGTGCACTACCTCGAACAAGGTTGTGCACTGCTTCGAGCAAGGTAGTGTGCAAGTACATGGACAAGGCTAAGCAACAAGGCAGTGCCACAAAGAGCAAGTGCCACAAATTAAAACGAAGCAGTGCCACAAATTAGAAAAAGGCAGTGCCACAAATATTCATTATATATACATACATATGTGCATATATACATGGAAATTCAAAGCAAAAAAAGTTTCAATAATTCAACAACATGGATCAGTAAAGATCAAAAAGATCAAAAAGTGCCAGTGTGCACTGCCTTAAACAGGGCAGTGGCAGTGCACCATCAAACCCCATTAAAGCACCATCAAACAAAGCTTCAAAGTCAAAAAACAAAATTGACGGCTTATAAATAAGTTAAATCGGACTCATAGGTTCAAACATGTCAGAACAAGTGCCATAAATTGAATAATTATAAGTCCATACCACTAACAATTTCATATCACTGCCTTGAACAAGTGCTACAAATTAAACCAGGCACAAATCGAACAAGTGCCACAAAATTGAACAAGACACTAACACTAACCACAAATTTGAACCACCAACATTCAAACCTATATACATACATATATACATACGTATGCATATATGGATGATATTGGAATCAAAGTGCACAACTTTACCTCGACCGATAGTTGAACTTACTACAAAGTACTAATCCAAGTAAAAATGAAGTGTAGACGACAATGCAACATGTGAATAAGTATCAGTTTTAGGCTAAACCATAGAACAAGGCTAAAACATTATACACATACATACATGTATGCATGTATATACATGGATGAACCAAGATAGCATAACTAATATATACATATACATATATGTATAACATACCTGTGTGTGTACATAGTGATCAACATGCAGTTTAAACTATCGAATTAGTAAACAGAACATGAAGTAAAGGCACAGGCACACGAAAGTGCCCATGAAAATGTACGTAAGAAACCAAAGCACATGAAAGTAAACACACAAGCACATGAAAGTGCACAAACAAGTAAAGACACAAGCATATGAAAGTGCACAAGCACATAAGTTCAAGTATAAGTATAGTAGCAACACACATATACACATACACACACATGAACGCTACACACACACACACACATATATACACATGTATATATGCAACACATGTTCAATGTTGAAGTGCACTGCCTTGAAGAAGGCAGTTCCATTCAACACTTCCTTGGATAACAAGGTCCAACATAACAATCCACTAACTTAGACATGAAGTCAAGAGCACATGGTCAGGCAACATAGTTAAAAACAAGGTCCAACACAGGAATCAAATTAGCAAATGGAAACCAAAGCAAAAATTCATGAATAAAAAAACCATCAAGAACATTTAAACATAAGTCGACATCCGAGAAAAATAATTTGAAAAATTCAAATCGAATCATATATTCGCATATTTAGGAAATAAATTTCTATATAAGTAACCCAAATCATTAGCCAGAAATTAGAAGTATCAAGAACAATATAAATCGAAAGGGGCATAAATCATACTAATATCAATCGGAGAACACTCGACAAGGAGGAGCTGAAACCAAAACCAAAGTACGAAATCTATAGGAAAGGAAGGGAGAAAGGTGATTCGTAGCTTAACTTTCAAGCAGCAGCTTACATGAAACCCTAATTTCAGAACGAAGATGAAAGAGGCAGCTCTGATTACAAATATTGAGTTTATCAAGAACATCGACATGAAGGGAGAAGGCTAGGGTCAGCAGCAAGCGATGGCTAGGAGGAGGGATAGGCGAAGGCAGTGAGGAAAATAATTGAAGGAACGAATGCCATTTTTCTCTTGAAGTGAAAAAAAAAGAGGCAAATAATTGAAAGAACGTGGCCATAAAATAATCTAGGAAACATTGAGAGCGAAACCAAAATTTTGATAAGAAGCCAAAATGAAATTTTTGATAATTTCAATCAGACAACGGATAAAATGTTGTCTGAATAGCATGGATGAAATTCCAATAGAACAAAGATTCATGGGCTATAAAACACAACAGATGGTTTTGCACGTGTTGTGTGATACGCCAGTAAATATCGGGATAACAGCAAATCTACCTTATATTGTGTGATCGTTATTGTCTGATTCACTTTGTGGCATAGTGGTAGTAGAAAAAAAATAATAAAATAGAAGTTATCCTTGTTTACTCCAGTTTTCATTGTCTAAAATTATAGAATATAGTTTTTTGAAAAATGGTTTGCTATAACAATTGAGTTTTTGGATGCAAACGTGATAAATGATCCAAGTTTAAAATCGAAGAAAGTCCTTAAAAAGGGAAAGTTGGTTAAAATAGGAAAATTTTCATGGCTCCTTTTAGAAACCAAGCAATTTTTGAAAAAGATTTCTAAGTTTATATTTTCAAAGATAAACGTTTTGGATTAAGTACTTATTGACTATGAAATTTAATTTATAAAGAGTGGTGAAAACCAAACGAATTTTTGATATGAAGCACATAGGGATGATTGCGTAAAAGATAGAGTAAAGGTCAAGGCTGTGAATAAAATAGCAGCGAATGCTCATAGGGTAATTACAAAGAATCTTTATTGAATATCAATAATATTGGTATAAACCTTGGAATGTTCGATTATACATGTGTGAAAGCCATAAGAAGTACCGTTAAAGGAACATGGAATGGTACCAAAGTACACTTATGAGAGTCTCAGGGTATATTCGCATGATAGATCAAGGACAAAAAATGTGGATACCAAAGCTTGATAATACTATCAAGAGATTTTGATTGAAGGAAGATGGTAGTATGATTGGTGTAACGTTTCAATTTTTCGTTGCCGAAAAACCGAATAGTTATGGGTTTAAGAAAAAGAAAAGAAGAAAAAGGTAGAAGATAGAGGGAAAAGAAGATAGAAAATTTTAAAATAGAAGAAAAAGAGAATAGAGAACATAGAGGGGAAAGAAGAATAGAACAAAATTTTAAGATTGAAAGAAGAGAAAACAGAACAACAGAGAATAGAACGGAATAGAAAACAACAGAATCTCACAATTCGCAGCGGAACAACATATAATAATAAATGAATAATCTTTAAACAAAGAACTATATCAGTTATTACATTTTATACATTTCATTTCATTACATCATATCATCAGAGTGTACAACAACAACAACAAACAGTGCAGCGGGAAAAGGAATACTATATAAACTAGTAATACGCCATGCCATCCAGCTTGCTTCCAGCAACTCCAGAATATCCTGATAAACCTAACTCTTGACTGCCCGTGTGGAAATTGGTGGGCACCCAGAGTTTAGGAAGGAAAACAATAAACTCCAAGTCAGTCATGTGACTGGTGTGAGAACTCAAAACAGTTTATTTATCTTTAAAATCAAAATAGAGGAATATTTTTAAAGTCAATTCGCAATGCTTTTAAAAATGAGACTACCATAAGGCCTCCCGCACACACACACATGTTAACGTAGAATCGGAGGAGATTTCTCCTTATGATAGTCAAAGATGCTTGATACGCATTTAAAAGAACATTTGATATTATTATTAGTGTATAGTGTAGGAAAAATTTATTTCGAAAGTAGAATATAAATCTTAGCCAGCATAGACATTCCGCACTTATGCCTACTATAGCTACCATGTTCAATAGCAGGTTACCGCCACATTCCATAGCAGGTTATACAACTAAAACCGTACAAGTCACGTATTGTTTCTTTGGATTTCCAACGAATGATCAGGCCAAGGAACTTCCCATTGCCACATGAGAATGCCTCTGGATGGACATCCCCGAGAACCAAACCGGATCTCTACCAACACAAGGCTGGGTTACCCCTAACTGAGTAACAACTGACCGAATATGCCATCCCCCGGTCCTTTGGGACCTTTTCACCGAGCGCTCGTAATCAATTCACACAATCATAACAAAGTGTTTTCAACATGAGTAAGTATCTGGGCTCCATACCATGATACCACCCTTTTCCAGAAGGAAATGCACACATCCTAAAGGGCGCTAACCCTCATAACCTTGCCGCATCTTTCCTGTTTTGACCATTCACGGGGTGTGAGGCTCGACGAATTCACGTCCACAAAAACATACTTTATACAAAAGCCATGCTTTGGGTCAACAAATGATCAACACAATGATCACAAGGATAGACGGTCAAATAAACGATCCTATCGCAAATAATCAACACAATGATCATTTCAGCATCACTCAGCATATCACATTACCAAATTGGGAATATATGGCTGATAACATTCAACTACATAACCTCTGAGCACGTACGTCTCAGAGAAGGGTGTTAAGCTAAAAGAATAAATTCTCCGCCACCAACAGAAATATATTTGAATGAAATCGGCTTTATATCTCAACTTGTAATGTCAGACATACAATCCATACAAGTCTGTTCCGGGCTCGAACAAAACCGAAGGCACTTACAAAGAAGTCCTTGCAATCCGGATAATCTCTAATCACGTCCGGACTTCCCATCACATAGGGAGTCTCTATACCGTAGCTACTCGGTGCAAAGACAATCGACGAGTTGTCCTTTCGCTTTCAAAAAGATCCGGTCTTCAATACCGATCTTCAAATGCAATTCACAACGACGTATCACATATTCGGAATGGGTTATACGACCCCATGGTCCTTTCCCGGTTAACCCGAATAGTGAGCGCTTATTCAAAAATAAGCGTGGCATTCAAATTCAAACAAATCACATCAATTACCCATTCAAAGGGAAATATTGATAGTCGGCTATTGAACTATCAATTGATATGCACACATCACCAGTTTCCAAATAATTTTCCAAATTATTTATTTTCCAAAATATCTTCACTAGTTATTAAATTTCAATACTTCAAAAATAAATCAATATTTATTTTTATACAAATTTCCACTTTCTTTTATAAATTCAATAGTGAATTCATATTCCAAAATATTCATGCATATACGATTTCAATTATCCATTTTCAATTTATCTTCCAAAAGATAAATTCTAAATATTCACTTCATATTGGAAAACATTTCCATACTTATTTATTCATAAGTAATTTTCAATCCATTTATTTTCAACACTTGGAAAATATTCAATATACTTAATCGAGATTAAGTATATATTTCATTCTTTAAGGTAAACATGCTCTTAAACATATTTATTTGGGTCAAAACGAATGTTGCGTAAAACATCGTTACGACGTCCCAAAATCACTAGTATAGGGATTCGAAATTAAAATAGATATATAAATCCCAATACTATACAAAACATTTCCTTTCGGAAATCATTTACTATAACAACAGTGTTATAGTCCATTATTTCCTTTTATTTCTCGAAAACGTCTATTTCAACAATAAATGTTGAAATCTATGGTTTCGAATCTCAACACAATTAAAACTTCGTTAGATCGTTTTAATTCTATTTCAAATATCACATTCAAAACAATTTCTTTAACATCTTATTCACTATTCAAAAACGTGAAGATACTACGTTAACACATTTCATCATTTCTATTCATTTTAATTCAAAGGATTATTCACTATTCAAAAATGTGAATATAACTCCATTTATAGGTTTCAACAAATTTTCTTGTCAAAATAAGTCATTTGCGAATTTATAAAACAACGTTTATAAATTCCATTCTATTTATTTATAAAAACTTCCTTTTTATGAATCCTTTTATTAACCTATTCCAGTTTATAACTCAATTATAAACTAAAAGTTCATATTATAAGTTAAATACTTATAAAACGATTATTTTACAAAATCGTTCCTCTAAAGACTTTCCAAACCATAAATCTTATAACTTATAAGATTCATTTATTTAACCAAATCTATTCCTTCAATATAACTTCACAAATTTATAATTCTTACTATTTATAAATTTCATTTATAACTTCACCGTTTATAATTCTATAAATTTCATTCTTTAATGAAATCCATTTTCACTTCATTCAAACACTTATAAAAACTCGTTTTATAATTTCAATATCTCAATTTATAAATATCCATTTATAAATCTCTTATATAAATCAATTCATATTAATATTTTAAAAACGTCTTTAAACTCCTTTATAATTTCATCATTTTGATTTATAAAATAATCAAATTTTTATAAATCCTATATTTAAACTTTTCACAATTATTTCAGAAATCCCAATTTAACTATTTTATAAAGTCATTAATTCCTTATTTTCAAAAATCAACTTTTAACTATATTTCTTAAAAATCATAATTTTTATAACTTTAAAAATTATAACGTTTATTTATATAAAATGGATCAATTCCAAAAATATTTTATATTTTCAAAAATCACTTTAAAAATCATTTTAAAATCCCAAAATTTGGGTCCAATGATGCCACACACCAAATAGTCAATCACGACAACAACGATATCATATATCGATATGATAATCCATCAAATATCAAAATATCTGAAATCAAATAAAAACTGTTGAGGAATCCAGTTGGATCCCTCCAACCTGTTTTCCTGCATTCACAAACATTAGCACAATACCAATTTCGCTCCAGTACGAAATTATCGCGGTATATGGGATTTAAATATTATCCGCTTAATAACGGCGCAATAGGGTCTCATCCGCTAAACAAAAATTGCGGGAAATCAATAACTCCAATATATACATATGCCAATATATATATATTGCTATTATATATAATACCAATTTCACTGTTTATGAAATATTCGCGGTATATGTTTTTATTAAATAACATCCGCTTACTAACGGCGTATAATGTCTATTTTAACAATAAATAGATATCAATCAACATTCGAACATGCATTCAAATATTTTAAATCTAACTATTTAAAATAAAATCGAAACTGATTCGATTGAGTGAGAAGTTCTCACCTTGATTTTATTTCCGTTTTAGCGATTTATTTCGAATAAAATTAAACGGACGTTTAATTTTACCCAAAATTCTCACTAACTCCAAACGACTTCAAACCAACTCCATCGCGTAGTGCTCGTCCATACGATTCCAACGCAACTGGTTTCGCACGTTTTCGACCTCGTATGAAAAAGATATTGATTTTTGAAGTTACACGATTTAATTTATAACAAATTACAACATTTTTAATTAAATTTAAACCTAACTTATCCCATAGCCGTAGATCTTGCTTCCACTGCATCGTGACCGCTCCTCTCTTCTTCCTCTCCCTCTCGTTCTCCTCTCCCAGATAACCATACGCGCATACATGAACCCATTTAGAAAACTAGGGTTACATGCCGTTGCCACATCGCTCAACTATACTTCATCAAACAACCACCATCGCGAAGCCCTCGACCCAAGCTATGCTCGGCCTGAACCCTGGACAACTCGGCCTCACCCACGGCCTCAAAAAGCGTGCGCAAGTCGCTGCAAACGCGGCCATATATCTCACGATCCACTCGCCCATATTCAATCACAGCCGTTCAACTTGAAGCTCTCGTCGTGCTCTTCAATACTCTAGTTGAAAGATTCTCGAATCGTTGAGTGGATTTGAAGAAATTTGGGGATGAAGATGGGAGCTTTCTGGCCGTTGGTTATGTGGGTGGCGGCTATGATATTAGGGTTAGGTTTTTGATTATTTTGCAAATGAAGGCAAAGGGTCTCCCTTTATAGATTTTCGAACGAAAACACTATTCATTTTAAATTTTCGAACTCCGATTTACGCGCCGAAACTGACGTTCCTAGGGTTTATCCCGCGTTCCGGACACAATGGAACAGGTTTCGGAAGCTAACTCGGACATCTGTGCGAGTTATAGCTGTAAACGCTCAATTTAAATTAAACCGATTTAACTCGATTTCTAGGCGTTTTAATTCATACCGGACAAACGGTAAATCCAATTGACACGAAATTTGAAACCTTACAATAATATAACATTACGGATCCGATGAAACTGGTTTCGTCGAAATCCGAGACTTTTTGAAAAATGGCTATTTTAACTCGCCAAATTAATATTAAAAATAAATCGATGCGTTTCGAGCTACCACGATCAAACGATAACTCCGATTGACACGAAAATTGAAATTCGGTAATAACTAACTATTACGGATCCAATGGAACTAGTTTCGTTCAATTCTGAGACTGTTCAAAAATTGGCTATTTTCACTAGTTGATTTAAATATTAAAATATTCAATTTTCACAAATTAATTTTTAATTCGATTTTAAAAGTTCTAAAATATCATTATAACTTCAATATGATAAAATAAAATTTTACAAATCATTTTCAATCATATTTAACTCAATTTTTAATTATTTCCATAATTTAACGTATTAAATTATCGATTTAATTATTCAATTAAATTCAATAATTCAAATAAAATTTATTTGACTTATAAATTCACTTATAAATATTTAAAATAAATTAAATGTTCATATTTTAAATTAATAAAAATTCTGGGTCGTTACAATTGGAGAAGAGGGTAATAAGATGGAAAACATATATAAAGGATGGTTGTTGATTCAAGGTTAAAGATGACAAGATAGGTGGTAGGAAAGTTATTCCACCAAGCCAATTATTCGATGAGCTATTCTAAACGTGCATAGTTTATATTTCATAACCACTGCAGTATGGGAATGCACAATTTATCTCATAATTGGGTGTAATAATTGAAGTAATGGATGGTCCGTATTTATTAGAATTCAAAAGGATGAGTTAGGACAAGTGATGTACTAGAAAAGTTCATCTTAATAGAGTAAGAAGTGATAGTGCCACAAATATCATTAATACCGGTTGATAATGAACGGTCACTTCCAGCAATCGTTTCCTATTAGGCTATTTGGTTGCAATTGCTAGTTGTCTCTCTTCGAATATTGGATAATTGTAGGATATGCTATGATATATGTTCCTATTTTATTACTATGTTGATATTCTGGATGAACTTTGACTACTATATATATATATATATATATATATATATATATAGAGAGAGAGAGAGAGAGAGACATAGGAAAAAAGTGTAAATAAAGAAATCTCATAAGGGGACTTAATTAGTGATAAATATAATTAAGGCTGGATGTATACAAAATAAGTTAGAAAACTAAATTAGCAAATGCTTTAACCCTTAAAACTTTAGAATTTTAGGAAAAATAAATTTTAACAAACGAAGAACAGGAAAAGGCTATTGCGAAATCATGGGTCACTATCCCTATGCCTTAAAAGCTAAAATTTATAAATATGCTTGTGTACTTTTGTTGTTTTGAAATAAAAGAAAATGTTTTCAAATTTGATATTAACTGTGCAATGCTAGGGTCTATCATATGCATTAACTCATTTACGGAGTCCTGATTATGTAAATGTGGCTTGATTTGTTTTAAGAATGAAAAGGCAAATGTTTTGAAAATTTGTGTTCAAGTACTTTTGAAAAATTGTATTAAAATGCATTTGGAACATTGTGCTCTAATGCTTTGAAAAATTATGTTTAAATGCTTTTGAAAGATGTAATTTTCAAACTATTTTGCAAGTTTGGCTGAAAGAGGAAAAAGATTTTGAACAAAAAATGAGAAAATTTCCAATTTTCAAGGGCCACATACTTGGGATAAGAAGGGTCGACGTGTTAGTAAATTTCACTGTCCGGCAAGGGGTGACCGTATACAAAACCTAGAGAATAACAAGGGAAAAAGATGTTTTAGTTTTGGAATTTCTATTTCCATCCCCTGTTGATAGTAAACAAAACTTACATTTGAAATAATTCCATTTTAAAATATAAAATTTAACCTCCTTATGCTAAGTGTACTTTGAAAAGTTAGAAAAGTTTGATGCCAAAACAGAAGGCTCGAAGGTACAACGGAATATGTATCCATAAGAAGGATGGAAATGTAAAGTTTTACATCAAATTTATTTTTTGACATAAGAGAGTGAATTTAGGAAAACTAAATTTTCAAAATTTTGAATGTTAGAAATGGTGTAGATATTGGATGGTAAGGACTGGATGCAAAATTGGTTGAACCAAACTCCTACTCACAGAAGTATGGAGATTGTTGTATGAAAATAAAGATTTTAGCTTTTAAATTTTGCGTACATATAGAACTGCCAGTATATATAGGTTGTTTGCATCATATTTTCAATTTTTTTAAAAGAATGCATTCATATAGGAGGCACTGATTTAGAAATATTCAGCATGCATATCATATATGTTGTGATACACGATACATTTACACACGATTGGCTGCAAAATTGGTTGTACACTAATTGATTGGATAATTTAGAATGGTTGCACGCTATGGTACACGACTCAACCCTTGTGGGATTTCGAGGACGAAATTCTTTTAAAAGGGTAGAATGTAATTTAGCTGTAATAAATGAAAAAGAATTAATAAATAATTAATAAGGCTCAAAAATAGAATTTGAGCAAATGTTGGAGTTTTACCATGAAACTTGCACCATTGCGCTGGTAGCAATTTTCTAAGCAATTTTCATATATAAAGTTTTGCAATTGGAGTTCAAATGAATAATTTATTAGCGTTTAAAGTTTTCGAATCGAAAATAACTAAAAAAGGGGAAAATAATGTTAATCACATGGACAACACCCGTCGACTCCCTCCTTGGACTGGTCGACCGCCTATAGGAGAGCGGTCAACCGGTTAAACTGGTGGCAGACATGGTTGAACCTCGGCCCAATGGCATGGATTTAAATAATATTAATCGAACGGATATAATTTATTCCAACATCTATTAATACAGGCCAAGCCCCTCACTTTTCTTCTCACATTTTCTTATCAGAGCAACGGAGCTTTGCTATTTTCCCTTCTCTACTAATTCTAAAAATTATACAAATACTATATCATATATGTATATATAAGTATGTATGTATTGGTGAGGAGTAGAAATAATAGAGAAGAGGAGTGATCAACTCTGCAAAAAGGAAAATCTTATAATTATAAATCTAAATTTCCAATTAACTCAAATCTCCTTTCAGATCGGTAATTCTATTGAGTATGTATATACCTATCATGCATATTTTTGCAGTGAAAAGGAAAAAGGAACCGATTAAAGGAAGGAATTCAGATTTGAGAGATCTGAAAAGCTAGGAAGGTGAGCGAGAAATTATATGATTTATATATAATACTAAAATTTATATCATTGAATTTTATTTAATATTATGCATATGCAAGATCTGTTGAGTTGTAGGCCTAAAATGAACATATTCAATTGAAGTCCCGTCTACATATTCTCTTAGTTAGGTAATTGATATGGAATGGTATACACCTTAATTTTGAAATTTGAAAATCAGTCCCTAAATTTTTTAAAGTAGAATGTTGACAAGACTTTAAAATTTATTCCAGATTTACGATAATTGGGTTGTAATTGTTTAGCTTTTTTTTGGATTGCCCTAGTTTGATTTGGAATGTAAATTTCTATGTTTCAATTTATTGGGAGAGTTGAAGGTACAACTTACTTGTATCTATCTCTACACAAATTTCCATAAATGACCTAATTCCACAACTATATGTAAAAAGTGTGTCATTTGGAATAATAAGGAATATGCCAAAATGAAAGAGATGTGTAAGGTACGAATGTTCTTCTCCATAGTCACTATCTATTTTGATAAAAGAAAAGAGACAATTCCATGTAATTTCAAAACGGAGCAACAGCTTCCCTTTTCGATAGTTTATGCAAGATTATAGCTGTAATCCTTTTTGGAAAGGATAGCTTCAATATATTAAAATATGGAAATTAATGTCTTTACAGAATGTACATATATGTATATATTCTAGAATTCATAAGCATATGAATTAATGAGTTGAAAATAGGAATAGGTTTACACATACAGGTATAACCGTGCATACCTATTAAAAATAAAAACATACATAGGGTAACGAATAAAGCGTAATAAATAAATATATGTCGGTACTCGTATTAGTTATAATTGGAATGACTAAATATTAATAGGACAATAAATCATAGGATTAGGAGGTTACAATGGAAAAGAGGTAGTAACTCCAAAATTTATGAACAATGATTGCAAAAATTAGTGGCAATAAATATGCAGTTAATAGGAAGTTACATGAATTAAATAGAGACAAAAATCCATTTAATAGGATTGATTGCAGAGTTTAATACGACATGTAAGGGAAAACAGGATAGGCATAATATGTTGAATTTGAAATGAATAAATAAATGTCATTAGTGATTGTCCAATTTGAATAATAAGACTATTTATTAAGGACAATTGAAATTTATGGAACAAAAGAAAGGAATGAATAATATAGGAAATAAGCGTATGAGATAGGAATAGGTTTGCAGCAAATTAATAAATTAATACTACTAAATTAACTTAGAAGGCAATATAATTTCCATAGTGGAAATTATATAGTCTCAATAACACGTTTAGGAGAAGCGTAAATTAGTGGGCCTAGCCAAATATTTAGATTTAGGATAAATGGTTTGATTTAGTATGGGTTGGGATGCGAGGTCGGTGCAGTTATACAATAGAAATTTTCCCTTCACCTAGAGGCTACTAGCAGCCATGCATACATATTACTAAGCTTGCTAATGGTATAAGTTTCGGCATGAGCACAGCCCAAACCCGTCCTGTTAATACGGGTACGAGTACCCAAGCCCAAACCTAGGACCGATGCAATTATTGTTAGGTTAGGTATGGTTTCATCACTACCTAGTTCGGTTCAGAGCAAACCCGATTAATATTTGTTCATTGTACAAAAAATATGACTGTATAAATTATTTGTGCACCATTCGTTTGCCTAAATGTACAAATTTTTGCATACTTTTATTTAAGAACTTGATTTCATTGCTACATTGTGATATCCCAGAAATTTTGACAATATGAATTTAATAATCTTTATATACAATTAAATTGATTTGATAATATTGATCGATAAAATATAAATTGGTTTAATAATATGGTTAAATAAATATTAAATTTGTGATTTTTATCTTTTAAAAGATAAATAAATGTTTTTAATTTTAATGTGTATAGTAAATACTTAAAATAAATGTTAAATTGTTTAAAATTTATCTTAGCGTAATTTTTAAATTTAAATAAAAAGTTGTTTTATTTCTTTTTAAATATTACTTGATAACTACGATTTGGAAATTTTGTATATAAGTTTAAAATACAATGTAAAATATGGTTTTAAATTCATTTGATAATAAAAGTGATATATAATCTCTTTTAAAAATCATTTAAAATTTGTTAAATTGGTTATTTTCAAGCCATATTTATAATGTATTATTTTTCCATATAAAAATAAAAAGAATTAAAATAAGAAAATAGAATTATCATTTTAAATTGAATAAATTGATTTTAATTTGGATTTCAAAAGTTTAATTTGAATTTGGAATTTTATTTTGAAATTCAAATTTGTAGATTCTTAAAATATTTGAATAAGTTTTAATTTATAATTTGTTTTATTTACATTTTCTTTAAATAAGAAAATTCACATACATATTTATATAAGTATAAAATAATTAGAGTAAAATTCTTTATAAACATTTAAAATATAACTAAATTAAATAAAAGACAAGTGTTAACAATTTAATAATCTAAATCAACATGTGTTAAGTAGTAGAATAGATAACATTGTCTTTCTTTTATTTTTTATTATTATTTTGATTAAAATAAATTTCAGCCTTTAAACCATTTTCATTTCCCCTTCATTCTCTTTTTCAAAAATCAAATTCTAAACTAAGAAAAAGAAAACATCATTCTTCAAAAACAAACATGCAATTGAAATTCCCGCAAAAGAAAAAAAAAAATCAGGTGCTTGTATTTTCAAAAACCTGTAGATCAACCTGCATTTCATCTCTAGAAATCATCAGCATTTTCAACCTGGAATCAATGTTTGCAAGATCTCAAGTCTGCATCTTTTTTCAAAAAATAAAGTAATCTCAAGCCTGCATGCATGAGTTTTAAACCAGAGCAGTAGCACTTCAATTCCATTAGCATAACACTGCAGCATTTAATCAAAAGACAGGATTCAAAAGCTTTTCTAAATCATTGAGGCTCTGTTTTTCTGAAGAAATCTGGCGAGTAACATTTTGTTTTAAATGAATTAAGTAAAATGTTGTTGCCTAATTTGTCTCTGGAAATATTGCTTGTGAATATCATCCTCTTTCTAAATCTTAAAACACATCTGGATGCATGATATTACTGAAACAAATTTGTTTGTGTGTATATGTGTTTTCAGGCAATTACTATGAATTTATATAAATACTTTGCTCTGTGATATTCCTAGACCCTGAATATGATATAAATCCCTTATTTACTTAATCTTGTTTGATAAAATTTGATTATCAAACAAATTGTGAATCAACAAGGATTCATGTTTAAAATTTTAAGAAAATTAAAAATGGAGCCTGTTTGTCTCTGCAACAATAATACATGGTACATTTTTAAAATAAAGTAAAACACAAACTGTTAAATTTTAAATTCAGTATTGTAAACTAGATACATAAGTAAAAACATGATTTTTGAAACTAGTATCACAATTTTTAATTGAGGATTTGGGAAGCAGTTCTGTGATGAACTAAAAAGATGAATTTGGGAAATTCTGATGATTTTGGAATTCTGGGGGTTTGAAGTTTCTTCTGGATGTAGTAGAGTGATCAGGCACTTCAGAAAAATTATCAAATTGGTGGATAAATCATTGGGTTAGCAACGGTGAGGGATTTAGTTCTGTAACCCTAGTTTTTAATCATGTTAGGAAATAGGATCGTTTCTATCTCTCTGTTTGATCGAGTGTTAAGCCGCTTTGGGGGATGGTAGCTGGGTCCATGAGGAGAATGTGGCCGGAGTTGCAGCTCTAACGGTGGTCGGAGGAGTGGGACGTTGCAGTTGACAGGTTTGGGTTTCGAAGAGGTTTTGATGTTCCAGGTTTTGGATTGAGGCTGTTTTTTCTGATTCCAGGTGAATGGAGATGTTTTGATGATCGTGATGTTGCGCGAGGTTGTTTTCTGGTGTGATGTTGATGTAGGAGTTGACCGGTGATGGTTAGAGCAACCGTGCATGTGCACGGTGCTCTTAGTTTCTGGTGATCTGGGAATTCTGGGGTGTTTTGGTTAGTTTGGGAGGATGCAGGTTGTACTCGAGTAAATGCTCGGGTCATTTGAGTATTTGCTCGAAGATAGGTGGTAGGTGACTCGAAGTAAAAAGGGTATGGGCTCGAGTATGTTGTAGATTTCAGGTTTTAGTTTTCTGAAACCTGTCAGTTTCCAGGTTTTAAATTTTAAACTAAATTTAAAAGGAAGCAAAGCAAGATTTGAATTAGGTTGAAGCAAGTTTAAATTATGATTTCAAATGAATTTGAATTCCGGTTTTCAAATAAATAAATTTTATAAAAAGATGAAATGTTTAACAACTAAGATATGTACAGTATTTTATAAAGTGTTAAAAATCTCAAAAATGAGATTTAAAACTAGATTTTAAATTGAAGTTAAAATCTGGATTGAATTCCTGAATTCAAATTGAAATTTGAATCTTAAAGTTTTCAAAAGAAAATAAGTTTATAAATTCAAAGGTTGTAATTAAGGTTGAACCATAGCATTTTATAACATGCTTTTAAAATCTGGAATATAGGATTTAAATAGGATTTTAAAGTTAAGTTTTTGAAATCTGAATTCAAAGCATGATTTGAATTCTAGTTTGAAATAAATAAGTTTTTGAATTAAATGTTTTCAAACCACTTGAAATATTTAAAGTATATTTTAAATTTTATTTAAATTGATTATGGGTTAAAACTATTTTTTTAAACTTACCTTAGGAGGTAAGTAATGCTTTAAAATGTAATAAAAAGATTTTGAATACTTAAACCTTGTTTAAGTTAAAATTTGATTTCATTTTAAATCTTGAATTTAAAATGCAATTTAGAAGTAATTTAAAAACAAATTATTTTTAAATTACTTTGAAAATGATAATTAAATCATGAATAAGATTAATGATTATCATTAAGTTAATAAGAACTTAATAATTTATAATTCATTAAATGATTAAGGTGATTAAGTTCGTAATTAATTAATTTAATTAATTAATAATTAGGTTAATAAATTAAATAATCAAGGGTTTTATTTAACTAATTAAAGGATTAGTAAGTTAATTAAGATAGATTAAATAGTAATTAAGAAATCAATTAATTAAATAAGATTTGATTTAATTTGATTAATGATTTGAATTTATTAATCAAGTAATTAAAAATTAATTAAATTTTAGATTATCACTTGGTTAATTAAATAGTTAGAGCTTAATTAATGGGTTTTTATAGATAATTAAGTTTGTGATTAATATTGATTAATCTCAGATAATTACTTTAGAGAAGTAAATTAAGATTTATTATTGTTTAATAAAGGTCATTAACTTCGTATTATCTAATAATTAATTAATTAGTGTGATTAATTTTAATAATTAACTGAATTAATTAATTTAAAGGTAATCATTTGAGAATTGTTTAGGGTGAAAGTAATTAAGGAAATTAATTACTAATTGTAATTAATTAAGTTTATTTTGATTAATTAAGTTAATTAATTAAGTTTAATTAATTTAAAATAATCAATGGTTAATTTGAGAAGTAATTACCCAATGTAATTAAAAATGAATAATTATTTAGTGAAGTAATTAAGAAGATAAATTACTTGATGTAATTTAATTGAAGGATAATTTGGGTAAGGAAGGAGTTCTGGAAATTAATTGCTTTATGTAATTAATATGAATTTTGTATGCAGAATAATTACTTAAAGGAAGTAATTAATAATTAATTACTTAGAGTAATTAATTTAGGATTTGATAATTGAGTTATTTGAAGACAATAAAAGATGTAATTAATTTAAATGTAATAAATTACTTACTGTGATTAATCAAGAGTGATTAGTCAATATAGATAATTGATAATTAATTTAATAGGGTAATTATAAATAAAATAATTTGGGATCATTAATTTATATAATTAATGATGTAATTAAGGATAGATTAATTAAGAAAAATTAATAAGTGAAGGGATTAATTAATTAAGCATTAATGTAATAAATTATAATTAATTAATTAATGAAGTAATTACAGGTTAATTACTAAATTTGGTTTGGAATAATTAATTTTTGAAATTAATTAAAAGTTGATTACTTGAATGTAATTAAAGGATAATTAATCAAGGATGATTAATTAGGGTAATTCGTTGAGGGTAATTAATTGATTGATTTGTAATTAATTAATAGATTTGCAAGCAAGATTTATATAGATGAAGTAATTAATTTAATTTAAATTAATTATAGAAGAAGTAATTAATTTAATTCATTTTAAATTAATTATAGAATGGTGATTAATAAGTCATTGCTTGTGAATGATGATTGATACTGATTACCCTGAATAGTTGAGATCTCAGATATGAGATAAGTGATGTTGTGTGATTTGGATGCTATGGTAGCATTTGAATTGATAATATGAATTATCTGTTTGGGATGATAATATGGATTATCTATTGTGATCATAATATTGATTATCTATTGTGGTGTTGTGTATTATCTTTCTGTGTGTATATAGATAATATTGAATTGAAATTGTTTTAAACATTTAAAACGACTTGGGCCTAAAAGATGGCGATTTGGATTTCGATGAGACCGGGATCAGGTTTCCATATTTGGATATCCGAAAAACCACATCGATCCAAATTAACGATAGGTCGTGAATCTCAAGTGAAGATGAAGATTTAGAGTGCAAGGGTTATCGTCGTTAACTCTGAGGGTGATTCCAAAATGAGTGTAACGAGATAATGCCTTCGGTTTCATTCGAACCTGGAACGAACTTGTATGGATTGAATGCTTTCAGAACATCGTCAGGTGGACGATGAGCATTCCAAAAGATCTGTTCTCTAAAGGTAATCGTAGCCTCAAGCCTCATCAACCGGGAATGGCTAAAACAGGGGAGGTGCAGCAAGGTTAAGTGGGTCATGCCCAAGTAGGACGAGATTTTTGCCTGTCTAGAGGTCCCTTTATATTCGGATGTGTGGGCCGTTAATTGCAACAACTGTCGGGGTTGTCTTGTTCGGGACTATTCGGTAAGGAATGGTTCCGACCTTGTGTTGTAGGGGAGCGGGCATACTCCTCGGTACAGTGATCTAGGCCACGTACTGTGACGGGCGGAACCCCAGTAGCCCTGCCATTGATGGAATCCAAAATCCAATAAGTGCCGTACGTATTAGATGTGCCCAACTATGTTGGAATGTGAGATGTAAGCATTCCAGCTATTTCTGTATTTTACTTGAATACCCTAGGCACTATTATAAAATCATCGGATTTCCCATCAAATGTTTTGGTTAGCGTAAGGTAAAAACTTTTCCATGTTTATGTGTGGGAAGTCTTACGTGATACCTTTCTTTCAAAAGAATTTTTAAAGTTAAGCAACCTTAACCTGTTACTCACACCAGACCCATGTCTTACCCGGAGTTTATCTTTTGTTTTCTTAAACTCTTGGGTACTCAAATTTTTACGAGTAGCCATGGGATTCAAGTTGGCTTTCACGAATATTAGAGGAGCAATGGAGCAGGAGGCTTTGGCGTTATAGATATATAGTTTTCGCTATGTGTTCTCTGTGTTATGTTTGTATTAAGTTGTAATAACTAGACAGGTGTTTATAACTGTCTAGTATATGTTGTATATGTTGTGTATCTCTGATTGGTATTGTATATTATGTAAATACTTATGTTATTAATATAATTTACTCGTTCCGCTGTTGAGATTTTAGTGTTGTTTCTTCTTCTCTTCTTTCTTTTCTCTTTTCTATCCCTTTCTTTCTTAAAGATGATACGATTTTCTGTGGTAAGAAAGTCGGGTCGTCGCATACATAATTTTTTTGTTACCTTTATTCATGTAGAATTTCCAAATTTTACAAATTAAGATGATGACTATGGATTCAATATTTCGGTTGCATATACGGTTTTTACCAAACGGGTTTAAAAAGCCCGACGTCATAGGCTTGGGTAATGGGTTTGAAATACCCAACGGGCTCAGGCCAAGCTCAGGTTTTGATTTTAGTAAACAGACCCGGGTATGGTTTCTAAGCTACCCGGATAGAACTCGACCAATTGATAGACCTACATACTACTGATGTGGTACATCTCTAGCTATAGGACTCGTGGGGAAGGGATATGCCTTCATATATAAGTATAGGATAATATACCAAGGGTTTTCCTTGGATTTGTAGTATTAAATGGATCGGTACCTTTAGGAATTGTAAACCGCTATTTTTTAATAAGATAATTCATGAGATTTGATTAGATAAATTAAATAGAATAATGTAAATACTAGAGTGATAAGAGGATTGAGATTTGAAAACTTAACTAGAGGTCGTGCTTAATTAAAAATAAAAAATGAGTTTATGTAAATGGTTTATTATATAACTAATAAGAGAATAAAACAAGGGATTAATGGGTAATTTTCGCACCATAATCCCATTACCCTTAAAAATCTCGTTTCCATTTCTTTGCATGTTCATTTCTTAAAAACTCAAAAACATAAACAAAAAGATCAAAGCCGGCCATAACTTATGGAAAGAAAAAGGGGAAATCAAATAAAGCTAAGCAATCAAGCAAAGGGAATTAATTAAAGATCAAATCTCAATTTCTTTATCCTAAATAAGGTGAATAATAATCAAAACCACCTCTATTTTTTTTTAGATCATTTGATTTCGAGTTTATGTTTAAAACCTTGTGTGATGATTTTAATGATGATATACATGGATTCTATTTTATTTTTGATTCAAACAACATTGTTTGATAAATGTTTAATACGATTTTTAGGCAAAAATCATATTTCTAGATTTCGAGTGCCATGAGAAATTTATATGTTATGTAAAATATTGTTTGGAAACGGGTTTTAATATTTGTAATTTTCCAAGCTATGGAGAATTTATTATGAATTTTAGAAGAAAGAAATGAATAATCTGGGTTTAAATTTTTTTTGGCTATTATACGGAAGAATTTATATCTGATACTTATAAATGTTATATAACATATTAAAAGTGAATTTTAATGATTTTTGGGGATTTTTCCAAAGTAATTTATTGTGGAAATTAAATTAATTTAGTTGGAGGACTTAAATGCTTTATTTGTTTTGTTTAAGGAATGGCTTATTTGCTAAATTATTTTAACTAGATCTGAATAGATCTGAATTGAATGGGCAGTTTTATTTTGGAAAGAATTTGAAAAGTTTATGGTAACTAATTAAATTTTTACAAATAGGCAGGATAGTTACAAAGCAAACTTGAAAAGGCAATAAAATAGTTTTTGTATAGAACTATGATTTCGCCACTTCCATTGTATATTTCGAACCTATACATCCGCCTCAGCCAAGTCAAAACTAATACACAAGATATTAAGTGGGTTGGAGAATGGCGGTAGGCATAGAGTCGAAACCATGCTTTCAAAGGGGTCAAATCCTATTTAAATAGCATTCGAAGATGCCACTTGCCTTATTTTCAAAAGAATTCTTTTGAAAGGGTTTAAAATAGCTTCCGATGAGGTTGTCGCCTTTTTGTTAAAGTGTAGCTTTCAAATGAGTTACCCTCTTTTTAAATCAATGCTTTCGAAAGGGTAGTTTGAACCCAGTCGAAACCATGCTGCCGACCTTATACCATTCGAACAAATTGAAGTCATCAACTAGTTCAAAAAGTAGCTTTTGTTTTATAAATATAATAAGCAACTTCCCAAAACTTTCGAAAGGGCTTAGCCACATAAGGGTTTTGAAGGCAATGGCTTCGAAAGGCGCTTCGAAGCTATCCTTCCAAATGTTTTACTTAAATGATTTTAGCTTTCGAAAGGATGGTTCTGAAACCATCATTTTTCCCCAACTCTTTTATATGAAGGTTAATGGTTTTGAAAGGGGTACTTTCGTTTATATTCACTTTGACCCAAATATATGTTAAAGATAAACCCAATAGTTTAAAAGAGGTACTTTCAAATGGTTTCGAAGCAACGCTTCTATGTATACATTAATACTTTCGAAAGAATTATTTTCATGATTTCAAAAGAAAGATTTAGATGCTTTCGAAAGGTTTTGAAAGTCATATGTTTTGAGTGTTTCGAAATGCATGTGCTTAGTGTTTTGAAAAGAAGATTTACATGCTTTTGAAGGAGGTTTTTCGATGGTTTCAAAAGTAAAGGTCTAAGGTTTCGAAAGCCTTAGTTTTTAAAACAAGGGACCCAATCTCATTTTTAAAGGAAAACCCGTAACAAAATAAATGAGTTTTGAAATGGCTTTTAATCAAGGAGTTTTTGAAGAAGCTTTCCTTGATAAAGTTATAGGTTCAAGTGATAAATTATGTTTCATATGAAAATGGTTTCAAGGATAATAAATCATAGATGTTGGTGTTATTATATTATTATGTTTGCTTCTTCTAATGCACAAATTCACTATAAAATGGACCCATAACTGTATTTTGGGGGAGAAAGGGCAGAATAACCAGTCAGGTTGACCTAGTAGTGAATATAAATTGAATTAACTCTTGAATGAGTAGAATTGCATCTAGGAGGTCAGGAAGACCGGAATATAGGATGCCTAAATACTGATTAAAGAAGTTGTCAAATAGGCAGGTTCATAGTAAACCCATGAAAACTATGTTTAGAAAGAGTTATTGGTAGGGGCCAATAGGTTTATAGTGAACCCATGGAAACTATATCCGGATTAAGTTATTGGCAGAAGTCAATAGGTTCTTAGTCAACCCATGAAAACTATGATATAAGGGGAGTTTTTTTGGAAATACCAATAGGTTCAGGAGAACCCATGAAATAATTGAATGAAGTTATTGGCAGGGGTCAATAGTTTCTTAGTGATCCCATGAAAACTATGAAATAGGACAGGTAGTCCACAAACTTAAATAAGGTTATTAGTCAGCCCATGAAAACTAATAGATAAATTGTGACCCTAAAAACTATAACTGAGACAGATAGTCAAACGAATGGAGATGGGAAATCCAGAAATAATTTACTTGTTTTCATATCATCATAGTATTTTAAATTGTTATGTTTTAACCATTGTGGATGTAGGAGCACAATATATGATTATTATAAAGTTTTGGATAAGATACTGGTGAGGGGAAAACCCGTTCAGCTAAGCGGCATGGTCTTATTAGATATCTAAATGGTTTGGTAGATTATAATTCATACTAGGCTTTACGTCCGACTCAAAGTTTATGTTTTCCCCTTAAACTCTCGGGTGCTTAATTGACTTTGAGTAGTTTGAGAGTTAAGATTTTCAAGTACCTCATTAGACGAATAAGCTTCCAAAGACTTATAGGAAGGAAGCTAGCTAGTAGGAGTTCTTTTCTATTTTGATTCCACTGTGTATTGTTGTAAAGGCAATGTTGTTTCATTTCCTAGATATATATACTCCGGTCATCCGAGGGAGAATCTTCATATGTCACTCTTGATGTATGTTGTAATAATTATATTTTCTTCGAACGTGGTTCTCAAATGTGAGATTATGTAATGAATTTGAAATGGAATGAAAGTTTTTTAATGATTTTAAATTTTTTTCCATGTCCATGTTTTTTTTATATCATTGTATCTAACATTACCATATTTGGTCACTAAGGATCAATAAACATGAATGACTACAACATCCATAGCTGTTAGTTTTGGGCCTCCAAGTGGGGGATGTTACAAGTTGGTATCAGAGCATAGGTTTATGAAAACTTAAAGGAAATTTGAGCCTAAAGGGATTTTCAAAACATAATCCAATGAATTTGAAAATAAGATCGGGGTTTAGGTTAACGTTATTGTAACGTACTTGTATTTGATATATATATATATATATATATATATATATATATATATATATATATGTATGTATGTATGTATGTATGTATGTATGTATGTATGTATGTATATAAGTACGTATTCCGCTCTTTCTCATACCGTTCTTCTGTGTCTTACTAAGTCTCGTATGGAGATTTACGAGAAATAAGATATAGAGGCAGGAAACGGAAGAGGAAATTTTGGTGGAGGAAGAACCACAACAAATGGAAACATTCGACCTACTATGAGGAACCTACATCGACAAGAAAATGCTAATCAGAATGCAGATGCCATGTAGGTGCTGGAAATCCGCCAGTAGATATGGGGATGATGTAATTGTTCTTTTTCATTCTGATGCAAGCTGGAGCAGTGGCTGGAGTAGCCGAGAATATAGGAGGAGCTAATCCCGTGGCTCTAATTGGGAATAACTATGCTAAGTTGAGTAAGGATTACATTAGTGGTGGAAAGCCATTTGTGGAAATGGAGGATGCCGTAAAAGTTGAGAATTGGCTATTGCATTGTGAGAGGATCTTCGGTGATTTGGGATTGAATGATGTGCAAAATAGGAGACTAGCCTCTAGATAGTTGTAGGGAGTAGCACTTCATTGGTGGAATAGTGTTACTACCGAAGTTTTTGAGGAAGATTTAACATAGGCAGAATTTCGAAGGAGATTCGACTAGAGGTTTTTGTCTGAAATTTCTAAGTCGGCATTGTTGAGAAAGTTTATGGATTTGGTGCAGGAAGAAATGTTGGTAATCGAGTATGCCACTAAGTTTAATGAGCTGTCCAGATATGGGTATGCTACCATAGACACTTGTCATTTAGAGGAATGAAAAGTTCATTCGGGGATTGAGACCTAAGATTGCTAGGGCTACACTGCCACTTCTCCGTGATCCTTGTAATGTTGTTATGGAGATAGAAATCCGACATAAGGATGTGATTGCTATTTGTGGGAAGGAAAAGTCACTTGAAACCCAAGGTTCTCAGGGTAAGAAGAGGAAGTTCTTTAAGAAGTAGGGAACCCAGAGGGGAGAAGCTGCCAAGAAGGAAATGGCTGATCTGGTCTGTTTCAAATGTGATAAGAAAGGCCATTATGCTCATGAATGCCGGACATGCAAAGGGAAGAAGGTTGTAGAAAAGAAGAGCGTGAAGTACTTTAACTGTGACCAGGTTGGGCATTTATAAGAATCGGTATCCAGAACCAGTCGAGGCAGACAAGGGAAAGGTTTTTGCTGTTGGACCATCATTCACTAGGCCAACTGCTACTGAGAATGGAAAGATTGTGATGAAAGGTACGCTTTTGATTTAGAGTACACCAGTTCAGATACTATTTGACACTGGTGCATCCTATTCATTTATATCTCAGTATTGGTTGATAGGCTATGCATAGAACCCACGTACCTTGTCACTTCCTTAACGGTTGTGAATCCGATAGGATTGTATGCAACTCTAGGGATGAGATGCGACTAATTAGAACTTTATTTGTTACGTCATAAGTTTGCATGTAGTCCGTATGTTTTTGATTTCATAGATTTCGGGATTATTTTAGGTATGGATTGGTTGTGTAAATACGAGGCTAGGATATTTTGCCAGGATAGGGAAATATCGTTGAGACACCCTTATAGTCATAACCGAATCATATTCTCAGTGGATAACTCTGATGGAAGTGTTTGTGCTTTGTTGAGAACTATGGAAGTAGAAGAACAATTAAGTCAGGATGGGTAGCGAGAGAGTTTTGTAGATATTTCTGAGCCGGTTACAGCACTACCACCAAAACGAGCTATTGAGTTTCGGATAGATCTTATGCCAGGAACTGAACCTGTAAGTAGACCCGTAGCAATATAACACCGTCCGAGATGAAGGAATTGAAGATGTAGCTAATGGATCTAGAAGGGAGGAATTTTATTATACTAAGCAGTTTGCCATGGGGGGCAGCCTCGGTGTTCGTGAAGAAACGGGATGGTCGTTTAGGATGTGTATCGACTATCATAAGTTGAACGAGAAGACGATTAAGAGTATATATCCTTTGGAAAGAATTAACGATCTATTTGATCAGCTGTGTGGAGCTAGAGTGTTTTCCTAATTGAATTTGGCGATAGGTTTCCATCAGTTTAAGAGTGGTGGGCGACATCATTCCATTAACAACATTTTAACTAGGTAGGATTTGTATGAGTGGTTAGTAAGGCCATTCAGATTAACGAACGCACCTGTTTTCTTTATAGATCTAATGAACCGAGTTTTTTGAGAGTGCTTGGATAGGTTCATGTTGGTGTTTATAGATGACATTTTGATATACTCTAAGAATGAAAGAGAGCATGAAGATCACCTTAGAGTAGTGCTTGAGACACTGAGGCAGCATCAGCTGAAAGTGAACTTTTTCAAGTTTCATTTTTGGAAGAAAGAGGTTAAGCTCCTTGGTGATGTGGTTTCATAGAAGGGCTTGTCAGTCGATCCAGATAAGATCAAAGATGTTAATAATTGGAAGAGACCAGAGATGACGATCGAGATTAGAAGTTTTCTTGGACTTGCTGGCTATTACCGGATTTCATCAAAGATTTCTCACGGATAGCAGCACCTTTTACTAAGTTAACCAGGAAGGATGTAAAATTTTTTGGGTCCGATAAATGTGAGGAAGCATTCCTTAAGTTAAAGCATTTGTTGACCAACGCACCTATGCTAGTAGTTCCACATGGAAACCAAGGATTGGTGGGGTACACCGATGCATGTGGGACTGGATTAGGAGATGTGTTGATGTGGAAGGGTAAAGTTATTGCCTACGCATCATGACAGCTTAAACCACATGAAATGAGATATCCTACTTATGATTTGAAGTTGGCTGAAATGATCTTCGCATTGAAGATTTGGAGACACTATCTCTTATGGGAGAGATTTGAGCTATACAAGATCATAAGTCCATAAGATATTTATTCTCTTAGAAGGAGTTGAATATGAGACAGCAGAGGTGGCTGGAGTTTGTAGCTACTAGAGTATACACTTGGGAAAGGAAATAAAGCAGCAGATGCTCTTAGAAGAAGACATTAGAAGGGGGTGATAGCTATGTTGGCAGAATGCAAAGATTTAGAAGCTTTGATTACTTGTAGTGTGCAGTTAAGATCGACCGCCAGTTCCATTCAAAGAACCACATATTGTCCTGTTTGAAAGTTCCACTAGTGTTGATCGAAAGGATTGCTTCTAAGCACAAAGAGGATCCACTATTAGCCGAGAAGATAAGAAGGCTTGAGGTTGGAACTGAGATCGATGATCTAATATTTTTAGTTTTGACCATAGAGGATGGTTGAGAAAGAAGGGACGGTTGTGTATTCCGAATGTTGGGGACTTAAGAAAAAAGTTCTTATGGAATGTCATTGATCCAAATTTATGATTCATCCTGGAGGAACCAAGATGTACAAGATATGAAGAGGAGTTTCTATTAGGAAGGTATGAAGAAGGATGTTGGCTCATGGGCTAGGCAATGTGTAAATGGCTAACAAGTGAAGACCGAAAAACAGAAGCTGGGTGGATTGCTTTAACCTTTGGAGATACCATTTTGGAAATATGATTCGATATCCATGGATTTTATGGACGGATTGCCAAGGTTAAATGGAGGAAATGAGAGTATATGGGTCATAGTGGAAAGGTAGACCAAGAGCGCCCATTTCATTCCAGTTAAGTCAACCACGGCGGCATCCGTTCTAGCTAAGTTGTTCATGAAGAACATAGTTAGACTGCATGGAATTCCTAATAGTATAATCAGTGATAGAGATGCTTTGATTACTGTTGAATTATGAAAGAGTCTATAGTATGTTAGGTACTAAGCTTTAGATGAAACTGCGTATCACCGTGGGACAGGTCGGCGGATAAAGAGATTCAATAAGGTGCTCGAGGATTTACTAAGAGCTTGTGTATTGGACTTCGGTGGACCTTGGGAAGATCACCTACACTTGGTGGTGTTTTCCTATAATAACAGTTATCAGACTAGTATAGGAATGACGCCTTTTGAAGCTTTTTTTGAAAGGCCATGCAAATCATTGGCATGTTGGTTGGAGACCGGAGACAGATTATTCTTAGGTCCAGATCTAGTTAGAGAGGAGATAGAAAAGATTGAGTTGATCCAAGAAAGGATGAAGGAAGCTCAGGTCAAACAGAAGAGTAATGTAGATAAGAGGCGTAAAGACCTAGAATTCTCAATTGGAAATAGAGTTTTATTAAAGTATCACCAATGAAGAGCGTGGTACGATTTGGAAAGCCAGGGAAACTGGCACCAAAATATGTTTGTCCGTTCCAAGTTATAGAGAGAATCGAAAAGCTCGCATATAAAATAGAGTTGCCGAGCAGTATGGTAGGTGTCCATAATGTGTTCCATGTGCCTCGTCTTTGCAAGTATGTGCATGATCCAGAGACTACTATTCCTCTGACAAAGTTGGATGATTTGATGATAGAATTGAATTTGACTTTTGTTAGACAACCAGTTCAGGTTGTAGCGAGAGATGAGTAAAGGTTAAGGAGCAAGATAGTCAAGTTGGTGAAAGTTCAGTGGAGCGACGATGAGAAGCACTGTACTTGGGAGAATGAAGACAAGATTAGAAATACTTATCTTGATCTGCTATGAGGGTATGTTCTATATTAGCATTATGTAGATTGTTGCTAGTCAGGTAGGCTAGTATGGTAGTTAGAAGCTATTACGGGTGATTTCCATGTTTAGTATTCAGTCCTTACTGAATTTCAAGGACGAAAATCTTTAAGGAGGAGAGTCTGTAACATGCCTAATTTTTAATAACATTATTCAGGAGATTTAATTAGATAGATTAAATAGAACAATGTAAATATTAGAGTGATATGGGATTGAGATTTGAAAACATAACTAGAGCGCGTGCTTAATTAAAAATAAAGAATGAGATTATGGACATGGTTTATTAGATAACTAATAAGAGAATAAAACAAGGGTTTAATGGGTAACTGCCGCACCATAATCCATTACCCTAAAAAATCTCGTTTCCATTTCTTTACACGTTCATTTCTAAGAGACTCAAAAATGTAAACAAAAGGAACAAAGCCGGTCATAACCTAGGGAAAGGAAAGGGGAAAATAAATTAAAGCTAAGCAATCAAGCAAGGAGAATTAATCAAAGATCAAATCCCAAGTTCCTTATCCTAATGAAGGTGAATAATAATCAAAACCACCTCTATTTTTGTTTTCTTAAATCATTTGATTATGGGGTTTATGTTTAAAACCTTATGTGATGATTTTAATGATGATATGCATGGATTCTATGTTATGTTTAATTCAAACAAGATTATTTAATAAATGTTTAATTCGGCTTTTAGGCAAAAGTCATATTTTTTGAATTTCGAATGCCATGAGGAATTCATATATTATATAAAACATCATTTTGGAGATGGATTTTAATTTTTGTAATTTTCCAAGATGTAAAATTTATTATGAATTTTAGACGGAAGAACTTAATAATTTGGGTTTAATATTTTTTTGTAATTTCGGCTATTACGTGGAAGAATTTGGGTTTGAAACTTATAAATGTTAGATAACATATTAAAAGTGAATTTCAACCATTTTTGGGGATTTTTCCTAAGCAGTTTACTATGGAAATTAAATTAATTTAGTTGGAGGAGTTAAATATTTTATTTGTTTTGTTTAAGGAATGGCTTATTTGTTAAATTATTTTAATTAGATTTGAATTGAATGCGGCAGTTTGTTTTGGAAAGAATTTGAAAAGTTTATGGCAACCAATTAATTTTTTACAAATAGGCAGGTTAGTTACAAAGCAATTACTTGAAAAGACAATAAAATAGTTTTTGTACAGAAGTATGGTTTCGCCACTTCCAGTAGTACCTTTCGACCCTATACTTCCGCCTCAACCAAGTCGAAACCAATACACAAGGTATTAATGCATTAGTACGTAGTGGATTGGAGATTAGATGTAGGTATGGAAATGAAACTATTCTTTTGAAGGGATCGAAGCCTGTTTAAATAGCTTTTGAAGATGTCACTTGCCTTGTTTTCAAAAGAATGCTTTCGAATAGGTTTAAAATAGCTTTCGATGAGGTTGCCGCCTTTTTATTAAAGTGTAGCTTTTGAATGGGTTACCTAATTTTTAAATTAATGCTTTCAAAAGGGTAGTTTAAACCTAGTCGAAACCATGCTGCCGACCTACACCTTTCGAATGAGTTGAAGTCATCAACTAGTACGAAAGATATCTTTTGTTTTATAAATATAATAAGTCACTTCCCAAAGTTTTCGAAAGAGCTTAGCCACATAAGGGTTTCGAAGGCAATGGCTTCGAAAGGGGTTTCGAATCTATCCTTCCTAATAATTTACTTAAATGATTTAAGATTTCAAAAATGATGGTTCCGAACCCATCAGTTTTCCCCATACTCTTTTATATGCAGATTAATGGTTTCGAAAGGGGAACTTTCGTTTATACTCACTTTGACCCAAAAGATATTTTAAAGATAAAACCAAATGTTTCGAAAGAGGTACTTTCAAATGGTTTTGAAGCAGCGCGCCCATGTATAAATTAATACTTTCGAAAGGATTGTTTTGATGGTTTCGACAGAAAGGTTTTGATGCTTTCGAAAGGTTTCGAAAGTCATATGTTTTGAGTGTTTCGAAAGGCATGTGCTTAGTGTTTTGAAAATCATATTTAAATGCTTTCAAAGGACGTTTTCCAATGGTTTCAAAATTAAAGGTCTAGGGTTTCGAAAGCCCTAGTTTTCAAAACAAGGAACTCGACATCATTTTCAAAGGAAAACCCATGGCAAACTAAATGAGTTTTGAAATGGCTTTTAAGCATGGAGGTTTTGAAGAAGCTTTCCTTGATAAAGTAATATTTAAAGGGATTAACCATGTTTCATATGAAAATGATTTCAAGGTTATTAAACCATAGATGTAGATTTTATTACATTATTATGTTTGCTTCTTTTAATACACATATTCACTGTAAAATGGACCCATAACTGTATGTTAGGGGAGAAAGGGCAGAATAGCTAGTTAGGTTGACCCAGTAGTGAAAATAAATTGAATTAGCTCTTGAATGAGTAGAATTACACCTAGGAGGTCAGGAAGACCAGAATATAGGATGCCTAAATACTGATTAAAGAAGTTGTCAGATAGACAGGTTCATAGTAAACCCATGAAACTATATTTAGAAAGAGTTATTGGTAGCGGCCAACAAGTTTATAGTGAACCGATGGAAACTATATCTGGATTAAGTTATTGACAAAAGTCAATAGGTTCTTAGTCAACCCATGAAAACTGTGATATAAGAGGAGTTATTAGAAATACCAATAAGTTCAGAGAGAACCCATGAAATAATTGAATGAAGTTATTGGCAGGGGCCAATATGTTCTTAATGATGCCATAAATACTATGAAATAGGACAGGTAGTCCACAAACTTAAATTTGGTTATTTGTCAACCCATGAAAACTAATAGGTAAATAGGACACTAGAACTATAACTGAGACAGATAGTTGAACGAATGGGGATAGGAAATCCAGAAATAATTTACTTGTTTGCATATCATCATAATATTTTAAATTGTTATGTTTTAACCATTCTGGATGTAGGAGCACAGTATATGATTATTAATTTTTTTTCGATAAGGTACTAGTGAGGGAAAAACCTATTCCACTAAGCGGCATGTTCACACTATATATCTAAATAGTTTCAGATAGTAGATTATTATTCATACCAAGCTTTATGTCTGACTTGAAGTTTATGTTTTCCCATTAAACTCTCGGGTGCTCAATTAACTTAAGTAGTTTGATAGTTGAGGTTTTTAGGTACCTCATTAGACGAATAAGCTTCCTGAGACGTGCAGGAGGCAAGATAGCTAGTAGGAGTTTTTTCTTTTTTGATTCTGTTGTGTTTTGTTGTAAAGGCAATGTTGTTTAATTTGTTAGACACACACACACACACTCTGGTCATCCAAGAGGACATCTTCGTATGTCACTCTTAGTGTATGTTGTAATAATTATATTTTCTATGAACGTGATTCTCGAATGTGGGATTACATAATGAATTTGAAATGATTTGAAATGGAATGTGAAAGTTTTTTAATGATTTTAACAAAAAAAAATCCATATCCATGTGTTTCTATTATGTCAATGTATCTAACATTACCGTATTTGGTCGCCAATGATGAATAACTATGGACTGCAACATCCATAGCCATTAGTTTTGGACCTCCGAGTGGGGGATGTTACAAGGATGTCACAGGGTTTACTTCGGAGTAGAAGGTATTAAGTGGCCGTTGGGTCTGCCTCATCTCCGTACAAGAAGTCTTAAATACCTATGACAGTGCCTAATAGGGGAAATGGGGTATGTTCATCTCTAACAAGAAATATTAAGTAACTGAAGTAGGCATTTTCCTTGACTTATATTAAGTAAGTCTAAATGGGATTTAGACTGTAGGGTCAGTGGGCTATGTTTGTATTATTGATAAACCAATATTTAGAAGTAGGGCAGGCATATAGACTTGGAATACCGGCGGTCCAGAGCTGTCAACAAAAAGTTGGGTTATGCCCTAATGGAATTCGCTTCCTACAAGTGTAGAATCTGAATGGGATAGCAAGGACCTCAAAGTTTAATTAGTTATTTCTTTATTATAGGTGGTCTAATTAATCCTTAGATAATTCTTTGAGATGCATTAGTAAAATGGTAAATTGTATAATAGAGTTGTATCTAAGGTTCATCGGCCATTATAGCTAAGGGTCAGTTGACTAGCAATTACATTGTGGAGGGCCGCTTTGGAGTTGAGGCATTAAACAACCGTTGGATCTGCCTCCTCCCTATTTAAGAAGTATTAAGTGGCCGGGGTTTTCAGTTGGGTAGTAAAATGTTTATATATATACACGTTGGGTAGGTAGGATATATCCTACGTGCATATGGAATTAAATGGGTAAGTCATAAATAGTAGACATAACACTTAAATAGAAATCAATCGTCATAAACTAATGTTATGGATAAAGTATGTAGTTTACCTGTCACCAGGCGTGATGCTAGATTAGTTGAGATCATTGCTAAGATGAAGACGGGGTAGATTCTATAGAGATAAGATAGTATGGACTCGACCAAGATGGTTGGCTCCGTAAAGACGGGAGATTGTTTGTTCCTAATAACAATGGGTTAAGGTATGAGGTTTTATGAGAGTTCCATCATTCGAGATTGACTATGCATCCCGATGGTGATAAGATATTTCATGACATGAAGATGACCTATTATTGGGAAGGGATGAAGAAAGACGTTGGGACATTCATCTCAATGTGCATGAATTGCCAATTGGTTATGGTAGAGCAGAAGAAGCCTAGTGGTTTGATATAGCCGATAGGAGTTCTTGAGTGGAAATGGAAATAAGTATCGATGTATTTCATCTATGGACTGTCGAGGGCTAGAGCAAGGTACGATAGCATTTGGATCATAGTCGATTGAATGACAAAGAGTGCCCGATTTATACCCGCCAAGTCAAGCAAAATGGTAGTCAAACTGGAAAAATTATATGTGAAATAGATAGTACAATTCCATAGTGTTCCAAAGAGCACTTTAAGTGACGGAGACCTGTTGTTCACTAGTGGGTTTTGGAAGAGCTTACAAGAGCATTAGGGACAAGCTGCATCTGAGTACGGCTTATCACCCACAAACTAACGGCAAAACTAAAAGATTGAATCGTGTCTTAAAGGATCTTTTACAGGCTTATATACTCGACTTTGGAGACTTGTGGGATGACCACTTACATCCCGTTGAATTCGCATACGTCAACAGTTATCAGTTCAACATTGGTGTGAACCATTCGAGGCATTATATGGCTGACCATGTAATGCTCCTTCGTGCTGGTGGGAAGTGGATGAAAACCTAATACATGGGCCAAACATGATTAAAGAAAACTCGAAGAAGATCGAGATCATTCGGCAATGGATGAAAGCTGCTCAATATAAACAGAAAAGTTATGATGATAAGCGACGTAGAGATCTAGAGTTTTCTATCGGCGTTACGGTATTTTTCAAATTCTCTCCACTAAAGAATATAATTCGGTTCAGTAGTAAAGGGAAATTGGAACAGAGATTTGTATGTCCTTTTTCGATACTAAAGAGGATTGAGAGCCTTGCTTACAAAGTAGACTTACCTCAAAGAATGGCAGGAATGCACAATATGTTCCACGTTTCTCACTTGCGGAAATTTTTGCATGACTCAAGCGTAACTATCACACCGGATCAAATATATGATATCGAGATTGAACCAGAGGCTTCAAGACCTCTTAGGCCTCTTTGTATCGTTAGACATGATATGAAACAGCTTAGGAGGAAGACGATAAGTTGGTGAAGGTTCATTGGAGCAAAGCGAAGGCGATTGTTCTTGGGAGACCGAGAAGAATATGGGGACAATTTATCTAGAGCTCTTTACTTAATGAGATTTTCTATTTATCCCTTTTATTTTCACTTATGATATCATGAATTATACTTAGTGTAGTATTCTACAAGCTAGGATATGCTTGGATGTTACATTTTTTGTTGCTATTGTGTATGCATGTTTGAAGTTTGATGGATGCCTATGCTTGTACATGATTTTTAGGTATGCGGGATAACCTTATTGATTTTGTTAGGATTTTGGGGGAAAAATTCCTAAAGGCAGAGAATGTAACGACCATATTTTATATATCGAAGGATTGTAAAATATTTATGTTGTTTTGATATTTGGTCATATGATCCTATAAATTTTGGAAATCTTACTCGATAATTTTTCCATTTTTATCAACGATTTTGACCTTGAAAATATTATATAACCCATAACTTTTCATAAGTGCTGAATTAGGGCCTGAAAACACTTCCATTATATCAGAATGATGGTTTCTCTTTTCGTAGTGGTGTCATAATAGAAAAAAGGACTTACCATTAGGGAGATATGTATGTTTGAAGTTTTACTTGATTTTGAATAGCTTAGTTAGTAATTAAGAAGATTAGTGGTTAAACCCAAGGCCCGTTTTCGGATTAGCACCCAGAAGGGCCTAATGGGACTTCTTGTCATTTCACACTTTCCAAAATAGTTAGAGAGGCCACCGTTATCATTCCCTTACCTTGAACCACTCTAAACCTTACTCTAATTGGCTAAAATTTATCATTAAAAAGGGATTAATGTGACTAGCACTTGGAATCGAAGGTTTGCTATTGGGATCGCTTGAAGATCCTGTTCATCTTGGGATTTGTGCATCTTTGGATTCGCTTTGGATTTGGTGAGTGGTTATGACCTCTCACTTACTAAATAACCATTATACACTTTAAAAAGATGTTTTAAAAATAAATTTTGGATCCTAAAATGAGTTTTAAATTAATCATATATGTTATTTTCAAAAAATCTGGAAAGGACCTATGAAATAGTTTCTTATGGATGTCTATTGTTCTTATAGCTTATACCTTTAGATTTAGGCTTCACTTTAGTATGTATGGATGTATTCTTGTTAGGATACATTGTATATGATGGTTGCTTGAATGACTGATGTTTGAATGGTTGAAAATGTCGATCGAATGACGATTTAGTTCTAGGAATAAGTTTTGGAACAATGATGACCCATGATGGTCAATCTTCCAAATGACTTGCAGTCCATAGAGTGGCTCAAGGAGGACACCTAAAGCTAATTTTAAGTTCGAAATTGTTTGGATTTTGTTTGCTTGAGTTATGGTCGATTGAAGATGGGTCAGTGGAGATTCAAAGGCTCTGGATCGGTAGAAAGTTGCTTCAAGTCTTGGTCGAGCTTGTTTTGAGTTTTAGGGGATTTTTGCTCTGGGTCACAAGTGAAGGTGTATGGGTCGCATGATGGAGGTATGGAGATTTCAAGTGTTGCAGGTTGTGCTTTGAACTTAAATAGGTTGCTTTGGGGTTTTCTTTAGGCTAGGAGTTTGCTTTCTTGAGGTATAGGTTAATAGAGCAAAGAGGGAGAATAATGCTAAGTGTTGGATCGATGGCCCATGGATGATTATCAATCCATAAAGTTTCTTGGCTCGACGATGGAGAAGTTTGAGCAATGAAGTGTCAGGTCAGTGGATTTTGTTAAATCCTGGGTCGGAGGTTATGGTTCGGTGATGAGGTTGGATCGGTAGCACTATGGTTCAGTGGAACAGAGAGTTAGAGCTATTTCGAGTCATGTGCACGATTACTCCAAGCCAAAGAGGTGATTTCTTCTAGTCATGAAGATAATCACTTCAGGCCTTCACATTAATACTTGCTTTGAGCACACCTTCATTTTTTGAGCTAAGGCTCAGGTCGGTACTGAACCATGAGGATCGATGACAACACATGATTCGATGATGATGATTCTATCATGGGAAGGGGTGGCTTCGACGATGGATAATTGTACTTTGAGATGTAGAATAGGTAACTACAAGTCATATTGAAGGAACTGTTGTAAGAAGGTTACGGGACAGACAATGATATTCTATGACTAATGATGCATGTCTAGAATAATTCCCAACCATGATGACATCAGACAAGAGTTGTAAGGATATGTTCCAGGAGGTGCTCTACTGCGGATGACGTATGTAAAGGGACCGTTGATGTTCATAGGTTTCGAGTGTACTCATGAAGCAGGGGTATGTGAGGACGCTCACTTGGGCATACTGGGTGCTTCGAATCACACGACGTTTTGATCTGTTTATCTTAATCTATCTACGACGGTGTAGTCTAGTTCCTAGCCTATTGAGTGGCAAGGATTTAAGTACCGAGAAATCGAAAATTTTGAGTGGTCCTTGACTATACGAGGAGGTCATGCGAGTATCATATATCCAATGAACTGAGTGGATGCGAGGATGAATGATGGATGCTATGTTTTTTTGGTTGCTTGTTACCCTAAGTATGCCACACAAAGTAGATTTCATTAATATAAATATCTAGACACCCATTAGTACGTTGATGTGTAGTACACCATGATGATTACTATGTAGAGTAGCATCTATTCTATGTAATGTGCTAACTCTATAGATGAAGGGACAGGTCAAGTATGATTTTCCATACCAGTTGTCCTAGTATATCAACTTTATAGTATTTGAGATCTTCTACAGCTTATACCAGACTGTCAGCTGACTTGGGATTTTATGTTTTTCTTTCTATTATTCCGGTACTCTTAAATGAGTAAATTAGGGATATTGGGCCTGGTGAGCATGTGGAGTTGGAAAAAGGATGGTCAGGAGGTCATAATCTTGTATACATTTACTTATTATGATTTGCTATTTCCCTGCACAGCACTATGGAGTTTGCTAGTACCTTTATTATCTAGAGACGGTTTATTTACGAGTTATTATTTAATGTACAACCCTATCACTTATGTTGTATATTGTATGGATATGTGTACTCTGATTTCTTTGGTTCATTCAGTTATTATTGTCTCACCTATTTTGTATCTGAAATATTTATTATTATATTTTATTCGATACGTTGTGATATATACAATAGGTTTTGTGATTGTTTTACTTTACAACCTCAAGTATTATCCCATATTGGCCGGACGCCGTTGCATAGCACTATACATGTATTATTCGGTGCCGATGGTGTAAGGCTTTCATCACACTAACACCAACAATCTGTGCCCTAGTGGGCTTGGATTTCAATTTAGTCAATCTTCGAGCCCATTAAGGTGCGGGTTGTTACAATGCTCCTAGGGCGGTACGAGTACAAGTGTAAGAAATAGGTAAAGAAATACTTCCACAAGTGCAAGAACGCATACATATAAACATACATGTATGCATGTATATAGATGGATGAACCAAGATAGCATAACTAATACACACGCACACACATATACATACATACATACATACATACATATATATATGTACATAATGAGCAACAGGCAGTTCAAACCATCGAATTAGTAAATAGAACATGAAGTAAAGGCACAAGCACATGAAAGTGCACATGAAAGTATATATAAGAAACCAAAGCACATGAAAGTAATCGAACATAATAAAATGAAGTAAAGGAACAAGCAAAAGAAAGTGCACAAATAAGTAAAGGCACAAGCATATAAGTTCAAGTACAAGTATAGTAAGTAACATACATATACACATATACATATATACACATACACATGTATACATGTATATATGCAACACAAGTTTAGTGTTGAAGTGAAATGCCTTGAACAAGGCAGTCCCGGTCAACACTGCCTTGGACAACAAGGTCCAACATAGCAATCCACTAACTCGGACATGAAGTCAAGAGGACATGATCAGGCAACATAGTGAAAAACAAGTTACAACATAGCAATCAAATTAGAAAACGGAAACCAAAGCAGAAATTCAAGAATTAATAAATCATCAAGAGCATTTAAATATAAATCGACAGCTGAGAAAAAGAATTTGTAAAATTCAAGTCAAATAACATATTTGCATATTTAGGAAATAAATTCCTATATAAGAAACCCAAATCATCATCGGCCAAAGATTAGAATTCGAGACAATATAAATTGAAATGGGCATAAATCATACCAATATCAATCGAAGAACACTCGATAACGAGGAGCTGCAAACATCAATAATCAGTAAATCAAAGTATGTAATCTATAAAGAAGGAAGGGAGCAAGGTGATTCGAAGCTCAACTTACAAACAATGGCTTTCATGAAAACCTAATTTCAGAACGAAGATGAAAGAGGCGGCTATGATTAGGAAACACTAAGTTTATCGAAGAACATCAAAGGGATGGGAGAAGGTTAGGGTTGACAGCAGGTGCTTGCTAGGAGAAGGGATAGCGAAGGCGCTCGGGAAAATAATTGACGGAAAGAATGCCATTTTTTTCTAGAAACGAAGGAAAGAGGGAGAAATAATTGAATAAATGCGGCCTTGAAATAATCTAGGAAACATTGAGAGCGAAGCCAAAATTTTGATAAGGAGCCAAAATGAAATTTTTGATAATTTCAATTAGACAAAAGATAAAATTTTGTCTGAATGGCATGGATGAAATCTCAATAGAACAAAGATTTCATGGGCGCACAACAGATGGTTTTTCCATGTGTTGTGTGAAACAGTGGTAAAGTTGGGATAATAGCAAACCTACCTTATGTTGCGTGATCGCTGTTGTCTGGTTTATTTTGTGGCATAACAAAGGCATTATTTATCCATGGCGACTTGCAAATGGCTGTAAATCAAGCATTTTGGAGTGCTAAGTCAAAGGAGAATGGTTGGCATACTATTTCAAAAAGGAAAAAGGGCAAAGGCTTTACTTGATGCGCAAAAATGCTATGTGGTTACGCACACCCCACGGGAGGAGAATCGAGATGTTGATGATTTGAAAAATCAGCTAGCTCAAGAAATGGGTCAACTTTCGGGTTGGTCCTAGTAAAAATTTCACCCCTAAACCAGAGTGAAGCAAGGAAGGTGGTGCACAAGGTGACCCGATATACCATATAGGATGGAATCTTATACAAAAGTGTTTTCACTAACCCACTACTAAGGTGCATGTCTATAGGAGAGGCTAAAGAAATATTGGATAATGTAAATCAAGGCAATCGAGGAGACCACACTAGGGGTAGACCCTAGAAAAGGAAATCTTATGGGCATCAATCTAATTGGAGAATTATAATAGCCATAGGTAGAGCTGATTATGCAGTAACGGCTGCGGATTATTTATCGAGCATGAAGTTTCGCTCCAAATGATCTCAGACATTAGATGATAGTTTTATAGTCATGAATTTGCCAACTTCTATCAGCAGCATGGAATCAGGAAAAGATTTTAATAGTGCCTCTCCCATAGGCCAATGAATAGGTTGAAGAAGTCAACAAGATTTGTAGAACACTCATAAGGAGCATTTGGAAAGTGATAAGGGAGCACATATGGATGAGCTGCCTCTAGACTTTAAGTGTATTGCACTTCCTATGAAACTACAATGAGACATACTCCTTTTGCTTTAGGCTATGAAATATAGGTTATACTTCCTATCGAAACTACGGTCTTATCTCATAGGAGAATCCACTATGACTTAGAAATGAATGAGGAATTGCTAAATATGTCCTTGGGTCTGACTGAGGAGAAGCGTGATGAGGCTATTTTGAAAACTGCAGCACTCTAGAAAAAAGTGGTGAAATAATGCAACCCTAGGATAGAGCATCACTTTCTTAAGGAAGGAAACCTAGTCCTGGAGATAAATTCCCCTTGGTCGGGTGCACCTGACTCGATCTGGGAAGGACTATATTTTATCGGTAGGGATCTAAGGAATGGGGCCTACATTCTCATCACCGTGGACGGAGAAATATCCGAGAAAATGTGGAATGTTTAAAACCTCTATTTCATTTATGCGCATTGACTATTGTAACTACGTGGATTAGGAATAGGTGTATTGTCAATTGTCATGGTCTTACCGAACCCTATGGATAGTTGTGCGAAACAATGATAGATGAACAATGCTACCAAACCACCACAAGAGCAACCGTCCCATATCAAATAAAGTCCCTAATTTCTAGAACTATATAGGAAAAGCCAGTATATACTTTGAAGCACCAAAATCTAGCGCATCATGGAAAGCTTTGACAATCATGGTTGATAATAGTGAACCAGATTTACCCATGATCAGGATATTATCATGGAACGGGTAGTTCACTGTTGACAACCAACCCCAAATTTTGGCCGACAAAGGTGGACTAGAGTGACCCTAAATGGGTGTCCACCATTAACGATTGTCCTCAAAACTTTTGGCCGGTGGTGGTAGACCAGAGTGATGCTAACTGGGTGTACACTACTGACGGTCGACCCTTAAATTTTTTGCCGGTAGTGGTGAATCAGATGACCCTAACTAGGTGTCCATCATTGATAATTGATCCTGACACTTTTGGCTGGTAGTGAAGAACCAAAGTAACCCAACCATGTGTCCACCATTAATGATTGGCCCCAAACTGTTGCCAGTGGTGGTGGACTAGAGTGACCTTAATTTGGTGTGCACCACTAAAGATCGGTCCCTAAATTTTTGGCTAGAAGTGGTGGATCAGAGTGACCCTAACTTAGGCCTGTAAATGGATACTTTCGGATACGGATAGTGCAATATCCGTATCCAAAATCATTTTCGAATATCGGATATCCGTATCCGCGGATGCGGATGGATACCGGATATTTATCGAATATTTTTCGATCAGTTCGCAACTGATTAATCTAAACAAATAAATAAAAAAATTGATTTATTATAAATTCGTTTTTATACTAAATATATAGAAATAATAAATACACTAATAAAAATAATTTAAAGTAGTAAAGCTTGATTTTTATATACATATTAATTTTTTTATCGGGATATAATATTAAAAGACAGTCATTTTATATACTAAAATATACAAAAAATAACTATAATCTTGATAAAAACCGAACAGATAATTATCGGATAAGGATATGGCCATATCCGTACCCGTTTTTTGAATATCGAATAATTTTTCAAATTTCAGATACGGATACGGACGAATTTTGGATTTTTCGGGTACTCATTGACAGCCCTACCCTAACTGGATGTCCACTATTGAAAATCAAACTCCAAACTTTTTATTAGTAGTGGTTGTCCAGAGGAACCCTAATTGGGTGTTTACAACTAACGATCGGCCCCTAAACTTTTGGCAATTAGTGGCAGACTAGAGTAACCCTAACTGGGTGTCTACCACTAACAATCGACCCCTAAACTTTTGGCCAGCAGCGGTGGACCAGAGTGGCCCTAATTGGATGTCCACCGTTGTAGATCAATCCATAGAATTTTGGCTAGTAATGGTGCACCAAAGTGACCCTAACTAGGTTTCCACCTTTGAAATGATTGCCTCCTAGACTTTGGATGGCTGTGGTGGACCAGAGTAACCCCAACTAGGTGACCACCATTGACGATCGTCCCTTAAAATTTTTGCCGACAGCGGTGGACCAGACTGACCCTAATTAGGTGTCCACCATTGACGATCGGCCCCAAACTTCTTGCGGGCAATGATGAACTAGAGTAACCCTAAATGGGTGTTCACTATTGATAATCAGCTCTGAACTTTTAGCTGGCAGTTGTGAACTCAACGTACCGACAGTCAAGACATGACTATTGCCTTGTTGGTTCATCATCGATGATCGACCTTGGATTTTTATGAACGGTAGGCAGCTGAGCTTAGTAAAACATGACTACTAATTGGGCCCTTTAGTGAAAGCAATCAATATTGGAATTACAGAGAATGACTACCAGCTAAGTGACGCTAGGACAAGCTTATACAAGGTGCACGTATAATATATGCACGAAAACGAACAATGACACACGAGACTAGATTATAGAGGCGGTCCACGAGAGATTGCTCACCATAGCGCACTTGATGGTGAATGATCATGTACAAGTGTGCAATGTAGCAATGAGAAGGCATTCCATTAGTGGTCGCTCACCCCACAGAACTTGACAGTGATTTATCCTTTGTAATTGCACGGGTTAGTGATGGGAAGATTATCGAAAGAGCTTACGGATAAATAGAGTATGACTTCATAGAGACTGCTTGTCTGATCGAACTTGCAAGTGATTTATCCTATGCAAATATGTTAGGGACAAAGGAAGAGTTGCCGGAAGAGCTAAAAATATAACGAGGAACCACTTTACCAGTATGCTCACCTTGTCGAACTTGTCCATGATTGATCCTATACAAGTGCTATGGTAGTAATGAAAAAATTGCTAACAGGCTAATGACTAAGCAAGAAGGTTGTACAAACACAACATAATAACTAATCCTGATCAAGTATGATAATTCCATTTACAAATTCTATAATATAGATATGCATTTGTGTAAATGTGCATATAGGAAATATAAAGTATAGGCCAAGGGGGACATCAATCAAAGATGAGGCTAAGATCAAAGCACAATCAAAATTGCACCAAAATCATCATATTATGTTCCATTCCCAAATATACTTCAATAGAAACTGCATACCCTACCGAACTTGTTAGTGATCGATCCCATATAGCATGCGTGGTGGTAGCAAAAAGGTTGCTAATAAGATGAGCAAACTCAACCATCACAAGGAACAAACATATCATGATTACTAGCCAGGTATGGACAACATATGTACATTTTACCATAGAATATATGCGTGCTTGTGTATGTGCTTACGTAGGAAAATGAGGATGTGGACATGAGTAGGTACCAAATGTGGCAACACTTAAACAACGAAAGAAAATTAGCTTCACAACACTAACACATGATCAACCCACATTCAAAACTTCGGCATAAACCACTTACTTAGACAAATATTTTGGTGATTGATCTATATAAGTATGCATGGTAGAGATGATGGAATCACTAGTGGAATAACTTGGCGATCATGTAGGAAAAATACATCGCAACAACCAATCTTCATTGGCCAAACTGTAGTCAATGCTACAAAATGCACATCAACAAGTCCATATACCATGGAACCACTGTATATTCCTTTTCCTAGGTACCCTGATACTCTCAAAACATTAAGAAGATAACGCAAGGTCCTCATGACCTAGGGACAAGGAGGTTGAGCTGAAGAGAACAACTCCTCGTCGAATGGAGATGAGAACCAGTGGGAAATCATGCTAGATGACTGTACTACCAAGAAAGTGTGAGATACAAACATCATACTGATAAAAGATGCCTTGGAATAGTCAACAAGATTCCTCCTGAGTGAATAGGGCACTCCACAACACACTAGCAGCAAAAAACTTACAGAAAGGACGGGAATAAGGATATAGATATTCAAGGATCGAGATAACAATTGCATAAGAAAGAAAGACGATTTTGGATGAAACAATGCATATTTCGTATCCTATAAAAGTATGCTTTAGGGGAAAGTGTTATGGACTTTTTCGCCCACAGCATCGTGAATATGAAAAGATATCAAGGAGCATAAGAATGATTGGAAGGTGTATAACCTAGGCGTCATCATGTAATCATAAGGGCAAGGCGAAATATAAAGGGAAAATTTGGCACAATCTAAAAATACACTCTAAGCACTTATATAATGTTCCTAAGTCTAGGACATGCATCTAGTTGAAACTACATCTCAATCCAAGCAGATTGTAAGTTATGATCATCTCAAAATTTCTCCGCTATCTATCCGACTTGGGACCCATCTTAGAGAGCTACTGCCTACTTTAAGCAACTGGACCATTCAATGGCATTGAAATACTATACTCAATGATACAAAGCTATTAGTCCAAGTTTCAATCAATTTTGACTTAATGAATGAGTTATGACACAAAAACATGCGTAGCTCAGTGGTTGTGTGCCAAGCTTCTAACGGAGAGGTCAGAAGTTTGATTCCTGGAAAGTGCATTAGTCTTATGGAGCAGAAGAAATGGTTCGATGAACACATCTATGAGAAGGAAGATAGATGAACAATAAAGATAGGAAGGCTTATAGCTTTGGGGACTGCCTAACCAAGTCCTTACCTAACAGAATTTCTTGGGCACTTCGAAGTAGCAAGGAATCATCTTAACCTTATCAAATCACCTTTAAATATCGACAGCCCACAATTGTTGTAACCAATCCATAAAGATTCGATAGGAAATATAGCAATCGAAGAATGGAGCATCATCACTTGGTCAAAGTACCCTAAACATGGAAGAAAGAAGTTGGCAAGAAACTCCTGGGGCGGTGCGAGCAGAAGTGCAAGAAGTTGGTAACGAAATAGTTCCCCAACTCACTTGTTCGGTTGTCAAGCTACTAGACAGGAATTCCTATTTGGTGGCCTATAACAATCTTCACTTCGCAACATGAATTATGCCGAGAAATATGAGCTGTTGGGATTTCTAAAAAAACCTTATACAGCATAAGTATGGAGATAGAGTTCAAATACATTCTACACATTTACATCTCACAGTGGAAGCAATTAAAATATAAATATAGAAATATTGACATTTTAGAAAAAAAGTCTTCCAAATACTTGATTGGCAATTATATTACTTCAAATTACAATACAAGTTTGACAACACTATATATAATAAGAAATTACATAAAAAAAAATAAGTGATATAGAGAACTCTAATGTGAAGCTCCTTCTTCTACATACTAAACGACTCAACTATCACCTTATATTGGTGGAAAATGGAAAGAAAGGAGTGGATCAAACAAAAGTCTGGCAAAAGAGAACAAGACTAATAAGATGATTAAGTGCAATTAATTCTAAATCGGTTATAAGTGACATAGAGTGCATATACCGTGTCCGTGAAATTCCATGGTCATATATCTTTGGATACTTATCTAACTCAATGGGACAATCTACAAATCGAACCTCATCTGAACAATTGGCCAATTAGGGATCTATTGTCCTATTCTAGCTCACAATACGCTTGGAGAGGCGAACTGCAAGCTCACAAAGTGACTCATCATATGCACCCCACCGGCACCCAACCTCAACTGTTGCGGCGAAATAGCTCTCACGCACCATCATTTTGGAGTCACCGTTCATGTACTCCCGCTAGTACTGGGTCCTACCTAGCTTTATATCATTGTATAGCCCCTTACAATCCTAGCCAGCGTCCACCCGTGCCATGTTTGACCAAGAAAAACATGCAGCACTCTACTGTTAGGACCGAGCTCTTAGTAGTGTTCCCACGCAGTGCTACACACACTCGATCGTAACACTCCTGAGTCTAATGCGAAATAAATTGCCTATCCCTCATTGACACCCCATGTTCAATGTTGACATACAAATGCAAACTAAATTCGCACCTACTACTCTAATAGGGAATTCACCACCTTATTATCTCTCTCTAGAACATAATAAGGCCTCAAAAAAATCCAACACAGTCCAACAATTATCAAGTTCATTCATTTATTGGGCTCAGGGCCAAAACAGCAAAATTGCCCATTTTTGACCATGTACGGTTGACCTAGGCATATCATAGGTCGACCATCTTCGATCGACCTATGGCTAGCCATTGTCTACCGACCCTTTACAAATTTTTAGGGTTTGATCATTTAAATTTTCGATTAGTGTATGCTATATTTAATTCCATTCATTAGTTTAATTCGGTCGATTTCATTAGCAATCTTGGTCCCTAATTCATAATTTTAATTCTCAATTTCAATCCAATCTAGCGTGTAATTTAGGGTTTCACTATTATTTAATTCTTACAATTTGTATATTAATTTGGTTAATTAATTTCAGGCGGTTAACCCTAATTCTAATTCAATTACTTTTTTCCAATTTCTAGCAATTCTAGGGTTCACCATTTAAAATTAACAAGTGTCAATTCAACAATTATAGTATCTAACTCAGTTGTAGATTTTAGGGTTTAAAGTTTGCTAATTCAATCTCAATTTAATGGGTTACCTAGGGTTTTTAAGTAATCTAATCAATTATAATAGACTTAAACTTAATTCAAATAACCAAATCATTAGATCTATGTCCACTTACCTCTATCCTTAGCTCTAAATCTAGTTCCAATTATGCTTATTTTACCTAGATCCACTTGGCCTTCCTTCCAATTGTTAGATCCTTCTTTTAGTTTAAGTTTAGATTGGAATTTGTACTTGATTTGAGGATTTGAAATTGATTCGGAAATTAGGGTTTCAGCTTACAATTTGGCAGAGCTTTGCTGCAATGGGGAAACTAAGGACTTAGGCTGACCCTAGGTGTTAATTTATAGGGGAACTCCACAACTATCAACCATCAAATCAGCTCCTAACTCAATCCCAAATACACATTCGAAACTTAGCCATCATGTAACGATCTTGTATGTAGAAAATAAAGTGACCGGAGGCCATGACTATCCGATCAACAAGGGTCGGGTCGGGTCGACCACCCCCTGTCGAGATGGGTCTTGTGATGGTCGACCTGGTCCATGTGTTATTTTTATTTTTATTATGTTTTCTATTTTTAATTTCTTATTTATTATGACGCTTGCAACTCTCTCGTATTGACTCAAATTTCGACAAGTTATATATGCAAATCGTCTAGAAAATTGCTACGGATACAATGGTGCAAATCCCGTAGCCAAATTCGAAAGCTTGTGAAAATTTTACTTTTAAGTTCATTCTTAAATTTTAATTATATTTTCTCAGTTATTCTAGAATAATTCCGGGGTGTTATATTATCCTTCCTTAAAGGATTTTGTCCTAAAAATCACTAGGTCCAGAAAAATGCGAGCAATAACCAATAACCAAAATCTGCATCCATCTACTCATCCATCATCCATGGCAACCATAATCCTTAATAATTCTAATGTAATTATGTAATGTGGAATGCATATAAACCTAAACTAATGCAAAATTTGTAGTAAATCTACCGATTCAGTCGACCTCCATGCAAGTATGCCATGTTATGCATCTAAATGCATGCAAGATCCTAATGATATACAGATAATTCTATATGTATCCTCAACCATACAACCACATGCAACATCCTTATGGACAATATCCATAGATGACAACAAACCAAGAAACAATATGTACATGATATGAGTGTATGCCTATAGGACCTCGTATCCTAGCGTGTAAAAATGTATAAATGCAACCATGACATCCGTATACATCCATTAGCATCCATCACACATAACATGTCCTATTGACACGTTTACAACCATTCCTATCATCCAAAGGTCTCAACCTAAACGGTATACCACCTAAATCCTAAGCTCAAAGGTAATCTAAGCTTCTTTAAGTAAAATGGCTTGGCGTAGATAACTACCTCACATAGACACTTCCCTAAGTACCTAATGACGGTTTCCTAATATTTAGGTTGTATCGTATCTCTCCTTGGGGATTTTCTACTTGCTTGTTCTCTGTTGTGGACTTAGCTCCATGGAATCTATACGGAGTCGGCTTCATGGACTATGCCAGGCCTCTCGTCGGTATTTGCTTCCTGCTATTTGGTGCAGTCCTTGTCTTTCTATCAATTGGATCCTGACTAAACTAACCAACTCTCGCCACCATCCAAAACTTTCCATTTCAATCATATGTGCATTAGTACTTTAAACAATCCTTGCTACTAACTCAAACGGTGTCATCTTGTACTATGGTAAACAACTTGAGCATGAGTATGCTCTCACTAACCATAGCTCTATAAAACTTCAACACACAACATATTGTCTTAGCTCTTTCGATGGTGTACCTAATCATCTCTACACCTAGATAACAAGTGAGATAACTCAACTGTAGATTTCACTTCCTCTTTCTATGGTACTTTCCACTTAGCCTTTTGCTACACTTCATTTTCCCTCAAGGTTGACCAAACTGTTGATTTCCTAAATATAAAAGGATGTCACAACTTCTTTTCCAAATTCATCTCAACTCAAGTCATTTCCCTTTACCATTGGACTGTTTACCAAATTCTTTAAAATCATGGTACTTATGTATCATATTTATGGTCTACAATATCTATCCCATGTTCTACAAATGGCAGTTTGGTCTATCTCCCTTTAGCCTTAACAACGAAAGTCCTCAAATTCATTAAAGATATAATTTAAGATCATTCTAACCAAATAATTTCCACTCAAGGGTTACTTCACTCGCCTATGGTTGGTATGCACACGACTATGTATTATATGTCAACCTTCCATAAATTTTCTTAAGAAAACAATCTTCCATCGATCCGAGCGATGTTTGAGAAAAATATTTTTATCCCCTTATTCATATCTTACCCAAAAAATTTCCCAAATACTTTTACACGACAATTTCCTCTGCATTCTCAATGCATGCTATAACACCACCTTTTGACTGAGACCCAAATTCTTGAATTAACTATCCATCCTAAAATCTTGACTAAATTATCATCTAGGATGTCCTCTTTGCATTTTGAATTTTGAATCCTTTTTTCTATTCCTTATATCATCTCACAACTGAGGATTTTACCAGACATAGCCACTTATTACTCCATTCCAAACACCATATGGTTGAGATAGACAAATATAAGGTGACCCCTTGCTATATTAACCTAATTAATATAATAATAAATACTTTGGTTTATACTTAGGTACTTTTGCATTTTAATGCATTAGAACTATACTTTTTCCTAAGGGAAACGTTAATACTGTAACTTTCCATAAATTATCTAAAAGATGATTTGTGCTATGTTTAGAATTACAAGGATTATCTCTTCTATTTATTTTTCAAATAGACGGTATAAGATATGGCAACTTTCCCTATTTTTTACGTCTAATTCATTTAGGTACATTCCTTGTTATTCCAAACGATACATTATTTTCTTGGACCTAACTAAATTATAGAAATTTACATTGCTACACACTTCATTTCAACGAATTAAAATACTACTTAAATCTCATTCCCATTTTATAAAAACTTCGAACTATTTACTAGTCCGTATCAATTACCCCACCATTTACCGCAATGACTAATTTACATTTTTACTTGCTCAAGTCATGTAAGTTTAAGAATCTGGAACTTATTGTATAATTTCTTTTATGATGGTTCTCATTAATTTAGGCATTACTTTCCTCATACTTTCCATATTCCAAAATATGTTACACTTAACCCTACTATTCCAAGATTTACATCTAACATCCATGGAATGTAACTACTATAACATAAATCCAATAACTTGAGAAAAATACATACTTTCTCATTCTTAAATTCACCTGTTCTGCCCGTAGTCTATAAGTACCCTATCCTCGCATACATGGTGCCGATTAATATCATGCTGCCATAATGTCGATCCTATACTTATCGCCCCGTTTAAGATTGCCTAATATAATCAAGGAAAGTCCTATTTATTGTATAACACTCTGAACAAGGATTAAAGTAGGCCTTGTTTGACCCTTTATCATTTCAAGTCAAAAGACTTCTTGCATCTGTAGTATTCTTAATATAATTAAAACACCTTGACTTATTCTTATTTTGGAATGAGTTTACTTAAGTCATACGTGGTTGGAGAAACAAAAGATGGTGTTCACCTTTCACACAATAAGAATTATACCTAGTACTTTGTCCTTTCCACGCAACCATTTCTTAAAGAGGTTACTAAGTTCCCATATTACTTTTTACCTTTGACCAAACCATTTCAAACTTTCCAAACTTCTTTGTCAACTTAGACCTTATAGGCTATGCAATCCTATCTATCTAACTCCAATTTAACCCTTTCCTTTTAAGTTCAAGCGGTAATCCTAACACTTTTTTACTTTATTTTTTAAAATTAAAATATTTCTATTTTAACATAGTTCACGCAGAAATGTTAAGTCTTTAAAATTGTAAAATACTCTTCATTTTTAACATTTTCACAAATTTAGTAAGTTTTCTAAAATTTTAAATTGCTTCAATCATTTTTAAAACATTTTCTTTTATTAGGATCATGAAATACACTCAAACTATCAATGATGATCAAACTTACCTTGTCAAAAAATATACATAAAAACATATATTTCTAAAATCTTCTTTTGTAAATAAGAGATTTTCAACCATTATTATTACTTTATTATTTTCAATATCATTTTTAAAGTTTGATAAAAACATTTATGAAATATTTTCAAATGCATAACCTTTACTTCACAACAAAAGGAGTTCAAAATTAGTGCATTACAGATTTTTTTTAAAATTTCACAAGTTATATTATTAAAAGCAAAATATATATTGAGGTAAGTGCAACAATGTGCATAAAGGACGAAATAAAAGCTCTAAAACAATTATTGGAAAAGTAACTTTTCACCTATTTCTCTATTTTTACTTCTTAACAAATTTCATAAAATTTGTCCGACTATTTTATATAAAACCATAAACCAATTTTTCTTCTTCAAAAGTTCTATTTAAAAACACAGTGCACATTGAAGGTAAGGATAGCAATGTGCCTAAGAGACAAAACAAAGCTTTATAATAATTATTAAAAATTTGCTTTTTGTCAAATTATTTTAATCTCACTTTTCAAAAAAAATTAGATAGTTTGCCTGATTACTTTATAGTAAACCATAAAACAACTTATTTCCTTTTTAAATATCAAATGTCTACTGTTTCGCATTTTCCAGAAAACGTTTTCAGTGTTTTACTACTTAAATTGGAGTAGACAATAGTAAACAAATTACACCAGCCTACATGTTCCTAACAAGGCTTTAGGTGCTCAAGGTTATTATTAACCCCAAAAAATGGATCGACACCCAACATTAAGATGAAAGCATTAGTTATGATTAAATAAACGGAAAAGCACTAAAAGAAGACACAATTTTTATAGTGCTTTAACGTAATCACCAACTATGTCCACTTCAATCTTTTATTAGTTGTCACTCTCTGGATTACAATTAGTTATATTAACCATAATCTAGCGGATTTCAGATTTATAATAGAGTTTTTAGAGTGTTTGAGTGTCACTGGTACAAAGAATTCGCTCATCCAAGTCCTAGAACAACAAACAGTTGTTTCTTAGTTGACATTAATGGAGGAGAGGTTAGAAGTGAAGAAGTAGAAGAGTCTTTGCGGTTAGAAAATCCATATCCTATTTTGGTTGCTCTATGATTTGTATTTATAGGGGTAGCGGTTGGGCCAAGTAGAGAGCTGGAGCAGAGGCCTGAGAGTGTGCAAAATCTCAAGTGCATGGGGATAACACAGTCATGTCGGTACCGAGCTCTCGTGTTTGTCGGTGGTTAATCCCAAATGTATCGAACTTTTTTCACTTCCTTTCCCACATCGTTTCAAGGCATCCTTTGTTATTTTCCTTGATCGTTTATTGTCCAAAATAATTCGTCGTCTACTTCCCTGTAAGATAGCTCGGAATCATCCTTTTTTCCTAAGAGGTCGGTGGTGACTTTTTTCCTTAGCTCGAAATGACTTGTACTTTTTACAGCACTTCTCTAATTCCATATGGAGCTGTCCTAAGAAGTCGCAACATCCATGGAGTTATTATGAGAGGTCGGTTCCTATATGAAAGGTCGGTACTGACTTCTCTCCTTGGTGAATTTTGAGTTCAAATTTCTTAAGCTCAATTCTCTAGTCATTTTAGGTATGCCTCCAAGTTTTCAAGTCATTTCATCCTCATTTAATTCTTCTAAGTCCAGCCGAAATTTGCTTTGCTAAAAAGCATAATTAGTCATCGATACTTGAGCTCTTCGGCTACTTCAATCTTGGTGAACCGTGCAGTTCCTTCGGATTCTCTTTTTAATAACAAGTCGTTCCAAACCTGCTATAGCCTAAGACTCTAGACTCTACCTAAGTATAGTTTATACATCATAATCATTTGAAAATCACTAGCAGTTATTGCATTACATATTACTTATTACATCACATATCTAATTTTGAAGCTATTTCATCACATATCCAAAATCATCCCATGTTCATCCAGGATATATCAGTTTTCTTCAATTACAAGGTGTTCAATTCCTTTTATTAAGTCTGTTTCCGTTCTAAGGTTAGATCTCTCCGGATTGTTTAATTCAGTTTAATGTGCGATCTCTCCGGATTGTTTAATATTTAATCTAAGGGAATCGATCTCTCTAGATCATTTATTGTTTAAGTTGAGAGGACGATCTCTTCGGATCATTTAGTGTTTCAATTTAGGGTTTCGATCTCTCCAGATCCTTGCTGAGTCGGCAAAGGGACACAACAACCAAGTAAGCTCATCCACTCACTCTTCGATGAGGGGGCTTACTTTCTGTACAAGCCCATCCACTCGCTCTTTGGCAAGGGATCTTTCACCTTGCACGTCGTCCCGTCTCTCCGGTCAGGACTCTAAGACGGTCGGTCATCGCATTCAAGGTCAATTTTTCAAATTCAACTATTCAAATTGAATCAAAGCAAACTAGCAGAAATCTTAAGTGCTTATCCTAGACATCCAACTTAAAGCATGCATAGAGATCAATCTAGGTCTCGTACACGTGTAAGTAATCCGATGTTATTATTATCCTAAGCAATCACCCTAGATATCCAACCTTGGTGGTTGCTTTAATTGGCAGTTTGGTTCCTCACCTACTCGCTGATTATTTGAACCAGTTTCTCTATCATATCATGAAGGTGTCGACACTCACTTGTTTCATGTCCATCCAGCTCATGGAAGAAGCAAAACTTTCCAGTAGACTTCCTTCTTGGTGGCTTCTGATAGAGGATCTTCCCACTAATATAGATATATCCTATTCATGGTTTTGATCAAATCAGTGTAGGAAGAGAACTTCGGCTCCCTCCTTTATCTTTTCAGTTCCCTAAAGTTGCCATCGGTTCTCCTTTTTCCTTTGTCTTTTCCATTTCCTGCTTAGGACGGTTCTTTATCTTCCACGTGAATAACTTCAACATCCTTAACTTCATCCTCAGCTTCAGCGTCTATTTGTTGCAAATATCTCTCAGCTTCATAGTGGAGTTCTGTAAGATCCATATGTGGATCCCTTTCCAGTGCACCTTTGAAATCAGTCTTACTCACAACTCTAGATACCGTGGCCATTAGGATTGATAATGGATTCGGCTTGTCAACCACAGCTACCGTTGTATTAAATCTTGTTAAATGGCTTCGCAGGGTCTCTTCAGGCCTTTGCTTTACACTCGATAGGGTCAGTACATCCCTTAGTCGTGAGACTCTGAACTGTCTCAAGAATCTGCTCAATAGGTTGGGCCATGTGCATATGGACCCATTCTCTAACTATTTGAACCACATTGCCGCCAAGTGTTTTAAGTATAATGGGAAATCCCATTACCTCCTCAAAAGCACCCAACACCTATATATCATATGTATCTCATTAGATGAATCGTCGGGTCTGTCTTTTCAGCGTACATTTTCAGCGTCGTAAGCTTGAAATTGGGAGGATTTCTCATGTTTCGAATATTATAAGTGAATGTGATTCTATTTGCATCATCTACACCTTGATTGGGGATTCTCCTCTCACTATCCTTCTTACCAATTCAACAATTCAGCTTCCACCATCCAATGAATGTCATCGTCCAAAAGGGATATTCTGCTCCCTGTTCCCGTAGGGGAATTTCAGTACATATTATAGCACATACTCTACTGATTGCATGTTAGCATTCTAATTTGTACCTCTGGTTAATTCTATCCTCTGTTCCTATGAGGAACCTCTGGCACATACTCGTCCATTCGTTGCTAATGCATATTCTGATTTGTGTTCCTAGCTCCAGCATTATCTATTCCCGACACTCCAGTAGTCACGCCAACATTGGTCCTAAGTGTAATTCTCTCGTACCAAGTTTATTTAGGTTGGTACTTTGTTGTTCTGTTTTCAGGGGCATTGTTCTAGTTTGTTTCACTCTAATCCCAAATGCTCTTGCATTAGTTCCTCGTCCTTGGTTCTGAATTTCAACTACTCTAGCATTCCTTGTTGTCCCATCTTTTGGAAGAATCCTTCAAGCATTTCATTTTTTTAGTTACCACTTCACCTTGCATCTCCTTCATCATTCTCTCCATCTCTTATTTGGTCATGTAGGTGGATTGATGAGAATTTGAGGACACCTCCTGGCTACCCCTAGGGTCTGCTTGACTTGTTCCCATTTTAGATCCAGTATTAAGCCTCTCATCTTTTTCAAATCTCAGATTTAAGTTTTAAGTTTTCAAATCTAGCTTGTTCTCAGTGAAATCACCAAAATGTTAACCCAAAAAAAGGGATCAACACACACCATCAAGATGAAAGCACAAGTTAAGATTAAATAAAAGCAAAAGCAATAATAGAAGATATAATTTTTATAGTGGTTCGGCGTAATCTCCGGCCTACATCCACTTCAATCTTTTATTAGTTATTCTCTCTCTAGGTTACAACTAGTTATATTAGATCTGACCACAATCTAGTGGATCTTAGATTTGCAATAGAGTTTTTAGAGTGTTTGAGAGTCACTAATACTAAGAATTTGTTGATCTAAGTTCTAGAACAACGAGTAGTTGTTTCCTAGGTGACACTAATAGAGGAGAGCTTAGAAGTGAAGAAGTAGAAGAGTCCATGTGGATAGAAAACCCGAATCATATTTTGGTTACTCTATGGTTTGTATTTATAGAGGGAGCAATCGTATTGGGCCAAGTCAAGAGTTGGAGCAGTGTCTAGATAGATGCCCGAGAGGGTGTGCAAAACATCAAATGCATGGGGATAACACAGTCTTGTCGGTTCCGACCTCTCATGTCGACTCCGACCTCTCATGTTAGCTATATAGTCAAAGCCTCGCTAAAGCCTTACTAAATCCCCGCTAAAGCACGTAGCTCTCGTTGGCTGCTATGTCTTTTCAGTTTAGCCCCACTGAACAGTAGAATCGCTTAAAGCTCTGCTATATCCCGCTACATCCACTAAATCAATGGTTTTTAGCACCCGCTTTAGAAAAATTAATACACAATGGTTAGTTTGACTATTTCTTTTAAACAAAATCAACAAATTTAGGTTAAAGACCTAAGTTTAAGGCCTTCTCGATGTAAGTTAGAAATGTATTTTAGTAACTAAGTCAAGACTCTATAAATCATGATATTCTTCATTTTGTTATATAAGTTCAAAAAATATTTATTTTTCGTACAAAAATGATGTGAGAATGAGAATTAATTAACTTTAGAGATTTAATTTTATTTCCAATAAAGTTTTTTGCACTTCCGCTATTTTCTCGCTTTATCCCCGCTACAACTTTCTAGACCTCCACCTATATAGAATCGCTAAGCGCTTTAACTACACAACGTATCGGTACTAACATCTATGGCTAATCCTAAATGTACCGAACTCTTTTGCACTTCCTTTGCCACATCATTTCAAGACGTCCTATGTTATTTTCCTTGATCGTTGGTCGTCCAAAACCAGTCGTCGTCTGCTTCTCTCCAAAACAGCTCAGAATCAGCCTTTTTGCCTAAGAGGTTGGTAGTGACTTTTTTCCTTAGCTCGAAATGACTTGTACTTTTTACTGCACTCTTCTAATCCCATATGGAGGTGTCCCAATAAGTCGCAACATTTATGGAGTTAATATGAGAGGTCGGTGCCAACATGAGAGGTTGGTATCAACATCTCTCCTTAACGAATTTTGAGTTCAAATTTCTTGAGCTCAATTCTCTTGTCATTTTAGGTATGCTACCAATTTTTCAAGTTATTTCTTCATCTTCTAGGTCCAGTTGAAATCTTCTTTGCTAAAAAGCGGGTTAACAGTTATATTCTTTCCAAGGAAGGTCAAATCAAGTTTATTTCCAAATACATTACCTTGCTTAAATATGGAAATAATCTAGTCATACTCTTGGGTAAATATGGATTTTTGCAACTACTATTAATATAGTTTCTATTTTAATAGGGGAGTTTACCTAAGTTTGTAAAATCTTCTTCCATGTTCCATTTATATAGGTCTCTAGGCACCAATCTTTTTCTTTCACCCTTAATTCAATCATTTACTTGCTCTTGTTTATGGGGTAACCCACAATAATCGAAGAAACTTATTTTCCATTTTAACCGTTATAACCTTAACCTTCACTTGAACCCGCAATCGTTTGCTTATATAAGGGATACGCCAACAACTATCTTGTATGCACTCATGTATAGGGTGTTGTGTACCAATACACATATTAGAAGATCATAATTAGCTCCCTTAGTCAGACTTTGCTCCTCCTATATCCTAAATTTTTTTCTCATTCTCACTATCTGCGTTTGATAATTATTTTCAACCTCCCCGTAGATAGCATAGGCACGAATAAAAGAAATTTCGATATATAGATAAAATCTTTAGTAATCTCTTTGAAAACTTATATAACACACACCCAGATATATTTCCAAAATCCATTATTGAAAACTTTTGAGAAACATTTTGAAAAACTTCTTGAAAAACCATTTTCTTTTTCAAAAACTATTTCAAGTACGTCTCTCAATACACGCCTAAATTCTAGGGAATCCTTAACGTAAGCTCCGATACCAAATGTAACAACCCGCACTTCCCGGCGCGAGTCATGCCGAAAAATACGAGCTATTGGGATTTTCAAAAATGTTTCAGAGCATAATTATAGAGATAGAGTTCCATTACATTCTAGTGACGCAGAGGATTATAACGAATGACGACGAAATGAAGATTTCGTGTAACTAATCGAAGATCGATTAGATAAAGTAATATAAATCGATTGATTGAAAGATACCGAATGCCCAAATTCGTTGATCTCCAAAAGATACCGAATTCTAGCTATCCCCAACACGTTGATCGCGCACGATACCGTGTAAAAGATCTATGATTCTTCGACGTTGATCTCGCGCACGAGATTCCGTGAATCGGCTTCAAATCCGTTGATTCGAGCGCACTCGATTACAACAAATGGAGAAAGGAGCTCACACTCAACTTCCAATTTCAAAGAGGCACAAAGCACTCAAACAAAAGTTTATTCAAAATCAACCAAGTTTACAAATGACCCAACATCCCTATTTATAGGGTTACAACACAACACTTACATCACAAAGCCTTCACGACATAACATATCTGCGACCTACGACCTAACTTAGGTCGTTAACGACCTAACAGTATGCGAATCAACACACAGCTTAAGAAAACACAAATACAACATATCAAGCGACTCAACGATTCAACAACAAACGAGTTAACATCATACAAACGACTTATCAACCCATGCGACCTAAACAAACACGGTATAAGATCTAAGCGACCTAACAAATCAGCGGCTTAAGCTTCAGAGATATCTTTTCTACGACCTAACTTTGAGCGACCTACCGGTAAGCGCGATCCAAGGCTTAGGTCGCTAGGTCGTAACTCACTAGGTCGTTGGCAACTTAAAACATGTGAACCATGATACGCTGCTTCACTAGGTCGTTCGTGACCTATCTTTGCATTACTAGGTCGCTTGAATGCCTTGGTGTCTGATGTGTTCCCTTGCGAGCGACCTTCACTAGGTCATGAGCGACCTAAGGCCTTTGAGCGACCTTCACTAGGTCGTGAGCGACCCAAACGACTCAATTCTATTGAGTTAGTAGATTGCACTGCATCATCCTCCCCTGGTTGACAAGAATTCGACCTCGAATTTGCACCTTCCTCTTCCACAACAAGCTCGTCCCCATTATACGGAATCAAGTATTTGACATTGAAAACATCAGAAGTATGAACATTATCCGGCAACCTCAACTGATACGCATTCTCAATGATCTTCTTCAAGATTTCCACTGGACCAAATTTTCGAGCTTTCAACTTGTTGTAAGTTCCAACTGGAAACGATCTTTTGTCAAAATGGCGTAAACCAAATCACCTTCTCTGAAGTTCACATTTCTTCGCTTCTTATCTGCTGTAACGATCCCGATTTTTAATTTAATTTAAATTGATAATTAAAATGAATTTTGAAATAAAATTGTAGATTAATTTGAATTTTTCAAATTAAAATAGGATATTTATTTATTTGGACATTGATTTTACAATTTAATTGAGAATTTGAAATTGTATATTTAATACCTTATAAAAAGAAAAATAGTAATATCCTAAAATTTGTCAATATAAATTTATAATGTATTCTAAACTTTAGAAAAATTAATTTAAAAATAAATTGAGAAAAGTCTCGAAACAACTGTAATAAGTAATAACTATATATGGATAGAACTCCAATTTCTTTTGAGTTTAAAAATCTTGAGACATTAAATATTTTAAAAAAATCATTTGGATTCAAAAAAATTTTTTTTTTATAATGCATAAGTATGTGTATGAATATAATAAATGGGCATAAATGTTTATATTTCAAAGCCTAAATTTGAGATTTGGATTTAAATTTGAAATGAATGTTTTTTTTTTAAAATAAATGGCATTTAAAATTCATCAAGATATAATGTATATAATATAAATGTTGGCTAAGAAAAATTCTTTTAACTTTGTATATGTATATACACACATAAAAATGAATTAAGAGGTGTGTTCATTTATGAAATAAATATGATATAAAAAGAAAGATTTAAATAACATTCTTTTGTCTTTAAAAATTTAAATGTAAACATATACATACATGCACATGGGTTTGGAGTAAAGAGATTAACAAAAACAAGAGATTATGATATTTCTTACAAATGGCATCAAATACAATCAGATTGAATTGAATAATAAGATTAAAAAAATAAAATTACAAAGACCTTTCCATTTCCCCACATGCAATTATGATAGCCTTTTTGAAATCTAAAAAGTAAACAGTAGAAAGATTTGAATATCTCAAACTATAACACCAAATAAAGTAGAAAGAAGGCAGATCAGGAAAGAAATGATGAAACCTGAAAAACCAAAAAAAAAAAGAAAGAAAAGGAAAAAAAAAAGAAAGAAAAGGAAAAAAAAAAGAGCAGTTTTCAAAAGCTTCAACCTCAATCTTAAGCAAAGCCAGGAAAATTAAAACAGAAAGATCAAAACAAACCTGAAAATCAAATAACCAGATCAAGTGTCCCAGATCTTTCAAAACAGAAGCATTTTCAGTTCAAGTATCAAGTAACAAATTAAGCTGTAACTTATGTTCCTCCTCTCAGGTAAATGTTAAACTTTAAAGTTTAATAGATTTGTGATTTCAAAATCAAGCTTTAACATTAAAAGGAAAAAAATTCAGGAAAATTTGAAGATGTGGTTTATAAAAAAAAAAAAAAAAGTGGAGCTTCAGTTTTCCAGTGAGCAGTTTTCTCTGAGAATAAGTGGATAAAGGTAAGCAATTTTTTTAAGATTTGAACTTAATAGTGTTAATCAGTATTAAAGAAAATAGATTTAAACAACTTTATCAATCTAAGTTGTAGGAAGAGTCAAGTTCAAGGCAACGGATTGATTTCTGTTTCAATTGTAGGAGGTTCCCCTGTTGTATATAACAAAAATTCATGTTGTAAGTAAGAAAAAAAAACTTTTGTTATTAATAAAGTATATAGGCAAATGCAATAGGAAGTAAACAAAGTGTTTTTTTTTACAATTTGCAGATAAAAGCTTCAAAGAGATTAAAGAAAAAAAAATTATACAGGCCTTCACCTATCTTTGAAACTATCAGGAAAAACCTTTCTGTTTCTGGAATTTTCATGTGAGTAAACCTATGCTTGCTCTAATTTCCTTTGTGTTTGGATTCTTATATGAATGCTTATATGAATGTGAATGGCTTTGCATGTGAATGAGTGGCCAAGCTTGTGTTTGATTTTCCTGGAAACATTTGTTTCCATGTCTCTGTCATCCTGTAACATTTTAGTTATAGTGATATATAAAATCTCTCTCCCCATTTCTCTTGGAAAAAAATTGAATTGAGAAACAAGTGAGTAAACTTTTCCAGAAACTTAATTATTATGTATGAAATTTGAATATGGTTTGCATGCAACAAAATTTGAATGAATTATGCATCTTTGCCTGTGTATGTTGATGTACAGGATTGTAAATTCCGTTCTAGCTACAGGTTTAATTTTTTTTATGAAAATCTGTTAAGAATCCAAGTTTCTTGATTCCAGTTGTGTTAGATTTAAGTATCAGAGAAAAAATGTTCAAATTCATGTAAGATTGAAAGTTAAAAACATTTAAAAGGATAATACTCAGGACTTAAAACCTGGAACAAGAAAGCACTGTTGAAATTCAAGTCATGATCAATTTCAAAACTGGTAAATTTTAATTTCAGATATGCCATCTAAAAGCTTATCGAAAATTATGATTTTTGGAAATAAAATCAAAACATTTAATTTAGTAATCACTAAGATAAGCCGAGTTAACCAGATTAGGGGTTTTTGCAAAATTCCGACCAACGAGATGATGATGATGGTTGTGACTTGGCGTGGAGTGGAAAGGTCCTACGGTGAGTTGGATAAAAATAAGTGGAAGTATCCTAGTCCGTTGTAGCAACGGCGGTGAGGAGATCAAATTTTTAACCCTAATTTAGGCATTGGTCGGAGAAATAGTCGTTGGGGCTCCGTGCGTGCATCGAGTTGCACATGGATTTGGGGGGTGTTATCTGTGTGGATGAGGTAGTCATGACCGGAGGCTAAAATTGTCTAGTGGTCGGCGTCAACAGTTCGACGTGTTTTTCTGTAGCTTGGTTTCATTACAGTTGGGTAGATAGCAAAATTTTCGATCTTGTTGACGAGATAGGTTTCTGGATGCTCATGGGGTTCAGGTGGATGGCGTTGACTTGGGGGTGGTCGAAGATTCAACTAGCGGCGGCGAACTCGATTGTGCATGTGCACATCACCCATGGTTGTACCAGTATTGTGTTTGGGGAAGAAGAGTATGGGATCGAAGTAGTACCCGGGGGAATTGGTGAAAACTCGAAGACGAGCTAGTGATAAATTAGCATTGCATCAGGTTTGATTTTAATACTTAACAAAATTTGGAAAGAAAAAAATATCAGCGCTCGGGTCAAATTTTGTAGGAGCTCGAAGCAAGCAGGAAGAAATCCTAGGGAAGACTCGAAGTGCCTCGGGTTTTATATACAAAGCAGTTTTGTTTTGAAAAAATGAAACTTCAACTTTTTGTATGATTTTAATTGCCTTTTATTAAATGATGATTTTATTTGAGCTTTAACTAATTAAAGTTTAAACAAGACATTTTAAAGTAATTAAACTCAAATTAAATTTTGTTACATTAACTCAAGAATTTATTTATATAAATTGAATAATGAAATTAAGGAAGGTAATTAGAATAAACATTATTTTAAACAAACTTAATATTTTAACTAGCTAATGTAATAGAGATAATTTATAAAACAAGCTCTAAAGAAAAATCAAAGTAATTAATTTATCTCTTGATTTATTAAATAATTGAAGATTTGATAATATAATTACTTGAGAAGTAATTACTTAAATGTAAGGTTTAATTAATTAATAAAAGTAATTAGGGCTTCATTTATAAACAATTAAGGATTTATTAATTAGGGTAATTAATTGAGGAATGATTAATTAACGAAGATGATTAAGATTCAATTAATTTTAATTAAGGATAACTAATCATTGATTAAAGATAATTTATGAAAGTAATTATGTGGTTAATTAATTTAAACCACACAATTTATTCATCTTAATTGTAGATGTTTGATTGTTACTGAATGATGTGTGTTGGATTGATATTTTGATATGTGATGTGATGTTATTTGATGCTTTGTGCTAAGCTGTTATATCTGTGGTATATATATATATATATATATATATATATATGATTATATAAATATGCAAATCCTTTGACCCGTAAAACGGCATTTGAATTTCGATGCGACAGGGAGTCGGATTCCAGTTGGGTATCCGAAACCCACATCGAATCGTAATGATTGAATCTGTGATGATTGATGATGTTGCACTATTGTGTAAAACCCCTGGACCACACTTATGCACACACAAATATGGATTGCACGTGGAAATGAGTTAAGTCACAGATTTCGAAAATAGTTTTAAAAATTGAATTTTTGAATCCAAAATAGTTTTGAAATTAGAATTGAAAGCTTTTGAAAATGAATTTAAAAAAAAAGAAATAAAAGTTATTTTGAATAACTTGATTGAGTTTTGAAATTTAAATAATTTGATTTAAGTTTGAATTAAATATTTGGAAACAAATTCTATGATTTAGAAACTATGGTTTAAAAAGATTATTCAACTTATAAATGGGTTTATATGGGTTTTTAAACCATTTTTAAAGTGTTGTTTTGAGAATCTAAATTTAACCCAAGATTTTAACTTGTATAAATGAAATTGGATTTTTTTCGGAAACGAAAACTATTTGTTTATAATAAAATCTTTCATATAAGAATTGAATTTCTAATTGGTGTTAATGGTATTTCGAGTTTAAAATGAAATGGTTTTCCAAGTCATGAATAAATCTTTGGAACGGGTTTGAAAGCTATAAGTTAAATCTTTAACATAAAAAAAATTGCATGAGTAATCCTAATTGTAACGGGAATTGTTTTGAAATCTATGAATAGATCTTTGTGAAACTAGGTGAACTTTGTGAAATAAATCTTTTTGTTAAAAGATTTGAAATGGTAATTTGTTTAACCATTTGAAGAAAAGCTTTGGATTTTAAAAGTTGCGACTTAACTAAAATCCCATATCCATATGTTTTCAAATATATTGTGCTCATTATTCGGTTTAGCCGGGGGAGGACCTTGTGTCATATAACCCATTCCGAATAATGATACGACAATATGGATAGCATTTGAAGACCGATGGTGAAGACCGGATATTTCCGAAAACGAAAGGATAACTCATCGATTGTCTCTTCACTGGTTGATCCCCGGTATAGAGATCTCCATATGTGATGGGAAGTCCGGACGCGATTAGGGATTACCCGGATTTGCAAGGGCTTCTTCGGAAGTGCCTTCGGTTCTGTTCGAACCCGGAACAGACTTGTATGGTTGTATGTCCGATGGTACACTTTGGGATATTAAATTGATATCTATCAAATACATTTCTGCTTAGTGGCGGAGAATTTATTCTCTTAGCTTAACACCCTTCTCTGGGACGTACGAGCTCAGAGGTTATGTAGTTGATATTTATCAGTGATATACTCCCAGTTTGGTAGTGTGGCATGCTAAGTGCTACTGTGTGTTGATGATCATTTGTTGATCATTTGTGATCAAAGCATGGTTTTTGTGTAAAGCGTAGCTTTGTGGACGAGACTGCATCAGGACCTCACACCCCGAAAATGGTCGAAACAGGAAAGATGCGGCAAGGTTATGAGGGTCGCGCCCTTTAGGGTGTGTCATTCCCTTCTGGTAAAGGGTGGTATCATGGTATGGAGCCCAGATGCTTACTCATGTGGATACTGCAGATCTATTACTTTGTGATTGCTTTGTGGTTTTGAGGCGCCTCAGATAAAGGTCCCAAAGGACCGGGGGATGGCATGCTCGAGTAGTAGTTACCTAGTTACAGAGGTAACCCGGCCTTGTGTTGGCAGAGATCCGGTTAGGTTCTCGGGACGTCCCGCTAGAGGCGATCCCATTGGCAGTAGGATGTTCCTTTGCCTGACCATTTGTTGGAAATCCAACCAAAACAATACGCGCTCTGTACGGTTTTAGTTGTATAACCTGCCATGGAATGTGGTGGTAATCTGCTTCTGAACATGGTAGCTATAGTAGGTATAAGTGCGAAATGCCTATGCTGGCTACGATTTATATTATACTTTCGAAATGGTTTTCCACACTTTGCACTTATAGTAATAACATTAAAGAAATTTTTCTCGTATCAAGCATATTAGACTATCATAAGGAGAAATCTCCTCCAAGTCTGCGTTTGCATTGTGTGTGTGGCGGGAGGCCTTTTGGTAGTTTTATTTTTCAAAAAGCATTGCGGATTTATTTTAAATTCTTTTGTTGTTCATTTTAAAAAGACCAAATGTTTTTTTTGCTCACACCAGTCCCATGACTGACCTGGTGTTTATTGTTCCTATCCTAAACTCTGGGTGCCCACTATTTTCCCACACGGGCAGTCTAGAGTTGGGGTTTTCAAATAATCAATAGTAGGTGTAGATTCGATAGCTTTCAGCCTAGGATTTGGCAATCGCTTTTGGACGAAACTTGCTTATCTTTGTGCATCATTATTGGGAGTTCGAGCTATTTCTGGATTGGTGTTTTGAAGATGGAGTTCTCTCATGAAGACCATATTAGAGATTTTTGTTCCGCTGCTAGTGTTATCTTTTCTTGTCGCTGCTATTGTCGTGTATCATATCTCCGATGTATATTAATATTCATTGTATCATTCTGTTGTATCAGATACTGTATCAAATGTTGTATATTGATATATTCTTTTTCTTCCGCTATGTTGTATTACTTAATGGTGTTATAAGCTCCGGCGAACCAGATTCGATGTTTAGATCTACGGCATTTGAATACGAGTGTCGTATTCGGTGCCGATTTTTGAAGGCCGAGTCCGGATCGTCACAATTGGTATCAGAGCTGAGGGTTAAAACTTTAGCTCAGGAGTATAACACATTAAGTAACTCATTAGAGATAGGGTGAAGTATACCCTAGAATGAGTATATCCTTAAGATATCCGTTCGAGTGCCTCAGTAAATTCTCTTACTATCCACTGATAGTAAGTATGAGTGCGAGAAGAGGACGAGATAGCGGACAGGGAAGTACCACTACAAATGGTCAATACCCTGCAACAGTGGGAACAACCTTTCTTCTCAATCTCCTTTGATTCGATTCCAAAATTCTTTTAATGGCTTCGTGACAGATCCAGAAAGAAGCTTCAGTGTGATGGTGGCCCTACGAATCATTGTAGAAAATCCTTACTTCGTATCTTCATCGGTTTCTTATCAGCTTTTTGTTTTGAACTTTAGCAAAATTGAAATTTGAATTGAAATAAATTGGTTAACAAAGATAAGGATAAATTTAAATTGTATCAATAAAACGATGTCGGTTAAAATCAGAGTTGAAATCCATACCTAGCGGTTGAGAAATCGTAAAAGATTGAACCCATCAATCTATTCTCTGGTAATCCGATATGTTCCACGAACGATTAGTTATCCCTTCGAACTAATCCATGCCCTTGCATATTCGTAGACCGATGGACCTAAATATCTTGTGTAATATTATATGAGTTTGTTCTCATATTGTCGATATTCTGATTTGGTAAGCCAAATACAGAATTAATATTCATTTTGATTTGGAAAGATATTTCTCTATCGTCTATTCTTTCTCGTCTTCCTTGCAAATTTCGACGACGAAATTTTCTTTAAGGGGGGAATCTGTAACGATCCCGATTTTTAATTTAACTTAAATTGATAATTAAAATGAATTTTGGAATAAAATTGTAGATTAATTTGAATTTTTCAAATTAAAATAGGATATTTATTTATTTGGACATTGATTTAACAATTTAATTGAGAATTTGAAATTGTATATTTAATACATTATAAAAAGAAAAATAGTAATATCCTAAAATTTGTCAATATAAATTTATAATGTATTCTAAACTTTTGAAAATTTAATTTAAAAATAAATTGAGAAAAGTCTCGAAACAAATGAAATAAGTAATAACTATATATGGATAGAACTCCAATTTCTTTTGAGTTTAAAAATCTTGAGACATTAAATATTTTAAAAAAATCATTTGGATTCAAATTTTTTTTTATATAATGCATAAGTATGTGTATGAATATAATAAATGGGCATAAATGTTTATATTTCAAAGCCTAAATTTGAGATTTGGATTTAAATTTGAAATGAATGTTTTTTAAAAAAAAATGGCATTTAAAATTCATCAAGATATAATGTATATAATGTAAATGTTGGCTAAGAAAAATTCTTTTAACTTTGTATATGTATATACACACATAAAAATGAATTAAGAGGTGTGTTCATTTATGAAATAAATATGATATAAAAAGAAAGATTTAAATAACATTCTTTTGTCTTTAAAAATTTAAATGTAAACATATACATACATGCACATGGGTTTGGAGTAAAGAGATTAACAAAAACAAGAGATTATGATATTTCTTACAAATGGCATCAAATACAATCAAATTGAATTGAATAATAAGATTAAAAAAAAAAATTACAAAGACCTTTCCATTTCCCCACATGCAATTATGATAGCCTTTTTGAAATCTAAAAAGTAAACAGCAGAAAGATTTGAATATCTCAAACTATAACGCCAAATAAAGTAGAAAGAAGCCAGATCAGGTGATGAAACCTGAAAAACCAAAAAAAAAAGAAAAAAAAAAGAAAGGAAAAAAAAAGAGCAGTTTTCAAAAGCTTCAACCTCAATCTTAAGCAAAGCCGGGAAAATTAAAACAGAAAGATCAAAACAAACCTGAAAATCAAATAACCAGATCAAGTGTTCCAGATCTTTCAAAACAGAAGCATTTTCAGTTCAAGTATCAAGTAACAAATTAAGCTGTAACTTATGTTCCTCCTCTCAGGTAAATGTTAAACTTTAAAGTTTAATAGATTTGTGATTTCAAAATCAAGCTTTAACATTAAAAGGAAAACAAATTCAGGAAAATTTGCAGATGTGTTTTATAAATAAATAAAAAAACAAGAAGAAGAAGAAAAGTGGAGCTTCAGTTTTCCAGTGAGCAGTTTTCTCAGGGAATAAGTGGATAAAGGCAAGCAATTTTTTTAAGATTTGAACTTAATAGTGTTAATCAGTATTAAAGAAAATAGATTTAAACAACTTTATCAATCTAAGTTGCTGGAAGAGTCAAGTTCAAGGCAACAGATTGATTTCTGTTTCAATTGCAGGAGGTTCCCCTGTTGTATATAACAAAAATTCATACTGTAAGTAAGAAAAAAAAAACTTTTGTTAATAATAAAGTAGATTGGCAAATGCAATAAGAAGTAAGCAAAGTGTTTTTTTTTACAATTTGCAGATAAAAGCTTCAAAGAGATTAAAGAAAAAAAAATTATACAGCCTTCATCTATCTTTGAAACTATCAGGAAAAACCTTTCTGTTTCTGGAATTTTCATGTGAGTAAACCTATGCTTGCTCTAATTTCCTTTGTGTTTGGATTCTTAAATGAATGCTTATATGAATGTGAATGGCTTTGCATGTGAATGAGTGGCCAAGCTTGTGTTTGATTTTCCTGGAAACATTTGTTTCCATGTCTCTGTCTTCCTGTAACATTTTAGTTATAGTGATATCTAAAATCTCTCTCCCCATTTCTCTTGGAAAAAAATTGAACTGAGAAACAAGTGAGTAAACTTTTCCAGAAACTTGATTATTATGTTTGCAATTTGAATATGGTTTGCATGCAACAAAATTTGAATGAATTATGCATCTTTGCCTGTGTATGTTGATGTACAGGATTGTAAATTCTGTTCTAGCTACAGGTTTCATTTTTTTATGAAAATCTGTTAAGAATCCAAGTTTCTTGTTTCCAGTTGTGTTAGATTTAAGTATCAGAGAAAAAATGTTTAAATTCATGTAAGATCGAAAGTTAAAAACATTTAAAAGGATAATACTGAGGACTTAAAACCTGGAACAAGAAAGCACTGTTGAAATTCAAGTCATGATCAATTTCAAAACTGGTAAATTTTAATTTCAAATATGCCATCTAAAAGCTTATCGAAAATTATGATTTTTGGAAATAAAATCAAAACTTTTAATGTAGTAATCACTGAGATAAGCCGAGGTAACCAGATTAGGGGTTTTTGCAAAATTCCGACCAACGAGATGATGATAATGGTTGTGACTTGGCGTGGAGAGGAAAGGTCCTACGGTGAGTTGGAGAAAATAAGTGGAAGTATCCTAGTCCGTTGTAGCGACGGCGGTGAGGAGATCAAATTTTTAACCCTAATTTAGGCATTGGTCGGAGAAATGGTCGTTGGGGCTCCGTGCGTGCATCGAGTTGCACATGGATTTGGGGGGTGTTATCTGTGGGGATGAGGTAGTCATGACCGGAGGCTAAAATTGTCTGGTGGTCGGCGTCAACAGTTCGACGTGTTTTTCTGTAGCTTGGTTTCATTACAGTTGGGTAGATAGAAAAATTTTCGATCTTGTTGACGAGATAGGTTTCTGGATGCTCGTGGGGTTCAGGTGGATGGGCGTTGACCTGGGGGTGGCCGGAGATTCAACTAGCGGCGGCGAACTCGATTGTGCATGTGCACATCACCCATGGTTGTACCAGTATTGTGTTTGGGGAAGAAGAGTATGGGATCGAAGTAGTACCCGGGGGGGAATTGGTGAAAACTCGAAGACGAGCTAGTGATAAATTAGCATTGCATCAGGTTTGATTTTAATACTTAACAAAATTTGGAAAGAAAAAAAAAATATCAGCGCTCGGGTCAAATTTTGTAGGAGCTCGAAGCAAGCAGGAAGAAATCCTGGGGAAGACTCGAAGTGCCTCGGGTTTTATATACAAAGCAGTTTTGTTTTAAAAAAAAATAAAACTTCAACTTTTTGAATGATTTTAATTGCCTTTTATTAAATGATGATTTTATTTGAGCTTTAACTAATTAAAGTTTAAACAAGACATTTTAAAGTAATTAAACTCAAATTAAATTTTGTTACATTAACTCAAGAATTTATTTATATAAATTGAATAATGAAATTAAGGAAGGTAATTAGAATAAACATTATTTTAAACAAACTTAATATTTTAACTAGCTAATGTAATAGAGATAATTTATAAAACAAGCTCTAAAGAAAAATCAAAGTAATTAATTTATCTCTTGATTTATTAAATAATTAAAGATTTGATAATATAATTACTTGAGAAGTAATTACTTAAATTTAAGGTTTAATTAATTAATAAAAGTAATTAGGGCTTCATTTATAAACAATTAAGGATTTATTAATTAGGGTAATTAATTGAGGAATGATTAATTAACGAAGATGATTAAGATTCAATTAATGTTAATTAAGGATAACTAATCATTGATTAAAGATAATTTATGAAAGTAATTATGTGGTTAATTAATTTAAACCACACAATTTATTCATCTTAATTGTAGATGTTTGATTGTTACTGAATGATGTGTGTTGGATTGGTATTTTGATATGTGATGTGATGCTATTTGATGCTTTGTGCTAAGCTGTTATATCTGTGATATATATATATATATATATATATATATATATATATATATATATATATGATTATATGAATATGCAAATCCTTTGACCCGTAAAACGGCATTTGAATTTCGATGCGATAGGGAGTCGGATTCCAGTTGGTTATCCGAAACCCACATCAAATCGTAATGATTGAATCTGTGATGATTGATGATGTTGCACTATTGTGTAAAACCCCTGGACCACACTTATGCACACACAAATATGGATTGCACGTGGAAATGAGTTAAGTCACAGATTTCGAAAATAGTTTTAAAAATTGAATTTTTGAATCCAAAATAGTTTTGAAATTAGAATTGAAAGCTTTTGAAAATGAATTTCAAAAAAAAAAGAAATAAAAGTTATTTTGAATAACTTGATTGAGTTTTGAAATTTAAATAATTTGATTTAAGCTTGAATTAAATATTTGGAAACAAATTCTATGATTTGGAAACTGTGGTTTAAAAAGGTTATTCAACTTATAAATGGGTTTATATGGGTTTTTAAACCATTTTTAAAGTGTTGTTTTGAGAATCTAAATTTAACCCAAGATTTTAACTTGTATAAATGAAATTGGATTTTTTCCGGAAATGAAAACTATTTGTTTATAATAAAAGCTTTCATATAAGAATTGAATTTCTAATTGGTGTTAATGGTATTTCAAGTTTAAAATGAAATTGTTTTCCAAGTCATGAACAAATCTTTGGAAACGGGTTTGAAAGCTATTAGTTAAATCTTTAACATAAAAAAAATTGGATGAGTAATCCTAATTGTAACGGGAATTGTTTTGAAATCTATGAATAGATCTTTGTGAAACTAGGTGAACTTTGTGAAATAAATCTTTTTGTTAAAAGATTTGAAATGGTAATTTGTTTAACCATTTGAAGAAAAGCTTTGGAATTTAAAAGTTGTGACTTAACTAAAATCCCATATCCATATGTTTTCAAATATATTGCGCTCATTATTCGGTTTAGCCGGGGGAGCACCTTGTGTCATATAACCCATTCCGAATAATGATACGACGATATGGATAGCATTTGAAGACCGATGGTGAAGACCGGATATTTCCGAAAACGAAAGGATAACTCATCGATTGTCTCTTCACTGGTTGATCTCCGGTATAGAGATCTCCATATGTGAAGTCCGGACGCAATTAGGGATTACCCGGATTTGCAAGGGCTTCTTCGGAAGTGCCTTCGGTTCTGTTCGAACCCAGAACAGACTTGTATGGTTGTATGTCCGACGTTACACTTTGGGATATTAAATTGATATATATCAAATACATTTCTGCTTGGTGGCGGAGAATTTATTCTCTTAGCTTAACACCCTTCTCTGAGACGTACAAGCTCAGAGGTTATGTAGTTGATATTTATCAGTGATATACTCCAAGTTTGGTAGTGTGGCATGCTAAGTGCTGATGTGTGTTGATGATCATTTGTTGATCATTTGTGATCAAAGCATGGCTTTTGTGTAAAGCGTAGCTTTGTGGACAAGACTGCATCAGGACCTCACACCCCGAAAATGGTCGAAACAGGAAAGATGCGGCAAGGTTATGAGGGTCGCGCCCTTTAGGGTGTGTCATTCCCTTCTGGTAAAGGGTGGTATCATGGTATGGAGCCCAGATGCTTACTCATGTGGATACTGCAGATCTATTACGTTGTGATTGCTTTGTGGTTTTAAGGCGCCTCGGATAAAAGTCCCAAAGGACCGGGGGATGGCATGCTCGAGTAGTAGTTACCTTGTTACAGAGGTAACCCGACCTTGTGTTGGCAGAGATCCGGTTAGGTTCTCGGGACGTCCCGCCAGAGGTGATCCCATTGACAGTAGGATGTTCCTTAGCCTGACCATTTGTTGGAAATCCAACCAAAACAATACGCGCTCCGTACGGTTTTAGTTGTATAACCTGCCATGGAATGTGGTGGTAACCTGCTTCTGAACATGGTAGCTATAGTAGGCATAAGTACGAAATGCCTATGCTGGCTACGATTTATATTATGCTTTCGAAATGGTTTTCCACACTTTGCACTTATAGTAATAACATTAAAGAAATTTTCTCGTATCAAGCATATTTGACTATCATAAGGAGAAATCTCCTCCAAGTCTGCGTTTGCATTGTGTGTGGCGGGAGGCCTTATGGTAGTTTCATTTTTCAAAAAGCATTGCGGATTTATTTTAAATTCTTTTGTTGTTCGTTTTAAAAAGACCAAATGTTTTTGTTTGCTCACACCAGTCTCATGACTGACTTGGTATTTATTGTTCCTATCCTAAACTCTGGGTGCCCACTATTTTCCCACACGGGCAGTCTAGAGTTGGGGTTTTCAGATAATCAATAGTAGGTGTAGATTCGATAGCTTTCAGCCTAGGATTTGGCAATCGCTTTTGGATGAGACTTGCTTATCTTTGTGCATCATTATTGGGAGTTCGAGCTATTTATGGATTGGTGTTTTGAAGATGGAGTTCTCTCATGAAGACCATATTAGAGATTTTTGTTCGCTGCTAGTGTTATCTTTTCTTGTCGCTGCTATTGTCTTGTATCATATCTTCGATGTATATTGATATTCATTGTATCATTCTGTTGTATCAGATACTGTATCAAATGTTGTATATTGATATATTCTTTTTCTTCCGCTGTGTTGTTTTACTTAATGGTGTTATAAGCTCCGGTGAACCAGATTCGACGTTTGGATCTGCGGCATTTGAATACGAGTGTCGTATTCGGTGCCGATTTTCAAAGGCCGAGTCCGGATCGTCACATTTGCCAATTGTTTATACTTCTCGTTTGATGTAAGAAATCGTCCATGAACAGTTCTGTGACATTCCTGTAACTCATTTACGAAATCACAAGCCCGCTTAACAACTCCCTTCTGATATGGCACTGTCGTCAAATCCAACGATCCCTTCAGAATTGCCGAATATACAACTTGAAATGGACTAAATCCAGTACTTCGATTAACAGCGTGATTATGTGCAAATTCCGCCTGACATAACTTCATATCCCAGCTCTTCAAATTATCTTTCACAAGACATCTCAACAAGTTTTCCAAGGATCTATTCACCACCTCCGTTTGCCCATCTGTTTGCGGATGATAAGCGCTACTAAAATTTAGTTTCGTTCCAACCATCTTCCAACAAACTCATCCAAAAATGGCATAGAAATCGCATATCCCTGTCAGAAACAATGGTCTCAGGTAACCCATGTAATCGATAAATCTCTTTAAAGAATAACTGAGCAACCCGGACTGCATCAACGGTCTTCTTACAGACTATGAAATGTGCCATTTTCGAAAATCTATCTACCACCACATATATGGAATCATTTCCTCGTTGAGTTCTTGGCAAACCCAAAACGAAATCCATGCTGATATCAACCCATGGTCTGGTAGGCACGGGTAACGGCATATATAATCCCGCATTCGTAGCTGTTCCCTTGGAAACTTGACATATGTGACATCTCTCCACAAATCTTTCAACTTCTTTTCTCATGGAAGGCCAAAAATAAGATTGAGAAATCAACTGCAATGTACGATCTCTACCTACATGGCCTTCTTCATGTAACTCCTTTACAATCTTCATTCGTAAACTTCCCCCGGGTATACATAATTGATTTCCCTTGAACAGAAAACCATCCACCAAAATATACTCATCCAGCTTTCCCTTTGTGACTTCATCCATAACCTTAGCAAAGTAAGGATCATCCACAAGCAATCCTGGCAACACATCAAATCCAATCACTTCAACTTTTATTGTAGTCGATAAATGATTCCTCCTGCTCAATGCATCTACCACGCGATTCGTAATTCCCGACTTACGTTTCACAACAAATGTAAATTGCTGAAAGTATGCAATCCACGATGCATGTATAGCTGAAATTTTCTCCTGCCCTTGCAGATGTTTCAAAGCTTCATGATCCGTATAAAGAACAAACTCCTTCTGAAACAGATAATGTCTCCAGTGCTTCACAGCTTGCACAATAGCATAGAATTCTACATCATAAGTATTATATTTCATCTTGGACCCTGAAAGCTTCTCACTAAAATAAGCAATAGGACGTCCCTTCTGACTCAACACCCCTCCAATCCCAAGCTTCGATGCATCAGTATGTAACTCAAACAACAACTGAAAATCCGGCAAAACTAGAATTGGTGTTGTCGTCAAAAGTTCCTTGATTCGTTCAAAAGCAAATCATGCTTCCTCTGTCCATGAAAATTGCTTTCCTTTCATACAATCGGTAACTGGTGCCATCACGCTACTGAAATGTGGAATAAACCTTCGATAGAATGATGCTAGCCCATGAAAGCTCCTCACTTCAGTAATTGACTTGTGTTGTGGCCAACTTCTGACAGCTTTCACTTTGCTTTCATCCACTTGAATACCCTCCTTTGACAGAACATATCCCAAAAACAAAACACTGTGCGTCATGAACACGCACTTCTTTGCTGCTGCATAGAATTGCTCCTGTCGTAGAATAAATAGCACTTCTCGCAAATGCTGGATATGCTCTTCCATACTCTCACTATAGATCAAAATATCGTCAAAGTAAACTACTACGAACTTCCCAATAAATGGTCTGAAAATCTGGTTCATCACTCTCATAAAAGTGCTAGGAGCATTTGACAAGCCAAACGGCATAACCAGCCACTCGTATAGACCTTCCATAGTTTTAAAAGCAGTCTTTCATTCATCACCCGGTCTAATACGAATCTGATGGTATCCACTCTTTAAGTCAACCTTTGAGAACACAACAGCCCCACTCAATTGATCAATCAAATCATCGAACCTCGGCATAGGAAACCTGTATCTCACAGTGATCTTGTTTAGAGCCCGACTATCCGTACACATCCTCCACGAACCATCCTTCTTCGGTACCAATAAGGCTGGCACTGCACAAGGACTCAAGCTCTCCTGAACACGCCCTTGTTCTAACAACTCCTCCACCTGCCTTCTCAGTTCATCATGCTCCTTAGGACTCATCCTGTAATGTGGCCTGTGAGGTAATACCGCCCCTGTCACAAGATCAATCTGATGCTGAATATCTCTCAACGGTGGTAACTCCTTTGGCAACTCTTCAGGAAACACATCCCTGAATTCTTCCAATACTGGTTTGACTTCCTCTGAAATTCCAACCTCCTCACTACTTTCACGTCCGATCAATAAAAACACTTTAGGCTCATCTTCCACTTCCTTAACAAACTCCTTCAAAGATAGCAAAGTTTTCAGCTCTTCAATCTCCTCCAACTTGCTTTCTTCTTGTTGTCGTTTTTTAGGAACCAAAGTGATTTTAGTGCCCTCGAACATGAAACTGTAGCTGTTGGTACGACCATCATGTTGCACAGCTCTATCGTACTGCCACGGTCTCCCCAATAATAGATGACATACATCCATATCCACAACATCACACCAAATTTCATCATTATATTTCTTCCCCAACGAAAAATTTACACAAGCTCTTCGATTAACCTTCACTTCTCCACCTTTCTTCAACCAAGATAACTTGTAAGGTTTAGGATGCTTCTCAGTCTTTAATTCCAACTTCTTTACAGTCTCTGTAGAAATGATATTGTCACAACCTCGCGCATCAATAACAAACTTGCACACCCTTCCCAAGATAGTACACGTTGACTGAAAGATGTTACTCCTCAACCAACTTGAATCATCCTCTTGCTTTGGTGTCAAACAAGATCTCCTCATCATCAAATTACGTCCTTCGTCTCCCGACAATAATTCTTCCTCCTCGGCTTGTGGCGAATTGGAACATTCTACTTCTGTATCCTCATCCTTAACCTCAGCAACCATCGCTCGCTTCTTTGTCTTTGGACATTCATTTCTCTTGTGACCAAACTCCTAACAATTAAAGCATCTGATACCACTATTGACCTTGGTCTTAGCAACTTCATTGACAACTGGTTTCGCAACAGCCTTGGAAACATTCGCATTGCTACTAGCCCCTTTCACTTGATTGTTGGAATTTGTAACACGCCACCTCCTCTTCTGCCTTGCTTCTCCCAAGCTAATGCCTTCTGGTGTGCTTCTGCAACAGATCTAGGGTCAAACATATTCACCATATCTTGAATCTGCATTCTCAGTCCTCCAACAAATCTAGCAGTCAGCTGTTCCTCTGTCTCCATGATATCATTCCTGGCAATCAATTGATAAAATTCATCCGCATAATCATTTACTGACTTTGTTCCCTGTCTCAAGTTCTGCAATCGCTGATACATAAGAGATTGATAATTATACGGTAAGAAAGTAGCCTTCATCAACTTCTTCATCTTCTCCCATGATTCAATCTTTGACTTCCCCATTCTCTCTCGTGTAATTTTAGTTTGCTGCCACCATGCCATAGCTCTCCCTCTCAAACGAGTAGTAACTAACTTAACCCTGCGATGCTCAGGACCTTCCTTAAAGTCTAAAATTTCTTCAACGTTAGACAGCCACTCCAGAAATTCTTCTGCTACCATACCTCCTTTGAATTCTGGAATTTCAGTCTTCATCCCCGACACCCATTTACGATCATCTTCAACATCTCGATATTGATGTCGAACATGGTCTCGATCTCGATAATGAACACTTCCTCGATCACCATCTTCATCAACATCAAGTGTACGTCTATATCGATCTCGACCATCAACTTCTCTTCGATCATACATATCTCTTCTACTATGTCTTTTTTCATCACGATATGGCTCATGCTCATACTCCCGTGGAATTCTTCTTTCTTCATTTCTATACTCATGGTGATCTATTCTCGTTGAAACTGATGATCCTCTTCTTTCTCGATAAGATTGTGGCGACACCCTCCTCGCTTCCGTAACCGATGGCGAAACTCTGTTTCCTCCATGGTTCGAGATTGGCGGCCTTCTCCTTTGACTTTGATTCAAATCATTCATCAATTTCTCTAATTTCCCAATTCCTTCATCAAACTTTTCATTAATACGTTGTTCCATTTGCTCAGCTTCTTCTCTTCTATACAATACTTCAACATTTTGATGACGATTAGCTCTTCTTGGCGGCATGATCTTTGACAACAATCTTCAACAAACTTGGCTTAATCTTCAACTGAACTGATACCAAACTGACTTTCGGCCTGGATCTACACAAGTGATACACGGCTTCAACTTGAACAAATCTCCCACAAACTTGAACAAGCTCGGCTCTACTCTTCAAATTTCTTCTCTTTGGCTCCAAGGACTCGGCTTAGCTATGATCGGCTAAACCTGGCTCTGATACCAAACTGACGCAGCGGATTATAACGAATGACGACGAAATGAAGATTTCGTGTCAAACTAATCGAAGATCGATTAGATAAAGTAATATAAATCGATGGATTGAAAGAAACCGAATGCCCAAATTCATTGATCTCCAAAAGATACTGAATTCTATCTATCCCCAACACGTTGATCGCGCACGATACCGTGTTAAAAGATCTATGATTCTTCGACGTTGATCTCGCGCACGAGATTCCGTGAATCAGCTTCAAATCCGTTGATTCGAGCGCACTCGAATACCGCAAATGGAGAAAGGAGCTCACACTCAACTTTCAATTTCAAAGAGGCACAAAGCACTCAAACAAAAGTTTATTCAAAATCAACCAAGTTTACAAATGACCCAACATCCCTATTTATAGGGTTACAACACAACACTTACATCACAAAGCCTTCACGACATAACATATCTGCGACCTACGACCTAACTTAGGTCGTTAACGACCTAACAGTACGCGACTCAACACACAGCTTAAGAAAACACAAATACAACATATCAAGCGACTCAACGATTCAACAACAAACGAGTTAACATCATACAAACGACTTATCAACCCATGCGACCTAAACAAACACGGTATAAGATCTGAGCGACCTAACAAATCAGCGGCTTAAGCTTCAGAGATATCTTTTTTGCGACCTAACTTTGAGCGACCTACGGGTAAGCGTGATCCAAGGCTTAGGTCGCTAGGTCGTAACTCACTAGGTCGTTGGCAACTTAAAACATGTGAACCATGATGCGCTGCTTCACTAGGTCGTTCGCGACCTATCTTTGCATTACTAGGTCGCTTAAATGCCTTGGTGTCTGATGTGTTCCCTTGCGAGCGACCTTCACTAGGTCGTGAGCGACCTAAGGCCTTTGAGCGACCTTCACTAGGTCGTGAGCGGCCCAAACAACTCAATTCCATTGAGTTGGTAGATTGCGCTGCATCATCTAGGCATTTAGATCTCGGAACAAAAGGAATTAAAATAGAAAAATAGACATTTTAGAAAAGCAGTCTCCAATATACTTGATTTACAATTATATTACTTGTAAATGACAACACAAGTTTGACAACACTATATCTAACAAGAAATTACATGAAGAAAAATAAGTGTTATGGAGAACTCTAACGTGAAGCTCCTTCTTCCACATGCTATGCAACTTAACTACTAACCTATCATCCTATGGTGGTGAAAAATGGAAAGAAGAGAGTGGGTCAGACAAAAGTCTCGTGAATGAGAACAAGACTTATAAGATGATGATTAAGTGCAATTGATACTAAATCTCCTCTAAGTGATATAGAGTGCATATATTATGTGTGTGCATTCCTAAGGTCATATACCTAAGGAAACTTATCTAACTCAATGGATTAATCTACAAATCGAACCTCACCAAAACGATTGGCCAATTGGGGATCTGCTATCCAGTCTAGCTCACACTATGCATGAAGAGAAAGAACACGTAATGTGAACTCGCAGATTGATTCATCATATGCACCTGTGCCCACCCTTCGACCGTAGCTGCAAAATACCTCTTATGCACCACTTGGAGTCACCACGCATGCACTCCTGTCAATACTAGGCCCCACCTAGCTTTATATCATTGTACAGCCCTTACAATCTTAGCCAGCGTCCACCCATGCCATGTTTGTGAAAGAAAAACATGCAACATCTGAATCTCCTGTTAGGACCTGATTCTCAGTAGTGTTCCTGAATAGTGCTGCATCCACCCGATCGTAACACTCTTGAGTCTAAAGCAAAATAAATTGCCTATCCCTCACTAACTCTCTTTGTCAATATTGACACAAATGCGCACTACATTTGCACCAAATACTCTAATGGGGAATTCACTTCCTTATTATCTCTTTTTAGCGCATAATAAGGCCTCAAAACAACCAATATAGTTCAACAACTACAAGTTTATTCATTTATTGGGTTCAGGTCCAAAACAACAAATTTGTCCATTTTTGATGACCTAGGCATGCCATAGGTCGACCACTTACGATCGACCTGTGAATAGCCAGGGTCGACCGTCCCCATACAAATTTTTAGAGTTCGATCGTTTAAATTTTCGATTAGTGTATGCTAAATTTAATTCCACTCATTAGTTTAATTCGATCGATTTCATTAGTAGTCTTGGTTAACGCTAATTCATAATTTAAATTCTCAATTTCAATCCAATGTAGGGTGTAATTTAGAGTTTCTCAATTATTTAATTCGTATGATTTGTATATCAATTTGGTTAATTAATTTTAGGTGATTAACCCTAATTCTGATTTAATTACTTTTTCCAATTTCTAGCAATTCTAGGATTCGCCATTTAAAAATAACAACCGTCAATTCAACATTACAGTATCTAACTCAATTATAGATTTTAGGGTTTACAGTTTGCCAAATTCAATCGCAATCTAATGGGTTAATTATGTTTTTTAAGCAATCCAACCAATTAAAATAGATTTAAACTTAATTCAAATAATCAAATCATTAGATCTATGCCTACTCACCTCTGTCCTTAACTCTAGATCTAGTTCCAACTCTGCTTGTTTCCCCCTAGATCCACTTAGCCTTCCTTTATATTGCTAGATCCTTCTTTTAATTAGTTTAGATTGTGATTTGTATTTTATTTAGGGATTGAAATTGATTTGAGAATTAGGGTTTCAAGTTTCAATTTGGCCAAGCTTCGCTGCATTGGGGAAAACTAAGGATTTAAGCTAACCCTAGGTGTTTATTTGTAGGAGAACTCCACAACTATCAACCAGTAGATCTGCTCTCAAATCAATCCTGAACGCACGCTCAAAACTTGGCTATCACGTAACAATCTCATTCGCAGAAAATAAAGCGACCCAAGACCATAACAACCCGATCAACACAGGGTTGGGTCGACCAACCATAGGGATAGGTCGACCACCCATGTTCGACTTGGGCCTTGTGATGGTCGACCTGGCCATGTGGTTTTTTTTCTATTTTTAATTTCTTGTTTATTCCAACGTTTGTAACTCTCTTGTACTTACTTGTATTTTGATAAGTTATATATGAAAATCATCCAAAAAATTGCTATGAGCACAATGGTATAAGTCCCATAGCCAAATTTGAACATTTGTGAAAATTATACTTTTAAGTTCATTCTTAAATTTTTAATTATATTTTCTTATTTATTCCAGAAAAATTCAGGGTGTTACATGGCCTAACCACCGAACAAAGAATCATGTTCGGTGGTAGGAACATCAGACAGAAATCCTTTTCTGTTATTGAAACTACCAAATATGAATATTGGTCTGGTGTAAGGAGTTACCGAATCGAGGACCCGACATAGCCAGGAACATAATAAGGTCCACCTACCGAAGAAGCCACCACCGAACCATCCCATTACTACCAAACTAGAACTAATGTCGAACTAACCACCTACCGAACCAAGGCCAACTGAATAAAGCATTACCGAACCAAGGCACTGCCAAACCAAGCATCTCGAACACCACCTACCAAACACAGATTACTCGATAGCCTACTACTGAACCTAAGCATGGATGAACCATGACATAACTATCGATAACAACAATAGGGGACAATTATGGGGAGCCAAGCTTATAACAGTAAAGGATGTCAAGTAAGAGAAAGCCAAAAATAGCCTAGCAAGGACTGCCTAACATGGACAGCTTAGTAGGAACAGCCTAACAGGAACTACCTAACATGACAACTAAACATGGATAAGCTAATAGGAGCAACCGAACAAGAATAGGCAGGTAGAAGTAGCCAAACGGATTTCTTTAGATTTATATCTTACTATTTATTGAGCACTAGATCATCATATTTTATACCCCAAGCATTTGTACCAAAGATTTATACGAAGGGTAATGAAAATGAATAGTGGATGTAGACACATTCTGGCAAAACCACTTTAAATCTTTATGTTCTTTACTTTACTACAATTTACTTTCTACATAACTTATACGTGATCTGCTCTTTGAAAATCAATCATAACACAAATATAGCAGTTGTGTCATATACTTCGTATTCACAGCTCTACAACAAACTGATTGAAGGTATTTGTACATTTTTCGTGCAAACATATGTTGTTCTCAAATGATAGGTACCTTATCACCATCTATGTGTTCGCATAAATTATAACCATCCAAGCATGAGATGAATTATCAGCTAGCTTCCTATTCACCTCTATGTGACCATAGTTCACGAGTATGACAAACAATCATCAAGCACTAGTTTGTGATATGAAGTTTAGATTGGTGTGGCTAACCACCCCAAAGGCTTTTACGATATGAAATCACAACTAGTGTGACTAGCCATTCCCAAATATCAAAGTTTGTCATGAAATCATACCAAATGTGATTGCCTACCCTAAAAGATTACGTTGTAATGTGAAGTCACGACTGTAGTTAACCACCTTCAAAGGTTACATCGTGACGAATAAAGGAGGTCAAATGTTACCTTATTCGTCCTCCCTCGCCTATCAGGAGCTCTGGATTGAGAGGGCAAGAGCAAGTCACAACCAACGTGTTAATATTTCTCTAATGTTTTTACTTTCTGGAAGAGTCTCTGTAATGATTCTCCCTTACATTGGTTTTACCATGATACGGTCATCCTGGTCATCCTTTGGGTCATTGACCTAACCTTTTTCCTTGTATTTTAGTTGTCTTCAAACGGTCACCACTTGCTTTGAACTCATGGTTTGGTGTCGATCTAAGCAACATAGGTCAATACCGATATGAAGACTTATGTTGTCTTCCGTCACCTTTAAGCGTTGCCACTTCATTCCTTTGAGAAGCAGGTAATATTCCTCAAGTAGTTTTCAAGTTTATAGTTTCAATTTGAGCTTTGTTTGGTCTTTGGTTTCCTGAGTTATCGTTTTGAATTTCTGGCTTGCCATCCGACCATTTGATGAGTCTGATTCGTTTAGATATGACCTAGTTTAAAAACAGGATGACATAACATCAAACAATTATCAAGTATTAGATTGTGATATGAAGTTTAGATGGTGTGGATATCCATTCCAATGGCTTTTTATGATACGCAAATCACAACCATTGTGACTAACCATTCGCAAATATCAACTTTTGTCATGAAATCATAACAAATGGGGTTGACAGCCCTAAAAGATTAGGTTGTGTTGCGAAGTCACAACTATAGTTAACCACTTTCAAAAGTTATATCAGAGGTCAAAGGATGCCGTATTTGTCCTCCCTCACCTACCAGGGGCTCCAGATTGAGAGGGGTAAGTTGCAACCAGTGTGTTTATATTTCTCTAATATGTTCTCATTCTGACACAGTCTCTTTGATGATCCTTTCTTACACTGGTCCCCCCATGAGATGGGTGTAAACCTAGAGTTTCACAATGTCAATCTTGAAGCCGAATGAGCAAGTTTCGCCATAAATTTTGGGACCAACGTCCGCACTTTACATTTATGGTATAGGACCATTTTAGTTAAGCTGCATGCATCTCTATTTATTAGTCTATTTATTAGCAAGTGTAACAGATTTTCATTAAATTGGGGGACCCGAAGACACACAAACCAAACGCGTCAACAAAAACAAAACATGGAATTCCAAAATATATTTTGTTTGACTGCCCCAAAAAAAACCTTATTCCCCCTGACTTGTCCCGGAAAGGATGATCGGCTTTTGAATTTTGAAAATCATATTTTGGCCCAACCAGAATAATCAAGTCGGATTGGCACTTGCAGATCACCAAAAAAAGGATCACTCAAATTTTACCACCTACTTTAATCAAAATGTTAAAGAACATGCCACTCCAACGCACTCCAACAGTCAAAACAACGTTGAACTCAGCTTCATGATCTTCAAAAAATGGAATAAAACAACTATTGTTGCATTTAGTCTCAAATAGATCAAGGAACAAAACTTCGAAAATATGGCCATCTGAAAGCCCTACTGAAAAAAATGGTACGAAGTGATAAATTCAACAGTGGAAGCATGAAATATCCTTCAAAATGCAAAAGCAAAAAACTCAAATTGGGGAATTTTTATAAATGCATTAGCGATTACACATAGGTTCCGTTAAGTCAGCAGAGTCAAAAGGCTCTGAAACAAATCCAATGTCGATAATTAATGTGTTCGGAACATAAAAGGGAGCTTCAGAATTATAAACACCCTATATGGACACAAAACTTGAAGGCCTTTTATAAACAGAAACCCTATAAAATCATCATCATCTCTACCTATAAACCCTACAAAAGGCTGAACTTTTTATTTTATTTTATTAGCTCTACAATATTGAGTAGGCTCGAATCACCTCAACTATGGGCGCACGGCATAAAGGACACTTTCCTCCACCTCGAACCAATTCGTTCGCACACTTTGAGCATGTGCACATATGACCACATCTGAAAAATAAAAAATTATTTAGTGAAAGCATCGTATAAAAAATTAACTGTTGTGGTTGGGCTTTAAGCAATCGTTAGTGCAGACCTGTAGAGAAGAGAATCAATTTGTGTATCACAGCAAATGCAACAGATTCCTTTCCTCACATGACTGAACTTTGATCCATCTTCTAATGTTTCCTCCAAATTCCCTGATACAAAAAGGTAGTTTATTGTCAAGTTATTTCTTCACTCTGTGGTTAAGCTAAGTAAACAATGCCGATGCAAGTCAACGGTCAAAATTGCATTAGATGATGCATTCATGTTGATGCAGATACGTATGGAGCTACAATCTTGTATGGAGCTACAATTTTGTATATGATAGAACTTTGATTAGCAAAGAAAAACATGGTGTCCCGTCACAAGTTTACCTTTTACCCATAGTGATTCATTCACAATGTTAAAGAATATGATTTAAACATTAAACATTACATGTATTACACAAATTGCTTTCTATTATCAAGAACAACCTTAACTATATTATTTGGGTGTCCTAATATATCATTGCATACTTTATTTGTCTGAAAAGCAGCCCTAAACTGCTTCAATAATTTGCCAACATGACAGTGGCTGCATCCCAATTTAAATTCTTCAAAAAGTTTGTAAAGTTGGGACCAAGATAGATAACAAGGACAAATTATTAAGATAGAACTGACCATTTTCACCAGCAGACCGATTTAAAGCTGCAGATACTTCTTGTTTGATAGACCGTTGCAATTCAAGTTGCATATCCATGCATGCTTCTAGCATTCTTTGCATGTGACTCATTCCTTGCTGAAGTCTAGCCACGTCTGTTCTTAAATCATTGATAATGTCCCATTCCTGTACCATAAAGTACAAATAAATTTTAAAATAATGTTAGTTGTAAAAAGAAATAAAATTATGATAATTATAATTCACCACAAAGCCAGAGAACATTTTGTATGGATATTCAAATATTATCAAACATTATTTTTAAGTTTAAGAAAGTGATCCAGAATGCCCGACTCCAAAAAAGCCATTTAGAATAGAAAGTCATAATACATCTTATTTAGCCAAACTGCCAGAAACTTTGCTGCTTATGGTCTAAAAGGGAAGAATCTCACAATACATCGTATTTGACCAAACTGCCAGACACTTTCAGAGTCTAAAAGAGAGGAAACTAGCCTAGAACTGCACTTCCTAGTTTTTACAGACGTATTCTTCCTAAGTTTCATATACACAATGTAAGATATACTCTTAAATGACTCAATATGCGTAAAATTTGATCAAAGAACATTACACAGAAAACTTACGCAAAATAAGTATAAATCATTGCAGCAGGCATGCTGGACTGCTGGGTTGAAGATAATATCATGCTACTGAGCTGGTGGTAAGGTGACTTCTTTGATATGTAGGTTTAAAATTTTCTAGGTAAACAATTTTAACATGCATTGTTGCAAATTTGCATTAAAATAATAGTTTGAGACTAAAAATGACAAAACGCACAATTTCAGACCGATGCATGCTTTGGCGAGTCCACGTATTATGATGGAGCCCAGACTGCCATAGAGGTTGAGGAGGTGGGACAGGTGGAGAAGGTAAAACAAGTGGAGGCCTAGGAATTCCATCTGAGTCCTGATTAAGAATATTTCCTTGTCGGTCCTGTTCATCTGGTGAATCAGGAGACTGCATTTGTCTCTGCATATCCCAATCAAGAGGCCCAACACCTTGCCTTTGAACGTATGATTGAATTAACTGGTCTAAGCTTTCCCTAAACCCACTGCGAAGAAGATTAGAAACGCTTCTCCTGAAAGAAAAAAAAAGAGAGAGCTAAAATCCTTCCATAAGGGAATAATGATATTGTGGGTTGTTCTAATAATTAAGTAATTGGTGATTATATTACCGTCATAAATTCTCAATTTATAAACAACTTTTACAGAAGAAAATACCTTCACTGAAGAAAAAAAATGTGTATATTAAACCCCTAATGGTCATGCTTTCTAAAGTGACAACTACTTTTTTACACAAAAACTACTACTTCAGTAAGAAAGGACTTCTGAGACATTAGTTACCTGCTTAGGAGCTCCCTAAGTTCCATACTATACACATTATCATCATCAGGTGGAATAAATCTATTTGCTCTCCTAACTGGCATGGACCTTTGATCTCTAGGAGGATCAGAGGGTCCATCTTCTTCCCAATTTTCGGCATCCACATGAGAATCTTCTTCATTCCATTCTTCATTTATTTCCAAAATTCTACTGTCTTCTCCATCACCTTCAGGAGAGTCCCATTCACGAACAATGTTCTCTTCCCAATTCCTATCAGAGTCCTCTTGAGTGTCATCCTGCCATTGACTAAGTCTACCATTGTTTGCTTCTTGCCACTCAGGCTCTTCATTTTGTGCACCTTCTTGTTCGTGCACAATATCAATAGGTGATCTGCTCCCCACTGTCTCAGATGTCAGTGCATCTGTCATTTGTGGAGTATCAACATTCTCGTTACTCACAGGATATTGATCAAGGTCATCGTTTGTTGAGTCAACATCAGTGATCGGCTGAGTTTCCTGAGTTTGCACATGCCGTGAATTGTTTGTGATTCTGCCTGGAACGTCAGACTGGGTGGTTGCTTGATCACGAACAATGTTTTCTAATCTATAGCGAAATCCTTCACTGCTTGCAGATAAAAGGTGTATTGAAACTCTTAGAATATGGTTGTTGAAATAAAAAAAAGTAAGAAAAAAATACATCAACATAACTAGAACATTACATGCACAAATTTAGGTTTACAACATGCAATATACAACAATCCCGTTAACTATACGTATACATGATGAAATATTATCTAGAATGTTGTTCATATTACAATATTTTCCTTATCAGTAAGTATAACTTACCACCCACCCTCACCTCCACCCCACCCCCAAACCTGTTGACTATACCTTCCCAATTAACGAACTTAACCAACCAATTCAGTGAATACATCATATATCAGCCCTAGGCATATTACATTAGGAGGAGAAAATTGTGAGCTACGCGAACTGTTGTAAAATAAAATTGGTAAGGAACCGATTTTGTCACAAGCTAAATGGAGTAGCACAAAAAATCATACCTCAAACCAGAAACAGATTGGTGGTGCCTTATCTGTCCCAATTCTCTTGCTGCCAGTGAAGGCGGCCTTTCATCCACGGAAGGTGTACCATTTCTGAGGAATCTACCCCTGAGAAGTGACTGGAAAATAATATTATTTCAGAATTCTATTTTATTTTATATTTTTAGAAAAAGAAAGATGAAGCAATAATCATGGGGAACACACACGCGCGCGCGCACGCACACACACACACATGCACATTATGTGTGGCTGCATCAATATAAATCATGGTCAGAGTTTTATAAACTGATGTGTACTACAAGGTTCATACAAGATACTGCATCCGCCCACCAACGGTCAAATAGCCACAAGTACATCTGCATGCATGATGCGCGTTAATTTTTATTACTAGAAGCTTTTGGGTTTACGTGGACTATGATAAATATAATCGGTTTTCACATTTATGTTGTTTGTTGTAAATGCGAACTCAATATAAAGAAGTATTTGATGTGAATGGAATTGTACGTGCTGACGTGCATTGCAGTGCACATATGATGTGTATGTGCAAACATTACAACAACGTGTGAGGTAGCCACTCCTCTCACTTTTCCTTCTTCCCCTTCCCCGTCCGCCTTTCCCTCTCTTACCTCTGACCTCACATGATGTAGAAGGATGAAAGTGTTCCGACCGACATCTTTTTTTTCCTGACATAAGTGTTCTAATTTGATAATTATTGAGTCCAAATATTCCAATCCATAGGTGTATGATATTTGATCTCACAAACTACACAGGTTTACCTTTAAAAGGCAATGAATAGCCAATCAAACACCTCATATATCAACAAGTAGAAGGAAGAAAACTCCATATTTTGATTTCTCTTAAATAAAATATTAGAAATTATTATCTATGTTTAAAGAAGTGCGCTTAAGTGGCGCTTAAACGTCGCTTAAGAGTAAATTTGCTATTTGCATTATATTTTGTTCAGATTTTGATCCCAATAAGCATAAAAGCACTTAGGCGTTGCATAATTGTGCCTCGCCTTGCTTATTTGGGGGTGAGCAATGACAGTTTAGTAAAGAATAAGAGAATTGTTTTGACTAGCATATATATGTTGGATATATATTAGCATTTGACAGAATTGTACCAAATTCTTCTTCAAATTTCTATCTACAAAAAATTATGCATGAATATAAACACTCTTTGTAATGTAAATGTACCGTAAAATAGACACAGTCCTATGAAGGTAGACAACAATTTTAGTGCTTATATATTGTGTTTTTAGCCTCAAAAAATTTCAAGCATTGTCTAAACTGCTGCTTGAGGGATGCTTATGCAACACTAAGCAAACAGGTACCTCGCCCCACCACGCCTAATACGACAAAGAGTAACATAGCAAACAAATATATCTATACCAATATTAGATTAATGTCCAGAACACAACTTAATATTAGTAGGATTAATTGTTAAAATTCTTCAGCCTCGTGCCTCCTAAAAGTTCTACATTTTATCAATTTAGAACGAGTGGTGCTGACTGCACCTCAATATGTACTCCATCTTACCTAAACTAAAATAAAAGGAAACTAAAATAAAAGGAAAAGGAACCATACGCGATTTCATATTACCCACTTCAATCGGCAATATGCGACCGACCGATAACGACAATGGAAAGACAATGTTGAAATACTACATGTTCGGTCAGCAACATATTACAGAAGGGAAAGAATCCACTTATTCAATCAAGTAACGTGGTTCAATTGTATTTGGCAAAATGAAGTAAGAAACTCAATAGGTGAGGATAAAAAGAAGATCGGATAAAATTAAAGAGAATGTGGGTTGCATTTAGCACCACTCTTTAAAGAACCATATGTAATCAAATTCAACATCAATTTCTAGCTATTGTCACCTAATGAAAATATTCCTTGTATGTTAAATCTAGTGATGACTCTTGTCTGTCAATAATCGTGGTTTGTAGAAAAGTGCCTTAATACCTAGATTGTTTTCTAATCTATCCTAAATGAAAAAAATTATCCAACGAAAATAATAAAAACTAGTCTATACATTTTCAAATACGACAGATTTCAAGGAAATCATCCGCATTTGCATCTAAAAATTAAAGAAAAATATACGAAATTTGAAAAATGGGTGAGGATATACTGTTTGAATCCTCAAACGTAAATTTGTTATTAAACACAATATTCAGTATCAGTTTTTAAAGGATTCACATTGAAATGGATTTGTGTTAAATAAAGTTTATTTCTATCAACTGTCTGTGGAATGTAGTCGAATATGGATACCTAAGTTTTTCACATGTGGATGCTCAGATAGCATTATCCATTTCCATTGATAGGCATTTTTTTTCAAACAACATTTACGTTGGGCATGTCTCAAAATATCCCAGCAATGCAATAGCACATGAAAACATAAAACAATCAAGACACAAGAAAGTCCCTTGCACGGTACTTATCATCTGAACTTATAGCAACCCAAGCAAACTAAACACCAATTCAAACTTGTAGTACCCATATATTCACAAACATTCAGCACGTATAACTAGCATCCCAAGTACTGTAATATTACACTGGTCAAAGAAGCAGGCCAGGTAATCATTGGAAATTCCATAGTTCCAGAAGAAAGATGTTTGGCAAAATGAACCCTCACAGAACCAAGTGATGCTGCACTCACAGACTATGAGTTGGTAAGTGTTTACTAACAAGAAAGAAATGAGATACAGGTTACATGGGTCCCATGTTCATTCCTTTTTTGTTAAGACACATTACTAACTCATGGTTAGTATGTACAACATTTTTGCCACCCATTGCAAGGAATCAGGGAGCCTTCGCTACTAGATAATGAACTTCTATATCACTGCAACTATATTTGTCAAAGAATCCCTTATTCGGCCATCCTATTTTCAAATTAATACAGTATCCAAGCACATTATCATTAAAATAACAAGCATACAACAGATAATACCTGAATCCTATTTCGATGGGCAAAGTCGGAGACTGCCCTATGCTCCTCCAATCCTTCCAACTCCCTCTCTCTTTCTCTAACCATCCTCCTCACCAGATCCAATCGTGCCTGCCTCCCCCTCACTCTCAACACATCTCTCCTCAAAATGTTATTACCATCAATATTACTATCATTGCTATTATTGCTGTTATTACTGTTATTGTTTGCGTCATCATAATTCCGGGCTCCTCTTTCTCTTTGGCTAGCAGCCATCTGCACCCACTCTCTAACAACTCTAACCCTCTCCCTCTCCGTTTCCCCTAACCACTCCGCTCTCGGACTAGAACCCGAACCCTCGCTACTTCTAGAAATCTCCTCACTCATCCCCCTCACAATCCGCCTCACTCTTTCCCTACTGTTTGAATTCTGCCTATTCAATGACTCTTCCTGCCTCGACTCCTCACGCAGAAACGAAGAATCGAGCATGGAGACGGTGTGCAGCCGAGCGAGAGCCATGAGTTCGGACTCACGGTTGGATCGCTCGATGGTGTTGATCATCATCTCCTCGGCCTGGCGGGTAATCCAACGGCTTAGAATGCGTGAATGCCGTCGGACGGCGGCAGATGATTCCGCAAGATCGGAGGAATCAAAATCAGACCGCCTGCGACGACGGTCAGACGAATCATCTCCACAGGCATGGAAGTCTGTCAGTTCGTCGTGCTTTTGTTGCATGAAATCGGCCATTGAATTGGGTGGACTCAGAAACGCATTTCAATTTAGGGAACTTTATAGGGAGAAATTGAATTTGGGAAATCGAGAAGAATTGATTTAGTAATTTTATTATTTAAATTTAAGTAATTGTTTTTGGGGCAGGGAGAAGAATTGGGGAAAGATATGAAGACTGTGGACGGGGAGGAAAAAGGGAGTATTGACACATGGATTCTATTTTGTCTTATTTACTTGGTTTCCTCTTTTTGTCCTCTTTTTTGTATTGTTTTCGGAACGAGGAGAAATAATATGGTCCATGTTGTTGATTTGGTTTTCTTTACATCTTAGCGTATATGGCATGAATCATATTTTGCTTTCGTGAATTAAAATCTCAATTTAGGGACATTCAATGTTCAAGTAAAACGAACGAAGGTGAATTAAGGTTTTGTCAAAAGATTTAAAAAGAATTATTTGATACAAGAAATTTAAAAAAAATTCAAACAGGTTCATGAGAAATTTATTTTTGCAAAACACCGAACAGGTAAAACTTTACTGTCATACTATAAATTAAACGTCTAAATCTTTTGTATTTTGCATGAAACATATTTTACTTTCGTGAATTAAAATCGCATTTTAAAGGCATTTAACATTGAATTAAAATAGATGAAGATGAATTAAGGTTTAGTCAAAAGATTTAAAAAGGATTAATTGATGAAAGAATATATGAAATTCCAAACTCGTTCTTAAGATACTTTTTTTTTTGTAAAACACGGTCAGTTAACCTTTCTGTAATACTATAAATTAAATCTTTAAATCACATTCATTCCGCATGAATCGTAATTTTTACTTGTGTGAATTAAATCGCATTTTAATGACATTTAACATTCAATTAAAAATGAACGAAGATGAATTAAGCTTTCTATCAAAAGATTTAAAAAAGTTTTTAAGAAACTTTTCTACAAAACACCAAATAGGTAAACCCTTCTTATCATACCATAATTAACATATAAATTTCATGTATTTTGCATGAACCATATTTTACTTGCATAAATTTAAATCTCATTTTAATGACATCTAATATTCAATTAAAATGAATGAAGATCATTCAAGGTTTGGTCAAAAGATTTAAAAATGATTAATTGATATAGGAATTTATGAAAATTCCAAACAGTCTCTTCAGAAACTTTTTCGTCAAACACCGAATAGGTAAAACCTTTCTATCATACCGTAAATTAAAACTTTAAATTTTATGTATTATGCATAATTCATATTTTACTGGTGTGAGTTAAAATCGTATTTTAATGACATTTAACATTCAAGTAAAATGAATGAAGAAGAATCAAGGGTCCGCCAAAATATTTGAAAGGGTTAATTTATAAAAGAATTTATGAAAATTCCAAATTAGCTCTTAAGAAACTTCTTTGTGAAACGCCAAATAGGTAAACTTTCTTATGATACTATAAATTAAATATTTAAATCTCATGTATTCAGCACGAATCATATCTTACTTGAGTGAATTCAAAATAGCATTTTAATGACATTTAATGTTTAATTAAAATGAATGAAGATGAACTGAGGATTCGCCACAAGATTTAAAAAGGATTACTAACTAAAAGAATTTATGAAAATTCCAAACCGTTACCTAGAAATTTTTTTTGTTAAACATCGACTAGGTAAAACATTTATATCATACTATAAATTAAACTTTTAAATCACATGTATTCTGCATGAATCATATTTTACTTGTGTGAAGTAAATCACATTTTAATGCATTTAATATTCAGTTAAAATGAACGAAGGTGAATCGAGGTTTCGCCAAAAGATTTAGAAGCATTAACTGATAAAAGAAATGAAGAAAATTCTATACTGATTCTTAAGAAACTTTTTTGTAAAACGCCGAATAGTTAAATCATTTTATCGTACTATAAATTAAACCTTTAAATCTCTTGTATTTTGCATGAATCATATTTTACTTGGGTGAATTAAAATCACACTTTAATGACACTTAACATTCAATTAAAATGAATGAAGATGAATCAAATTTTTTCAAAGATTTAAAGAGAATTGATTGAGTGTTCTCCCGCCTTTTGACTAGGCAGTGTACGAACAAACTCGACGAGTCAGACTACAAAGTGATCAAGGCAAGACACCCGAAGTGGTGACCACAAAATCCAAAACTCGAATACAAACGGAATTAAGAGGCGAATACCAAGCAATTTGGAGAAAAAATAAGATGAGATCCACCCAAGTGGTGAGTCGATACCGACCCGTGTTTTCTCCGCTTGTGGACTCCATCTTCTGCCTGTTAGTCCCGCTTGATGTTAGAAACCTCTTTTCAATGTTCTTTTATATATTCAATGTAATTCTCTATTGATCTCCATGAACTCTTGAATCGACGACTTCATTCATCTACAACTCCATCATTTGGACTCTAAAATAAGCTATTATTGATGCAAAAGACCATGAAGTCATAAAGCTAACTATAAGATGATCCAACTTGATGAGTTGAAGGTAATCAATTTGGCAATCTTTTGGGTCGGTACCGACCCTACTCTTGGAGTTGTGCGGGCCCATATGAATTGATGATGTGGCATTCTACTTTTTTGGAAAACTGGTCTATAGCAAGGAAAACGGAATGAAGATATTTTGTACGAAATTTCCGGCCCTCGACCTCTATAAATATAGAGGTATGGCTCATTTTACAGGATCTTTTGGCTCAATCTCTTCTTACTCTGATTTCTTGTAATATCTATTGGAGTTGTATCGACCACAAATAGGGTCATATGGACTCGTAAGAACTCCTACCTACAAACAATAATATAACAAAGGAAAACTTGAAGTGGATGTAGGCCAGAGTGTGCCTCACTATTATAAATCTCTGTATGCACTTTCTTGCTCATTTTTCATATATTTCCTTCACTTTTTATTATTTACTTACTTTCCTTGGGTGTCTATGTCGTTTTTAGTTCAAATATTTTGGTGCTTTCATTGAGAAATTGTTGAACTCTCTGATTCTAGACCTAGAAAGATTATAAATGGCTAGACAGTCAACGAGAAGGACAGTCATTAGAGGAAATCAACTAATGGGCAACCAAGAGGCGTCCTCATGAATTAAGCCTCTATCAATTTACATAATCAGAGATGTGATGAAAACTATGATAAATGGACTACAGGAAAGGATAATAGCATACTAAGAAGAGACGATAGAGAATTTCTTTATAAGAATGAAATAGATGGGAACGGTCGAAGTCGCTGTAAATCAAAATCAAGGACCTAAAGCCGAAGCACAACTACCTGGGAGGGTAGAACGACCTGGGACAAACCCCGAGCCCGATATATAGGTCAATATCGACCCATAAGCATGGGTCAGTACTAACCCACAAGGGCTTGGGTGCATGGGCCGTCCTAGCCTAGGAAGGAATGATATGTGAATTGGAAATGATGTGGAGCATATGAATATGAATCGGAATGTAGAAGCAGATAGGAGGATTATGTGGCAAAATTCCCTTATGGAGTCGGGGGAGCAGGTCAAAAATGCTAACTTAAGAACCCACTTGAATGTGATAACTTATATTGATCGCTTTAAATCCCATTAAGAGAGATAGGATCGGAGTGCAAGAAGTAAGTTCCATCACCGGAGAGTGAGTGGATGAGCTTGTTTATCGTTGAGTTATCTGGTCAAAGAGCAAGTAGATTGGGCTCAGCAAGGGTCCTAAGAGACTATGGATTTGATTATCGGTCCTAAACGACCATGAATTTAATTATCAGCCTCGAACGACCATGGATTTGATTATTGGTCTTGAACCATTGTGGATTTGATCATCAGCCTAGAACGACCATGAATTTGATTATCGATCCCGAATGACAATAGATTTGATCATCGACCTTGTATGGCCACAGATTTGATTACCGATTTCAAACTGCCATAAATTTTATTATTGGTTATGACTATGGATTTGATTATTGGCCCCGAACGTTCACAAATTTGATTACTAGTCTCGAATGGCCATAACCTCAATTAACGATCCGAAGAGATCATTGATTTCACTGTTGGCTCTTAAAGGTCATGAAATTGATTACCGATCCGAAGAGATCGTGCATTAAACTAAATATAAAATGATCTAGAAAGATAGAACCTAAAAATGAAAACAGATTTGATTTTGAGGAAAGGAATAGAATGCTTTGTAATCAGAATGATAATGAAGTAAATTCCAGGTGAACACGAGAGGATTTTGATATATGATGCAATAAATCTGAATGAAATCGAAATGATGATGTATAGATAATACTTAGGCAAAGTTTAGAGTCTTAGTCTATGACAGGTTGTAACGGCCTTTGATTTATAAGAAAATCCAAAGGAACCGGACGGTTCACCAAGATTGAAGTAGACAGAGAGTTCAACTATCAGAGATTGATATCACATTTGTTCTTGAGCAAAGCACACCTTCCATTCGTAAGGCATGCTTTGGAAAACAAGTGTTATCCTGCCTTTTGATCAGGCAGTATACGAACAAACTAGACAAATCAAACTTCAAAGTTATCAAGGCAAGGCGTCCGGAGAGGTGACCACAAAACCCAAAAATGGAACACAAATGGAACCAAGAGGTGAATACCAAGCAATCCAGAGAAAATAGAAGACGAGATCCACCCAACTGATGGATCGGTACCAACCCACGTTTTCTCCAATGGTGGACCTCGTATTCTGCCTACTAGTCCTACTTGATGCTAGAAAAATATTTCCAGTATTGTTTGGTCGATTTAATGCAATTCCCTACCGATCTCCACAAACTCTTAAATCGGCAACTTTGCTCATCCACAACTCCTTCATTTGGGTTTCGAAACAAGCTATTATTGATGCAAACGACTATGGAATCACAAACTAACTATAAGACAATCTAACATGAAGAGTTGAAGGCAATCAATTTGGTAACCTCATGGATTGGTATCGACACCTATTCTTGGAATAGTACCGACCTATATGGATTAATGATGTGGCATCCTACCTTTTAGAGAGCTGGTCTATAATAAGGAATATGATCTGGAGATGTTTTGTGAAATAAGTTAGGCTCTCTATCTCTATAAATAGAGGAGTGAGACTCCTTTTTTAGGATCTTTTAGCTCTTTCTCTCCTTACTCTAAATTCTTGTAATCTTTGTTGGAGTTGTTCCGACCCCTAACAGAGTAATACCAACCCATATGAACTTATGCCTATAAACAATGGTATGATAAAGGAAAACTTTAAGTAGACGTAGGTTAGTGTGCGCCGAACCACTATGAATCTCTATGCACACTTTCTGATCGTTTTTCATTTATTTCCTTCACTTTTATTCGCTACTTAATTTCCTTGGGTATTTGTATCATTTTGGTTTTAAATAATTGACAAAAGAATTTATTAAAATACCAAACTATTTCTTTAGAAGCTTTTTTGACAAACATCGAAAGGTAAAATCTTTCTGTCATACTATATTTAATCTTTAACTCTCATGTATTCATCAGAAATCGCATTTTACTTGCGTGAAATAAAAAAACATTTTAATGGCATTTAACATTCAATTAAAATGAATGGAGATAAATCAAGGTTTCACTTGAAGATTTAAAAAATATTAATTGATAAAAGAATTTATGTCAATTCCAAATTGTTTCTTAAGAAACTATTTTTTCAAACACCGAATAGGTAAAACATTTTTATCATACTATAAATTAAACCTTCGAATCACATATATTTTGCATGAATCATATTTTACTTGCGTGAATTAAAATAGTATTTTAATGACATGTAACATTCAACTAAAATGAACAAAGATGAATTATATTTTCGCTAAAAGATTTATAAAGGATTAGTTGATAAAAGAATTGAAGAAAATTCCAAACTGGTTCTTAGGAAACCATTTTGTAAAACACAGAATGGTTAAAACCTTTCTACCATACTATAAATTAAACCTATAAATTCTTGCATTTTGCATGAACCATATTTTACATGTGTGGATTAAAATTGCATTTTAATGACATTTAATATACTATCGAAATAATTGAAGATGAATAAAGGTTACCCCAGAAGATTTAAAATGACTTAATTGATAAAAGAATTTATTAAAATTCCAAATTGTTTTTTAAGGAACTTTTTGGTCAAACATCGAATAGGTAAAAAAATTCTATCGTACTATAAATCAAATTTTTAAATCTCATGTATTCTACGTGAATCATATTTTACAACCGTAAATTAAAATAGCATTCCTATGACCTTTAACATTCAGTTAAAATGAATGGAGATGAATCAAGGTTTCACGAGAAGATTTAAAAAGTGTTAATTGACAAAAGAATTTATGAAAATTCCAAACTGTTTCTTAAGAAACTTTTTTTATCAAACAATGAAGAGGTAAACCATTCTGTCATACCATGTAACAACCCAAAATTTTGGTTATTTGATTTTAAATGTCTGATTAATTTTAAATATTTAAATAATAAGATTTTTGAATTTAATAGCTTATAATTCAAATATAGGGAATGATTAAATATTTGAGTTATGAATTAAATGTTAATTAAATAGATTTAATGATTTTATTTAACTTATTTTAACAATAAATAATTTTAGAAAATTCAATTTGTAAATTTACTTGTAAATATAAAAATTAATTGGATAAATATCGATAATTGAGTATTTAAATATGTGAAATTGTCGTTCCAGGGTGTAGTCTTGGATTTCGACGAAACCAATTTCGTTGGATCCATAATAGTGAATTTTGTCGTGTCGTCAAATTTCAAGATGATAAGACGTACCGTTCGGTCATGAGAGATCGAAGCATGTTGAAATCAATATCGAAAATTTAGTATAACAATTGGGTTTGAAAAGCTATCTTCTACGTGCGGTCGAATTAGAGCTCAGGATTGGTTCCGTTGTGTTTGAAATAGAGCCAGAACATATAAAACACTAGATGACACATCTCATTTGGAGTTCGACATTTTTGGGTATGTCATATCGAAATATTTTATTAAATATAGTAATATTTGTACATGCTTTTCAACTCTATACCCACTATTTCTGCCATACTATCAGCCCATACCCCTTCATTTCTTAACCATGCTTCTCCCATACCTTTTTGCTCTGTTTAAACTTCCTTGGAAACGAAATTGGAGTTTTTCCTTTTGCAATCAAACTTCAAAATTCAAACTAAAAATATATAGTCAACTAAAAATCAAAATTCTTGGTTCGTTAAACTCGTACGGCCATATGATTCAATCTGAGTATGCTTTATTGATGATTGATGATGTTCCGGTCGAAGTCAGTTATGCGGCGTGGGTTAAGGTTGAGATTTATGGTGATTTTGTTCAGCGATTTGACGAATAAAGCTCGAATTTGGTTCCGGAATAGAGTTTATCACCTTTGCATGAATTTTCAGAAGGATTGGTCGCGCATATTGATGCATGACCTGATGGAGGCGGCATGGCATTTGTCAAATCGTGATGTGTTTGGTAGATGCGATCATTTCATCGTGGTGTTGATTGAGTTTGGTTCGTCGAGAGCAGTTCGTAGGCGAAGATCGTTCGCAAAATGGAGGTCCGTAGCTCCGTATCATTGAAAATTTATAGATGCATATTGAGCTCCACATTTTTGTGCATTTTCGAGCATGAATTGGAGAAGGTGAAGTAGTGGAGGGATAATTTAGTAAGTTAAGTTATTTTATTATAATTTAAAATTGTTGATAACTTAAAATTTGTATCTCGCTCATATGAGGTCGGATTCGAACATCGTTTTTTGCATTGAAATCATGTCATCAAGGTCTTCGCGATGGAATTAGTTTGGTTTGGTTTGGAGTAAGTGAAAATTAAGGCTAAATTTGGATGACCGTTCAATTTTAGTCCTAAATCGGGATGTTTCAATGGAAACGAAAATCGATGTGGGTTTAACTCACATTTAAATTTATTAGATCATATCAATGATGTTATAAAAGTTTATTGATAAGTTGGATGTTAATTAAATTATTTGATTGATTGTTTCATTGAATTTATGTTTGGAAAATGGATGACATAACTATTTGACCGTTATAAAATATGATTATCTATATATTATCCATAACCATTGTTTTACAGGGAAAATCTGTAGAGAGATCCCAAGGGGTTTCTTGCCCATAAATTATTTATTTACATACGTATGTTATTATTGATGGTTAATTGAAATTTATTCCTGATATTCCATTTAATAGTTTAAATGTCATTATAACAATTTTCGTTATACCGTCGTTTATTCAATTTTATTCCCAAAATCCTGTCATATGAACTTGAATTTGGGTTTCTGCTAAAAAGAATATTGAAAATTCATTAATCATTTTTTATTTATGATAATTTAAATTAATTAATCATTTCAAATAATGGTTTTGAAATTAATTCACCAATTTAATTAACGATGTTTAAAATTGGTTTATTTTTAAATTCGAATAATCATTCTTGTTAATGATGTTTTAAATTTAATTAATTGTTCTAACTAATGATTATTTGAGTTTAATAAATGGCAGTGGAGTTTAGTTAATTTATTGAACTTAATTAATTATTTTAATTAACGATAATTGAAATTAATAATCATTTTAATTAATGAAAATTAAAAGTAAAATGTCATTTTAAATAATGATATTTGAATTTAATTAATCATTTAATTAATGACTATTTTAAATTTAATTAATTGCTTTAACTAATGATATTTGAAATTTAGTTAAATCATTTTAAGTACTGATTTTTTATAATTAAATAAATCATTTTAACAAATGATATTTAATTAATAGTTCTAACTAATAGGGCTTGGATTTAATTAATTTGATTAATTTATGATTATTTGAACTTAACTGGTTGTTTTAATTAATGGAATTTAAAATTCTTTTCATTTTAATGAATGAAGTTTGAGATGACTTATTAATTTTTAACTAATGATTGTTTGAATTTAATCAATCTTTGTAATTAATGATATTTAAAGTTAACCAATTGATTTAATAAATGTGATTAATTAAAATTGCTTTAATAAATTGATTTAAAGTTAATAAGCTGATTTAATAAAGATTTTAAGTTAATTTACCAATGTTATATAAGTGTTTGGAAATAATTATCTATTTTATTAATGATAATGGATTTGTTTATTCAAAAGAGATTTCAAATGTGATTAATTATCTTTCGGCACAATTAGTATTGTTTTACAGTTATAAAAAGGAATCAGAACTCGATTATTAGGATGTTAAGTTGGATAATCTTCTGGGTGTTCAGTCTGAAGTTGGTTTAGGCCTTCGTGGTCTCACACTTGGAAAAATTATTCTCTTAACGTTTTAACAATCAAGAACTAATTCTAAAAGTGTTTTACAAATATGGAAATCAAGCACAAGTTCATTTTTTTTAAAAGGTTAAATTTAGATTTCGATTATAGAATAACAACTCCATAATCGATATCGCTTATATAGAAAGGATCTAGTCTTGCATTTAACGCTAAACGTTGAGGCTTGGACTCGTTTCTATCTCGAAAGTTAAAACTGTCATCAAGGTGATGCCTAGAGTAACGCTACCTCAACTTGACCGACTTTATTTTCAACCAAAAGATAGGGCATTTCTAGAATCAAAGAGTAGTGGTAAATATATGAAATTTAATTTCCATATACGATCATTTTAATTATCCCCGATGGTTGATTTATTAATTATCGGATTTAGCTTTCTTCATGGTGTATCATCGCCATAAGAATGATTTGTTGCTCAGTCGAGCTTTGTTATCCTTTGTCGGAAATGACTAAACTAAAAGCTTGAGTGAAGGCTAAACTATGTGGAGTTGCTCCCATTAAAAAGATGTGTTCACATCTATCTAGCTTGGATTTGGTTGTGCACTTGGATGTGAAAATATTCGGATTCTCGGTAGGGTATGGTGGGGTCTGACTTAGAGGGTCCTGAGAAGTGCCATGGAGTATATGAGCTTCTCAAGATTATATTACTAGAGGTATATTCCAAGGAGGGTGCACCTTCCTTATAATTTGTTGGAAAAATTCCTTTCCTTATTTGATTCGAAACCCTAAATATGTTTTAGCTTTAAATTGCCACAAGTAAAGCCTCTCCTCATCACTGCATTAAAGTATTGATTTAGTCCAATCTATCAAGTTAGACTGTTACTTTATTTAGTCCATTCTATCAAGTTAGACTATTACCTTATTTAGTCCATTCTACCAAGTTGGAATTTTTTCCTTGTTCTCTCCGTTCTTTCTAGTTTGGATTTTATTCAGTTTATTTTCAATCTTCTAAGTCTGGTTTAATATTATTTATGCTCATTTATATTTGGATTTGTTTCATGTTATTTATTTCTTCTCTTGCTTGTATGGATGTTATTCCTATGAGGTGAAAACCCGTCCCGCGTTGGCGGCGTGGTCTCATAGAATTTTATACGTTCCCCCATTATTTGAGTTATCTCACATTGGTATTTCCTAACTGATCCGGGTGTTATTTATTTATAATGCTCGAGTCAGACCAAGTATTTTCCCAAGTTTTCTTTGAAGTTTTGGAGATCATGGAGGGGATCTGAAGATTTACCTATCGTAGTATTTTATTTTCCCCTGTATTATATAGTATACGTATTGACATTTGTAAGGTCAAGATTTTATAACTGTCCAGCTGAATAGGTTTGTTTTTAACTCTGATATACTCTATATGTTTGGAGTGATAGTTTCTATTGTTCTTATTATATTATACATTGTCGATTCCGCTGTGAGATTCTGTTTTCTCTGTTCTTTCTTTTAATTTACCCTAACAATCTGCTTTTTTTTCGATTGGATGCATAACTTTGGAATATAGTGGTAGTGTTCAGTGTCGACTTTTGATGGTCAGAAAGGCAAGTCGTTACAAAGTTGTATTAGAGCCGAAAGTTAAGTGAGAACCTTGGCTTTGGTAGGGTTCGACTTATTAGAGATAGGATAAGTGACACCCTAGAATAAGTTTGAGAGCATTACATAATCAAGTGCGCATTTGTAATGTTATAAAACATACTGTGTCAATTGATCTTTTTAGTTTTTATGAATCTAGTCGAGACAGGAGATGCCACTGTATTGATAGGGGTTTCTAAACACTTGACTAAGACCAACTGACATGGTACTGAAATTTTTGAAATTTTTGGAAATTTAATTATTTTTCCTCGGATTATATTTCATATATAGGGATTTTTAGGCTCAGGGAAAAAGTTGAAGAAAATTTTAGTTTCAGGGATAAGAAGTATGCTTTTTAGGCTGAAGGACATTTTTTAGTGTAAATCACAGAATGGTGGTCGCAACTATCATTTTCTGTTTTCACTAGAAAGTGTCCTTCGGATTAAAGAACAAACTTGTTATCTCCGAGATTAATTTTTTTTCAACTTCTTCCTTGTGCCTATTTTACTATCATATATATATAAAGGAATAATTTTCAAAACTTTATATAGTTATAAAGTGTGTTGGTTTAAATATGATAATATTTATTTGTTATCAATATTGCTTGTTCGATTATGCTTAACTTAATGAGTAGCATTGACTGTTGTTTGATAGTTGTTAAATGGTGCTCGGCTTATTTAGGAGCATTATAGCTTTGTTTTAAAACAAACCCCTTACGAGTTAATTTTCACGATTTGACTACAAGACGTTTGAAGAATACATTAACTTGAAAATTTTACCATTTAATAATGATGGATTAAGGATTAAACTTTAATAAAAAGTTGTTAATATAATCTAATTAGTGAGATAAGATATTAAGAGAATAAATATTCGAGATAATTCTATTTAATAAAGAAGGATCATTACTAATATGAAATGATTTTAATATAAAGGAAATTTTATATGAATTTAGTTTTGTAAAATATGTTTAAAAAGAATTTTGAATTTAAATCCCTTTATTTTTAAAAATAATTTCAAAAAGAATTTTGAGAAATAAAATAGCAGTTCTTCTGAAAATAATTGAAAGTGAAAATATTTTAGGAAGTAAAATTTAAAAAGAGATGCATTTTCTTTGAGATAATTAGGAGGAAATCATTTCGATTAGTTTTGTGGTTATCTGAATAAGCTTCTAAGTAACGGTCAGATGTTTGCTTAAGCGAATGTTGTAGAGTACTTAGTAGATTATTCTCTTTATCATTGTGCGAGAAATGAGTTCAAATTTTAATAAACCCAAAGAAAAGTTTTAATAAATAAATTGTTTGAGGTTATTATATATAAAAATACATGAAATATGCTTTCAAAGTTGAGTTTTGAAATTAAAAACTAGGTATCCAACTTTTAAGTCCTCTAAAAAGAAATCGATTTAACAGAAAAAATATTTCTAATAAGACATTTTTTTGATAAATGAGATTTTACCCTTAGATAAGATAGGGGATAATTTAACACAACTAAATTGGGTTAAATTAAATAAGAAGATTTTGATAAAATTGTTGTATTAAAACCATATGGCTATTTAAAACATCAAAGTAGTGTAAACTATTTGTTGAGTCAACCCATAAATATTATCCGTTTTAATGCTCTAAGTTAAAAAGGCTAATAGGTTGACTCAGTTTTAAAAAAACCGTAATTTGATTTGATTTCCATCTAGATATTTGAAAACGTTAAAATAAATTTTTTGTACGTACCCTTTGGATATAAAAGAGTATTATACAAGTAAACAAAATGGAATAAGTTATGATTTGAAGTTTATGAAGAAACGAATTTGTAAAATATTTTAAAAACCTGGGTGAAAAATTTATGAAATGATTCATAAATAATTTTAGTATTGGATAAAATACTAAGCGAAAATATAAGTAAATTAGAAATTTTTTAATATAATTAAGAAACTAAAAAAATATAGAGTATAACTTTCCATTTTGTCCAAGTGAGTTTGGATAACCTTCTAAGCAATAACCAAAGGCTAATGAGCAAAACAGCATGCTTAGATAATTATCTATATTTTTGGACAATCAAGAAAGTTTTAGTTAAAATTTCTTTGTTAATCATTTTATATTTTGAAACAATGTTAAGTGAAAAAATTTCTCTTATGGAATTTGATTGACTATTATGTTAGTTTATTCCTTCATGGAATTTGATTGGTTTGATTTGATTTTATTGAATTGATTAGTTATGTGATTTTATATACCATTGTTTATAAAGTTTAAATTTATAGGCAATGGATTTTGAATTGTTGTTATTGGGACCTAAATCCCGGTGATTTTGGAAAAGAGGAATTTTTAAAGGATTTTGGAAAAGGAATGATACTTAATTCACTCTGGTTGATGTTATTGGAGAAATCGGAATACCACTGGATGCTTGTTATTTTGATATTAGAGTTTCACCATAATTATTAAGAGGAGTTCCCTCCATGTCACTTTGATTTTTTTTATCGTTTATTTTTCTCGTTTGAGAAATTTGAAAATAAATTTTTGAATTAAAAAACCTAGGTATTTAGATCTAAATTATCATCTGAAGTAATTAAATGCAGAGCATCTATCGTAGAATATTCTATATATTTTGTCGCACATGATTGAGATATGGTTGTTGGTTTCATGTAGATTTATATCAGACTAGTTTTTGACTGTATAGTTACATCACATTGCTTTTGTCAGCTCGATTTACCTTAAGATTATGTAAGTACAGGGAAGCAATAAATTTCCACTTGACTTCTTATGCACCTGCATTTGCTAAGAGATAATAAATTACTTTCCAAATTACAAATCAAACACAAAAAGGTACGTAATAAATCTAGAAATTTAAATTCGTTGATGATTTTATGCCCTAGATATAGGAGGCTACTTGGGTTTTGTTTTCTTTGATTAAAATTGGAGCCCGTAAAGGGAAATTATAGTTGTTCTAGTCGAGCCATGCAAAAGAGACGCCGGTGAAATTTTTCGAAAATCTAAAAGTTAGAAATTTTTTAAGAATTTTGGAAAATGTTTAAAAACTAAAAATTTGATTTTCTGAGTTATATCTTGAAATGAATAAAAGAATAAATGTGAGAAATTAATTGGAATTGGTGAATGGATTTGAAAGACATTATAATTTTAAAATTTCAGCTAATTGGTTTTGAAAATTTAATAAGTTTAATAATTCATTTTAATTACGAGTTTTAAACTTATGGGTTTGGAAACATTTTCTTCCTTAGGAATTTCGATGACGAAATTCATTTAAGAGGGGAGAATGTAACAACCCAAAATTTTGGTTATCTGATTTTTAATGTTTGATTAATTATTTAAATAATTAGATTTCGAATTTAATAACGTATAACTCAAATATAGGAAAAAATAAATATTTGAATTGTGAATTAAATGTTAGTTAAATGGATTTAATAATTTTATTTAGCTTCTTTTAACCAATAAATAGTACTGGAGCATTCAATTTGTAAATTTACTAACAAATATAAATAGATAAGATAAATATCGATGATTAAATATTTTAGTCTGTGAAATTTTCATTTCGAAGCATGGCCTCGAATTTCGATGAAACCAGTTTCATTGGTTCCGTAATATTGAATTATGTTATGTCGTCAAATTTCAGGGCTATCAAACGTATCATTTGGTCGTACGAGATCAAAACACGTTGAAATTAATATCAAAATTTTAATATAATAATTGGGTTCGAAAAGCTATTTTTTGCATACAATCGAATTAGAGCTCGGGACTAGTTCCATTTTGTGTTCGAAGTAGGGGCATAACATATAAAACGCAGGCGGCACGCCTCGTTTGGAGTTTGACATTTTTGGTTCTGTCATATTGGAATATTTTATTAAATATAATAATATTTGTACTTGTTTTTCAACTCCATACCTACTATTTCCGCCATAAAGCCCATACCCCATCATTTCTTAGCCATGCTTCTCCCGTACCTTTTTGCTCTATTTAAACTTCCTGGAATGAAATTGGAGTTTTTCCTTTTGCAATCAAACTTCAAAATTCAAACTAAAAATATGTACTCAACTAAAAATCAAAATTCTTGATTCCTTAAACTCATATGGCCATATGCTTCGATCTGAGTATGTTCTAGCGATGATTGGTGATGTTTTGGTCAAAGTCAATTTTGGGGCATGAGCTAGGTTTGAGCTTTATGGTGATTTTGGTCAGCGTCGACGATGGGAACTCGGATTTGGTTTCGGGATAGTGTTTATCACCTTTGCACGAATTTTCGAAGGGTTTGGTGGTGCATATTGACATGCGACCTAATGGAGTGTGGCATGACATTGGTCATGTCTTGATGTAACGATCTAGAATTTCAGTCATTCGGAATAGGAATATTTAATCGATTTTAAATGTTCAACAGTAAATTTTGTAAGTTGATTAACTAATATTTCGAATATAGTGATTTATTTGGATAATTAAATTGTTAATTTACTATTTTAAATTTCAGAAATAATTGGATCTTAAATTTAATGTGAATAAAAATGATTTATAAAGTTGATATAAATTCTATGTGAATTAGAACGACGTTAATAAATTTTTAAATTTGATTTAAAAGTAAATTTATAGAAATTGGAAATTTATTGATTTAATTAACGTGTAAAAATAGTCATTTTTGATACAATCTCAAATTTTGACGAAACCAGTTTCATTGGATCTGTAATGTTAAATTATCGGAGGATTCTAAATTTCCTGCCAATCGGACATACGGTTTGATCGTGCGATGCTGAAACGTGTATTTAAGTAAATTTTAATTTAAAATAAGTCGATTCGAAATTCTATCTTTCAAATATAATGGAATTGTCCTACGATATACATTCCATTGTGTTCGAAATTGAGGTAAAAAATTATGAACGCCAGGCGGCACGCATCTTTTGGAGTTCGGAATTATTTCGGGTGAATAGTGTCATGAAATATTATATAAAAGAACACCCCATCTTCACATTTGCAACCATAATTCACAACTAAACCCTAGCCGCCACTTGAATTTCAATGGCCAGAATTTCATTCTCTTCCTCCTCGATTTCTGGCCGATTCATTGACAATTAACAAAAACATTCAACTGCAATATTTTAGCGCTTGGTGGGTTCAATAAATCTAGCGGCTATGATCTGGAATGGCGCAACGATGGATGAGAAAACTGGCCGTGTTCAAGGTGTGTTCATCCTCAAATCTTGGGCATAGGGGAGGGTCAGAAATGACGAGGATTTGGATGAAGGTGAGGTGGAGTGAGGCGCTTCATTCAGTAATAGTGGATCGTGTTCTAGTACGACGAGGGAGGAGTGGCGATGGCATGTTCGAGCGCGTAATGGGTTTGGTAGCGGCCGTGAAAACTGGTTGCATGAAGAAGCCTGGGAGCGAAAAAAAATGATGAAGGTTTAAAGTTTTAAATTATAATTTATATTTAGGTAATTGTATGATTAATTATCGAATGCTATTAAATCCATAACTTTGTCATACGAGGTTCGTTTTGCACGAAACAAGTTGCGTTGGATTCGTATTCCCGAATACTACGCGGTGGAGCTGGTTTGGAGTTGATTGGAGCGAGTGAAAATTTTGAATACAATTAAACTTTTGTTTTATTTTATTTGAAATAAAACACTACAGCGACTATTGGAATCAAAGTGAGTACAACTCACTCTTTCCGACTTGCTTATATTTTATATAAGTAGAAATAAATTTATTTTGTGTTTTTTGATGATTTTTTGGATGTTATGCTATAGTAGTTAGTAGTTGGATATATTTCTGCCTATTGGAACATATGAGACCCTATACGTTCCCGTATATAAGTGGATGACCCTTTTGTACGTGCGTCTGCCTCGAAGCAGGCATTATACATATTTTCTCATATGTATATTTTTTGCAGGTGACATATTGGAGGGATCTAACTGAATTCATCACCAGTGTTGATTTTTATTTACAGATATTGTTATTTATGCTATTATCATGTGATATATGATGTTTGGAATCCATGATTGATGTGAATTCCCTAATTTAACATTTTTGTAGCATTGGGCCTATTTTTGAGAATTCTAAAATACTAAAATAATGATTTCGATTTCAAAATGGTTGTTTAAGTGATTTTTGAAGTTATAAAAGTTTTAATAATGAGTGGTAAATTAGTAAAAGAAGCAGTTTATTCAAATGGAAACACAATTTGATTGTTTAAATTTGGATATAGCTATTTTATCAAATAAGTTAAATTGGGATTTGGACTTATTATAAATGTTTAATATATATAAGATTTATAAAATTGATCTTTTATAACTAAAAAGTGATGTAATTATAAATGAGTTTTATAAGTGTTAAAATGAAGTATAAGTGAATCTTATAAGTAAATAATATTTATAAACTTATGAAGTTATAAAAAACATGAATTCGTAAATAAGGGATTTATAGGTAAATAAACTTATAATTGGATTTTGGCATGTAAATGAGATATAAATGAGATTGGTTGATAAAGGAATTTTATAAATGGAAGTTTTTATAAAATAGGAACGTGAATTATAAAGATTGTTTTATAAATTGAAATCAACTTATTTTATTAAGTTAAATATGGAAGTTTATTAGAGGAATTATATTCACGATTTTGGACAGTGGACAATCCTTTAAATTAAATGTGTAGGAGTATTAAATTTGGTAAGAGAATTTTATTCACGATTTTGGACAGTGAATAGTCTTTAAATTAAATGAATGCTTTGGGAAGTGAAATTTTAAAATGAAATTTTAATGGTTTGAAAATGAAGTAAATTGTGAATTCACTTATTATTAAAATAAGTATATAAAAATGTTTTCCAATAGTGAAATATGAAATGATTTTGAGGGTACATCTGTTTATTAATTTGAAGTAAATGATTATGAAAGTGATTTTAATAAAAGATTAATCAAAAAGGGCCTAGTGATTGCTTATGGTGCTAGATAATTGTAGTTTGCTTTGATAGTTAAATAACCGATTATAAAATTTGGCCATTTTAGTTCCTCGACTTGATGTGGGAACTAATTAGTCATACACTTAGAACGTAACTGACTGTGTAGGCTTGATTATCGTTTGTGTTGAGGATGTTGATTCGTGTAGTGTAGGTGTTACTCCAATCTATCAAGCTTCCTTCTAGGCCGAAGGATAGCAAGTTAAATGTTAAAGACGTGATAAGTCTATGAGACTTAGTTTCTGTGTAAGGTTGAGAAACGCTTTTGCGTTGTTGGTGCGAAGAGACCGGGATCCGATTTATCTAAAAACCACTTCGGACCAACGTATAGCCTTAGATTGTGCAAGTTATTGAAGATATTAATATTTAGGATTTTCATAGTGAAGGATTGCTTGTTGATCGTTTACGGCTAAAATCCTAATATACATCCAATAGCAGTAGTCTCTTAGTTATGAAATATCCAATGCAAGGACTATTCGCTAGTAATCCTAGGGATTTTCCGACCGAATGTGGTAGGAAAGTACCTTCAGTTTATCCTATTCCTGGACAAATTATATGGATGAGTGTCTGACATTGCGTTTCCATGATTACGTACATTGGTTTTTACAAACGTACATCGGTTGGTGGCGGAGAAGGAAACCTCTCTTAGCTTAACACCCTCATTGATACGTACGAGCTCAAGGGTTTTATTTTTTTTGGAAGACAATTAGTAGTCAACGGAAATGGTAATGTGACTTTCAAAGATGATGTGATGTGTGATATGCTAAAGGTAATCGTTACCTCGAGCCTCATCAATCGGAAATGACCGAAACAGGGTTAGGTGCGGCAAGGCTAAGTAGGTCATTGCCAAATAGGATATGATCATCCCCTTCTAGATATATATCTTCCCGTTATGATGTTTAGGATGTAAATTAATGTGATTTGTATGATACGAGGGCCCTCAGAAAGGTCAGTAACGACCGGGGGATGACATATTCGGTACTACCTAGTTACAGAGGTTGGCTGGTTTTGTGTTGGTAGAGAAACTTTGTGATGGTTTCTTGGTACATTCCTCTAGAGATGTATTGTCCAAAGGCAGTCCCTTCACCAGGTCATTTGTGTGGAAATCCAAACTCCACTACATGCCTGTCATTTTGTTTGTAGAGCCTCGTATACTGGAATTTAGTAATGGTAACAATTACGGCTATTTTAATTATTAGTTGTATACTAGGCACCAGTATAATATAACATGATTTGATATGAAATGTTTTGGTTATCGTAAGGTAAAAATATGTCCGTTTTTATGTGTGAGCGTGTCTTATAAGATACTTTTGTTTTGAGAAGAAAAGTTTTGGTAATTTAATAAGTTCAGTTGAATGTGTTTTCTCACACTGGTTTACCAGACTGATCCGGACGTTCTTCCCTTTCAATGCTCGGAAGAGACTGAGTATATTTTCAGGTTCAAATTTGGTGCTTTTTGAGCTTCAGGAGGAGAGCTGGAGATCTTCATTTTCATATATATGTATCTGTTTATTTTCCGCTGTATTGTTGTTGTATATTGTCAGCATTTGTGAGGACAAGTTACTATAACTGTCCAGACTGATGATTAGTGATTGACTGTTGAACTTGATTGATGTATATTTTGTAAAGATCATTGATATGATATTATATGTTTTTCCATGTGACGTGAGATTCTGCATTGTTCTATTTGGTTTTTCTTATTCTCTCTTTCTTCTCTTCTTCTCTCTTCTTTTCTTTCTCATGACTTTCCATCAGTCTGTGCTTTTTGGGTCGGACATGTGTGGTTTATTGTCAATTCAAAAGATATGAATTTGTAGGTCATCGCACACGATGTGTTAGGTAGGTGTGGTTGTTTCGTCGTGGTGTCGAACGAGTGCGATTCATCTCGATCAGTTCGTAGGCGAAGACGGTTCACGAGTCGGAGGTCTGCAGCTCCGTGTCATTGAAAATTCATGCACGCATTTTGGATTTCATGTCTCTGTGCGCATTTGAACGTGAATTGGAGAAGACGGAGGTATTGGGGGGTTAATTTATTAAATATTGTTAAGATATCTTATTATAATTTAAAATTGTCGATAACTTATAAATTTTATATCTCGCTCATACGAGGTTAGATTCGAACCCCCTTTTTCGCATTGGACTCGTGTTGTCGATATCTTTGCAATGAAATTGGTTGTGTTTGATTTGGAGCAAGGGAAAATTTAGGCTAAATTCGGACGACCGTTCGGTTTTAGTCCTAAATCGGGACGTTTCAGAGGAAATGAAAATCAGTATGAGTTTAACCCATATTTAATTATCATATCAATGATGTTATGAATGTTTATTAATTTCTTGGATGTTAATTAAATTGTTGATTGATTGTTTGGTTGAATTTCTGTTTGGAAAATGGATGACATAATTATTCGATCGTTTTAAACCCATATGATTATCTATATATTATCCATAACCATTATTTTGCAAGGAATATCTATAGAGAGACCCAAAAGGGTTTTTGGCCATAAATTATTTATTAAATCTCTATGCTGCTATTGACGGTTAATTGAAACTAATTCTGGATATTCTATATAATAGTTTAGATGTCGTTATAGAAATTTTTGCTATACCGTCGTTCATTCAGTTTCATTCCCAAAACCCTGTCGTATGAACTTGAGCTTGGGTTTTCGCTAAAAAGAATATTGAAAATTCAGTAATCATATTTTATTTATGATAATTTAAATTAACTAATCACTTTAGCTAATGGTTTTGAAATTGATTCACCAATTTAATTACAATGTTTAAAATTGGTTTATCTTTGGATTTGATTAACCATTTTAGCTAATGATGTTTTAAATTTAACTAATTGTTTTAACTAATGATTATTTAAGTTTAATTAATTCTTTTAATTAGTGGTAGCAGAGTTTAATTAATTTATTGAACTTAATTAATGATAATTGAAATTTATAACCATTTTAACCAACAGTATTTAAAAGTAATTAGTCATCTTAAATAATGATATATGAATTTAATTAATCATTTAACTACTGATTATTTTAGATTAAATTAATTGTTTGAACTAATGATATTTGGAATTTAGTTAAATCATTTTAATTACTCCTTCTAACTAATGAGGCTTGAATTTATTAATTTAATTAGTTTATGATTATTTAGACTTAATTAACTGTTTTAATTAATGGAATTTAAAATTTCTTATTATTTTAATGAATGATGCTTGAGATGACTTATTTGTTTTTAACTAATGATTATTGGAATTTAATTAATCTTTGTAATTAATGATATTTAAAGTTAATCAATCGATTTAATGAAAGTTATTAAAGTAAGTTATCTATATAATAAAATTGCTTTAATCAACTGATTTAAAGTTAATAAACTGATTTAATAAAGATTTTAAAGTTAATTTGCCAACATTATATTAGTGTTTGGAAATAATTATCTATTTTAATAAAGATAATGGATTTGTTTATTTAAACGAGATTTTAAATGTGATTAATTATCTTTCGGGTTAATTAATATTGTTTTAAAGTTATAAAAAGGAATTGGAACTCGATTATTAGGATGTTAAGTTGGGTAGTCTTCTGGATGTACGGTCTGATGTTGGTTTAGGCCTTCGGGGTCACGCACTTAGAAAAAAAAAATCCTAACATTTTAACAATCAGGAACTAATTCTAAAAGTGTTTAAACAATATGGAAATCAAGCACAACATTAGTTTATAAAAAAAAGTTAAAGTTCGATTTCAGTTATAGAACAATAGCTATGTATTCGATATCTCTTATATGGAAAGGATTTGGTCATGCATTTAAAACTAAACGTTGAGGGTTGGACTCGTTTCTGTCTCGAAAGTTAAAAATGTCATCAAGATGATGCTTAAAGGTAACATTACCTCAAGTTACCTAGCTTCATTTTCAACCGAGAGATAGGACTTGTCTGGGATCAACAAGTAGTGGTAAACATATTAAATTTAATTTCCATATACGAGCATTTTAATTATCCTCGATAATTGATTTATTGGTTATCGAATTAAGCTTTCTTCATGGTATATCATCACCTTAAAAATTATTTGCTGCTCAATCGAGCTTTGTTATCCTTTTTCAGAAATAACTAAACCAAAAGCGCGAGTGGGGGCCAAGATATGTAGGGTTGCTCCCATCAAAAGGGTATTTTCACATCTATCTAGTTTGGATTCGGTCATGCACTTAGATGTAGAAATATTTGGATTCTCGGTAAGGTATGGTGGGGTCCGGCTTGGAGGGTCTCAAGAAGTGTCACGGAGTATATGAGCTTATCAGGAGCATATTACTAGAGGTATATTCTAAGGAGGTGCACCTTCCTTGTCATTTTTTGAAAAATTTCCTTTCCTTATTTGATTCGAAAACACTGAATCTATTTTAGCTTTAAATTGCCACAGTAGAGCCAACTCCTCATCACGGCATTTAAGTATGATTTGGTCCATTCTATCAAGTTGGACTCATACTTTATTTAGTCCATTCTATCAAGTTGGACTATCACTTTATTTAATCCATTCTACCAAGTTATACTATTTTCCTTGTTCTATCCATTCTATCTAGTTTGAATTTACTCAGTTTATCTCCATTCCTTCGAGTTTGGTTAAATATTATTTATGCTCATTCATATTTGGATTTGTTCCTGTTATTTATTTCTGCTCTTGCCTGTTTAATGTTATTCTTGTGAGGTGAAAACCTATTCCACGTTAGTAGCATGGTCTCATAGAGTTTTATTTGTTCCTCCATTATTTGAGATATCTCACGCTAGTATCTCCAGACCGATCTAGGTGTTATTTATTTATAATGCTCATATCAGACCGAGTATTTTTCCTGGTGGTCTTTGAAGTTTGGAGACCTTTGTGGGTAGCTGAAGATTCACCTATTGTACTATTTTTTATTTTCCACTGTATTATATAGTATACCTATTGGCATTTCTAAGGTCAGGATTTTTTAACTATTTAGCTGAATATGTTTGTTTTTAACTTTGATATACTCTGTATGTTTGGAGTGATAGTTGCTACTGTCCTTGTTTTATTATATGTTGTTGATTTCCCTATGAGATTCTGTTTTTCTCTATGCTCTTTTCTTTCTTTTTGTTTATCCTAACATTCTACCCTTTGTCGCTTGGATGCACAACATTGGAATGCAGTGGTAGTGTTCGGTGTCGACTTTCAATGGTCAAAAAGGCGGGTCATTACAAACTATAAATTAGGCCTTTAAATCTCATGTATTTGCATGAATCATATTTTATTCACACAACTTAAAATTGCATTTTAATGACATTTAACATCCAATTAAAATGAATGAAGATGAACCAAGGTTTTGTCAAAAGTTTTAAAAAGGTTTAATTGATAAAAAAAATTTAAAAAAAAATTCATAGTTGGTTCTTAAGAAACGTTTTTATAAACACTAAATATGCAATACCTTCTCGTCGTACTATTAATTAAACATTTAAATTTCATATGTTCTAAATGTATTGCATTTTACTTGCTTGTAAAAGCATATTTTAATGACATTTAACATTTAATTAAAATAAATGAAGAAAAATCAAGGTTTTGCAAAAAGATTAAACAAGAATTAATTGATAAAAGAATTTATGAAAATTCCAAACCGTTTCATAGAAACCTTTTTATCAGACACCGAATAGGTAAAACTTTTCCATCAGACTATAAATTAAACCTTTAAATCACATGTATTTTGCATGAATCATATTTTACATGGGTGAATTAATATCGCATTTTAGTGATATTTAACATTCAGTTAAAATGAATAAAGATGAGTCAAGATTTCGTCAAAAGATTCAAAATTGATTAATTGAAAAAAGAATTTTTTGAAAATTCCAAACTAGTTCTTAACAAACTTTTTTACAAAACAATGAATAGGTAAAACCTTCTTTTCATACTACAAATTAAAAATATCAATCTCATGTATTTTGCATGAATCATATTTTACCTGCGTGGATTAAATTCGCATTTAAGGACATTTAACATTCAATTAAAATGAACAAAGATGAACCAAGGTTTCGCCACAACATTTAATTTAAAAAGGACTAATTGATAAAAGAACTTATGAAAATTTCAAATCTACTCTTAAGCAAGTTTTTGTAAAACACCGAATAGGTCAAACCTTTCTGTCATACGATAACGTTTAAATCTCAAGTTTTTTTCATGAATCATATTTTACTTGCATGAATTAAAATTGCATTTTAATGACATTTCACATTCAATTAAAATGAATGAAGATGAATCAAGGTTTCTCTAAAAGACTTAAAAAGGATTAACAAATGATAGAATATAAGAACTTCCAAACTGGTTTTTAGGAAACTTTTTTGTACCACATTGAATTGGAAAAAACTTTATGTCATACTATAAATATACATTTAAATCTCTTGTATTTTGCATGGATCATATTTTACTTGCGTGGATTAAAATCATATTTTAATGACGTTTAACATTCAATTAAAATGAGTGAACTTTAATCAAGGTTTCACCAAAAGATTTTAAAAGGATTAATTAATAAAAGAATTTATGAAAATTCCAAATTATTTCTTTAAAACTTTTTTGTCAAACACTAGACAGGTAAAACCATTTTGTCATACTAAATTAAATCTTTAAATCTCACGTATTCCGCTTCAATCATATTTTGCTTGCATGAATTAAAATCACATTTTAATGACATTTAACACTCAAATAAAATGAGTGGAGATAAATCAAGGTTCGCCAAATGATTTATAAAAGGATTAATTGATAAAAGAATTTATGAAAATTTCAAGTTGGTCCTTAAGAAACCTTTTTTTTAAAACTATATAGGTAAAACCTTCTTGTCATACTATAAATTAAACATACAAATCTCATGTATTTTGCATGAATCATATTTTAGGTGCATGAATTAAAATTGCATTTTAATGACATTTAACATTTAATTAAAATTAATAGGTTTTGCTAAACGATTTCAAAAGGTTTAGTTGATAGAATAATTTATGAAAATTCCAAACTATTTCTTAAGAAACCTTTTTGTTAAACACCAAATAGGTAAAACCTTTCTGTCATACTATAAAGTAAACCTTTAAATCTTATGTATTTTGCATGAATCATGTTTTATTTTGATTGAATTAAATTTGCATTTTAATGACATTTAACATTCAGTTAAGAATGAAGATGAATTATGGTTTCGCCAAAATATTTAAAAAGGATTAATTGGTAAAAGAATTTAAGAAATTCCAAATTAGTTCTTAAGATTTTTTTTTATAAAACACCAAGTAAGTAAAACCTTCTTGTCATACTACAAATTAAACCTTTAAATCTCATGTATTTTGCATAAATCATATTTTAGTTGCATGAATTAAAATCACTTTTTAATGGCATTTAACATTTAATTATAATGAATGAAGATGAATTAAGGTTTCCTAAAAACAATTAATTAATAAAAGAATTTATGAAAATTCCAAACCGATTCTTGAGAAACTTTTTATCGAACACCGAATAGATAAAACCTTTCTATCATACTATAAATTAAACCTCTAAATCACATGTATTCTGCATGAATCATATTTTACTTGCGTGAACTAAAATTAGATTTTAAGGACACATAAAATTTAATTAAAATTAATAAATATGAATCAAGATTTCGCCAAACGATTTAAAAATGATTAATTGATTAAAGAATTTATTAAAATTCCAAATAGGCTCTTAAGAAACTTTTTCATACAACTCCAAATAGGTAAAACCTTGTTGTCGTAATATAAATTAAACCTATAAATCTCATGTATTTTGCATGAATCATATTTTTTTATGCGGATTAACATCACATTATTAACATTTATCATTTAATTAAAATGAATGAAGATGAACTAAGGTTTCGCTAGACGATTTAAAAAGGATTAACGCTAATTGTATTCATACACCCATAATCCTTTACGTATACTAGAAAATGTAAGAAACTAGCACATGCTAAAAATTACTGTACATACACTATAACTTTTACAAAGTTACCCTTTTTTACATCTTTATCATCTTCCCTCTTTAAACCTTGAAACTTATTTTAACAAAACTTGGATTCCTAGCAAACAATTTAGTTAAAATTCAATACAATAATTTAATTTTGACACTAATATTGTAAATTATTTAATTTATTTTTTGAAATTCTTAATTTCATCAAAACCAGTTCTAATTTTAGAAGAAAAAAATTAAAAATTTATGGATTAGAGTAGCTAGTTATGAAAATTTCTTTAATTGATGTTATAGGTTTTATCAACTTCATGAAAACTGTATGCAGGTAATCAAATACCATTGATTTTAATGTTTTAATTAGATCGGTCATACAAAAAAGACTAAAAATTCATTTAAGAAGAAGAATAACTTAGTCATGGATTTTTAAAAATAAAATAATGGTGTATGTCATGTGATTTTTGGTGTATGAATAAAATTTGCCAAGGATTAATTGATAAAAGAATTTATGGAAATCCCAAACTAGTTCTTAATAAGAAACTCTTTTGTAAAAGACCAAATATGCAAAATGTTCATGTCATACCATGAGTTAAACCTTTAAAATTTACAAAAGTTACATAAATATATTGCAATACAAAGTAATCTAGAATATAAATCCAAATCCAAAATCATCATATAAAAGTGAAATAATGACGGTTTAAGATACTGCAGCAAAAAAAAGTGCAATTAAGGATATGTAAACATTCAACGTGTTTATATCATTTAATTACGTGAAGTATAATATTTTTATAAATAATGCAAGTTATTTTAACGAAATCATACAAAACTAAAATCTTTATGCATCTTACACTAAAATAAATACAACCAATTAAAGCATGCAAACATAACATGCACGGTAAGAATGCAACAAATAACAAAAGCAACAAAAAAATAAAATGCGTTATTATAAATACATTCTAATTTATGACATTTATCTTTACTTTCCATGCTATTTTGATTAAACAATGCAAGACATTTTGTAGGAGAAAAAATACATAAGTTTTAGTAGGTTGCATTATAAAAACGCAATGTAAAATGAAACTACCAAATCTCAAAAATCAGACATGACTTTGAAAAATTAATAATCGTATTACTTTTGGTCATAACTAAAAAAGGCATATCACACTGTAAGGATGCATAATGACGAGTTTTTATCTTTCTTTCTTAAAAAAACAAAAGTAGTGTTACGTATCAGCCAGTCGTTTTATAATTTGAACAGTTTGAGAAGGGTTTGGTTTTTTAAAAATAAACAGAACGGAAGATAATTACCACTTTTAAAAAACTATAATGTAGCAACTTACTCACACTTTTTTAATTCTTATCCATTGTTGTTATTTTTCATATATTTCCTAAATACAATTTGCTCAATCGATAAATATTTTTTCACTAAATGTAAAATCATGTATTATATATGTATGTATGTATATATATATATATATATGCTTATGGTATTTGTATGCTTGAATGTACATGAATATGTTCTTAGAAGAAAATATTTTCCTATAAGTACTAGGTTTTCGCAAAAATATTTAATCTAATCCAAATAGTGAGTTCAATCTTTGAGAAAGTTAGAAGTATGCCCTAGGAGAAATTATATAATTTGTTACATATATCTAGCTCTATAATCAAACTTGTTCATACTGTAGATATCCATTTTCTATCACATACTTTTTTTTATATAATAATATAATTAGTTAAGTAATTTATTTAAAGTATATTAAAAAAAATCCTTAAATGACATGTTATGTGATAATAACCACAAGGAGTTGTAATCATGAAAAAATTATCATAATATAAAATAAAATATTATTTCAATTGTTCACATTCAAGATATTTTAAGAAAGGATGTCAATACATCTATTGAGACTAGAGTACATAATATTCTCTACTAGGTAGTGTATGAGTTATGTGGTTATATTTATTGGATAAAGATGAAATGAATCACCCAAGAATTTCATGTTGATTAATAATAACTAGGTAAAACATGAAATCTCAAAGAGAGGTTAATATGTAGTTCTCACTTTAAGAATATTGTTGAGCTTTAATATGGATATTCCACTTTGATTATAGTTAAATCATGGCATGACCACCATCGAGTGACTATAGTTAGGTCCGAGTTGAAGTACTAGATGTGAAACACTATTCAATAGAGAATTTTGTTTTCTTAGTTGTATGAGGTTGGTACCATCAACCATAGACAATTAGAAGTTGGCCAAAGTAATATGTTAATAATAAATATTATTATTAAACCAAGGTTTTTATGGTATAATTGAGTTGAATATGGATGATATTGGAATTTTGACCCAAAAAAATTCCACGGGTCCTGAGGCGATGTAGTATTAATGAAGAGAATTGGTGTAAGTAGTCATTATTACAAGGTACCGCTTAAACTATCAAATTGGATTTTACCGATAAAGATGTAGAAGCGATAAATTTAGCCAAACTATCACTACTAAGGTGATGAGTGAACATTAATATTTGAACAGCTCGATATTAAAAGCTGACTGAATTTACACCTATGAGTAGCATAATTGCATGTATGAATTCTCCAAAATACCACATGATTAAATTAATGTATAAATATTATAAATAAATTAACTACATTAATTAATATTCAAGAAATATTAACTATTTATATATTGGAGATTTTGGGTGCTACTAATAATTTTCTGGCTGTTATTAATAATTTACTGGGTGCGTATATAAAGATATATATATATATATATATATATATATATATATATCGCTAAATATTTAAATATGATTTAAATAAAATTAATTGACGAATGGATTACTAAGATTTATTGCTTCAACTGTGTTCGCTTACCAGAAAGGGATTCAGCCACTACGAGTTCCTTGCAAGTGAATGGGACGGGTGACCGATAGGGGAACGGTAGCATATTCGACCATGGCTAGCCATGTTGGTAGTGAAATAAAGGAGTTTGAATTTTAGATTAGATCTAAGATGGTTTGCTAAAAGGAGAAGGATAAATAATGGAGAAGTTTTCTCCCATTTATCCTTTATATAAATCAAACCATGCTTATTCATTTACTTCTCCTCCTTTTTTCTTTCTACCAAGGCTATCCTCACAACCCCTTCTCTCTTCTTGGCCAATTTTTTAGCATAAAATACACTAGTTAAGTTGGATAGTTGCACAATTGAGTAATTGATCCTAAGGAGTCTAGGAGGTTCATTTATCAATGTGTGTTGGAAGGCAACGTCTTTAAAATGTAAACATTCTGATTTACATTTATATGTCAGTTAGTTACCACCGTAACAATTTTATATGTGTATTATTGTCTTACAATAATCGTTATTCTTTTAGAAACCTTTTAAACGATTATTTATGCTTGAAATAATTGATTAACTAAAAAGTTTAAAATCAAATATATACGTACATACATTTACAGCCATATATATATATATATATTCTAAAATGTTTGTTATTATTTTTTAAATATTAGAAATAACTTTTCATCATTTTTAAATATTTATTTATGAGTATTGAAACATAAAATACATTAAAACCCTATTAATATTCATATATTATAAATTATTTATAATCAATTTTAGCAATTTATTTTAAATAAATTTATTTTTTCTAGTCGAAAGATATTTTTAATAAATTTATATTAGTTATATATTTTTAATAATAATTTAAGATAAATTTTTATGTTTAATAATATTATATATATAATCATTTATTATAAAATTACTTTCGGTTTTCGAACAAAAATAAAAAAAATAAAATAAAAATTTATGCATATCAGTGTTTATATATATATATATATATATATTAATAATAAATTACACATAAAAAATCTATTTATGCATATTAAATAGTTTACGTATTTAAAAAATTTAATAAAATTATTTTTGGTGGCAAATTATTTTATATATAAATATTCATATTTAAATTAATTAAAGATATTTTATTTTAAGATCTTAATTTGAATTTGAAAATGTTTTACCAATGTCCAGATTAGATATTTTAAATACAAATTTTGAATTTAAAACTTATTGACGGGTCAATATTAAATTTGATAATTCGAATTTTGTTTTACATAATATATTTCAAATCTATATATCTATAACTGCATTTTGAGACAACCATTACATATATAAATATTGAATGTATAGATATAAATCCCAATATCTACATATGTATACATCAACTATGTACACATTTATCATGTTGCACACATACGGAAACGATCAAGAATTTTAGTCATTTTATTTTGAAATATTTAGTTGATTTTAAATATTGAATTAATATTTTTATAAGTCAAATAGCTTAAATTCAAATATAGGGATTTATTCGAGTAGTGAATTTAAATAATTGGAATATCTAAATAACTGAATCTTAGATTCAATGTAAATAAAAGTTATTTGGAAATCTTATTTAAATTTATTTTAAATAAGAATGATAATACTAAACTTTCAATTTAGAAACTAAAAGTGATTTAAATTGGTTTTATAATAATTTTTTTACTAAACTTTCAATTTGAAGTTTGGTGGCCTTGTTTAGCAAATGGTTCAGCGAGATCCAAATTGGACGCCGATAGTCGTGTTAGGATTGTATTGACGTGAGCTACATTATGGGGATGGATTCAGTGGCATTTGAGCTCATTTAATTTTACGCTGAATTCAAACGTCACGATGACTAGAATTTCGGTGAGTTAAACTCACCTTTATGATAATTCAATATTTTATATAGTTGAAAAGAAAATCTGTTGATTGGATGTTTGGATCATTTACTGTTTTATCGGTTGGTTTGAGTTTATTCCCACCTTGGAGCGGATGACCTGTATTATATGGTTATATACTATATGTAATGCAAGGAAACAGGTTAGAGGGATCCAACATGTTTCCTCACCACTGTTGATATGTGTGTTGATGTATATATGAGTTATGATGCAGGAAAACATGTTGGAGGGATCCGACAGGATTTCTCGCTATTGTTGATTTAATTTCAATAGTAATCCTATTACATGATTATTGAATATCAAACCTAATTTGTTGGCTTATTGAATATGACATTATATATATTCAAAGTAAAATCTATAGGATAGAAAATAGTTAACAATGTTGTTAAGTGATGTAACAACCCATAATGGATGTTAATAATAGTAATTAACTGAGTTGGCTAATTAAATTAAATAACAGCCTATTTAGGTAACATAGTGATTGCTAAGCCTTCTTTCAAAAATCCAAAAAGTTATATATTCAAATCAACTTTAGTTTACATCAATTTAAAAGTAAATATTTTATTATATTATTATATTTAAATGGTTAAATGTTTATTTATATAATTTTAGGATTATCTATTATTAATTAAGTTGATCCTTTATTTAAAGTTAAATATTATATTTGTCGGTTAATCACTTTGTTTAATGTTAGTTTATAATATTTAAAGTTAACATTTATTGTTTGAAGATAATTATTATTTGAAGATAATTATTGGAAGTTAATTATTGTTTGAAGTTAATAGGTTCTAAAAGTAATTTATTATTATAATAATAATATTTAAGGTTAATTCATTATTATAATATGGTTTAAAGATAAATTTTTATTATAGAAAAATTGTTTCTAAATTTAATTATTATTATAATAATATTGTTTTAAAGTTAAAGTTATTTTTATAATGAGTTTGGTTTGAGGTAATTTTATAATTATTTGTAAAGATAATTTATTATTTTATAATAATGGTTGAAGTGTATTATTTCTAAAGATATAATTATATTATCTTAATTTGATTTAAAGGCATATTTTTATATTAGTATAACTTGGTATAAAGCTATTATTATTATTATTATTTTATTAATAGTATTTCAAGTTAATTAATTATTTAAATGGTTTGAAGTAAATCTAATACGTTTAAAGCAACTGTTTTGAATTATTATTTTATTACAGCGGTTGAAGATAAATCTAAATGGAAATTTTTTTTAAATAATAATTTGTTATTTAAAAAGATATTTTAAATAATTTTTTTGATTTTAAAGGAACCTTAATTGATTTAGAAGTTGGTTTTGATGATAAGAATCTTTATGAAAGTCAGTTTTTTTGGAAAGATGTTTTATAAATGGTTTTGAGTATTTATAAAAGAGTATTATAAATAAACTTGGGGGTTTATAAAGCATTTGCAAATGGATTTGAGTTTAAGCAAAGAAGATTTAAAAATGAAAGATTTATAAATAGATTTATTGAAGTTAATTATAAAAAGAATTTGAGATTTGGGTTTCCCTAAACTGACCTTTTAAACTGGTGGTTTGGAACACCCATTCCACACTCACGGTATATAGAGTTATCTTTGTCTCTAATTTAAACAATGTTTGTTTTAAAATCCTTTTAAAGAGATTTGGAAATAATCTTCGCAAATGTTCCGCGAATACACCTATGTCAGTGAGATAAGTATATGAATGTTTTGATAATCATACTGGAAAGAAATTTAATAAATGAAAAGGTTTTTGAGGTTTAGTGATTGCTTTTGAAAATTAAATCTCTAGTTTATGCTGTTTGTTTATTTGTTAAATAAACGACTATCAAATCTTGCCAATTTTACATAGGGAGTATGATTGTAAATTCGATTTCATTGGTGAGGACTTGAATACTTACTTCCAAGCGAACTGTGATTGAATCAACCAAAAATTATCGATTGTTGGTTCGAAGAGACATGCATCAGATATATTATCCCAAAACCACTTTGAACCAACATATGCATTTGAGTGGAAGCTATCTTAATGATGTATTGAATATGGAGTTCTTTGAAGTGAAAGGGATACTTGCTACTAATGCTGAGGGTGATTCCAAAATGGATGCGGTAGAGGTAGTGCATTCGGCTTTGTTCAGTCTAGAACAAACTTATATGGAAGAGTGTTGGCATTGCATTATGCCAAAAGGGAAGTTTTAGCCTTCGAAGATGGAAGTGTTAAAAGGAAATGGTAAGAGTGTAGCCTCTTCGAGCCTAACACTCGAGAATTAAATAAAGTAGTGACATGCCGTAGGGCTATGTGAGTCGCTCCTATAAGAGTATGATCATCCCCAATCTAGTGTCGATATTCATGTATGCTTCGAAGCCCATTAAGGTTGTTTGATTGCAACCAAGGGGTGGTCATATTTGGTGCTACTTGAGAACGGGGTAGTGCCGATCCTGAGCAATAAAGGTGCAATGTGTTGTAGCCTTACATTTTACATAGAGATTTATCGATTCATTGGGCATACCCTTACCCTTTTATATATATTTGGAATCCATTCTCTAATATAAGCCTTTGAACTTGATTATATACCTACTATGCTGGAACATGAGATCCAAGCATTTCAGGCTATATTCAATATTTATTTTAAACCTTAGATATTATCATAATATCAGAGGAGTATCTATAGAATTTTTTGGTTATCGTAAGATAAAAACTCATTGTGTTTATATGCGGCGTGGTCTTATGAGACACCTTTTATTTTAAAAGGATTTTCATAAATATAGAGATCGGTTGTTTTGATAAAAGTTTTCTCACGTTGGTTTACCAGACTAATCCGGGCATTATCCTCTTACAATGCTTAGGTTAGCCCGAGAATATTTATATATTTCAGTTTGAGTGCATTGGAGCTCAGGAGACAGGATGGAGGCCTTCAAGTCGTATTTACATATATTTTATTTTCTACTACATTAGACATTCAGAATTACCAGCATTTGTAAGGATAGGCTATTATAACTGTCCAAGCTTGAATAGGTTAGTATTCTCTGATTGATGTATATAATTTACAGTTGTTTCCTTTTGTAAAGATCTGTTTATATTATATATTATTCGTTCCACTGTGAGATTTTGTGTTGTTTAGTTTCTTTATGTCTTCTTTCTTCTTTCTCTCCCTTAATAATCTGTCCTTCTGGTACTTGGTTGTTTGGCATGTGAATACCATGGGTGTATTAGTATTGACTTATGAGGATCGAAAAGGCGGGTCATTACACTTGGTATCAGAGCCAGGTGGAGTTGACACCTAAGCCTTGGTGGGGTAAATTCATTAGAAATGGGCTTAGTAATACCTAGAATGAGTCTGAGTGTATATATATTAGCATGTATTTGTTAATGATTATAAAAGTATTTTATATTGTGTTAATTGATCTTTTGAATGGCTATGGATTCTGGTCAATATGAGTAGCTAACATTATTATTAAGGATCGCTAAACACTTGAACAAGGCCAATCAGCATAATATTATTTTGAAATTAGGTAAATGAACTAATTTTACCTAGATTATATTTTATAATAATTTTTCATAAATTATTATAGTTATATCTTGTATGCTTGGTTGTTGGGAAAATGAAAATATTCAGTTATTATCACTTATTGTTGATTACTCATGTTCATCCTGTTAGGTGCATTAACTATTGTTTGTTAATTGGGTAGTCATGCCTGATTAGTTTATGGGCATTAACTATTTTGCTAGGTTAGGAGCAGTTTTATCCTTTTACTACGTGGGTTGGGTAGATTAGTGATTGTGGGAACATTAAAAACGAACACCTTGTGAATTGAGTTTCACAATTTGGCTACAAGGCATTCGAAGATAATGTTGGGTTAGAATTTGATTTTAAATAAAGTTGTTATAACGTAACAAAGAAATGATTTTATATCAAAAATGTGAATTTAATGAATATTATTTACATATGGGGCTTATAAATTAAAAATATTTATGCTGAGAATTCGAGAATCAAAATCCCGGTGTCAGTGGAAATGGGTTTTCAAAGTTTTGAAAATTGTTTTTCAAAGGTTTTGTGATAATAATAATATGATTTTGAAGTATTTTTAAATAGAAATGTTTCAAATTTGTGTTAAAGGTAGAAGGCACTGAACTCACTTCGATCGCTAGAAAATAATTTCGGTGATGATTGCCACATCATCGGCGTTCATTTTTGAGTTTCTAAGTGCGAGATTGCTACCATGGAAATTTGTTTTTAGAGTTGCTTTAGTGAAACAAGTTTGATTTGAATCCTAGAATATGATTTTTTTATATAAAAAGTTATATATATATATATATATATATATATATATATATTGAATGGAGTTGAAATAAATCACCTTGTTTAATTTTGAAATTTTCAACTAAATATTATATGGATGCATGTAGCCTATGCATTAGAGTAGATTTGTTCCATATCTCATTTTGATATTATTTTTGGAAATTTTTCATGTAGTAAAATGAAATAGGGAAATTCTGATGATTTTTGGCAGTCATGACTATCGAGTTTAGTTTAGAAATGGAAGCCAGGTTTTTGTTGAAATTAAAGGAAAATAAGTTATGTAACTTATAAATTTAACAAGACGGTAAGCTAAACAAATTTTGGAATGTATATATTCTCTTAGGAGATAGAAGAGAGTTATACAATATAGACTTAAGGCATGAAATATTTATACACTTAAGTACTGTTGTATGTGACAGTTCAAGACAGACTTAGTATGGAGCGAGTGGTTTTCAAACTTAAGCTTTAAAGGTTGACTAAACCTAAGTGTGATTTATTGGTGTCTATAAACTTAAGTAATAACTTTATGAAATGATTCATAAATGATATTAGAATTAAATTAACTACTAGTGGCATGCATTAATTTTGGTTTAAAATTAAATGTGAATAAAAATAATTTGGTTTTGTAAAGAAACCAATTAGAATAAATATGTAAGTTCTACGTAGTTTATTTTATTCGCATAACTATTTGATCCAACTTCGAGTGCATGATTTCGAGGTGATTTATATCGATCCAAGTTAGGATTTTTCACTCGATTCTCAATGGAAAACACTTGATATAGACTTTTGACTGAATCTGAAGTTATCTATCATGGTATTTTGCTATGCAAGGAGAATGACAGTTTCTAATCAAGGAACTGGGTCGGAGTTCACATTAAAGTAGTCGATCGAACGATACTAGTTCGAAAGTGGCGTTGTGTGATAGAGCGAGTGATTAGATTTAATATTGCATATGGATGATTTATATAGATCATAGAGGCTTTATCATAATAATACATTAACATCGGAAAATGCAGGTTATATAATTCAATATTATTATACGTAAGATGTAGGTATATAGAAGCAATACCTAGTTTGATGTCTTTGATTTCATAAGAAAATTTAGTTTCTTTACAAACAGGTACATGTTTATATTGTTGTTTGGTTTGATTGTTTTATAATTTAGCCGCTTGACTTTTGTTTTCTTTTCTTGGTTTGGGTCCATAGTGACAATTTGTAATTGTTTTATTCTAGTCGTGCAAAGGAGACATTATCATAATTTTTTGGAAAATCAAGAGTTAGAAAATTTGATAACAAGTTTTAAATAATTTTTTTGGGAAAGTTAACGGTTTGGAAACATTTTTCTTACCGTGGAAATTTCGAAGACAAAAATCTTTTAAGGGGAAAGAATGTAATGACCCAAAATTTTAGTCATTTGATTTTGAAATATCCAATTGATTTTAAATATTGATTTATTATTTTTACAAGTCAAAAAGCTTAAATTTCAAATATAGCGACTTATTTGAAAGAGAATTTAAATAATTGAAATATTTAAATAACCGAATCATCGATTAAATGCAAATAAAAATGATTTAGAAATCTTATTTAAATTTATTTTAAATAAGAATGATAATACTAAACTTTCAATTGAAAAATTAAAAGATTTTAGAATAGTTTCAATAATAAATTGTTTTAACTAAAATATGAAAATATCATTCTGAGGCACTGTCTTAGATTTTGACGAAACCAGTGCTATTGGGACCATAATAATAAATTATTGTATGTTAATGAATTTCGTGATGATCGGACATACCGTTCGGACGTGTGAGCTTGAAACGCCTAGAAATTTATTACATAAAATTAATATAAAATAATTCGATTTTAAAAGCTAACTTCTATATATGATTGAATTAAGTCTCGGTTATAGCTCCATTGAGTTCAAAATAAGAGTATCTGGTATAAAATTCCAGTGAGCACGCCTTATTTAGAGTTCGAGATTTTTGAGTGTCTAGACCTAGATTTTTTTGAATATAATATATGTAAACCACCACTTCATGGCCATAACCCTTACCATACTCTCCACTATTTAGCACTTTCCCTACGTCTCAACCCATCCCCTACGTCTCAACCCATCCCTTCCCTTCATTATATAATAGTGTCACAACCAGAATATTCATTTTCTTTCCAATTCTTCTTCTTCAAATTTAAACGGCCTCATCCAAATGCCTTGATTCATCGACACCACTAGAGCTAAGGATAAGCCTAGGCCCCAACTAAAGAAATGATCGTGACAACAAGACGAAGGTAATCAACTGTGGAGATCGGCTGATTTGATCTGTGGCGACAACAGCTCATCGAGAATGGCGAGGTGATTTGGAGCTCGACGAGCCTCTAGAGGTGGAGGTGGATGGCCGAACCAAAGGCAAAGGGTAGAGGGCAGTAGAGGCGGTGCTTCATTATTGGACTAGCGATCCCTCGTCATCATCGATGGTCAAATTTAAAGCTTGAAGGGGCCGGTTATTTTGGGTTTCAATCTAGGTAGAGGCGGAGATTTGGGGTGTTGCACTGTGGTCGGAGGTGATATCGGGGTTATGAGAGGCTCTGGTGACAGTGAGGCAAGCTTTGGCAATCTACGGTAGTGCTGGCGTGATGGAGGTCAACGTCTCTATTTGTAGTTTGGTGGCCTTGTTTCGCAGTTGGGTTAGGGAGATCCAAGTTGGATGTCGTCAGTCGCATTAAGATTGTATTGATGTGGACTATATTATGGGGATGGACTTAGTGTCATTTTAGCTTGTTTAATTTTATGTTGAATTTGAACGACGTTCGAATTCAGATTAAACCAGAATGCCTCAGGGACGAATGGAATTTTAGTGAGTTAAACCCATCTTTCTGATAAATCGGTACTTTATATAGTTGATAAAAAAATTATCGATCGGATGTTTGGATGATTTACTGTTTTATCAGTTGGTTTGGATTTATTCCCACCTTGAATTGGATGACCTTTATTATGTACCACTTGGTAGTGAATGACCTGTATTATATGATTATATACTGTATTTGATATAGGTAAACAGGTTTGAGGGATCCAACAAGACTCCTCACCACTATTGATTTTTATTTATATAAATGTATTAATGTATATATAAATTATGATGCAGGAGGACAGGTTGGAGGGATCAAAGAAGATTTCTCGCCATTGTTGATTTAATTTCAATAATAATCCTACTATATGATTATTTTACTTTGGATAGGCCATATGAATGGAAAGTGGTGTCATTCAGTTTACAAGTGCTTGTAATAGCCCTAATTTTTAGTAACATTATTTAAGACATTTAATTAGTAAATTTAAATAAAATAATGTAAATGAATAAAGGATTGAGATTTGTGATTAATAGAAGGGTAGTCATGCCAATTTAAACAAATAAACTAAGGAAATTGAAATGAGTTAAGTTTGGGTAAGCAGACAAGGGCAATATTGGAATAAAAAATATCCTTATACCCTAAACCCTCACATACATTCATTTTCCACATTTATTCTGATAAACAAAAACACAAGAGGCCAGCCACCATTAGGAAAGCAAGAAGAAGATAAAGCTAAAATCAATAGGAAGAAGCTTAACAAATCCTAACTCCTTAATCTCAAGCTAAAGGTGAATAACGACTACATATCATATTTTTCGGTTTTAGACTTAATCCGGTTTATTTTGCAATATTTTGCAATGTTGATGATTTATGTTAATTCATAAAGATTCTATGATAAATTTTAATATGAAAACCCTATTAAATGAGATCCAAATACCTTGCGATTTTAGAATAAGGGCAGAAATGTATTTTAGAGATGGGTTTCAATTTTCATAATTTTATGAATTAATGTGGATTTATTATGAATCTTCTAGTGAAGAAAACAGTTATTTAGGGTTTAAATTAATTGCGGCTATTTTATGATGATTTTGGGTCAAAAATTAATATATGTTAGAAAACAAATAGAAATTGATTGATGGTAATTTTTATAGATTTTGCTAAGTTTTTTAATAGATATATAAAATTATTTAAGGTATGAGACTTAAATGTTTTATATATTTATAAAAGGAGAAGGGGTATTTAGTAAATAAAGTAAATTGTTTATTTCTGAAATTTTAGCAACGCTTTTTATATGTTTCACCACTTTCAGCACCCAGCTTTCGACTAAGTACTTCGGCCCTATCGTCATCAAAACCAATGTGCCTGGTATCAAAGTCTTGGTACATAGCGAATTGGACAGAGGCGAAAGGTATGAAGCCGAAGCAAGGGGTTCCGAAGAGGTTTGAGCTCTGTTTGTTTTAAAAGATATGGGCCTACTTTGCTTTTGAAAGGAATGCTTTCGACTTTGATAACTTTTTACTTGGTTCAATGATTCTAAGGAATGGTTCCGAAATAGGTCGTGGTTTTTTTAAGTAAATGCTTTCGAAGGGGTCGAAACCCCTTACTGCTGCATATTACCTTTCGAAGCAATACCTTCAAACGAGTTTCTTTGTTTTAAAACCCAAGCCGCTTCTCCAATGCTTTCGAAGGGTTGGTTTTAACACCATCACTTCTTTACTTAGGATATTGATTTCGAAAGTGTGCTTTCGACTTAGTTGTTTTATGGCCTTTTGTTCTGTTGAAAGTGAAACCCAAAGGTTTCGAAGAGAAAGGTTTTAACTAGTTTCGAAAGGTTGTTCCACATGTTTTACTTGAACCCAATGCTTTTGAAAGGTTTGTTTATAGAAAAGAAATTGGATTTTTTGGAAAGCTTTTAAATGAAGGTTTCGAAGGGGTGGTTCCCAATGTTTTCAAAAGGTTTTAAGTGGAAGGTTTTCAAAGGTTTTGAAAGGTACGTTTATAATATTTTGATAAGAGGATGTATAAGATTTTAAAGATTTTGATAAAGATTTTTCAAGGTTTTCAAAAGGTTTATTAAGAATGGTTTCAAAGGGTATGTTTTGGCCTTTTGACCTGGGTTATAAAGTAAAGTAGTTACTTGGTTTCTAAAGGGGTACTTTCAATGGTTTCGAAAGGAATACTTTCAAAGGTTTAAATGTTTTCGTCAAGAAAGTTTTATGTAAAGTATTTATAACATGGCAAGGTGATTTGAACAAATCATGGAGAATATTTTCCTTGTTTAAAGTAATTTAAAAGGATTAAAACTTTTTGAAAGAAAAGGTTTTCAAGGAAAATTCATGGTAGTTAACCCTAAGTAAAATGGCTCAGATATTAGAATACCAGATGTGACTACTATAGGGTCATGCCCTATACATTAGTTAGCCCCTAACTAATTTAGTCCAAAATTCCAGTGCGTAGGGCTTTGTCACAGGTAAGAGTAAAATTATGTCACACATAGATATGAATATACAGAGTAAGGATAGGTTATTGGTGAGCCTGCAAAACCATTAGAATCAGCTGAACCTAGGAGAGGTAAGTTAGGGACAGACCACCCAGAAGAGGAGTATCTAACAAAGTTAGATTATTTATTTTTTTTCTAGTAGGCCCGAGTCAGCCAAAGGTTGGTAGTTAGCGAAATAAAACTATAATGTTCAGACAGATAGTCCTTTTGTTACGTAATTTATATGCTTACATGATTTTGGTATTATTGTTATAACCAGTTTTGGTTGTAGGATTAAGATTTGCAAAAGATATGTTTTAAAATGATATTAGTGAGGATAAACCCGTTCCGTTAAGTTTTGGTTATAGGATTAAGATTAAGTTTGGGTCAATAAGTGTTTCAAACTCAAGAATGCTTCCTCGCACTTATCGGTCCACACAAACTTCACATCCTTTCTTATCAGCATGGTCATCGACGCCGCTATCCGTAAAAATTCCTTAATGAACCTCCGATAATAACTAGCTAATCCAAGGAAACTCTTTATCTCCATCGCTGTCTTGGGTCTCTTCCACTTTTTCACTGCTTCAATCTTAGTCAGATCTACTGACAACCCTTCCTCTGAGACTACATGACTAAGAAACTCCATTTCTTTCTTCTAGAAGTGACACTTTAAAAACTTTGCTTTCAGCTGATGCTGCTTTAGCATTTCAAGCACCAATCTAAGATGAACTTCATGCTCTCTTTCATCTTTAGAGTATATCAAGATATCATCTATGAAAACCAATACGAACCTATCTAAGTGCTCTCAAGAAACCAAGTTCATCAAATCTACAAAGAAAGCTGGCGCATTAATCAGTCCAAATGGCATAACTAACCAATTGTACGACCCTTATCTGGTCCTCAACGCCATCAAACATTACTATCCTATGCTACCCTAAGCTGATGGAAACCTGTCGACAAATCCAACTACGAAGGTACCTTGGCTCCACTCAACTGGTCGAATAAATCATCAATCCTTGGCAATGGATATCGATTCATTATCGCCCTCTCATTCAACTTACGATAATCAATACATAGCCTTAACTATCCATCTGGCTTCTTAGCAAACATTGCAACTGCTCCCTAAGGCGAACTACTCAGCCTGATAAAATTCTTGTCTTCTAATCCTCCAACTTCACCTTTAACTCCCTTATCTCTGTAGGGGTCATCCTGCTTAGCGGCCTACTCACTGTTTCTACCCCTAAAAAAATTTTGTCCAAAACTCGATGGCTCATTCTGGCTGCAATCCAACTACTGGCTCAACATCTGTGAATTCTCTAACCCCGAAAACTCGACTTAACTCATCTTCTGATTTCATTGCACCCAACAAGGTATAGACTTCACCGCCAGAACCTTCTAAGGTGTAAACCAACTGATCACTACAATCTAGGTGTCTAAGCGATATTTTTCTATCCTGGAAAAATATCCTTGCATCGTACTCACTTAACCAATCCATCCCAAGAATAATCCCGAACCCCACAAAATCAAATACATGCAAACTGCAAACAAAAGTATGACTTAACAGGTTAAACTCTAATTGGTCACATCTCAGCCCTAAAGTTGCATACCCTCCTATTGGATTCGCAACCCACAAGGAAGTAACTAAATAAGTGGGTTCTAGGTTAAGCTTATATATCAAACATCTAGGTATAAAAGAATGCGATGCACCAGTATCAAATAGAACACTAACAGTCATACCATGAATTTGAAACGTACCTCCCAAAACTGTTTTTCCCTTCTCCTAAGCTGCTGGCTTAGAAGCAGCAGGTTCCAAAGCATATACCTTGCCCTTTCCATCCTTAGTGGGCTCCTTGCACTGGATCATATAATGGCCAATCTATTCATAGTTCCAGCTACCTCGTTAGACTTTCCAACACGACACTCATTAGCAAAGTACACCTTCTTGTCGCTCTTAAAGCAAACAATCTCCGACTTCCCATTCCTAGTTGCTTCACCCTTCTGATCTCCTTTCTTAGGAAAGAACTTCCTCTTCTGATTTTGCCTAACCTAGACTTCTTTAGCCTTATTCTTTCTAGAGATTCGAAATATGAAATGATCATCCAAGCTATGGTTACCCGATCCAAAAAACACTTCTCTTAGAACTAAGGACACCGTGTTCCAACGAAGTCAAATTGTCGGATAATGAAAAAAACTCGATCCTTACCTTCTAAGAACTAGTATTTCTCTCCTAGCACCTGGAAGGCCCAAACCATTGCGCACACTGCCATAAGCCACACATCACTTCTTGAGCCATGGAATCACGCTCTCGAAGCATGAACTCCTCACGTTATCCAAAGATTAGCAACGTCGAGAAGTTCCAAACCATTTCGGATCGACGGGTTGTATCGATCTCATTAGCCGCGCACTCCCATAAGCTGCACATCACTTCTTGAGTCGTGGAACCATGATCTAGAAGCACAAACTCCTCATGTTACCTGAAGATTAGCAACATCGAGAAGTTCCAAACTGTTCCAAATCAACGGGTTGTATCGAGCCCATAAATTATGCACTCCTATAAGTCATGCACTTCCATAAGTCACACATCACTTCTTCAGCCATAGAACTTCACTCTCAAAGTACGAACTCCTTACGTTACTAGAATATTGGCAACGTCAATGAATTCCAAACCGTTTTGGCCTAATGGGTCATATCAATCCTATAAGTCGCGCACTCCCATAAGCAGCATATCACTTCTTGAGCCATGGAACCATGCTCTCAATGCATGAACTCCTCATGTTAACCGAAGATTGGCAACATCAAGAAGTTACAAACCACTCCGGTTCGACGGGTCGTATCGATCCTATAAGCCATGCATTTCATAAGTCTGCACTCTCAAAAGACATGCATTTATTAAGCTGCACGCTCTCAAAAGATGCTCATTTCGTAAGCCTTGCACTCTCAAATAAGCCACGCACTCTCAAAGGCCATGAATTTCGCAAGCCGTGCACTGTTAAAAGCTGCGCATTTCATAAGCCGTGCAAGCACTGCTTGATGTTGCTCTAGCACCATCAGCAAGCCATTAAAATTTTCTATGTACTAGTGTTGTCCCAACGATACCGGAAAACTTATCCATTGCAGGATTAACAAAGATCAACTCCTACTACCCGCAAGAATCGATATCGATTTGATAGTATCGCAAAGTTCACAAACCATGAAGTCGACAAAGAATTCTAATCTTTGACCAAAGGTAATGTAAAACAATGTCTAAATTCAAAACAACCAAGTCACGAGTTCTCAGAGATAGGAGCTGCGACATACCTTTGACTGAGAGCATCCAGGGAGCTGGCTAGGACATCAAGTCTCACATCAATTGTTCAAAATAATCTGCATTGTGGACTGAGGGGTACATAACACATTAATACTTGGCGAGGATAAAAAATCACTCTAGCTTGCAATAAAAGGAGAAATTTACGATTATCCAGAGATAATCGATAATGGAAGGCATTTCCAGAATCAAATCATCAACGCACTAGTTTCCAAAGATAGAATCAGATGCTCGACTAAGGTCTTAAATCCCAACTTATAGAAAACCAGCTGTTATACGAAGACAAACAACGACAAGGAGAGAATGCTCAAAATTGAGTAGCTAAACCATTGATTCCCAAAGATTGGAACAACCGAATAAGGTTGATATCCATGAAATTGCTATCAGCCTAGCATAATACATATAGCTCGAAACAAGTAAGGTTAAGTGTCATAGATTTAAGGTAAACAATACAAAACTCTACCGTTTCATGATCAGGATAGGAATAAGCACGGCCATACTAGGGGTAATGTGAAGGCTACCTCCATAATTTCTAATTTTCTATAAGAACCTAGAATTTAACACCTAGAAATGAAGGTTCTACAGATAGAAGTCAGATCGTAAGAAATAGGATTGGAGGAAATTCGATTTTTTGCGACTAAGAATAACCATGGAATTGATTAAGCAACAACCCTGCATTTCCAAGGGTAACAATTGATGGTGATAAACAAGTCTAGGCAACGGAAACACCTGGGACTCCCATCCTTCCTTAACATAGCGTATTCCGAAGTTAAACAACATTAAGAAACAACCACATTGGGTTGAAAGGGATCTACTCAACTATACAGGATCAAATGAATGATTTAATCCAAACCAACATGACTTTAAAATTTCTCGAAGGAAGGCACATTAAGAAAAGACTTCTATAACCCAATCATCAAAGTGCAAGTTTTCAATGACCAAAACTAGTGACCACCTAGATTAAAAGCATTATCGGATCGATGGGGAAAATCGATCCCAACCTCCTGAATGTCGGTGTTGCCTCAGCGATGCCAAGGCCTTCTCTCATCTTCTAACTTCCGATGTTTCCATGGCAATGCTGGGAAAATTTTCTCTTTCCCGAGTACTGGTGTTTCCCCAAAAAATCGAGAAACTTTCTATTTTATAGTATTGGTGTTCCTCCAGCAACGCCGGGAAACCCTATATTTTTTAAGTACCGACATTACCTCGGCAATGCTAAGAAATTTTCTATTCACTATATACTGGTGTTTCCTCGGCAATGCCAGGAAAACTTTAATCTATAGCTCCTATGAAAAACACTCATCATAATAAACCAACAATGCACTAGCTTTTAGAAACAGAAGTTGGTCCTCAACTAAGATTTTACCCTTATCTTCAAAAGACTACCACCGCCCAAAAATGGGCAACAACAGAAAGACATAACTTTTCATAGGTCAGCCGGATGGTTGGACCTTTCATGTTAGGAATCAACCACTTTATAGGAATAAGGCAGCGCCAAAAGGAAATCCTAGAATTGAATTTATCGTGTGCTAATTTCTAGGGATGAAAGCTGGTGCACAACCCAATTTCTCGAATTCAACTTAGAAAGAATTTAGATACAGCCAAAAGATAGGCAGCCTCGAGGTAATGTTACTTGGAACCGAGCAAGTAGTTTATCAATTTTCGAAGATATGAATTATCATATGAACATAACTTCTATGGTGGCAGAAATCAAGCAAAGCATGCACAACTAAGGACATGAAGGGACAATCATAGAATGTCGAAACTAAATCCGTCGGACTTCCTTAATCCTATATTAGGATTGAAAGCCAGACCAAGGGCAATAAAACCATTTGTTCTAAATCTCTCCATCTCTCACAATCACATAATTACAGGCATTTGAAATAGATAGTCCCTCAAGCAGGGATAGACGCATAGATACTTGATCAAAAGAAATGTTGCAAAGTCTAAACATGAATAAACGTGAGGTTGGTTAGATAATGGTTAACAGAGCATTTTGGAAAATAAATCGCCAACAAAGGAAATAAAAGATTTAACATTCAAAAATCTACCATCGCTTTCAATTTGGCGATGACGAGAAGGATCGACGACCTACTTATGGTATAATTAGATCATTTGGTTCCAACTTGTAGGAATATGCCATTACCCAAAGTTTGGTGATGCTAAGAAGAAAACCCCAGAATGAAACTATTGAAACATCGACTTTCGAAAATAGAAGAAAGAGTTTGATTGAAACTTCATCCTACCTTCCGGCATCTCATGCTATCTGATTATTCATAACTTTAAGGAAAATTCTACAGAGTTGAGTAATCAATGCACGAGTTTCTGGAGAGAGAAACTGATATATCATTAGGGTCTCAACACTGGACTTGGAAGAATTTACTATAGCAATAGATGATGGTGAGGCATCTTTCCAGAACATGCACCCAAAATGACATCAGATGACGATGTCAAATTGGAGGAATTCAACTACAGTCAAGAAACATACATCATTGAAAAAAATTAGAGCTTGAAATCAAGCAACAAAGTCCCTAGTTCCTGGAGATAGGAGTTATCATGTCAATCAATCTGGAGTAATCAAACGTATTGCCTAGGGGACCTAGTCCCCGAAAACATATAGACTTAGTAATCAGAGAAGCCAGCCGCATAAACTAGGGCAGATACACTAACACTTTGTTGAAATGAACTCAATTGAGCATAAGTAGGGATTAACTATAGAACAGGCTAGACCAAGCTATCTCATAGTTCTAAACAAAGCTATGAAATAGAATATGCCAAAATGATCACAGAAGTATTAATTACATGTATAGAGTTATAGTAAACGAGTATGCTGCATATGAACACAAGAGGTGCAATAGCGAGAAAAAGCAATGCTTGGAATTAAGCAATTAAACCAATAGTCCCCGAAGACAGAGGCCGGTGTGCAAGTTGAATTCTGAAAAATGCAAAGGATGATCACAATCAAACAAGTCATGCGCTACTTTCCAAAGACTGAAATTATGCCTGATCAAACTTCAACTACAACTCTACAAGAGCAATCATACCTCGTAATTTGGTTGAAATCAATCTCAATATGACAAGAATAATAAGTGAAGCCTAATTTGCGAAGGACACAGTTTCTGGAGGAGTGGAAGTTCCTCCGCCAGACTAAAGATATTGGATGACCATAAAGTCATTTTCAATAATAAAATTCCGCATTCAACCCTGTCGGGTATGTTTAAATTTAAATAATATCCTCGTATAACCAAAGGTAGGAATCCAAGTGAAGTCGGCGTATGTTGACCAATCGGGTTTTGAACGTTGACTGAGGCAGATGCAGTATGTTATCTACATGAGAAGAGTCATGTATCCTGAGTACTACATATGAAAAATCTAGTCTAGATTGTGTGCTTATATTTGAAAAAAAATCCATATCATCTTTTGAAATTATCTTTTCCACACTTACCCGTTATCGATCAACGATCAATAACGAAGCCCCTGTCCGAAGCAATGCTGGAAGATTTTCTTTTCAAAATCACTGGAGATAGAAATTGGAAAAGCGATACAATTGAATCATCCACTATATCCGATTTTGAATATATTGTCGCATAATAATTCAAAATGGCGACAAGTAATTAATCAAGTCCTCGGAAAGAAACAATTAAAGACAAAGAGCAAGACTTCAATCGAAAATGACATACAATCATTCGAGACAAAACTTAGCTTCACCATTGGCCGAGTTACAACTATATAGGTCCACTCCAAATCTACGTCGTGCATCCGTTTCCGACCTAAAACCTTGTGTAAACTATATAGCAAAGATTGCATCGTCAATACCGAGAATTGAAATTCAGATCGAAATCAAAAAATGAATGGCTACCAAAAGTCAGTCAATTGAAAACAACATCTTGATATGGACTCTGATGAGTCATTGAAATTCACATAATAGTAGTTCAAAACTTGTTTTGAAATGCTTTGTTTCTAATGAAGCATACTTTGTGGGTACAAACGTTAACTGGGTTTTTAACCCAGTAGAATTAAACAGAAGTTAGAACATCTAAACTAAGACAAAATAACTTGAAATTTAAACAAAGCATCTAAAAATAAGCCAATGGAACTCAAGAGAAATAACCCAAGAAATAACTAAGTAGATGGATCGCTTGCGACCCATTATCTATGGATTGCTAGCGATCCGAACGGAAGCATCATTAGTTGTAAAAGCCTCTTACATCATGATCTACTACCTATTCTAAGGATACTTGCCAAGTTTCATAGCATGCCAAATAATCTAGCTCAAGAAGTGAGACTCGTCTAATTCAAGATATTTGATCAAAAGCAGCTAACCTAAAATGTACCTAAAGAACTCATACGGAGTCGGATTGAGTTGAAATTTTGGAAGAACACTTAAAACATATAAAAGAAGGCTCAAAGGAAAAATGAGATCATTTGGAGGTTTTTTGATGAACCGTTACCAACTTAATTAGATGGATCTCTAATGATCCATCTAGGTTGGACCCTATAATATGAAATTTGTAGGGTAGGTCCAAAACACCCTAGAGAGAGTTTTGTCTGGTTTTATTACTTTTGGAGCGAGTTATGGATGATTCTTCTCTGAATTGGGCTAGTTTGATCCATCAGGTCTGACCTATTAGGAGTGATCCATATAACCTATGATCTATAGGGGAGGCTCCCCTACTCATCTACATCGCATCTGTGAAGTTTTGCGTGATTTGATTAACTATTGAGTGAGTTATGGATGATTCTTATGGACCAAATCACTCTTAAAGATGGATGATCAAAGGAACTCCAAACGAATTGATATTTTGACAAGGCACTTAAACAGAAGATAGAAAGAAACAAACTAAGATCAATCAAAAATATGCTAAGTGGATGAATAGCTAGCAATCCATCCTCTATGGACAGCTAGCGATCCATCCCCTATGGATAGCTAATGATCCACCAAGATAGATCAGATCACCCTTAAACTTTCCAAGCTCTTTTTTAGAACTAAGTAATGGTTTATGTTAGAAAATATGCTACTTTGATGGATAGCTAATGATCCATCCCCATGGATAGCTAGCGATCCATACCACATAGATAGCTAGAGATCTATATAAACGACTCATATTGATTTGAGATTTTCTGTGATGACTTGGCATAACAACTAAACTCTTATCTGCAACATAAATAGTGTCTTCTAAACTGGCCGCTAGAACTCTATAGAGATTGTTTTCACTCTGCTCCTCCTATAAAATAGTCATCTAGAGGTTCATTGTGATTCTCCAGTGAATTCTTATACTTTGACTTGATCTAACTTTGAAGATTCAATCATATAGTAAGCCGATTCAACTTGTAACAACAGTCGGTTGATAGAAAGTTGTAAAGTGGATGTAGGCTTCATTAACAGCTGGACCACTATTAAAATCTTCTTGTCTTTTTACAATTTCTTTCGTTTCACATTTATTTTCTATATTATTGCTCTATAAGAACATGGCTAGTGCTTTCACACTCAATCCACGATGTTGATCTATTTTTTGGGTTAACATTTTGGTGCTTTCGCTAAGAACCAACTCAGGCTTAGATCTAGCTAACTACTTTGGATTAGATAGGTTCATAAGTTAGATCTTCAATCTCCAACTGAGAATTCTAGGTCTTTCCATCTCTTGTCTGCATAAATTTTCTACCTAGGCCAAGCTTCCTTCATTCTAGCTTGAATTGACCCAATCTTTTCTGCATCTTCTCTTACCATATTCAGACCAAGAACTAATTTACCTCCGTTCTTCTACCAATATACTGGAGATTTGCAGGGTCTTCCATACAAAGCTTCAAAAGGTGCCATCCTAATACTAGTTTGATAACTACTGTTATAAGAATACTCGACTAAGTATAGATGGTCTTTCCATGATCCTTCAAAATCTAGTACATAAGCTCTTAAAAAATCCACCAGGACTATGTTAACTCCTTCCCTTTTTCCATTGGTCTATAGATGGTAAGCGGTACTCTTCTTGAGCATGGTACCTAAATATTCTTATAGACTTTTCCACAATTCCCTAGTGAACAAGGAATCTATAACATTGACTACACAAATAGAGACTCTATGTAGTCTAGCTATATTCTTCGTAAATAACTTAGCTAAATTACGTGCCGTCCTTGTTGACTTAATGGGTATAAAGTGTGCACTCTTAGTCAATCTATCTACTATAACCCAGATACTTTTGTTTCCTTTATATATACTTGGCAACCCTTCTATGAAATCCATAGATGTAGAATTCCATTTCTAAACTGGTATGTCCGAAGGCTGAATCAATCCATTTGCTTCTAATGCTCGGTCTCCACTTGCTGGCAATTCTGACACTTTATACCCATAAGCCAATATCCCTTTTCATACCTTCCTAGAAGAAACTTATCTTTAAATCCAGGTACATCTTAGTTCCTTTAGGATAAATAGTAAACTTCAATCGATGATATTCCCTATGTGCTTCTTTTCTGAGGTCCTCCATGTCTGGAACACATATCCATTCATTCTTTCTCTACCGTCCATTTTGGTCAAGGTAAATTTTTTTTACATCATCAATCTCTATTCTACATTCCAGATTCTAATTCTCTCAACTAGCAATGGATCATCTCTTCGTTTAGAAGCAATTATATCGATCAATATTGGCCAAACTTCTAAACAAGCTAACAATGTTGTACTCTAACTAGAGGTGGCAGTCGATCTTAACTGCATACAACAAATAATCAATGCTTCTAGATCCTTCCACTCTAGAAACAAAGCTAACACTACGTTCTGATTTTTTCTCCTAAGCGCATTTGCAACTTTATTTCCTTTCCTTGGCGTGTCCTCATTTCCAAAATCATAAGCAACTAAAAATTCCAACCATCTTTGTTGCCTCATATTCAACTCTTTCCGGGAGAATAAATACCTTAAAGACTTGTGATCCACATACAACTTGAATCATTCTACCAAAGAATAATGTCTCCACACCTTCAATGCAAATATTACGATAGCCAACTCTAAGTCATGTGTCAAATATCTAGTTTCATGCGATGTGAGAAATTCCGGAAGCAAAGGAAATCACCTTACCCCTCTATATAAACACAGCTCCTAAGCATGTTCCACACGCATCAGTATAGACCGCTAAATTTTGATTTCCATCTGGAATAACTAACACGAGCACATTGGTCAATAAATGTTTCAGCTTTTGGAATGTCTCCTCACATTTATCGATCCAAACATACATTACGTCCTTCCTGATTCGTTTAGTCATTGGTGCTGCTATTCAAGAGAAATCTTTAATGAATCTCTATAATAGCCCGCTAGTACAAGAAAACTCTTTATCTCAGTCACTATCTCGAATCTCTTGCAATTATTTACACTATTTATCTTCGCTGGATCTACAGATAACCTTTTTCTAAGACTACATAATTAAGGAACTTCACTTCTTTCTTTCGAAAATGAAACATTGAAAACATTACTTTTAAGTGATGCTACCTCAATGTTTCAAGCACAATCCTAAGATGTTCTTCATGATCTCTTTCATCCTTGGAATATATCAAAATCGTCTATGAATACCAATGAATCTATCTATTTCCTCTCGAAGGATACGGTTTATTAAATATAAAAAAGTAAGCACATGCATTAGTTAATCCAGACGGCATTTCTAACTACTCATATGAACCATATCTTATTCTAAGCGCCATCAATGGAATACTATCTTCTACCACTCTCAATTGATTGAATCATGTTTCCAAATCTAACAAAGAAAATACTTTAGCTTTACTCAACTGATCAAATAAATCATCGATTCTCAACAAAGAATAACGATTCTTTACCATCTTTTCATTTAACATATGATAATCATACACATCCTTAACGACTTATCTGGTTCCTTTATAAACACCATGGTTCCTTCCCAAAGCAAACTACTTGGTCTTATAAAAAATTTCCCTTCTAAGTCCACCAGCAGCACCTTCAACTCCTTTATCTCGGTTGGTGTCATTCTGCTAGGTGGTCTATTTATGGGTTCAGCTCCAGTTACAAGATCTATTAGAAACTCAACAAATCATTTTGAACGGCAGTCTTGTAACGGGCTAACAAACATCTATAAATTCTCTTACTAGGATAACCCAATTCAACTCGTCTTCCCTTTCCATCATGCCCAACAAAGCACAAATATCTAAACTTGGATTCTCTACTGAGTATACAATCTGGTCACTTCTACTCAGGTATCTTACTGGTAGTTTCCTATCATGGTAAAATATCCTAGCATCATGCTAATTTAATCATTCCATACCCAATATAATCCAAAAGCCTACGAAGTCAAACATATGCAAATTGCAGGCAAACATATGACCTAATAATTCAAACTCTAAGTGGTCACATCTTATCCCTAGAGCTGAATATCCTCCTCTCGGATTCACAACCCTTAAGGAAGTAACTCGATATGGGGGTTCTAGGTTAAGCTTATCTACCAAACAACGAGTTATAAAAGAATGTGATGAACCAGTATCAAACGGTTTCTAACAGGTAAGCCGTGAATCAAAAACGCACCTCCCATCATAGCCTTTCTTTTCTCCTTTACTATGGGTCTTGGCGTAGCCGGTTCCATTGCAAATACCATTTCCTTATCAACATTTGCTAGTTCTTTGCACTGATTCTAGCATTGTCCAATCCAATCACAATTGAAGCATGTTTGCACCAAAATTGGTCACAAACACCCAATTGTCGATGAAAGCACCCATTTACAATCATAGATAGCAAATACGTAGAGAAAATAAATGAAATTAAAAGGAAAGCAATAGAAAGACAAGATTTATAGTGGTTTGGCGTTGTAGCCTAAGTCCACTTTGAAGGATTTTCCGTTTTATTTTTGATTCTCGCTGGCTACAATGAGTTACAATAGTAGAAGTGAAGTACAAAGATAATCTTGGTAGAGTCTGAAGTGGGAGAGCCAAAAAGATCCCTTTTCTGAAGCTCTTGAACTGCTATTTATAGGTGTAGTCTACAAATATCTCGCTCAGATTTTGAAAGACCTCTTCTCTCACGTGGGTGGGCCCACACTATCGATCCCCAGACATTTTAACTCGATCCATGATCGATATAAATGAGATTCCTATTGATCCAAATCCTGCCCAATTAAACCAAGATCGATCACGAACATTATTGAGGTTGTACGCAAGCTCCTGTGAAAATTTGGTGGCATTTGCACTTGTAGATTGTGAGTAATGATTGATGCAAGTTTGTATTTTTCAATGGGCTGCCGAGTTTGCATCGCTTCTTGTTTGCATCGCTCTATTCGTAACACTCCTAAGCACGTCGTATTTGATGATGCAGCGCTAACTTCTTGGACTGATCCACTTTTCATGCCAACTGACTATCTTCCATAGGGGTGCATCTTGTTCATATCGATCTAGTTGAGTCTTATTCGCATCCATGGTTGCTGTTCCATTTCGCATCGATCAACATAAATACCATTCGTATCGGTCCATTTTATGTTATTCGCATCGATCGTTGACCGATTGATGCAAATGTAGTGCAATAATGAATCGATACGAAATACTGTTTTGATGGGTATGAGTTGGATGTTGGTTGATTGATGCGAACAAGCCGAAGATGATGGATGCGCATCAATCCGAGGATGGATGGATATGAAAAGTGTAGTTCTGGATGGATACAAAACAGAGGTGTATGATGGATACAAAATTAGTGGCATCTAATGGATATGAATGGATTTAGCCGGTACAAACCAAATGCGTTTCACTTGAGGCTTTATGGATATGAGCCTGCATGGATACGAACGAGGCCTCGGGGATGGATTCGAATGGGATGGATACGAAGGAGGCGATTTGATGGATACGAAATGGGAGCATCTGAACTCCTATTGACTTGAAATTTGAAATGACGGCTTCCATGGCTTTGCTCGTCATGTCATACTGATTGTGGCTCGATCTGGACTCGGACAAAATTTACCTGTATCCACAACGAACTGGTATATAGCTGGCATTAGAGGAGAATTATATTTGGTTTCCAGTCGATCTCTTGGTGTCACGGCCTTGCCAAAAGGCGGGATAACAGTGATCATGCTTATTATCTGTGAAAATCCAGCGTTGATCATTGTGCAACTAATTGGGTTAAATCCGCTTGTATATGGCCTTGCCTAAAGGCGGATTAACACTTTAACCCCCAAAATGTGCCTTGTGATAGGAAGGTGTGTTTTGTGGTGCCATAGGATGGGTGTTCGTATCTTATTGATGACCTGTAATAGAGAATGATAATCTTACTTGTCTATGAATGATGATCGATGGAGATCGAACGTCATCCGGTGTGGTATGTGACCATTCGAGTTCGAGTGCCGTTCACGGCGAATGGTGACCCTTCGTGGTCTGGTGTCGTTCGAAGCGAATTGTGACCGTTTGCGGTCGGGTGCCGTTTGAGGAAAATTGTGGCCCTTTCACGGTCCGATGCCATTCACGGTGAATTGTGTATGCCCAGGTGGGACATAGTATCATTAATGTCAGATTTCACGTTCGAATGGGATTCTGAATTGTTTGTTATGGCAGTTTATCGTCATCTCAAAGCATGCAAGAGGACCATTCGCGATCCCGTACATGTGTAAGTGACTTGGCTGCTACAGTATTATTAAAACCAAATGTACATTCAAATGAGTCTTTCAACAGAAATGTTCAACAAAATCAAGTCCAAATGTGCAAAATAAAAAGCAAAATAGAGACGTCAAAGTGCAAACACCTATACCGATGCAACTGATAGTCGATTCAGAGCATGCCCAAGGATTGCTCGTAATCATGTACATGTGTAAATGACTTAATTGAGTTGGTGTGGAGTTTGCCACTTATTCGTCATTATTCTAATCAGTTGATGAAAAGCCGACGCCTCGATCCGGAGCCACCTTCATTTGATGCAGGCAGTGGTTGTTGTCGTTCCACCGTTGTTGCTCGCCTTCTTACATATTGCGATAGTAGACCATTCCGGATATGTCCTTCTATCTCATCCCTCAAGTGTCTACAATCATTCGTACTGTGACCATTTAGCTCATGGAATAAGAAATACCGGTCTGATCTTCTTTCACTGTTGGTCAGGTCCCTCCTCATTGGCTTCCTATAAGGAACTTGCCCCTCTAGTGTCCTGGTGGATCAGCTCCAAAGTTTCATTCAACTCCGTATAAGAGGTGAATCTCAGTTTCTCTCACGGCTGTTTGGTCCATCATCGTTATCCTTGGCTTTTCATTTCCCCTTATCCTTGCCTGAATCTTTTTCGGGCGAATCCCCGCTTTTGACTCCATAAACATCAATGCCCTCACCTTCCTCTCTCTCAGCATTTGCATCCTCTTGCTGTAGGAACCTTTCTGTTTCATGATAAAACTCTCCTAGATCCATGGGTGGATTCCTTGTCAATGAGTTCTTGAATTCTATGCCATCGGCTATGTAAATACAGCTGCCATTAAAATCTGGTCGATCCACTGACGCTACCATCGCATTGAATCGTGTCAGAAAGCTCTTCAAAGATTCCCCGGCTCTTTCCTTCAGTGTCGTCAAACTCATCAAATTCTTAGGTCTTGAAATGTGGACTCTGAATTGCCTCCTAAACTTCTCAGTCCACTCGGTCCATATTCTAATGGAACCGCCTCTAATTGCCTCAACCGTAGTAATGCAATGCATCAGATATAGTGGGAAACATCAGGCCATGGTCTCCTCTGATGACCCCAATACTTCCATATGTCGCATATACTTTGCCAGATAAACAACAGAGTCTGTCCTTCCATCGTGCATCTCCAATGTCGGTAGCTTGAATTCTGGTGGATTCCGAGCCTGCCTAATTGCGGGAGTGAAGGAGTTCCTGTTAACATCTTCCAGATCTCTATTCACTAGTCCACCTCTCATGGCTAGTCTGACTATCTCCGCCAATCTATCACTATCGTCTAGTTGCAATCCTTGTCTGTTGCCTCCGATCTGCCCCTTGAGTTCATGATGGAACCTTGGAATCTTCTCTCTTAGAAGGACGTCCATTCCTCTATCAGTGCCGTGTTGAACAGCTCCACCTAGCATCCTGCATGAGGTTGGATCAACATGCTCCTAGGGAGTGCCTTATAGCACTGGGCCTGCTCTTGATGGTCCCCTTCTGTTCTAGATCCTGGTTATTCCATGCTCCTGATCCCTATCTCTAGCACCCTTTGTAGTGGCATTCTCTTGACTCTAAACTCTTGCTTGTCCAATTTGCTGGAGTAGGTTTTGCATCATCTCTTCTTGCCTTTTCAACATTCCCTCCTGCATAGCTTCCATCATCATCTCCATCTCGTCTCGGATGATGAAGGTTGAGGCTTGATTCGCTCCTGAGGAAGCCTCCTGACTTCCTTTATACTGACTTCTTTCTGCTCTCAGTCTCCTTGATGATTGCTTCACCATAGCTTTCCAGATCTAAAGTCCAAGTTATAGAATTCCTGAGTTCTTCTTAGTGAAAACACCAAAATGTTTATACCAAAATTGGTCACCAATGCCCAATTTTCGAAGAAAACACCCGTTTACAATCACAGATCATAGATAACAAATATGTAGAGAAAATATATGTGAAGAACACTAAAAAAACTAAAAGGAAAGCAGTAGGAAGACAAGATTTATAGTGGTTCGGCGTTCTACGTCCACTTAGAAGGATTTTCTACTTTATTGATGGTTCTCGCCGGTTACATTGAGTTACAATAGTGGAAGTGAAGTACAAAGATAATCTTGACAGAGTCTGAACGTAGGAGAGCCAAAAAGATCCCTTTTCTGAAGCTTTTGGACTTCCATTTATAGGTGTAGGCTACAAATATCTCGCTCAGATCCCGAAAGACTTCTTCTCTCACGTGGCTTGGCCCACACAATCGATTCCCTGACATTCTGACTCGATCCAGGATCGATATAATTGAGATTCATATCGATCCAAATCTTTCCCAATTGAACCGAGATCGATCATGAACATTCTTGAGATTGTAAGAAAGCTTCTACGAAAATTTGGTGACATTTGGACTTGTTGATTGTGAGTTATGATCGATGAAAGTTTGTATTTTTCGATGGTTGTCGAGTTCGCATTACTTATTGATCGCATTGCTCTGTTCCTATCACTCCTAAGCACGTGTTATTTGATGATGCGGCACTTACTTCATGGACCGATCTACTTTTCATGCCGAGTGACTGTGTCTTCCATAGGGGTGCATCTTGTTTGTATCGATCCAGTTGAGTCTTGTTCGCATCCATGGTTGCTATTCCTTTTCGCATCGATCAACATAAATGCCATTCGTATCGGTCCATTTTATGTTATTCGCATAGATCGTTGGCCAATCGATACGAATGTAGTACAATAATGAAACCGATACAAAATACAGTTTTGATGGGTACGAGCTGGATGTTGGTTGGTCGATGCAAACAAGCCGAAGACGATGGATGCGCATCAGCCCGAGAATGGATGGATATGAAGAGTGCAGTTCTAGATGGATACGAAGCAGAGGTGTTTGATGGATATGAAATTAGTGGCATCCATTGGATATGAATGGGAATGGATTTAGCGGGTATGAACCAAATGTGTTTCATTTGAGGCTTTATGGAACGAGCCTACATGGATATGAACGAGGCCTCGAGGATGGATTCGAATGGGATGGATACGAAGGAGGTGGTTTGATGGATATGAATGGGAGCATTGCTTGACTTGCATCGATCATATCTTGAGCATCTGAACTCCGATTGACTTAAAATTTGAAATGTTGTCTTTTATTGCTTTGCTTATCATGTCATACCGATTGTGGCTTGATCTGGACTCAAAAAAATTACTAGTATCCATAGCGAACTGGTATATAGCTGGCATTGGAGGGGAACCGTCTTTAGTTTCCAGTCGATCTCTTGGTGCCTTGGCCTTGGCCAAAGTCGGGATAACAGTGATCGTGCTTATTATCTATGAAAATCCAGCGTTGATCATTATGCAATCAATTGGGTTAAATCCACATGTATGTGGCCTTGCCTAAAGGTGGGTTAACAAAGCACTTGATGTTCTTCCTTCCAATGAATGTCATTCCATCATCTGAATGACAATCGTTCATAAAACACCCTTTCTTGTTGCGCTCGTAGCGCACCACTTCTACTTTTCCCTTCTTAAAAGCTCCTCCTTTCTTCTTGAGAAAGAACTTCCTTTTTTGACTCTTCCCACTCCGAGTCCCCATTTCCATGTTTCCAGTAAAGGGAGAAAACATTTTCTCATTTCTCAAAGCCATCTCTACTACCATATCACATGGATCCCTGAGACGCGGTAAGGTTTCCCTCGTAAGCTCTGGTAGCAACCTACGGATGAAATTCTCATTCATTTTGATTACTATATCCACGATGGCATATCCACATCTTAACAATTCCTCAAACCTCGTCGCATATTCTAGCACAGTCATAACACCTTGCACTAATTCTGCAAACTTCCTTAACAGAGTTAACTTAGCAATCTCAGACATAAACCTTTTTTCTAACCACCTTCCGAATTCAACCCAAGTTAAAGTATCATCTACTACCTAGTAGTCACATTATTCCATCAGTAAAATGCAGTTCCTTGCAGTTGCCTAGGCGCCAATCTCCTCTTTTGGTCATCATTCAAACCAATATTAGCAAAAATCCCTTCACAATGAAGCAAGCAATTCTCCACTTCAATTGCATCCTCTGTTTCAAAGAATGGATTCCCTCCAAATCTTGCAGTCTCTACTCAGCACAACATAGTTGTTAACAACTGGAACTTCTTGATTAGCTCCTTCAGCGTTTCATCCAACTAATCCGATACTAGCTCACGCTTGCATCATGTTGAAAAAGAACCGATATATTGCTCCCATTTCAATCGGTGGTGTTCTTGCACCCACATTAGCTGCTCTTTGTCGACCCGGGTTCCTTCTAGTATTGGGCCTGACATTACCATTAGTAGCGGTGCTTCCTTCCCTGAGATTCACTATTTTGTATCCTACCTCCATATTTTACTTCGAAAAATCTGCATTTGAATAGTAAGATATGGAAGAACGGTTTAAGAGAGAAGGGGAACAGACATAAAGTGTATACTTATACATAGCAAATACAAGTACCTATAGCATTATCCTCTACACCAACCTTATTCCTTGATTCATTTGGATTATGTTTTCAAAACATTTTTAAGTTCAAAAATTCTTTTATCTTTTACATAAACCTATGCTCTAATACTAAGTTATAACAACCCCCACTTTGAGGTATGAAACTAAGTGCAGCAGTTGCTGCAGTCATCTGTAGTATTAATTTATGATGATAAAATGTGGTCATGTTAATGGTATCCAAAATATCAATAGCACAATGATATGAAATAATTTTAAATGCAATTTCAAAGAAAATTTTCACATTTCATTACAAAGATAACACTTCATATTTATTACAAAATTCCAAACGTTGCCTAGCTTCAGATAACATATAATTATTATAAAATACTCCAAGAGTGGCATATGACGATGCCTCCTTGGTCGATCAGAGTTAATAAAGAGACATATACATCTACTATTAATACATTCATACAAACACGGTGGATAATAGTAATAGATAGACTCTTACATAGCCAACTTTGCCCCTTGCATGTCTCTAGATGCTTTATTCACCAAAACCTACATAACATGTAAACCCTTACTCCCAACCTACTCAAATTGAATTTAGAGCACCCAAGATTTTAAGGGGATAACATAAACTTTGAGTCGAACTAAAATCTTGGTGTAAACAATAATATACCATCTTGATTTATGGATTTCTAGGGAGACCACGCCACTGATTGGAACTGGTATTCCCCTCACTAATGTACCTTTTATAATGTATCTTTCGCAACTCAAATTCCTGCAACCAAACTGCTTTAAATAGACAATATAAAAGATAATGTGCATGCATGTAACATGGTTAATCATGACCATTCTGTCAAAATCAATGGACTATCCATCCCAATATCATAGTTTTCTCAAGGTAACTACAAACCTATAACTGACTCGGTTCTATCAGATATATTAATTATCTAACATGCTATTATAAGACAATTAAAGGGTCTATCCATAGCTTATTGTTCCTATGGTCACTTTGATCCTGATGGTTTTGTGGGCTTACCAATAACCTATCCCATCTTTGTGTATTCCTTTCCATGCGCAAACCTACTTTTAGTCTTACCCATGACAAAGTCCTATGCATTGGAATTTTGGGCTTATATCAGCTAGGGATGACAACTGAAGTATAGGATTCTACGGTGCACCAGTCCCATCTGGTTTTATAATCTCTAAGTTAATTCATCCTGTCATAATATTCCTAAAGGTCATAAGAACACTAATCTCTTTAGTAAGATTCTGGGCTAAACATCCTTTTTAGTTCGTTGAAAACATATATCTTTATAAATGATTTAACTCTTAAAATCATACCTTCAAAACAAGGAAAATTATAGCCCTTCACTTTATCCAAATTAATTATGCCTTGATATATGCTTTTACAAGATAATATTGATGAAGCACGAAGTCAATTGGAGGTCTTCGATCCTTAAATTTAGTCCATAAGGCCAAAATAATAGAACTTTAAATGTGGGTAAAGATCGGCATCATTATCGGCATTGGGGTCATCCTCCTTCTTTAATATAAATATATGTTAGGGTCTTCTACTTTTAAAACATAAGGCCATAGGGCCAGTAGCATTCATATCGCACTTCGTAGAGTGTGACGTCATTTTGTATAAAAATTTGTTAGCATTGTTTAAAATCTTAAAGACAAGCGGCGACATTGATGGATCTTAACATTAATGCCTTAAGTAAAATAGGTGGCACCGCTTTAATCCGAAGTTAATACAAGCGGCATTCTTGCCTTCTTCGAAATTATGCATCTTTGAATAAAGGCGAGATTGTTATTGTCAAAGTCGACATAGATAAAAGCGGCATAGTTTCCCATAAAGATGGAGTCATTATATAAAACATGTGGCTTCAAAGCTTTTAAATGGTTAGCGACGTTATAGATATGCGGCATCATGCCCTTAATTATATAAAATACGACACTTAAGGCATGAGGCAATTGTAACGTCGAAGTTCATGACGTCGACTTTGGTGTTGTTCCACCTTCTTATACCATGGCCAATCCATTCCATACCAACCACTGTTGGCATCCTATGCATTGCCTATGATTGTCATCCAAAATCACAACTGTGGCAGCATGAGGTGCATCATCGAGGAATTCGGTGTGGCAACACTGTAAATACTCTAAAAACTACAAATTTCCTTTAAAAATTAATTTCTTTTCTACCAGCTCCACTTATTTGTCAAAATCTCATTGGATAACAACTTTTTTATCCAAATCGTTTCTGAAATCTGACATATGCTAGTATTTTGTATTTCTAAAACATATTTGCAAACCATTCATATATATAAATATTGTAATATAAATATTAAGCATTTCTAGCTTAATAAATTTATATAAAATCGTAAACTCATGGGAAAAACCCCAAATATCACAAAAAGTCAGATTTCATATCTTCTTTAACATATAAAAATTATAGGGCCAAAAACTATATTTACTTATTTTAAGAATAATCCATTTTCCAATCTTAGGAAATTCACTAAAATATTCTCATTAAATCAGAAAATTAAGATGTTAAAACCCTCTTCTAAAATAATGTTTCTAACATCATATCAAAACCTCAAGTCATCTGGGTGTCATATGATAGGTTTTCCAAGTCAAACTTAACAAATAATTTCATAAATAAATCAAATAATTTGCCAATAAGCATATAGTCATCCAGATAAAATCATGAAAATATTTCAAGTATACTTAAAATCAAAAATAAATAGAACTTGAGATGCATAACTATTATTCACTTGGATTAGTTAAATAAGGTTGAGATTTGTATTGCAATTTGATTCCTCTAAGCTTTAGTCTTTCTTCCTAGCTTTTCTTCTCTTGAATACCTTGTTAGTGGCCGACCTTTATCCTCTTTTAATTCGATGGTAACAAATGAAAGTGAGGGAAGAAGGAAAATGTGAGGGTATGGTATTAGGGAAATACGCCCATTTCCTATTTTTCCGCCCTCATATATCCTCCTCTCATATATCCACCTCTCCATTAATGTTATAAAACAATTAGTTCATCAATTTAAGATCAACCATAGTAATTATCAAACTCAATCTTCTCATTATTTTACAATATTGTATTTAATTTATCTAATTAAATATCTAAAGTAATGTTAATCAAAATTAGGGTTGTTACAGACCCCCTTCCACAAAGAATTTTGTCTTTAAAATTATGATAAGGTACACAACAATAATCAAAACCATAAACATTGATTATACCATTAAAATAAGTCAGGATAAGTGTTCCTAATCTTGTCCTCCATCTTCTAAGTATAGTCTTTCTCGTTATCACTCTACTGTACTTTCACTAGTCTAACTATCTTATTCCTTAACTTCTTCTCATCTCCAACCATAATACGTACTAGATGTTAACAATAGACATGTCTAACTCCACTACTAAATCTTTCACTGCAGTCGGAGTGCTAGTGGTCTCTGGATCTCGAACACACTTTACTAGATGAAAAACATGAAAAATATTGTCGACTCTTACAAAACTGCTTGGTAAATCTTTTTATAAGCGTGTTTGTTGGTTCTTCCTATAATAGGAAATGGTCCAACAAACCTAGGCACCAATTTTCTTGTCTTCTCAAACCTTACTACACCCGATACTTTGATGAAACATGATCTCCAACTACAATTCTAGGTCTTTCCATCTCTTTCTGCATAACTTTTCTATCTAGACCGTGCTTCCTTTATACTAGCTTAAATTGATTCAATCTTTTCTGCATCTTCTCTTACTATCCTTACTATATCCAGACTAAGAACTAATTTATCTCCGTTCTCCAACCAATATAATAAAGATTTGCAAGGTCTTCAAAATAAAGCTTCAAAAGGTTCCATTCCTATACTATTCTGATAACTATTGTTATACGAAAACTCGACTAAGTGTAGATAGTCTTTCCATGATCCTCCAAAATCTAGCACACAGGATCTTAAAAATCCTATAAGAATTTGTTAACTTTTTCTGTTTGCCCCGGCCTATAGATGGTAAGCAATACTCATCTTGAGCTTGGTATATAAAACTTCTTATAGATTTTTCTAGAATATGCTAGTGAATAAGTAATCTTTTTCACTGACTACACTACTAAGAACTCTATGCAGTTTAACAATATTCTTTATAAATAACTTAGCTAAAATAAGTGTCGTCCTTGATGACTTAATGGTATAAAGTGTGCACTCTTAGTTAGTTTGTCCATTATAACCCAGATACTTTCATTTCCTCTAAGAACTTGGCAACCCGTCTATAATATCCATAGACATAAAATCCCATTTCCAAATTCGTATGTCCAAAGGCTGAAGTATTCCACTTGGCTTCTAATGTTCGACCTTCACTTATCGACAATTCAAACACCGTTTTACCTATAAGCTTACATCCCTTTTCATAGCTTCCTAGAAGAAACTTCTCTTCGTATACTAATACATCTTAGCTCCTTGAGGATGAATAATAAAGTTCTATCGATGAAATCCCCCAAGTACTTCTTTTCTTAGGTCTCCCATATCAGGAACTCATATCCGTCCTTTCTTTCTCAACCATCCATTTTGATCAAGATAAAAATCCTTTACATCATCGATCTCTATTGCACATTCAAATCTTCTAATTCTCTTAACTAGTAATGGATCATCCCTTTGCTTAGGGGCAATTCTGTCAATCAATACCGATCAAATTACTTCCAAACAACATGCCAATTTTGTACTCTGACTAGAGGTGGCAGTCGATCATAACTGCACACTACAAGTAGTAAATGCTTCTAGATCCTTTCACTCTGCCAACATAGCTAGCACTACATTCTGATGTTTTGTGCTAAGCGCATCTTCAACTTTATGTCCTTTCCCTAGTGTGTACTTAATTCCGAAATCATAAGCAACTAAAAAAATCCAACCATCTCTGCTATTTCATATCAAATCCTTCAGAGCGAATAAGTACCTTAAAGATTTATGATACATATACAACTCGAATCATTCTCTCAAAAGATAGTGTCTCCACACCTTTAGAGCAAATACTACAGTAGCCAACTCCCAGTCAAGAGTCAAATATTTAATTTTGTGCGATGCGAGCTGTTAGAAAGCATATGCAATCACTTTACCCCTCTACATTAACATAGCTTATAATCATGTTCCACATGCATCTGTATGCACCACCAAATCTTGATTTCCATCCGGAACAACTAACATGTGTGCATCGGTCAATAAATGTTTTAGCATCTAGAATGCCTCCTCATATTTATTAATCTAAACATACTTCATGTCCTTCCTTGTTAGTTTGATCATCGGTGCTACTATTCGAGAGAAATCCTTAACGAATCTTTGTAATAGCCAGCTAGTCGAAGAAACTCTTTACTTCAGTCGCTATCTTGGGTCTCTTCTAACTATTTACAACTTCTATCTTCACTGGATCTGTAGACATTTTATGAGACTACATGACCAAGGAGCTTCACTTCTTTCTTCCCAAAATAACACCTTAAAACTTCGTTTTAACTAATGCTGCCTCAGTATCTCAACCATATCCTAAGATGAACTGCATGATCTCTTTCATCCTTGGAAGATGCCAAAATCGTCTATGAATACCAATACGAATCCATCTAAATGCTCTGGGACAATTTGGTTCATTAACTCTACGATGAAAGCATGTGCATTAGTTAATCCGAACGACATTATTAACTACTCATACGAACCCTATCTTATTCTAAATTCCATCAATGGAATACTATCTTCTACCACTCTTAATTAATGGGGCTTTGTCGTGAAATATTACTAAGCAAATACTTTGGCTTCACTCAAATAATTAAATAAATCCCAATTCTCGGCAAAAGGTATCGGTTCTTTATCTTTTTTTATTCAACTTACGATAATCACAGATATCCTCAACGACCCATATGGTTCCCGCACAACCACCATGGCTACTCTCCAAGGCGAACTGCTTGGTCTAATAAAACCATTTCTTTGTAAGTCCACTAGCTGCACGTTCAACTCCTTCATCCCAGTGGTGCCATTTTGCTAGGTGGTCTACTTGCCGTTCAACTCTAGGTACAAGATCTATTAAAAACTCAATAACTCATTTCAAATAGTAGTCCTGTAATAGGCTCAAGGACATCTGCGATTTCTCCTACTACGAAAACCCAATTAAACTCGTTATCCTCCTCTATTGCGCCCAACAAAGAATGAATATCCAAACTTGGATTCCATACTGAGTATACAATTTGGTCACTTCTATTCTGGTGTCTTAGTGACAATTCCTATCATGATAAAATATCTTAGCATAATTCTTACTTAACCTATCCATACCTAAAATAATCCTAAATCCTACGAAGTCAAACACATGCAAAATGCAGGCAAATATATGACCAAATAGTTCAAAACCCAAGTGGCCACATCCCATCTCTGAAGCTACATATCCTCTTATCGGATTCGCAACCCTTAAGGAAGTAACTAGATATGAGGGTTCTAAGTTAAGCTTATTTACCACACAACGAGATGTAAAAGAATGTGATGCACCAATGTTAAACAGCACATTAACAGGAAAACCATGAATTAAAAGTATACCTCCCAACGTAATCTTTCCTACCGCCTCTCCTCAGGTTCTTGACGTAGCCGGTGCCATGGCAAACACCTTTCCTTTTTCAACATTTGCTAGTTACTTGCACTAATTCTTGTAGTGTCCAATTTAATCATAATTGAAGCATTTGATGTGCTTCCTTCCAATGACTGCTTTTTCATCACCTGACCGACACTCAGTCATGAAAGGCCCTTTCTCGTTGCACTGGTAGCACACCACTTCTACTTTTCCCTTCTTGGCAGCTCGTCCTTTCTTCTTTTGAAAGAACTTCCTTTTCTGACTCTTTCCACTCCAAATCTCCACTGGTTTGCTTCCACTAAAGAGAGTAAGCATTTTCTCATTTCTCAAAGTCATCTCTACCACCATGTCACATGGATCCTTGAGATGTGGCAAGGTTACCCTCACAAGCTCTGGTTTCATTCCACGGATGAAGTTCTCATTCATTTTTATTATTGTATAAATGGTAGCGTACCCATATTATGACAACTTCTCAAACCTCGTTGCATATTCCAGCATAGTCATATCATCTTGCACTAACTCTGCAAACTTCCTTAATAGAGTTAACTTAACGATCTCGGACATAAACCTCTCTTCAAATATCCTAAATTGAGACCAAGTCAGTCTCTTATGCTACCCTAACAGTCGCATTATTCCACTAGTACTACGCAGCTTCTTGCAGTTTCCTGTACGATAATCTTCTTTTCTGTTCATCACTCAACCTAAGATCAGCGAAAATCCTTTCATAATGAAGCAACCAATTCTCCACTTCGATTGCATCCTCTGTTCTAATGAATGACTTCCCTTTAAGTCTTACATAGTTATACTCAGCATGACATAGTTGTTGACAAATAGAACTTCTTGATTAGCTCCTTCATCATTTCTCCCAACTTATCCGACAATAGCTTCTGCTTGCATCATGTTGACAAACAACTGATACATTTCTTCCATATAAATCGGTGGTGTTCCTGCACCCACATTAGCCGTTATTTGTCGATCTAGGTTCGTTCTAGTATTGGGCTTGACATTTTCATTAGTAGCGGCTCTTCCTCCATTGAGATTCACTCTTCCGTTTCTTAGTTTCGTATCTTTCTTCCTAAAAACAAAATTTAGATTGAGTACGATACGGAAGATCGATCTAAGAGAAAAAGAGAATAGAGATAAAGCATATACTTATGTATAGCAAAATACAAAATGTTACTATAGCATTTTTCCATATGCTAATCTTATTCTTTGATTTATTTGGATTATTTTTCAACACATTTTTATGTTCAAAAATTCTTTGAGCTTTTACATTAACCTATGCTCTAATCCCAAGTTCTAACATTCCCCACTTTGAGGTGCTATAGATGTTGTAGTTATCTATAGTATTAACTTCTAATGATAACATGCAGTCATGTTAATGGCATTCATGGTATCAGAAGCACAAGAAGATGAAATAATTTTAAATGCAATTTCAAAGAAAAATTTCACATTTTATTCAAAGATAACACTTCATTTTCGTTACATAATACTAGACTTTGTCCAGGTTCAGATAAAATATAATTATTAAAAAATACTCCGAAAGCGATGTATAAAGATGCCTCCTTGGTTGATTAGAGTTACTAAATAGATAAATACATCTACTTCTAATACATTCATATAGTGATTAACATAACACAGTGGATAATAGTAATAGATAGACTCCTACATAGCTAGCTTTGTCTCCTGCATGTCTCTAGAAGCTTTATTTGCCAACGTGTAAACCCTTACTCCCAACCTACTCAAATCGAATTCTGAGCACCTAAGAGTTTAAGGGGATAATATAAACTTCAAGCCAAACAAAAAACTTGGTATGAATTATAATATGCCATCTCGATTTATGAATATCTAGTGAGACCACGCCGTTGAGTGAAACGGGTTGTCGTCTCACTAATATCCCTTTTAAAATATATCATTTGAAAATCAAGTTCTTGAAACCAAACTAGTTAAAATAGATAATATAACCAATAATATGCATGCATGCAACATGGGTAATCATTACCAATCTGTCAAAATCAATGGATTATCCGTTCCCATATCATAATTTTCTCATGGTTACTACATTGGCTAACTCAGACCTACCAGATATATCAAATTCTCTGACATATTGTTAGAAGACAACTGAAGGTCCTTCCATAACTTACTATTCCTAGGGTCACTTTGATCCTAATGGTTTTGCAGGCTGACCATTAACGTATCTCATCTTTGTGTATTCCTTTTTGTGTGTAAACCTACTTTTAATCTTACCTGTGACAAAGCCCTACGCATTGGAATTTTGGACTTATATCAGGCAGGAACTAACAACTTAAGTATAGGATGTCATCCTACACTAGTCTCATCTAGTTTTCTAATCTCTTAGTCAATTCATCCTATCACAATTTATCTAAAGGTCATAAGAACACTAATCTCTTTGGTAAGATTATAGGCTAAACACCCATTTTATTTCCTTGAAAAAAATATATCTTTATAAATGATCTAACTCCTAACATACCTTATGGAAAATTATAGCCCTTTACTTGATACAAAATAATTATTCCATGATATATGCTTTTTCAAAACAATATTGATGAAGCTCGAAGTCAATTGGAGGTCTCCGCTCCTTAAATGTAGGTCATAAGGCCAAAACAATAAAACTTTATATATCGATAAAGCTCCACATCATTATCACTATTGGAGTCATCATCCTTCTTTAATATAAAAATATGTTAGGGACTTTATCATTTAAAACATAAGGACATAAGGCCGATAAAATTCATATCGCATTTCATAGAGGGTCGACGTCATTTTATATAAAAATTAGTTTGGATAGTCTAAAGTCTTAAAGACAAGCAGTGACATTGACTGATCTTGGCATCAATGCCTTAAGGAAAATAAGCAGCATCATTAAAGCTGAAGTTAATATAAGTGACATTCTTGCCTTCTTCGAAATTATATGACTTTAAATAAAGGCAACATCATTCTTGTCGAAGTCGGCATAGATAAAGGCGACATAGTTTCCTATAGAGACATAATTGATATATATAACATGCGGCTTCAGAGCTTTTAAAGGTCGATGACGTTATAGATACATGTCAATGCCCTTATTTATATAAAATGTGGCACTTAAGGCATGCGACAATTCTAACGCCGAAGTTCATGATGTCGACCTTGGTGTTGCGCCGCCTTCTTCTACCATGGCCAACCTATTCCTTTCCAACCGCGGTTGGCATCCTATACATTGCCTATGATTGTTGTCGAGAATCATAACTACGGCAACATGAGGTGCATCATCAAGGAATTCAGCGTGGCAATGCTGTAAATACACTAGAAACTACAAATTTCCTTTAGAAAGTAATTTCATTTCTACCAACTCCAGATACTTGTCAAAATCCTGTTCGATAACAGCTTTCTTTATGAAAATCTTTTCTAAAGTCTACCATATGCTAGTATTTATATTTCCAAAACATATATGTTGACTATTAATATATATTAATATTTTAATATAAATATTAAGCTTTTTTACCCTAATAAATTTATATAAAATCATAAAATTATGAAGAAAATCTCCAAATATCACATAAAATTAGATTTAATATCTTTTCTAACATATAATAATTCAAGGTTGAAAACTTTATTTAATTATTTTTAATAATTAAAACTTAAATAATCCATTTTTCAATATTAGGAAATTTACCAAATATTCTCATTAAATCGAAAAATTTAATAAATAAAAAACCCACTTCCAAAATAATGTTTCTAACATCATAGCAAAATATCAAGTCATTCGGGTGCCATATGATAGGTTTTATAACTCAAAATTATCCAAAAATTTTGAATTAAATAAATTCATCAGTAAGCATATAATCATCCACATACTAAAGCATGGCATAATAACCATCAAAAAATTTAGGTTTATACATAAAAACGAATCTAAATAAAACTTGGGATGCATTACTATTATTCACCTTGATTAGTCAAAGAAGGTTGATATTTGTATTTTGATTTGATTCCTCTAAGCTTTAGTTTTTCTTCCTAGCTTATCTTCTCTTGAATACCTTGTTAATGTCCAACCTTTATCCTCTTTTAATTCATTGATAACAAATGATAGTAAAGGAAGAAGGGAAATACGAGAGTATGTATTAGGGAAATATAACCTTTTCCTATTTTTCCCTCCTCATATATCCATCTTCTAATTAATATCATAAGTAATCCTATTAGTTCATTAATTTGGGATCGACCAATATTAATTATCAAATCTCATTTTTCTTACCATTTTACGTCGTTTTATTTTATTTGTCTAATTAAATATCCTAAATAATGTTAATCCAGATTATGGTTGTTATAGTTACCCAGGTTGTAACTCTCAACCGGGCATCTATAGGGCTGCTCCATAAGGAAGTGAAGCCATTCAACACTTCCTTCCTCACCAAAGGCATCAATGAATTGATGGTGAGACCACCCATATATGGGTCCTAATTTTTTTCACCGTGATGTTTCTCATCCTCCTAATGGGATGGGGCACCGATTCTCTAGTAGTGCGATTACCTATATCGTAATTCTAAACCAGGCATATGTAGCGTTGCTCCATGACGATGCACAAGCCACTCAAGGCTCCTTTATTTACCGAGGTGTCGATGAACTGATGGAGAGATAACCAATGAAGTGTTTTGAATTCATTCACCTATGATTTTCCTGTGATGCTACTTGTTGCCTTGGTGGGACGAGGCACTAGTTCCTTAAAGATGCAGTTATCCACATCGTAACTCCAAACTATGTATCCATGGTGTTGCTCCGTGAGGATGCACAAGCCACTCAACATTCCCTTCCTTAGTAGAGGCATTGATGAACCGATAGCCAGAACACCCCCGTTATGGTCTGGGTTCATTCGCTCATGATGCGACACGACACTAGTTCACTAGTGGCATATTTACCTACGTCGTAACTCTGAACATGCATCTACAGTGCTGCTTCATCAAGATGTGCGAGCACTCAATACTTCCTTAGGCATCGACGTACCAATGGCGAGACTACCTTCGTAGTGGTCATGATTCGTCCACCCATGGTAATGCCCATCCTCTGGGAGGATGGGGGACTATGGCCTTAGTGCTACATCATAACTCTGAACCAAGCATCCGTAGTGCTACTTTGTAAGGTTAAAAGAAGCGACTCAACATGTCATTCCTCACCGGATCATCGAAGATACGATGGCGAGACCATCCCCACTGTGGTCCTGGTTCATTCGCCCATGATGCTACCTACTTCCCTAATGGGATGGGGCATTATTTCCCTAGCAGTGCAGTTAACTATGTTGTAACTCAGAACCAGGCATCCATAGTGTCATTCTATGAGGATGCGCAAGCCACTCAATGCTTCCTTCCTTACTATAAGTGTCGGGAAATCTCCCTAGGACGCCTCTACATTAGTTTGCACCCATCACATAAAGATGTGGGCTAGCTGCTCCAATAAAAGAAAGTTTATTGGTTTGATTAGTCTTTGTTTTCATCGTATTTACTTATGTTATCTTGTGCATAAAAGCTTAAGTCTACATGTTTACTTAAAGGACACTAGGGGCACCTAGGCTGCCCTATTTTGAATCATAAGAAGTAGGGAGACAAACAAGTATACATACATACATGCACAGTGCTAGTAAGGGAAATACGAGGCAGGCACAAAGAATTCAAATAGATAAACTAATAAAAAACATGAGAATTCTCAACATGATGGAAAAGATTCATAATATTCAACATTTAGAAAACTGGGTCATAACCCGATTAGCACATCAACCAAAAAAAATGTTGACTCAACCGACCACGGGGATGGGAGATACCTTATGACTTGGCAGCCATCATCATGAAGTGTTTCCTTGTCTACCTACAAGGGGTCGGTAGCCGCTAGCTCATTTGTTCCTCCCATTATGGAGGCAATCTACTATAGGGTCAGGACCGATATGGGAATAGTCCCAGCCACCGCCTTGTTTGCCACAACCTTGGTGTAGACTTCAATATACTACTTTGGAGCGAGGAAGGTGACTAACAAGGGGAAGTTGTAGTTAGCCAAAAAATGAGCTTTAATAGCTTAGTCACCCTACGCTCCCACTAGGCATCCAAAGCACTTGCCTCACTCGTAAGCTCCTCTCGGGTTGTGAAGTCCATATACTGCAACAGCTGCCTTCTCAACTCGTCTACCTCCTTAGGGCTCACCTCCAATTCCTCTCTCACAAGACAGAGTTCTTCCCCTATCTTCCTCCTTTCCTAGGCCCACTTCTTGATAGCGGTGTCTCTAGCCTTCTTGGCCATGTGCTGAGCTGCCTCTGCCTGTAGGGCCCTTCTCTCGCGAGCCCTGGACTTCCCTTGACATCCAGGGTCCTTTTCTCTAGCACCTCTTTTACCCCTCCACCCATTGGTAGACGTTCTTCTCCCACTCCATCTGCTTAATTAGGTATGCTAGACCTGTATAGATTCAGAGGGCATATGACATAACCTGCACAATAAGCAGTTCAAGTGTAAGTGGTAGAAAGGAATGAAAATTACGAAGTATAAATAATATTCCAACCAAGTAGGCATCCATCAGTTGGGCCACATCCAGGGAGTGGGTCTCCAAGCCCGACTATCCCAGTGCCTATTGAATAGGGCCTCCGAACTCATCCTAGCTAGGGTATGCACTAGCATTCACAGGCCATCATCCTCCTCAACCAATCTCAGAGTGGTCGACCCCACCACATGATATTGATCCTTCTTCGACAAGGGCCTGACTACCTCCACCTCCTTCGAATATATGTAAGCAGGGCCACTCCCAAAGCCTACCAGCTCGACAACCCTAGTCCTCTTAGACAGCCTCCTCAATTTCGCCTCTTTCTCCCTTTGGTCTTCTTCGACCGATGGCTCATCCTGCAGTTAGGTCATATAGGGGAAAATACGAACCATCACCAAAGGAAGCTTGAAGCTTTTGGGGTGTGCGGTTGGGCGGTAGGTTCCAGCTAATGTGACTATGAAATGGTACCAGTGCAAGGTTGTGAGGTGCCACAATTGGGTTCCCTCCGTAGATGCAGCGTCAAGAGTGGAACCTAGATTCAAGCAAGCCACTATAAAACACAAACACAAAAGAATTAGAAAAAAGCAAGAATAAATATAGAAACAAAGTAGAGCTAATCTACCCTCATCGGATATGCCTCCCACCACCTCCTAGTTAAGGCCGGGCAGGGAGACCCTATCCTACTACCGCTAGGTTATGCCTTTTAAGATTTTGTGTGTTAAGGGGTACGTTATGGGTTACTTGTACTAGAGAGCCATAAACGGTGGGATTCTTAGAGATGGAGCCGTTACTTGTTAGTATATATGACTCCTACTCCAATAGCTCATCCTCTCTACCTTAGGCATCTCTGTCAAACTAAAATAACTGGATAACCAATTAAGAGAAAGATTACAATAGAGGACCATAAAGTCTTTTAGGAGGGCCTAGTCATAAGATTCCTAGCCACTGTGATCACTGACTTCAGTTAAGTGACCCTCAATGTTCATATCATTGCCTTCAACTTAGTAACCCACACTAACTAGTTCTTTAACCATGCAACATATCTCATATTTACTTGCACCCTGAATGGGTTGGCATTCCTCTGGTTCTTCATTTATAAGCTGGTGGTGTCCACTCATAGGTCCAATTATGTTCTAACTTCAATGCCCCCTTCTTTGCGTCAAAGATAAGAATATTGATGGCCAGTGAGATGGGAAATATAAGGCAAGGTTTGATCGAGTCCTTTTGCTCATATGTTAACAGTTTCAACAAGAAGTCAATGTAGGTGAGGGGAGCAAACAACAACAGCATGGTAATCGCCCTTTGATTGAGGGTGAGATATTGGTCCCATATGCAAAAGGAATTGTATAAGAAACCTTCTTCGACCTTAATTGACTTTCTAAAAAGGAGAACGATGTTATGAGGTTAGAGTGGGCATACATTTTTGATAGTGATGAGGAAAGAAGATAGAGAAGCAATTCTAGCCAAAGAGAAGATAACCACCCAAAAAGCTATAGATAAGAAAATAGAAAAAGCGTTCAAAGGATGGTGCACGCTCCAAACCAAGGTACACTAACTATGCAACCCTATACCGTGACATGGAAACTATCTATCATGAAACATGAGACAACATCCCATTTCAACAGTTCACTCCCTCCCAGTCAAGATGGACGGAGGAGCCAAGTGGAAATGGTAAATACTATGAGTTTCACCAGTTCAATAACCATTCACCAATGAGTGTAGGAAGCATAAATATGAGATATGGCAGCTAATCCATTGAGTGTTGGTTTAGTATGTGAGACAACAGAGGAATATTGCAATGCCAGATAAGATTCACCTTCCCTACCCCAACAGGCTGATGACAACAGATAAATACCAAAATCTTGTCAACTTATGGTGTCCGTATGTGGCTAGAAGCAATTAAGGGTCTTGGGCCTGTTATAAGAGGGAGCTGTCCTCATCAAATGTTTGGTCAGTGGATCTCCGGACCATAAGGCCCTTGGGTCGAGGAGGACTTCATTTACATTACATTTATAGCGAAAGATAAGAGAGGATTTAGTTTCCTCCATCATGACCCTATGGTCATCTCAACCAGTGTGGTTAATAACAAGGTCCATGGGGTCTTCAACGATGGGGGAAGCTCCATAATGTGATGTTTAGTAATATTTTCGACAAAACGAAGTTTCTCACCTCCAAACTTGCTCCATGTATATTACCTATCCATGGGTTCAAGGGCCTTGGAATAGTATCCCTAGGGGGTCACTTCTTATTTAGCCACTTTTGGCCAGGGACCTTTAGTTGCTAAGATTCAAATTAAGTTCTTTGTAGTGGACTGTCATACTATATAAAATATTCTAATAAGTAAGGAGACCTTGGCAGACATGATGCAATAGTGGCATACCAATATCTGACAATGATTTGCACTACTGAGATGGGGATATTTATGCGTTCGGGGCAACCAGTAAGCCTTCAGAGGTTGTTATAACATCTCCCTATGAAAGGCAAAGAAAGGAGTACTCCTATTATAATAAGAAATGCAACCCTCATAGTGACATGCCTGAGAGAATGTGTGAGCAAACCATTACTCCCATTCGCATCAGGGTCACCCAAGTTATGGAAAGAAGACTGCATGCATTGATCGCTGCCCCAAGCCAAGATAACACGACTAAACAGGATAACATTTACCTAGCCAGCCAATAGGACCTAAGGACTTATAACTACATGGGAGGAACATGTTCACCCCCGCTAATATGCGGGAGTAGATGATACTATCGTTCCTTCCCTTTCAGCATCAAAGGGCGCATTTATGAGATTAAGGGGCAACAACCACCCATCGGCTCGAGTACGGATGTATGTTCCGACTGAGGATGTTATTGAATCCATGATATATAGACCAGTGTGATTTAGTAGAAAGTTTTTGGGATGGTAATGATGATCTGCATGATTCTAGAATGGGAGATACCAACCCCGATGATTGGCTGGCTATGCCACTCAAGGCAATATCAATTGAAAGTGACGACCCCAACAAGGCTGTCCATATTGGTAAAGAGTGAAGTTTAGAAGCAAGACACCCGAGGGGTACACTCATATGACCGGCAGACCCTTGGTTATATGCCACCCCTCAACATTGACTAGATGGTTCACCCAACCTTGCAAAAGAGGCGGTCGCTTAATCTCGAGTGGTATAGAACAATCAAGGAGGAGATCGAGAAACTTTCAGTAGATGGTTTCATCCAAGAAGAAAAATGCCCCATCTGTTTAGCAAATCGGTACTCATCCCAAAATCTAGTGGAGCTTGAAGGACTTGCATTGATTTCTTAGTTATATCAGCTCTTGGATCTTATCCATCACTTACAAACTTAGTTATCACGCACATTGAAGTCGTGACATTTCGACTATCATGTGTAAACATTTATTCTAATTCATTATTCAAAATTATTGTTTGAACAAAGATGTACCAAAATTCAAATTCATATTGGGCGGTATTTTTTGAGCAGAATTTGAATTAACTTAAGCACGTTAACTGACATCAAGCTAATTTCAAACAGTTAAAATTTACGAGGTTTTTTCAACAATGTTGCTTACCATATTCAAGTCGCATCAGTCTTCTTTCTGAAGACATACCTACGACTTATGGATTATATCCTTTCAGACATAGCTATCAAAAACAAAAATTAATACGTGTACTTATTGTTTGAGCCAAAATTCGTCACAAATCCCGAATATTGTGAAAGCACCAGTGTACAAATACGGATCATCAGTATTCTAACACAAACCTCAGATCTAGATAAAGTAGAGAACAATAATTGAAAAATAACAAAAAAAACACCGGATTTATAGTGGTTCGGCTATCTACGGCTTACGTCCACTTCAAAGGATAATCTTTTATTGATGAGCTTGCTGGTTACAGTGAATTACAGCAGTAATTTTCAAGTACAACAATGGGGTTTGAGTGCTATCATGATTTTGGCAGAGTCTGGATGTTGCCGAATCATCTGTAGGCTTTGGGATGCTATATATAGGTGTAGGATGCAAATATCTCACTCAGATCTCAGGAGACCTCTTCTGGCACGTGGATGGGCCTATGCGATTAGGCAATTTCGACTCGATCCGTGAGCGATACAAACGTAATTCGTATCGATCAAGATTTTGTCCAATGGAGTCGAAATTTGGCACGAACCTTATCTAGCTTGTACGTAAGCTCCTATGAAAATTTCATAGCATTTGGACTTATGGATTGTGAAATATAATTGATGCAAGTTAGCGTTTTCTCCAAGCCGTCGTGTTCGTATCGATACATTTCGTATCGATCTGTTTGACTCGATCTCGAGCACGTGCATGTAAGATGACATGGTGCGAGATTCTTGGATCGATCCACTCTTCGCATCGAGTTGACCGAGCCTTATTCGTACCCAATATCCGAGCCTTGTTCGTATCGATCACTTCGTCTAGTTCATATCGATGCTAGTGGTACTTCGTATCGATCGTGTATTGTCTCGTTCATTTGATCAACAGTGTTTCATGTCGATCAGCTACGTTGCTTTGTGTGTGCTTTGTACCGATCTTCCGATCGATACGAAATGCTTAAAGTTTGATTTAGACGAAATGCATGCCATAGTCGATGGTTACGAAGTAAACAATACGGACACGAACTGGACGTTTGGGCGACCTATACGAATTGATCATTACGAAATCGTGTTTTTCTGATGGATAAAAAAATCGATACAACGCGGCTGCTTTTGGATTGAAACGAAGAGTGTGATTCCAAATGGATTCGAATAGTATCGATGCGAAGAGGGTGGAGTGATGGATACAAATTCCAGAGTTTGCATCGATCATATCTTGAGCATACGAACACCGATTAACTTGAAATTTGAAACGCTACTTTTATGGCTTTTCTTGTCTAGCCTTGTCAATTGTAGCTCGATCTGGACTCGGACAAAATTCATCGATATCCATAGTGAATCTATGATGTATAACGATATTTGGGGTGAGCGATCACTAATTTTCAATTAATTTCTTGATATCCTGGCCTTGTTAAAAGGTGGGATAACACTTTGCCCCCCAAAACATGCCTTTTGGTAAAAGGCATGTTTTGAATAGCTTCAAATCAAATGTCGTGAGTCCATGTTTTATCCATAGCTATAGTATTCTCAATCAAGTTCGTGGCCATTCAAAACCGAATCAGTATCCATTTCAACTTGTGGAATTCAGTAATCAAATCCTATGGCCTCCTTGGACCATTGACAGCCACTTCGAACCCTTGCTAAGTCCATTCCAAACTTAACGATCAAATAGAAAGACCCTGTCACGCTCCGGTGCTGCTTTCTATCCCTTGCACTCTGGCCCCAACGAGGGCATATGGCGATGTCTTGGTCATCCAAGGCTGATCATAGCCCCTCCGGGCTCTTGCTGGATCTCATCCTGTCACTCTTCGGTGAAGGGGAAAAACGTCGAGTGAGCCTATCCTATCACTCTCTGGCGAAGCGACAACACCCCCTGCACTCTGATTTAGTGTCCCCGAATATCAAGCGATGTAATGGCCTAAATCCCAGGCCAATCATAGCCACTCCGGGCTCTTATCGAAGCCCGATCCAATCACTCTCCAGTGAATCGGGAACAACGTTAAGTGAGTTGATCCTATCGCTCTCCGACGAAGCAACTCACTTCTTGCACCCCCGACTGTGTCTCTCTAGGTAGGGTCATAAAGCGACTATTTTCAAATTGACTTCCAATATTCATCCTTTAACTCTCCGGTCAAAGGTTTATTTTATGAAATTCATGTTCATTTATTAAATTCAAATTCCAAGTGTCTAAACACAAACAAAGGAAAAATCTAGATACTCTGGGCAAAATGGTCTATTACCATCTCAGTGCATGCCTAGGGATCTCTTCGATTCCCGTACATGTATAAGTGGAATAGCCATTTTATTTTGAAATCAAACCTAAGGAGTTTAATCGACCAAAGTTCAAATCCTGAACTTGGCCCTTGCCATCATGATCAATTGATGACGATTCGTTATCCTGGTCCATGATTAGTTCTGTTAGGTGGAGGCGGTAGTTGCTTAGTTCCTACGCCCGCTGTCCAATTTCTCACGTATTGTGGCAGTCTACCACTTCTAACATGCTCTTCCACCTCATCCTTCAAATAGTGGCATTCATCAGTAGCACGCCCTTCTAGCTCATGGAATAGACAATACTTTCCACTTCTACGTTCTCGTTCCATAGGATCTCTCCTGGGTTGTTTTCGATTGGGGAGATGCCCCTGAGTCTCCATGTAAATTCCTTCCAAATTTGCTGTCAACTCAACATATTGTTTGAATCTGGCTTCTCAAAATTTCTTCCGTTTGTCAAGACCATCGTATCTATCATCCTACTTTCGCTTTCCTTTATCTATCCCAGACTGTTCCCTGGAGGTTCCTTCGCCTTGCACGACGTTTATTTCCTTACTCTCGGCGCGTGAATCTTCCAACCGAATGAATCTCTCAGCCTCATGATAGAATTCTCCAAGATCTTGTGGTGGATCTTTTGCCAAAGAATCCTTAAATTCTATACCTTTTGCACTCCTGCTATCGCCGCCATCAAAAGCATTGATGGATCCAGGCAATCTACTAAATCCACCATTGCATTGAATCGTAGTTGAAAATTCTTATGGACTCTCTGGTCCAACTCTCTGGTCCTATGCTTCATTGAAACAAAGGTCATCACACTCTTGGGTCGCGTCACGTGGACCCTAAACCGTCTCATGAAGCGTTCCATTAGCTCGCCCCACGTTCTAATTGATCCATTCTCTAGCTGCCTGAACCAAAGCGCAGCCAAATTTGTCAAATGTAGAGGGAAACACCACACCATCACTTCCTCGGATTCCCCTAGCACTTCCATATGCCTGATATATCTGGTAATATGCATGGTCGGGTTCGACTTTCCATCATAAGCCTCCAACGTAGGTAGCTTGAATTTTGGACGGTTCCTGGCATTTCTGATAATTGGAGTGAATGGACTGCGACTAACTTCTTCTAAGCCTCTACTTGGTAATCCTACCCTCATAATCCGTCGTTCTAATCCAGCCATTCGTTCGTCTCCATCCAGGGGCTGTCTCCTTAGCACGTTTCCATCCTGTCCCCATGTCCCAAAGGGTATTCTGGGTAATTTCCTCACGTGGTTCATTCATGTCGGCGTTGGCTCTAGCCTGTTGAGCCGCATCTATGGGTCTTCCAATGTCAGATCCCGAGGGTCTGCCCCTAGGTCCTTGTCGATTTCCTTCTGGTTCTGCATTCTGGTCTTAGATCTAACCTCCGACATTCTCTGTAGCCCTAGCACCTTGTCCTATGTTAGCAACAACTGTAGCTGGTCCAAGGTTCTGTGCTCCGGCTGCTCTTGTCTGCTCAAAGAAGCTTTGCATCATATCTTGTTGACTCTTCAACAATCTCTCATGAATTGAATCCATTATAGCCTCCATCTCATCCCTAGTGATGTAGATCGAAGCTTGACGTGCTCCAACTCCAGAAAAGGCCTTTTGGCTTCCCTCTTGTTGGCTCCTTTCTCCTCTCTGTCTTCTTGTTGATTGTCGCGTCATTGCTTCCAAGATCCGAATCCTTAAGCCTTCAAGTCGAATATCCAAGTGGTAGAATCCCTGAGTTAGGCTTTCTCAGTGAAAGCACCAAGTGTTTGTGCCGCAATTGGTCACAAACTCCGAATATCGTGAAAGCACCAATGTACGAATACAGATCAGCTATATTCTAACACAAACCTCAGATCCAAACAAAGTAGAGAACAACAATTGAAAAATAACAAACAGAAACACCATATTTATAGTGGTTCGGCTATCTCCGGCCTACGTCCACTTTAAAGGATAATATTTTATTGATGTGCTTGCTGGTTATAGTGAATTACAGCAGTAATTTTCGAGTACAACAATGGAGTTTGAGTGCAATCGTGATTTTGGTAGAGTCCGGATGTCGCCGAATCAAAAGTCCCTTTTTTGTAGGCTTTGAGATGCTATTGATAGGCGTAAGATGCAAATATCTCTCTCAGATCTCGGGAGACCTCTTCTAGCACGTGGGTGGGCCGACACGATCGATCCCAGGCGATTTTGACTCAATCCGTGAGCGATACGAACGTAATTTGTATCTTTCAAGATTTTGTCCAATGGAGTCAAAATTTGGCATGTACCATCTTTAGCTTGTACGTAAGCTCCCTGTGAAAATTTCAGAGCATTTGGACTTATGGATTGTGAGATATGATCGATGCAAGTTAGTTTTTTCTCTAGGCCGTCATGTTCATATCGATACATTTCGTATCGATCTGTTCGACTCGATCCCGAGCACATGCATGTAAGATGACGTGGTGCGAGATTCTTGGATCGATCCACTCTTGGCGCCGAGTTGACCGAGTCTTATTCGTACCCAATATCAAAGCCTTGTTCGTATCGATCACTTTATCTCGTTCGTATCGATGCTAGTGGTACTCCGTATCGATCGTGTTTTGTCTCGTTCGTATCGATCAACTATGTTTCGTGTCGATCGGCTACGTTGTATTGTGTCCGCTTTGTATTGATCTTTCAATCGATATGAAATGCTTGAAGTCTGATCGATACGAAATGCATGCCATAGTCGATGGTTACGAAGTAAACAACATAGATACGAACTGGACATTTGGGCGACCGATATGAATTAATCGTTACGAAATCGTGTATTTCTGATGGATACGAACAAGATCGATACGACGCGACCGCTTTTGGATCGATACGAAGAGTGTGATTTCGGATGGATTCGAACAGTATCAATCGAAGAGGGTGGAGTGATGGATACAAATTCCCGAGTTTGCATCGATCATATCTTGAGCATACGAACTCCGATTGACTTGAAATTTGAAACTCTAGCTTTTATGGCTTTGCTTGTCTTGCCTTGTCGTTGTAGCTTGATCCGGAGTTGGACAAAATTCATCGATATCCATAGTGAACCTTTGATGTATAATCGATATTTAGGGTGAGCGATCACTAATTTTCAATTAATTTCTTGATATCTCGGCCTTGTTAAAAGGTGTGATAACACTTATATCTTTCAATTTAAGCATCTTGACATATGATTGAGTCTATACTTTATAGATTATTAACATCGGAGGAAATTATTATTGCTAACAATTCTTTTTCTTGACATTGATAAGAAACTTATAGTTTCTCATTAATGTGCGAGAATTCTTATTATACATTATAGTGAGTTATATCCGTTTTAGCTTAGTTAATTTCATTTCGTCTCCTAAACTCAGTATATTATTTAGATTCTTTGGATTTGATCAAATACTTACATAAGAACAATTCCATTTTTAGTTTATGGAACTTATGTTCGTAACGTAAATTAGTCAACCATTGTTGGTCGATCCTAAACTCCTTCGGGGTGGTCCAAACAAGATTCATCACAAGAAAACTTACATTCAACATCTCGACTCATACATGTCATTAACTCCTTGACATAGAAACACATGGTTCCTAATTTCGTAAAGTTCGCTTACATGAAACCAAATTTAATAGGCCCACACACACTTACCCATAAGCACATACCATTATAGAAAGAAGTTAACTCAGCCTCACTCATCATCAATTTTTCTTTGTCTAATAAGTGTTGATTACTCCTTATCGATAACTCATTATGCATCATAGCGAGGATTAAATTTAAGACCGAATCTAATTTGTTTTTAGGTACTTTTTGAAATCTTTCCCATATATACTCTTGTACTCGATCAAAAAAATTGTTTCATTTCATTTGCATGCTATGCTTTCTAATTTGATTTTATATTCTATCAACTTATCATAGATATACTACTTATGTATCAAATGCACAAGTTAACATCTGTGATAATTCATCGGTGAATTTAATGAAGTAAGTGGATCCACTTTGGTATTATTAGACATAGGACAGAATATATCTATATATTTTAATCCAAAGAGTTCATTATGTTGGAACCGAGCCAGCACACAGCAGGGTAAATGAGTGAATTTCAAAAGACTACCATTTTAGATTTTTGCTAAGCCTATGGACTTTAAATTCATTTATAATTTTTATAATTTTATTTTAAATAAAATCGATATTTTATTTTAATTTCATAATTGAATTTTATTTATACAATTTGTATTAGATTTTATATATGTGATCATATGCAAATACGTTTACGCGTGCATATGCAACATGATAATGTGTAAATAGTTTGACATTCCTACATATAGGTTCTGGAATTTATACCGCAACGTACGTGTTAGCCCCTCGTGTATACTAATATACTGTTTGAATATACGTATATATGCATTAATTATTATATAAATAAATATACGAATACATACATATTACATATATATAATATTTATTATAAAGTATTGGTTGTAAATAACATGTATAAATCATTTATGAAATATAATATAATTAAACTACAAGATTATTATAAATATTAATTTATAGAGTAATTTGACATCTTTATCATATACATTTTTACAATTTTCTAAATAATACATATACATAGTTATATTGCACATACAAATATATAACCAGTGTATCAATACACACACGCACATACACATATTTATTGCTGCAAATGGTCAGGAAATTTTGTGTGGTTTAAATGATTTTCGGTTAAAATGTACAATAATCACTACACTACTACGGATTTACAAATAAAAATATATTTATAAAAAAATTGGAAATTGAAATACATATTCTAGATTATGTAATTTTTTACATAATATTATATTATATATAAATGAATTATAAATATTTTTTTTGTTGACTAATATTAAATTAAATAAATAATTCAAATTTTTATGTATTTATAAAATAATTTTCTTTTATTGACAAATAGTTTATAGTGTATATAAAATTTAGAAAACTAAATACATATGTCCTATGAATTTAATCAGTTAATTATTATATTGTAGTAAAAAAATTAATTTTTGATAGCTTTACTAAAAATAATAATTTTTGACCATTAAATCGAGAACAACAACATGACATCTACCAAAAAATTATGCATGTATATATATAACCATCAACACGTGAGAATATAGTATTATACCGATTTGCGATATGCTCCATCCAGCGAACATATGATCTATTAAATAACTTAAATAATTTAAAATATTACTAAATCTGAACCTATCACCAAGGCCCAAAGACCACACTTTGAAATGGCTCCTTGGGTCGTATTCCAAGTTACAGAGTCGTTGGCTCTGAAACTGTTTTTCCATCGATGATTGAATCGAGGAGTTTTGATATAATTTTGTACTTTGATTTTTGTGGTTTAAGTGGGATGATTGCAGGCCAAAAAAATAAGGAGAGAGAGGAAAGAAAAACTATCCCCACAAGCACAAAGAGTGGCATATAAATAAGAAATCAAATGGAGAGAAAAGTGGATCTTATCCTTATATTTCTCTCTTACCAATTCCACTCTCTTAACCATTCAAACACCTCTCCTTTGCCATCATATGGCCTTCAAAACCATCCCTCCTTTCAGCCGAAATAAGCAAGCCATATGGGCTTTAAATCTAGTTCAAGTCGGCAAAATATTCGATGAAATTTAAATATCATTTAGACGCATACCAATATCGTATATTGATCAGTATTTTTGTAACTATTATAAACATAATATTTAATATTGTTAAATATATCAAATACAAAATTTTATAATTAATATCTCATAAATATTAATTAATTTATAACAATTACAAATTAATTAATTATATGAAAAAAGAAGTATTCGTTGTTTTGGTTGTTTGACTATTTGGTGTAAATTTGGTCAGCGGCTAATATCGAATAATTCAAATATTAACTTTCATACGTCACTTAGCTGTTGGTGTTACATTATAGCCAAATTTATTACTTTCTCGATTTTGATAAAATCTGATTTTACCTTATTAGGCGTTACCTAGTAGTGACAATTATTTATGCTAATTCTTTTCATCAAAACTATATTACTTTGGACTTGTTGAATTTCGTAATGGTGAAAATTCCAATAGTGTCCATATTCAACTCTATAGTCCAAACAAAAAGTCTTTGGTTCAATAAGAAAAATTATTATTAATCGAACTACTCTAATCTACATTTGGATCCATGAGCAATAAATTGTCCAACATTTGGAGCACATTACATACTCTAGTATCAATGGATGCATCAACATTAGTCTCGATACATCTTGATGTAGTATGTTAATTTTATTGTGATAGATCTCTTATCATTATAATGCATTGTAACAACTATCACAAAACATTAAACTTATGGAATTTTCTATTAAACATATTTTTAACGCAATAATTAATTATTATATAACACATTATGTCAAGTATAAAATAGAAAGGAAACACCTTTTATTACGAACCATATTGGTTATCGAGTTAGATATATGTAACAATTACATAATTGCCACTATGATATACCCCTAATTCTATCTATCTTCCACTTACACTTAGGGACAATTATGGAATCTCAATCCCATCCCTTTGATAAGTTTGACGAGAGTTGATCGAGTTAGACCCTTCTTGAATGGATCTTTTATTTTTTTAGTTGTCTGCTCTTCCAGTCAACTCTCTCTGATGCGGATAAACTACCTATATCATATGGAACTATTCAAAGTGTGTTTCTTAACGAATAGTGAGCTCTTATTATTACATTCATATCATATAACAATGATTAGTATTTTTAATAATTGGATTCACCTCTAGCTCGGTTATAAATTTATGCATGTATACATACACACGCGCGCGCGTGCACACACACACACATATATGTATATATGTATGTATGTATATGTGTATGTGTGTATAAACACACACGCATTGCTTTTATTACGGGGCTATTCAAGACGACGTACTTAGCCTATTCGTTGAATTAGCCACAATGTTTTTTTTAAACATTTTCCAACTTAAAGCTTCTTAAATATGGTTTGAACATAAATTTAATGTTGACATAGTATACTCAATATCACTCATGAAGTTTGAGTTCATTCACTGATTCATAAGGAGTTTGTTGTTTCTACAAACGATTCTCTAGTAAATCATAAATACTTGAGATTACCTTAAGTTACCATTTAGTGATCTTTATTTGGATTAGATATTTGATTAATGTATCAAACACATAAGCAAAGTATGATATTGTAGAAAATTCAACATGTATGCTAATTTCTATTACTAAAGCATAAGAAATCCATCTTATATGTTCCTCATTAAACATTTTAATAAGGTGCCTTACATATCATTTGGGACATTCCCAACATTCTTTATACTTTCTATAAAAGATAAAATTTACAAATCGAATATCGAGTATTAAAAAGCCAATGTATTACCGATTTTAACATGAGCACATTGTTAACAATAAGTGGTATGTTGTTTACTTGTAGTCTAGAAATATCTATGTATTTTTTAGTAGTTCTTTCTTTGGACACACTTTTCCTATGCATTGTGATAGAAAATTAAATCATTCAATGTTTCTATCAAAATATTTAATTATGATGCTTATAAAGTGATACTTTCATATAATTTCTTGGAACATATCCTAAAACCCACAAACTCAATATCAGTCTCATTGACTTTGAGATACTTTGTTATTACGTGCAAACGGTCCATTCAAAATCATTATTTAGTATATTCCATTTCAACACATATGTGCCAAACACAAAGACTATACGCGATAATTTTACGAGGAAATCAAAATTAACTTGATCCAATTAAATAAGAAGTCCATTACTCCAATTTCAACAATTAACATTTACGATGTTATTCTTATCAATGTTGCTTATTATATTCCAACTACATTGATCTTGCTTTTAAAGACACATTTATGAGCGATGGATCATACTACTTTAGATACAATTATCAAAATCATATTTTGATATTGTAATTGATTCCATTTTGAATTTGCACATCATACCATATCATAGAGTCGATAGTCTTAATGATTTAATGGACCGTTGAGGATTATTTATTCTCGACATTGATAAGAAACTCATAGTTTCTCTTCAATGTGCAAGAATATTTATTAGACATTCAAATGTTTGGTGTTTATTTAGGTTTGGTTAATTTCATTTCATCCCATATAGTTGATTTTATCTTTGGATTGTATCCAAATCAATTTTACTACCATTAATTTATAAAAGAAATTCCTTTGCTATGAAGTTGGTATTTCTTGAAAAAATAGTTATTTCTCAATGCAATAGAATAGGTATTCAAAAATAGTTTATGAATTTTATTATAAATAAAATTGATTTGGTTTTAGTTTACAATACTTATATTCTAAACATAAGTTAGTCATCCAATGATAATTGTTCCTAGACTCCTTTTTGGGGGAGATTCATACAAGATCCCTCAGGAATAATTATTACATACATTCTTTCGACCTGCACAACCTGCCGAGTCCTTGGCCTACGATATGTTAGGGTTTTTTATAAACCCTTATTTTTGTACGATTTTGTAAATTATTATTCAAATAAAATTAATTTTAATCGTTCATACTGTTCTTAAGTATACAACCTTATAGAAAGAAGTTAACTCAACTTCATTCACAATCAATCATACTTTGTTCAAAATGGTTTCATTGCCCCTTACCGATACACTACTATGTATCGTAAGAAGGAGTGACTTTGAGATTGAATCTTTATTCATTTTTAGGTACATTCAGAACTTTTTCTAATATACTCACCCATTCGATCGGGTCGAGTCAATTTTATTTTCAGTTGCATGTTATATTATTTATTTTCGTTTTATCATCTATGAGTTTATCATGGAGATACATGTGTATTAAATACACATGTCCATGTTAGTGATATCTCATTGGTCAATATAATGAAGTACGTGGAACCTTTTAGTATTGATAGACTTGCGATTGCATACATCCACGTGTATTAATCTAAAGAGTTCGTCAACTCTTATGATGCTCCTACTGAATGGGCGCTTTTTCATTAATTATCTAAAGTGTAATTTACTAGTACAACATGATTAGTGATTATAAAATCAAAAATTTATTTCTCAAAACTGTGGCATTAATCCATAATACCAGCAAATAAATTTAGATACTTGTGTATTTCCAATGCATCACAAATACCAGTACGGTAGTTTTATTTTATAATGAATATTCATAATATTCATGTTGAAATAAGAGTATTTCTGTTTTTCAATCAATATGAAATAACATTTATTATTTCATAAATAATATTTTGATATGTTTTACAATAATAATTTTGTAACATGATGTGCTCAATAAGTGCTATATGCAAAGCTCCCACTATTTCAGCTATTACTATAATACAGTATCAAATACAAAGATCCGTTCAACCACTTAACATGGGTAAATGATTCCAACAATTGTAACCCATATTATAGTTGAGAGTTATTAGATCAAATATCTTGAACTCAGAGGAATAAATTTCATAGAAAACACTATGTGAAAATATTTTTGGAATAGAAATCATATTTCTCATTCCAATGTTAAGTATCTATTATTATTTTACGATTCTTATATCTGAATTTCTTTATGATGAAAAATGATTATTCCCTCTCTTCATCTTAACTGTGCTTTGTGTTACATCCACTCTTATATATTCAATTTTCTTTCCAAATGGTCGAACCATTCAAAAGAAATCCTTACTACAATATCATAACAGACTCTTTAAAAAAGTGTATTTGATCATCCTTAACATTTAAGGATATAAAATAAATTGCATTTGACGCAAAACAATCAGACTGACATTTCAATGATCAAATTCTTAGATTTATCATATCGCCTTTGGTCTAGTGTTGCATTTAACACAACAAGACCATTATTGTAATCAGTATTATATATTACACGATCTCACACTCTAGTTTACTTACTTATTTTAATGAATTAATTTCATTGAGGTTTCCTACGTTATGAATTGTGACTATTTACCATATAACATTTGTATGTGATTGCATATGGATCAAAGAATCCATATTCTTGTATTTCTTTTAGAGTTCGAAGCTAATATATGGTCTTTAGCAAGTAAACTCATAAGTGACAAAGTTACGAATGTATTTAATGGTTGTATAGTTGGATGCTTGCATGTGTCAACATTGACAAGTATATATTATATTTCTATTTATTAATATTAATTCAGTTCATCTGAATATTTTAATTGATAAATATTTTATCAATTATATTAACTGCACAAATTTATCTATGTAGATTATTATAACTTTATATAACATATGTTCTTATAATATTAGAAAGATTAAATACTACCATTCATTTTTCTAATTAGACTCCCACTAGTCTTTTATGCTTCTCCCAATCCTAAGATGAAACATAGAAGATTTTCGACTTCACTAGTGGGTGTTAGGACTCATGTGACGACCTAACTTCTTGGAAGATTAAAGCAACAATAAACCACACATGTCTAACTTAAACCGTTCAAAAGGGTGGGTTGTCACAGTTGGTATCAAAGCTTTGGTCTAGAGATAGCTTAGCCTATTGGGGTTTAACTCATTAGAAATATGGTTAGTAATACCCTAGAATGAGTTTGAGTGTATATATATGAGAGAGCATATTTGTTAGTGCTATAAAATTGTTTTGTATTATGTTACTTTGTTCTATTGAGTATTTTGAATTCCAGTCGGTACATAGGATGCTATAGCATCTATAGGGATTTCTAAACACTTGACTAGGGTAAACCGACCAATATTGTTTAAATAAAAGGTAAACGAAATAATTCACCTAATATTATAATTTGTGTATAAAAGAATAATTTTTCGTAAATGGATATAGTTGAACGTGATATGCTTGTTTGTTAGAAAGTGAAATTTTATAAATATCATTTATAAAATATAATTTACAAATATAAATTAAAAATTTGAGAACCTAAGTTTCGATATTTTGAAATTGGAATTTTAAAATTTTGGAAAAATAATATTTTTATTACTTGGAAGTATTTTCGAATAGAAATATTTTCAATGAGATTTGAAAGAAATGTTCTTAAAAGAATTTTAAAGAAAATAAGTTATGTACTCCCTTATTCTACCGTTGTAAAAATAATTTCGGTGATGACCGCGGCATCATCGACGTTCATTTTCGAATTTCATAATGGGAAGAAAACTATAGTAACTTTGATACACAACTGTTTGGTAAAAAAAATTAATTTTAATTTCCTAAGTATGATTTGATATAGAACAAAAGAAAAAAATGAAAAAATACACATATATATCGTTTCTATATGATTTGAAATGAAACCCGATATTTAGTTCTTAAGTTTTCTATTAATTAGTGATTTTCAACTATTGAAATGAAGTGGAATCTTTGACTATTCCAAATGGTCGGAAACATCCAAATTGAAATCTGAAATTAAAAGCTAAGTATTTAATGAAACTGTGAAGAATTGGAGTTTTATAACTTGTAAATTAAAAGATAATGGAACATCATACAAGTAAAAAAGCTCAAGTAATAAAAATGTTTCAAAATGAACATATGTCTACAAATAAAAAATTAAGATGTTACATGAAATTTTATAAACTTAAGTTGATGTTTCAAATGCTTAATAATTAAATTGAATAGCAAAAAGAGAATACTATTTAAGTTAATGATTATAAACTTAAGAAAATGTTGAAATGATTCATAAATAGATTTAATATTAAATGATGCTATATCAAAATGAATATAATTGTTAAATGGAAATCAAGTATATAACTAAATAGATGTGAATTAAACTGCAATGAAACGTATGTAATACTTTAAGAATTTATCATTGATGATATTAAATGTTGAATGGAAAATAATTTTTGTACAAAAATGAATGTAAATTAATAAAAGACGTTTTGTATGAAGAATGAGAATTAAAATAAATGAAAAGTAAGTGATATGATAAAGAAATCAATAGAATAAAATATGTAAGTTGTGTATAGATCATTTTATTCACATAATAGTCCTAATCCAGATTCGAATGTATGATTTGTGGAAATTCATACTAGTCCGAATTAGAATTTTTTGCTCGATTCTTGACGGCGAACATTTGATACAAATTTTTGATATGAATTTGAAGTTTCTATCATAATTTATGGCTATGCAAGGAAAATGGAAATTTTGAAATAAAGAAATCGAATCAAAGTCTGCACTAGAGTAGTCAGGTTTACAATATTAGTTCGAATGTGAAATTTGTATATTCAAGCAAGCGATCAGAATTGATATTGTGTACAAATGATATATATACATCGTATAAACTTAAATAATATTTAAATTCTATGTCGTTTGAGGTTGCATGAATAGTCTATTGAGTAATTACCTAAGTTTGTTAAGCATAAGTTACACAATGTAGTTTATTTATCATCCTAGTACAATGAAAAGTTTCTGAATCTGGACAAACTTATAGTTTTCTTTGCTATGGATGTGTGATGGATTCTTTTGTTGCATGTAATGGTTGTACTGCTCTTGTTGGCATAAGATTATTATATATGTTGTGTTTCTTGTGCTATTGATTGGAACAACTAATATATTGTTCTTTTTTTTAACATAATTTTAACTTTTGTATTATGTAAGTAAGATACATGTTTATGGAAGCAATAGTTGTTACCTTTGGTTTTATAAATAGGGTTTTGTTTCTCGAAAATAGGTACCTTTTCAGATTTTTTTATAATGTTAGTTTATTGTTTTTCTCATGGGTCGGGATGGTTTACAATTAAAATATGATATATACAATGTAATTATTGATATTTTTATTTTCTGGACCTACCCGTGCAAAGAAGATGCTGTCGAAATTTTTCTTAGGACTTAGAAAATTTTTCATGAAATTTGAGTTATTTTCAAATTTATATTAAACTTAAATATGTAAGCTTAATTTTTATACATTGACTATTTTTAAATAAAAATATCAAATTTCTTGATTCATTCTTGTTCCTTTTCGAGGACGAAAAGTTTTAAGTGGCGGGAGATTATAACGACCCATATTTTTAACCATTTAAAAATATTAAGTTACATAAGATTTGTGAATAAAAATTTTAGGAATAAAAAATTAAGATTTTAGTAACACAAATTAAATTATAATACGAGTAATGAGTCTAATTAAAATTTCTATTAATGATATATGTTTGCAATAAGGTAAGGATGATAACATATGTTAATGCGTATTTTAATGACATTGGTTGGAATGAAATTAATAATTGTCTGCATGTAAATTTCCAATTGATGGAATAATAAATGTTAATAAATAATAATAAACGTTTCTTTACTAATGAAGAAATCATATGTTTATTTATTTAAAATGTTTGTTAGCTGAAAGATTGATTGTAGAGACGAGTGACTGTTATTTCGTAAGAAATGTATAATTCCTATTTGTGTCCAATAGTATATAAATAGTCTGAATTACTATTAGATGGAAATAATTGTTCTATTTCTCATTACATTTATTTAGTCCATTTTTAAATTCACCTTTGTAATCAATCGAAATTAATGTAATTAAATAATTTCAATTAATAGGAGAGAGGACACTAAATAGTAAATTTATATGTGTAATTAAACGTAGCCTATATTTTCTTTAGATATAAGTAAAGTTTGATTTAATAAAAAGAATGTTTTTATTAAATAAAATAAATGTTTCATTTGTGAATGTAAGTTTAATTACATTAAAGTAAAGAATAGAATGATTTGATTAAAGAAGAAATTTATGTTTATTTGAACTATGTTTTAGCATACAGAAGGATTACAAGAATAAGAAAATCATTTATTTAGGTAAGTTATTTATTACTCTGGTCTATAAACCACAAATTTATAAACGTGTTCAAATGACCAGAGGAAACAATTGTTCTGTATTTCATCCATTTTAGTTTGCTGTTTTGCAACTTAACTTTGGGTTTAATTGCAATTAATGTAATTAAAATCTTCTAAATAAAAGGAAAGAGAACATTAATAGCAATTAATGGACATAATAATAGAAACATACCTTTGAATTAAAATAAAAGAGAAAGTTGAGGAAATGAAAAGGAAGTATATGTTTTAATTGAAAAGGGAATTTAATGTAATAAGAAGGAATATTTTTAATCGAATGAAAAGAATGTTTTGAAAATAAAACAAAATGAATGTTATTATTTTATAATTGAGTATAATTGTGTAAAAACAGTAAAATTGAATTTTGAAACAACATTGTGGGTCATTAAATAGAAGTTGGAGATGATATGAAAGTAGTTTTAACGCTAACCTTAAATTTTAAAATAAATTAAATATTTGAGTTCCTGATTGTGCACTGAGAAAGATGTTGTTTTTAAATTTTAGTTTGGAGTCCCGAGCTATCTTTATTTGTGTATAGCGGCGGTCTACATGACATTAATTGGTGTGTTCAAATTTTATTCTTTATGTGTTAATAAAATTTAAATGGGTACAAGTTGAGTATTTTAAAGGTTAATGAATTTATTGAGTGGAGAATACATTTAGAATTAGATCCCAAAAGTTTATTGCAGTGTATGGCTGGTCCTCTTTATTTACTTTATATTTATTATTCATGCCTCCTTAAATTCATTTATTGAATTCTCCTGCCACCTCAATTATCTTTTTGTTTGCCTATTCCCATTCTTCTTTACTTTAAACATGAACTATTTCTATTTATTTTTATTTTGCCAATAGCCTTACTTTTCCATTGTTCCGGAACTCATTTTCATTTTAGTTGCTCCTTCTTCATGAAGCATGACATTCATCTTTTTATTCCTTTTCTTCACCTTCTTCCACCATTCGTACATCACCCTCAACTATGCCTACAAGCTACCACACCTATCCTCCATCTGCCACCTTAGTAGCCAAGCCACCCAAGTCAACAACTCCAGGATCCATCCCTGTCTAGCCTTGCACGTATTCAACTTATCCACCCTTTTGTATTTTTGCTTTCTACAGCTATATGTTGAAATATAAGTTTATCAAGTTATGTTATTTTAATATTAAATGTGTGCACTTTATTATTTTAATAATATATCTTATAACTTGAATATCTTTTATATATGAACTCCGATTGATGCGTGGTTTCATCCATTGGATTCATATCGGAATTCCGGACAATATGAAACTAGATAGTTGGATCTGGAGACCGTGGAAATTTTGGGCTTTTATTGGATTTTTAATGGGCTGTAAATCAAAGGTGAATGATTAAACCCGCTCATGCAATACTATATTCTTTTATGCTGGTTGAATTAAATTTACGAAGTGATAAAATTTTATTGGCTGTTGTTTTGTAGTTTAAATTGACATTAAACTAATTTGAATTTTATATTGAATTAAATTGGCATTTAAATTAATATTGATTTTAATTGTTAGTTAAAATTGATAATTGATGACTAGTAACATTTGTGATATATTGGTTGATTTGGATGTTGATTGTTATTGTATGCCTATTAATAGATGTTGGATGTATGGTTGTTCATTTATTTTGGATATATTGTTTTATTACCTTATTTATTATTAGCATTATATAAATTTTCACTTGTAATATTTAAATTGAATTAGGAAATAAGTTGAAATGATATAAATCTATGTCATTTAAATATGGATTGAAATGATATATATCCATCCATGTAATTAAAATTGAAATGAATGCTCACTTGGCAATAAGGTAGAAAATTATATACGGACACCGGATTTGATTAAATTAATGGATTTTAAATATTGTAATTGAATTGGTTTAGATGATATTACTTTAACGTAAATAAAAATTGGATTTATATGAATTAAATTATTTTCTAATTTGAGATTTGAAATGTTGAAATTGAAATTGTTTAAGGATTTAATTTGAAATCTTAAAGTGAAATTTGAGATATGATTTGAATTAATTGGAAGTGAATTGTCATAAAGGTTTAAATTATAATTAAACTTTTAAATTTACATTAATTAAAGTGGTTTAAATTGTTATTTCAAGTTTTGGATGTGTAATGGATTTGAACTAAATTGTTGAAATTGAGAAGGTGAATTGGAACTTTCATCCTTCGAATAGAACTGTTTAAATTGAATTTGAAGTAAACTTTAAAATCATTAAATTGAGGTTGATTTGAATGGAATTTTGAAGATGAAGGTTATTTAAATTAGAAGGCGAAAAATTGATTTCGTTGTGGTTTGGAACATGAGTAGAAATCACTGTGAAAGTAAGAAACGGTTTAAAATAGTTTTAATATAAACTATTTTAATAAACAAACTATTTTAATAATCAAATTATTTTAATATATATAAACTATTTTAATTATCCAAACTATTTTATATTCTAAACTATATCTTTAAAAAAAATTAATTATCTAAAATATTTTCAATATTTAAACTATTTTTTTATTATTCAAATCCATTTTCAATATTCAAACTATTTTAGATGAGAATTATTTAGATTTAGTTCATTGATTTATATATTATTGTTTTGATGTGAAGGTACAACCTATTTTGAAATGATTTTGAAGCGAATCTGGTATTTTGATATGAAGTGTGACTTGTTCTTGAAATTTAAAAGTACCAATTAGTGTGAAAAATGACGTTTGCTTGTTAAAGAGACCGATTGGCATGCTCTCTGTCAGTAATGGAACCACTTTAATAACCGTGAACGTGGTGGATTTCATCCAGAATGTAGAGTTTGAACCGGCGACATTTTTTGGAATAAACGAAGAGAACGATGATGGATGACCTCGACACTCATGTCAATTTGAATGACTAAAACATGGTGACTTGTTCCTGACCATTGAGGCTAGCCACCTCTAGTTACATCTGCTCTTCTTATTACTATATTGATTTTGACTTAATCGATTGTAACAACCCAAAATTTGAGCTATATTAATTAATTAATGAATTAATTAAATAATAAAATAAATTTGTAAAATTGTTGGAATCAAGCTACGGGAGTTGAACCATTGGATTTGTGGCGATTTTCTAATCATTTTCCATATATAACTTGTCGAAATTCGAGCTAGTATGGAGAAGTTACGAGTGAAAGAAGAATTTAGAATTAATTAAACTAAAATGAAAAGGTAAAAAAAGAGCAACGACCCTAGGGATTGACCCCAACATTGGTCTGGTCGACTTATAGGTAGACCCCCAACGTACAAAGGTTGACCCGCCTATGGGTTGGGTTGACCCGCACCTTTTCTTGGACGCGAAAATGTCCAGGTACGAGCCGATAACTGGGTTTTGCAAATTTCGCCAAATCTCATGCGTTCTTAGCTGCATCCGATGATTCCTAGTGAGCCTACGTCATGGTGGCACCATATTTAATCTTCAAATTTGAGGGCCTGAGTTACCTAAGTCACACTATAAATAAGACCCTAGACCTAGCTATTTTTCTCATTCACATTTTCTCCCAATTGGGTTCATTGCCTGAAACTGAACCCTAAATAGAAAAAATTTCTGAGGAGAAGATCTTTTTTGTAAAGATATTCTACACCTTAGTAGCGGATCTAGGAAGGCCCAAGAATAGAGCTAAGGACTTAGGTGAGTGTTTTGTAATTATTTTAGATTTTTAAGCAATTTAAAAATAATAGGGTTCTCAAGCAGTTTTTCTACAATTTTGAGACAGTTTTTATATAAGTTTATTTACAGTCAGTTTTAAAGTAAATTTCAGAAGTTCTTTTTAGTCTATTTTATTTACCTAGTTTATTCAGTTATTTACAGCTATTTACATCTGTTTTAAGTTGAAATTTAGCATGTAAATGTTAGTTTCTTTTTATAGAGATTTAATCCCTTTTATGCGAATAAATTTAAAAGAGAAGAATTCGCTAATATGGATTAAAATAGAATAACATTAAATTTACATAAATCAGATGTAAAATAAGAAAATCTGAAATAAAATAGTGATGGACTGAAATAGAAAAATTTAAGATATTGGCAAGCATAATTATAACAAGTGGTTATAACTAAAAAGAGAAAATAGAAGAATAACTGCCGCATGAACAATTATAACATAGTTTATAATTAGAAAGAAAGAAATTAAAGAAGAGGCTTATTTTGAAAATTGGATCTTGTTAATAAGAAAATATAGCAGAAATAATAGAATAGGCTTATTTTAAAACTGAGATCTTGTTAATAAGAAAATATAGCGGAAATAACAGAAGAGGCTTATTTTAAAACTTAGGTCTTGAATTAAGTAAATAAGAAAATAGAGAAGTAGGGCCCATACCGACAGCATTTCCTTTTAGATCTAGGACTGATGGTCTCACAATAGCGAGTGAGGCTGAGACACGTTTCTGCCGATTAGGGTAAATAAGTGGCCAATAAATAGAAGCTCAAATCTGGGGATTTGGGCAAGGGACACAAACTAGAATTTGTTTGTTAGGACCAGTACCTGCAGCGTTCCCTTTTCGGACTAGAACTGATGGTCTTGCAAAAGCTAGATGAGGCCGGGCAGCATTCCCTTTTAGGTCTAGGATTGATGGTCTCACAACAGTAAGGTGAGGTTGGGCATGCTATTGTTGATTAGGGTAAATAAGAGGTCACAATAAGGGACAATAGTTAGTGTGTACCAGCGATGACCGAGCATGCGGTATCGATTAGGATAAATAATTCGCTACTGTGTTCCAAGCGCTAAAGAGGTGACCTTTTCCATGGGACCAACAAGATTGGACCAGCTCAAAGTGGCACAACATAGATATAATAGGCCGATTAAAGGGTAGAATTAGGATTTTAGCTTAATCAAGATAACAGTTGAGATAGGATTAGGGGCTCTGCCTAATCACAGCAGTTTAAGACAAGCGCAAACAATCAGTTCAATCAAACAAAATCAGAAATAGTATTTTACTCGAGTTTTATCTTTTTTGTATTTTCCTTTCAAGCTAGAACTATTGCCTAGTATATTATCTTTAGCTTGCTTAGAAATTTTATTAATTACTTTCACTCACCAGACTTATAATCTAACCCACTCCTCTATTTCCCCCTTTGCCCCCATAGGCCAGCAGAGTTGAGTTGATTCAGGTTGCTTGGAAACTCATTCCCAGAGTTTTCTCATTTTGGATGTATTCTTCTGCTTTTCATCATTTTCATTTGGCTTATGATGGATTTGGCACTTGCGAGAGGGATTATTATTATGATTATTATTGTTGTTGCTATCTTTTTAATCTAATTTTTGTGAGACTAAGATGTATTTTCATGAGACATGAAATATTTTAAGTTTTGAGACATGTTATGTTTTTATGACTTATTTTGGAACGAAGTTACATTTTGAATGTCAAGTTATTATTTAAATGTTTCTGCTGCTTTTCCTTATTTATCTTATGAATCTCAGAATTTATGATGCTTTAGCTGTACCAATAACGCACGACATCCTTTGGTGTGCCCTTTTTGGGTATATTAAGGGGTATTGGGTGTTTCACTTGGTACCAAAGCCTTAGGTTATAGGATTCCTAAAACTTGTTGTAAAAGTAAAGTATTTTTCAAATAGAAACTCTTATTATAGAATAGTTTTCAAGTATAAAAGAGTTTTTATAAAAATCCCCTCAAAGTCCAATTCAACCTTCTTTCAATTCTTTTGGGTCTGAATTTTCTTTTCTTTCCATAGAATGGCGGACGCCTCAAATCTTCCAAAGGATGTCAAAGCCACTGCCTGGTTCCGTAGATACCACCAAGCTACGGCACCAGAGGTGCAAGAGCAAGCCCCCAATAGTCGGTGGAGATTCCATTATCCACCTGCAGCAGCCAATTTTTCTAAGCTATGTAAGGACTTCGCTAATCCAGGAAGCAAAATGTTTTCTGGCATGGAGGATTTCGTAGAGGCACGAACTTGGTTTAGGAATACGAAGCGGATATTTAGGCTGTTAGGATTGGAGGACTGATAGAGAGTTCAACCTGCATCTTGGCAGTTGAAGGGAGAAGTTAATTAGTTTAAAGTAGGGGAGTCTTTCGGTGAAATAGTATATAAATCAATTTAATGAGTTATTACATTTCGGAATGGAGCTTGCTAATACACCGCATAAGAAGGCCACCAGGTTTGCTAAGGTTTGAACTAGCCCCTCCAAGGGTTGGCATTGGTACATGTACCTATGGGAGAAAAAAATGAATCACTTCTGCAGATGGCCCTCATGTCAGATGTAGCTAAAGAAGAAGAGGTTAAGGAGGTTCCTAAATCAAAACACTCTAAGAAGCAGTGGTGGAAGAATAAGAAGGATAAGAACAAGAAGAAAGGAGGAGGACCTTAGAAGGTACAGATCAAGAAGGGCGAGAAATGTCATAGTTGTGGATTGGTTGGGCATTTCACAAAATACTGTAAGAAGGACACGATGAAGAGGAGGTGTTACAACTGTGGCAGCTTGGTCATCTTAGTATAGCTTGTCCTCAAAAGACGGGGCAGAGAGCAGGCGCACCCATGGCGCAAGTACAGGCTTTGGATGCAGCACCTTCTAGTAGTGGACCGGATCGAGGTAGGAAGTCTTTGTATAAGGTTTGATCTCTATTTTGGATTTTCCTATTCAGACTCTTTTTGACTCCAAAGCATCGTATTCTTTCATTTCTAGTTGCTTGGTTACTTGTTTGCAATTAGATGTTTCTCTAGTTGTAGACCCTATAGTTGTTTCGAATCCCATTGGAGGATCGGCACATTTATCCATGATTTGTAGGGGTTTGAAATTTTTTATCAGGTGTAGAGTTTGATTGTGATGCCTATGTACGAGATTTTCAGGATATGGAATGATTTTGGGGATGGACTGGTTATCCACTTATTGTGCGATATTGGACTATGAGAGCAGAGTCGTTAGGCTAGAGACATGTAGAGGAGAACTCTCGAGGTTACTTGTGACTCATAGGGGTCAGTCATGTTGAGCTTCCTTTATTCTCTTGATCATCACTATAAGAGTTAGATTCAGTACAGTTGTCAGAGGTTTCCCAGACATTTTTGAGGAGGTTAGGGGACTATCCCCTAAGAGAGAGATTGACTTTAGGATCTATCTGAATAACAATGCTAAGACAGTGGCATTACCTGTGAGACATATGGCTCCTAGGGTGAGGAAGGAGTTAAACAAGCTGATTGGTCAGCTATTGGAGAACATCAGACGGAGCATATCTAAGTATGGTGCGCCAATCATCTTTGCTATAAAGGCGGATGGTTCCCTTCGACTTTGCATAGACTATAGAGAGTTGAATAAGCTCATGAAGAAAAACCGTTACCCACTTCCTAGGATAGACGATCTTTTGGATCTGTTAGTTGGCTCTTTAGTATTTTCTCAGCTTGACCTAGCAATTGGATTTCATCAGCTTAGGGTCGCCGACGATAGCATCTATAAGACATCATTTAGGTCACCCGATGTATTCTTTGAGTATTTGGTTATGCCGTTTAGGCTGATCAATGCCCAAACCTATTTTGTAGATCTAATGAGCCGTGTTTTTAAGATGTCCTAAATAAGTTCATGGACGACATTCTAGTGCTTTCTAAGAGTATGGAAGAGCATATTATTCATCTTAAGGAGGTTCTTCGTACATTTCATGTTCATCAGTTGAAAGAAAAATTCTTGAAGTGTCACTTTGGGCGTAAGGAGGTGCGTTTCTTGAGGCACATAGTCTTAAAAGAGGGTCTAGCGGTGGATCCCACTAAGATAGTAGCAATACAAGATTGGAAGGCCCCTAAGAATGCTACCAAAGTTAGAAGCTTCCTAGGTTTGGCTGGTTATTATAGGAAGTTTATTAGTGATTTCGTTAAGATTTCAGCACCGCTTACTTGCCTTACTAAGAAGAATGCGACATTCGTGTGGGACGTAGATTATGAAGAATCCTTCACGATGCTAACGAGGACCCTTGCTCGTGCACCAGTGTTAGTTTTACTCGATGGAGCTAAGCCTTTTGCAGTATACATTGATGCGTGTGGCACGGGTCTTGGGGAAATATTGATGCAGGAGGGGAGGGTAGTATGCTATGGGAGTAGGCAGTTGAGAACTCATGAGAAGAACTACCTCACCCATGATTTAGAGTTGGCTGCTATTGTTTTCACGCTCAAGTCTTAGAGACATTACCTGCTAGGAGAGAGGTTTGAGCTTTTCACTGACCATAACTCATTGAAGTACCTGTTCTCACAAAAGGACTTAAACTTGAGGCACCGGCAGCGTCGGATGGAGTTTTTGGCATCATATGACTTTGAGACAGCTTACACCCATGGTAAAGGAAATGTGGTTGCGGATGCATTAAGTAGGAAGAGAAAAATCCTTGGTCTAATGTTCGTGCAGTGGAAGATCCTAGATTTTATTTCCACCTTTGATTTTAAGCCCTCTACGGACATTACTCATGGATTGTTGGAAGCACTTGAGGTTAAGCCTACCTTCATAGATCAGATTGGCTCAAGACAGTAAGAGGATTCAGAGCTTGTGGATATTTTGAATAGGATTAGCAGAGGAGATATCTCTAGACATCTCCAACACTATTCCATCGATAGTAAAGGGTGGCTAAGGAGAGATGTAAGACTTTATGTCCCCCACAATGGTGATTTGATGAGAGTAGTTCTAGCAGAAGCACACCATTCTCGAATGACTATTCATCCAGGTGGTGATACGATGTATAGGGACACGAAGAGAGTATTTTATTGGAGTGGCATAAAGAAGGATGCAGCAGAGTTTGTAGCTAAGTATCTTGTATGCCAAAGGGTTAAGGTGGAGCAACAGAGGCCAGGCTGATTACTTCAACCATTCGTTGTACTCGTATGGAAGTGAGATAGTGTTTCGATGGACTTCATAGATTGTTTACCCCGATCTAGGAAGGGGAATACCGGTATTTGGGTGATTGTAGATCGTTTGACTAAGAACACCCACTTCATTCCGGTCAAGAGTAAGAGGACAACACCTTATTTAGCATCTATTTAGATTTGTAAGATAGTCTGACTTCGTGGAGTTCCCACTAGTAGAGTGAATGACAGAGACCCTATCTTTACTAGCGAGTTTTAGAGGAGCTTGCAACAAGCATTAGATGCATAGCTTAGATTGAGTATATCAACCTCAAATGGATGGCCAAACAGAGAGAGTTAATAGAGCTCTTGAGGATTAGTTTAGGATGCCCATTCTTGATTTTGGAGGAACTTGGGAGGAACACCCTCCTTTAGTGGAATTCACATATAATAATAGTTTTCAAACTAGCATTGGGATGACACATTTTGATGCCCTTTATGGAAGACCTTACAAGTCGCTTTTGTGTTGATTAGAGTCTACAGAAAGATTGCTACTTGGTCCCGACATGGTTAGAGAGACTTCGAAAAAGATTGATTTGATTAGAAAAAGAATGAAGATGGCTCAAGATAGGTAGACATCTTATACAGATAAACAAAGAAGGGATATTGATTTTGATGTAGGAGATTTGATTTTCATAAAGGTGTCTCTGTTAAGAAAGGAAGTGAGGTTTGAATCAAGTGGGAAACTTGCTCCCAGATTCGTAGGACCGTTCCCCATTATGGAAAGAGTAGGGAAGGTTGCGTATCAGATAAAGCTACCGGAGAGGCTCGTGGGAGTTCACGATGTTTTTCATGTTTCACACTTGAGAAAGTGCTTACATGATTCAGCAGAGGTAGTAGAACCTAGTCAACTTAAGGAAGTTGAAGTGGAGAGAGAAGCATCGGTTCATCGTATTCCTACAAAGATCGTTGGACGTGATATCAAGAAGCTTAGGAATAAGGAACTCCCTTTGCTTAAGGTGCAGTGGGAAGATAGTTTTTTGGACAATACGTAGGAGGCTACGGAGAAAATACGTATCTCATATCCGCATCTCTTTGAAGGTACGTATTGAATTTTCTATTTCCATCTTTAGTTTTGAATAGGTTCTTTCCTTTAGTATCCTTTGGGAGGGTAGATCTTAGTATTTAATCTATGGATGGTAGGACTGAATATAAACTTGTCACTAGAACATGTATGATGGACGCTAGTGGTTGCAAGTGGTTGCTAGTGAATGCTAATGGACGCATGCACACACACTAGGCACTATTTTCTCTTAGGATCGGTCTAACTAGGTCACTAAAGCATATGCATGTGGATGTGTGTGCACTTGCATTTTTATTTTGTTTCATGGTTGCTATAATGACTGATTATCCTATGATTATTGAATTTGGATGATAAGTGTAGCACGCATATAGAATTATCAGTTGTCATTAAGGAATCTGCATTCATTTGGATACATGGCACATACATGATTGTATAAAAAGGAGGACGAATGATCACTAAACTGCCTAATCTTTTGCATTAGTTAGGTACATTCACACCACCCTATTGCATATAACATATATTGCATTAGAAAGCTTAAGGACAATGGATGTAATGGATGATGGTTAAATATTTAGTTGTAGAATTTGGATGAAAATATTTATTTCATTCTTTTGTCATTGGAGATTTCGAGGAAGAAATCTTTTAAGAAGGGGAGAATGCACCAACCCGAAATTTGAGCTATAATAATTAATTAACAATGAATTAAAAGATAAAACAAATTTATAAATTTTCAGAATCGAGCTATGAGAGTTGCATCATTGGGTTCGTGGCGATTTTTCGATCAATTTCCATATATAACTTGTCGAAATCTGAGCTATTATGGAGAAGTTATGAATGAAACAAGAATTCAGAATTTAATAAACTAAAATGAAAAAGAAAAAAAGAGCAATGACCCTAGGGGTCGACCTCTACATTGGTCAGGTCGAACTAATGGTCGACCCTCAATGTACAAAGGTCGACCAACCTATGGGTTGGGTCGGCTCGTACCTTTTTCTGTACGTGAAAACGTTCAGGTACGAGCCGATAACCGTGTTTTGCAATTCTTGTCAAATCTTGTGCATTCTTAGGTGCATCCGACGGTTCATAGCGAGCCTATGACATGGTTGCACCAGATTTAATATTTAAATCCGATGGCCTGAGATCCCTAAGTCACACTAAATAAGACCCTAGACCTAGCTATTTTTCTCGTTCAGATTTTTCTCCCAATTGGGTTCATTAACTAAAGCTGAAACCTAAATAGAATTTTTTTTGGGGAGAAGATCTTTTTCATAAAAATATTCTACACCCTAATAGCGGATCTAGGAAGGCCCAGGAATGGAGCTAAGGACCACAGGTGAGTGTTTAGTAATTATTTTAGATTTATAAAGCAATTTAAAATAACAGGGTTCTCAATAGTTATAGTTTTTTTTTTTATAATTTTGAGATAGTTTTTATATAGAGGGAATTAGGCTGAAGGAAAAACCTGAGAACACTTTTAGTCTGAAGGACAGAAGTTTTAAAATTTAGCCTGAAGGACAAAAAATGATATATTCATATAGCATTACACATCCATAATGCTATATTCATATAGCATTACACATCTATAATGCTATATACAACACAATTTTATAAGTTTCTGCATACACAAACAAGCAGCTGTGTAATGCTATATGAATATAGTATTATGGATGTGCAATGCTATATGAATATATCATTTTTTGTCCTTCAGGCTAAATTTTAAAACTTCTGTCCTTCAGACTAAAAGCGTTCTCAGGTTTTTCCTTCAGCCTAATTCCCTGTTTTATATAAGTTTATTTATAGTCAATTTTTAAGTAAATTTCAGTAGTTCTTTTCAGTCTATTTTATTCAGCTATTTTATTCAGTTATTTTATTCAGTTATTTATAGTTATTTACATCTTTTTTATGTCGAAATTTAGCATGTAAATGTTAGTTTCTTTTTATAGAGATTTAATCCCTTTTATGCGAATAAATTTAAAAGATAAGAATTCGCTAATATGGATTAAAATAGAATAACATTAAATTTACAGAAATCAGATGTAAAATAAGAAAAACTGAAATAAAAATAGAGATGGACTGAAATAGGCACATTTAAGATATTGGCAAGCATAATTATAACAAATGGTTATAATTAAAAAGAGAAAATAGAAGAATAACAGCCGCAAAAACAATTATAACATTGTTTATAATTAGAAAGAAAGAAATAACAGAAGAGGCTTATTTCAAAACTTAAATCTTGTTAATAAGCAAATATAGCAGAAATAACAGAAGAGGCTTATTTTAAAACTTAGATCTTGAATTAAGTTAATAAGAAAATATAGCAGAGATAACAGAAGAGGCTTATTTTAATACTTAGATCTTGAATTAAGTTAATAAGAAAACCGAGAAGTAGGGCCCATACCGGCAGCATTCCCTTTCATATCTAGGACTGATAGTCTCGCAATAGCAGGCAAGGCTGGGACACGCTTATGCTAATTAAGGTAAGTAAGTGTCCAATAGATAGAAGCTCAAATCTAAAGATTTGGGCAAGGGGCGCAAACTAGAATTTTTTTTTGTTGGGACCAGTACTCGTAGCATTCTCTTTCAGGATTAGGACTGATGGTCTCACAACAGCTAGGTGAGGCTAGGCAGCATTCCCTTTCATGTCTAGGACTGATGGTCTCAAACAGTTAGGTGGGGCTGGGAACACTTATGCTGATTAAGGTAAATAAGAGGTCACAATAGCGGCGACAGTTAGTGTGTACCGGCAATGATCGTGCATGCGGTGTTGATTAGGGTAAATAATTTGCTACTATGTTCCAAGCGCTAAAGAGGCATTTTTTGTTATGGGACCGACTGGACTGGACCAGCTCACAGTGGCACAACTGTGTTAGAATAGGCTGATCAAAGGATAAAATTAGAATTTCAGCCTGATCAAGATAACAGTTTGATAGGATTAGGGTTTCAGCCTAATCACAGTAGTTTAAGACAAGTGCAAACAATCAATTCAATCAAACAATCGAAGCAAACAGTCAAACGAAATCAGAAACATTATTTTATCCGTGTTTTATCTTTTTTGTATCTAACTATCAAGCTAGAACTATTTCTTGGTCTATTATCCTTACCTTCCTTTAGAAATGCAAGCAATTACTTTCACTCACCAGACTTATAGTCTAACCCACTCCACTATTTCCCCCTTTTCCCCCTTTTCCCCCATAGGACAGTAGAGTTGAGTCGATTCAGGTTGCTTGGAGGCCCATTCCCAAAGTATTCTCATTTCATATGTATTCCTCTACTTTTCATCTTTTTCATTTGGCTTATGATGGATTTGGCACTTATGAGAGGGATTATTATTATTATGATTATTGTTGTTGTTATTTTTTTAATATGATTTTTGTGAGACTGAGATGTATTTTCTTGAGACATGAAATATTTTGAGTTCTTGAGACATGTTATGTTTTTATGACTTATTTTGGAATGAAGTTACATTTTGAATGTCAAGTTATTATTTAAATGTTTCCTCTGTTTTTACTTATTTGTCCTGCGAATCTCAGTCTCTGTGATGCTTTAGTTATACTTATAATGCACCATATCCTTTGGTGTGCTCTTTTTAGGGATATTAAGGGGTATGAGGTGTTTCATTAGTGCACCTTAATTTGATTATGGGATGGATGTTCATGGTGGGTCATTAGGGGTTACCACTGATAGGGACAGTGCTATAGGATCGAGTAATATGGATAAACTACTTGTGCGAATAAGTAAATAAATAGTAAAAGCAGTAAAGTAAAAGACACCAGAGATTTTTTACTGGTTAGAACTCCCGTTCTACGTCTAGTCCCAGACTCCTTTTGGATTTAAACTGGTAACCCTCACTTAACCCGAAGGAATAGGCTTACACCGCCTGAGCAACCGAACAGGACATCTACCGCCTAAGCAACCGAATAGGACTTCTACAGCATGAGCAACCAAAAAGGACTTCTTTACAAATAACAAAAGTATCTAACTGTAGTGGCTTTTGAATAACACTGATAAGTCAATTAAGTGCAATCTTCCTATAATCTTCTCCTTTACGATATATGTTGTAATGTGCTTGAGAATTATGAAATATAGAGTGATCAATGATCAGGGAATGTAAGCAATTTAAATGCAGTTTGAAAACTAGAGAACAGATAAGATTTCAATAATATTAAAATAGTTTTTGATGAATTGTTTGTTGAATTCTGTAATCTATTTATAGAGTTTTAAAGGTTGCAACCATAGATGAAAAACTATACTGAAACGAACAAGTGCAATCATTGAATTTGAAAACGTTTCTCTTCGATGAAGAGAAGCGTATATTCATGAAAATAGCAGTTGGAAATATTCAGCCGTCTGAGTCAAAACAATTCAGCCGTCTAATTAGATTAAAACGCAAATAGCAAGCTTTTTTGGGTAATTTTTGGTCTTATTCAGATGTCTAAATGTATTCCTTCAGATGGCTGAATATTGCGAAACCATATTTTTGTTTCAGCATTCAGACATCTGAATGAATGTATTCAGCCATCTGAATTCAACCCGTAACAAAAATTATCATACACATTTAGTTAGAGCATTTGCCTTCTAAACTAGAGACCCGGGTTCGAGCGCTGCTCCATGAAATTTTTGAAAACTTGAATTTTCATTTAAAATATGAATGTATATATGTGTATATCATTTTGAGAAGATTTTAACATTTGTAAACTCTAGACACGATACTTTATGACTAACAATACTTTGTTTATCACCTTCGTCTTGTCTCTATCGTGTATATCTCTTCTTGTATCTCCATATACATATTTTTATCCTTTTTTGTACCGTGTATCTTCATTTTGAACGTATTTGTTTGTCTCTTTTTGATGCTTATGTACCTGCAAATTAGCTTAGAGATTCTTTGGAGTAATTATATAGTTTTTGTCACTAAAATCCAACACTTGAGGTTCTAAATTCTCTCCCTTTTTGATGATGACAACTATATAATTTTTTTTAAAATATTTATTATATATATAAAACAATATAAATATATTTAAAGCTCTCCCTGAGCATAACATCTCCCCTTAAGCATATTATCTCTCTTTATCAAATATGCATATGAGTTTCTCCCCATTGTCATTATAAAAAAGAATGAGGGAATATAATAAATTTTATAAAATATCTTGTAAATAGAAGGATAAACTCAATTATGGAAAAAATAGATTTTGCCATATTTGCTAAAGTCCATATCTCATTGTAAGCACGTAATTCTATTAAACGTATGGAACATCCTTTAAAATTCCCAAATCTATCCTTTTCTTTTTGTTTCTCCAAGTACCTGCAATAAATAATAATCATTTTTAGTACCCACTTACAATGTTAGGATCCAAGGGTTAATTATAGGATGAAAACCTTACCAAAATCGGTGTGGTTGTATCCAAAAAATAATAATAATGAAACAATCTTAAAATAACTACTACTTATAATCTAAGGTATTAGAAAAAAAATTAACATTTAAAGCATGTGATACCTAAGTTTCTTATAATTTCCTAATTTTTAGGAAACCATACCTATTTGGGTGTGGTTGAACCTTTGTGGATATAGTTTTCATTACATATCACATTCTTATAATAGTTGCTAATATAAAGTTGTTTATCATGAGCAATCATATTAGCTGGAATTCATATCTTAATACTATTAGTCATTAGCGTAGTAATTGAAGAATAATTTCTATCATTCCTAAACAAAGTAATATTATGACTATAACTGGTTTTAAAACTATCTTGGTTACTAGTACTAGCACTAAAATTAGTATACAAGAATTCATATCTAGTATTTTTTTACTTTTAGCTTGTTTATAGCCTAAAGCGCTTTTATCATTATGAGCTATTGAATTTGTAACTAAGGAAGATAAGATATCTTTACCTTTGTTACAATTATGATTTTTGTATTTAATCTTTCAAAATTTTCTTTAGGATCATAAACTTCTTTTTGAAAAATATTATTCTTAAACTTTTAAAATCTCATATTCTTTAGATAATTCTAAATTCTTTTTAATTAAAGTTTCATTCACTTTTTCAAGAGACAAAATTAAAGCACTAGAATTATTTAAAAAAAATTCCAAAAAAGTATTTTTATTATGCAAAACGTTTATTTCCTCCAAAAGCATTGTTTTACCTTCTAACTGCTTATTTTCTTTTTGTAGGAAATCTTTTTGTAAAACAAGTTCTACTACGGTATTTTCAAAACATTTACTTTGGTTTACTAAAAATTTATTTTCCTATTTTAAATTGGAATTTCTTGCTCACAATCTTTTAACTTAGCTAAAGCATTTGTATTAACTTTATTCAAAGTTTACAATCTTTTAATAATTCATCATGTGCTAACAGAAGATCTTTATATAAAGAATCTAGACATACCGATTGTGATATGAGTTTAGCCATGAAGCACTTGTTTGTTTGCTCCTTTGATTTTTCTTTACCATTCTTCCTCTTCTTATTGCGTCGACTAGATCTCTTTGTAGACATTTATTTTAAGATGTTGTTAAGATCTCTAGAATCCCAGGCTTTGATACCAAATGACAGTCGTTGTGCTCTTATACCAATTGACAGTCGCTATGCTCTGATACCAATTGATAGTGACAGTGCTGTAGGATCAAGTAATATGGATAAACACTTGTGTGGAATAAGTAAGTAAATAGTAAAAGCAGTAAAGTAAAAGACACCAAAGATTTTTATATTGGTTTGAACTCTCATTCTACGTCTAGTCCCAGACTCCTTCTGGATTAAAACTAGCAACCCTCACTTAACCCGAAGGAATAGGTTTACACCGCCTGAGCAACCGAATATGACTTCTACTGCCTAGGCAACCGAATATGACTTCTACTTCCCGAGCTACCAAATAGGACTTCTTTACAAATAACAAAAGTATCTGACCATATTGTGCTTTTGAATAGCACTGATAAGTCAATTAAGTACAATCTTCCTACAAACTTCTCCTTTATGATATATATTGTAATGTGCTTGAGAATTATGGAAGATAGAGTGATCAATGATCAGGGAATGTAAGTAATTTGAGTGCAGTTTGAAAACTAGAGAATAGATAAGAATTCAAGAATATTAAAATAGTTTTCGATGAATTATTTGTTGAATTCTGTAATATATTTATAGAGTTTTAAAGGTTGCAACCATATATGAAAAACTATATTGAAAAGAATAGGTGCAACCATTGATTTTGAAAACGTTTCTCTTCGATTAGGAGAAGCATCTATTAATGAAAATAGCAGTTGGAAATATTCAGCCGTCTGAATCAAAACAATTCAGCCAGCTGAATTAGGTTAAAACGCAAACAGCAAGCTTTTAGGCAATTTATGGTCTTATTCAGATGTATGAATGTATTTATTCAGACGGCTGAATATTGTGAAACCATATTTTTGTTTCAGCATTCAGACGTCTAAATGAATGTATTTAGCGTTTGAATTCAACTTGTAACAAAAATTATCATAGCTTATTTGGTTAGAGCACTTGCCTTCTAAACTAGAGACCTGGGTTCGAACCTCGCTCCATGCAATTTTTGAAAACTTGATTTTTCTTTTAAAATATGTATATGTGTGTATCATTTTGAGAAGATTTTAACATTGGTAAACTCTAGACACGACACTTTATAACTAATAATAACATGTTGTCTGTCACCTTCGTCTTATCTCTATCTTGTATATCTCTTCTTGTATCTCCATATACATATTTTCATCCTTTTTTGTATCATGTATCTTCATTTTGGACGTATTTGTTTGTCTTTTTTTAATGCTTATGTACCTACAAATTAGCTTAGAGATTCTTTGACATAATTATACAGTTGTTGTCATTAAAATCCAACAATTGAGGTTCTAACAACCACAAGTCAGGCAAATCAAATTGGTAATATCCTACCTTGGGCATTGTCTCCCATGCCTTATCATACTTTTTTCCTTATATGCGACCAATACGATTTTTTTTAGTATGGTATCTATTGGGGACTCATTGGCTACCATCATTAGTAGTTGTGTTACAGGACCTGCATAGAGTACCTGCTTAAAAATGCGTTAAGGAGGATCAATGTAAAGCCTTAACCCTATTTTAATACTTTACTTTACTGATAGACATTACATATATTGTGTATCTTACTCTCTCTCTCTCTATATATATAGTTTGATAGATCCATAGGAGATGGAAAACTATGTAACATCTCTTAAGTTATTGCACTCACGTTGTACACTTGATAGGAGATGGAAAATTCCGTAAACATCTTTGAAGCTATTACACTCATATTTACTCATTATCGATTTAACTTACATCAAAACTTTTAGTTCTGACTTAAGTTTTGGTCTTTCCATTACGCTCGGGTCAGCCTCAGTATTTCAGTGCTGAAGACATTATTCCTTAAAAATGTAGATGAAGTTTGCTAGATCGTATTTACTATTATTATTCCGCTGCATTATTTGGTATGTTTACTATTGTACTCTGATTATGTTATAAAATTGAAATCATATGTATATCATAAAATAGCTTCATGAACAGTTTATTTGATTATTATATTTTGTCATTCCGCTGCGAGATTATGAGTTCTACTTTCCTTGTTTTCTCTTATTTTCTTATTAACCCCCATTGATAATCTTCCCTTTTGAATAGGTTGAGCTAGATATATGTGATTTATTTTTGACTTAAATTTTATAAAAAGGTCGGTCGTCACGACTCATTTGTCTTAGAATTATAGCCCTGAGTTTTCTTAACAAGTCATAGCCGCACAAGCGATGGATAACTCCTTATTGGTTTTATCACATACAATTCCTAACTCATGATTCTTTGTTCTGATCTCATTTGGACCTTGAGTCTGCTAAACAAATCAAAAGAGATTATTTACTCGCACCTACCATTTCACGATGGCCTAAGTATAATAAATGTACCTTGAGTTTTCTCAACAAATGCATATAGTTATCTTACCTCGTATAGCCAATATATTAATAATACAATACATAACATTTCTAGCTTGAGTTTGCTCAACAACCCGAGAGTTTGCAAGTAACTTATTGATATATAAATGGCAGAGCGCAACACTTATATGAAAGATTCATAATATTTAGTATATTTAATGGGTGATATGAACTATGGAACAATGCATTTCTTATGAAATATCCTAATGATTTAAGCATCAAATACATCAGAAATCACAGTATACGCACTATACATACGTATTTTATCCTTAATATATTTGGGTTTCTTACTGTACCATCGTTAGCTTATATATTCATATCATATACGTTTTGTTATTATATGACTTTTATATATTATTTAAGTTATATAATATTTTATGTATAATATTATTTTTATTAAATTTTATTTAATTAATTTGATTAATTAACACTTTAATCAATTATTATATTATTCAATTATATCATGTTATACCAAACATATATACCATAAATTTTATAGTAATCCATATATATCTTTTAAAATAATATTATACATATTTTAATTTATTAATTAGCTATTAATTAAGTTAATTTTTATTGATTTCAAAAATTATTTTATGCACAAAGGTATACTCATTTTGTCTTAAACAATTCAACAAAACATAACATGTATCATTATATTGTACATGTATATATATTTAATTAATTAACTTATTTTATTTATTTATTTATTTCATCAATCTTATTTATAAATACTATTTTTGAAATTAATTTTATAAAAATTTCAAACATTTCGAAAAATTATATTATAACTTTTAAGATATGTGTTTATTAATTTAGTTTCTAAATTTATAACTTTAATTTTAATTTTCAAAAAAATTTGAAAATCCATATTATAACATTTATAACATTTGTCTTATTTTAAATCTAACTTTTAAGTTTAATTTTTTTTTTAATTTCAAAAAAATTTGAATTAGCCCAATGCCTAATTTAAATTGGTCCTTTTCTATTAGAGGCACCCTTTGAGCTTATATAACCGTTCAGGCTAGGCCGGTAGCCTAGTAGAACAAGGATTTGATTACCCAACAATTCGGCCTAGCCACTATGTTTCTTAGATACCCTCCTAATGGGTTGTGAGCATAATTAGTTAGCCCTGATGTGACTAAGCTAGACGGAATAGGCTATTGGGGTCTGATACCATTGTGAACTGGGCTAGGATGCAGCGGGTAATTTGATGAATTTCAAATTTTTTACCTTTTTGGATCTTTGTTGGGCCGAAGTAGCCTAAATTTATTAAAAAACTTCTACATTTTCTTTTAAATAAAACAAATATTTCTTTTGAATTTTATAAATGAAATTTATTTTATATAATTTATATTATATTTTATATATGTGTATTATATGCACATATATGTGTGCATCCACATGCAACATGATAATGTGTACATGGTTCGCCTTGCCCATATATAGACGCTAGGAATTACACTGCAATGGACATGTTAGCCCCTCATATATCCTATTATTGTCTGTATATACATATATGTGCACTGATTATTATATAATAAACAAACATGTGTGTATATGTACATTTGAATTTAACATATATTTATTATAAAATATTGTAAATTACATGTATAAATAATTTAATATATGCGTGCGTATATATAACATTGTTAAATTACTTTATTATTTCAAATATTAATTTGTAGAATAATTTGAAATTTTTATCATATATATTATATTTACAATTTTTTAATTTATACACACATATATATAGATATATTATATACACACACAAAACTAGTTTATATATATATATATATATATTATTTTTTAAATACATTGCTCATGGCTAGGAATTTTTTTTATTTTTTTGGTTTAAAATATTTTGGAATAAAATATACATTAAATATTAATTCCATATGGATTTAGTGGTAAAAAATGTTTAAAAAATGTTTCTAAACTCAAAATACATGTTTTATATTATACAATTTTTTACAGAATATTATATTATTTACAAATGTATTAGAAATATATTTTATTTTTTAATGAATATTGTATCAAAAAAATAATTTAAATGTTTATACGTTAAAAATAAATATTTTTTATTGTTGAATAGATTTTAGGTGTCTACAAAATTTAAAAAACAAACACAATATCATATTAATTAATATTCGGTAATTAGATTTATTGATATAACCATTTAATATTAATATTTTAATAATAAAAAACAATCTTTTTATAATTAGGCCGAGATCTACAAGATGATATCTAAAAGAACTATGCATGTGTATGTTTACGTAACTATCGACACGTGACGGTATAGTATAAACTGATTTGTGATGTGGTCTGTTTAGCTAACATATGATCCATTGATTAACTTAAGGAATTCAAATATTAATAAATCTAAAGCACACCCTTCACCTAGGCCAAGAAATCACACTTTGAAATGATAAAATGACTTCTTGAATCATATTCCAAGTTCTAGAGTCACTGGCTCTCGAATTGCCTTTCCACCGACGATTGCATCAAAGAGTTTTCATATCATTTTGTATTTGGATTTTAAGGGTTTAGGGGGGATGATTTCTGGTCAAAAATTATGTATAGAGAGAGAGAGATAGAGGAGAGAAAAAGCATCCCCTGAATGGTGTAGGCAGTGGCATATTTTTAGGAAATCAAACGGAGAGAAAAGTGGATCATATCCTTATATTTCTCTCTTACTAATTCCACTCTCTTAACTATCCAAACTCGTCACCTTTTTCATCATATGGCCTCCCAAACAATCCTTCCTTTCAGCTGAAATAAGCAAGCCTACATAGGCTTCAAATCTAGTCTATGTCCAAACAGTATTCAATGCAATTTTAAATCTTATTTAAACGCGTACTGATATCGTATATCGATCAACGTGTTTATAACTATTATAAACATAATGTTTAATATTGTTCAATATATTAAATATAAAATTTTGTAATTAATATTTCACAAATGCTAATAAATTTTAATTAATTTATAACAATTACATTTAATTAAATCAGTGGGAAAAGGAATATTCATCGTTTCAGTTGTGCGACTCTTAGGTGCAAATTTTGTCAGTGATTAATATCATACAATTCGAATATTAATATTCAAACGTCACTTAGTTGGTGGTGGGACATTATGGCCAAATTTATTGCTTAAACCATTTCTGTAAAATCTACACTTTATTAAGCGCTATCTAGTAGTAACAGTTATTTACACCAATTCTTTTCGTCAAAACTATATCACTTTAGACTTATGGAATTTGGTAACAGTCAAAATTCCAATATCGACTATATTCAAGTCTATAGTCCAAACAAAAAGTCCTTGGTTCAAAAATAACTATCACTGTTAATCGAATTGCTCTAGTCAAAGACTTTGTTTTTGAGTTATCTTTTGTTGACATGATACTAATCTCACATAACTAAGAAGAAGAATCCACTCTTGAATAGTGTTTCACTTTTAATGCTTCCACTTGAACCAATTACAATCATTCGATGGACATCTTGCCACAATTAACTATATTCAAAGCGGAGCTACCACATCGAAGATCAAAAATATTCTTAAGTCGTGAGAATTGTGTAATTTTATCACATTAATATTTTCTATTTGACCATAGTTATATTAACCAACAGAAAACTATTGTGAAAGTTATTCCATATCTATCTAATAATTATCTGTACGTAACCCCTTGGTGACCATAGTAGCCATGAGTAGTACGCTACCTAACATTTAGAGAGCATTAAAGACTTTAGTCTCAACGGATATATTGATATCCAATCGCGGTACATCTTAACTATGAATATTTAAAACGATATGTTTATTTTATTGTGATAAATCACTCATGGTTATAACATATAGTAACTACTGTCACAAAACATACAATTTTTGGATTTTCTATTAAATATACTTTAAATTAAATTAACTAATATACAACAATTATATCGAGTATATAATAGAAAGAAAACGCATTTTATTTCAAACGAGATTGGTTACTGAGTTAAATATATGTAAAATTTATGTAATTGCACCTAGGATATACCCCTAACTCGATCAAATTATTCATCACTCCCAGTATAAAAAATATGATCATAATAATATATTTATCTTATAATGAATATTCGTATTAAAGTAAAACTATATCTATTTTCAGTTAATACTAAAAGATTGTTTTAATTTTATAAATAGTATTTAGTACATATACAAAAGCGATTTTTTGTTGCTTGATGCATCCATTAATAAAGGCAACGTGGCATGCTCCCACTATTACCACCATTAATATAACAATGCACGAAATACGAAGCTCCATTCAATCACTTATTATAGGACATTTATTTCATCCGCTACAATTAGTTTATAGTTGAGAGTTTCAAATCAAATATCTTAAACTCAAAGAAATAACTCTTGTATAAAACAATTTTCCATAATAAAATTACATCTGGAATACAATCACATTTCATCATTCCATTTTAAGTATCTACTTAATATTTTATACAATTCTTATTTTCAATGTCTCTTCATGAAGCAGAAGTGACTATTCACTCTCTTTACCTAAACCATGCCTATTTCACATTCACCATCAAACATTTTCTTTCCTTTCTAAATGGTTTGACCATTCAAAAGGAAAACATTGCACCGAACTCTTTATAAAAGCACATTAGGATATCCATAACATTTAATGATACTAATAGGTTGCATTTAAGTAAATTGATCGTAACCGACATTTTAGCGATCAAATTCCTAAGTCGGTCATTAATCCTTCGTATTTGTTTTCTTCAACATAAAAAGATTCTTGCATTTTAATGTATTAATGCATGATCTTGCACTATAGATTGCTTACTCGTTTCGAATGAACATATATCATTGAGATTTCATATATTACGAATGCGATAGTTCACCATACAACTTTTTTATGCGTTCTAATATGGATGAATGTCCGTATTCTTGTATTTATTTAGAATTCAAAATTCAGAAGACAATTTATAGTCTTGGGCAAATAAACACTTACATGACCAAGGTACAATGCATTTAGTAGCCGTATAATTCGGCTCTTGCATGGGTATTAAAGCAACAACATGCCAAATAATTTATTGGTAAGTATATTTTATATTTCAATGTTAATATTAATTTAGTTCATTAGTATATTTCAATTGATAAGCAGTTTTATCAATTAAAAGTTGCATAAATTTATTAAAATACTAAACTTTATTTTTATAGTATGCGTTTTTCCAATATTAGAATGGTTAAATGTTGCCATTACATTTTTCTAATAAGGTTCCTAAAAGATTTTTATATTTCTCAAAACCATAAGAGAATATAGAAATATTTCAATTTCCCTAGTGCGTGTTAGGACTCGTTTGCATTTGGATTCTGATGTTGGGTTTGCTTAACTAATCCAACCCCCATAACCGATGGATAACTCTTTATCGATTGTATAATATTCAACCCTTAACCTTGGTTTTTGCCTTAATCTTGACCTCGACCTTGAGTTTTCTTAACAAATAAATTGATATTATTTACTCTTACCTTCCACTTTGAGACAACTCAGGTCATATCTCTTGAGTTTGCTCGACAAATACATGCTTGTATCTTACCTTGTCCAGGAAATATATTAATAGCACCATACATAATAGCTATACCTTGAGTTTGTGCAACAACAAATGCGTATGTAAGTAATCTATCAATATATAAATGATAGAGGGCAACTTACATTAAAGATTCATAATCCTTTAATATACTTTGGCTGATATGAATATAAGGAACAATGCATTTCTTATGAAATAACTTTATTATTCAAGTCTTGGACACTCTGAAATCAAGGTATATGGACTATATGACCAAACACATTATCACTTAAGTTCAATTTATTATAGCTAATGTAATTTAACTACATTGCAATTGATTCCGCCCCACTATTTATCTGTGTAACTGTTCAGTCGAATAGCGAGGGAACGCCCTGTCTTATTAATTAAATCAAATTTAATTCTTAATTTAGTTAAATTTTGTTCAAAATTTCAAGAAATTCTATATTATTCATCATGAACTATATAAGAGGAAAATTAGACTATAACCATGATATCTTATATATAATATATGTAAATATTAATTAATTAGCTATTTTATTATTTATTTATTTATTTATACATTTTAATTATATAATTCAAAAGTTTTAAAAAAAATGTTTAGTTTAATTTCTTAACATAATTTTGAGAAATCAAGCATTTTAATTATTAAACATAACCATTATAGTTCGCATTTACAGATATATCAAAATATATATTTTATTTAACTAACATTTAATTAAATATTTATCAAATGTATCATTTATTTTATTAAATATTTTAATAAATTTCAAAATTCATCAAACTTACCTTAAACAATTTTAAGTCAAATACTCAACTATAACCTATATTGTTGTATACGCATATATTAGTACAAATATAATTAATTGGTTAACACTTAATTAATTACTTATTTAATTAGTTAAACTAATTAAATATCTACAAATGATTTGAAAAATATTAAATCGGTTTCTAGAATTTTAAATTTATTTATAAAAGTTATAAATTTTTCTTTCGTCTTTTAAACTTAACATTTAAATTTAAAAAATATTTCAAATTGTAAGATCTTAATTTGAAAATTAGCCCAATGCCTAAATAAATATGGGCCTTACATTTGAGCTAGCCTTTTGGACTTACTTCACTCATTGAGCTAGGCCAGTAGCCGAGAAGGGGAGGAGACTATTATTCAACTTAAACCTATACATTATTATTCTGAACATTCATCAAATAGAAAAGTTTATTAGTTGGCCCTATATACTGACTAACTAGACTGCATAAACCATAGGGGCTATAATACCAGTTTTGGAATCAACTAGTTTAGCTCTGGATGAAATAGTAAATCTCAAAAAAAAAATTCCTATTTGGATCTTGGTGAACCTATGTAATCATTATTAGCATTAGATCTAATCTATCTATTTAAAACAAAACCATATTTTGCTTTACATTATTTTATTTCTAATTAGTTAATCATATTAATTGATTTAATTTTATGTTTCGTTGAATATATCATATATATATGTATATATGTATGCATTCATGATTAGAATAGTAACAAAATGACATATATACATGTGTATAACTATAAATATATGTAGATATTGGGATTTATATATATTGTATATACATGTAGATTATACTTACATACGCGTATGACAAGTTCATATGCATATCGGGAATATAAAAGCCTAAGTATATACAAATATCTGAATATATTACAATATACGCGTATGGTTTGTATATACATATCAATAACACCACATACACACACAAGCATACATATATACATACACACATATGCAGATATCTATATCTATATATATATATACATATATTTGTACGTGTGCGTAAACATGTGCGCATGTGTGTATATTTGTGCCTGCATGCACACATTAGTGTAAATTTCCATAAAATTAAATTTATGTAAATAATAATCCATGAATAGTTAATAAAATAAATTTAAAATTTAACACTTTGATTAAGAAAATAGCTAATTGGCATCTAAGGAAAAGGGAAAGTTATTCCTGGTAGAGTTATGTGTTTTTCTAGGGGCAATTATGTAATCTATTGTAAATTATTAACTTTGTAATAAAACCTCATCTGGAATAAAAGATGTTTTTTACATTATATAATTTTCATATCATGATCTATTAATTAATTATTTATTTGATTATATTAACTATAGAATCCTTAAATGACATGTTATCTGATAGTAATTACGATATGTTTTAACCATGAGAAATTTATCATATTAAAAATAACAAATTATTTTATGTATTCCTAATCAAGATGTTTTAAGACGAAATATCAATATATCCGTCGAGACTAAAGTACGTAATGCTCTCCAACTGTTGGACAGTGTATTATTAATGACTATTGAAGGCACCAAGGGGTTACATACTAATAGATATAGGATAACCGTGGAATGACTCACCTTAGAGTAATTTGTTGGTTAATATAACTAAGATCAAACAGAGAATCTCGAAGTGCCAATATCACACAATTGTCTCAACTTAAGAACACATTGAACTCTATGTGGATGCACTACTTTGATTATAGCTAAATTATGGTATTGTGTCCATTGAACGACCATAATTACGTCTAAGTTGAAACATTTAAAGTGAAACACTATTCAGTAGGGATTCTGTCTCTCCGGTTATATGAGGTTAGTATCACTGCCAATTATATTCAACTTAAAGTCGAAGTCTTTGTTTAGAGCAATATAATTTGTAATAATAGTGATTATTAAACCAAGGACTTTGTGTGTGGAATAAGTTGAATGTGGATGATATTTGAATTTAGACCAAAACCGAATTCCACAAATCCTAAATGATATAGTTTTGACGAAGAGAATTGGTAATCGTCACTATCAGGTACAGCTTGAAATAATAAAATTGGATTTTATGTTAGGATCCAACTTTTCCACCATCGAATGTCGATATTAAATACATCCACTATAATCATGTGCCGAGCACCCGAGTGCTGGAAAGAAAGAAAGTTTGGTAAAATAAAAATAAAAAAAAGAAAGGAAGAACACAACATTAGAATCTCATAACGAAATGGTAATTTATTATATCAAAGGAACAATATAAAGAGTTGCTCTAAATACAGAAATATCATAGTTACAAAGCCTAAGTGCTATCATCAGCCAGGACAGTTATAACTTCCTGTCCTTACGATGCTGATATATATGGTACAGAAATGCAGCAGAAATAAGAATACTATGGAAGATAATCATCCACTCTTCTCCATAAGCTCCAGAGTGTCCGCAGCTAAATCTAGAAGTATACAGGGGGTTGACCCGAGCATTACAAGAAATAACACCTGGATCAGTCTAGTAAACCAGCGTGAGAAACTCAAGAGATATGTAATAGGTAATAGTAACCAATAAGACCATAAGAATTAATATAATGGTTTTCTCCACTAGGAAACCAACCATTCATTAAGTTTAACATATAGTGATATGATAGATAATGTCCAGAGTGTAGAACATAAATCATATCAAATAGCTTCTATGTGAACGTCACAATAGTAATAGATATAGAACCATACCGCTAAGGAGTGTTTGCATAGTATATTATCTATGGGGATCTCCTCGGATCTAGCCGAATCCGAATTCCTGCACGAGGATCGGAGAAATTCTTCTGATCAACGTACATCTCTAGGGAATGTATGATAGGAAATGCATAACTGGCCCATGCCAATAAAATCAGGGTTCCAAACATTGCTCCCATAGCATGTCCGTAAGTAATACTAGATGGAGTAGCGTATGCCCTTAGGATTGTTAAAATGCTGCGTTCCCTTTGGCTATGCAACTTATCTCTTGTTTTAGTCAATTTTGATATCGAGGCTACGTTCGGCATCTCTCCCTCGAATCTTCATCACTCAAATAGAGCACGAATCCTCTAATGTATTTCCATATCTCTAGCAGATCACGAATCACTCCATAGATTTGACCATAGTGAATAGATCTCTAACCTCCATATAGTTTCTCCGCATAACTCTTCCGACGAACGCTAACACTGTCCTCTCTCCTGGAATACTCCTTAAGATAGACAGTCTTACAAGATAGCATCTTTTTAAATATTAATGCTCACCTCTCCTTTAGACTTAACATTAGGATTGACAGTTTAACTCTATAACATTTCACTTCACAATCGCTTCCAAAACATAGAACTCGTACACCAGTTTTGTAGTGCTATTCAATAAGTAAAACACTTACCGATCCCAGTCTCTTTAAAACAAATTCAATTAATTTTCATCTAACTCAATTCTGGTTCTTTCAGAAGTAAGCAAAAGCTAGAGACATGTCATACAAATACTCCTCCCTATCTCATTGATATGAAATCATGAAGCCTTTTGAAAACTTCTTTAAGTCATATTTGGTCAAGTTCGATAATCGACTAATCAATTATCTAATCAAAACAATTGCTTATACAAATCACGGTTCGTACACTTAACTAGTTTCTAACGTTTCAACTTAACTGTTCCTCGTTCAAGAGTGAAATCATCTAAGTTAGAGCACTGGTTGCATCAAAATCTTGCCTAGACACTTCATTTTGAATATCACAAATATATAATTCTACCTTATCGGCCTTTAGTGTTAAGTATAGTGTTAATGATTTCCATAAATAAGTAAAAAATTAACACGATTAACACATTTCCGATATTTTGCAACTTACTTTTCCTCGGTCAAGAGGTAAACCATAGTTTAGAGTTCTATTGCCTCATCCCTACTTGACATCAATTTTAACTCTTACAAATAAAAAAGGCTTACTTCGTAAGCTTTTAGTGTTAAGCATAGTTAATTACTTTTCAAACAAGTAATTAAACGATCAACAATTTGGCCATTTGGCAATTTTAATCACTTTTCGATAACACTTTTATATAATTTTAAAATACTTGAAAATACATATAATAGGTTTTAAAACATTTACCCAAAATATTACTCGAAAACAACTTTACAATTTTCCTCAAAACTGGAAAAGATGTGTTTTCTATATATTTTAAAAAAATATCCCTTCTTTAAAATTTACAACTAATTTATAGATTTCATGCCTATCTCAAACCACTTTTGAAATAGTCTAATATGATTTAATAAATATTTGTAAAAGGAATAATACGAAATACTTAAATTCGAATATCTTTTCAAACCATTTAAGTCCAAAAATTAAGTCTAAATAGGGTAGTTTTGCACAAGCGAAGTTTTGACCCTTTTTTGAGATATTATTTAAATTTTACAATTTAATAATTTAATAGCAGAAAACATACATATAAATCATTATAAATATGGTGAGAAACCATTAAGGATCTCTCTACAAAGTCCATAGCGATCGCCAAAAATAAGGCAATTCACAACTGCATCTATAGCGATGATTGGTATAAGTGCACTTCAAATTTGAGCCTCATCTGAACCAAAGTCCATCTATAACCTATGTGCTTTGTTCCAAGACCTTATAACATGTCATACAAGTCCATTCAAGTCCATTCAAAGTCAATTCAAGTTCATGTATATGATCACATATTACACTTACTTTAAAAGTAAGATTCCAAACCAATGTTTAAACATAAATTAACAACAACTCGAACAGATTAAATACCATTCAAACAACATATGTTGGTAATATTTTTCATTTAAAGCAAGAGATTAACTCAATTGTAACCTCTCAAAAAAGTAAGAACCAGGCACCCAAGCCTGGACCCAACCTTGTAACCACGCTTCCTCCTTTCCTTGCTTTCCACCTTGCCTTTGCCCTCCTTCCCTTATTACTTCTCATAACCTTCTCTTCTAGTGATAAAGTGGCTTTGGTTCTTTAGCTTCTAACTAGGTAGAATGTTTTGCAATATTGACACAAGGCCTCAACCCAAATTTGAGTTGATATGGATTTAATTTGCAAATACTTTGCTTTAGAAATTATGAAGAAGATGAAGCCATTGATTTTCTCACATAAGCTTTAGGAATTTGTGTCTCTATATTTATGGTATGACTCTCCTTATATAGGTAGAACACTGGTGCTCCTAAAGTTTGCATTCACCCACCTAACATGCCATGGAAGCTTCACCTCCCATCACTTCTCCTTTATGCTAATACCATTATACCTCTCCAATGATAATATCCCTTATCCATACAGAAGCATCTAGAATATAAGCTTTATGAAGAAGTGTGTGCGCTAATTAGTTGCTAATGTGTTTAATTGAGCATCAGACAAGTACACAAGAGTTTGAATAAATTATATCGATCGAAAAACTGTTTACTGATAAACCGATTTTCGATCACATTATCCATTTTTCTTCGAAGAAACTATTTTTGTAAACAAATTTCAAAAAAAGTTTCTTATCATTAATTATTAATTAAATGATTCTAACAAGGTTATGAAATCATATTTATAAAGTTTAATTATGTTTCAAAATGTTTCGACATTCGTAGACGAAGTGTTCGAATTTTTGAATCATTGCATTCTCCTCCACTTAGAACATTTCGTCCTCAAAATTCAAATAAGAACGATAATCAAAGGAGATAGACAAAAGAAGATATATATATATATATATATATATATGTAGTACCGCTAAAACTATTTACAAACTAAACTACAAACTGAAATGCACTCTAAGCGACTCTACCTTAAGCGGTGAGTACACTACAAAAGGTACACGAGACTAAGATAAGCAGAATCCTAGTCCATAGGAAACCATGGATTGATCTCCATCAAACAGTCCTCCACCTCCATTGTACAATTCCGAGCATCCTTGCCCTGCGTCATTTCTAACCTTAACAAAGGAATAAGGAAAAAAAATACTTAAACTGTATTCATAGTCACTAAAAAACAAAGCTCGTGGTTCATTCATGTTCAAAACTCTTGCATCGTATAAGACAATAATTTTTTTACCAAGCATACCTTACACTTAACAGCCTTAGTTAAACTTAGATGATTATTCATGCTACCTCATAATAAATCGAAGAGATATCACCAAACTCTTCATAAGCCAACAAATATATTATACCAAAAGTAGTAAGCTTGTACGATGCACATGTACTACCCGTACGTAATATCCGATCTGATCACTTGCTCGATCATATATGTTTCACTTCCAAACTAGTATAGATCTCTTGACCTCTCTGGTGCAGACTTCGATTTGGTTCCCTGATTAGAAAACCTTGTTCTCCTTGCATTTCCATGCATTACGATAGAAAATATTGGGATCATGCCACGAAAATGTATCAAGTATTCACCATCAAGAATCGAGTGAAAAACCATGTTCGAATGGGTGTAAACCGCCTCGAAAACAAGTATCTGAATACTGAATCAAGAACAACCATGCAAATAAAATGATCTATGTACAACTTGCATATTTATCCTATAGGTTTCTTAACAAAACCAATTCCTTTTTAATCACATTTGTTTATACAATTAGTATGTCTTTAGTGCTAAAACCATTTATGAATCATGTTATAAAACGTAACCTCAAGTTTATCCGTACTTTTATATCTTAAGTTCATACTTATATAATACTCCATTACGTCCTAAGAGCATATGCAAAACAACACAATTAACAAGTATGGTTAACCATCTAAGACCTGTTTTAACTCACTACCTTCTTAATTCAAGTGTTATAAACTCAACTTTATATTTTAAAAACAATTAGTTTGAGTTCTATAACGATTCGTAAGTTCTTGAATATCCAGAATAGCCAAAATTCCATTTCATTTTAACAACGAAACTACTAGACATGTCATATCATAATGCACATATCATACTTTCCTAATGCATAAGCCACATGGGTCCATGAAATAAGTTAACAAGAAAATTTTAGAACTAAACCCCGGTTTTCATTTCAAACAATATTGAAATTTTATATATATATATATATATATATATATATATATATAACTTTTATATATCAAATCTTACTTTCGAGATTTGAATCAAAATCCATTTTACCAAAACAACTTTATAGCATCCCACACTTAGAAACTCGAAAATGGACGTCGATGATGTTGTAGTCATCATCGAAATTATTTTCAAGCGACGGAATTAAGTTCAGTACACCCAAACCATGCTCTTGGTACACAACCAAAATCATTCGAAAGTTATATCAAATACATCATAAAATAGTACTAAGTATCATGATCCTAATTTCTTAAATCAGTCTCCTAAATATTTATTTTCAAATAATGCTATTATTATTTTTGCCAAAATCTTAACATTTTCAAAAATATAGGGATTAAGTTCTTAAATCCTCTATTTAAAGCCTTTACGTTTATAAACCAATTTATATAGAATGATTTTCTTATATAAATCTTTCCACAAATTTTCATTCCTAAAGTATTCTATCTTTCTATTTGATTTTATTAAATTTCTTTTACTAAATTTTAACTTCTAACCCAATATTGTCACCGAACGCCTTATAGTCAATCGTGAAACTTAGATCACAATGTGTTCTTTCAATGTATCCACTATTACTGTTTATCTGACCGTGATGTAAAAAGGTAAAAGTGCCCATAAACTGGTTGAGCACAAATCAACAACAAATAATATTTAATGTTCCTAACATGCCGAGCATTACTAATATCAAACCAAACAAAAATAGGTAAACCATAAATAGATAGTATACCCTCAAGAATCCGCTTTCCCTTATTAACTGTAGAATAGAAAAACCCCTAAGCTACTCCCCACTTTGGACATAGGATAATCTCTAACAAAATGGCCTGGCTGATGGCAACTATAGCATCCTTTTAGTGCAAACCGTGCCTCAAGGTTCGGAAACTTCTCGATCTGTACTTTCACTATTCGTGCTTATCAACTTGCCCTTCTTTCCCTAATTTAGAACCCCAAGCAAAGTGTCCCTTCTGCCTAAATTACGACAACCATACTAAAATTATCTCTCGGTGAATGAAACTTCTATATCGTCTCCCCAACTAGTGTAGAAATAGATGGATTTAGAGTAAAGCTCTCAAACCTCAAAGCCATGTTCACCAAACCAACAAAAGGTCCTATGGCACGATTAATCATATCCTACTGGAACTTAGAGTGCATACCCATAATGAACGTCTTGTTCTTCTTCAGCAGCGTATCAAACAATAACTTAAAATGAGACGATGCAATGAACCGTTTTTCATGCTTTGCCACAGTCGTAGCTCCTTGCTTCATTTCTAACTCATCTTTAAATTGGTCCCAAGAGAAGTTGTTCTCTTGGACATAAGCTGTAATAGAACACTACCAGTTCATGGATGCATCTATCACATGTCGCAATACCCAACCTATGCTTCATTGTGTCATCTAGCACCATATCTCCAAATATTTAGTCACATAGACTGATCCAAGACAAAGCGAAGCTATTCTTCATAGCACCAAACCTTTTACTGCTCTAGACTCTCATAATCATGACAAAGCGAAGCTAAAACTTGTCTGAAGTTTGATCTGCACAACCTCCCCTATGACGTTCTCCTTTGGTTCCTCAACTGGAGAACATTGCTTGGTGCTTATTTCTTGCCATTTGTGACGGTACTACCCCAACAACCTTTACCACCTAGAGCATTACGAACATAGTGCTCATAGTTCTTACTACCTAATCAAAGAGAAATAGCCTTAGGAAACTAAAGGGTGGAGTTATTACAAGAAAGGAGCTACTTGAAGGAGATATCCCTAAGGAATAATTTAAAGTCTAGTTTTCAAAATATAAATATGCTCTCATATGTACATACACATGACTCATTCTAGGGTGTCGTTTACCGTATCTCTTATGAGATATACATAACCAAAGCCAAGGTATTTTCTCAAACTTGAGCTTTGATACAAATGTAAAATCCAACTTTTGACCCTCGAATAATAAATATATCTACGATATTACACTGTCAAGCAAACAAGTGCCGGAAGGATAGGAAGTTAGGGTAAAATTAAAAAAGAAAGAAACGAAGAACATAATGTCGGATCTAAGGACATAATGGTAATACATAATATCACAAAAACAGTACAAAGGGTTACTCTAAATGCAGAAATATCAGAGTTACTAAAACCTAAGTACTATCATCGGCCTGGACAATTATAACTGTCTTTCCTGACAATGCAGATATATACGATACCGAAATGCAGCAGAAATAAGAATATTACGGAAGGTAATCATCCACTTTTTTCCATAAGCTCCTAAGCGCCCATAGCTAAATCTGGAAATATACACGGGGATAACCCGAGAATTAGAAGAAAATTACACCTGGATCTATCTAGTAAACCAACGTAAAAAACTCAAAAAATATGCAACAAGCAATAGCAACCATTTAGACCGTAAGAAGTTTTCCTCTCAAGGAAACCAACTGTTCATTAAGTTTAACATATAGTGATATGATTTATAATGTCTAGAGTGTAGCACATAAATCATATCAAATAGCTTCCATGTCAACGCCACAATAGTAATAGGTATACAACCAATATCGCCGAGGTGCGTTTGCATAGTGGATTTTCCGTGGAGACCTCCTCGGATCTAGCCGAATCTGAACTCCTACACAAGGATCAGAGATATCCTTCCAAGCAACGTACATCTCTAGGGAAAGTACTATAGAAAATGCAAAACCATCCTATTCCTAGACAATTGTGGTCCTAAATGCATCTCTCCCGCATGCATGTCCATAAGTAATACTAGATGGAGTCGCCTGCATCCTTAGGATTGCTAAAATGGTACGTTTGCTTTGACTGTGCATCCTATCTCTAGTTTTAGTCATTTTCGATGTCGAGGCTATGTTTGGAATTCCTCACACAAATCTTCACCACTCAAAATGAACAAGAATCCCCAAATGGATTCCCACATCTTGAAATATCACGTATCACTCCATGGATTCGAGCATCTCGAGAAGATCTCGAACCTCTGCAAAGGTTCCCTGCATAAGTCTTTCGATGAATGTTAAAGATATCCTCTCTCTTGGAATACTCCTCAAGATAACAGTCTCACACAATTGCATCTTTTAAAATGATAACACTGACCTCTCCCTTAGACTTAACCTTAGGAAGGACAGTTGAACCCTATAACCTTTCACTTCACAGTCGCTTCCAAAACATAGAACTTGTATACTAGTTTTGAAATGGTATTCGATAGGTAAAACATTTACTGATCCATGTCTGTCAAAAACTAATTCAATAAATTTCCTGCTAACTGAATTCCAATTCTTTCAAAAGGAAGAGAAAGCTAGAGACATTTCGCACGAATTCTCCTTTCCAGACGTTCTCATTAATATGAAATTGTGAAGCTCTTCAGTAAATTCTTATGCTATATTTGGTAAAGTTCGATAATCAACTGATCGATTATCTATTTAAAATAATTACTCAAAAAAAATCATGATTCATATTCTTAACTCATTTCCAACTTTTCAACTTAACTATTCCCTGTCTAGCAGTGAAGTTAGGTAACTTAGAGCACTAGTTACATCAAAGACTTGCTTAGACACTTCATTCTTGAACCTCACAAATAGACTAGTCTACCTCATCGACTTTTAGTGTTATGTATAGCATTAATGATTTCTATAAACAAGTAAGAAATCAACATGATTAGCACGTTTTCAATATTTTTCGACTTACTGATCAAGAGGGAAACGGTAGGTTAGAGCTCTATTTCTCCGTCCTTACTTGAAATCAATCTTAACTTTCACAAATAAACAAACCTCACTTTGTCGAATTTTAGTGTTAAACATAGTTAATTACTTTTCAAAAAATTAATTAAATAATTAACCATTTGGCAAATCTAACCCCTTTTCGACAACATTTTTAGTCATAACTGTATCTATAGCGACTATCGTTGTAAATGTACTTCAAAATACGAGTCCTATCTAAACCAAAGTCCACCTATAACTTATGTGCTTTATTCCAAGACCTTGTCACATGTCATGCAAGTCCATTCAAGTCCATTTGAAGTCCACTCAAGTTCATATACATGGATCAAATATGTATCTTACTTTTAAATTAAGAATCCAATTCAATGTTATAACATAAGTTAACAGCAATTTAAACAACTTAAGCACCATTCAACACAGCATATGTATGTTATATTTTTCATTCAAAGTGAGGTATTAACTAACCTTTAACCTCTTAAACAACCAAGATCCAATCACCCAAGCTTAGACCCAACCTTGCAACCACCTTTGTTTCCTACTTTCCTTGTTTCCACCGTACTTTTTCGCTTCTCCCCTTACCATTGCTCACGGACTCCTCTTCCATGGTTAGAGTGGCTTCGCTTCTTCAACTTCTAACTAGGTAGGATGTTTTCAATGTTGACCTAAGGCCTCAATCCAAATTTGAATTGATTTAGACTTGATTTTCAAATATTTTTCTTTAGGAAATTATCAAGAATAAGAAGCCATTGATTTTCTCACTTAAAGCTTTGTGAATTTTTGTTTCTAACTCTATGGTATGCTTCTGCTTATATGGGCCTAAAACTGGCGCTCTATAAGCTTGGATTCACCCCCACCATGCCATTGAACTTTTACCTCCCATCACTTCTCCTTTGCATCACTTCTCCTTTATGCTAATCACCATTATACACCTCTCATGATAATATCTGTTATCCATATGGAAGCTGCTTGATAATTCCAAGATTTATGAAGAGGTACGTGTGTTAATTAGTTGCTAACATGTTTATTTGATCACTCGACAAGTGCATAAGAGTTTGAACAACTTATATCGATAGAAAAACCGTTTACCGATAAATCAATTTTCGGTTACATCATCCTTTTTTCTTCGAAAAATATATTTTTATGAAAAAATTTCAAAATAAGTTTCTTATCATTATTTATTAATTAAATGATGTCTAAAAAGGTCATAAAATCATATTTGTAACACTTAATTATATTTCAAAACGTTCCGACATTCGAAGACGAAGTGCTCGAATTTCTAGGTCACTGCATTTTATCTGAAAGATGCATTAGCAATAAATTCAGCCATATTGCCACACCGCTAGCTAAATGGCATGTGGATGTTAATACTCAAATTTTTTGACATTAGTTGTTAACTGAATTTACACATGCGAGTTGTATAACTACATTCGTAGGTTCTTTAAAATACCAAATAATAATCTTGATTTATATTTTTTTATAAATTAACTAAATTAATTAAATGTACATATTATGAATTATTTATTTATTAATGTACTAGTAGCTATTAGTGTTTTTAGGATGTTATTAGTAATTAATTGAGTGCGTATATAAAGGTTTTATATGTATGGATTGGTATACGATATCAACATGCATTTAAATTAGATGTATTATAATTAATTACCTAACAAGTTGGAAGTGTTTAAGGGTACATGACAACCTTATGAATGTGTGACCAAAGGTAGAGCGAGGATGAGGTTTTTGAAGTTCTAAAATTTTGAAACCGAGTAAATGTGAGATTAGAAAACTATGGAGAAAAGTTCTCCCAAATTTCTCTATAAATTCTTGCCTCTTCATTGTTCGAGGACCGAGCCTTCAGCCTTACCTCTACCATAGCTGCACTTCTTAGCTCTCTCCTTGGCCGAAAATTATTTTCCAAAATACAATATAAAATAAAATCTAAGATGGCATCCAATCAGCTGCATAGCTAGGAGCTCGAATATGGATTGGATCTTGGAAAGTTTACCGACTAGGATGTAAATCTAGGAAAACATCTTTAGCAGTAGCATTCTATTATCTTATTAAAATATAATCATAGTAGTATAGTTGAATGATTATATTTGAAAATTTTTATATGCAGAAACGTTGTCGAGTTTAAATGTATTGTTCTCCCTTTATTTGTACGTATATTTTATGTATAATTCACCGAAACTTTCTATATATATATATATATTTATTTTATTTTTTTTATATAAAAAAAATATTTTTATTTATGGGTGTGTATTGAAATTATAACAATTTTATCGTTTATTTAATATAAAAAATGAATTTAAATTGATAATAACATAATTTTATAAATATTCTTAGCTACATAAATATGTGCATATATTTAAAATCATTTTAAAATAAATTTATATTATATTGCTTTTGGTGGCAAAAAAGTTATATTTATATATATTATTTTATTTATAAATATAAATTTGTATACATTGTTTTAAAATAACATAAGTATATATATTAATATATACTTTTATAAATTAATATTTTAGTCTGTTAATACAAAAAAGTTTTCGTGTTATGTTCATATACTAATATGTCTCTGCGTGTGTAATTAATAAATGATTTAGTAAAAATCAAATACTATATATTTAACTATTTTCATTAATTACACATTAATTAAGTGTTGTAAAAACTAATTTTGAATTCTAATATATAATGTTGATATTTTTTATTTTAAACTGTTGATCCAGATCTATTTTTAAATTGTTTTACTAAATATACTATTTGACATTTTAAAAGGTCTTAAAATTTAAAAATATTGATTTGGTCAAAATAGTTTGTTTTTATTTAAAAAATTATTATTTTCGAAATTAATAATTCATTTGTACATGGTTTAATTTTTTTTGGATGATGTTTATACAAAAAGACAAATGTGTACACTGTAATGTAAATCGCAACACCTTCAAATGTATACATTAACCATGTACGCTAATTATGTGTTGTACATGCACTTTACATATATAGGTGTATTTGATACACTTATATTATTAATTAAATTCAAATTAATTAATCGATTTATAAATAAATTAAATAAAATTATATTATATTTTAAATATTCTAGATTGGATCTAAAATCAATTAGACTTCATAGGCCCAAAAAAGATCTAAAATGGTATGAAAATTGAATACCTATTTAACCACTGCAACCCATTCAAGTCCATTCAATGGTATCATAAACCAATATTTTATGTGGCCAAAACTAACGGTATTAAGGCTAATTTATTAAAGTACCATTCACAGTCTTTTATCATCTCGTTATAGCTGGTAATGTGTCCGGCGCATTAGACGCGCAAACGAGAAAACCAGCTTTCCTGGCACAGTTGGGAGAAAGTTAGGAAAATGTGCATTGGGGCATCACCAATGTTTAACGTCATAGTCGTTGATTTATCTCCCCTTTCTCCCTTTCAAATACCTCCGTTCAAATACGCCTTTTGCATCCCAAACACATTTCCCTTCCAACCATCTTCCCTGTATATTCCCCACCCAATACCTCATTCACTTCGTTAAGAATAGACCCTGAATTCAACCCATTTATTAGGATGTCTAAAAAGGTAGCGCCTAAGTTTAGGATTGGCTAATCAATTACTTTTGCCTACCTGGTTATTCGGATAGCCTGAAAGATGAAGTAAGTCTAAATGTTATCCCAAATATATTGGCGCAAATTGATTTGGGTCTTGTGCTAATTTTCAAAATCTGTTTTGAAATTTTATGTTATATTTCAAATTCAAAAGGTTAAGATTATGTAAGAGTTTGATAAATTTTATAAAATATTTTTCATTTTTTAAAATTAGTTAACTTATTTTGAAACTATTATTATAATTAACTAGATTAATCAAATAACTAATTAAATAAAAGTTAATCAGTTAAATCTAAAACATATATAATGATATATGTACATTTATCTTAAATTTTTAACGTAATTATTAATTAAAATTTTGAAATTAATTATATTTTGTTAATTGACTTAGAATTATATATATTACAGTGTATATATTCAATTTAAAATGTCTAAAATGAATAAAATTAAATTAATTAAATATTTATTAACGAAATTAAAATTAAATTGATATGACTTAATTAAATAGATTGGGGCTGTATAATACCAAATTAGATTTAAGTAATAAATACATACATATGGTAGGCATACCGTGAATTCGAATGTGTATAACACTTGAATCATAAGAGGATTTTATAAGAAATACGTCATTCCACAAGTCAATATTACTCAAATAAATATATTAAATTTGTGAATTTTATTATAAATGCTATCCTCTACCGTTTACGTATTGATAAATTACTTCTATATTCTCTAGTCATTAAGCAAACTCGATATATAAATGTTACATGTAGTATTATTAATATATTGATTAAACAAGTTATATAACTATATGCATTTGTTGAGCATACTTAAGGTACATATATTGTACCTAGGCCGTCACAAAATGGTAGGTACAAATGAATAATCTCGTTCGATTTTTTAAGCACACTAAAGGTCGAAATGAGATTAAGGCAAATACCATAGGTTGGGAGTTATATATGCTACATTTGATAAAGAATTACTCATTGCTTGTGGACCTATGATTTGTTGAGCAAACTCAAAGTTAGAATCTCAAGGCGGACGACTCTTAACACTCACTAAAGAAGTTAAAAGATTTCTGTATTCCTCCTAAGGCTTTGAGAAATATAAAAATCAAATAGGGGCTTATTAGTAAAATGAAGTCTAACATTTAACCTTACTAGTAATATAAGAACTGCTATGTATAAATAAACTAATCTGCTTTAATAAGTTCATGCAATTAATATAATGTATAAAACAATTATAAATTAAGATATACAAATAAAATGAATTAACATGACAATTAGGGCCATAAAATATACTTGCTAATAAATTTTTGCATGTTGCCAATTCAACACCCTATCAAGCACCTCATTATACAACCGCTAAATACGTTCATAACTTGGTCACTTACATGTTTATTTGCTCGAAACTATTTATTGTCTTCTCGGAGACTCGAACTCAAAAACAATATATAAGGAATATGACCATTTGATCCATATTCACTCATATATAAATGTTATAGGGTGAATGGTCATAGTTTGTAATGTATGAAAGTTCGATGAAATTTATTCATTCAAAAATAAACAAGTAAACCATAATTATTTAATATGATTTATTAAAATGGGGATCTTGTTGTGTTAGATGTAACATATCTAGACCAAGAGCAATAAGATATACCTAGGAATTCGATTATTGAAATTTTGGTTTGATCAGTTTATGTATAGTGTAACTTATTTGATATCCTTAAATATTAAGGAGTGCAAAATGAAATGTTGTAATGCCATTATTACTTGTAGTAAGGGTTTCATTTTGAAGATTTGGCCATTTGGAAAGGAAATAAAATGTACGAGTGTGGATGTAACTTAAAGCATAGTTAGAATGAAGAGTGTAAATCGCCACTTCTTCTTCACGAAGAATTATTGGAAACTAAAATTGTATGAAATACTAAAGATACTTAATATTGAATAAGAAATATGGTTTCTATTCCAAGTGTATATTCTTACAGAAAATTATTTTCTATAATAGTTTTTTCTTTGAGTTTAAGATATTTGATTTAAAACTTTCGATTCTAAACTAGTTATAGTGAATGAAATAAGATCCCTAAATAAATAGTTGAATGGAACTTCCTGTTTCATACACTATTATAGTAATGGTGGAAATAGTGGGAGCGTACTATACAACATTTCATTATAGATGCATTAATTTATGAAAAATTGTTTTCATAAACATACCAAATATTATTCATGTAATGATGATTGTTTTCTGTATTTGACTAAAAATATACATAGCTTTATTTCGATATAAATATTATGAATATTCATTATAAGATAAAACTATAATAAGATATTTGTTTTCATAACAAAAGTAATGCATTATAAAATATTGGGGTGTTTGAATTTTTGCAAGTATTCTAGAAAAATTGGCTAAGCCATATCTTTGAGGAATAATTCGATAGTCATATGATTATAAATAATAAGTTATCGATGAATTATATCTCAAAATATTAAGGTTGAAGCACCTATTCAATAGGACCAACAAAAGAGTTAACGAACTCTTCAAATTGATGCATATAGGTGTATTTTGTCCTTGATCTAATAATACTAAAATAGTTCCATAAATTTCGTTAGATTCATTGATGAATCATCATAGACATAAATATGTGTATTAGAAACACATGTATTATGTCTATGATGATTTCATAGAGTATAAAAAACAGATGTAAATAACATAACCTGTAAAAGAAAAGAAAATAGTTCGATTCAGTCGAATAAATGAGTGTATTGGAAAGGGTTCCAAATGTACCTAAAAACTAACAGCAAAATCAATCTCAAAAGTCACTCCTATTTATGATACATAATGATGTATTGAAAGGGAGTAATCATACTTTATTTGATAAAAGAGTGATACAAGACGAGTGAGTTTAGTTAACTTCTTTTTGTACAGTCATGTACTTAAGAGTAAGTACATAAAGTTAAATTTAGTTCATCTAAGGCGTAGTTTAAAGATCACACAAGATAATAGTTTGTAAGAATCCCTTACATGTCCTTGGTCAAAGAGTTGAAAGGCTGTGTGAGTCAAGAGATTGCATGTAATACTTGCTCGTGAGGGATCTAGTGTAGATCACCCAAAGGAGTTTAAGACCCGCCAATATTGATTGGCTAATTTACGTTATGAACATAAATTTTATGAAATAAAGCCTATAAGTTTTATATGTATAAAGGAAGTTCATCAAATGTTTATGAATTTCTATTCCATTGCATTGAGAAACAATTATTGTTTCAAGAAATGCCAGTTTCGCAACAAAGGAATTTCTTTAAGAAATTATTAGTATTAATATGGATTTGGATACGATCCAAAGATAAAACTGATTATGAAGAATGAAATTAACTAAATCTAATAGATACAAGACAATAGAATGTGTAATAAGAACTCTTGCTTATTTAAATGAAACTATAAATGTCTTATAAATGTCAAGAAAAGAATTAACTTGACTCTCAATAAGCCATGAGAATATTGACTCTGCTATATGACACAATGCACAAATCTAAAATGAATTCCAAGTAAAATTTCGAAATATGGTTCTAATAGTTGTACCTGAAGGGATTTGATCTACTGACCATAAATGTGTCTTCAAAAGAAGACCAATGTTGTTAGTAATATAGTAAAGAACGTTGATGAGAATAACATCATAAATTTAAAATGTTGAAATTAACATAACGTATTTGTTGTTTTACATGCTTAAGTTAATTTGGTTTTTGCTTGAAAATTTATCACCAATATGATTTTGAGTTTTGGTACATATATTTGAAAAAAAATTCTGAACAATGATCTAGAATAAACTGGTTGAACATAACAAGTTCGTGGGTTTCGAATTTGATCCATAAATGATAAAAAGTATCATTCGATAAGCATCAGAGTTGAACAAGTATTTTGATGGAAATATCAAATAGTTTGATTTTCATTCAAAATGCAAAGGATTGTGTGTTTAAGAAAGAACACTAAAAGGTGCATAGATATTTCTAGACTATAAGTAAACAATATATTGTGTGTTGTTAACAATGTACATGTGTTAAAATTAGTTTTAACTTGGTTATTTAATTCATGATATAGGATTTAAAAAGATATCTTTTATAATCAATACAAAAGGATGTTAGGAATGTCCCAAATGAAATACACATATACAATATTAAAATGTTTAATATGAAGCATGTAAGTTGGATTCCCTATTCATTGGCAATACCAATTATCAAACATGTTGTATTGTCCATAATATCGTATTTTACTTATGTATTTAACATATAAAGAAAGTTTGAATCCAAATAAAGATCGCTAAATGATAGTTAAGAGTATTCTTTAGTATTTGCAAAATACTAGGGAATAAAAAAAAAATGAGCTTTTTATCAAGTAATATTCTGACTCGAAATTCATAAGTGATATCGAGTACAATTAAGGTTGTAAAAATTGCTAGGTGGATGTTAAGTGGCAAGTATGGACTAGGAACTAATCATTTAAATGGGGATTAATTAAGGATTTATAAAACCTAGGATTTTTTGACAATTCGTGTAGTTTCGATAAAAAATATGTTTTGTTTAATGTCAATTAATACAGGTACAAAATTTAGGATTTTGGATGTGCTTAGGAGTAGCCAAGGAGGTAATATTGCCTAAAACAAGCTCAATGATGCTTGTACATGGCACTAAACCTTAGAAAATGCCTAACTATTGCTTAAACAAATGTTTAGTTTCTTATATGAGGTGGTAAACTTTGTCTAGATGGGCTTAGGTGAATTTGTAGCTAGTAAACCTTGTCTAGCGCCTAGGCGGAGCCTAGTCAAAGGCCTGGAAGGATTTTTGCAACAGTGAGTATGATATGTCAATATTAAATTCATGTTTAAACCTTAGTTCTGGAACATTGAGTTGGAAATGTTTCAAAACAAAAGTTATGGCTGATTCAACCAAAAAGGCTAAGTACATCGCCTTGAATAACATTAAAATAAAAGCAACGTATATATGAACACACAAATTTATAACTGAACTAGCGGTGATTCTGAATTTTGGGAATCCCACCATGCTATTATATCATAATAATATTGTGATAATGATCATGAAAGAACTTAAAACTCAATAGAATTTGAGAAAACAAACCCTGAAAGTTACATATGACAAAAGCAGTTTATCAGCTTCGAAAAGAGTTTATTAACAGAGTAGATACTTAAAACACAAAGTATATCTGCTCACTACAGGATAAGCTTGATTATTTTGAGAAAACTGAGTAGAGAAATGAGAATAAGATTCCATAATTGACCCCAAGTGTCGATTGAAGACTGGTATAGTTAGGGGTTTGCTCCAGGGACAATTTTATTTTTGAAAGCAAGGTTCTTTATTTTCTAAAAAAATTACAAAAGTTGTATGTGTGCCTAATAAGTGTAAGAGCATAACTAATTAACTACTCAAAAACACCCATACGACAACACAAACAAAATACAATCGATAGTATACAGTAGATAGTGTACCCGTCTATATGCAACAAAAAAGGAAATAATTAAAATACAAGCTATCCCTATTACTTTATATAGTTTACACTTTACTAATGATGTAAGCTAGCTTCATCGCTCTCCTATTTCATCTAGACCTAGAATTCGCTTTCGTCTTTAATGGTAGGAGGTCCAGAAAAATCATGAATTGAGATTAAATTGAATGTTTTTATCCTTCTTGTTAGTTGTATGATATTGATGGCTGGTGGTAGACCATAAGTCTGCAAAGAGTGCTTTGTTGTTTTCGATGTCAGCTAGTTTGATCTTGGCACATTTCATTCGATCTAGGGTATCCTCAACGATCTATATATTGCGAATCTGGTATGGTATATAATTTCTTTAAAACCTCGGTTGTTTCATTCATTCCTTACGTGCCAAACTACTGCCATGATAGCTATTCCAAATATAGTTGCTTTTGTTGTGTCATTAGTGATTGTTTGAGATGCTATTTTGAAAATATCATGTATACTGCATGTTAGTGAAGGAAGCATTAACTTTATTATGATGTTCCAGATGTTTTTAGAGTACCTGCATTTGAAAAACGGATGGTTTGCATTCATAATTTGTTGCTCATATAGTTTGCATGTGGGGTTGATTGTGTTGCTCTACCTTAGAATTCTTTCCTTTGTGTTTAATTTCTCAAATTAACTAATAGTCCATAGATTTCCATCTTCGTGGAATTGTGAGGACTCCATTTTAGTTTTATCAACTCAAGATTATTATTTTTTGTTCGTAAACTATTCTAGGCTAATTTAATTGAGAAATTAACTTAGGGGGTCGAGTAACCATCTCCAATAGTCTTTATAACCTTCCATGCTCACTTCAATTTTTTGAATTTCAGCATAAATGTAGGGTGGAAAACAGGAGGCATTTGTTCTCTATTCCCTATGAGAGTAGAGAGAAAATACTCTCTTGTTGGGGCCCCTCGAAATAGCCATGGTATTTTAGGCTAGTATTTCAACCAGCAAGCGACCGTTCACCCATGGGTCCATTTATAAGTTTTAATCATTTCCATTGACAATTTTTTTCAATGACGCCCTTAATATATTGTCTTGCTTTATTTATTATTTTCTACGTCGATGAGGCATTGTTATCAATTTGAAGTAACCAAAATTATTGCTTTTCCAATATTTTTTTTTCATTTAGACAGCACACAAACTATCTTAATTTGAAAAGTTCCACAACAATTTGATGATGTTGTCTTGAAACATATCTTCTAATTTTTTGAGATCCATCTCCCTCTAATTTGGGTTTACATACATAGTAGCTGCTCATACTGTGGGATTTTTTGTGCCATAAAAATTTAGCACATAATGAATGGATCCGTTATATTGTAGTTGATCGTAATCGAAAAAAATGAACCCAAAATTCAACAATTGGATATATATATGTATAATATACTTGACTAATCTTGATCTTCCCTATATTTAGCAGTTCGTAATTCCAATTTTTGAATTTTTTTTGTTTATTTCATCCAAGAGTGATCCAAAATCCCAAGTGTTAAGTTTATGTACAGAAAGAGGAATACTTAAATAAATGATAGGCAAAGCTTCCCTCTAAATATTCAAGACATTACTAATTTGGTCTTTGTTTCTTACGCCCATGCTAAAAGAATAGTGGATTTTTGATTGTTCATTTTTAAATAAGAATTTTGGTAAAAAAATTCCATTATCTCTTTAGCTGAATTAACATTATTGAGATATGCTTTAGCTAGAACAAGAATGTCGTCTACGTATAATAGTTATGCTAAGATTGGTTCAGATCTATAGATAGGGGTAATGCTACCATCTAAAAGTTCTGACTCGAATAAAATGGACATGTATTCCATAATAAAGGTAAATAGGTATGGAGATAAAGGGTCCCCAACCGTAGTCCTTTGTTACTATTGAAATGTCCACATAGAAGACCTATAATTAAGATAGAAAATGATGGAGTGGAAATACAAGAGTATATCAGGTTTGAAAACTTGTATGAGAAACCAATTGACTTCATCATATGCATAATAGATTCTCTACTGATTCTATCATATGCTTTATATAGGTCAATCTTTACACACAAATTATTGGATGTCTTTTTGTAAAGCTTCAAACTAACTCATGTGAAAATACCGAATTTTCTATTATATTTCTACCCGGTATGAATGCATTTGTATTTCATGAGATGAAATAATTCATCGAATCTTTCATTATACCATATAACAAATTGGCTAGTATCTCGTACAAAACATTACACAACAATATTGGTTTATTTTCGATAAGAGACTATGGGTTTTGTTTTTATGTATTAAGCAAATAAAAATGTGGTTTATTTCGTTAATGATTTCTACCGAGTGTATGACACAATTCATGGGTCCGGTAGGTTTAAATTTATCAATTCTCAATGTTATTTGAAATATTTTACACCAAAACCATCAGGGCCAGGACATTATAGTTTTATGTTCATTTAATTCAAATGGTTTATCCATTTCCCTTGTTGCCTTTTCTGTGATTATCTATTTGTAGACAATCATAGAAAAGTTTCTATTTATGTGATCATCATTGAATAAGTCCCTAAAAATGGTGATGGCTTCTTTTGTAATACTTTTAGTAGAAACTGAAGTATTACCTTCTTGATCAAAGAGTTGAATAGTTTTTATACCTGGAGATTTTTCACAAATCAGGAATGAAAACATTTTTTTCGATTCGTACCCTTGAGTTAACCATCTAAATTAGTTATATTGGAGACTATGAATTGATCGTATTCTAGTAAGGTCATTCAGATTCTACATACCCTTTTAAAATTCAGATTGCAATTCTTCATCATTTAGGTCTTCGCAAGGTCGATGATATAGAGAATTATTTAACCGCCTTTGCTCAATACATATACTTTTAAAATTTGTTTTGTCTCTCCGCCACCTCTTGAATGCTAGTTTAATTACTTTCATCTTTTACATGAACTTGTATAAATCATTTTCGAACAAAATTTGATTATGCCTATTTTCCACAATTTCCTAATAATCTGCTTGCTTACACCATGTATTATCATATCCAAAGGGCTTTTATTTTGATAGTGCCTTGCTAGAAAGAAAATCAAAGCAAGCAGGAGTGTGATCATTGTAGAAAGATTTTCAACGTAAACTATAAGATTGGGACAGATAGTATAACATTCGCTATTAATAAAAAGACGATTAATTTTCCTATGAAAGCACTTTTTCCCTTCTCTAATTGTAAAATTTACTCATTAAAGGAGGTTCAAAAATATTAGAAATTATCATGCATTCTAAGAATTCCCGATCAAAGCATACATCAAAGCATATATTATTCTTTCATCGTAAATAAAGTTGCATTGAAATCATCAACTATTATATTGGAGGTTTTGTGTGAGAAGCTTGTTGGTTTAAATATTCCTAGAAAATTTTCCTTTGTTCGGTCATGGTTTGTGCATTTACGAATGTGCAAATCAACTCTAATCCTTCGAGCTGCTTTAAACAACAAGTATGCGTTGCTTTCTTGTATGCATGATAAATTTTTTCCAGTATTGTGTATCCCATAAAATTAATATTCTTCCTTTTATTGCTATTTATTATCTTACTCATAAGCCTACCCTTGTCTTATCCGATAACCCACTTCTGGAATTTTGGCCACATGTAACTTATTTTCCAATACCGCAATTAACGAGAATTTTGCTTTACCTATATAATTTACAGTATCTAATTGTTTTGAAGGTGCATTCAGCCCTCTTCTATTCCGAAACAACATAGACATTAATTATCGATGTTGGAATCACTCGTCATTGCTAAGAAGGGAGAATCCTCGCTAGCTTTCATTGTTTTCTTCGATTTACGTATCTTTTCCTTGACTTGTTGAATTAATTATTCTATTTAGGGTTGTCTATAACATCCTTTAAACAAGAGGCTATGAATCCAAAAGGAGCTTTGTGTAGCTTACCACTTCGAGGATTTCTGTTTCTGTCTGTATGAGTTATGAATGAAGCATTCTATGTCTTTATCATGTTATTGTTCACATTCATTTCTTTATCATTACTTTTTGTGTTATAGCCATTGGTCATGTTGGTGTCTTGATCGTCTAAAAGGCATTAGATTCAGATCAGTAATAATTATGCATAGTGTGATTGTTTGCATTTAGATCCTTGTCACTTTTAGCCATGCTATACTCAGTGTTCATACTAGTGTTGGCTTCATATTCGCCTATAGGAAAATTAGTCGAATTCTATAGCCTATCCTCTTCAGGTATGGTTAAGTTGTGATAGTTTGAGAGACTAGCATCCTTATTTTCTTGCTGCCTACTTTCTTATAGTAAAGAATGAATTGTATTCTCTTATTGCATATGCTTATATGTTTCCATTGAGCTATTTGAGTTTGTGTTCACGTTATAAAGCTATTTGTTATGTACATTCTTCCTAAGATTTGAATAATAAGATAGTTGATTTCTTAACTACTTACTATTCTTTGAATTTCTAGTGTATATTTCTATTTAGGTTCTGAGATTATATTGTTGTTGACATTTATATTGGTGTCATTGTTGTTGTTGTTGTCTATTTGCATTGAATTATTTGAGATCTATATTGCATTATTTTGTTTTGACATCAATATCCTTTGTAATGAACATTTGCTTTTTGTATGACGGTAATAGTTATACCCTTTACATTTAATGGGATAACCTTTGCAATCCATATTTTTCCATACTATATTCTCATTATTAGACTTGTGTAGGGAAAGAAAAATTCATGTCAACCTCTATAAGCACTGGAGCAAAGGAGAAGCAAATCATTCCTTTTGTCACTTGAGCTAATTTTATAGAGGTGCCCAATAAACAAGCAATCATACCAACGGCCTCTTCGGTCTAATAATCTATGTGTAGGCTTTGTAGTTGAACCCATATTCGGATTAATAGAAAGAATTCCCACTTGAGTTTTATCCAATGCTTCCACTTTTTCATAATTGTTAATTGTTTATCATAAAAATATGGTCCATTTGCTAATATTCTTTCACACTCTTCTTGATTTCCGAACTTAATTAAATAAAAAACCATTATCTTTAAAGAAAATTTAAAACTCAGTAAAGGGCTTCCAAACACCTGTTATATAGGATTTAAGGAAGTGATAGTAAGGTTTTAGCCCCATAACATAAACTACGTTTATCTTTTTCATTTTTTTCTCTTGTGTTGTCCACCAATTGATTATTCATCTTTGCATAACAAAAGTTACTAAATTATAGGGTAAAATTTGAGATTTGGTAGATAGTTGAGACTTCCAAATCCACGATTTAATTCCATGCTTTAGGGATCTTTTGTTCGTTTGTGCTTGATCTGTGATCTAAGCTATTGTCATGAATTGTACTTTCATGCACAAGATTCAAAGGATGAAAATCAGGTTAGTTTGCAATAAATTACCTTTGAAAGTAATTCTACATGGTAAGACCATTGTACTACATCTAATAGAGTACCGCTATTCCTTGCCCTGATGTCATCCGGTCCTTCTTGCCTAAACCACTGTAAAGCCATCATCGATTGGGGGTAGGTTTGAAGGATGGTCGGGGTTTAGATATGGAGAACTTCCATATTACGGTGGTGTTTGAGAAAACCTATTCATGGTTTCTAATTATGAGATATTTTATTTGGCTTCTAGAGGCAATTTTATAATCTATTGTAAATTATAAACTCCATAATAAAACCTTATTCGAAATAAAAGATGTTTTTATTTTTATTATATATACTTGTCATATTCTAATATGTTAAATAATTATTTAATTTAAGTATATTAACTAGAAAATCTTTAAATGATATATCATGTGCTAGTAATTACAATGTCTTGTAATCATGAGAAATTTATCACATTAAAAATAACATATTATTTTAAATATTCCTAGTCATAATGTTTTAATACGTAGCTGAGATAGTTATTGGATTATTATGGAATGACTAACTCGAGAGTTTTATGTTGTTAATATAAATATGGTCAAACAAAGAATCTCCAAGTGATGATATGTTACAATTCTTTCCACTTGAAAATACTATTGAACTTCAATGTAGACACTCCATTTTGATTATAGTTAAATTATGGCATGACATCCGCTGAACAACTATAGTTAGGGTTAAGTTGAAGCATTGAAATCGAAACACTATTAAATAGAGAATTCAAATCCTCAATTATACAAGGCTAGTGTCAAGACCTATTGCAGTCAACTCAAAGTAAAAGTCTTTGGACATAGTAGTACAATTAAGAATTATTGTTGTTACTAAACTGAGGACTTTGTGTTTGGAATAATCAAGTTAAATGTGGATGGTATTGGAAATTTTACCAAAACCAAATTCCGTAAGTCTTAAAGTGATATAGTTGATGAAGAGAATTGGTATAAATAATCATCACTACTTAGTAATGCTTAAATTGGTAAAATTATATTTTACGTAAAGATGTATAAGCGATAAATTCAGCCATACTGTTACCACACTAGCTAAGGTTACATGCGAACACTAACATTTGAATAATTTGATATTAGCTGCTGACTGAATTTACACCTACGAGTCACACAACTGCATTGGTAAATTTCTTCAAATACCTCACGATTTAATCGATTTATAATTATTTAATATTTAAAATATTATTTATTTATTTATTCTATGTGCTGGATTCTATTAGTATTTTCAGGGAGCCATTGACAATTAATCGGCGCGTATATAAAAGTTATATATGTATGAAACAATATACAATACAATACCCATTTAAACTGGATTTAATTGTAAATAACTAAATAACAAGTAAAAAGTGTTCAAGGGCCCAGGACTGCCCTATGAATGGGAATAGGTAGAGCAAGGGGGGGTATTTGAAGTCATGAAATGTAGAAACTAGGCAAAAGTGAGATTAGAAAACTAAGGAGAAAATTCCTTCATAATCTCTCTATAAATCCTCCTTATCTTTTCATCCCTTAAAGATTGAGTCTTCCATCTTATCCCTACCATATCCACCACTTCTTATCTCTCCCATTAACCGAAAATTATTGTCCTAAATACAACTTTAAATAAAATCTAAGAGGTTATGTGAGCATATCCATAGTTATGAGTTCAGATATAACTTTTACATTCCATTTCAAAATATAATTTCATATTCATTACATAATCCCATTTGTGATTCCACGTTTAGAGAAAAGATAACTTTACAAAATACTTCAAGAGCGACATATAAATATGCCCACTTGGTTGATCAAAGTCAAATGCTTGGTAATTATTCAACATTGCCATTATATCCAAATAGACAAGAACAAACAACACATTTGAAAAAGATAGCTAGATTGCCTCCTCCACGTTTGCAGAAGCTTATTTGGCTAGCTGGAAACCAAAAAACCCGTAATTTCGACCTACTCAAATGAGTACCCGAGAGTCTAAGGGGAAAGTAAAAACTTCGGATCAGACAATAGTTTGGTGTAAATAATAACCTGCCATCTCGAACCAACTAGATATCTAGTGAGGCCACACCACTGCACGGAACGGGTTTTCCCCTCACTAGTAAATGAACTAAATAATCTCAACCATATATTGTGCTCTTGCATCCACAATGGTTATAATATAATAATATTTTGATATATGGATATACAGTATACATTGGATTACCCATCCTAAGTTATTAGACCACTCATCTAAATTTCAGTGATTATCCATCTTCCACTTATATGGACTACCCATCTCACATATACAAATTCTTTGTATTACCCATCACTTAACGTTTTATTAATAAATAATGTGGACTATCATCTCACATGTTATTATTACCTGAATTACCCATCTCTTACCATGTTGACTATCCTTCACTCATGGTTTAGCTATTTAAATTATGTGGACTATCCATCACACATATCTCATTCATTTAAAAATTGATGTGGACTATTTATCGCACATCCCATAGATTTCCTAGGGTAACTATGACCCTTCATTAACCTTATGGAGGCTATCCATCTCCATCATGATGTGGACTATCCATTCACATTCCATAGTTTTCTTAAGATGACTATAAACCCATCATTTAACAACTTAAAACATGTTACCAACATGTTTAACCTATTATATCTATTGGTTTCTCTAATTAGGCTATCTTCCCTTAAAGTTATAACATTTCAAAGTGACATACATTGGTATCCCTAAATGATCTATGTCAAACCCATTAAGATATACATTGGTATCCCCAAAGTTTAAAGTCAACATCATAATTTAATGGTTCACCGCCATTAGGAGTTTAAGATAGATCAATGTCGACATTAATAACACTGTTGACGGGAAGGATTAAGGCTCTCCGCCTTTAATGAAATAGAATATAACACATATGATATTATAACAAGTTGAAAATAAGGTTATCTACCGTTATATAATATAGGTTATCCTTCTTTTAAAACAAAAGTTTAGGATATTACAAAACAAATGGCTAACTACTAAAAACATAGGGTAACCGACCATCTCGAACATAGGCACATTCACCTCTTTAGAACAGTTTTAGTTTACATAAAAATGAGCCTCGTTGGCATTAAAAGAAACGATGAGAAGTCAGTGCCATGCTGCATCATTGCAAATCTTCAAACTATATAAAACCTTGGTATATAGGGTCGCCGACATTGATGCATAGCGGCCTCATGACTACTGGTGTCACCATAAAACATTTATACTTAAGTTACTTCGAATATTATAGCGCCAAAGGTATAAGTACAAAGTTAAACCATCGGTGAAGAGATGCAACTTCAACATAGATGAATCATGAGAATGCTTTGCCGTCATTAATGGGTTGCTATCTTGATTGATGCCGATGAGGTTGGAGACACTCCACAACTAACTGGGCGGTTATATGTGCTTCTCTTCTGTCATCGTCGACACACATAGATGCGAAATTGTGTCAGGCGCGACAACATCAAAGGCGACGTGGCATTATCGAAATTATAGTAAAACTTATTTCTTACTACTAAAAGAAATTTCTTTTTACCAAATCCAATTATTTGTCGAAATATGATTGGTATCCGCAAAAAAATTCGTTTTCTTTTCAGTTTTACTACCAGATAAAATTTCCAAGTTCCAAAATATTAGTAAACTAAATTAATTAATATCCTTAATTAATTATAGGTTTATATGCTTATCTGGAATAACAAATTCGTAGTAATTTGAAATCACTTAAGAAAAATCCTAAAAAATTCTAGAAGTTGAAAATACCATATTCGTTACCATATAAAAATTTCAAGGCCAAAACCCATATTTAATTATTTCTAATAATTAAAACTCGGAATTGACCCAATTTCCTCATTACGAAATTCATAAAATATTCAACTTAATTTGAATTTTTTTAAAATCAAAAACCCATCTCCAAAATATTACTCTATTCCACTTATCAGAAAATCAAAGCTGTTGGAGGAAAAAAATCTAAGGTTTTACCCTTAAGATCCACTTAAATAATTTCATAAACAATTCCATAAATCGTTGTTCTATCCAGAAAACTTAGCGAAATCATCAAAACCATTCGGATATTATCCATTGCCAAATTGAAGAACTGATAATAGAGATAGTTCTTGTATCATTCACCTTAGATTTAATTCTTGGAGTTGAGATTTATTGTTGCTTTAATTTTCCTAAGCTTGCTCTTGAATCTCTTCTAATTTAAATCCTTGTCTCCCTTGTTTTAATGGCCAACCTTTGAGTTTTCTTTTGCAATTGTTTTTAAATGAGAATATGAGTGATGTGAGGGTAAGAGGGTTTGAGGAAAAGGGTTGGTCTATTTCCTAGGTTACCCCTCTCATGCACTATATTTTTTATTAAACTTAAAACAATCTTACTTAGTTTATTAGTAACTACTTGACTTTATAAATTTTCAAATATCATTTTCCTTAGCCATTTATATTATTCTATTTAATCTATCAATTAAATATCATGAATAATGCTAAACTAATTGTTAAAAGCTCCTGCCTTAAAGAATTTCATCTTCGAAATTTAGCAAGGACTACACAACAATCATATCAAATATGCAAACAATGCTTATAGATCCTCCCAACCATAAGCCTACATACAACAAATTTAGAACATATCATCATAACAGCTCAGCATAAGTATCCAAACTCCTGTTCTTTGTCTCCCAAGTATAGTCTTTCTCGTTGTCACTCCATTGGACTTTCACTAACTTAACTATCTTGTTCTTTAATCTCTTCTCATCTCTCGGAACAACTTGAACTAGTTACCTCACAAAAGTCAGATCCGGTTCTAATACTAAATCTCTAATGTTGTCGAAGCAATAGTAGTCTCTGGATCATGCACATACTTCTTAAGAGGAGAAACATGAAACACGTTATGGGCACCTGTCAAACTATTTGGCAACTCTACTAGGTACACGAGTTTTTTGATCCTCTCTATAATAGGGAACGGTCCAATGTATCTCGATGCCAATTTCCCTGACTCTCCAAATCATACCATACCCTTCGTTGGTGATAGCATAATGAAAATGTGATCTTCAACCGAGAACTCTAAATCTTTACACCTTTTATCCGCATAACTATTTTTCCTAGACTAAGCTTCCCTCATCCTTCCTCGGATTAACTCAATCTTCTCTGTGGCTCTCTTACCATATCTGGACCAAGGATCAATCTGTCTTCGATCCCTAACAAACACGCTAGTGATTTGCGTGGCCTTCCATATAAAGATTCAAAAGGCGTCATTCCTATTCTAGTTTGACGACTAGTAGTTGGTCTTCCCATGGCCCACCACAGCATAGTACACAGGCACTCAACAAATACTCAAATATCTTATTGACTCTCTCTATCTACCCATCCATTTATAGGTGATAAGCAATAATCATCTTAAGCTTGGTACCTAATACGTCCTGTAGACTCTTCCATAATTCACTAGTGAATAAAACATCTCCATCGTTGACTATACTATAAGGAATCCCAAACAATCTAACAATATTCCTTATATACAACTTAGCCAATACATGTGTCGTCCTGATTGACTTAAGGGGAATGAAATGTGCACTTGGTCAGTCTATCCACTATGACCCATATATTTTCATTTCCCCTATTTGACCTTGGTAACCTATCAATAAAACCATGGATATCAAATCTCATTTCTAAATTGGTATATCTAAAGGCTGAAGCAATCCTCTTGGCTTCTGATGTTCGACATTCACTTGTCAATTTGCACATTACTTCATCAATAAGCATACATCCCTCTTCATGCCTTCCCAAAAGTAACTTCTCTTCATATCCTGATACATCTTAGTTCCCTCAGAATGAATCATAAACTTCGATCGATGACGCTCCCTAAGAATTTCCCACCTTAGATTTTCAACATCCAAAACACAAGGCCGTCCCTTCTTCCTTAACAATCATCTCCGATCAAGACTAAAATCTTTTATATCATCGATCTCGGTTCCACCTTCCAATATTCTAGTCCTTTTGGCTAGTAGTGGATCATCTCTCTACATAGAAGTAATTTTCGATCAAAATTGGTCGAACTTTAAAGCAATATAACATGGTAGTACTTTGACTAGAACTAGCAGTTGATCTTAACTGCACATACCTATGGTCAATGCCTCTACACCACATCTTCATATTTTCTGCTAAGTCCATCTGCAACTCTTTTCCTAATGTGTACTCAATACCAATATCATAAGCTGCTAAAAACTCTACTTACCTCTATTGTCTTATATTTAACTCTTTCTAAGAGAATAAATACCTCAAAGACTTATGATCCGTTTACAACTTGAATTATTCTCCGAAGTGGTAGTGCCTCCGCACTTTCAACGAGAAAATCATCGCTGCCAGCTTTAAATCATGAGTCGGATATCTAACTTCATGTGGTTTGAGCTGTCAAAAAGCATAGGCAATCACTACAATCCTCTGCATTAATATAGCTCCTAATCATATTCCACATGCATCCGTATACACCACCAAATCCTGATTCCCATCTGGAACAACAAACGCGGACGCATTGTTAAACAAATGCTTCAACTCAAGGAATGCTTCCTCACATTTGTTATACCAAATAAAATTTACATCCTTCCTGGTTAGTTTAGTCAAGTGTGCTGTTATTTCTGAGAAATCCTTGATAAATCTTCAATAATAGCCAGCTAATCCATGAAAATTCCATTTCTCGATCACCGTCTTGGGTCTCTTCCAACCATAAAAGCTTCGATCTTAGATAGAACGAGGGACAACCCTTTCTTTGAAACAACATGGCTAAGAAATTTTACTTTCCTCCTCTAGAATGACACTTCAAAAAATTCGCTTAAGTTGATGCTGCCTCAACTCTCATGCATAATTCTAAAATGAATCTCATGATCTCTTTCATCCTTAGAATATATCAGAATATCATCAATGAACACCAACACAAACCCATCCAAGTGCTCTTAGAAAATCCAGTTCATTAAATCCATAAAGAAAGCAGGCGCATTATTCAATCCGAATGGCGTCACTAACCACTCATTTGAATAATATCTCGTTCGAAATGTTGGTAAAGGAATACTGTCCTCCACCACCCTCAATTGGTAGAATCTTGTCGCCAAATCCTATTGAGAAAATACTTTGGCTCCACTCGAATGATCAAATAAATCATCAATTCTAAGCAAAGAATATCGATTCTTTATTTTCTTCTCATTCAGCTTACGATAATCGACGCATAATCTTACCGACCCATCTCGTTTCTTTACAAATACCAAGGTCACTCCTTACGGCGGGCAGCTTGGTTAAATAAAACTCTTTCCTTCCAAGTCCACTAGCTGCACCTTTAATTCCTTCATCTCAGTAAGTGTCATCCTGCTCGGTAGTCTACTTACAGGTTCAACTCCAGGTAGAGGATCTATTTGAAACTCAATAGCTCATTACGGTGGTGGTTCTCAACTCAAAAATATTTGCAAGTTCCCTTGCAACCAAAACCCATCGTCTTCTACTTTCATTGCTCCCAACAAAGTACAAATATCTCCATTCGACTTATCCACTGAATATATAATTCGATCACTACTATCAGGGTGTCCAATAGAGGTTTCATATCCTGGCAAAATATCATAGCATCAAATTTGCTCAACCAATCCATACCCAAAATAATCCCAAAACCCGCAAAATCAAACACATATAAACTACAGGTAAAATTATAACCTAGTAACCCAAATTCTAGTTAGTCACATCTCATACATAGTTGCATATCCTCCTACTGGATTAGCTAACCATAAGGAAGTGACAAGGTAAGATGGTTCTAAACATAACTTGTCCACCAAAACTGAGATATAAACAAATGCGATGCACTGGTATCAAATAGTACCCTAACTGGTATGCTATGAATCAAAAGCATACCTTTTATCACCGACTTTCCTTTCTTAGCTTTTATTGGTCTTAATGTAGATGGTTCCAAAGCAAACACCTTCCTTTTATTATCCCTGGCCGCTTCGGAACATTTTTTCTTGTAATGCTCATCTAGTCGAAGTTAAAGAACTTCACATTCTAGTTGCCCACAACCTCTTGCCACCACCTAATCGACACTCATTAGCATAATGCCCCTTATTATTACTCTTGTAACAAGCAATGTTACCTTCTTTTTCTTAGCAGTTTCACCCTTCCCAGTTCCCTTAAAGAATTTCCTCTTTTTATTTTGGAACTTTGGGTGCAAACTAGCTTCTCTTTTCCAAAAGTAGAAAGCTTCTCCTCATTCCTGATTGTCATCTCCACTGCTACATTTGATGGATCCTGAAGATGTAGTATGGTCGCCCTAGAAATCTTCGATCTTAACTCCTAGATAAACCGCTCATTCCTCTTGATAACGGTGTCAATAGTGGCATACCCATACCTGGATAGCTCATCGAACTTAGCAATGTATTCCAACGCTAACATTTTTCCCTGCTCTAACTCTATAAACTTCGTGAGAAAGGCTAACTTGGCTACTTTAGACAAAATCCTTTCTTCAAATATCCTTCAAAATTATCCCCAAGTCAATTCCTCTTGTGGTACCCCTATGGTCACCCCGTTCCACTAGAAAAAGGTAGCGCCTTGCGAGAATCTCGAAGCCAACCACCTTTTTTGTTCATCTCTCAAACCTAAATCAGCAAAAATTCTTTCATGATGTGTTAGTCAATTCTATACTTTATTGCATCCTCAGTCCCCAGAAAAGGCTTCCACATAAACTGGGTTAATCTCGAGTCAATTTAGCATAGTTATTACCGACCAGCATTACGGGATTGACTCCTCCTACATTAGCAGCATTTTCTTCAGCTACTCCTATAGCTACTCCAGCTTGCATCAGATTGACGAAGAACTGTACATCACCCCTATATTTACTGGTGGGTTGCAACATCTACATCAGCATTTGCATTTCGATTAGTTTTTTCCTGTCGACCCGGACTCCTTCTATTGCTGGACCGAGCATTTCCACTGGTAGTGGTGCTTCTACCACCTAGATTCACTCTTACGTCTCTTGCTTCCATAACTTTCTTTCTCGTAAATCTACATATGAGCCTTAGTAAGATACAAAAGCACAGTCTAGGAGAGAGGGAAGATTAAAGACAAATACATGCTTATATATAGCAAATACAAGTACATTATTATAGCATTATTATATAACCCAATCTTGTTCTCTAATTCATTAGGATTATGTTTTCAAAAGCTCTTTTAATCTTTTAAGTTTTACATAAACCTATGCTTTAATACCAACTTGTAACATCCCTCATTCAGAGACCTAAAACTAACCACTACACATGCTGTATTCATCTGTTATTAATTCCCGATGAAAAAAATATGTCTATGTTAATCATATCAATAATCAGGAGCATATGAGTATGGAAAATTTTCAACACAATTTAGAAATAACTTATGCATTCCATTTCAAAATATAATTTCATATTCCTTATATAGTACTATTTGCGATTCCACGTTCAAAAAAATATAACTAAACAAAATACTCCAAGAGCGACATATGAAGATGTCCCCTTGGTTGATCAGAGTCAAATGCATTGTAATTATTCAACTTTGCCATTACATCCAAATAAACAAAACCAATCTACAAAATGAAAATAGATAAAGCTCTTAATATCTAAACTACCTCTTATAAGTCTCCGTGATACCAAATGTAACGACCCAAAATTTTCGAAGCCGAAAATTCCAGATAGTTATGAAAAAGAAGAAAGAGATAGAAGAAGAAGAAGATCAAAAACATCAGCATCTCACATTCATATCAGGAATATCATCTCATTCAAGCATCCAATACCATTCAATCACCCATACACAAAGTTTAACCGCAAACAAATCAATTCAATTGATTCTAATTGAATTTCAAACCTCAATCACTTAGATTTCTTCATTAATTAATTCCAAACCAATTAATTAATCAAATCTTCCATATTCGTTCATCTTAATTAATCACCCTGGATTAATTATCCTTCAATTTCATTCAAGTAATTATCTTTAATTCATTTCACGATATTAATTATTCTTAACCCAAATCAATAAGTAATCTTAATTACCTCAGGAATTAATTAACTATTTTAATTACATTAGTCCATAATTACTTATATTAATTAACTTCTCATAAGTCACTTGTATTGATTTATTTTCTTAACTAATCAATCTCTATGTACATCATTGATTATATAAATGAATGATTTCTCATTTATATTTCAATTTATTCTAATCTAATTTAATCACATTAAATAATTAATCATTAATTAAACGATAAATATTAGTTATTCTTGATTTATCTCAACCGATGATTAACTATCTTTTATTTACTTTATTAAATAAATTAATTACTCCTTAATTAATCATTTTTAATTAATCTCTTGATTAATTCCACAAGGTACTTATATTTTATTAATTTCATTAAGCAATTATTTATCAAACCACCCAATGATCATTTCAATTAATTTAAACCCAATTAATTAACCAAATAATAAATTAATTTAATTTATTAAGTATTCATTAAATTATCCTATTTATTTAATGAATCACCAATCATTAAATCTTTATTGATTTTAATCTGAACCATTTTCTTATTTACGATTTAAGTTTAAAACCAATTAAAACCCAAATCCTTCGAGTCAAACAACAATCAACACGAGAACCAACCAAAATCAAAGTCACATCATTATCAGTGCACATCCAATCAATTTAATCATTCAAACAAACCATTTAAATCTAAATAAAAATCCAACTGAGTGAGATTTACTCACCTTTGATTTTGTTAGCATACGTTTCCAAATCCAGCTTGTTTCTTCTCAAATTTCAAACCTTGTATAACATTTATACGATTTATTAATATTTGGAATAGATCAAACCATTTACTATTATTTTATTTGATTTAAACTAATAACTTGGTAACTAATATAATTTAGATTTAATTAAACAAATAAATCCTCACTATTTCAGAATTAAACCCATAAGTGAACTGTGAATAGGTATATTTACTTTTCTTCGGATCTACACATATCAAAAGAGCCTATAGACATTTCAAAATCAAAAATCTACTCTTTTATAGATCCCACAACATTTTAAAGTCCTATTTTATTTAATTTAAAACAAATCTTATTTTCCTAATCTGCAAACATAATAATTTAACGAGGAAGAATACCTTACCGCTCACTCCAACATGCCACCATCTGAAATCTCGTGAATAACTCCATGTCATTGCCGCATGGCGAGGTCCTCTGCCTTTCCTACAAGCGCCACTCAATCACACAATTTCATTTCCGAACTAGTATCATCCACCCGACTTCCTAGTGCGGACAAAGATCTGATTTCTTGATTAGAAACCGTCATTCCCCTTGCATAGCTATAACTATAATAGAGAATATCCAGAACCAATCAATAATCCATATCCAGGTTCGCCATCGAAAATCGAGTGAAAAAGATCCCACTCGGATCGATATATCTATCTCGAAATTCTATGCTCGAATCTGGATCAAATCACTATGCGAATAGAATAACATACGTACACCCTACGTATTTATCTTTATTGGTTATTAGCCAGTTTACTCGTCTAACTGAAAACCTAAAAACTCTTACTCCTAACCTACTCAAATGAGTTTCTAAGAATTTAAGGGAAAAGGACAAAAACTTTAGGTCAGACAATAGTCTGGTGTGAATAATAACCTACTATCTCGAAACAATTAGATATCAAGTAAGACCAGCTACTATGCGGAACATTTTTTCACCTCACTAGTATCTCTACTAAAATATCTCAACTATATACTATAATTCTGCATACACAATGGTTCTAAATAATAATATTTTGGTATGCAGACGTGCAATATACACTAGATTACCCATCCTAAATTATTAGACTACTCATCTAAATTTCATTGACCATCCATCTTACACTTATATGGACTACTAATCTCTCATATATTAATTCTTTATTTTACCCATCCCCTACCATGTTGACTACTCATCACTCATGGTTTCATTAATAAAATTATGTGGACTATTCATCTCATAGGTTATTAGTAATTGGATTACCCATCCCTTACCATGTTGACTACCCGTCACTCATGGTTTAAATATTTAAAGTATATGGACTATCCATCACACATATCCCATTCATTTTAAAATTGATGTGGACTATCCATCATAGATCCCATAGTTTTTCTAGATAACCATGAGCCCTTCATTTGCCTTATAGAGACTATCCAACTCCATCATGTTATAGACTATCCATCCACATCCCATAGTTCTTATCGGATGACTATGAATCCATCATTTAACAATTTAATCAATGTTACCCACATGTTTAACATATGTCTATTGGCATCTCTAATTAGATTATCTCTCCTTAAAGTTACAACATTTTAAAGTGACATACATTGGTATCCCTCGATGATCTATGTCAAATCCATTAAGGTATACATTGGTATTCCCAAAGTTTTAAAGTCAAAATCAAAATTCATTTGGTTTACTGCCATTAGGTAGTTTAAGATAGATCAATGTCGACGTCAATAACACTATCAACAAGAAGGATTATAGCTCTCTGCCTTTAATGAAATAGAATATAACACATGCGATATAAAAACATGGTTTCACCAAAGTTATCAACCATAGGGCTATCCAACTTTTTGAAAAAAATCTTATGATATTACAAAACAAATGGATAACTGCTGAAAACATAGGGTCGTTAACATCTCGAACATAGTCCCTTTTGCCTCTTTAAAATAGTTTTAGTTTACATAAAAATGAGCCTCGTTGGCGTAAAGAGGAAGAGATGCGAAGTCAATTCTGTGCTGCATTGTTGCAAATCCTCAAACCATATAAAACCTTGGTATATAGGGTCGTCAACACTGATGCATAACGGCCTCAGGACTATCGGCGTCACTATAAAACTTTTATACTTAAGTTACTTCGGCTATTATGGCACCAAAGATATAAGTGTGAAGCTAAAACATTAGTGAAAAGATGTGGCTTCAACATAGATGAATCACGAGAATGCTTTGCCGTCTTCAATGGCTTGCCTTCTTGATTGATGTCAACAGGTGTTTGCACAAAAAATGGACAAACACCTCCAAGTCGTGTTATTTAGTCGATTATATGTAATTTTCAATGATTTTAGATGAGTATGTAAATATGAGAAAAGTAGGGGCTGAAATGTAAAAGACACACAGATTTATAGTGGTTCGGCCAGAATGTGCCTACGTCCACTTTATATGTTATTATCTTCTTTCTTTCAGGTTACAAGTACAATGCGTTGTATACAAGTGTATGAAAGTAGTTTGAAAGTTCCTTCCTTGCTTGAGCTCTCAAACTTGTCTGCCATTGTTGTACCCCTGCCCCTCTATTTATAGAGTGAGGTAGGGGGCAGGGGTCTTGGAAGTATATAGCTGCTGGTGGGCCCGGGCTGAAGCAATCTGGACTGGCAATCATCTGGTTCGGCGGAGATCCATTCGGTGGTGAGGTATGGTTTTGGCTCGGTGGCGTTGGTCCGGCCATGCACGATTCGGTGTTGGTGGTCCGGTCGTGGAGTGGGATGGTGGTCCATTCAGCATCGAGGTAGGTAGTTGGTCCGGTGATGGCCATGGTCCGGTGATGGCCCTGGTTCGGCATGCATGGGAGAGGCCGAATGGAACATGGAGAAGGTTGGTCCGGTGGGGGTGAGAGCTGTGCTTTGCCGAATGAGATGATGCCGAATGAGGTGATGCCGAATGAGGTGATGGTTGAATGGAGGCTTGGGTCGAACGAGCTTCTTTATGGAGAATGTCGGATAGACTTCTAGGTTAGTATTGAGCTTCTTGGCTGTCGAACGAAGTGGAGGTTGCGAGCCCGGGTGAAATTGTGACTTCCTGGTCCCGAGATTTTCTGGGTGAGAATTCGCCCAACATTTGCCCCCCAAAGTGGGGCACGTGCTTGCATGTGTCGCGCTTTGTTTCCCTGTGGTAGAAAGGCTTGTTTCGTAATGCCATGGGCTGGATGTTCGTATCCTGTTAATGTCCTGCAAAGAAATTTTCAGTTTTAGCGTGATTTCGAATAACGACCGTTCATGATCGAAATATTCGAGTTGAAGTGGACTGTGCCGTTAAGGACGATAGAGTGAGCCCCGAAGGGGCTTGGCATCGTCGATGCCTGGTTTATGTTTGTGAAGATGGTTTATTGCCAGCTTCAGAGCATGCCTAGGGACCGTTCGCAACCCCGTACATGTGTAAGTAGCTTAGCCATTTCATAATAATTATCAAATATCCATATGACCGATGGGCTTAAAAAGGCGTGTCAAAGTGTAAATTCCCACGACGATAGGGTTAATAACCATTCAGAGCGTGCCTATGGACCATTCGTGGTCGCATACACGTGTAAACGATTAATCCATGTTAGTGAGAGTTTTACGACTTATTCACCGTTATCATAATCTTATTTTATTAGTTAGTTCTGGAGTTCGGTACTTATCTGCATGAGGCGCTCTGTATGCCCCTAGTTCCTGGTTGTTGTTGGCAGAGAGAGAGTTCATTCGGCTTTGTGTTTGGTCCGGCTGTTCTCATCCGGCTTTTGGTTGGTCCGGTACCGAACTAACTGGTTCGGCCGTCCTGAGCTCGCCTATATATAGAGGCTACACCCCCCTTGGTTTTTCCTTACCGAATCAGAGAGCCGAATCAACTGTACTGCCGAACCAAATCTTCTGCCGAACCAAATTTCTACCGAATCAGGTACGTACTCTATTGCCGAATGCCTCTTATTACCGAATGGCTCAGAATGCCGAATACACACGTTGGTTCTCAAATGCCGAATGAACATGGGACATAGGTGCCGAATGGGCTTTCGTCATTAGGGCCGAATGAATTTACTTGCACTGTACCACCGAACGAATTCGTATACCGGATGAACTCCTAATGCCGAATGGAATTTCCGAATGAGGCATATACCGAATGAGACTCGAAAATTTGAATCTTGAGCGAAATCTTAGGCTTTTATACGCTTGCTTTATATACTTGCTTGTTTGTGTTTCTATACTTCTTATTCTAATCTCAAGTCTTTCTTGTGCTGCAGAAAATGTCTCGCAAAGCGGAAACACGATCAGACAGAAAGAAGTCTAGAGGCACAGGAGAGCCTTCTTCTTCCTTGCCCCCAGTCCAACCAGGATCCGGGCACCGACCTATTCCGAGGTCTCTAGTCGACGGATATGGTCCACAGGAACTTTTGATCTCTCCCCCGGATTGCTTTCCTAGCTCCCTAAAGGAGGAGCAACTTGACGTCATATCCCGTTCCTTTGGGATAGATAGGGCCCTTATGCTGCTGCCGGGAGATGGAGTGATGCCATATAATCCTCCCGAGGGCTACTTCGCTTTTAGCAGATACCATTGTATGTGCGGTGCTATCCCCCTATCAACGCTTGGATAATTAGCTTCACCACATATTTGAAGGTGGCTCCCTTCCAGCTTCAGCCTAATTCTTATGCCATCCTGGTGAGCCTTTTTGTTATCTTCCAGAGGAGGTACGGGCGTCCTCCTTCTAACCGGGAAATCCGATACTTGTACAACCTGAGAGGCTATAAGAAGGGGTCTCCGTACATTAGCCTGGAGGCGGCCGTACCCTTCAAACCAGTTCTGGACTTGTATTTCAAGTTCACCATGTTCAAGAAGGAGTGGTTCTTCGTCAAGGACGATGCTGTTTCTTTCCGCCTTTTCACTTCCGGCTGTAAGATTGATTTCATTTATATTTTTCATGTGTTTTGACTGTAGTGTTTTTTCTGACATGCTTCTATTTCTGGCTAGCGACAGGTGGTATTGCAGTCGTGGAGGATGATTCCTTAGTGCGAATGGCTGCTGAACTAAAGGCTATTCCGGCACGGGACCGGTCGGCCTCTTTCTTGATCAGGAACGCAACCCTCTTGGAGTATAATTTGATCTTACCGCGCCAGTCCGTGGTTAAGCAAAGGGATACGGCTGAGGAGAGGGCTGCTAAAGCTAAGGAGGGGGCTACGGTAAAGAGCGGTAAGAGGGAGCCTTTCGCAGCGCGTCCTGCGGTTGGGGGGAAGAAACTGAAGAAGTCCGATGGCCCTTCTCCAAGTACTTGCCCGACTGTCCCGGAGGAGGAAGGTGTGGAAGAGGAGGAAGGAGGCGAAGTTGGAGAAGGGTCGGAGGGTGGAGGAGATGGCGACGGTCAAGGTGGTAGTGGTGTTGCCGCTCTAACCTCTGAGCAAGACCTCGAACTGGATGAGGCTCTCCGTCGGGCCTTCGGGGAGTCGGAGGGAGAGTCGGAAACGGAGAAGGAAAAGGAGAAAGAAACGGAGAAGGCAAAGGAAACCGGCAAAGCTGTGGCTTCAGCTAGGGTGACTCCGGCGACGCAAGGTGAACTTTTGTCTTCTGCCGATTCCATTTTCGATAGGGACTTAGAAATTTTTTACGGTTCACTTCCGTCCTGGAATGAGATCCAGGACTTATTGCAGTTTCCCACTCCTCCGCCGGGTTTGTATAATAGATGTGTCTCCTCACTTTTCTTTCTTTTTAACTTAGCACATTTTTTGAATTGCGGATTATTGTATGTTCGTAACACTTGTTCTTTATTTCAGGGGCAGGCCCGGCAGTTAAAACGTCGGATGTTCGACATCGTCTTGAACAATTTAAGTCGAGGAGAGCTTCTGCGAAACCTTCTACTGATCGCACTGGGGACGTAGTCAAGTACCGCCCTCTTCTTGGGGTCATCGAAGAGGGCATTCAGAAAAGGAAGCGGAGCCGTTCCTTATTTGAGTCTTCTTCTGCTTCGCAGCTTCCTACTCTGCCTCCCCCTACTCAGCCTCCTCGTGATACTACGGAGGAGAGCACGGAGCCCTGCCCCCCCTCCTCCTCCTTCCAAGAGTTCTACTGTCATTCATATAAGGCGTCCCGATGTGCCTCGCCCCGTGCCTCGTGACCCTTTTGCCGGTCATCCTGATTTAGACCCAAGTTTTCGGGACATTTCATTCGATGAGACCACGGGCGAGCACCTACTTCCCCGCAACCCCATGGTAAGAGTGCTGGACGAGGCCAAATCTTTAGATCTTGATTTACTTACTACACGGGTAGTCACCATGGGGGATGAGGCCAAGGCTAATATCGACCGGGTGGCCGTAGAGACCAAGAAGTTAATGGAGCATCATGCTAAGTTGGTCAAGGCCGGGGAAGAGATCGGGAGTGCTAACATTCGGTTGAGGTTAAAGGTTGCCGATCAGGCCAAGCAACTCGCCGACCAAGCCATCCAGATTTCCCAGCATGAGGAAGCCTCCAAGCGTCTGAAAGAGACCATGGAGAAGGCCAGTAGGGCGGAATTACGGAAGATGGAGGTCGCTTGCAGGGAACGGATTAACATAGCTATCGCAACGGTGGATGAGGTTCGAAATGCGGATCTCGAGCGGGTGGAGGAGTTGTCAGGGAGGCTCGAGGCTGCGGAGATGGCTCAGGCCGAGTTGAAGGAGGAGATGGAGGAGATGAGGAGGTCCCTCAAGTTGAAGGAAGAGGAAATGAGGAGGTCACTCCAGGCTGACTGCTTGAGATACCAATCAGAGAGGGACGTCGCCATCACCAAGTTGCAAGCTTCCGAGGCCCGGGTGAGGGAGTTTGAGGAAAACGAGGGGATGATGGATGAGATGTTGCAGGATATGTACTTCCACACTTGGAAGGAGGGCGGCTTGTCTTGGATGGACGATTACCCTCGGGTCATGGCCAAGGTGTATCTCCAGGCTTTAGAGGAGGCCAGGGTGAATGCGGGTAAGGAAGGCGGAGAGGCTTTCAACTTGAGTGCGGTCACTGCTCAGTTCTCAAAGGAGGAGCAAGCGGCGGTGAAGGAGGGGATGCGGCTACTCGCTGCAGAGGAAGCGGGCGTGCAGTTGGATGATGAGGATCAAGCGGCGGATGCTGGTGAGTTATTCTTTTCCCTTTCTTTTCTTTTCGTGTTTTCATAACTTGATCGTTCGTTTAATGAATTCCTCTTCTGATCTGGACAGGTGGGACTTCAGATCCACATGCTGGGGGCTCCGATCCTGCGGCTAAGTAGGCTGGGGGAGTTGGTGATGGAGTGTGGATGCATCTGCCATCTATTTGTTTCTTTTTTATCACTGTTCATGTTAGTCTTTGATATGCAACTGTAATAAAATTATTTGCAAAGAATAACTTCGTGTGATCTTATAATATAAGCTGATTTTGTCATGTTTAAATGTTGTTGCTATCTTTATGTGCTGTGTGAGAAGTATAATTATGTATATGCCTGTGATTCCACTTGTGTTTGATGTTAAGTTTTTGCTTGAAATATAATTTCACGTTTTGCAATGTCAGTGTATGAATAAGTTATAGTTACGCATTTATGTACAAGAGAAGAGAGTACCGCCCTTTATGTTTTATTCGCAGGCGTTAGCTTTGAGTGTCTTGTGTAACTGTTCACGGGTATAGCCGAGCGCCCTGCTACCCAGCACGCAGGCTTAGAGCCTCATGAGTGAATGCTTCCTATTTGGTTTCCTGTACTTTAGAGTTTGTTATACAGGATAGGAGAAAAATATTTAAATGAAATGGAAATATAGTAAAAGTAAAACTTCCAGTCACGGAAGGCCGTCGATGTGCTTAAGTTCGTGGCAAACGGGTTTTGTAGTCACTTTCCCTAGCTGTGGGTCTTGGAGACATTTGTCACCCATCTTACGCCTCCGCGGGGAGTTTTCTTTTTTACCACAGCCGCACTTAAGACACATCGGAGCCGAGATCGCGCACGGTAACTACCCGAACCATTATGGTCCGTAATCGTGGGTATTATTCGATTTACCGTGGCCGGCTAGCGTGGGTGCCGTTGGCCGTGAACTACCCCTGGCTGGCCACACCTTATGTTGGGGCTTAAAGTAGGTTCACAGTTACCGACGAGCCGAACGCCGTAATGAGCTGCCATCGGCTATAGTCGGCCTTTATGATGACTTATAATCGGCTCATTACAGTTGGCTTTGAGGGCAGGCGCGCAATGAGTTAACCCGCAGCAGAGGGATGCTGGGGCAAAAGAGTCTCATTGGCGAGTGCATAGAATCGTAGCGTACCTGTTAGGCCTAGTCCAGATGAGGCCGCGGTGCGACTTGAGTGGAGATGCCATAGAATTTTGTTCAACAGAAAGGGATAACGCTTAACAAGTAGCCAAGACATAAAGGAACAAGTTAAAAAGAGACAAGATTTTTTAAAGTGGTTCGGCACGAAAATGCCTACGTCCACTGATTCTCTTTGTTAATTCACTTCATATGGGCAGTACAAGTTAAGAAAAGTATCGACGGAGGTGTCGGATGTTCCATGCCCTCTGGAACACCTCTCCGTCCACTGTTGACAAAATGTAAGCTCCGTTGTGGAGATCTTTGTGAATTACATATGGTCCGTCCCAGATAGGGTCCAGTGCCCCGGGGCGCGGAAAGATTCGCCTGAGGACAAGATCTCCTTCTTGTAAGCTGCGATGCTTGACTTTGGAATTGTATAGTGCTGCCACTTTTTGTTTGTGAGCTGCTGCTTTGAGTGCTGCATCGTTTCTCCTTTCCTCAATCAGATCCAAAGACATGAGGAGGAGTTCTTCGTTTTCTTCTGGGTTGTAGTGGATCCTACGGTGGGAAGGCACAATAGTCTCAACTGGGAGCATTGCCTCCGATCCATATGCCAAAGAGAAAGGAGTATGTCCCGTTGATGTTCTGAAAGATGTGCGGTATGCCCATAGTGCCGTAGGAAGTTCGTCCACCCAAGCGCCTTTTGACTTTTCAAGTTTCTTCTTGATTAGGGTTTTGAGAATTTTGTTGACAGCTTCAACTTGTCCGTTTGCCTGAGGGTAAGCTACTGATGAGAAGCTTTTATGAATTCCATGCTCTTGGCACCAGTCGGCAAATTCTTCGCTGTCAAATTGGAGTCCATTGTCTGATACGATCTTGAGGGGGACTCCATACCTGCACAGAATGTTTTTGATCAAGAAGTTGATAACTTTTGCTGAAGATATTTTATTTAAAGGTTCCGCTTCCACCCATTTGGTGAAATAATCGACTGCCACTATAGCATATTTGGCTCCGCCTCGGCCCGTTGGCAGTTCGCCAATTAAGTCAATTCCCCATACAGCAAAGGGCCAAGGGCTGGTCATTTGAGTAATTTCGTTTGTGGGTAGTCGAGGGATCTTGGCGAACTTCTGACATCTGTCGCATTTCTTAACGAAGTCTAGGGCATCTTTGTTTAGTGTGGGCCAGTAATATCCATATCGGAGTATCTTTCTTGCCAAAGTCTGTCCTCCAGTGTGATCTCCGCATCCTCCCTGATGGATGTTTGTTAATATCTCCTTGGCTTCCCTTCCGGCGACGCATCTTAATAGGGGGCTAGAGAAGCCACGCCGGTAGAGGATGCCTTCTTGTATTGTGTAGTAGGGAACTTTCCTCAAGATCTTCTTGGCTTCGTCACGCCTGTCGGGTAGTATGCCATCTTGCAAATATTTCCGGATAGGAGTCATCCAGGTTCCTTCTTCGATTGCAGTTATCAGATTCGCTTGTTCGAAACTCGGGGCTAGCTGCCTTGAGATTGCTAGTGCTCCGGGAATGGTGCTGTCCTTCATACTAGCTTGCTTTGCAAGTTCATCTGCCTCTTGGTTTTCTTCTCGAGGAATGTGTTTGATTAGATAATGGTCCAATCGATCGAGCAGCAGTCTGGTTTTCTTTAGGTATGCTGTGAGCCGTTCTCCTCGAGTCTGGAATTCTCCTAGTACCTGGTTTACGATAAGCTGAGAATCACTATGAATACATAAGGAATTGATCCCAATTTCTAGGGCCAGTTCCAATCCCGCTATTACTGCTTCATATTCAGCATCGTTGTTAGTGGCCGTGAACTCCAATCTTAATGCATAGTACAACTTTCTTCCCCTGGGGGTGACGATCACAATACCTGCCCCCGAGCCTTGTTCGTTCGATGCTCCGTCTACAAAGAGGTTCCACTTGATGTTTTTTGCTACTTCGGATTGTTCCTTGCCTTCGTTGGTAGTGAATTCGGCAATGAAATCAGCCATGGCTTGTCCTTTGATAGCGGTGCGGGGATGGTAGGTGATATCATACTGACTTAGTTCGATGCACCATTTGAGGAGTCGCCCAGAAGTGTCAGGACGATGGAGCACTTGTCTTAGTTGTTGATCGGTTAGAACCCTGATGGAGTGAGACTGGAAGTAGTGTCGCAGTTTCCGTGACGCGATCAATAAACAATATGCTAACTTCTCAAGTTTAGGATATCTGGCTTCTGCCCCCGTAAATCTCTTGCTTACAAAGTAAACCGGGCGTTGTGTGCGGTCTTCTTCTCTTACCAAGGCGGCGCTTAGAGCATGAGATGATACAGCGAGGTATAGGTATAACACTTCACCTTCATTTGGAGTTGAGAGTACTGGTGGTCTCTGAAGGTGTTCGATTAGGTTGAGGAAGGCTTTTAAGCATTCGTCGGTCCACTCGAACCTCCCTTTGTCTTTCTTGAGTGCTTCGAAGAAAGGGACACACTTGTCAGTTGCCTTGGAAATGAATCTGCTTAGGGCGGCCACCTTCCCGTTTAGGCTCTGCATTTCTTTTCGAGTGGAAGGTATCCTTATTTCTTTTAAAGCCCGGACTTGTTCAGGGTTTGCTTCGATTCCTCTGGCGTGGACGATGAATCCTAAGAATTTTCCCGATGAAACTCCGAAGGAGCACTTTAGAGGATTCAGCTTCATTCCATACCGGCGAAGTACCTGAAACATATCGTCCAGATGGCTTACATGGTCGTTGGCTTTCCTGGACTTTACCAACATGTCATCCACATATACTTCCATAGTTCGTCCTATCAGTCCTGCGAACATTTTGTTGACGAGGCGTTGATAGGTAGCTCCAGCATTTTTGAGTCCAAAAGGCATGACTTTGTAACAATATAATCCGCGGTCGGTGATGAAGCTAGTGTGGTCCTGATCGGGAGCGTGCATGGGGATCTGGTTATATCCGGAGTATGCATCCATAAAAGATAGGAGTTCGTGCCCAGCTGTGCTGTCTACGAGTTGGTCAATTCGGGGAAGTGGGAAGCAGTCTTTCGGGCAAGCGTCATTCAGATTGGAGAAGTCAATACATGTTCGCCACTTTCCATTGGCCTTTTTTACTAGCACCGGGTTAGCGATCCATTCTGGGTAGATGGCTTCCCGTATGAAGCCATTAGCAAGTAGATTTTTTACTTCCTCATCAAGGGCTGCTGATCGCTCTGCCCCCATGCTCCTCTTTTTCTGCTTTACTGGTACCTTGGTGGGATCGATGTTCAACATGTGGCATGCTATGTCTGGGGAGATTCCTGTCATATCGGCATGGGTCCACGCAAATACATCTAAGTTGTGGCGGAGGAAGTCAATGAGTTGATCCTTCAATCCCGTTTTCAGCTGAGATCCGATTTTTAATAGTCTACTTGAATCATGCTTATCTACCGATACGAATTCCATAGCCTCTGCAGGCTCGGCGGTAGCCTCCTCCTCTTTATCCCTGGGGTCTAGTTCATTGAAGGGATCGCTTGTGTATCGAAGAGGAGGGGCTCTCTTTAGTTGCTATGCCTCCAAGCTTTTCATGCAGAGAGTAGTCTCTGCATCTTTTCCTTTATTCTTTCTGCGGTTATTGCGAAGTTCAGTTACGTAGCAGTCTCGGGCAGCATCTTGATCTCCTTCTACTTCTCCTACTCCGTTGTCTGTTGGAAATTTCATTTTCAGGCACCAGGGGGCTAACACAATCTGAAAGTCAGACAAGGCTGGTCTTCCCAAGAAAGCGTTGTAAGCCGAGTGGTTTTCTATTAGCACGAACGTTTGTTTTCGCACAACGGAGCGGGGATGACTTCCTATTTCGACGAAGAGGTCAAGTTGCCCGAGAGGCATCTTTGCATCTCCAGTGAAACCGTGCAGTGGTTTGTCACAGGGGGATACATCCTTCATTGATAACTTCATTTTGTCGAAAGCATGTTTGAACAGGATATTAACGGAGCTTCCCGTGTCTATTAGAATCCGAAAAACTTTAGCTGGACCAAACCAGGCAGAGATGACCATGGGATCCATATGTGGGTACTGTCTTCCTTCCAAATCATGCCTACTGAATACAATGTCATTGTTTTCTTTTCGTTTCGGGTGGCGTTCCTCCGTAATGGAGTTAACATATCCTTCGGCATTTCTAAGCGACTTGCCGTACCTTTCCATCTCTGCCCAACTTCTGTCGGCGATGTGTGGTCCTCCTGAGATGGTAAGGACCACTATCTTCTCTTGACTAGAGCCACTGGTGTTGTGATTGTTGCGATTCCCTCCGCCTACTTCTGGGAGGGGTTGCTTTGAGTTCTCGTTGGCAGGAGTTGGAGTCCTGTTCTGACCTTTCACATAACGTTCCAGTCTTCTTCTTCTAATGTGTTCTTCGATCAAGTCCCGAAGATGGTGGCATTCATTGGTGTCATGTCCGTGGGATTCGTGGAAGCGACAGAACTTTCCGGACTTGAGTGCGTTATCTGATTCTTTCTTGTGCGGGGGGCGCTTGTATCCGAGTTCGCCCTGAGTGGCTAGGTAGATGTTTTCGATTGTTTCATTCAAAGGAGTGTAGGAGTCAAATCTTGGCCCTGGTCGATATTGGCGCTTCTCAACCTTTCTGCCTCCAGCATTGTCTCTAGATTCATTTCTTCGAGCGTCCTTAGCTGCAGTGGGAACCTTGTCCTGAACTATCTTGCCTTGTTGCCCTGACTGCCTCTCAGTAGCAGCGTCTTCAAGTCTCATATACTTTCCAGCTTCATGGAAGAAATCAGGCAAGGTAGCTGGTTTTTCCTTAGTTAATCTTCTGGCAAACTTGGTGTCTGGATGTACACCACTACAGAGGGCCATCAGAGTGAGTTTTTCATCGGCATCTTGAACTGCTGCCGCTGCGGCGTTGAACCGTGTTAGATATTGTTGCAGCGTCTCTCCGGATTTCTGTTTGACATTGGATAGAGAATAAGCATCCTTGGGTTGTTCCACATGGATGCGGAACTGGCTAATAAACCTTTCTTTTAACATCTCCCATGAGCTGATGGATCCTTGGGGTAGATGGCAGAACCAGGAGGTAGCTAGATCTGATAGGAATAGCGGAAAGCATTTACATAATACTCCTTCTGTTGCTCCACTCATGAGCATATGCTGGGTGTATCTCTGCAGGTGTACGATGGGGTCGGAAGTTCCTTTGTAAGGTTCCATGGTTGGCATTTTCCATTCCCGGGGAGTGATGGCAGTTTCGATATTTCGGGTAAAGGGACTGGTGACCCTAGCGCCTATTCCCCGGTCCCTTTGCTCCCGTTGGACACATTCTCTGAATAATCGTGCCATTCGTTCGTCAGAACTTGGAGCGGACAAAAATGAGCTCGGTTCTTCCCTGCGGGATCTATCTCGTCCAGATGCCCTGTAGGGATGGTACAGTCTATCACCTCTAGCATTATCCAGTGGTTGTCTTTGGCTGCTTGGATGCACGCTAGGACCAGCTACAGTTGCCCCCTGCCTTGATCTTCCCCTGTGGGGTTCTGTTTCGAGCACATCCATGGGGTCAACTTCGGGCTGGGTTCTAGCTCGGCTCCGTTCAGCGGGGTTTCTATGATTAGGTGGCATGACTGGCTCAGCTACATTCGACCCTCGCCTGGTGCCTCCCCCGCTAGGTTCGGTTCCAAGGGCTTCCTCGAGTCGGAATTCGGGCTGAGTCCGGGCGCGGCCCCTATCATCGTTTTTCCTGTTGGTAGCTTGTTCGAAGAGTGAAGACCTTTGTTGCCTCCGGGATCCTCCGGATTGGGATTCACCCCATGATTCCGTGTTGCGGTTGGACTCCTCAGCATCCCTTAAGCGTGACATGAGTTGGTCCACCAAAGTTTCTTGTTGGGATGTGAAGCGGTTAGTTACTTCAGCCACAACCCTGTCCAGATCTGCCCTAGTGATTGGTTGTTCCGTTGCGGGACCAGTTGGATTCTCCTGATTTTCATCTGGTACTGCTGTTGAAGTGGGCTGATCTGTGATTGCTGGATCTGGAAGGCTGCTAGTTGCGATGTTCTTTCCTTTGTTAACATCCCTTCTCTGCTTGGAAGGCATGATTTCTAAGCAACGAGTGATGTTGTTAGGAAAGAGGTTGAGTGGGAGAAGATGAAGCCTGAGTTCACCTTCTCAGTGAAAGCACCAAAAATGTTTGCACAAAAAATGGACAAACACCTCCAAGTCGTGTTATTTAGTCGATTATATGTAATTTTCAATGATTTTAGATGAGTATGTAAATATGAGAAAAGTAGGGGCTGAAATGTAAAAGACACACAGATTTATAGTGGTTCGGCCAGAATGTGCCTACGTCCACTTTATATGTTATTATCTTCTTTCTTTCAGGTTACAAGTACAATGCGTTGTATACAAGTGTATGAAAGTAGTTTGAAAGTTCCTTCCTTGCTTGAGCTCTCAAACTTGTCTGCCATTGTTGTACCCCTGCCCCTCTATTTATAGAGTGAGGTAGGGGGCAGGGGTCTTGGAAGTATATAGCTGCTGGTGGGCCCGGGCTGAAGCAATCTGGACTGGCAATCATCTGGTTCGGCGGAGATCCATTCGGTGGTGAGGTATGGTTTTGGCTCGGTGGCGTTGGTCCGGCCATGCACGATTCGGTGTTGGTGGTCCGGTCGTGGAGTGGGATGGTGGTCCATTCGGCATCGAGGTAGGTAGTTGGTCCGGTGATGGCCATGGTCCGGTGATGGCCCTGGTTCGGCATGCATGGGAGAGGCCGAATGGAACATGGAGAAGGTTGGTCCGGTGGGGGTGAGAGCTGTGCTTTGCCGAATGAGATGATGCCGAATGAGGTGATGCCGAATGAGGTGATGGTTGAATGGAGGCTTGGGTCGAACGAGCTTCTTTATGGAGAATGTCGGATAGACTTCTAGGTTAGTATTGAGCTTCTTGGCTGTCGAACGAAGTGGAGGTTGCGAGCCCGGGTGAAATTGTGACTTCCTGGTCCCGAGATTTTCTGGGTGAGAATTCGCCCAACAACAGGGTTGGAAACACTCCATAATTAACTAGGCAGTTATCATGTGCTTCTCTTTTCATCATTGTCGATACACATAGTTATTGTGTTGTGTTAAGCATGGCGACATCAAAGACGACATGGAATTATCATAAATTATAGTAAAACTGATTTCTTACTACTAAAAGCAATATTTTTTACAAAATCCAATTTTTTGGCAAATATGATTAGTATCCACAAAAATTTGCATTTTCCTTTTAGTTTTACTACTGCATAAAATTTTCGAGCTCCAAGATATCTGTAGACTTAATTATACAATACCATTTTTGATTTTATAAGCTTATATAGGATAACAAATACATAATAATTCGAAATTACTTAGGAAGTCCCCAAAATTTTTTTGAAAATTTGAAAGTACCATATTTTTTAACGTATAAAAATTTCAGAGTTAAAACTACATCTAATTATTTTTAATAATTAAAACCTAAAATTATCCCAATTTTCTCTTTAGATAATTCGTAAAATATTCAAAATAATTTGAAAATAATGAAATTAAATACCTATCTCCAAAATAATGCCTTACTCCACATATCAGAAAATCAAAGCTCTTGGGGATTAAAAACTTTAGTTTTACCCGTAAGACCTACTTAAATAATTTCATAATCGATTTCAAAAATCATTATTCTATCCAAACGATGATTAAATGACCATAACTTGGCAAAATCATCAAAACCATTTGGATATAATCCTTAGTCGAATTCATGAACTAAAAATAGAGTCGGTTCATGTATTATTCACCTTAGATTTAATTGATGGGGTTGAGATTTGGTGTTGCTTTAATTTCGATAAGCTTGCTCATGAATTCTTCTAATTTTGATCCTCTTCTTCCTTTTTTAATGGTCGGGCTCAAAGTTTTCTTTTGTGATTGTTTTGTGAATGAGAATATGAGTGATATGAGGGAGAGAGGGTTTAAGGTAAAAAGTAGGTCTATTTCTTAATTTACTCCTCTCATGCACTCTTTCTTTTATAAAACTTAAAAACAGTCGTACTTAGTTCGTTAATAATGGCTCGATCTTGTAAATTATCAAATCTCATTTTCCTTTACCATTTATGTTATTCTATTTAATTTAATTTATGCAATTAATTATCCTAGATAATGTTAAACTAAAATTAGGGGTGTTATACAAATCTAAGGCAATATCTTTAAACGTAACATTTTGTTATTTATGACCACTATATCATCATGCTAGTGTAGTTTTATAATTATGTTTGAACAAATTTATATACACAAACGTTGTTAGTTTGATTGAACTATTCTCCCTTTGTATGAAAATTTCTTTAAATATATGGGTTAAATGATTTATGTAAAAAAATTAATTTTTTATGCACATATGTATACGATAATTATAAATAATTTTATAATTTAATATTTTTAAAATATAAGAAACTAATTTAAATTGATAAAAAAAACCCACTCGTATATATTCTTTTATAAATAAGTACGTATATGTGTTTAAAACCGTTTTAAATTAATATAAATTATATTACTTTTGACGGTAAAAAATATTTTATATACATACATATCATTTTATTTATAAATATATATTTTTATATAATGTGTTAAAAAATATAGGTGTATATATATATTAATGTAAACTTTTATAAATTAATTTTTATACTATAAAGTAATGTTTTAGTTTATTAATAAAAATGTTTTTTTATTATGGCCATGCGTATGTGTGTATAATAATTGATTTAGTAAAAATCAAATAATAAATAAATATATGTACATTAAAAAACATCATAGATTATGCATTATTTATAGTATTATAAAATTTGATTTTGAATTTTAATATATATATATATATTAAATTATAGATTAAGATATATTTTTAAATTACTTTACTAAGTAAACTGTTAGTTATTTTAGAAGATCGTAAATTTAAAATGGTTTGTTTTGTTAAGAAACTATTATCTTTGAAATTATTAATCCATTTGTACACAATTTAATATTTTTGACAATTGATGTGTATTTAAAAGGAGAAATGTTGCGGTGTAAATCCCAACACCTTCAAACATACACATTAACCATATACACTAATTATATTTTCCACATGCACTTTACATATATAAGTGTATTTGATACACTTATAGTATTATAATTAGATTTAAATTTGAATCAAAGCATTAATAGGAAAATTAAATGAAATTAGATTATATTCAATTGTAGATTGGATCTAAAAGACTTTGCAGGCCAAATAAAGACCCAAAATGGTAAAAAAAAATTGATATCCACCTATTTAATCCGCTACAACCCTAGTTCCTTCATTTCCACCTTCCTCTCTTGTAAAATTCTAAATAAATTTAGATCCAAATCTAATATTGTAAGTAAGCTCCACAAATATTCATAACCTAAAAAGGTGATAGAATATATGGTATTATGTAAATTACAACTTGCGTAAAATTATCAACAAATACATAATTAAGAAATAAATAGATCAACATATCATTTTATGCGCATATGTTTAATTTTGATTTAATGTATAAAACTATATATATATATATTCATGCATATATGTGTTATATAAATAGACTTCCATATAATATAAATTATATATGTATAATAATCAAAATAATTAACAAAATAAATTCTAATTTGTTTCTTTGACTAAGTGGATATCAAAAATAAATAATTATTGTATATGTGCGTATCATTTAATATTTCATAAATAAAATTCAGAGAGATGATTTATATATACATAAAATAATTGATAAAATTTCATTGTTGTTTTTCGTGTTTCATTTTGCATTTCAACACATGTAACAAATCAAACTTAAATAATATACATTGCAGTATAAATATATGTTACATACATTAATTTAGATCAGGCGTGAAAACATGTAAAAGTATATAAAACAAATATAAATTTATCTCTGTAGATCAAACCTTTCATGACACCTTGATTTGTAAATTGAATCCTAGATTTCTTGAACCACCTTCCGATCTTGGTAAAATCGAATGAACCACTTTCATTTTATTTGGTTCGATGTTATTTAGGATGAAAATTTTCAACCATTAGAGAAAAGGAAGAAAAGTCGATGGCCATAAATGTAGAAGAATAAAGAGGATAAATTGAATGAATTATTTAATGAGGAAGATATGTGTTATGGAGAGAATGAAAACCTTTCTCATTCTCTCTTTTAGTACCTTCCTCTTTAATTCCCCAATTAAATCTAAATCCATATTTAAACCATTTGTTTCTTTCTTATTGATGGCCATGATTTTGTTCCATGTGGATAAAAAACCTCAAGGCCTATTTAGGTAATTCAATATATTTAAAGGTTGTTTAAATATATATATATATATATATATATATATAAACGTATAAATAACTTTTATATATACATTTGAACAATTACTTAAAACACCCATAAACATCAGATAAATTAATAATTAATTGTTCTTAATTGTTAAACAATTTAATTTATAACACTTTATAAACTAACTAAACCATGTGGTTTTCAGAGAGTCCACAAATATGATTGTGAGACTTAGAGTTGAGAATTCAGTCAGCAATTAATATTGAACAATTAAATATTAATGTTCACATGTCACCTTAACTAGTGGTATGATAGGTCGGTCAAAATTATCGCTTATAGATCGTTTTGGCAAAATCAAATTTTACATTACATTAAGCGGTACCAATACTGGTAATAATTTACACATAGTCTCGATGCCAACACTATCACTTTAGGATGTATGGAGTCTAGTATTAGTTAAACTTCAATATTATCCATATACAAATTTGTTGGTCCATAAGTAGAGTCCTTAATTCAATAATTATTATTAACTATCTACTCTGGCCAAATATTTTGACTTTGAATTGACTATAGCTGACCATAATACTAGTCTCACACAACCAAGGAGGATAATTCTCTAAATATTGCTTCACTTCCAATGCTTCAACTTAGATCCAACTATAGTCACTCAATGGATCTCCATGCCATGATTTAACTATAATCAAAGTGGAGTATCCACAATGAAATTCCAGTATTCCCAAGATTTAGGAACTATGTAACATCGTCACATTGAGATTTCTTGTTTGACCTAGTTATTATAAACCAATAGAAAACTCTAAAACGAGTCATTCCATATTTATCCAATAACTACGACTACATAAAATCTTGGTTCACTTAGCGGCCTGGGTAATAAACTGCCCAACATTTTGATAGCATTACATGCTATGGTAATAACAACATGTATAGAAAGTCCATTCTCGAAACATTGACCGGGATTGATTGCAATCAATCTCTATTACAAACAAGATTTGCCTAAAGAAAAAAACACCTATGTTATGAAAAATAGAACACCTCTTTTACTAACAACATTGATCACAGATTTAGATATGTGCAATAGTTACATAATATGCCCAAAGGCATACCTTTAACTCTTTAAATCACAAAAGGTAAACTGAATTTGTAATCGGTATAAGGGTCCCATGTTCATGCAAGGTAGCACCATGAACAATCGCTAGGTATTTGGGTCAATGGTTGATGAGTTGAAACTAAGTCATGATCGAGAGGAATTTTGGAGCCGACTTAATGTAAACATGGTGCAAAGAAAGGACCAGTTCAGGGAAAAAGTATGGCTACTTCGGGGAAAGTACGATGATACTTGCATCGATCGAACATTATTGATTATTTAATGCTATCGGGGTAGGGTGGTCATGGTGATGTAGGGAGCTCATGTGATCGATTGTAAAAAAAATTGACTAGTGGACTTACGGTATAAACAGATTGAAACCAATGTGAGACACAATTAGGATGCAGAAATTCTATGGGTTTACTTTATGCTGTACGTGAGCAATTAGATGTGTTATTTCTGGATTAACATGAGAGAATCCTATGAACTATCTATGGTGTTCCAAACTCAAATGACTCAAATAAGTGAGTTGTTTAGATTGAATGGGAACCTAAGCATCTGATGATGATCCAACGAGGAAAGTTCGACGATGATTACTTATGATGTGGAATGGATGATGTGTTCTACTACCGGGATGTGTGCTAAGAGATCATTAATAACTCAGAAGGTATACACATAAAATAAGGGGATATGTGTGGGTGCCCCCTTAGGTTTACTAATATCCGGTTCGTATAACCTAAGCCTTGGTGATATGTTGGTCCAATTCCTAGCCATCCAATGGGCTTGGATTTGAGAATTAAGGTAATCCAGATGTTGACTAGTATCTATTCATCAAAAGGAATTATACGAGTAGTCATGTATCTAAGGCGGTTGAGTAGAGTGATGTGAGCTATGTTTGATGATTGCTACATTTGTTGTTTTTCTATGATTTTCTATAGATGTTACATGATGTAGGCATTGTTGATGTTAAAAACCTAGACACCCCATATTGTTCTTTAATTAGAAGCACACCCATATGACAACAATCTAGAATATACTATTAGGTGCTAATTTGATGGATGTAGGGACATAGCAGGTATGACCCTACATACCATTCGTTCCTATTTACAATCTTTTATGACTTGTAGATATTACAAGATTGTTGATCGTGCATATTAGTCTTATGTCTACCTCGAGGTAATTTACTTTACTTATTATCATCTTGGATATCTCGAATGAGAAGATAAGGATTAACAGGTATGAGATAGTGCACAGATATAACAATCTGTCTTTTCGACCCTCGAATTCAATGTCGAAACCAATATAAAAACCTCAAGAATATAAAGGGAAGATTTGTTGAGATATGATAATAAAAAACAAATACAGTTATAACCAATAAATTTTATGGTCTCCTAGTAGAAGGAAATAAAATATAATATCAATAACCTAATCATTTCATGTCACCATGATATGTTTACACTGTCAAATACATATGTCTGTACAATACAAATCAAACCCAATCCACATACATAATCAAATCCAGGTTACAAAACCTATATACATCATACATAGTATGCATAATTAAATCATTGTCTTTCATGTCATCTCGCTTCTAAACTCCATCAACCTAGATACATAGTTAAAGAGGAAAAATGGGAGCGGGTTAGACATAAGTCAGGTGAGTTAGCCATACTTACTCTACATATACTACAAAGATAATATTGTAAATTGATATGTGTCTAATGTCTCGATCGCATCGCATCCTACTGGTCACACTATACCTAACTAGTTGTATCACATCACATCTATACAGTATCGTGTTTCATCCATCGTCACGTCAATCATTTGTAGGACTCACTTCCCTGGACTTGCCTCATTGCTACAGGGTTGCTTCTTCTCCATGTATATAAACTAGAATTATGTCCTGGACTTTCCTCTTACACTACAGGATCTCTTACCATCCATGCTGCATAGTAGTCTGTCGAAGCCTACAAGTGATCAAACAATGCCCGGATCACCTACTTATGTCATAGGCTTGTATCCTAGGCCACCTACTTCTACCCTAGGCTCATACACGCTTAAATGATCATCACATCATTTTCCATATCACAAAAAATGTACAAATCCACCTCTAACAATGATCATCATCACACACGTTCACTTCGAATTCGTTAAGTCGCTAATTTCCTAGCCAATAGCCTCGAACACCTTCATGAAATAAATGAAACTAGACCCAAATCGATAAACATTTATATTTATTGGCCCATTGGGTCAACATTCGACCCATGCCCCAAAATAGGCCACCTAGCACTGGTAAATTATATTGGTCCACCAGTCGAAGAAAATTTTCAAAACCTAGATGCATTCTGACTTTCCTCCTTATCATTTCACATTCAGTCGCCTCTAGTCGTTTAAGATTGTCCCTAACACTTAGATTACATTTCTATGGTCGGTTTTACACTTACTTTCTCAATTTCATCACATATTTATTATAATGCAAGGAAAAAGAGTAATTCAAGTTTATAGTTATAGTTAATTCAAATCCCCCAAATTCCTATTAATTCTAAACTTAACAGATTTAAAATTATTATCTACGTTATTCTAGACCATAAAATATCGTTATATGATCATATTTGCATAATATTGAGAGGAAAGTAAGAGTCAATCACCGAAATCGCCTCTCACTGCCAACGCCTTCGATGTTCGGACTATCGTGCCTCTAAGCCTCCGAATTTCATCTCCAAATTGGTATGGATGCATAGCCATCCCCATTAGCTTCGTGATATCGCCGATTTCATGTGATTATTTTGAGATTCAAAGGAGATAGGTTGATTTACTTTTCAATATGTAAGAGGAAGATGGAGAAAGAGTACGAGGAATTAATTTTTGAAACTAGAAATTAGTTATGTATACTAGTTTATACAGTGATGGGAAAGCAACTCTCACTTAAATTTAAATTTTGTACTTTGAAATCCGTTCAGCTTAAATATAGATTCAACCATAAATCCTTTATACAAACTCCAAATAAGGAAAACTAAAATACTATGCGAATCAAAAGAAATAGCCGGTCATAACGATGTTGGTTTCATCATCAAATTCCGAAGTTATAAAAATGATCATTTTGCACCTTCTTATTTTTAATTTATTTTATTAACACATTAAATCCAATTATTTCAATACTATTATATTATTAATATTCAATTATTATATTTATCAAATTTTTGGGGATTTTTGTCACCCTCTTAAAAGAATTTCGTCCTCGAAATTAAGGAACCGAAAATGCAATAGAAGGCTCATTTCGTTTGCCAGACATGATCGTTCAAGTAAACAAACCAAACATCCAATTTATGTATTATTTAAATCATTTTAACAAAAAAATATGATCAATATATAGATATGAATGATGCCATGAACTTGCAGTTTCTTATAATGTAGAAATACAGCTAACACAACTTATATGAGTGCAATAAGATGATACATCAAGCATAGATGCATAACACCCTAATATAAGCATATATTTCTTATATGAATATGAATCCAATTGTATTTATTCTAGCAACTAAATCATCTAGATTATCCAATCCAAATCCTAGAATAATATAATCTAAAGAAGTTATGCTTAATTAAGGAACGTATCAGAAAAGGGTTAACGAAGGGTAGCCTTCATCTTCTCTACAGGGTAGCACTATAAGCAACTTTACCCCTTTATTCCTAAGTTGTTTTCCCCCATGCTCCAAAATATGGGTTGGACCAAGGGATGGGCTTGATGCAGGTTCCAACTCTGCCACCTTTGACTGATTAGGTGTAACTATGGTCATCGAATCATGTACATATTTTCACAAATATGACACATGGAAAACATTATGGACTCCTACCATCTTCTTGGAATCTCCACTTTGTATGCCAAACTTTCAACCAATACTGAAAATGGACCAACATATCAAGGTACTAACTTTCCTAAACTTCAAAAACTTACCACCCTTTTCAGTGGAGAACTTTCACAAAGGCCAAATGTTTAACCGCAAATTCAATATCTTTCCACCCCTATCAACGAACGAATTCTTCCAATTTTCTACGACATTCATTATCTTCCTAATAAGCTCCGCCTTATCTATCATATCTATGATGATCCCTGGATCCTAAATTACCTCACCGTAGACTCCCATTAATAAAAAGGTCAAATGACTTTCATGACCTTCCGTACAATGCTTCGGATGGTACTAAGCATGTACTAGTCTGGTAGCTATTATTGTATGCGAATTTCATTGAAGGTAGATGATCTTCCCAAGATCCTCCAAAATTCAATATTCAAGCCCTCAATAAGTCCTCCAACACCTACTTACTCTCTTTATTCATCCTTCAGTGTGTATGCGATAAGATGTACTTAGATTCAACTCAGTTCGTTATGCCTGCGGACTACTCCAGGATTCACTATTGAAAATTGGATTATAGTCACTTACTGTACTTGTTGGAAACCCATGTATTAGAACCACTTCTTTCAAAATCCTATGTCGCCACTGTTCTCGTACTCCTCACTAGAATAAAGTGCGTGCTTTTTATGAGACGATTTATTATGACCCATATGCTCTCATTTCCACTCCTACTCCAAGATAGCCCATCCAAAAATACATAGATATGCACTCCCACTTGCACTGCGATACATCTGACGGAAGCAATAACCTACTTGGCTTCTTTTGTTTCTGCTTAACCCTTTGGCACATTATACACTTCACTACATATTATGCTACATTCCTCTTCATCCCTGGCCCTCTTTACATCTTGATACATCTTATTTCTCCTGAATGAATAGTTATCCTAGAACGACGACACTTACCTAAGACTTGCTCTATGCATTCTTTGACCCATGGTATACATTACTTACCATCCCTCATGTATCCATTCCGGTCCTTAGAGCAATGATCCCGATGGCTCGATCGTTCACTTAATCTTAATTACTCTACATTGCTGACTAACGCTGTGTCATGCCCTTGATTTAATCCAAAAAGATTAATCGGTGCAGGTCTAATCTCCATCGATGCCAACAAACTAGGTACACATTTCGATTTGGTTTAGAAGTCAAATTCCGAATAATCTCCAAATTCTTCCACTTTAGTAGCATAGCATTACTTCAACGTACCTTCTACTCATGGCATCGACAACCACATTTCCCTTCCATAGAGTGTAAGAAATCTCAATGTTGCACGTTGATAAGAATATCATCCACCATTGCTGCCTTAAATTCAAATCCTTCTAAGATAACAGGTATTTGAGATATTTGTGGTCCAATAATAATCAAATCTCTCACCTAACAGATAATACCTATATGACTTCAATGTTAACACAATAATGTCTAACACTAGGTCATGCGTTGGATAATTCCTTCTAAAGTTTTTCAGTTGTTGACTCGCATATGCCACTGTCTTCCCTTCTTGCATAAAGAGGACCCCAAGACTAGTACCACATGCATCAGTATAGATGGTAATAGGTTTGGTACCATCAGGAATAATGAAAACTGGAGCACTGTAAGTAACTCCTTTAATTTAACAAACGCTGCTTCACATTTTGAACTCCAAATATAAATCAGGTTCTTCATAGGAAAAAGAGTCAGAGGTGTTGAAATCTTCACAAAATCTTTAATAAGTTTTCGGTAAAATCTAGCCAAACCCAAAAAGGTGTGAACCTCTATAGTGTTTCTTTGCTGTCTTCCAATCTCTAACTATAGCTACCTTCCCTAGGCCTACTTCCAATCCATCTGCCGACTCTACCTGCCTAAGGAAACGAACTTCCTTCCTCATAAAGTGATGTTTAGAGAACTTAGACTTCAATTGATTTCTCCTTGGGACATCTATGACTTCTCTCAAATGAAGTTAATGTTCCTCCTCACTTTTAGAGTAAATAAGAATGTCATCTGCAAAGACCACTACAAACTTTTTCAACTGCTCCGTGAACACCTGACTCATCCAATCCACAAAATAAGGAGAATCAACCTGAATGGCATGACTAACCACTCAAACAGTTCATCATGCATATGGAAAGTTGTCTTTAGGATAATATCTTCAACCACACTCAGTTGATGTTACCAAATTGCTAGATCTAGTTGATAGAAAACCTTTTCCCTAACTAACTGATTGAAGTGGTTGTCAATATAAGGCAAGGGATTATAGTTCTTTTATAGCTTATTCAATTCTCAATAGTCCTATTAAGGAACTAATTGCTTTAGTAGAGAAAATTGCTTTAGTAGAGAAAACGACAGGTGCTTCCTATTTGGAAATACTTCTCCAAATGAATCCTTTATGCAATAATTCTGAAACTTGCTTATTCAACTCTTTCCTTTCGTTCGAGCCACATGCCAAAGAAGAATCACCATTGGACTTGCGCCTTTCTTGAGGTCAATCCAAAATTCAACTTCTCTTCAGGGGGAGAGGCTGAAAACTTCTTTGAATATATCTGGATAATCCTTCACTACGGGTATAAATGATAACTCTTCTATGACAAGCCGAGTGAATATAAGTATGTCTCCACTAATAGAAACATCGGGCTCACAACATAAAATCAAATCAAGTCCTTTGCCCTTACTCAATTGAACCATTCTCCTATCACTATCCAAAACTAACTCATAGCGAGATATAAATCATTCACAAAATTAACCCTTATCCCTAAAAGTTTAGTGCGAATGCATCACAAAGGAACTCCACACCATGAACGACCAAATTTAAGCTATGATACAACATCAATAAATCGGTCGATTCCCCAATAGGATTCGACATCAAAATAGATTCGTGCAAAATGTTAGGTTTAAGGGCTAAACGACTGACTAACGCACTTGCCATGAATGAATACGGTGCACCAGTTTCAAATAAAGTAAAGAAAATTGGATAAAGTTAACACGCTTTCCATCACAATTTATCTTCCCTTCTCTAAAACCAACGGTGGTGAAATAATCAAGGTTAGAACGACATATAAAGCATATACATTAACTATTCGAACTTCATTCTTCAAAGCCAGACAATCTCTCTTCATATAGCCAAATTAATCACAACTATGACACCTAACCTTCCATTGAGTTGGGGCCGCCTTACAATCCTTCGAAAAATGTCCGATCTAGTTACAGTTATAACACTGAACCTCCAAAAGGTTTGTTCTATAGTTCTTTGCAATGTGTCGTACCTTCAGATATCTAATACATGTTATCTCTAGTCTCTTGCCTTGTCCTCTTTGTGACTAATGCCATTACTCTTATCCAATTGTTGGCCATCTCCTTCCTTTACTTGATCCTTTACTAAAGTTCCATTCAGAGAATTAAATATGCTACCTTCACTAACCCCTCAAATGTATCATTATATAAAACCTGGTTCAATGCAAGCTCCCTCAGAGGTGAATTCAATCCCTTTGATACTTCAATGCTTTCTTCTTTTGGTTCTTTGCCAACTAAAAAAAATCTAGCGAATTCATTAACTAACTCTTATACTCTCAAACTACCATCCCTTGTTGCTTAAGCTGAATAAACTTCTCCTATAATAGATCCTCTTAGGCTTAGAAAAGAACTTCCTTTCAAACTTTGTCTTAAACATTCACTAAGTAATAGTATCCTCTTCTACTTTTGCTATCATTATCTCCCACCAGTATGCAGCCTCACCTTGCAAATGCTAAGTGGCCAATTGTCACCCCGCAATATTACCAAGTCCTAACAAGTTGAAAATCTTCCCATAATTAGTAAGTCATGCCTGAATCATCTGGTATGGTTTTGTCTTGACAAAGGGCTTCCCATCGAGGTTGGAAAAATCCCTATATATCCTAGGAAAGTCAACAGTCAGTGGTGTTTAGGCTGGGATCACACCTTAGTTAATAAGGTTAGTAGTGGCTATGGGTTCAGTGGGGTTGGTGCTATCTTGGCTCATTCCTTGGATATTACGTATGAATCATAATAGAATATTAGCTTTGGGGATACACAGAATATATACTCGACCCTAGCCCCTTCTCTAGTTTCTACCCTGCTAGAATTGGCTATGTTGGCCTTCACCCCTGTTTTGATTGAATTACACGTTTTTAAACATATGCAAAATTGAGATTCGTTAGCAACTCTCCAATAGATAGTAAACAAAACTGGAATAGTAAACGGTGCATGCATATCTACTTGACTCCTATAATATATATATGTATATAATAGAAAATAAAAATATGCTTCCTCAATACATTCTTAGTCCCTATCCTAAGCGTATGTTTTACTCTAATACCAAATGTAATAAGTCATCTTTTCCACCCTAAGTTTTAGTGCCTGAACCAACGTCAAGACCTCGAGAATCAATAAGGTTGGGATATAAATACAAGAAAAAAATATAGTTATAACTAATAACTTTAATAGTCTCGTAGCAAAGGAACTAAAATGTAATATAAATAGCCATAATCATTTCCCATTACTATAATATATCCACACTATAAGATACATGTGTTTGTACAATACAATTCAAACCCAATCCATATACATAATCAAGTCTAAGTCATGACACTTATTTACATTATGTAGACATAAGTTCGATGAGTGAGCCATACTTACTGAACATATACTACGAAGATAATACTATAACTTATATGAGTCTAGCTTCGGTTGCCTCATGTCCTATTATTCACACCATACCTAACTATCATAAATGTCCAATTATATCGCGTCACATCTGTGTTGTCTCACTTTCATGGACTCGCCTAGTGTGCTATAAGGTTGTCCATTACCAACCATTATGTTAATCGCATGTAGGATACACTTTCCTAGACCCACCTCGCACGCTACAGGATCACAAGTTGTCCTCGTATACAAACTGGATTAATGTCCTAGACTTGCCTCTTACATTATAAGATCACTTGCCGTCCATCCTCCATACTAGTCCATTGAAGCCCATAGGGGAGAAAAGCGATGCCTGGATCACCTATTTATGCCACAAGCTCATATCCTAGGCCTCATACTTATGCTTCAGGCTCGTATACATTCTCGTCATTGTTGCGTTATTTTCCATACTACAAAAAAATATAAATCCATCTCAAACAATGATGATCATCATATACACTCAGTTTGAATTCATAACTAGCCAATCGCCCACAAGCGCCTTCAGAAAACAAAAGAAACTGGACCAAATACGACGAATGTTTATATATATTGGCCTATAAGGGTCCAGGTTCAACTTGTGCTCCGAAAATTAGCCACTGTTGCTCGATGGGGAAGAACAGTCCAACGGTCATAATGAATTTTTGAAATATGGCCGTAATTCCAACCTTTCATATATGTCATTTCGCCTCCATTCGCGTCTGTCCCACCTCCAGTTGTTTGAGATCACCCCAAACACCCAATACAATGTTTCTATAATAGGTTATATACTTTAGCTTGTCAATTTTGATATATATTCATTATACTTCAAGGAAAAAAAGGAAATTCAATTTTATAGTTTACTATTAATTCAAATCCCTCCCAAATCCCTATTTAATTCTAAAACTAAATGATCTAAAGTCATTATCTACACTATTCTAGACCATAAATTATTGTTATAGGATCAAGATTTGGTTTATATCGGGAGGAACGTAAGAATCACTCATAGAAATTGCCTCTCATTGCCTATGCCTCCACTGTCTGGACCGTGCGCCTCAATGCCTTAGAATTTCATCTCTAAATTGGTAAAGATGTTTAGCCCTTTCCGTTAGCTTCATAATATTATGGAATTCATGCAATTTCATTGATAGTCAAAAGTGATAAGTTGATTTCAGTTCTCATTATAAAAGAGGAAGAAGGAAAAAGAGAACAACCGATAAGTTTTTGAAACAAGAAATCAGTTACGTGTATTAGTTTATATATGTAGTGCGAAAATAACTATCACTTGGATTCAAATTAAAACTTCGTCGCCCATCAGCATAAAATAGATTTGACCTTAACTCTTTCATACAACCTCCCAAAGAGGAAAATCAAAATACTGCACGAATCAAAAAACAATCCGGTCGTAGTGACACTTATTTCATCATCAAATTCCAAAGTTGGAAAAATGTGCCCCTGCTTATTTCTAATTTATTTTATTGACATGTTAAATCCGATTGTTTCAAAACAGTTATATCACCATTATTTAATTATTATATCATACAATTTTCAGGGTATTACAATGGAACTGTACTAAGGATGAGCAAGTGGCTAATGCTTTTGTGTGTGTATATATACTTTTCACTGTGCAATGATTTTGAGCTATTTTAGCACTTATCTATTATTATTAGAAAAAGTTATTTGGAGTTTATTATTTAATGTATAAATTCTATTATTATTTTCTTTGCATAACTGTAATAAATAGATGCACTCTGATTTATTTTGGTTCACTTGATTATATTTCTATCTCACCAATTTTATGTCTATGTTAGTTATTGTATATTATCCTAAGCGGTATAAGATATATGATAGTTTCTACTTTGGCCTGATGTTATTTTACCTTGACTACCACTCTAGATCAACCGAGTACCATAGTGGCACACTATTTATGATATCTAGGTATGGTGGTGTAGGGTGGTTGTCACAAAAATTCATTGTTTGAATCATATGAAAAATAAAATTTCCTTTTACTAAGGCATATGCCTTTTATAAGTCCACTTTGATGCACATGTTTTCGTTACTTTTTTTGTAAATCTTCTCACTTCTTTGCGTGCAACATGAGTTCCATCACCAATTTGTCTACTCGGAATATATGCACATAGATTATGTGAAAGTAGCACATCTATAAATAAATTTAGCTAACTTTGGAAATAAATTTATATATGAAGTTGCGTCATGATATGAGTATGAAATCTTTTATTTTGGTTGCATTTTTTAAATTGTTATAGTAAACTTGAGGGGTATGAATCGAGCACTTTTCATCAATCCATCGACTATGACCCAAATGCTATAGTACCCTACTTCAGTCTTTGGCAATCCATTTATGAAGTCCATCGATATTTTCTCCCATTTCCATTTAAGAACTTCAAGTGGTTATGACAATCCACTTGGCTTCTTCTGCTCTGCCTTCACTAACTGGTAATTTATGAGATAAATTCCCCGACATCCTTCTTCGTCCCTTTCCAATATAATGCTTGCTTCACATCATGGTGCATCTTATTATTGTCGAGGTGTATAGTCAATCTGGAATGATGGCACCCTCGTAGGACCTCATCCTATAACCCATCGACGTCAGGTACAAACAATCTCCTATCCTTACGGAGCTAACCATCTAGGCCGAGTGTGTATTTCTTCTCCTCTTTAGACTCTACTCCTTTCTTTTTCCATAATCTCTGCTAGTTTAATATGTTAATTTTGGCTAGTATCGATCCGCTCAATCAAAGAAGATATGATGTCAAACTCGTCAATGTCTCTGGCTCTAACTTGCAATGAGGTATGAAGTCATAGCCAATAATTTACTCTGATTACTTCCACTCTAGGAAGATCGCTCCCATATTGGCATGTCTTCTGCTCAGTGTATTAATTTCTTCATTCCCATCACCATGCTTATAGGAAATGCTAAAGCCGTAGGAGGCCAATAATTCCAATCATCGTTGCTGGTGAGTGTTAAGATCCTTTTAGGAGAAAATGTACTTTAAGAACTGATGGTCAATGAACAACTCAAACATTTCCTCTATTAGATAATGCCTCTAAATCTTTGAAGCAAATACTATCGCAACTCCAAATCATATGTTGGATACTTCTTCTAGGGCGGTTTTAGTCGTTGACTAGCATAAGCAACAACTTTCCCCTACATCAATACTACACCTAGTCTAATGCTATAGGCACATATACATATTCTCATCTCCTCATTCCCGTTCAAAATAGTCAATATTGCTGCACTTGTCAACCTCTCCTTCAGACTCACAAATTTGTGCTCGCACTTCACGTCCTAAATAGAAGTCCTTTTCTTCTTCGTCAAATTGGTTAATGGCACAATTACCTTTAAGAATTTCTTGATAAAAAGCCTATAATATTCTACCAATCCAAGGAAACTCCTCACATCAGTAATAGTATTGTATTGGATCCAATCCTGAATTGCTGCCACCTTGGCAGGATCTAATATGGTGCCCTACACAAAGATGACATGGCCTAAGAATCTCACTTCCCTCCTCTAAAAGTGACATTTCGAAAACTTTGCTTTCAACCTATGCTTCCTTAATACCTCAAGCACAATCCTCAAGTTTATCTTTGTGTTCATCCTCTTTCCTAGAATACACCAAAATATTATCCATGAACACAAGCACAAACTTGTTCAACTGATCCTTGAAGAAGCAATTCATGAGATCAACAAAGTATGTCAGAGCATTGGTTCGTCCGAAAGACATAACCAACCACTCATAAAAACTAGATAGCCTACAAATCATTATGATCGATACACTATCCTTCGCTACTCTCAGCCGATGAAATCTTAGCGCTAAATCCAATTGGGATAATACCTTTGCACCATGGAGCTGATTAAACAAGTCATCAATATGCGGGAGTGGATACTTGTTCTTCCTTTTCACATTATTCGGCTTACAGAAGTCTACACGTACCCTCAAAGAGCCATCTATCTTAGTAGTGAATACTACATGTGCTCCTAATCAAATACGCTCCTACAAATGGTCCTCGCTTCAGCAGTTCACTCACTTGCGCCTCCAACTCCTTTTACTCTTTATGTATCATACGCCTCAAAGAGATAACTATTAGTCTAGCATCCTTCACCAAATCTATACAATATTTGATTTCACTATGTAGTGGCGATCTGGGCACCTCCTCAAATATGTCCAGATACTCCCTCGCAATAGGCACAAATGATAATTCCTCATATGGGATCTTAAGCGAATACAGAAGACAAACCATCACCTCATCATCAAAAGGGTAGCCTACTTTCACAATCAACCACTACTCCGTATTTATGTAGCCAATTCATATCCAAGATAATCCTAAACCCAACAAGATTCAAAGAAAAGAAATGATAAACAAAGGAGCATCAATGACATGATAAGATAAAGCCATGACAAGCCATACCCAGGCTAGTCGAACCTCCAACAGGGTTCGTCATAATCAAAGATCGATCAACTACTGCAAGTTTCCGTCCCAGTCTATCTACCAGGTCACTGTATATAAAGGAATGTGAAGCCCTGGTATGAAACAAAACATGTATAAGAACATCGTAAATGGAAAGCATATCTTGAATAACAACGGTCTTCCCCTTTTCTTTTATTGAGGGAGCACTCGTCGAAGTCGGAACATTGTCCAAATCATATGCCTTTAGCACATGCTTCTGCTTCACTGGCTCAGGAGAATTATTTTGAATATGCTCCATCTTGTTACAGTTGTAGCACTTCCTTCATTCCACCTTGCAGCTTTTAATAAGGCGATCCTTCTTTCAACAGTTGTAGCAAATAGGCTCTCACTTACCTTACTTTGAGCCATCTTTCCCTATGGTTATTTTGTCTTACCATTCCATTTCTTTTTGCATTCACTGCCTTGTTGTGGATTTGGCACTTCTTTATCCACAACAGCTAATTTGGACTTAGGATACTAAATCTCTTGGCGAAGAAATTTCTTGGTAAGTCTCTCAAATGGCTTATCGATATGACTATCTGTTTGAACCAAAAATGACATGAACACCTATAAATTATATGTAATAGAGATTAAATAAAGAGAAGCAAATGAAAATGAGTAAAACAAACAAGAGACAATCATTTATAGTGTTCAAAAAATCTAGGCCTATGTCCACTTTAATGTTTTATTACTTATTCCTGACTTGGAGGTAGAAGTTTTTGAGGGTAGGTACAAGTCCAACACTTAGAATCTCAAAGTTATAAGAATATAAGAAATAATGAAAATAGATCCCAAAAGATCCGCAAAAACGAGCCCTACCTTTCTATTTATAGAGGTAAGAGGCACTCTCGCATGTAATGTCTCTTAGCCATCGTATCCGAAATTGAATCATTCTCCCCAAAAAGATGTATATTAGCTCAAAAATACATGGGACTCGGTACCGAACCCCCGTTGGGAGTTAGTACCAAACCCTAAGTTCGATGACTCTTGCATCTTCAACTCCTTAGCTTAAACCGTCTTATAGTAGGCTTCACAAATCCATGGGTTTTTGCACTATTCTTAGCTTGTTTCTGAGCCCTAATGAAATTGCAGGAGAACAAAGGTGCAAATTCAGGAGTTCATTGAGATCGGTAGAGAATTGTACTAATTCAACAAACCAACTTTGGAAACAGACTTTCGGTATCGAAATAAGCTTGTAGGCCGAAGATGGGTTCCACCTAAGTGGTACTTTGGAGTTGGTGCTGATCCCCAACTTGGGGGATCCCATTATGATGCTGCCTTGGATAGTTTTGGCTTTGACTTCATTGCTCTTTTCGTACTTGGTTTTTGGACTACTGGGTTATCTCTTTGAGCTTTCCGCCTTAATAACTCCAAGTTCTATATGTCTAGTTTGTCCGGATTCTTCTTGGCCAAAAGGAAGGATAACACTTACCTTGTAAAAAAGTACATCTTGTTTCCAATGGGATGTCCTTTGAATCGAGACAGGTTCAGATTTCCGTGAAGGATTGCACTTTGTGCTTAATTGGTCGCTGTCCTTTAGCAAATCGAATCTATGAATTTTTACATCCATAATGACATGTTACAATGCTCTGCTAACATTTGAGACTATAAATCTAGTGCTTGATCCTATGGTCTGCTATTCTAAATCTGAGGATTTTCGATTAATCCTATCCATGAGTTCTCCTGGTATAAGTCTAACATTACTTATTTTAATCGTCAATCATTAGGTATATACACATATGGCTAATCGCACGTGCATGAGCACTCACATACATATGGATAAAACATATACATTCTTGTACTCGTCCATTTTTTGAAATCTTAGTACTTGGTGCCGACCCCTGGGTTGGGAGTCGGTACCAACTCCAGACTTGAGAAAATTTTTGCAAGTTTATCTTCTTATTTGAGGACTTTGGGAACTCATCACCCTATATAACCCATCTCTTTCCTTTCACTCCCTCACTTTATCACCTTTGCTTTGGAGAAGAAATCAAACTGATGAAACTCATGCTCACCTACTAACACTTTGATTCCTCAATCAATTTTCGACTGTACCCATGCCTGGAGCCACCGCAGCTCCTTACTCACTCACAGTCTACATCACTTTCACTACCATCTGCTTGCCTCGTCTCCCCAGTTCTGCTTTTTTTACTCCGATCCAAACCCTAAATAGATTTTGGGTAAGTGGATGGTTTAAAATGTGTGGAGATTTGATGTTGATGATGCGTAAGGACAACGATGAACATGGGTGGATAGTGGTGATATCGATGGTCACGATTTGGGTCATTGATGATGGAAGAAGAAAGGAAGGTGTGGGTTAGCTCAACTCCACTACTTAGGAAAGTTTTTCCTATGCTTTGCCTTGTTTGAACTTTCCATTCAAACATCACCTCGCCAATTCGGTTGGATCCTTTTTTCATGTTGCGACGCCTCCAAAGTGTGGTTTTGGTATGAAGCTTGTCGGGCTGGTCGGCGGTAATGGTCACATCGAGTTGCATCCTGATCGTAAATTAAAGTGTTAAAATAACCAGTTCAATAATAACGAAGAATTTGAGCTGCATAACACTGCACAAAACTACACTAAAATCCATTTTAGCATGGGGCTATGGTTTGTAATTAATCTTATAATGTTGATTATCTATCAAGCTTTTTGTAGAGATGGACCAATGATGTTCCAAACGTCTAGCTGCTCAGACTACAAGTGCTTTGTCTTCCAAATATATCAATTTGGAAACATAATCAAGCTCAGCTACAACTTCTCAGGTGCAACAAACTCCTATTCAATAAGAGCAGCAATCAGAAGTTCTAAGCATTTATTAATACAATCTTGAGAACCCAGAAATAAAACAACAGAAACCTAAAAATCCGGTTGAACCAGTAAAGGGACCTCAAATAGATCCAGCACCCAATACTCTTGAGGATGCAATAATACTAAATAACCTGATCAACTTTGTTCCAATTGATGATGCCTTGGCACCATCTTGCAATCAAAAAGCTCATGATCCTCTAGAATGGTACATAGATTGCAACAGATATATGTGCCTGGCAGGTTGCGTCCCGCCATTCAATCAACTCGTTCATGGAGTCTTGAACTTTATGAGACTAACTCCCACACAGTTGCATCCAAACAGCTATGCCTTTCTTCTAAGCACTTATCTAGTTTTCTTTGAGCATTTGAACTGAATGCCTAGCGATGAAGAAATCTGATACATGCGTTGCTTTAAAAGCCATAAAGAAAAACCCATTTCTTATTTACTTAGAGCCGAAGAAGGGTTGAGAATCATCTCTGGGGCTTGGAACAAGCTGGTAACTTCAAGGTTGAATGGTTCTATATGTGTAGTCCACCAAGGTTCATTCATTTGGACGTAATTTTTATTTCGAACGCCATTCATGTATTTTCCTTGTAGTCTACATGCTTAATTTATCTTTTACTGTTGTAGAAGTGATCCGGCGAGGCCCAACAATGGATCACTTTCGGATACCATTAACTCTCATGGAAATTTCAGCCTAGACTAGGTATATAAGAACCCTATTAATGGATGAGAATCTTCTCGCTCATGGCTTATTAGAGGAAGGCCGCAGCACCAATATTATTTTGGTAGTTGACATTAAGGATGATGATGATAATAATGATTATAACAATCTCCCTTCACGAGGAAAAGTCGATCTTGAGTTGCCCCCATCTCCAAGTCCTATGGATGGAGCCCCAGAAAATATGGAACTAGAATATGAAGGTGCCGAGGAAAGAGAAATTATTAGAGAAGGTGGTAAGGCTGGCCAAAGAAATATTGAAGTGGGGGCCATAGATCCCAGGACGAATAATCCAATTACGGCTTATCAACTGCTCCTAAAAAGAAATTGATCGTGCGAATTTTGAAGGTGCAGAATTTCACTCAAATCTCCACCAGTCTTAGGTGCAGGGAAAACTCCGTCTATTCCTTCAACTGGAACATTTGCGATCAAGGGCCTATCCCTATGAAGTTTGGCTCTTTTGACATTGGTAACATCAACATTAGTGACATCGATTCTTCGATTCACTCTGAGGAGGTCATTCCAACCTATGCAAGAGAGGTTACTCCATGAGTATAGCTTCATACATGGCCCATTGGGGGGAGACTAAGACATACATATACACGTGCATTATTCGACACTCGCAGTTGACCCATGTCCTTAATTATTTTTCTTAACTCATCCATGTTTTTTTTGCAGGTTTGATGGATAAGAGAAAGCACTCATTTCAATCCCTGTAAGAGAACACTTACCATGTTCAACGCCCTTGGACAAGCTCACACCATCAAGGAAGTGGCCGAGAATATGATTCTAGTTATCGCTCCAACCGCGACAGAGACGACCAGGATAGGAGTAGTTACGACAAGGACCGTTATTCTCATGACTCACTTCTAAGCGCTGACCTGGATCTAGATAACCTTCTTCTAGAGGCCCGGATAAGCAGCTTGATCGCCATGACGATATTCCCCCGACCGATTCTTCTTGAGCTCCATAACTACCTTCGTCCCTTTACAATCTGCAAACCTATCTCACTACATTCAGTCTTTTGAGCGCAAATATTAAAAGATTGGCTCTGACACTTTTTACCAAAGGGCAGGGAAAGGAAGCATTGTCACTCCAGCCACTAGAGAGGAGAGGCAGGTTGATACTATACGGTGGATGGCCGAACTTAAGAATGAATTCCCTTAAATTTGTTTCAATGGAGTTATGTTCTTGTCAAACTTAAAGAGAATTCATGTTGAATTCCAACTGAGGACCAACGATTGCACGATCGATGTTCATACTTAGCATAATGAATGGGTAGCTAGCTGAAAAGATTTCAATGGTTTCAAGAGACAAGATGCAAGAGATAAAGAACCAGAAACTCATCGAGGCTGATAATAACAAAATCATAGCGGCTCTCGACATTGAGCTCGAAAACACAAGAAAATCCCAAGCCGAAGTAGAGGAGGTCATCAAAGCACTCGAAGCAGAGAGATCTAGGCGTTTGAATGAAATTGAGTAAGCGCGCCATCATAACCATGAGCTTGTAATGGAGAAGGAAGTTGCCAAGAGGAACATAGTCGAATTGAAAACAAATCTTTAACACGAGATCATGGAAAAAGATAAAGCACAGAAGATTTCTAAGGATGCACCCATTGAACTAGTCGCCTCAGTCATTATCAGGATTGAGATGGATAGTGCACTTGAAAAGGTCAGGAATGTTGATGTAAGAGAGAAGTTAATGTTATAGTAAAATAGGCTGAAGAATGGGTAGAGAAGCAGATGACGATGAAGTATGAGCCACTGATCACTCTGTACAACACCAACGTGTTCAAATTTTGGAATCTAGGGTGGTTTAGGGAAGACTACCCTTTAATGCCTGCCCGTGACTGGGGACACATCATCGAGGAAGAGAAAGAATTTCTTAATAGTGATAATATTAATACAGAGCAGGTGGAAAAAGAGATTTTATAGGGAGATGATCCTTCATGAAAACCAACAAATTATTTGTCCGGAACTTGATGCAACTGCTCAAAAAGAGTTAGGTGAAGGTTTCGATTCTGCACATCACGATGCTACAGGTGGTCAAGCTCTGAAGACTCAAGCTGCTTATAGTTCCACCATTGTTCTTTTATCGACGCTTGTTACGACCTAAAGAAGGCACGACTCTAGAAATTCAGTATGCTTTCTCCCATAGAGAGGGAAATCCTGGCAGCACTCCAGCTCATATGGAAGTTCAAACTACAGAAGATATCTCGTTAACTTCTCCTATTTTCCTTAGAGTTGACATGTCATCGATCAACATCGCTATCATCCCTCTTTGTTTTTCTTTACTTATAGGTCAACCTACAATCGCTCCACTGCCTCCTAAGGATTGTCGACTAGGTCCATAAGTATCAATGACGGAGTCCATGACCTTCACGACCTTGTCAACATTTCCTGGCATCCTAGTTAAGGAGACCTCAAGCCATGGCGAGTTCATGATAGACGCTCTATTGGAAGAAGGAAATGATGAAAATCAGGGGACTCAAGTTGATAAGGATGTTATTGTTACTAATGTCTCGCAATCTCGGTCGGGTCCCTCTATACATGAACATGAGCAAAAACTTAGGGCAGGTATCCTCCTTGCCAGCCAAATCATGTAGGAGCAGATAGAAGTTTTCCCTCCTGCACCATCGATCGCATTGCTTATCACTCCAATTTATATTCCTCCACCCTGGGGTGCTTGATGTATGTCGAAACTGTTATCATTAAGCATCCCGGTCTCAATTTCCCCACTCAAAAGCGGCTATAGTGCACCTGTTGGATATTCGCAAAGCACTCCCTCCAAAAGCCAAGGTAGTGGAGGGAGATGTAGAAGGAGGAAGGGGAGAGCTCGAGTGAAGTCTCCCTAGTTTTAAAAAGAAAAAGAAGTCCAAATGGCTTGTTTTTTCCATATATGGACTCTTTTTGTTTGTTAGCCAACTTTGTTTGGGTTTGGCCCCCGGTTATCACTTTTTTGATTTTGGAGTGAACCACATATACTTAGCTTTCCAAGTTTGATGTCAATAATAAAGACCTTTTGATTTATACAAATCTTTTCTTAAATTTGTTTAAGTACTTAAGAAATATGCTTTCCATTCAATGTACTAGCAGTTTGTCAGTAACTTGCTGACTCGCCTCGTTCTAGCGGATGTAAAGCAATCCTTAGGGAAAACCCTTTAAAATAGTGGCTTGAGTGTCCTTTTTCAGGATAATAAGCTACAACCATGCCAAACTCTGGGCGCAAGCTTAAGTTCACTACTTAGAATCATGGTCTACACATGAGAATGGAAGTTAAGGTATGAGGCTCATATCATATCAGATTTACATTTATACACCTGCCCTCAATACGAACACAGGAGTTGGGATGCGGAAAGTTATATCTTATCTAGCTTGTGTTTATCCTCTATCTCCCACTTCGGTAGTGAGAGTTAGGATTTAGACAGTTATATCATGACCGGCTTATGTTCATACTTTGACTCCTACTCTAGGATGAGATTTAGGATGCGGACAACTATGTCAAGTCCATCTTATGTTCATACTCCGGCTCCTACTCTGGGAGCGAGAGTTAGGTGATGCCAATCTCCAAATACTAAAACAGAGCTGCATGGACCAAATCATGGGCCGTGGAAGTTTAACTAACACCTATCTTTGGGTACCTGCATTAACCATATGCAGATTCATTAATCGAGTCATAACTCTTAAGAAACAGAGAGACATAATTTTTAGCTTGAAAGGCCGTTTTATTTGATTAAAGACGGAAAGGGACAAAGTTATGTCTCATTACGTGGCTCTAGCCAGTTGTTTACAAATTTATGCTCTAGGTGAAATAGCATCGTAGATACTCGCTATTCTATGCCCTTAGGAGTGAGATCTCGTTCATAGTAACTAGCTTGAAAGTGCCGCCTCCAAGCTTTTCCTCTATTGCATGCGGACCTTCCGAAATCGGGACCAAGTTCTTAGGGCTAAGGAAGATTCGTTTGAGGACTTAGTCGCTGATTTCAAAGCTTTGACTTCCAACTTTAGTGCTATAATATCATGTGACTTGGTATTTATGCACAACTGCTCTAAACTCAGCCAAGGTTCGCTTCTCATTGATCATATCAAGAGACTCCCAAACGAGCTGCTTATTTGTCAATGGATCTTAGTGGGTTACTTGATGAGAAGGTGCTTCCAGTTTGATTAGGATCATAACCTTCGAACCATATGACAAGGCGAATGGAGAATTGCCTGTCGCTAACTTGTGGGTGGTTCGATAAACCCAGAGTGTTAATGGGATTTCATCGACCCACTTTCCATTGGCTTTCTCCAATCGTTTATTAAGAATTGACTTGGTAATCTTGTTCACAACTTCAACCTATCCATTCTCTTAAGGATGTGCTTTCGCTGCAAAAAATTTCTCCATGTGATGTCAATAGAAATCCTTAAACACTATGCTATCGAATTGGGTCCATTCTCGGTAATGACTGCTTGTGGAACTCCAAAGCGACTGATGATATTCATAACAACAAAGTTGATTACTTTCTTTGTAGTCATCATGGCTAAAGGCTCCGCCACAACAAATTTAGTAAAATAATCAACCGACACGATGGCATACTTCGTGCTACCTTTAGATATCGGCAGTACACCGATAATATCAATGCCCCAAACTATAAACGGACAAGGACTGATCATTTGGGTAATTTACATTGGTGGGGCCCTTGGAATTTTAGTCAATCTATCATATTTGTCACATCTTCAGGTGTAGTCAACTGGATCTCGATTGACAGTCGGCTAGAGATACCCATAATGAAGAATCTTCTTTGCCAAGGTAAGCCCACTAGTGAGGTCGCTACATGCTCCTTCATGGACTCTCAGAACTTGTTTGGCCTTGTCATGAGCAACACACCATAACATAGGGATAGAGAAACCCTTCATATACAACATTCCTTCTTGCATAATATATCTCGAAGCTTGTCGAAGGATTCTATGTCGCTCATTCCTTCTCTTTAGAAGGATTCCCTTCTGTAAATAATCCTGAATCGAAGTCATTCATGACTACCATTCAGGCTCAATCTTTGAGATCTAGTCGACATCCATCTAATCGACACTCGGACCCATGAGTTGAGTTTCTCCAGAACAAGCCAACTTAGCAAGTGGCCCGGCTTTCACATTTTCCTCTTTGGGAATATGAGCAATGGTGTAATTTTCAAAGTCGCAAAGTAGCTCAAGAACCCGATTCCCAGTTCCCTCTTTCCAAACTTGGCATACCACCAGCTAGGGGTCACCGAGAATGTGTATAACTTTATTCCCAGTTCCCTAGCGATCCTGAGTCCTGCAATCAAGGTCTCATATGCAGCTTCATTGTTTACTGCTTGAAAGCTGAGTTTAATGCATAGCAGACTGGGTGTTTTTTGGAAGTGACAAGCACAACTCCACCAACAGAACATCGATCATTAGATGCACCATCCGTGGGCATCTTACATCCAACTTCCTTTTCTCCACTACTCTCTAAAGGGTCATTTCATATAGGGAATTTAACTATGAAATCCGCCAGAGCTTGACCCTAGATTGCTCTCCGAGGGTGATAGGTCATGATAACATACTGGCTCAATTCGATGTTCCATTTTAATAGCCTTTCGGAAGTCTTAGGCCATTGAAAGATTTGTCATAAAGGCTGGTTGGTCACGACATTAATCTGGTGACCTAAAAATAGGGGCGGAGCTTTCTTGAAGCGATTGATAGACATTATATAAGCTCTTCCAGTCTCGGGTAGTTTCTTTCTGCTCCTGTCAATCGCTAGCTAATGTAGTAGATATTGCTGGATGTGAGATTCCTCACACACAAGTGTGGTGCTTATAGCACGCATCGACACTGCTAGATATAAGAAAAAACATCATCATCCACCAGTTTTAGGAGAATAGGAGATCTCTCCAAGTGATCTAGCAGAGCCTGGAATGCATCTTTACAGTTCCACTTGAAATTCCTCTTTTCCTTCTTGATCACCTCAAAGAGAGGGATGCACATGTCAATTGCTCTGGGGATGAATCGACTTTGGGTGGCAACCTTCCCATTTAAGCTTAGGACCTCCTTGATTGTTTTTTGGTTCTCTCAAAGCCTAGATTTTCTCTGGATTGGCCTTAAGTCAATGAAAGTTGATAATGAAACCTAAAAAAATTCCTAATGCAACATTGAAAGAGCATTTAAAAGAATTAAGCTTCAACATGTATTGTTGGAGGACATCAAACATCTCCGCCAGATCATCAACGTGATTTCTTGAATGTCATGACTTCATGAGCATATCATCCACATAAACTTCCATTGATTGTCTGATCTAGTTCTTAAACATCCGGTTCACAAACCTTTAATAAGTCGCTCATGCATTCTTTAGTCCAAAGGGCATGACTAGATAGCAATAGAGTCTAAGGTCAGTGATGAAGCTAGTGTGTTCTCGATCTGGGACATGTAATTGGATTTGATTATATCCAGAGTACGTGTCCATAAATGAAACTGACTCATGGCCAACAGTTGAGTCCACTAGCTGATCTATTCTTGGAAGCGAAAGCTATCCTTCAGACAAGCTTCATTCAAGTCAGAATAATCGATGCATGCCCACCACTTCTCGTTTATTGTCTTCACCAAAATAGGGTTTAATACCCAGTATGGTTATAAGGCATCGCGAATGAAGTCGTTACATTTTTCATATGCTCTCCACTTATAGATAGGACTAACAAAGAACATAGTTCTTTTTATATCACTTGACTTGCCCTTTACCTTATCCACATCTTCTTTGAGTGCAGCAGATCTCTCTGGACCCAGGCTACGACTTTCCTGTTTCGTAGGGATGCATTTAAGATTTGTATTTAATGCATGGCTCGCTATCTTGGCGAGATCCCACACATATCTAAGCGTGTCTAGGCAAACACATTCAGGTTTTCCTGAAAACCAACCAACTCCTTTAGTACCGCAATACCTAGCTGAGATCCAACCTTCAAGACTTTATTCGAGTCATCCCTCATAACTGGAACAACGATTGTCAACTTGGCGGGAGCTACTCGTTCGCCCTTCGGTTCTTTTCGTCAGTCCATGTCATCATGAAGTTGACTAGTCTACCAGAGCCAAGGCTCTAGCAGTAGTTGCTATGCATCCAAAGCTTTTATCCCGAGGAACCCCCTCTATATTCATTCCTTTCTTCCTACACTTTGCTTCCTTCATTTCAACTAAATAACACTCATGGCCAGCCACTTGATTTTCCACGCACAATCCCCACTCCATTGTCAATAGGGAATTTCATAGTTAAACACCAAGAAGCGATGGCTACTCTAAATTCCGCTAGGGCCGGTCAACCCAGGAGTGCGTGTTAAGCAGAATAGATATACAACACTAAGAATGGCACGACCCGCACTCACTTGCGGTCGCCTTCGTCAAGTTCCACGGGTAATTCAAAAAATCCGATGACTTCAGTAGCCAACTTGTCGAACCCTTGTATATAAGATCTACAAGGCTACCGGTCTTCTCTTCCATCTTCATTTAGTCATAAGAATTTTTGAACAAAGTATTGACTAAGCTCCAACAGTCAACAAGCGCTTTTTGTATAATAGCATCCTTGTTTCGAAAAACAATGTCATCTGTCATAGTCTAAGATTGTTTCGTTGGAGCTCCATCCTCGACAATGTAGCTCATTCTCATCATGCTTCAACCTTCCAATATGTCTATAGATCTCCGCAATGCTCTTATCTGCAGGATAAGGCCTACGGACGATTGTGTTTATCACTACCGTTTTTCTGGCCGCCTGAATGCATCAGCACCATTCTCTGCTTGCCTCGTTGGGAAGACGACCCAATGGCACTAGAATTTCCTTGCCTGCCATCCAATGGGGTTTTCACATATTGCTGCAATTTCTTCTTACTTATTAATTCTTCAATCATGTCACACAACTCATTAGTATTATGACCGTGAGTCTCATGGAATCTACAGAACTTGCCCAACTTCCTCTTCTTTTTAGTTAACTCCTTAGGAGCCGGCTTCATATGTGGTTTAGTATTCTGAGTAGCCAGATAGATGTTCTTTATCGAGTTGTTCAGTTCAGTGTAGTTGTCATATTTGGGATCTTTGAAATGGCTCCCGTTATCCAACGTTCCCCTATTTGCCCCCATTATTATTTTTTCCTTCTTTGTTCTGATTACCAACTTTCACATCAACATTTCTTGAGCTTCCACCTTATTTCTTTATAGCTATATTACTCTAAATGGGTTCATTTAGACTTCTAGCATCAATTCTTTATGGTCGCATCCTTCCAGTGCAGATACTCATTAACTTTCCTGTAGAAAGTTTCTACTGTCGATAGTTGCTTTCTTTCGATACAATCCTCAAAATTGGAATGAACTCCTCTACAAAGCACCATCAACACCATATCTTCTTGCGGATCCATTATTTTCGTTAAGCCATGTAGAATCGGTTTAAATAATCCCAAGACGACTCTCCTTCAGCTTGACATACATTAGACAATGACATCATGTGCTTCAGATGGGAGGTATGCAAATGTAATTGCTCCATGAATTTCCATGACAATTCAGCAAAATATGATATGGAACTCGATGGGAGGTGAGTGAACCACATCATAGCCACCCCTTCTAATAAAATTTGAAAATAATAGTTTTTCATAGCATCCGAAGCCCTCGCTAAATCCATATGCCATTCATATCTCAAAAAGCGTTGCGTTGGATCCGTCGTTCCTCTGTATAATGGCACATATTGAATCTCTTGGGTTATTTTGCATAAAGGACGTCCTTTATGAATAGGTTTCGACTAGCATAAGTTCTCCAATCATCATTAGTTCTGAACCTTTTTTCACCAATCAATCTCCTAACCATATCTTCCAAATAATCCGAATCACCAAGTCCAACTGAACTACATTAATAGGGTTCTATCCTAAGTGTTTGACTCGACGAACATTCTCGGGAAGGATCTCGATACCTAGGCTCCCGAAACTCCGAGGGACCTATTCATCCAGCATTCCCCTTATTTGATTCCCATGAGATGCATCGTTAATAGTAGCATGGGTTCCAAGTTTTGACCTCCAATAAAATATCTAGGGACTGCATTTCCACTCCCTCCAAGAAGGTGGGTTTTGGGCCCACCATATTGGGAGTCGTTACCGAGTCCCAGGTGAGGTCGGCACTGATTCCTGATTATAGGACTAGGGCCCATCTTCCTTCCTACTGAGATATCCCAGCAATGTATGGGGCCTTCTTTTTTTTCTTTGTTGTTGTCTTCATTCGGATGAAGAAAAACACTCTGACTATGAATTAGAATCCCTTCTACTATGTCAGCGGCTGTATTAAATCAACTCATTTAGTAGCTTCAAGCTCTATTGCATCATGTTGTTTATCTTTTGTTGGCTATCTTGGAACCAATCTTCCATCTGATTCATCATTTTTTCCATCTCCACTCCGGTCACAACATCGGTAGGAGCCTAGACCTTAGGTTGAGTTGGTTGAACAACTCCATCTCCTTGCTGAGGATTATGATTCTCGACTTCACCATTAGCAATGGAATTAGTAAAATGATCTCTTCTTGATGGGGCCGTGGAAAAATGTTATTGGTTGACCTTAGCAAATCCGAGTTGTAGAATTAAAAGATAAAGAGATTGGATCTATCTCTTAGGTATAGGAAATCCAATAGTAGGTGATAGATATAAATTGTCTGAGAATATGTTGTTCTCAGTAAAAGCCCCAAAATGCTTGAACCGAAAATGGTATAAACACCAGAATTCGTATGTTATAGAGATTAAATGAAGAGAAGTAAAATGAGGAAAATAAATGAGAGACAATAGATTATAGTGGTTCGGTAAAGCCACGCCTACGTTCATTTTAATATTTTATTACTTATTCTTGACTTGGAGGTAGAAGTTCTTGGGGATCAGTACAACTCTAACACTTAAAATCTCAGAGTTACAAGAATATAAGAAATAACGTAAATAGAGCACAAAAGATCCCCAAAAATGAGCCCCACCATCCTATTTATAGAGCTAGAGGATCTAAAGTCTCGCATGTAATATCTCTTAGTCGTTGTGTCCAAAATTGACTTGTTCTCCCCGAAAAGATTGGTGACAGCTCAAAAATACTATGGACTTAGTACGGAATCCCAGATGGGGGTTGGCATCGATACCCAAGTTTGATAGTTCTTGCTTCTTCAACTCCTTAGCTTGGATTATCTTGTGATAGGCTTCGTAAATCCACAATTATTTGCACCAATCTTACCTTATTCTTGAGCCCAAATGATGAACTTTCGAGAGAACAAAGCTGCATATTCGAGAGGCAAAAGATAGGATCCACCCAAGTTGTACTTGGGAGTCGGTACCGATCATCAGCGGGAGTTGGCATCGATCCCCAACCTTGGGGACTCCATTACTTTGTTGTAGTTTTGGCTTTGACTTAGTGGCTCCGTATGGGCTTGGTTTCTGAACTCCTAGGCTATCTATCTGAACTTTCCGCCTTGATAACTCAAAGTTCTATTTGTCCAATTTGTCTTAATTTTGCCTGGCTAAAAGGCGGGTTAACACTAACAACTTCTCCTCTAGATAATCATCCAAAACCATGAGAAATTTCTCATTCTTCCTTAATGGAGTGTTCATGTGAACTAATCCCGTACTTTGAAAAAAGAATCAAACTCAGCGGCATAAGTACAAACAAAATTGTTTGCCTGCTTCAAATCAACAAATTTCCTGAATAGCATAGACTTCTCAGCAGCCGGAATGAAATTCTCCTCAAATCGGGTTTTGAGCAGGTACTAAGTAAACTGATCCTGGGGAGTAGTTGCTCTAATAGTATTCCACCAGTTCATAGCTCTCCTTTGAAGCTGTCGGGAAGCCAACCTCTTCTTCATAGCATCATCAAGGTATCAAAGATCCTTTTGCGGGTGGCTAACCAATCTTGCACTTTCATAGCTGATTCCATTCCCTGAAATGGTTTTCCACTGAGATTGAATAAAACTTTATTCAACTCAGCAAAATTTACTATGGGTGCTTTCACTTGAGCACAAGCACCAACACAATATTTGAAGCGGCTGATTGGGTATTTTGTAGCATGTTTATCATCACCACATTAACATTGCTTAGAAGTCAGGGTTAGTAGCCCCCGAACCTGATCCTTCTTCGATTCCACAATTGGAGTTCCTCATAGTATTTCTTGTATGATAGCTCATTCTTGATAGTTTCTCATAAAGGAAACTACATCAATGGTACTAGTGTGTGCATGTGACTTATATACTATATGTACTTCTATATAGTTTTACAACCAAATTTATATAAAAAAATTGCACTCTCTCATGTATACACGCACACATTCTTGATCCAGTCTAGGATGATAAATCCTTTCTATCTCTACTGGACCATGGTATCAACTTAGGTTAGTCTTGTAACATAGAGCTCTAATACGAGATGTGATGACTACTCTACACCATCGACACCTAACATGGCTAGGTAGTGCGCTTCTTCCATGTTCGGCCAATGTAGGACGATTGTCTAGGTTAAAAAGAATAAAACATCATAGAACCTATAGTATACCTCATCGCATGTGGAATAAAATATAATATGCATCACATATATATAACAAGAGAGATAGTAACAACCAAATGAACCAAATATCAGAGCACAGATCTATAGATTTATACAACATAGTAATAGAGTTTATGAAAAGCATAATTAAACTGAAATAACTGTCTCATAATGATAAATCAAACACTATCCAGGACCCACAATGTTGCATAACGAAATAAGCATAATATCAATATAATACAAGAAAGCTCCCTCCAACTTGTCCTCTGCATCGCTGCCGCTTACACCTAGACCTGCTATTTAGTCTACTTATTTAAGAGTACCCGAGATAATAAGAAGAAAAGCATAAAACCTTGGGTTAGACAATAGTTTGGTGTAAGCGATAAACGAATATCAAAATACTAAAAGTCGATACAGTAAAGAACAAAAGGTATAAGAGTCATACCTGACCTTTCCTGCACCCAAAAAGTTATCATATAACATTTGATGTGATATTCTACTATCATTATCAAAATGTACTATGTCCACGTCCTAAATACCTACATTAGGTGACATCCCTAGAGGGATAGACTATAGGGAGAACAGCCAATGCAACATAACATCCATTAAATAATCCTCACCATCACTCAATATGCTTAGATATTAGACAACTTGTATGGCATGATCATAAGCTAAAGACCAAATCAAATCTCAGTTCCATAGCGCTCAACCCATTCCACATCATAAGGCAAGAAATTGGACCCACAGTCATAAGGTCCAAGGCAATATATGATTATAATATCTAGACACATTCGTAATTCAGGTGGATGTCCCCATATACCTCCTTTGCATGAGCATATAGGAAATCTCTGAGTGTTTACAACCCCTTCGCACATGCCTTCATAATAGAACACAGTCATTATTCCATTCTATCCATATTTGTAATGGAACATAGTCATAATTCCACTTACAAGCTCTCCTCATTGAAACCGTCCTTTGAATCATCTCTTCAGCTCCAGTCATTGAGCCACTATCACCGGAACCTAACTCCATTCACCATCGAGTTATTATCATCGAAGTCTCAAAGCTATCATCATGCTACCACATCTCCTTTAGTCCCTATGCAAACAAACAAATACTTTCAACACAACCTACAAAGCCTACACTTCCCCTAGAAGTTTCATCCTGATCTGATCAAAACAATAGTTCGGTAACAACCTCTACCACTCGATACTAAATTGAATACTACATCAACTTTAGGTCTATCTACTTCCATAAAGTCCATCTCCTCTAATGCTCGAACTTCCAAGTGATCGGCCCCCTTCTATCTTCTCAAAATGTACTCGGTACCGAGTTAAATAATTGGTGTCTAGTCCTATAGTTAGCCAAAATTTGGCCATTGATCCTTGGAACTCCTGTATTTACAAATCCAAGGCTCGACTCAAAGCACCATTGCGTATTTCCCTAAGCAAGCGTAAAGCACGACCTAAGTGAACTCCATTGAACTGAATTTTCCACCGATCACTTCTATATGTCGCGAGAATAATCCCTTAGCCAATCTAGGTGTGATTTGAACTACAGGCACTTCCCTTGCTCTAGGGCCCCTCCTCGACGTTTCACCTAATTCGAACTAATTTTTCCTTCAATTAACCCAATTCCATGACCCTTTTCCTAGCTATCTAAAAGCACAATCAAACCATATCAAAGCGTAACATACAAATTTGAAATATCAGCCATATAACATCCATACACACTTGCATTCATTAAAACATGATAATCATACAAGTTCTAGTCTAAATCTAAATTTTACAATAGCATGTAGATATGATCAAAAGGGGTTGTAAAACCAATTAAAAGCCAATTTAAATCATTTTAATTTCAGCCATAAATATGTATAAAAGTGTGATTAAAGTTGGAAAACATTTTGTCCTTATAATCATGTTAAAAACATCAAATTTATATATGTAACATATATAAGATAGTAGAGGTCAAGAACCACTCATCAATTACCAAAAATGCCAATCTTTCCTCTAGAAATGAAACGGACGGCAAGGAGAATTAATTCAAATCAGTTAAGAATGATAATCTCTAACTTCTCTATGCTAATTACCCCTCTAATGATGATTTAGGCTAAGTAGTATGGAAAAGTATGATTTTTGCTGGAATTAGGATTAATGGAGGTTTTAGATTGTATTGGGAAGTGGGAAATCATTGGAGATGTCTCATTAGCCACAATTAGGTGAAAATCCTGAAATTACGTAGTAGGCTTAGCTTTCGGTTTAATTAATTACCAATTAATTCTAGCCAGCAGTAGCCAAAACTTAAAACAACCATAAATTTTAAATAACAAGTCTATTTTACTACTATGACCACTCTACGGAATGAATACTAATATCCTGATGCAATGATTGTGGTGTCAGACCCTATTTCAGCTCTTATCAATAGTTATAGCCTGTACAAGATTTTCAAAGTCAAAATTATCAAATAAAAATTCAATGAAAATCATAAACATGGAAAATTACCTTTAAGTGTTATTTACCAAAATTTAGAGTGATACAGCCTCTTGGAATTAAATAAAAATATTTTACAATCTTTTGATACATAAAATACGGGTCATTACAGATACAATAGCACACCACATCGAATATTACATTATACAACATCATGAAGCGTGAACTTTATAACGTCAACAAAGTGGGAAATAATCTTGAAGACAACCCTACTTGGCCTACAAGTCCAAAATTAGAGACATGCAACCAAGGCACTAATAGTAACGATAAAAGAATCTAATTGTGATGCAATCACATGTCATGTCCAGTATTACATTATACAAAATCATAAAGCCTGAATACCAAAAAAATGGGAAACAAAGTTTTGCACATTATAAAGCTTCATGTAGTTATGTGAACTCTAGAAAATAAAGAAGTAGGAAACAACTCCCCAAAGCAATCCTACTCGAACTTCACCAAGTTTAGGTTCAACCTAGGCTATCTATGGGCTATTAGTTAACTAAATAAATGTGTCAATCAACTAGTTTCCTACATCAAATTTTTTCTTTAACTACGCAATCAGTTTCCTGTATCGCACTTCCAAACCTTCAAGCATGCGAACTACAGATAATATGTTAAATGCTTATCTATATCATGTTTATTTGTAGATAAACCCACTCATTTCTGTTCACTGTCTTTGAAAAATCATTTAATCTTCTACTCTGATTCCGACACCTCCTCTTTTCTATTTAGCTTGCGATTTTTTGGATTTGAATCTCTTATTCTTCTTTTTTGATTTTCTTATTTTTTACATAAATTTGATTTAATTTTTATTTGATGAGATTTGTTTTAAGGATTAAGGAGGAAGAAGATAAATAACAGAGATTAGATGAAGTGGGAAATACAAATAAGGAGAAGTAGAGAAAAAGGTAAATTATGGTTATAAACCGCTCTTATATAGGCATAAATCTTGAAATTCCCTCTCAGCCCACTTAGGCTCACATCAACAAATGTCCTATGGTGAATGATCTGTACCTCATTTATCCAGTATTCTTTTTTGAAGTATATGAATTTATACTAGAATAATATACCTGACGATATGGAGAAATAAGATTTCAAATTCATTCATTTGTAAAAGTTTGGTTTTTCAGCTTTATGTAAAATTATCAAAATACCCTTTTTTACTTAATTATTTATTTTTACAAAAATTAGCGTGTTACATTCTCCTCTGCCCCATTAAAGGGAACTTGTCACTAAAATTCCAAGATATAGGAAAATGTAACTCGTAGATTCAACTATACACTAGTAATCAAGTGTATGCGCACTAATACACTCAAACCACATCACACACAAAGCAATCCATATTAAAAAATTCCATTTCCTAATATTTCTAGCGATAGAAGATATGATATCCATAGGAATACCAATAAAGTCTGAACATAAACATCAGTTTATAACAATGGCATAATAGGTGAATTAAACAATGCCCTTCCATTGCAATGGCAAATCTTATGTTAATGCAAGATCATAGCATATGGGCATGGATGTAAATGATCCTTTAATATAGTGATAGTTTTAAATGCCTGCAACTTGATATAATAAGTCAAATCACATAGTAACTATAAGTCATACAACAAAGCATACCATAACATCCAATTTCCTAAACTAACTAAGAAATCAAAATATGGAAAATATACCAAAAAAGAGGGAGGGAAGGGAAGCTCTAACCTTCTTATCAGGCCCCCAAATATTATCGACCGAATTAATTCCACACTTGACTCTAATCAGTTTAACTACTTTATTACAGAGTTGATTGCTCCCGTGCTCAATAATGTACATAGGTGCACGGCAAACAAGCGACTCTCTTTACTTAGCCTTCTCTAATTTGCTCGGCTTGACTACATTAGCTGAATTGTGCAAACATTTCTATACCGTGATACAAGGAAAACATTATGAACTCTCTCTAACTTTTCAAGAAGCGCCACCCTATTAGCTAACTTCCCTACTCTTTTAAAAATTGGAAAAGGCCATACACAAATTGATGCCAACTTCCTAGAATTAACAATCCTCATAACATGTCTTGGTGGCAAAACCTCTACAAAAACCATGTCGCGTGTGGCGAATTCCAACTCCATGCATCTGTCCTATCAGTATACGATTTCTGCCTATTTTGCATAGTCTTCAACCTATTACAGATTAAATCTACTTTCTCTGATGTCTCTCTAATCATGTCTGACCCAAGAATAATTTTATCCATAGTGTTCTACCTATAAGATGGAGATCTACAGACCTCCTATTCAATGCTCGAATAGTGCCACTTAAAACTTGCCCAAGAGCAGTTATTATATGAAAACTCAACTGATGGTAAGTGATCTTCCCAGTAACCTTCAAAGTCAAAAATACACATCCATGGAAAATCTTTCTATACTCTATTCACCCACTCGGTACGTCTTTGGGTGATAGGAAAAACTCAAATTTAGCTCAGTGCCCAATGACTCTTAAAGACTCCTTCGAAACTCGCTAATGAAAATATGACGTCGATCACTAACAATACTAAAAGGAACATCATGTTATCGAACTACCTCCTTCACATATAAGGTTGTCAATGATGTGGCTACCCTTATATTCGTTATCGGAGTAAAATGAGCACATTTGGCTAGTCAATCAATAACGACCTAAGTACTCTCATTTTCTTATCTACTATTAAGCACCCCATCCATAAAATCCATAGTGAGGCTTCCCCATTTCCACTGTGGAACTTCCTAATGCCATAATAATTCATCTAATGTCCTATAAAATTCAATAGTTAATTAATTGATTTAATAAATAAAATTATGAAATGGCAAAAATATAATTTTTTATAAATATTAGAATTTGGCAACAAAACTTGCACTATTTTGTTCATGGTGATTTTATGATCAACTTTCATATATAAAGTTTTTCGATCCGAGTTCAAATGGAAAAGTGATTAACGTTTGAAGTTTTGGATTGAAATATCTATACATATGTAATTATGGTAATAAAAATAAATAAATATTAATTAATAACTTTAATGGAAGACAATTGACATAAACTAGTGTTATGCATAAAATGTATAATTCACAATCAATAAAACATTGTTCTGACCCATTCCTCATTACAACCCATAGGATAGCTTTACAGGTAAAGGTACTAGTGCAAGGCGAGAATAGTGGAGAGATAGGTTTCCTTAAGCATGCTCGGCTCTAACAAGAACACTAGATATTGAAAGTGTCAATCTTGGTCAGTAACTACATGATTTATTATACTTTACTATTTTACTGTGAGTTATATCGGCAGTGTTCTGATATGCAATTAAGCATTTTTTACAGGATACCAAACCGACGATTTATATCTTGGTGGACTTGGGTTTTCAATTTAGCGAAATTTCAAGCCCGTTGGGTTGCGGGTTGTTACGTTTGGTATTACAGCTTAGGTTAGTTGATCTTGAAAAATTAGAAAACGTTTATTGAACGTATTTTTATTTTTCCTACAAACATAAATATATCATATGCTAATCCTATAAATTCCTACCATAGAATAGTTGTAACCATACACTAAAATACGGATAAGTTGATTATGATTTAGAATACTGGAAGAAGTTGAAGAGGTACGCCTACCCCTAACTATCCTACGGGAAGTAGGTCATATGGAAAGGCGCTGACTTAAGAAGAGCATGAGTGCAGCATATGAAAAATCCCTGAAGCCGGATAGTACATGACTTCCTAGTTAGGCCTCTGATAGACAAATGATTATAGATCCCTATATGATGCTGATTGATGTTGTACAAAAGGTCTAAATAAGGGGAAAGAAAAAATCCATATGTTGTAGATATCCGAAAGCAATTGAGTTTCCAAAGGATGGTGCGTAACTGTTGCTCCAAGGTGATAAAAGGATTTTATAGTTGGAAAAAGGATAAGTCAAAAAGTAAGTGGAAAAGAAAAATTCTAAAAGAAGGAAAAATAGAAATTCACTCCTAATCTGACCCAATAGATAATAGTTTAAAAGTTGAAATTATTTTAATATAAAATTTTGAGAAAATATATATGTAGTATAATGATTTTCAAAGAAATTACATGAAGATGAAAAAAAACTATATTTTTGGAAAAATAAGAAAATATTAAATGTTTGAAAAAAATATAGACGTTATATTAAATAAAAGTTTTAGCAGAAAATTTAAAAAAATTTAGGCTGAGAATAACAGTAAATAGGTTTTAACAAAAAAGTTAATTCTTCTAAAGAAAAAATATAGTAAAGTGTATGTATCTCGTTGATTTTTTTAAGATGAATTATTTTTAATTTACAAAATTCTTTTCAGGGGTAGACAATAGAAAGTTGTACAAGTATGAATGGGGTAAAAAGAATGGGAAGGAAGATTAGAACCCAAAAATAAAGTAATAGGTGAATGCACTGCGATGGTATAATTAAGGAGATAATCATTTGAAAGTAGAACTATATAAATATGGCCCATTTAAATAAGAGTAGAATAGGTAGAAGAATTAATAAGAAATAATGTAAGGAAGTTATATAAAATAATGTTAGTAATTAGAAATAAGACCAGGAGATTATTAAAAAAATAATGCTAGTACTCTAATTCGAAGCAACATAGGAAATTAAAGAAAAAACAAAGAAAAATCGACATTTTCCATTTTTTGTGCATATTTGTTGCAGTTATCTTTTAATAGTTCCCCTCACGTGATACTAAAGACCCGGCCAAGAACTGGAAATGGAGATAGTATTATTGATCAGAAAATGATAGATTAAGAGTTTTTCTTATCTACTCCATTTTTTTTTGTTTAAAAATTATAAAGGAAGTTTGGAAATACTGTAAAATGCATTTTTAAAAAGAAATGGTTTGGTATAATAACCGATGATTTAAAAGAAAACGTAGTAAATGGTTTGAGATAAAAATCCCAACTTCTAAGAAGTAAAAGTGAAAAAGCTCTTTAAATGGATAATAACTTTTAAAAATTAATTATAATTTTAAAAGACAAGACACTAAGTTATTTTTGAATTTTCTAAAAAGGTTTCTAAGATGTACTTTTTAGGGTAAAAGTTCTGGTATTAAATACCACAAAAAATTTAAGTTTTAATTTTTGAAATTTTTTTGCGAAGACCAAACCAAAATTTTAAATATAGAGTAGATAGGAATGACTGCCTAGGTAAGATAGGATAAAAGATAAGGCTATGAAGATGGTAGCAAGGTCTACTCTTAAAGTGACAATGAGGAATTCTCATAGTGTAAAGAATACCGGTGAGAACCTAGGAATGTTTTGTTAGACATGGCGCAAGCTATGAGAAGAACCACAAAGGAACGATAAATAGTATTAAATTACACTTCTACGAGTTCTGGGGTATGCTCGTAAGAAAGATCAAGATTAAACTAAGTAATCAAGATTAGATAATACTAGCAAGAGATAGTGATTAAAAAAAGATAGTAAAAGAAGGTAATGAGATTAAAAAAAGATAGAGGACATTTGTAGACCTAAAGTTAAGGAAGGCAAGATAAAGGGCAGAAAAGTTATTCCACCAAGCTAGTTGCCAATGAGTTATTCAAAGGGTGCATAGTTTGTGCTTCTTGCCCACTATAGTATAGGAGCAAACTCAGTTATTCTATAACTGATTGTGGTAATGAAGTAATGGATGGACCTTATCCATCAAAAGCCATAAAGGAAAGTTAAGATGTGTGGACTGGGGAATTGTGGTACGTTAGAAAGGTCCATGGTAGTAATAGTCGTATTTTCTTCCAACGGTTGTTTTTCTTTTTGTTGGGTTGTAAGCATTTTTTGTTTCTGTTATGTAAAAACGTATACGATGTCTATGGAAATGTTCATTTTTATGTTTTTTCTGCATGGACCATGATATTATTGGAAAAACAATAAAATAAGAATATTTTAGGAAAGACACTTAAATAATGCAACAGAAAAAAATAATAGGAAAAGAGGTTGGAAGTTATAAAATAATTCAGGACATTTATTAACTAATAAAAGTAAAAGAAATAAGGGTTAAGTCCCAAAAAGCAAAAAAAATTAGGGAATGAATTTTAGTAAGGGAATGACAGGGAAAGATTATCACAAAGCCATGGGTCGATGTCCCTGCACCTCGAAAGCTAAATTTACAAGTGAACTTGTGTGCTAGGTTCTATTATAAATAAAAGGAAATGGTTTGAAATATAAAATTTACCGCATAAATAAATGAAGTCCATTATGGAGGTTAAGCTATTGACTAGAACCCAATTTCATGTAGTGTGGCATAATTTGTTTTGTATACACACACACGCATACACACACACACAATTTTTTGAAATTTTTGTTTAAAACTATTGGTTTTGGAAAATAAAATACTTTTGTGAAAAGTTTTGTGATGAAATTTTAAAGCTTAACTTTTTTGCTGATATTTCAAAAGTTATATAAAAGAGATTTTTGAGCAGAAAAAGGAAGGATTTTTCTAATTTTCGAAATGCGACATACTTAGCATAGGGGACTACTTAATGGATTAGCTAGTATAGACTTTAATGTGCAGCAAAAGTGACAGTAAAATAAAATGTGGTTAGAGACAATGGAAAATGCTATTTAAGCTATGGGGTCATATTCTCCATAACTTATCGGTAAGTGAACTAACTTGTTTTAAAATAATTCTGCTTTAAAATTTTAAATTAGACTTTACTTATGTAGACCGTGCTTGGAAAAGTTGGAAGGGAATCAGAGGCAAAGAGAAGGTTCCAATGTATAGTGGAAAAGGGTACGTAAGAGAAGGATGGAAGTATAAACATCCATCAAAACCCTTTTTGACATAAAGAAAATAGGTTTAGAAAATTGGATTTTTCAAACTGGGATGTTAGCAACGATATACTAAGATTTTGGATGGTAGGAACTAGATAAAAATTGGTTAAATTATAATTCTATTTGTAGAAGTATGTGAAAAATTGGATGCAACGACAAGATTTTAGTTTTCAAAGTCTGCATGTATATAAAACTGCAAATGTATTTCGGTTGCTTGCGGCATATTTTCAAAACCGTTTTAAAAGAATGCATTTATATAAGTGACACCGACTAGAATTATACTACATACATATTATATGTACTATGATGCGCTGTGCATCTATACGTGATTGGTTGCAAAAATGGTTAGTTTATAGTCGCTGTACATTATATTACATTGTTCGATCATTTAGGAATTTCAGAGATGAAATTCTTTTAAGGAGAGGGGAATGTAAGACTCCATAAAATTCAATAATTAATTAATTGTACTAATAAACGAAATTACTAAATGCCAAAAATAAAATTTTTATAAATGTTAAAATTTGGCTACAAAACTTGCACTATCATGTTCATGACTATTTTCTGATCAAATTTCATATATAAAGTTTTTCGATCAGAGTTCAAATGGAAAAGACACTAACATTTAAAGTTTAGAGTCGGAAATAATTATATACGTAGTTATGGTAATAAATATAAACTACATGTTAATTCATAACGTTAGTAGAAGACAATCGACATAAATTAATTTTAGTATAGCATCATCTAATTACGCGCTTCGGGTATTTACCAGTCTGACCCGAAGCGCTCCTAGAGTTTCCACATGAGCAACTCGAAGCGAGGCTGTCGCCGAGCATGAGGTTGCGCTCCGACCCCGATGTTTAGGCGGGAACATTGGGCTAGACCGAGGTGAGCGCCGGGTGATTACCAACTCATGCAGTTCCCAAAAGCGTGCCCATTTGCCGGTTGCATGACCGCATAACCGAGTGCACGGTTATGGGGGATAGCGGACATATTTCTTGACTCGACATTTGGCCTGACTCGGAGCACGGGTGATTGCCAACTCGAGCGGTTCTCAAAAGCATGTCCATTTGTTGGATGCACGTGCGAGTGCATGCTTATGGAGGATAGCGGACATATTTCTCGACTCGACTTTCGGCCCAACTCAAAGCACACTTCAATCATTCGTATGCTCGATTCGTATCCATGTTCCATACCGAGCTTCAAATTTCCGAATGCCCGAGCCAAAGCAACTTCTTGAAGCAATATCGTCCAGGGCGAGCTTCGGGTACGTAGCCACATGACACATAGCACACTGGTAGTTTTTTCGTGCTCGACTCGGAGCAGGGACTTCGTCGGGAAAATGTATAATTCACTAGTCAGCAGAATGTTCTTCTAACTCCTTCCTTATTATAACCCATAGGATAGCTTTAGACATATAAATATCAGTGCATAGCAGAAACAATGGAATGACTGGTTTTCTTAAGTATGCTTGGCACTGAAAGGGACACTAGATATTGGAAGTGTCAATCTTGTTTAGTGACTATATGATTTATTATACTTTACTGTTCCACTATGAGTTATATCGATAGAACTCTGATATGCATTTCTTTATTTATTTGTAGGATACCAAACCAATGATCTATATCTTAGTAGACTTGGATTTTCGATTTAACGAAAATTCGGGCCCACCGGGTTGTCGGTTGATCCAATTCAACAGGATTTTTATTCTCTGCCTTTACTGTTTTGCATGTTACATGCTTCGAAATAAACTCCACTACATGTGTCTTCATCATTGGCTAGCAGAAAACTCTCTTCATATCTTGATACATTTTGTCACCATCGGGCTAAATGGTCATCCTAGAATGATGAGACTACTATTGTACCAAGTCAGTCAATTCCTTAATAAGAGGAGCAAATAACTTACCATCTATTAGCGCCAAAATTATTCACTAACACCCAAATCCAGATGAATGCACCAACCAACAATCACAGATCATAGATAGAATGTATGTAGAGAGTAATAATGTGAAGAACAATAAAAATTAAAAAGAAAGCAGTAAAAGCAGAGGATTTATAGTGGTTCGGCTGACTCCGGCCTACGTTTACTCCAGAAATTTCCTTTTTATTGATATCAAAGTCAACTACCATTACAATCTAGAATTTTTAAAACAACGATGGCAGAGCAGCCTTAGTATCGAAGATGGAGGGAGTCAGAATGGAGCCCCCCTTCCTGAAACCTTACAGGCTGCATTTATAGACGAAGATATGCTAGTTTCCCTGCGAAGGCCCATGGCCAAGTCAGCTCGGCCCATAAGTGTTAATCCAAGCGACCAAACTAGAAAAGCCGAACGGCAATCATCGACCCACAAATACATGCCGAACCACATATGCTCTCTCACCATAGCCTACCCAGAGTCCTCTTCCTACTGATCCAAAGCTTCCTTACGTGCGACCCGAAGTAGCCCAATGCTTGACTCAAAGTAGTTTGTTCCATGGCCCGAAGTAAGATTATACCGACCCCATACTTGCCAAACCACCACTGACCGAACCACATGACCTTATCCCTCCGAAGCCAGTCCTTTCCAAAGCGAACCAGCAATGTCGACCGACCAATGACTCCAAGACCGAATGACCAATGCCGACCGACCTATGCATCCCAGACCGAATGACCTATGCCGACTGACCCATGCATCCTAGACCGAACGACCAATGCCGACCGACCCATGACTCCTAAGCCGAACGACCAATGCCGACCGACCCAAGCATGGTCTCTACTCCTCGACTAAGCCATATATGATCGAGCCACCTGGACCGAACGGATGACCTACGTGGCCGAATCATGTCATGTCGAACCCGAGCTCTGTAATCATAAGTATATCATCCGTGATTGATCGTCTATCCATCCAATTGACTCAAACCCATCACACTACAGTTTCGACGAATGAGTAGTCGACTTAGTTAAATCCACGTGTCTACGGCCTTGCCAAAAGATGGGTTAACGCCATCCCTAAACCTTCATCAATTGGAATCAACGGAATAACGGTCTAAGTGATCTGAATGCCCGCCTCTATTCATCTTCTCAAAAACACCATTTAATGTCTTTCTTCTAACTCGTGCCGATAAAGTTTGTAGATGAAGCCTAGACATATAAAGCTAGTAATAATCCTTTTACATGGTCTGAAGATGGTTGGAATTTAAATGCAAAAATAAACTCCCAACGCTTCCACTCCAAAAAAATAGAGCCTAGCATCATGTGCCCTCTACTCAAGGCATTACCTATAAGATTGCCTTTGCCTAGATTATATGAGATATTGGACGATGTCAAGAACTTCGTCCACCTCAGTTGCCTAAAATTCAAATCTTTTTGGAAAAACAAATACTTAGGGACTTATGATCTATTAACAACTCAAATTGCTCCCCTAACAGATAATACCTCCAAGATTTAAAGCAAGAATAATAACTACCAACATTAGGATGTGAGTTGGATATATTTCTCATGTACTTTCAACTGTCGACTAGCGTGGCAAACAATTCTACCTTCATAGGTCAAAACAGTGCCAAGTCCTAGACCAAAAGCATTGGTATACATAGTAAACGACTTTGAACCATTAGGGAGTACCAAAACAGGTGCACTAGTCAACTACTACTTTAGCTCAATAGAAGCATGCTCATACTCCAAGTTCCATGAGAAATTTGAAACTTTTTTGGTAAGGTGTATCAACGTCATTGAAATCTTTGTGAAGTCTTTAATGAACTTCCTACAGTTGCTAATCGGACTAAGAAAACTTCTAATCTTGATGTAATTCTTTGATACATGCGAATCATTAACTATAGCAACTTTACTAGGATCAACTGGCAATCCTTTCTTGGAAATGGCATGACCGAGAACTTATTCAACAATCCTCAGAATACTCAATTGATGAGGTCAAAGAAATATTCTAGAGCATTGGTCGGTCCATACGGCACGACTAACCACTCATAAAGTCTATAGTGTACGAAAAGCGATTTTTCGAATACTATACTTGACCGCACGCAATTGACGGAATCTGGTAGTTACGTCAAACACATAACTGATTATACAATTATGTGGCCAAATTTCCTGAAATATCAAACCTCATAACTTTCCTTAGTAGTAAGACCTTCACAAAAACCATAACGCCTAATACAAACTCCAACTCAATGTATCTCCTGTCAATATATGATTTTTATCTGCCTTGCACAATATTTAACCTCCCATTGATCAAGTCTACTTTCTTTAAGTCTCTCTAATCGCATATGGCCTAAGAATAAATCTATGCTAGTGTCCCACCAACAAGATGAAGATTTACTATAACAACTCGCCTCAAAACATACCCAAATTCCGACCCAGAAGAGGCTCATCGAAACTCAGGCCCATTCTAAAGCTGGTTATTGGTTGGTAAAAAGAAAATCCATACAAAGCTATCGATATACCCTTTAAGAACTCACAGAGGAAGGAATACAATATTGTAATAATAATAGTCCCATCTATTTAAAATCTTTACAAAAGTCATAATACAAAAAATCTATTGTCATAGCATTTTGTTCAAAATACATTTCATCGGTACAATAGAAATTAACATGAAGAGATAGATAATAACTGCAACAAGCTTCACCCTTGCCATCTTCAAGCATCATCTACTACTTTTCTAACCCGCGTTATAACAAGGAGGGAGTTAGAACAACAAATGTCTGGAGAATAAAAACCTCGAGTCTTACCATTTCAGTATTTAGGAAGCATATTTCAAAATAAGAATACACTTAGTGTACATAAAACCATTTAATTTCTTATAAGGAAAAAAGGCCGATCCACAATCAACCACTTAATTGCTTCAAATCCTAAAGCGGATTTTCAAATCATATAACCCAAATCTCATGTCATTAATTTCTAACAATGCTAGAGATTGTTTGCACTAAAATTGGTCACAAACCCTAAGTATCATGAAAGCACCAATATATGAATATAAATCAACAATATTTGAGCACAAGTCACAGATCTAAGTAAACAACAAACAACAATCCAGAAATAACGAAAAGATAAACATGATTTATAGTGGTTCGGCTATCTCCGGCCTACGTCCACTCCAAGTAATTATCTTTTATTGATGTTCTTCGCTAGTTACATCCGATTACAGTGGATTACAATGAAGAATGTCGAGTACAACAGTGATGGTATAGTGTAGAATTGAATCCGGCAGAGTCTGGACGTCGGATAGCCAAAAGAACCCTTTTTTATAGGTTCCAGGGGCTATTTATAGGTATAGGAGGCTGATATCGTGCTCAAACTTCGGGAGACTCCTTCTGGCACGTGAGTGGGCCCACAGGATCGATCCCGGAAAGTTTCGACCCGATTCGTGATCGATACGAACCAATTTTCGTATCGATAAAAAAACTGATCCAATCGAGCTGAAACTTTGCAGGAATGTTCTTTAGCTTGTACATAAACTCCTGTGAAAATTTCCTAGCATTTGGACCTTTGGTTTAGGAGATATGATCGATGCAAGATCACGTTTTCCGTAGCCTGTTGCCTTTGAGTCCATGCTTTCGAATCCCTCCTGCTCGACTCGATCGAGGCACGTGCGTGTGAGGTGACGTGGTGCGAATTTCTTGGATCGCTCCACCTTTTTGCCGAGTCGACCGAGTCGTTCCTATTTCAACTCCACCAGATCCATCCACATCTTTTCATTCGCATTCGTCTACCTCGAACCCTATTCGTACTTTCGGTCCATGTCCATCGAAGTCCGTACTTTCGTATCGATGCCTGTAGTGTGTTTCGTATCGATCATGTACATGCTGATCGATTCGAAGCGACCTTAGATGATGTATGCAGGATCGATACGAGGAAGGTGGCACGGATACGAACAAGGTCGGTAGATGGAAACGAACGAAACCTTACCTAGTGGATACGACGGAGATCTATAGAGCCGATGGATGCGAACTGAGCTCCTGTGGTCGATAGGAAATCCTGGATTCGGAGTGCACCACATGTCCCCATCTTGATCGATACGAACATCATCGGTTCGAATTAATATCGATCGATACGAAACGTATTGATACGAAATGCTGCCTGCCGATCGATACGAACAGTATATGTCTTCTACCTTGTATCGATCATATCTCCTTCATACGAACTCCAGTTAACCTGAAATTTCAAATGTAGCCTCTTCTAACCTTGATCATCATCTCCAATCAACTCCGTCTTGATCGGAGCTCAGCCAAATTTTAACGACATCGATTGCAGCCTTGTTTCCAATCGATCTCCAATCTTGATATCCATTCTTCCTTTCCAATTTATTGATATTCCAGCTTTGACCAAAAGGTGGGATAACATTTGCTCCCCAAAACATGCCTTGTGATAAGAAGGTGTGTTTTGAATAACTCCGAATCCGATATCCAAAATCCATAGCCAATTCCATGTCCATCCGTACTCGATAACCGAGTTGTAATCCATCCTCCTCCAATAACCAATAACCGAATCTAGGACCTCTCTGGGTCGATATCCAAATTCGTAACCTCTCCAGGTTCTTGCCAAGCGCAATCCACACCTGACGATCGTGGTCCAGTGTACCTGGACGTTTAATAATGCCATGGCTTAAGCTATAAGCTGAATCCCAGCCACTCCGGACCCTTGTCGAGCGTAGTCCATACTCGACGACCTGAAACAATAGCCAATAATTAGGGTGTAACGCTTGCGGATTTTCGTTGCCGAAAAACCGAATAGTTATGGGTTTTTAAAAAAAAGAAAGAAAAGAAAAAGAGAGAAGTAGAAGAAGATAACAGAAAATAGAGAGAGAGGAAGATAGAAAAATAGAAAATTTGATAATAGAAGATAGAAGAATTTTAAAAATAGAACGGGACAGAAAGGAAACAACAGAACAACAACAGAATCTCACAATTCGCAGCGGAACAACATATTATAATAAATGAATAATCTTTAAACAAAGAACTATATCAGTTATTACATTACATTTCATTTCATTACATCATATCATCAGAGTGTACAACATCATACAACAACAAACAGTGCAGCGGAAAAAGAAATACTATATAAACTAGTAATACGCCATGCCATCCAGCTTGCCTCCAGCAACTCCAGAATATCCAGAATATCCTGATAAACCTAACTCTTAACTGCCCGTGTGGAAATTGGTGGGCACCCAGAGTTTAGGAAGGAAAACAATAAACTCCGAGTCAGTCATGTGACTGGTGTGAGAACTCAAAACAGTTTATTTACTTTAAAATCAAAATAGAGGAATATTTTAAATCAATTCGCAATGCTTTTAAAAATGAGACTACCATAAGGCCTCCCGCACACACACACAATGCAAACGCAGAATCGGAGGAGATTTCTCCTTATGATAGTCAAAGATGCTTGATACGCATTTAAAAGAACATTTGATATTATTACTAGTGCATGGTGTAGGAAAAATTCATTTCGAAAGTAGAATATAAATCTTAGCCAACATACGACCATTATCGTATGCCTACTATAGCTACTATCCAAACAGTGGTGACCACCATAAGTGAATAGCAGGTTCTACAACTAATACCGTAAAAGTTTCGTATTGGGAATTGGATTTCCAACAAATGGTCAGGCCAAGGAACTTCCCATTGCCACATGAGAATGCCTCTGGATGGACATCCCCGAGAACCAAACCGGATCTCTACCAACACAAGGCCGGGTTACTCCTAACTGAGTAACAACTGACCGAATATGCCATCCCCCGGTCCTTTGGGACCTTTTCACCGAGCGCTCGTAATCAATTCACACAATCATAACAAAGTGTTTTCAACATGAGTAAGTATCTGGGCTCCATACCATGATACCACCCTTTTCCAGAAGGAAATGGACACATCCTAAAGGGTGCTACCCCTCATAACCTTGCTGCTTCTTTCCTGTTTTGACCATTCACGGGGTGTGAGGCTCGACGAAGTCACGTCCACAAAAACATACTTTATACAAAAGCCATGCTTTGGGTCAACAAATGATCAACACAATGATCACAAGGATAGACGATCAAATAAACGATCCTATCACAAATAATCAACACAATGATCATTTCAGCATCACTCAGCATATCACATTACCAAATTGGGAATATATCGCTGATAACTTCAACTATATAACCTTTGAGCACATACGTCTCAAAGAAGGGTGTTAAGCAAAGAATAAATTCTCCGCCACCAACAGAAATATATTTGAAAGAAATCGGCTTTATATCTCAAATTGTAATGTCAGACATACAATCCATACAAGTCTGTTCCGGGCTTGAACAGAACCGAAGGCACTTACAAAGAAGTCCTTGCAATCCGGATATTCACAATCCTGATCGGATTCACCATCACATATGGAGAACTCAATACCGTAGCTACTCGGTGCAGAGTCAATCGATAGTTCATCCTATCACTCTCGCAAATACCGGTCTTCAACACCGATCTTCAAATGCGATTCACAACGACGTATCACATATTCGGAGTGGGTTATACGACCCCATGGTCCTTTCCCGGTTAACCCGAATAGTGAGCGCTTATTCAAAAATAAGTGTGCATTCAAATTCAATCCATTCACATCAAATACCCATTCAAAGGGAAATACTGATAGTCGGTTATTGAACTATCAATTGATATGCACACATCACCAGATTCCAAATAATTTTCCAAATTATTTATTTCCCAAAATATCTTTACAAGATATATAATTTCAACACTTTAAAAATAAATCAACATTTATTTTTAACAAGTTCCACTTTCACATATATAAATTCCATAATGAATTTATATTTAAAAATATCCATGCATATACGATTTCAATTATCCATTTCAATTTATCTTCAAAAAGATAAATTCTAATTATTCACTTCATATTGGAAAACATTTCCATACTTATTATTCATAAGTAATTCACAAATCCTTTTTAATTTCAACCTTGGAAAATATTCAATATACTTAAATCGAATCAAGTATATAATTCATTCTATTAAGGAAATCATTCTCTTAACATATTTATTTGGGCTAAAACGAATGTTGCGTAAAACATCGTTACGACGTCCCAAAATCACTAGTATAGGGATTCGAATTTAAAATAGATATATAAATCCCAATACTAAACCAAAACATTTCCTTTCGGAAATAATTTACTATAACAACAGTGTTATAGTCCACCATTCCCTTTTATTTCTCGAAACATCTATTTCAACAATCAATGTTGAAATCTATGATTTCGAATCTTAACACATTTCAAACCATCGTTAGATCGTTTTAAATTCGATTTAAAACATCATATCTAAACATTTTCTTTAACGTATTATTCACTATTCAAAAACGTGAATATACTACGTTAACTAATTTCATAAATCCTATGCATTTTATTTCAAAGGATTATTCACAGTCGAAAATGTGAATATAACTCTATTTATAAGTTATAACAATTAACTTATCAAAATAAGTCTTTTGCGAATTTATAAAACAACGTTTATAAATTCCATTTATATTCATTCATAAAAACTTCCTTTTTTATAAATTCTTTTATTAACCTATTCCAGTTTATAACTCAATTATAAACTAAAAGTTCATATTATAAGTCAAATGCTTATAATACGATTATTTTACAAAATCCTTCTTTTAAAGACCTTCCAATTTATAAATCTTATAACTTATAAGATCCATTTATTTAACCAATCTATTCTTCAAATAATTTCACCAAATTTATAAATCTTACTATTTATAAATTTCATTTATAACTTCACAGTTTATAATTCTATAAATTTCATTCTATTATGAAATTCATTTTTCACTTCATTCAAACACTTATAAAAACTCGTTTTATAATGTCTATATTTCAATTTATAAATATCCATTTACAAATCTCTTAATATAAATCAATTTATATTATTCTTTTAAAACGTCTTTAAATTCCTTTATAATTTCATCCTTTTGATTTATAAAATAATCAAATTTTATAAATCCTATATTCAAACTTTTATAATATATTCAAAAATCCAATTTAAACTATTTTATAAAATCATAAATCCATATTTCTCAAAAATCAGCTTTTAACTATATTTCTCAAAAATCATAATTTTTATAACTTTAAAAATTATAACGTTCATTTATTTATAATGGATCAGTTCCAAAAATATAGTATATTCTCAAAAATCACTTAAAAATCATTTTAAAATCCCAAAATCTGGGTCAAATGATGCTACACACCAAATAGTCAATCACGACTACAACGATCCATCATATATCGTATATGATAATCAATCAAATATCAAAATATCTGAAATCAAATAAAACTGTTGAGGAATCCAGTTGGATCCCTCCAACCTGTTTTCCTGCATCCAAAAACATTAGCACAATACCAATTTCGCTCCAGTACGAAATTATCGCGGTATATGTTCTTAATAAATATTATCCGCTTAATAACGGCGTAATAGGGTCTCATCCGCTAAACAAAAATGCGGGAAATCAACAACTGCAATATATACATATGCTAATATATATATATTGATATTATATATAATACCAATTTCACTATTTATGAAATTTTCGCGGTATATGTTTTTATTAAATAACATCCGCTTACTAACGGCGTATAATGTCTATTTTAACAATCAATAATTTACAGTCATCATTCAAACATGCATTCAAATATTTTAAATCTAACTATTTAAAATAAAATCGAAACCTATTCGATTGAGTGAGAAGTTCTCACCTTAGTTTCAATTTCGTTTTAGCTTTTATTTCGAATAAAATTAAACGCGCGTTTAATTTTACCCGAAATTCTCACTAACTCCAAACGACTCCAAACCAACTCCATCGCGTAGTGCTCGTCCATACGATTCCAATGCAACTGAGTTTGCATTTTTTCAACCTCGTATGAAAAAGTTATGTATTTTACAAGATTGCTCGATTTATATATATCCAATTTCAACATTAACTTTAAAATTTATAACCTCCATCACACCAGAGCCATTCGATTTGCTCCCATCAGATCCTGGCCGTCCCTTACCATCTTCTTCCCCACGCTCTATCTCCAGGAAAACACGTTGAGGCCGAACCCAAATTCCTAAACTAGGGTTACAAATTCCAACACCAATACTCGACGATAATTCGATCAGCTCGTGCCATTGCGAAGGCCTCCTCGAACACCACCCACGCCCTGAACACCTTCAAGCTCGGCCACCTATAGATGAGTGCGCACGGTGGTTGCACGGCCCACGCACGCGGCCTGTAGCTCCCTCCACACGACTCCATATTCGATCACCACCGTTCACATTATAGCTCTCTTCATGATCTTCGTTTTGTTAGTTGAAAGAATTTGCAATCGATGCACGGATTTGGAGTAATTGGAGGTGGAACGTCTTGCGTTTCTGGCCATTGATACCTAGGGTGGCGGCCACGAACGTTTAGGGTTTTAATTTCTTTTTTTATTTATTTTAGATTTAAGGTGATATTTATAGGAAAAGCAAGCGTAAACACTATTCATCCCGGGAATTCCGAACTCCGATTTACGCGCCGTAACCAGCGTTTCTAAGGTTTACCCCGCGTTCCGGACACAATGGAATAGGTTTCGGAAGCTAATTCGGAAGTATGTGCGAGTTATGGCTGAAAACGTTCAATTTAAATTAAACCGATTTAAATCGATTTCTAGGCGTTTTAATTTGTACCGGACAAACGGTAAATCCAAACGACTTGAAATTTGAAACCTTACAATAATATCACATTACGGATCCGATGAAACTGGTTTCGTCGAAATCCGAGACAGTTTGAAAAATGGCTATTTTGACTCGTCAAATTTAAATTAAAAACGATTCGATGCGTTTCGAGCTGCCACGATCAAACGATAACTCCGATTGACACGAAAATTGAAATCCGGTAATAACTAACTATTACGGATCCAATGAAACTAGTTTCGTTCAATTCTGAGACTGTTCAAAAATTGGCTATTTTACAGTCGATTATTAAATATTAAAATATTCAATTTTCACAAATTAACTTTTAATTCGATTTTAAAAGTTCTAAAATATCGTTCTAACTTCAATATGATAAAATAAAATTTTACAAATTATTTTCAATCATATTTAACTCAAATTCAATTATTTCTATAATTTAACGTATTAAATTATCGATTTAATTATCCAATTAAATCCAATAATTCAAATAAAAATTTATTCGACTAATAAATTCACTTATTAATATTTAAAATTAATTAAATATTCAAATTTTAATTTCTAAAAATTCTGGGTCGTTACAATCTTCCCCCCTTAAAAGAATTTCGTCCTCGAAATTACAAGTAAGAAAAGTTACAGAATCTATTAATTTTCCAAAATTCATAATTAAACTTCTTACAATCTTTACTAAGTTTTCAAATCATACTTAGTTATCTTTTCAAAAACAACTACTATTGTTTAACTTTCAACTCCAAAATCAAAGTTAAAGTTTTCAAAATTTTCCAATTTTCTCAAATTTTTTCTAACGCCTTAAATTTCCGGAAAAATTCGCCATAGTCTCCTTTGCGCGGCTCGATCCGAAAAAAAAATGACAGTATATATATCACAAATATACATCTCATCAAGTAATGAGGCATCCCGAAGGGAAAAAAGTACAAAAGTGCGATATTTAATCCGAGATATGTACCTTATATTTTATTAGCAAGCATATACGGCTAATATAGCGCAAAAGCGAGCTCCAAATGCGAAGCAAACGCGATCCGCACCTACTAAACACTCAACAAACAACATGAGAACATGCACATATGCAAATAATCTCAATATACAACATATAGCAACATGATAACTATATATGTCACATAGCAAATGCAACAATAGCAATATATATTCAACCATCAACCAACTACCATCATAATCAATAATATTCATTCATATTCTCATTAATATTCAATGAAAGGGTTTTCAATTCAAATCACATTTGATTTATTTACATTGGATTTTATCAACATTCATTCTCAATTTTAATTAGTTTGCATTCACTAATTAAATCCAATTCACGTTCAATTCTATTCAAATTTATTTACTTCTAATTTGAATTCAATTACATAGCTTTCAATTTCCTTAACACTTAATGAATTACATATAATCAATCAACAATCATATAACAACCAACGTTTATATAATACAATCAAATTCCTTTGCTTATATTCATTCTTGGTTCAACTCCTTAAATTAAATTGATTTCCATTCAATTTATTTAATTAACTTTTTTTCAACTTCCAATAATATTAGATTTAATGAATTTACACTTATATTCATTATTTCATATCAATTATTCACATTCAATTTATTCACAATTCAATTCAATTCCTAAAGTTGAATTTCATTTCATAACTTAAGTTCACATTTATCTAATCCACTTGATTATTTACTTCGATACCAAAATCAATTCCATTCAACAACACTTAAGTTATATTCCATTTAACTTTAAATTTACCATTATTTACAACTCATATTCATATAATTTCACTTCTTATATATATAAGTTTATTTCACAATTGTAAATCACTTTAATTATAATTCAATTCTTATAATTCTTTTACTTATACAACTATTCTTTTATTTAGATTATTCAAACAACCTAACAATCAACTTATATACACTTTAATAATTCTGAAAAATTATTCCTTTATATATAAAATATAATCAAGGCAAAAATTATTTCATTTACCCAATTTAAAACAATATTATGTCGAATTGTTCTATTCAAGTGTTTAGAAACCCCTTCGGCTCAGTTTCGAGGCTGTGCTGACGAAAGTTCATATACCACTCAATAAACCAATCATCACAATATAAAACAATTTTATATTCACTAACAAATACGCTCTCATAGCTATTATTACACTCAACTCATTCTAGAGTACTGCTGACTCTATCTCTAATGAGTAATACCCAACAGAACCATGGTTGTCGCTTAACCATCAGCTCTGATACCAAATGTAACGCTTGCGGATTTTCGTTGCCGAAAAACCGAATAGTTATGGGTTTTTAAAAAAAAGAAAGAAAAGAAAAAGAGAGAAGTAGAAGAAGATAACAGAAAATAGAGAGAGAGGAAGATAGAAAAATAGAAAATTTGATAATAGAAGATAGAAGAATTTTAAAAATAGAACGGGACAGAAAGGAAACAACAGAACAACAACAGAATCTCACAATTCGCAGCGGAACAACATATTATAATAAATGAATAATCTTTAAACAAAGAACTATATCAGTTATTACATTACATTTCATTTCATTACATCATATCATCAGAGTGTACAACATCATACAACAACAAACAGTGCAGCGGAAAAAGAAATACTATATAAACTAGTAATACGCCATGCCATCCAGCTTGCCTCCAGCAACTCCAGAATATCCAGAATATCCTGATAAACCTAACTCTTAACTGCCCGTGTGGAAATTGGTGGGCACCCAGAGTTTAGGAAGGAAAACAATAAACTCCGAGTCAGTCATGTGACTGGTGTGAGAACTCAAAACAGTTTATTTACTTTAAAATCAAAATAGAGGAATATTTTAAATCAATTCGCAATGCTTTTAAAAATGAGACTACCATAAGGCCTCCCGCACACACACACAATGCAAACGCAGAATCGGAGGAGATTTCTCCTTATGATAGTCAAAGATGCTTGATACGCATTTAAAAGAACATTTGATATTATTACTAGTGCATGGTGTAGGAAAAATTCATTTCGAAAGTAGAATATAAATCTTAGCCAACATACGACCATTATCGTATGCCTACTATAGCTACTATCCAAACAGTGGTGACCACCATAAGTGAATAGCAGGTTCTACAACTAATACCGTAAAAGTTTCGTATTGGGAATTGGATTTCCAACAAATGGTCAGGCCAAGGAACTTCCCATTGCCACATGAGAATGCCTCTGGATGGACATCCCCGAGAACCAAACCGGATCTCTACCAACACAAGGCCGGGTTACTCCTAACTGAGTAACAACTGACCGAATATGCCATCCCCCGGTCCTTTGGGACCTTTTCACCGAGCGCTCGTAATCAATTCACACAATCATAACAAAGTGTTTTCAACATGAGTAAGTATCTGGGCTCCATACCATGATACCACCCTTTTCCAGAAGGAAATGGACACATCCTAAAGGGTGCTACCCCTCATAACCTTGCTGCTTCTTTCCTGTTTTGACCATTCACGGGGTGTGAGGCTCGACGAAGTCACGTCCACAAAAACATACTTTATACAAAAGCCATGCTTTGGGTCAACAAATGATCAACACAATGATCACAAGGATAGACGATCAAATAAACGATCCTATCACAAATAATCAACACAATGATCATTTCAGCATCACTCAGCATATCACATTACCAAATTGGGAATATATCGCTGATAACATCAACTATATAACCTTTGAGCACATACGTCTCAAAGAAGGGTGTTAAGCAAAGAATAAATTCTCCGCCACCAACAGAAATATATTTGAAAGAAATCGGCTTTATATCTCAAATTGTAATGTCAGACATACAATCCATACAAGTCTGTTCCGGGCTCGAACAGAACCGAAGGCACTTACAAAGAAGTCCTTGCAATCCGGATATTCACAATCCTGATCGGATTCACCATCACATATGGAGAACTCAATACCGTAGCTACTCGGTGCAGAGTCAATCGATAGTTCATCCTATCACTCTCGCAAATACCGGTCTTCAACACCGATCTTCAAATGCGATTCACAACGACGTATCACATATTCGGAGTGGGTTATACGACCCCATGGTCCTTTCCCGGTTAACCCGAATAGTGAGCGCTTATTCAAAAATAAGTGTGCATTCAAATTCAATCCATTCACATCAAATACCCATTCAAAGGGAAATACTGATAGTCGGTTATTGAACTATCAATTGATATGCACACATCACCAGATTCCAAATAATTTTCCAAATTATTTATTTCCCAAAATATCTTTACAAGATATATAATTTCAACACTTTAAAAATAAATCAACATTTATTTTTAAGAAGTTCCACTTTCACATATATAAATTCCATAATGAATTTATATTTAAAAATATCCATGCATATACGATTTCAATTATCCATTTCAATTTATCTTCAAAAAGATAAATTCTAATTATTCACTTCATATTGGAAAACATTTCCATACTTATTATTCATAAGTAATTCACAAATCCTTTTTAATTTCAACCTTGGAAAATATTCAATATACTTAAATCGAATCAAGTATATAATTCATTCTATTAAGGAAATCATTCTCTTAACATATTTATTTGGGCTAAAACGAATGTTGCGTAAAACATCGTTACGACGTCCCAAAATCACTAGTATAGGGATTCGAATTTAAAATAGATATATAAATCCCAATACTAAACCAAAACATTTCCTTTCGGAAATAATTTACTATAACAACAGTGTTATAGTCCACCATTCCCTTTTATTTCTCGAAACATCTATTTCAACAATCAATGTTGAAATCTATGATTTCGAATCTTAACACATTTCAAACCATCGTTAGATCGTTTTAAATTCGATTTAAAACATCATATCTAAACATTTTCTTTAACGTATTATTCACTATTCAAAAACGTGAATATACTACGTTAACTAATTTCATAAATCCTATGCATTTTATTTCAAAGGATTATTCACAGTCGAAAATGTGAATATAACTCTATTTATAAGTTATAACAATTAACTTATCAAAATAAGTCTTTTGCGAATTTATAAAACAACGTTTATAAATTCCATTTATATTCATTCATAAAAACTTCCTTTTTTATAAATTCTTTTATTAACCTATTCCAGTTTATAACTCAATTATAAACTAAAAGTTCATATTATAAGTCAAATGCTTATAATACGATTATTTTACAAAATCGTTCTTTTAAAGACCTTCCAATTTATAAATCTTATAACTTATAAGATCCATTTATTTAACCAATCTATTCTTCAAATAATTTCACCAAATTTATAAATCTTACTATTTATAAATTTCATTTATAACTTCACAGTTTATAATTCTATAAATTTCATTCTATTATGAAATTCATTTTTCACTTCATTCAAACACTTATAAAAACTCGTTTTATAATGTCTATATTTCAATTTATAAATATCCATTTACAAATCTCTTAATATAAATCAATTTATATTATTCTTTTAAAACGTCTTTAAATTCCTTTATAATTTCATCCTTTTGATTTATAAAATAATCAAATTTTATAAATCCTATATTCAAACTTTTATAATATATTCAAAAATCCAATTTAAACTATTTTATAAAATCATAAATCCATATTTCTCAAAAATCAGCTTTTAACTATATTTCTCAAAAAATCATAATTTTTATAACTTTAAAAATTATAACGTTCATTTATTTATAATGGATCAGTTCCAAAAATATAGTATATTCTCAAAAATCACTTAAAAATCATTTTAAAATCCCAAAATCTGGGTCAAATGATGCTACACACCAAATAGTCAATCACGACTACAACGATCCATCATATATCGTATATGATAATCAATCAAATATCAAAATATCTGAAATCAAATAAAACTGTTGAGGAATCCAGTTGGATCCCTCCAACCTGTTTTCCTGCATCCAAAAACATTAGCACAATACCAATTTCGCTCCAGTACGAAATTATCGCGGTATATGTTCTTAATAAATATTATCCGCTTAATAACGGCGTAATAGGGTCTCATCCGCTAAACAAAAATGCGGGAAATCAACAACTGCAATATATACATATGCCAATATATATATATTGATATTATATATAATACCAATTTCACTGTTTATGAAATTTTCGCGGTATATGTTTTTATTAAATAACATCCGCTTACTAACGGCGTATAATGTCTATTTTAACAATCAATAATTTACAGTCATCATTCAAACATGCATTCAAATATTTTAAATCTAACTATTTAAAATAAAATCGAAACCTATTCGATTGAGTGAGAAGTTCTCACCTTGGTTTCAATTTCGTTTTAGCTTTTATTTCGAAAAAAATTAAACGCGCGTTTAATTTTACCCGAAATTCTCACTAACTCCAAACGACTCCAAACCAACTCCATCGCGTAGTGCTCGTCCATACGATTCCAACGCAACTGAGTTTGCATTTTTTCGACCTCGTATGAAAAAGTTATGTATTTTACAAGATTGCTCGATTTATATATATCCAATTTCAACATTAACTTTAAAATTTATAACCTCCATCACACCAGAGCCATTCGATTTGCTCCCATCAGATCCTGGCCGTCCCTTACCATCTTCTTCCCCACGCTCTATCTCCAGGAAAACACGTTGAGGCCGAACCCAAATTCCTAAACTAGGGTTACAAATTCCAACACCAATACTCGACGATAATTCGATCAGCTCGTGCCATTGCGAAGGCCTCCTCGAACACCACCCACGCCCTGAACACCTTCAAGCTCGGCCACCTATAGATGAGTGCGCACGGTGGTTGCACGGCCCATGCACGCGGCCTGTAGCTCCCTCCACACGACTCCATATTCGATCACCACCGTTCACATTATAGCTCTCTTCATGATCTTCGTTTTGTTAGTTGAAAGAATTTGCAATCGATGCACGGATTTGGAGTAATTGGAGGTGGAACGTCTTGCATTTCTGGCCATTGATACCTAGGGTGGCGGCCACGAACGTTTAGGGTTTTAATTTCTTTTTTTATTTATTTTAGATTTAAGGTGATATTTATAGGAAAAGCAAGCGTAAACACTATTCATCCCGGGAATTCCGAACTCCGATTTACGCGCCGTAACCAGCGTTTCTAAGGTTTACCCCGCGTTCCGGACACAATGGAATAGGTTTTGGAAGCTAATTCGGAAGTATGTGCGAGTTATGGCTGAAAACGTTCAATTTAAATTAAACCGATTTAAATCGATTTCTAGGCGTTTTAATTTGTACCGGACAAACGGTAAATCCAAACGACTTGAAATTTGAAACCTTACAATAATATCACATTACGGATCCGATGAAACTAGTTTCGTCGAAATCCGAGACAGTTTGAAAAATGGCTATTTTGACTCGTCAAATTTAAATTAAAAACGATTCGATGCGTTTCGAGCTGCCACGATCAAACGATAACTCCGATTGACACGAAAATTGAAATCCGGTAATAACTAACTATTACGGATCCAATGAAACTGGTTTCGTTCAATTCTGAGACTGTTCAAAAATTGGCTATTTTACAGTCGATTATTAAATATTAAAATATTCAATTTTCACAAATTAACTTTTAATTCGATTTTAAAAGTTCTAAAATATCGTTCTAACTTCAATATGATAAAATAAAATTTTACAAATTATTTTCAATCATATTTAACTCAAATTCAATTATTTCTATAATTTAACGTATTAAATTATCGATTTAATTATCCAATTAAATCCAATAATTCAAATAAAAATTTATTCGACTAATAAATTCACTTATTAATATTTAAAATTAATTAAATATTCAAATTTTAATTTCTAAAAATTCTGGGTCGTTACATAGGGCCTAAGTCCTAGGCCGAAACCTGGTCTCTCCGGACCCTTGTTGAGCATAGTCCATACTCAGCGACCTGAAATAATAACCGATAATATAGGGCCTAAGTCCTAGGCCGAATCCTGGTCTCTCCGGACCCTTGCTAAGCATAGTCCATACTCAACAACCTGAGTAAGCCGACTTACCACGTTCGGGCAAAGCGACTCACTCCTTGCTAGGTATAATCCATACCCAACGACCGTTTACCAAAAATCAGATAAAAATCCAATTAAAATCCAATCCAAAATCCAAATCAAATCAAAAATTCAAAAAATCGAACCAATATCCAAAACAGAAAATAATCATCCAAACGAGAATCCAAGCCAGAAAGCAAACAAAACCAGGAGCTCAAACCAAACTCCAAAACCAAACCAGAAAAATGAGTATCCAACCCGCAAATGGAAACCAGATTTCACAAACCATAGCATCACGGTCTATCACCATTCAGAGCATTCCTAGGGGCTATCTCTGTCCCCATACATGTGTAAATGATTTTGACGTTTGCCGATGGCTTGCTACTTATTTCATAACGTCCCAGTCAATTGATAACCAATCGACCATCATCCCTGGGCCTCACACCATCATGGTTTGAGGTAGACAGTGGTTACTCCTGCTCCACCGTTCCACTTCGAGCCCCAACATACTGCCTCAATTGTCCATTCCTCACATGCTCCTTAACTATGTCCTTTAAGTGCCTGCAGCTTTGGTATCGTGTCCATCCAAATCATGGAAGAGATAGTGCCTTCCTGGTGCCCTTTCACGTTTAGAGGGTTCTCTCCTAGCTGGCCTTCGGTAAGGAAGGCGATTCCGGGTTTCCATGTATATCTGCTCCAATGTTTCATTCAATCCATTAAGGTGGAGAATTTCGGCTCCCTCCATCGTTTCCTGGCCTTTTTCGAATCGTCATTAAGCTTCCTTTTTCCCTTTCCTTTATCTCTGTGCATGCCTCCGCTGGATGGTCCTCTACCCTCATTCGCATTCACCTCTTTTAACTTTAAATCTATGAACGTGTTCTCTTATCGAAGGAATCTTTCAGCTTCGTGAAAGAATTCCCCGAGATCCAGTGGTGGGTCTTGTATAGAGATACTTTGAAATCTGAATCCTCTCTGACTTTCGATACTGCTGCCATCAAAACCATCGATGGATCTGGCCGATCCACTGAAACTACCGCCGCATTAAACCGATTCAGGAAAGCTCTGAGTGACTCATCCATCCTTTGCTTGATTGACGTTAGTGTCATCATGTTCTTTGGCTTCTTGATATGAACCCGAAATTGCCTCAGAAACCTGTCCATCAACTCTGTCCACGTCCTAAAAGATCCTTCCTCCAGCTTCCTGAACCACATCGCAGCTATATCCGTTATGTACAGAGGGAAACATCAGGCCATAACTTCCTCCTATGCCCCCAGCACTTCCATGTGTCTGGTGTATCTCATCAGGTGATTGGTTGGGTCAGCCTTGCCATTGTAGACTTCCACGCTAGGTAGCTTGAAATCAGGTGGATTTTGAGCTATCCTGATTTCTCGAGTAAACGGACTCTTGTTAACTCCTTCCAAATCTCCATTGGTTAAACCTCCGCGCATAGTTCTCCTAATAATCTTAGCTAATCCAACATTGTCTGTCAAAGGTTGCCCCCTATGCCCTCAAGGGAATTCTGGTATGTATTCTTCATGTGGCTCATCTCTAGCCTGTTGAGCTCCATTCATAGTCTTCCACTATCAGATCCTGCGGGTCTTCCCCCAAGCCTTCGTTGATCGCCTTCTGGCTCTCGATTCTATCCTCCATTGGGTTCCGCAACCCTAGCTCCTCGCAGCCGCTGTAGTCAGTCCTAAGTTCTTTGTTCCTGCAACTCTTATCTGTTTAAAGAAAGTCTGCATCATATCCTATTGACTCTTCAACAATCTCTCATGCAATGAATTCGCCATAGCTTCCATCTCGTCCCTAGTAATATAAATAGAAGCTTGCCCTTCTTCAGCTCCAGAGGATGCCTCTTGACTTCCTCCTTGTTGGCTTTTCTCAGCTTTTTGTCTTCTGCTTGTTTTCTGAGTCATTATCTTCAAAATCTGAATTCTCAAGCCTTTAAAATCTGAACTCTGAGTCTGGTGTAGCGGGTGCTAGTCCTTCTCAGTGAAGCACCAAAGTGTTTGCACCAAAATTGGTCATAAACCCCAAGTATCGTGAAAGCACCAATATATGTATATAAATCAACAATATTCGAGCACAAGTCACAGATCTAAGTAAACAACAAACAATAATCCAGAAATAACGAACGGAAACAAATGATTTATAGTGCTTCGGCTATCTTCGGCCAACATCCACTCCATGTAATTATCTTTTATTGATGTTCTTCGTTTATTATAGTCGATTATAGTGGATTACAATGAAGAATGTCGAGTACAACAGCGATGGTATGGTGTAGAATTGGATCCGGCAGAGTCTGGACGTCGGATAGCCAAAAGATCCCTTTTCTATAGGTTCCAAGGGTCTATTTATAGGTGTAGGAGGCTGATATCGCGCTCAAACTTCGAGAGACTCCTTCTGGCACGTGAGTGGACCCACGCGATCGATCTCGAAAAGTTTCAACCCGATTCATGATCGATACGAACCAATTTCGTATCGATCAAAAATTAATCCAATCGAGCTGAAACTTTGCAGGAATGTTCTTTAGCTTGTACGTAAGCTCCTGTGAAAATTTCATACATTTGGACCTGTGGTTTAGGAGATATGATCGATGCAAGATCATGTTTTCTATAGCCTGTTGTCTTCGAATCCATGCTTTCGTATCCCTCCTCTTCGACTCGATCGAGGCACGTACGTGTGAGGTAACGTGGTGCGAGATTCTTGGATCGCTCAACTTTTATGCCGAGTTGACCGAGTCGTTCCTATTTGAACTCCACCCAGATCCATCCACATCTTTTCATTCGCATTCCTCTACCTCGACCCCAATTCGTACTTTCGATCCATGTCCATCGAAGTGCGTACTTTCGTATCGATGCCTGTAGTGTGTTTCACATCGATCATATACATGCTGATTGATTCGAAGCAACTTTAGATGATGTATGTAGGATCGATACGAGGAAGGTGGCACAGATACGAACAAGGTCGATAGATGGATACGAACGAAACCTTACCTGGTGGATACAACGGAGGTATGTAGAGTCGATGGATGCGAACTGAGCTCCTGTGGTCGATACGAAATCATGGATTCGGAGTGCACCACCTGTCCCCATCCTGATCGATACGAACGTCATCGATTCGCACCAATATCGATCGATATGAAACGTATTGATATAAAATGCTGCCTGCCGATCTATACGAACAGTATATCTCCTCTAACTTGAATCGATCATATCTCCTTCATACGTACTCCGATTAACCTGAAATTTTAAATGTAGCCTCTCCTAACCTTGATCATCATCTCCAATCGACTTCGTCTTGATCAGAGCCCAGCCAAATTTTAACGACATCGATTGCAGCCTTGTTTCCAGTCGATCTCCAATCCTGATATCCATTCTTCCTTGCCAATTTGATGATATTCCAGCCTTGACCAGAAGGTGGGATAACAGAGATCGTACCGAAGCCACTTAATATCTTTCATTGGTAAATAGGCATACTTTGAAAATTTAAGATCTCAAGTGAGGCGGACCCCATCTATTGATACCTATTGCCAAGGCGGACCCCTCAACGGTAACTATCTTGCTGACATCATACGAATCTCTTAAGCTACTTAATATCATTATGGATAGGCAAACCTTCAATCAATCACTTAATACCTTATTCCAAAGCGAACCCCTATTGAGATAGCACCTACATGCCTAATAACTAGCCCCTTGGTCATTTAATACTTAATTTGGAGAAAAGTGGCAGGTTCTCAAACAACTACTTAATACCTTAAGATCCCAAAGCAGGGGCCACTTATTTGACCCATACTCATAATGATGTCTCACATTAGTCTGATTATTTGTAGGAACTGATAGCCAGATTAGCTTAACAAATTTACCTAAAGAATTTGGGATTAACCACACATCATCATAAATATTTGTCATAGAAGATATCTCACATCAGTAGGAAGTATACACAACTATCGATTGTTTCAAAGTGAAGGGCAAACTTCTATCATGCAACTCTATTGACCTCGCACCTCTATGACTTAGCCATAATTTAAATATTTTCCTTTTATATATAATATTCTTCTCACCGCTTCATAAATAAGGTTCCTTGTTGCAGCTCAAAATATCAATTACTTTACTTGGGGGATTTACCAACAATTACTTTTCTGATTAACCATGCAATTATACACCATAATTATACATTTATTACGCTAATAGAAATAATACATATCCACATCTAAAAATATAAGCGTGCGGTTCATAAGCCTTAAACTAGCATTAAATATCAATTCTGTAACCATAATACTAATACGAGTTCTTCTTCCTCAAATTCCCAAGATTTTCAATATCCATAACAATGGTTTCTGATATTCACAACAAGGATGAAATATCCATTACCAAAACTACAGTAAATAGACCTGTAAATAGAAATGGAAACCCAATTTGTTACATCAATTAAATGGAATATAGTAAATGATAGGAATTGAAATTCTAATTTCATATTCTAGTCAGCTCCTCTTCTACAAAGAAATAAATTAAATAATTTTATATGGAATAAGTGGTGTAAACTATGAATAGGATTCATGCTCTACACCCTTATTTCATTAACGAAAGCACACAATTTTAATCCAAGAAAGAGGAGAAGTAGAATAGACTATGAAATTATCAAAAATTGCAAAAACAATATAAATTCCACCGAATTATCATAAATAATTAAGAATCTTCATCTAGAATTAACATTTCAAAATAAAAAGGAATTTTGGTGGATTTTATCTATTTTATTTTTGCAATTCCAAAATCCCTAAGGTATATTCAAATTCACAGATATATACTAATCAATTACCGAAATAAAAATACTTAGGTTTTCACTCATAGTTGGTCCTTAGCTTTGCTTCTCTTTAGATTTGCATCACCTATAATAATCTCCTTCAGATATCTTCTTTCTGATATATACAATAAGGGATTTGTGTGTGTATGTGTATTTGATTCCAAAAGGTTGGAGAAGAAGAGGTTTAAAAAATTAAATAATAAACAAAGATAGAAAAAGATTTCTTACCTGAAACCCTGATGGAGTTTCTTGAATCTAAGAAGAGATAAACTGATAGAGCTTTGCTGATGTTCCCAAAATATTTGTAAATAAAAGTGAGGGGCGTAGGTGTTAGAACCTATAGTTTTCTATAACACAATGCAGAACGGATCTTAAGACTATTTGAACACTAAAGGGGGTGAAGTGTATATTTCAGTTATTTAGAATTAAGTTATGAATTTAACACTATATCTATTCAAATTGGAATTAGAAATAAGTAAGTAAAAATGTAAATGCAGTGAAGTAAATAACACTAGGATTTTTATACTAGTTCGGATTAACCAATCCTACATCCCAAACTGCATTCCACCGTGTAGAATTTCACTATAATCGCTTGCTTTTCATAGGTGGCAAGAACACCTTTACAATATTGGTTTTAAGGGCTACAAGATACACCCTCTTGATTTATGGGATACAAGATTGCCCTATCCTTTTCACAAACAGTAAAAAAGACTAGGGCAAGTAGTCGTATCTTCAATATAGCTTCTTGCAAATTCGGTACAACGATCTTATAGACCTCCAATTGCAATACATCTTTGAAATATTTGAGAAATAGGATGAAATCAGAAAGTGAATGATATGAATCCAAGTACGGCTTTCTGATGTTGTGTGGTTTGAAAATCGGTGAAGAATTGGATTGAAATAGTATCGATTCAAAAAGAGATTGAAAGAGTATGCGATGGGTTTTTTTGGAAAAAATGTGGAAGAGAAAGAGTAAGAAAATGAAGTGAAAGTGACTAGGAAATTCATTTTCCATAGGTTTTAAATAGGTAGTAAAGTGACATGCCTTTTGTTGAAGAGGCAGCGAGAAAATAACATGATTTAAATTTTAAAAAACTGACCAATAAGACATATGTCAGCAAACGTTAAGCTCATAAGTCGATATACATGTATTTTCCTAAGAGAATCAACAACACCAACAAGTGTTGCAAATTTTAGAATGTGCTGCAACTTTCAAATATCAAAAGAACCTATTATTTGTGATTTTTTTGATTCAGTTGAGGTTAATAGTTGATGATATTCAAGTATAATTGTCATGAGGTCTTTAACAAGTGATTCTATGGTTTAACCAACTAACCATCACTTCAAATACTTCTGTCCTTTTAGCATTCTTCTTCAATCAGTTTTGTTCTTTCATTGTTCTACTTAACCAACATATATAATACATTTGCATTAACTGAATTCTCGTTTATCTCTGTAAATGTCTCTATAATATATCTAAAATAACCAAACAACTTGAAGATACATTAGTAGTAATGTTGAATGGTTGTTGTCATCACAATCAATACCTAGGGTATTAACACTCTCCGTTTTTTGATGATGAAAACCATATAAATATTTGAGAGATAAAATTAAATATTTTTATATTTGACTTTCCCTAATTCTATGCACTCCACATATCATTTTGCCTAGTATATTTATACATTTTCACCCCTTTGTCATCAAGAAAAGGTGAAAAAGAATTGCTTAAGCGCAACTAGACAATTGTATGGAGTTTGTATACATACATATTTACATACTTATAAGAGGAATCAAAAATCAATATGAAACATTGAGTAAAGTTATCAAAAAAATAATTATTTATGCCGTTGGATCCGAAAAAATTGAGGAGATGTGCACAAACGACTTTCGTAGCGATCAGACGAGTCGTGTGATCGTACAAACTCGAAACATACGACCATTTATTTGAAAATTTAAGTAAATGGAAAATAATATTATTATTTAAATCCCAAATCCATCCATTCCTCTAAATTCATTCTTACTTCAATGTTTCATTAGAAAATCATGACCGAACTCTCGTCTTGACATTCAAAAATTAAAATCTTCAAATCTGCTCCACTAAAAATCATGAAATCAAATCCAGCTTGTTCGTATAGATGAAGCTTTGATCTTTTTGCTTGATATAAGGTGCGATCATCATTGGTTGTGATCAACCTATCCACCATGGATCTAAGGTTTGAGATCGATAGATTTTAGGGCAACAATATGCAGATCAGTGGTAATCATGTTTCTCTAGCTGATATCTACCTTCACCGCGAATTTGGATCAATCGATCATTATTTGATGGCTACGATGTTTTGAGCAGTAGCCCTAGACTTAGAAGTCAAGGTCTATATGGGAGGCATGGTTGATATATGGTGGGGCGTAGATCAAAGAGAGAGCGAAGAGAGGTAATTTGGCGAAGACAGATCAGGATTTCGTTGATTATCGAGTGAGAAATCGATTGAGCAAGGAGATGGATATGCATGGACATGTTTCATGCATAGGTACGGGTAATAGTAGAAGAAGAAGAATTAACTTAATTGGTAACTAGTGTTTTAATTTGTTAATTAATTATCTAGTTAATCTCGATTGTTATCATATCCATATTTTTGCATATGAGACCCGTTTTTGATGCGGTTTCTTGAGTTATTCTCACGATGGAGAAACCTACATGTTGGTGCTAGTTTGGACAGATTCATTATGGTGAGTGATATTGTCTCTCACCATTCTATGATTGATTGTATAATATTAGGTTGATGTTCGAGAATGATTTTTGGTTTTAAAATGTGATTTCCTTATACTTATAGATCTACTAGGTTTTATGAAGAAAATAAATTATTTTAAAATGATTAACAAAGAATATCATATATTTTCTGTTGATGTGTCATTGTAAGGGAAATATTAAATTTAAACTATTATTGATATGACTTCCCACATTAGTTGATTCGAATGTACGTAAGGTTGTTGGATGTACGTTTGGTTGTTTGCCTTTTTTTTGGCTTGTTCGGCTTTTATGGTTAAAACGCAAATTAGCAACGATTAGGTTTTAAGTAGTAACTTGTATGCTTGTGGTTTTTTGCATGCAAAAACCTAATGAATGAGATAAGCTAAAGAGGAGATTTTGTATACGTGCTGATGGATCAGAGTAGGAGATGAGGCTTCGGACTTATACGTGGGTGTCTGACATTTCTGTTTGGTTTTTACTTATCCATTTGGTTAAGTATAGGACCAAGGTGGTTGGTGTTGACCATTGGAGAATGGTCAATGTCCATCACTGTTGTTAATTGGTGATTTGGTCGATCTTTGGCTTGTACGTTGATGCGATTTCGTGGTGCGCAATCTAATGGTTTTTTTATGTAATTGACATAGAGTCTTGATGTTATTGCTTTAAGGCTAGTGATTAGGATGACAAAGCAATGGTGTAATGCTTCATCAAGAGATTTGTTACTTTGGATGTGGCTCATCTTGGGAGTAGGTTTCAAGGTGGATAGTTCAAGAATCTGTAGATCATGCTCAAGACGTTGCCTCGATCGCATCATGGAGGCAATGTACTATATGATGAACCGGTATCTTCGATTTGTGTCTTATGGAAGTAGCAGGTGTCGAGGATTAATCACTTAGTATCTTCGGTTTATTGCTCATGGGGGTAGCAGTTGCCGAGGATTAGGCACTCCATAATCTTCGGTTTAGGACTATTGTAGGAAGTACATACCCAAGGGTCTCGTATTGAGAGTCATGGAGTGTATGAAGAGGGTGGGTTCCAAGATAGTGGAATTCTATTGAGCTAGTAGTGCTCAAATGAGTTTGTATGTCTAAGGGACCGTTGATGACTCGGAGTGTTTTCTGTAGTACTTGAAGCAAGGGTATTGTAGAGTGGGGATGCATATGGATCTTGATGGGATCCATATACCCTGGACCCGTTGGGTCTTGTATTCAACTTTGGGTTACGTGACACGTATCTAGCTTTCGGATGCAAGATACGAGAGTATGAAAGAGAACCAGGACTTTCCGCTAGTCCCTAGCATTATGAGGTTCATTCGAGTTATCATATACCTTGAGCACATTAGGTGACAGATAGTATTTTTTGATGGATGCTATGTTTGTTATGGTTGCTTCACTAGCCACCTGCCACCCTAGGGACATCACACAAGGTAGGTATTGTGGTAGGGATCCTAGACACCCAACTTGACTTAGTGCGAAATAGATATTATGGATGTAGATACCTTAACACCTAGAGAGTTTACCCAGCATAGAGTAGGTATTGTAGATAGAGATACCTAGGCGTCAAGATAGATAATGAGCATGGTGTACCTTTTATGATGTTGTGGAGTAGCATATTATCCATGCTATGTGCTGACTCTTTTGTTGCAGGGACATGTCAAGTACGATTTGTGTACCCTCTGTTCTATAGACTATATCAAATTTATAGTATTTTATATTGTTTATCACTCACACCAAACTGTTGTCTGGCTTGAGGTTTTATGCTTTACTTCTTATTGTCTTGGGTACTCTTAAATTATTAAATTTGAGAGCAGGTGTGGATTACATATGGAGTTCTATAGATGGACTAGCAAGAGGTGACGTAGACTAGTATTTGTTTTTGAGTTTGTTATTATATTTCGACTGTGTGACATTTTGAAGCCTTGAAGGTGTTCGACTTACTATTATATGAGATAGTATATTAGTTGAGTTTATTTTACAGTTGTATAACTTTGTTATTGTATTGTATAACTCTATGGATCTTATACTCTAACGATTAGTTCATATTGCTATTACCATCTCTATTATTTTATATCGTTGTTGCTTATTATATTTCGCTGATGCGATGTGAGATATTCCATAGGTTACATGGTTATTTGATATTTCCCTTTTCTTCTTTTCCATTCTCTTCTCTTATATTTCCTCTTCTTTACTTCTTTTATTTCCTTTGACAACTGTTCTATAACAAAGGCGTAGGGCGGTCGTTACATTTGGTACCAGAGCTCTGGTTACATGATTAACCTGAGTTGATAATGCGATCTAATAGAGATAGTGTAGGAGTTGTCGCCTTAGACTTGATCTTGAGTGTATGTATATATGGAGGGTTCATATTTGTTATATATTTTGGTTTCTGAAACTATATAGGAGCATATATAATATGAAAATTGTCACATGAGCACTATTTATGTAGTTTTCTTTATGAGATACTAATCATCCTTATTATAGAGTAGGAATGGTTTGGCATGAAAGAAAGGTTGCTAACTACTGTATCTTTGGAGTTGAGAATTGGGCAGGATTGGGGTCACTAACACTAATTAATTGGATAGTTCATAGATATGGTGCAAATCATTTCCTGAAATGCCCATATTGTTCTGGATAATTATGGTGCTCAAGTGCAAATTGTTAGAGTCGACTTTGCCGAGCTGTATAGAGACTTCGAGAGTCTAGGAGGCAGACCGTTCCTTGAACAGAGTCCGCTATGAAAGGCAAGACTGAATGGTTATGAGAGGATTTTCGATGACTTGGAGTTAGACGATGCCATGAGGTAGAAGTTAATCTCTAAATAACTCCAGGGATGAAAATGAACTGGTGGAGTGTTTCTATAGCTTTGATTCCCAAGGATTGATTTACTTAGGTTTAGTTCATAGTTGGCTTCGAAGAAAATTTATTTTGACTTTTCTAAAGTCTGTATTGGATAGAGATTTTTTCGATTTGAAGTACGATGATATTACCATGATGGAGTATGCAGCCGAATCGATGTGCTGTCAAAGTATAGCCAATTTTCCGCAGCTACCCTATAAAGAAAGGATAGATGATTAATCATTAGGTCGAGTGATCGTCTTAGGAAGCGATCATCTTAGGAAGCGATTGATTATTCATATTGATGAGCACTTCGAGAAGATGATTGAGAAGGCTTTATGATGAAAAAGCCTGTACCCAATGGTGAAGAGTTGTCCCGAACCAGATGAGCAGGGATAAACCAAGGAACCATATTTATTAATTTTCATTCTGATTTCATCAAGTGCTCCATATACGAAAGAGAAGGGAAATCACATTTCCATATGTATTTAACATCGAGGTTTCATATTCCTTCTTATCTAGAGTTAATGAAGATATTAGGATTGAGACTCAAAATATTTATCGACTTTTAATTTTAACAGACCTAATTAGGGCCTCTACCAGCCTATAAATCGTTTGTCGATACTTTTTCTTATTAAGTCATGGATGTTTTTTTTTACTATTGATTTATTTAGCGGTTTGATTGGGTTGGTGTTATGATTTGGGAATGGACTGGCTGAAGGGGATATGGACTATGGTGGATTGTAAGAGGCCATTGATGATGAATAGGGTTGTGGAGGAGTGAACAACAATGATTAGCTACCTATAAAGGATAGGGATGGTTAGCTTTTGATATTCAATCAACATTCCACATGATGAGTTATCATCTACGCTTGTAGCTTCAGAATGTCTAGACATATTTGGTAAAGTAACCATATTATTGGCCAGACGGGTAAGACTAGAAGTTATGCCTTTAAGGCATATGGTGTCCAATGAGCTTATAAAACTAAAGGTGTGAATAGATGACCTATAGAGATGATGGTTCATTGAGGATGTTTAAGTAGGATACACCTGTAGTGTTTGTCAGTCGGTCGGATGGCTCTTTAGAGTTGTATGTTGGTTTTCATGAGCCGAATGAGATGAAAAACAAGTTTCTACTCCCATTTGTTGATGGTTAATTCGATTAGCTCTATAGCATGTGGATGTTCTCTTAGTTGGACCTTGTGGTGAGGTTTCACTAACTGAGAGTGTTTGGAGAGAGTGTGTCGATTATAGTGTTTTATGCACTACCTTTATTTTTGGATTGGAGTGATTATGCAATTCGAGCTAACCAATGTGTTGTTATACCTTAAAGGCCTCGTGGATTGTGTTTTGAGTGATCACTTGAGCGAGTTATGCTTGCATTCATTGAGAATACTTTCATCTACTCAAGGACGAGAAGGGGAGCACAAGGCGTGATCGATGGTTATCTCTTAAGTATTGAGAAGATACCGATTGATGATGGTATTTTGGAATATAACTACTAGAGGAGGGAAGTGAGATACTTGGGTCATGTTATTTCATAGTAGGACATAGGTGTAAATCCTGTAGTTAAGGTAGTCCAGAATTTGAATAGACCCAAGGTAGCAGCATCATTGAACTTTTTTAATGAGAGAGGATCGGACTTTTATTTGAGACGCAAGGTGTGAACATGCATTAGTGGTTTCGACAGAGAGGTTGATGAATGCACTGATGTTACTCATTTTGAGCAGGAATGAGGAGGCGATAGTACGCACTATCCTATGGTACTTAAATAGGTGCGGTGTTGATATTGAATGGTAAAGTTGTCGCATATTAGTTGATAGCTGAAAATGCACGAAAGGTAGTATCCAACTCTTGATTCAAAGTTGGAGATGATAGATTTCACTTTGAGGATTTGGAGGCATCTCTACAAGGAAAGGAGTTTGAGTTGTTTGGTGATTCCACGTCATTCAAGTATCTCTTCTTTGGGAAGGATTTTTACCTTTGCCAGTAGTGGTGGTAGAGTCCTTAGCCTCTTACGATTTTGACATTTCCCGTACGATTGAAAAAGAAATGTAGTTTTTAGTGCTTCAAATGGATAAACCAGTTTAGGAGCGATATTCCTAGAGTGAAAATTTCTCGAGCTTATCATTGGTCATGACTTTAGAACTCGATAAGCTATAGCTAAAGATGATGGCAAGTATGACTATAAGACCTACTATGATTTTGGAATTGTTGTTGGTCATAGGCATTAGGCTATACTAGTGGAGATCATGGCTATTAGAAGAGTGAGTGTGTCTATAAAGGTGATGCAATGCGGCCTCGATTGAGATGGTTGGTTCCATAGGGATGATAAATTTCTTGTTCCTTAGTAGTGGGAACATGTGTCTATAGATTACATTAATGGATTGCCCATGATTTAGGATAATATGATAGCATTTGAGTCAAGTTGAGTTGATGAACGATGCAACATTTGTATTACTTAAGTCCAGTACAACGACATCCATGTTTGTTGAGTTATATGTAGGACGGGTAGTGTGATTCCATTACGTTCCAATTGCATTGAAATTGGTCTAAACCCATTGACTGATAGTGGGTTTTGGGGGAACCTACAAGAGGAGTTTAGGAATTTGGCACCGAATCGATTTTATGATACCAACACTGAATTAGAGACTTCAAGACCTTGTAGGCATATTTGTACTAATAGATGTGATACAAAAAAAGGTATGAGGAGGATAGTGGAGTAGTAAAGGTTCAAAGGAACGAAATCGAAGGCGGTAGGATATGGGAGATCGAGAACAGAGTGAGGACCGTTTATCCGAAGCTCTTGGTGAGATTTTATTTCTATCGTTGGGTTTCATATTGGATATCATATTGGATGTTTTATACTAGGTAGATTACCTATACGCTAGGATAGGCGTAGATGTTACTTTTTGATGATTGGTATCAGGTAGCATGTTTGTTTGGATTGTTAGCATTTGAGATGATAGCCTATATTTTGTATGGTTGTCAGGCATGCAGGATAGTTATGGCTTGACGTAGAGTGCTTGTTTGAGACGATTGCTATAATGATCTAGTATATTTAAAGATATGAGTTGTATACATTGCTGCATTGGGATTTTTCTCAGAACTAGCTGCGCAAAGCATGTTTATATTAATGAGAGCTTTAGTATTTTATGTTTGATATAAGGTGCGATCATCATTAGCCGAGATTGACCTTTCCACCGCGGATCTAGGGTTTGAGATCGATCGATTTTAGGGCAACGATAGGCGGATCAGAGGTGTTCATTGCTTAACCATGAATTTTGGATCGACCAATCATTGCTTCATGGTCACGATTTTTTTAGCGGCCATGCACCTGGAAGTCGCGATCTATGTGGGAGGCACAATTGACATATAATGGGGTGCAGATTGAAGAGAGTGCGAAAAGAGACGATTTGGCAAAGGCGGATCGAGATTTCGTTAATTATCGAGTGAGAACCAATAGAGCAAGAGGATGGATATGCACAGCCATGTCTTGTGCATGGGTACAAGCAACAGGAGAAGAAGAAGGATTAAATATAAATTAGGAATTTGGCATTTTAATTTGTTAATTAATTATCTAATTAATCTAGATTCTTATTATGCGTGTGTGTGTCATTTGCACACGAGGTCTATTTTGGATGCGGTTTCTTTGCATTGCCCTTATGATGGAGAGATCTACATGTTTGCCCTAATTTGGATAGATTTCATTAGGTGAGTGATATTGTCTCTCACCATACTATGATTGATTGTATAGTATCTGACTGACGTCCGAGAATGGTTTTCGGTTTTAAAATTTGATTTTCCTATACTTATAGATCTGATAAATTTTTATTAATTAAAGTAAAATTGTTTTAAAATGATTTATAAAGAATATCACATATTTTACATAGACGTGCCATAGTTAGGGAATTACTAGAGTTGAGATATTATAGATATGATTTTCCACATTGGTTGATACGGATGCCTTATACTTGTTCAATGTATGCTTATTTGAATGTATGTATGGTTATTGGATGTATGTTTGGCTGTTTGGCTTATTTTTCTATTTCGGATGAAAATATTGACTAGTGTTGGTCGGGTTTTAGGTTGTATCATGTATGTTGATATTTAATACATATGGAAACCTATTGAACGAGATACACTATAGAGGAGAGTTAGGATACTCGTTGATGAATCTAAGGTAAAGAGAGTGCTTCAGACTTTAGTGTGGAAGTTAGATGTTTAATTTGGTTTGTACCTATCAGTTTGGTTAAGTACAAGACCAAGGTGGTTGGTATTGATCATTGGAGAGTGGTCAATGTCCATCATTATTATTGATTGGTGATTTGGCTAATCTTTGGCTTGACATTGATGAGATTTCATCTTGCGTGATTTGATTATTTATTAATGTGATCGACTTAGAGTCTTGATGTTTTTGCTTTAGGGCGAGCGATTGAGATGACGAGGCGATGGTGTTATGCTTCGACATGAGATTTGGTATTTCGAATGTATCTCATGTTGGGAATAGGTTTCGAAGTAGATAGTTCATGACTTTTTAGATCATATTGGAGATGTTGGCTCGTTCACATCATGCGGGAAGGTGATGTACTGCATGGTGGACTGGTATCTTCGGATTATAGCTCGTGGGGGAAGCAAGTGTCGGGGATTAGTCACTTAGTTTCTTCGGTTTGTAGCTCGTGGGGGTAGGAGGACCAAAGATTGGGCACTTTGTAAGCTTCGGTTTGTGACTCATATAGGGAGTAGGTGCCAAAGGGGCTTGTATTGGGAGTCGTGGAGTGTAAGAACAAGGGGGTTTCGAGATAGTAGAAATGGTATTGCGCTAGTAGGGCTCGGATGGATGTATATATGCTAAGGGATCATTGATGACTCAAAGTTATTTCTATTATACTCGAAGCATGGGTATTGTATTGTGGGGATGCGCATGGATCATGATGGGATCCATATACCATAGACCCATTAGGTCTGTCTAGCACTGTGCTGCTAGACACATATCCGGCTTTGAACTGCGACATATGAGAGTACAACGAAGGGACTTTTCACAAGTCACTGGCATTATGGGGATCTTATGAGTTTTCATATATTTAGAGCACACTGGAAGACTGTTAATATTGTTTGATGGATGTTATGTTTGTTATGGTTACTTCACTAGCCATCTGTGACCCTAGGGATGTCACATGAGGTAGGTATTATGGTAGGGATACCTAGGCACCCCAACTTGACCTAGTGTGGAGTAGGTATTATGGATAGCGATACCTAGACACCTAGAAAATTTACTTAGTATGGAGTAGGTATTATGGATAAAGATACCTAATCACCCTGACAGATACTTAGTTTGGTGTACCCTTTCATGATGTTGTAGCATAGCATATTATCCATGTTTTTTTTTAATTTTTTGGTTGGAAAAAAAGATTTGGTATGATTTGTGAACCCTTCATTCCATATACTACATCAACTTTTATAGTATTTAGAGATTATTCATCGTTCACACCAGACTTTTGTCTGACCCGAGGTTTTATGCTTTGCTTCTTATTATCTCGGATACTCCTAAATGTGTAGATTTGAGGTTAGGTGTGGATGACATATGGAATTTTACAGATGGACTAGCAGGAGATGACGTGCACTTATATTTGTATTTGAATTTGTTATTGCATTTCCGTTGTGTGACACTATAGAATCTTAATATTATTTGATTTACTATTATATGATACAATTTATCCATTGAGTTTATTTTCCAGTTCTATAAACTATATTACTCTATCGTATAACTATATGGATCTTATATTCTGATCATTAGTTCACATTGTTATTACTATCTCTACTGTTTGTATACATGTGTTTTCTACTATATTTTCTCTGATACAATGTGAGATATTCGATGGGTTATGGGATTATTTGATGTTTCCTTTTTTTCTTTTCCATTCCATTCTCTTCTATTTCATCTTCTTTACTTCTTTTCTTTCCTTAGACAACCTTTCTCCACCTAAGGTGTAGAACAATCGTTACAGCTACAGAAGCTGAAGAGCCCATCATATACAACAAAAGTGCAAAGTGGAAATCAAGGGAATCGTCCTCCAAAAATTCATAGCTTCCTAAGAACTATTCTTTTATTGCTTCTTATGAGGAATACCACTTGACCAAGGAAAGGTTAAACTATTGGCCTTCTCGGAATGGCCAAATAATAAATGAAATCTTAGGGGACAATATTGTCATTATCGCCGCTCAAATGGCCAACACACTAATCAATGTCGAAGCTTGGATAAGACGATCAATAATTTCGTAGGACAAGGAAAGCTTAAAGAATTTGTAAAGAGATGGTGAATAAGTCGACAATAAAGAAAGATTCTTAAAACTATACAAGCATTTCTACTAGATTAATCATACAAAGGTGTAAGAATATACTAAGATAAAGGAAAAGCCTAAATCATTACTCATAAGATAATAAGGGGTGAATAAGCCATTGATCTCACCATAAGTGCCTGGTCAAAGAACCCCCTAAAGGAAGGTCAAAATATGAAACGACCAACACCACTTAATATATCCAAAGGACACATTAAAGGCATGGTGCGTTATAGGTATAACTGAAACTAACAGAGACTAAGATTCATAAGACAAAAATAGGTAAAAACAACGGAAACTAAGAAAATAACTTCTTCAAAACAAGGCTTCATAATTGTTCCAAAAATCGAATAAGACAAAAACCAAATACAAAAAATATGTCTCAAAACCAAAGATGTCTCATGAAATAAAAACTCAGTCTCGAAAATCAAAGTACATAATATCCCTCATAATAAGCCAGTACATAGAAAAAGCTAAAGCTAGAATTACAGAAATACATGGAAGAAATCTTCTTAAAGAGCCTCCAAGCAACCGCAATATAATGTCCTCTACCTTGATTTCCTAGGGGGAAAAGGGGAAAATAAAGGAGTGGGTCAGACCAAAAGTCTGGTGAGCGATAGTAACTACTAGAATCTTTAAGCAAAGTAAAGTAATAGACTCTTCAATAGTTCTAGATACACCAAAGGAAACAAAGGAAATTAGAGACATAAAGATGGACATAAATACGAATTAACTAGTACTCAATTAATAAGGTAGGTTAACTTTGATTGTTTGCACTTTTCCTTGACAGCTGCTTTGATTAGGATGAGGTCTTAATTCTACCCTTTTATCGGTCTGCTACTTCATAGAATCTACTGTTGACTGGATGTTTTCCTACACAGTAGACTTTGGTGTCCACAAAAGAGACACTTACTAAGGACTTGAAACTCATAACGATTTATAAGCCATCACTGGAAGTCGCACACGTGACCACCACTAAGTTCGAGTCCCTGTTGTTCCCTCATTTGACATTTTATTAACCCTAGACAACATAAGCATTCCCCTCGCCTCACATTAGGATTATGTGAAGCACCTCGTCTCACTTCAGGGTTATTCGAAACACCATATCCATAGAAAAATTTGAGAAATGCTGTTGGTACTGGTCCTATCAAACAAAAATCTAGTTACGCCTCTTATTCAAATCCACTTGATTCGAACTACCACAGATTTACTGTTCACTGCCACGATAAGCATAAGTGTACCCCTCGCCTCACTTTCGGATTATGTGAAGCATCTCATCTCACTTCAGGATTATGTAAAACATTGTAACCATAGAAATATTAGTTTATCAATTACTATTATTGCTTATTAATTTATCCTAAGTCTTAAAATAAGCACCATAGTTTCCATAGTTTATCATAGTTCCTATAGTTTATCAATTTATAACTTATATTATATTCATACTTATTACTTAACCCAATGTCTGAGTGTGAAAATAAGCTTCTTTTCTTCTTTAATTCTTTTTGGTTATAATTCTAAGTTATAACTAGCCCAATCTCTTTAATTCAGTCTAATAATATCATAATTAGGCCAAATTTAAGTCCAATTCCATTTATATTACAGTCTTTATAATTTACATTTTATATTCCATTATTTTAGATTTCTTATAATCTATTCCAATTTCACGTTAATTCTTTTCTAATCCATACGTGAAGAAGAAGAAGGAGAAATAAAAGAAAAGTGACAATAGAAGGAAATCCAAAGCTTAAGAAGAAGATGTAAATAACGCATAAATAACAGTAAATAAACTAAAATATTGTAAATAAATGGAAAATCTATAATTAACAAAAATAAGCTAAAATTAACTAAAAAGAATAGCAAAAATAAATAGATTGAATAATTCTAAAAACTGTAAATAAATTAATAAAAAGGTTATTCCAAAAATCGTAGTAAAACTACAACTATTGGAAACCCTATTATTTTAAATTAGTTAAAAATCTGAATAATTACAATCACTCACCACTAGCCCTTAGCACTTCCCTTTAGGCCTTTACGGATACACTTGGGGTTGTTAAATATTTTTATTTTAAATGATTTCCTACTTGGAAAATTATTCCGCTTAGGGTCCTTCCTGAATAAGTGAACCCAATTGGAGAAAATCGTAAAATGAGAAAAAGGTTTAGGCCAAGGGTTCTATTTATAGGGGTAGAAGTAGATCTCAGACCGTTGGATTTGGGTATTGAATAGGATGCAACCAAGTCATAGGCTGAATAGGGGCCATCAGATGCATGAATGGAAGGACCAGATCAGTTTAAACAATGCAAAATACGTGTAAAATCGGCTAAATATTCGAACAAATGAACATTCGTTGATTTTCCCTAAAAAGGACAGGCGGGTTGACCAGGCGGTCGACCACCCCCTTCCCAGGTCGACCGGTTGGTCGACCTAGCTATATAATTTTTTTTCATTATCTTTTTTAATTCAAATCTTGTTCATTTTAGCTTGGATTCTAATGTCCTATATATGGAAATTGACCAGAAAATTACCACGGACACAATTGTGCAACTCCCGTGGCTTAATTTTGAAAATTTCATAAAGTTATTTTATTATTTAATCAATTAACGAATCAGTTAATTATTGTGGATTGAATTTCGGGTTGTTGCATTCTCTGATCCTTAAAGGATTTCATCCCCGAAATCTCTGAGGATAAAAGAATGTACTAAATATTTTCATCCAATTTTATAACCAACCACTCAATCATCAACGATTCACCCATTGTCCTTAGGTTTTTCTAATGCAATTTATGATACTTATGCAATTAGTGTAGTGTAAATGTTCCTATCTAATGCAAAAGATTAGGCGGTCTACTGAATCAGTTGACCTTCTTTTATGCAATCATGTCTGAACCATGTATCAAAATGAATGCGAAAATTTCCTAATGATAAGCGATAATTCAATATTCATTCTACAAACATCGTCCAAATGCATCAACCATGTGAAAATATTCCATTTATAGAAACCATAGATGTTCTAGTGTCCTAGTTAGGTCGATCCTTGAAGTATAATAGTGCCTAGTGTACCTATATGCGTCCGTTAGCATCCACTAGCAAACGCTTACAACCACTAGCATACATCATTATAACATGTTCTAATAACAAGTTTAAATCAAATCCTATCATCCATAGGTTAAATCCTAAGTTCTACCCTCCCAAAGGGTAATAAAATAAAGAACTTATTCAAAACTAAAGATGAAAATAGAAAATTCTAAATTTACTATCAAAGAGAGATGTGGATAAGAAGTACGCATTTTCTCCTAATCAATTTAATCTTCTTCGAAGTCATTTTAACTCTGTAGACTCTATCCAACACGAATGCAATTTGCGCGCTCTTCCATAAAGAGCTTCGGAAGGTGCCATTCTAATGCTATCTTGAGAGCTACTATCTTATGGAAATTCCACTAAAGGAAGATGCTTTACCTAAGTTCCTCCAAAATAAGGAATATCCATTCTTAACCATGCTTTTATTAGAATTTTACTAACTCCATTTTTGAAAATTAAGGTTTCTAAAATTTTAAACATCAAATCCCAAACTCTTTATATTTAAAAAGTGTTATTTTTGAGTTTCTATTAAATTCAAAAATACCTAGTTACTTAACATTATTTCCCAACTTAGAGGGGGAAACTTTCAGATGCTAAGTCCTAAACTTATTCCCCATTTTCGTTTAAAGACTTTTTCAATTTTCTATAAAAATTTGAATTTTCAAACCCTACTTTTATTAATTTTTTTCATTTCCAAAACTTATTACTTTTTTGTCAGACCATTCTCATTTAAAATATCTTTAAACTGTTTTTATGTGTTTCAAAACATCTTCTTCTTATACCTCACGGTCTCATACCTTAATATATTGGAACTAGTTCCTCAAATGAGAAATTTTTAACGCTAAAATCTTTTATGAACCTTTTTGAAAGAGAATTTCATGGTTATGTGAAACTACAAGAAATTTATTTTATATTTTTCGAAATAGGCTATATAAAATATGGTGCTTCTCATACCTTGTATACCTTTGTAACTTGCACATAACATTTTTATTGGTTTCATAGAAAATCATACCATTATTCTTCCCATTCCAATAGATTAGAGTATGTTTAATTTCTATTCTTCCAAATATTTTCTAATAGCATACACTCAGAAAAACTCATTTTCAAAACCTCTTAATATATCTATAACTGCAAAAACATTTCCTTGTACTTCAAATAATAAGTGTACTTTACAAACCATTTTATTTCTACACTTAGAAATTATGTTTTAAAATACATTTTATTTGGGTTAAAATGGATGTTGCGTAAAACACCATTACTACGACCCAAAAAAACCAAGTGTATGGATTCAAATTAATAAATACTAATATATATCACATACCTATGTAAAAATATTCCTCTTGGGAGTCACTTACTATAACATAGTGTTATAGCCTATGCTCATCTTATTTTTCACGAAAACTTTTATTACAATAATAAAAGTTGTAATCTACGTTTTTGATACTTGATACACTTTAGGTTTTATACTTGAAATCTTTGTTTACTTACAATGAAACTAGTGAGTTATATATATACTCCATAATTCTTCAAAATGAATTCCAATTTTTCATTATATAAGCACCAACTTAAATTTCATACCATTCTTCAAAAACCCCATATTTATTTTCTAAAAGAAAATATTAATAATGAAAATTTTCAATTCTAACAATTACATTTTTTCAACTTATTAAATTTCGAAAATTTCATTTGATCAAGCATGGCATAAAGTGAATTTTGACCTTACTAACCTAGGAGTACTTTTCTTAAACCTTGGAAAACTCATTTCCTTACTGAAGTCTTTCATCTACACATAGGTTTTCATCTTTTCTTATCAATTGTATCTATTATACATCCCCCAATCTTTGCCTACCTCTCTTCGGATTTGCACAGTTCGATCATTACACCCCAAGAAACATGCTTCCCTATGCCAAAAGTGATACTTCAAGAACTTTGCTCTCAACTGATGAACACGAAGTGTACAAAGAACCTCCCTTAGATGAATAACATGCTTTCCTATACTTGATGGAAAACGCCAAAATGTCGACCACGAATACCACCATGAACTTTATTCTAGGACATCTCTAAAAATATGGTTCAACAAATCTATAGAATAGGCTGGGACATTGGTTATCCCAAAAGACATGACTAACCACTCAAAGAATCCATCTAGTGCCATAAATACAGTCTTATCTATGCTGTCATCAGCGACCCTAAGCTGATGGAATCCAGTGGCTAAATCAAGCAGGGATACTAATGAGCCAACTAACTGGTCGAATAGATCATCTATCCTAGAGAGTGGATAATGGTTCTTCTTTGTTAGCTTATTCAATTCTCTATAGTCAATGCAAAGTCGAAGGGAACCACCTTCTTTAGTAGCAAAGACGATAGGCGTTCCCTATTTAGATATTTTTCTTCTTATGAAACCTTTCTCAAAAGCTCACAAATCTGCTTGCTCAATCCCTACCTTTCCCTTTCGCCATATGCTCTATGAGTGATGCTAGTAGCTAGCAAAATAAATCCTTAAGTCAATATCTCTCTCAGGGGGATAGTCCCCTAAACTCCTCAAAGATGTCTAGAAAATATTTGACAACAAGAACCGAATCTAACTCTGATGATGATGAATCGAGGGAATAAAGGAAGCTCAACATAACTGACCCTTGCAGGTCGCAAGAGATCTCGAGAGTCCTACTGATGCATGTTTCTAATCTAACGAATTTCCTCTCGCAGTCTGATATAGCTCCATATGTGGATAGCCCATCCATACCCAAGATCATCCCACACCCCAAGAATCCCAAAACATAGGCGTCGCAGTAGAATTCTATGCCTAGGATATAAATTTTTAAACCCTACCAACCATAGACAAGGGTGCCGATCCTCCTACAGGGCTTGAAACAAAGATGGGGTCTACTACTAAACAATTGTCTATGTGAAAAAAATCCATATGAGAAATAGAGATAAAAGAGTGTGATTCTCCAGAATCAAAAAGTGTCCCAATAGGAAAATCAGAAATAGAAGTCAATTTTTCCTGCCGCAATTTGGTCTATTGCTGGAGGGTGCTGCTTCCAAAGCCTGAATCTGTGCCACTAGTGCACTCGCTCCCTACCCCATCTTCTAGGGACAATTGTTACTAATGTGACTAGGTTGTTTACAATTATAGCACTTTTCCTTCATCTTTCCTCCTTTGCAGTCCTTGGCTAAATGGCCGACCATCCCACAACTTTTGCACTTTTTCTTGATTCGTTTAGTCTTCTTCCTTCCTCTTAGAATCTTCCGACCTAACGGCTTCCTTAGGCTCCCCCTCCTTAGCTGCATCAGACATAAGTGTCATCTCTACCAGTGACTCATATGTTGCTCTCATCGGTACATGAGTCAATAACAAACCTTGAAGGGGCTGATTTAATCCCTTTGCGAACTTCATAGCCTTCTTATGCGGTGTATTCACCAATTCTATTCCAAACCGCGACAATTCATTAAATTGATTAATGTACTCTTTTACAGACAAGCTTCCTTGCTTCAAGTTAATAAACCGATCCAACTGAACACTCTCTTCTGCTTGAGATAAAAATTTCCTAACAAATCGCTCTCAAAACCCAATGCAAGTAACTTCTCTTCCTTCCAACTCAATAACCTCCTACTAGTAAGAAGCCTCTTCTTTCAGCTGCTAAGATGCTAGCTGAACCCGCTGCTGATCGTCCAACCCCAAAATCCTTAATATCCTCTCCGTGTTTCTTAGCCAATCCCGAGCCTCCACAAAAGTCTCCGTACTCGAAAAGGCATTTCCACCCAAATTTGTAAAATCCTTACAGTCTAGACAAATTAACTATTGTAGGTAGATTGATGGGATTCCTACCTTTTGGCGCTGGATTGTGCGCTTGCTCTTGCACCTTTGGAGTCGTAGCTTGTAGATACCTAGTGCTAGAATGCCCTCTGGAAGGTTTGGGGCATCTGCATTCTAAGTAAAAGGAAAAGATAGTTTAGGAAAGAGTCAAAGGGAGATTGAACTGAATTTATGATGGGATTTTTGTAAAAAAACTCTTATATACTAAAAAGAAAATTTCTAAGAGTTCTTTTCTAAAACAAAAATACTTTTTAAAACAAAATATTTCGGAAAATAATTTATTTTAAAAATAATTTTTAGGGATCCTGTAATCTTAGGCTCTGGTACCAAATGAAACACCCCCACACTCCTTAATATACGTAAAGGACACATTTAAAGGCATGGTGCGTTGTAGGTATAACTAAAATTAACAGAGACTAAGATCCACAAAACAAAAATAAGTAAAAACATCAGAACCTAAGATAATGACTTATTTAAAACAAGCTTCATAATTGTTTCAAAAAGCCAAATTCCAAATACAATATGTATCTCTCAAAACCTAAGTGTTTCATGAAATAAAAACTCATAGTCTCAAAAATCAGAGTACATAATATCCCTTATAACAAGCCAGTACATAGAAAGAGCCAAAGCTAGAATAAAATAAAATACATGGTAGAAATCTTCTCCAAGAGCCTCCGAGAAACTGCAACCTAATTTCCTTTCCCTTGATTTCTTATAGGAAGGAAGGGGAAAATATAGGAGTGGGTCAGAATAAAGTCTACTGAGCGATAGTAACTACTAGAATCATTAAGCGAAGTAAAGCAATAGACTCTTCAATAGTTCTAGTATACATGTGACGACCTGAGTTTTCAAAGCCCAAAAATCGACGTCAATATGTCCACGGTATTAAATGTCGAACAATCGAACACCGGAAAAATGGACCGTTAGGGTTAAAGAAGAAGGAGGTGGAAGGAGAGAAAACAAAACAACAACAGAATCTTGCCATCGCAGCGGAATAAAATATAATAGATAATTACTGATCTTTACACAAAAGAAACTATATCTTTTTATTACAACATCAGAGTACACCAAAATCTATAGCATATAACTGGATAGTTATATTAACTTCTCCTCATAAAACTGACTGCACAGCTTACAACACAGCGGAGTGTACATCAAGTATGTGTGCTACGTCTCGCCATCCAGCTCTCCTCTTGAGTTCCTAAGCAGTTCATCTAGAATCTGTACTCTATAATACTCAGTCTGACCTGAGCATTATAGGGAAATAACACCCGAGTCGGTCTGGAAAAACAGAGTGAGAAAAATACACCCAATTGGATTTTTTAAAGTTTTCAAAGTCCTTTTGAAATCAAAGGTATCTCGTAAGACTACGCCACAAATAAACATGTCGGGTTTTTACCTTACCATAACCAAAACATTTTTAACAAATTCATCTGATATTATTATAGTATCTATAGAAAGTAAAGTAGAATCTAGCTGAAATGCTTGCATCTCACATTTCAGCATAGTTGGACACAATCAAAACCGTACAGGCGCTTATTGGAGATTGGATTCTATACAATGGCAGGGCTACTGGGGTACCTCCCGTCATAGTACGTGGTATAGATCACCGTACTGAGGATACACCCTGATCCCCTGCATCACAAGACCAAATCTAGCCCTTACTGGATAGTCCGAATAAGTTCACCCCATGGTTGGGATCAGCAACCGCCCACACAACCGTAAAAAAGGGACCTCTAGACAGGGGTGCCCTTACCCTAATTGGTTGCTAGCCACTTAGCCTTGTGTGCACCTCCCCAGTTTTATTCTTTCTCGGTTGATGAGGCTTAAGGTTAAGCGTTACCTTTTTAGCAAATATTTACTTAGAATGCTCATCATCCTCCTGACTATGTTCTGAAAGCATTCGTCAATACAAGTCCGTTCTGGGTTCGAACGGAACCGAAGGCACTATTCCTACTACATCCATTTTGGAATCACCCTCAGGATTAGTAGCGATTATCCCTTACACTTCACCGCTCCATCTTTGACTCCAAGCTTTTGCCTTCCTCACAAACGTTCAAACCGGATCGAAGTGGTTTTCGAAAAATTAATCCCGATCCCGATCTCTTAGAAACGATCAGTGCATTAGCCAATATTGATAGTTGGTTATTTAACTATAGAATAACAACCACAAACAACCATCAGCCTTAATAATTTCCCAAATTATTTAATTATTTCAAAATATCTTCACGAGATATTCTCTACACTTTAATTCCATTGGAAATATTTTTCAAATCACTTTCTATCACGTGGAAATAAATTTCCACCCAATTGTTTTATTTTCACTGAAAACCACCAAGTCTTAAAGCTTTAGATTGTAAAATAATTTAAATCACTTTATCCAAAAATATATACTTTAAAATACTTCAAATAAAACTATTAAATACTTTATTTAAAATACTAGTTATGAAATTTATAATAATTTCTTATGTAAAGCTTAAGCCAAAACTAATTTCAAAATAATGTTATTTTATAAGGTATAAATATTAAATAACTAACATTTAAATCATAAAACTAGTTAAACCTTTAAAATAATTACTACTATATTTAATTCAAATAAATATTTACTTAAAATTTTCAAAAAAATTTAAAATATTAAAATTTCTCTAAGACATCTTTTTTTTAAAATAACCACTTTAGAACTCCTAACTTATTTTTGAAAATCTTACTTTTGAAATATACTTGGCCTTTCAGGATATACACTTTCCTTTCCACACTTTTAAAAATAAATCGCTATTTATTTTTACAGGAAAATAGGCACAAGGAAAAAGTAACAAAAAAATTTAGCCTCAGAGACGATAAGTTTGTTTTTTAGTTTGAAGGACACTTTATATTGTAAACAGAAAATGATAGCTAAATCTATCATTCTGTGATTTACACTACAAAGTGTCCTTTAGACTAAAAAACAAACTTGCTGTCCCTGAGACTGAATTTTTTTGCACCTTCTTCCCTGTGCCTAAATACCCCTTATTTTTAAAACAAATTACCCATTCTTTTATAAATTCCCATTCTGAATTTATTTTTCCAAATTATCTTCTGATAAGTATTTCTCTTTATAAACCCAGTTTATAAATTCCATAGTCTCATCTTCTTATTAAAACCCAGTTTTAAACATGTAATCATTTTCCAAATCGATTTCCAAATTTTCTCCATTTAAAAAAATTCCTTTACTTACTCAATTTATTTCAAACCCATATATTTCAGATTTAACTTCTTTACTACGATTTAAAAATCTTATTTAAATCGAATACAAATTTCATACTTTTTCAAATTACTTCTTTACCTTTTCCAAATTTAAACCTTGAATTTGAAAATAAATTCTTTATTCCTTTAAATAATATCTCTTAAGTTTAAAAATCAATTTATTTCTATTTATTCAAAATTTCCCTTCCCATGCTCGGAATTATTTTTTAAAATTAAAAATCAACTTTTATTTTTTTCTTTTTCATCATTCTTTCCTTATAATTATTTTACTTAAAATTTCCGTTTTTATTTACTTTAAAAATCCAAAATTTATATTCATTTATCAAAATACCAATATATATATATATATACATATAACACCAAGCCACAACACTTAATAAATTTCAATTCCAATATAATCAATATAATCCATCAAAGATTTATCAGATAAAACATAGACTATAAAAATAAATTCCACTCCTTTGAGGTATCCAGTTAGAACCCTCCAACCTGTTCCCCGGGATGTTAGCACAATATTTAAATACCAATCCCGCTTCAAGGCGGGATATCGTGGTATAAAGGGTCATCCGCTATTATGCGGGGCACATAGGGTCCCATCCGCTATATAATGCGGGAAATCAATCACTCCAATATATATACACTACTATATATAATATCACATCCAAATAGATAATAAATTATCAGCTCAAGCAATTCATCCAATAATTTAAATTTAAACTATTTAAATTATGGTAATCCGAATGTGTGAGATTAACTCACCTTTGATTTTATTTGCAACCCATTCCATCTCGACTTGTTTCCTCATGATTTGACCTCGTATAAACAATTTATATAATTTATTAATATTCGAAATATAATCTAACCATTGAGTACCATTTAATAATTCAATTGGCTAATAATTTAAATTTGAACTAATTTTCCTTTAAATAATTTCTTAGTAACTAAAATAATTTAGACCTAATTAAACAAATGCATCTTCATTATTTTAAAATTAAACTAGTAAATGAAAATAGGAATATATATATATATATATATATATATATATATATATATATATATATTCACTTTTGAAACTTCATGTATACATATAAAATAATTTATAGGTTTCAAAATCTAATTTTATATAAACTTTCAACATTTCCAAATTCCAATATATCTTTTCCAACATCAATTCTATATATATATAAATTTCCTGTTTACCAACATAAAATTAGTTTAAACTGGCAGGTGTGTGTGTATATATATATTTTCTCTTTCTGAACATACAATTTTATTTAAAACTAGAAAATACCTTACTGAAAAATATTTTTATTTGGTTACCTGTACATATTCATATTTAAACTGAAATGAACAAGTTGTAAATATACATGCATACATATATATATACACACACACACATATCTAGCAGACCACCCAAAACCCTCACCTTCCCCGTATCGCTGCTTCGACCTAGCCCACCTCCGCGAACGACGACGTGCCTGTCGACCTCGCCACCCAATTCCTCATCGTCGCGTGTACCGGAGCACGTCGAGACCTTCTTCCAAGCAGATACACACGAGCTAAAACCACAAAATGTCGTAGCTTTCCCCATGACTCAACTTCGTTAGAGGCAGATGCGATCGATCGCCCATCTCCCTTGCACTTCGCCGTCGAGTTCGATAGATTGTGCGACAATGTCGCGACTTCAATCGGCGACACCAGAGCTTCGACTTTAGCTAAAATGGGCTGTTTCCTTAACTTGCTTCAAATTCATTTCGAAGAGGCGGAAGAACGAAATTCCAAATTTGAATCGATTTTGAATTCATTTTTTTAAAGAAAAATGAACACAGCTGTGTGATATACAAGAGTAGAGGGGGCAAGACAAGATTTTGAAAAGAAGTGGCGTGAAACGTTAAGGCTACAGTAATTTTGAAAACAGAAAGCTGATGTGAAATGATAATGTTCTAGTGTGACAGAAATAAAGCTGAAAATTGACCATATATAAAAATATATTTTTAATTAAATTCAAATTGTCCTGAAAAACGCAACTCAAATCTTGACCTCCTATCGAGGTGTGTCGTTAGGCGTTTATAATGTTATACTCCTATTTCGAACGCCATGGAAAAGGTTTCGGGGCCTAACTTGATCGTATGGAGAAGAAATCTTTTTGGATTCAATTATTATACTAAATTTTTAATAAAGATTTCAACGCGTTTATCTACGTACGACCAAACGATCACTCCAACCACTACGAAAATTGAAATCTTATAATAATACACTATAATGGATCCAATGGGAATGGTTTCGTCGAATTCCGAGACTATGCCTCGGAATGCTATTTTTAAATAACAATTTAACCATATATTTTAAAAACCGAACATACCATCTTTTAAATTTAATTTAAAAGTTCTATGATCTTCAGTATTGTTAATACAAATTTCCTAAGCCATCAAATTATTTTTAACAAGCTTGGAACTCTAGATTAAACAATTTTCCCTAATTTCCAGTTATTACTTCAATATTTAAATTATCCAATAAATATCAATATTTGAAATTCAAATTAGAAACTAACTTTCAAATATTAATCAAATTTCAAATATTCAAAAATTCCAGGTCGTCACATTCCTCCTCCCTTAAAAGAATTCCATCCCGGAAATTAATAATTAAGAATAATGATCCAATACCCATTTACTATTTTCCCAAAACCAAACTGTTTTATAAACTTGCCAAAACATATCTTTTTATTGAAGACCCACCATCACATCAACTAACTTTCCAAAATCTTCTACAGTTTCCAAACAGCATTATTTACTACATAATTCAATTTTAAATTTAAAACCAAATTTTAAATTATCAAAAAAATTTCAAAATTTTTCTAACTTCCTAAATTTCCAAAAAAATTCGCCAACATCTCCTTTGCGCAGTTTGAAATACATATCTTTTTGTTGGACCATTCAAAATTTATCTTTTAAACCAAATCATCAATTTCCTTTCCTTTAAAACACATGTATCCTACTTAGCAATAATATCCAATCACAGCATTCAAAATCATTTTGTATGTTTCTTTACAAAAGTTTCGATATCTATTTCATTCAAGTCCGTATGATGTACACATATCATTCCTACGCAATACCTAATGTGATCGCTCACTCGATAAGACAATTTAACTTCTGAACTAGTATTGTTCACATGACTCCCTAGTGCGGACTCAGGTCTGGTTTCTTGATCAGAAACCGTCATTCTCCTTCAATAGCCACAAACTATGATAGAGAATTTCCAGAATCAATCAAAAATCCATATCCAGAATTCGCCGTCAAAAATCGGGTGAAAAATCCCAACTCGGATCGGTATAACTACCTCGAATCCTATGATCGAATTCTGGATCGAATCGCTATGCGAATAAAATAATATAGGTATATCTTACGTATTTTGCCCCAGTTGATTATTAGCTATATCAATTCTCCTTTACTCACATTCATTTTGATTTCTATTCATTTATCTTTTCACACCCCTTATTAAACCTTCATTCATCTCTAACTTAGTATTTTCAATACCAAATTTTACATAAGAATTTCACTATCTATCTTCTAAGTTCAATTTAAATGTTTTAGTTCACTTTGAACTATTTCTACAACTTCACTTTACTTTACACAATCCCCATATTCAATTTCAATTCCATTTACAAGTTTAATTGATTTGGTTACTTATTAATTTTATTTTAATACATTGCTTTTTAAGTCCAACTCAACAAATTTTCCATTTCACTTCATTTAACACAATTCTAATATTCAGTTTCAATCCAAATTTAAGGTTTCGATAAGTTTTTCAACTTATTTACATTCCATTCACAATCTCTTGAATTTACTTCATTTAATTGACTTGCTTTACTGACTTATTTTATTATCACATTTACTTGAAATTGTAAATTCATTTATTCATTAACAAATTTATTTTCACCTTAATAAATTTTATTTAAGTAACCATTTCACTTAGTCCACCTAGACTTTTATTAACATTCATCTTTACTTAACAAGATTTATTTACACTCTGATTTAATTCATACATCTCATTTACTAATCTTTTACTTTATTTATTAGGTTTACTTCACTAGCTTATTCTGTTTACATGCTTATTTTTATTTAACTCTTCTTCAAGCTAAATTTTCTATATTAGAACATCACAAATTTTACTAGTTATCAAACCATTTTTATTTCCATAACATTTTAAATAAGCTTCCAGAGTTTAAACCAATCAAAATCAAATTTGAAAGCATATATATCCAAATCAACTATTCTTTGAATTTTTAAAACCAAACCCAGTTTCGCAAACCACTCCTATTCAAAATGATTTGGCAGCAATTCCTCTCTTGGAAACTTGAAAATGAACATCGATGATGCTGCAGTCATCACTGAAGTTATTTTCCAGTGACCGAAAAAAGTTTAGTGCGTTTTCTCTTTAAAAACTCTTCCAAATATTTTTCAAAATTTCCAAATGTCGCCGGATTTCATATCCAATTCAAAAATATTTGCCAAATAATATCACTATTACTTCTCCAAAACCTTTGAAAATCATTTTCAAACTTAAAAGGAATTAAATTTTCAAATTCCAGATCCTTTCAACTCATATTCAAACATTACTCTGGAATTTTGTATCATTTTAATTATAAATCACACTATAATTCACATTTATAAATTTCATTTGTTAGATGAATTTATCTCCAAATCATTGGTTATACCATTGTTTCCTTATTTCAATTACCGTAACAACAATGATAATAATTAAATATTATCACTTCCTAACAACCAAGCCACCATATATAAGTATAATAATTTATAGAAAATTATTTCTTTTATATACAAAAATAATTTAGGCAAATATATTTCATTTACCCACTTTTAAGAACAATACCGTGTTGGTTTGCCCGGTTTAAGAGTTTAGAAATCCCTATCGATACAGTTGGCCAGACTGCACCGACCAGAATTTATAAACGCTCAACCGATAAGTCGACACAATATGAAATAATTTTTTATATTCACTAACAAATATGTGCTCATATCTATTAATACACTCAAACTCATTCTAGAGTACTTACGGACTCTATTTCTCATGAGTAATCCCCACCAGAACCAAGGTTCTCGCTTAACCTTCAACTCTGATACCAACATGAGTTTTTGATATTGAAAATCGACATCAATACGTCCATGGTATTAAATGACGAACAATCGAATGCTAGAAAAACGGACGGTTAGGGTTAAAGAAGGAGGAGGTCGAAGAAGAGAAAATAAAACAACAAAATATTACCATCGCAGCGGAATAAAATATAATAGATAATAACTGATCTTTACATAAAAGAAACTATATCTATTTTATACATTACATCATCATAGTACACCAAAATCTATAGCATATATTGGACAATTGTATTAACTTGTCCTCACATAACTGACTACAGAGCTTATAACGCAGCGGACTATACATCAAGTATGCGTGCTACGTCTCGCCATCCAGCTCGTCTCCCGAGTTCCATAGCCACTCATCTAGAATTTGTACTCTATAATACTCGGTCCGACCCGAGCATTATAGCGAAATAACACCCGTGTCGGTCTAGAAAACCAGAGTGAGAAAAACACAACCAATTGGTTTTTTAAAGTTTTCAAAATCCTTTTGAATCAAAGGTATCTTGTAAGACCACGCCATAAATAAACATGTCGGGTTTTTACCTCACGACAACCAAAACAATTTTAACAAATTCGTCTGATATTATTATAGTGTCTATATAAAGTAAAATAGAATCCAGCTGAAATGCTTGCATCTCACATTTCAGCATAGTAGGGCACAATCAAAACTGTACAGGCGCTTATTGGAGATTGGATTCCATACAATGGCAGGGATCTTGGGGTACCGCCCGTCACAGTACGTGGTCTATATCACCGTACCAAGGATCCACCCTGATTCCCTGCATCACAAGACCGAAGCTATCCCGTACTGGATTCATCCCGTGGTTGGGATCAGCAACCGCCCACACAGCCGAGAAAAGAGACCTCTAGACAGGGGTGACCTTGCCCTAATGGGTTGCTAGCCACTTAGCCTTGTGTGCACCTTCCCTGTTTTAGCCATTCCCGGTTGATAAGGCTCGAGGTTAAGCGTTACCTTTTTATCACACATTCACTTAGAATGCTCATCGTCCTCCTGACGATGGTCTGAAAGCATTCGTCAATACAAGTCCATTCCGGATCCGAACGGAACCGAAGGCACTATTCCTACTACATCCATATTGGAATCACCCTCAGCATTAGTAACGATTTTCCCTTGCACTTCACTGCTCCATCTTTGACTCCAAGCTTTAGTCTTCCTCATGAAACGTTCAAACCAGATTGAAGTGGTTTTTGAGAAATTAATCCCAATCCCGGTCTCTTCCAAACAATCAGCGCATTGGCCAATATTGATAGTCGGTTATTTAACTATCGAATAACGTCCACAAACAACCATCAGCCTTAATAATTTCCCAAATTATTTAATTATTTCAAAATATCTTCACGAGATATTCTCTACACTTTAATTCCTTTGGAAATAATTTTCAAATCACTTTTTATCTCGTGGAAAGAAATTTCCACCCAATTGTTTTATTTTCACCGAAAACCACCAAGTCTTAATGCTTTAGATTTTAAAGTAATTTAAATCACTTTATCTAAAAATATATACTTTAAAATACTTAAAATAAAACTATTTAAACACTTTATTTAAAATACTAGTTATGAAGTTTATAATAATTTCTTATGTAAAGCTTAAGCCAAAACTAATTTTAAAATAATGTTATTTTATAAGGTATAAATATTGTATAATTAACTTTTATATCATAAAACTAGTTAAACCTTTAAAATAATTACTACCATATTTAATTTAAATAAATATTTACATAAAAAATTTAAAATAATTTAAAATAATAAAATTTCTCTAAAACGTCTTTTTTTTAAAACCACTTTAGAACTCCAGACTTATTTTTGAAAATCTTACTTTGGACATATACTTGTCCTTTAAGGATATGCACTTTCCTTTCCACACTTTTAAAAATAAATCACTATTTATTTTTAAAAAAATTACCCATTCTTTTATAAATTCCCATTTTTCCAAATTATCCTACGATAAATATTTCACTTTATAAACCCAGTATATAAATTTCATAGTCTCATCTTCTATTTAAAACCTAGTTTTAAACATGTAATCAATTTCTAAATCGATTTCCAAGTATACTCCATTTTAAAAAAAATTCCTTTACTTACTCAGTTTATTTCAAACCCATAAATTTTAGATTTAACTTCTTTACTATGATTTAAAAATCTTATTTAAACTGAATACAAATTGCATACTTTTCCAAATTTCTTCTTTATCTTTACCAAATTTAAACCTTGAATTCGAAAATAAATTCTTTATTCCTTTAAATAATATCTCTTAAGTCTAAAAATTCATTTATTTCTATTTATTCAAAATCTTCTTTCTCATGCTCGGAATTACTTGAATATAAAAATCAACTTTTTTTTTATTCATTCTTTGATTATCGAAATTGCTTATAATTATTTTACTTAAAATTTCCCTTTTTATTTACTTTGAAAATCCAAACTTTATATTCATTTCTCAAAATACCATTATATATATATATGTATATATATTTAACCAAGCCATAACATTCAATAAATTTCAGTTCCAATATAATCAGTATAATCCATCATAGATTTATCAGATAAGACATAGATTATAAAAATAAATTCCACTACTTTGAGGAATCCAGTTGGATCCCACCAACCTTTTTTGCATCCATAGATGTTAGCACAATATTTAAAAACCAATCCTGCTTCAAAGCGGAATATCACGATATAAAGGGTCATCCGCTATTATGCAGGGCGCATAAGGTCTTATCCGCTATATAATGCGGGAAATCAATCACTCAAATATATATATATATACACACTACTATATATAATATCACATTCAGATAGCTAATAAATTATCAACTCAAGCAATTCATCCAATAATTTAAATTTAAACTATTCAAATTATGGTAATCCAAATGAGTGAGATTGACCCACCTTTGATTTTATTTGCAACCCATTCCATCTCGACTTGTTACCTCGCGATTTGACATTGTATAAAAAATTATATTATTTATTAATAATCGAAATATAATCGAACCATTAAGTACCATTTAAAAATTCAATTGGCTAATGATTTAAATTTGAACTAATTTCCTTTAAATAATTTCTTAGTAACTAAAATAATTTAGATCTAATTGAAACTAATACATCTTCATGATTTTAAAATTAAACTAGTAAATGAAAATAGGTACACACACACACACACACACACACACATATATATATATATTCACTTTTGAAACTTTACGTATACGTATAAAATAATTTATAGGTTTAAAAATCTAATTTTATATAAACTTTCACAAATTCCTATATATCTTTTCCAACATCAATTCTATATATATAAATTTCCTGTTTACCAACATAAAATTAGTTTAAACTAGCAGGTGTATATATATATTTCTCTTTCTGAATGTACAATTTTATTTTAAACCAGAAAATATCTCACTGAAAAATATATTTTTTGGTTTCCTGTACATATTCATATTTAAACTGAAATGAATAAGTTGCAAATATATATACCTAGTAGACCACCCAATACCCTCGCCTTCCTCTTATCGCTGCTTCGACCTGGCCAATCTCCTTGAAGAACGACGTGCTCGTCGACCTCGCCACCCAATGTCTCGCCGTCGCGTGTACCGAAGCATGTCGAGACCTTCTTCCAAGCAGATACGCACGACCCAAAACCCCAAATGCCATAGCTTCCCCCACGACTCAACTTCGTTAGAGCAAGAAGCCATCGATCGCCCATCTCCCCTGCACTTCTCCGTCGAGTTCGACAGATTGTGCGATAACGTCATGAGTTCAATCGGCGATACCAGAGCTTCGACTTTGGTTAAAATTGGCTGCTTCCTTAACTTGCTTTGAATTCATTTCAAAGAGGGGGAAGAACGAAATTCCAAATTTGAATCAATTTTGAATTCGTTTTTTTAAAGAAGAATGAAACTAGCTGTGTGATACACAAGAGTAGAGGGGGCAAGGCAAGATGTCGAAAAGAAGTGGCATGAAAAGTTAAGGATACAATAATTTTGAAAACAGAAAGCTGATGTGAAATGATAAAGTTCTAATGTGACAGAAATACAGCTAAAAATTGACCATTATATAAAAATATATTTTTAATTAAATTCAAATTGTCCTGAAAAAAGAAACTCAAAATCTTGACCTCCTATCGAGGTGTGCCGCTAGGCGTTTATAATGTTATGCCCTTATTTCGAACGCAATGGAAAAGGTTTCAGGCCTAACTCGGTCGTATGGAGAAGATAGCTTTTTAGATTCAGTTATTTATTGAATTTTCGATAAAGATTTCAACGCATTTATCTACCGTACGACCAAACGATCACTCCAAAATACTACGAAAATTGAAATCCGATTATAATACACTATTACGGATCCAATGGAACTGGTTTCGTCGAATTCCAAGACTGTGCCTCGGAAGGCTATGTTTAAATATCAATTTAAACGACATATTTTCAAAACCGAACACACCATCTTTTAAATTCAATTTAAAAGTTCTATTATCTTCAGTATTGTTAATACAAATATTCCGGCTTGTCACAATACATCAAAAGAAACAAAGGAAATAAGAGAGGTAATGCGGGACATAAATTCGAATTAACTAGTACTTAAATAATAAGATAGGTTAACTTTGATTGTTTACACTTGTCCTTGATAGCTGCTTTAATTAGGCTAAAGTCCTAATTCTACCCTTTCATCGGCTTGCTACTCCATAGAATCTACTGTGGACTAGACATTTCCCTACATGTAGACTTTGATGTCTATGAAGGACACAATTACTAAGCGCTTGGAACTCATTACGATTTATGAGCCATCATTTGAGGCCACATGCGTGACCACCATATGCTCACATTCTTGTTAATCCGTCTTTTGACCTTTTATTTACCCTAGACAACCTCGCCTCACTTCAGGATTATGTGAAGCACCTCGTCTCACTTTAGGGTTATGTGAGACACCGTGTCCATATAAAAATAGGGGAAATATTGTTGGTATTGTTCCCTATCAAATAAAAATCTAATTGCGTCCCTCGTTCAAATCCACTTGATTTGAACTACCATAGATAGACTGTTTACTACCACTATAAGCATAAGTGTACCCCTCGCCTCACTTCAGGATTATGTGAAGCACATGGTCTCAGTTTAAGATTATGTGAAACACCGTAACCATAGAAATATTAAGGGAATGCTATTTGGTACAGGTCCTATTCTTATCTTTGCTTATTAACTTAGATAAATTTTCTAAATAAGCCTTTATTTATATCAATTACTATTATTGCTCATTAATTTAACCTAAATCTTAAAATAAGCACCATAGTTTCTATAGTTTACCATAGTTCCCATAGTATGTCAATTTATAACTTATATTATAATCATGATTATTACTTAACCCAAGGTCTAAGTAAGAAAATAAGCTTCTTTTCTTCTCTTCTTCTTTTCAGCTATAATTCTAAGTTATAACTAGGAAAATCTCTTTAATTCGGTCTAATTATTCTCATAATTAGGCATAATTTCAGTCTAATTCCATTTACAATACAGTCTTTATAATTTACATCATATATTCCATTAATTCAGATTTCTTATAATTTAATCCAATTTCGCGTTAATTCTATTCTAATCCATACGTGAAGAAGAAAAAGAAGGAGAAATAAAAGAAAACTGAAAATAGAAGGAGATCCAAGGCATAAGAAAAAAATGCAAATAATGCATAAATGATTGTAAATAAATTAAAATATTTTAAATAAATTGTAAATAAATAGAAAAGCTACAATTAACAGAAATAAACTAAAATTAACTGAAAAGAATAGCTAAAAGAAATAGACTAAAACTAATTCTGAAAATAGTAAATAAATTACTAAAAAGGTTATTTCAAACATCATAGTAAAACTACAACAAGTGGAAACCCTTTTAGTTTAAATTGCTTAAAAATCTAAATAACTACAATCACTCACCTCTGGTCCTTTTCTCTATCTTTTAGGCCTTCAAGTATCCACTTAGGGTTGTTAAATATTTTATTTAAACGAATTCATCTTTGGAAAATTATTCTGCTTAGGGTCCTTTCTGAATAGGTGAACCCAATTGGAGAAAATCATAGAATGAGAAAAAGTTTTAGGCCTAGGGTTCTATTTATAGGAGTATAAGTGGATCTTAGACTGTTGGATTTTGGGATTGAATAGGATGCAACCACGTCATGGGCTGAATAGGGTCCATCAGATGTATGAACGGAAGGACCAAATCAGTTTAAACAATGCAAAATACGTGTAAAATCGGCTAAATATTCGAGCGAACGAATGTTCGTTCGTTCTCCCTAAAAGGGGTAGGCGAGTCGACCGGGCAGTCATCCGCCCCCTTGCCCAGGTCGACCGGGCAGTCATCCGCCCCATTGCCCAGGTCGACCGGCCAGTCGATCTGGTCATATAATTTTTTGTCTTGTTTAATTCATATCTTGTTTATTTTAGCTCAGATTCTGACGTTCTGTATATGGAAATTGACAGAAAATTACCATTGTTATTTTATTATTTAGTTAATTGATGAATTAATTAATTATTACGGGTTAAATTTCAGGTTGTTACAGAGTAAGTCTTTAGTCCCGTCGGAAATCATCTTGCCAAAGTATCTACAAGTCTTTGGTCCCGCTTACGTGGCTAGCCCGAGCACCACCAAGAGGGAGAATAGAGAAAGCATTTGGTCCCCTCTAAGTTGGATTGGCCAAAGCACCCAACCAGCCTTCAGTACCATCTATAAGGCCTGATTGAAGCACCTTCTGGCAGAGTTGGATAAGCCTTTGGTTCTGCTTAAGATAGCTAACCAAACACATTGGACGGAAGACCTAAATCACCACCTAAGACGGTGATAAGGAGTGCGATCCATGTTGAGATCATTACCTAAAGATGGCAACAAAGAAGTAAATCAAAGCCTAAATCACTACTCGGAGAGTAGTAAGAGGCAGTCTCCTAGGGGAAGATCAAATACAAAAGCAAATAAAACTCAATCCTAAAGAAGGATCGAGGCAGTCTTCTAGAGGAAGACCAAACACAAAAGAAAATCAAACTCAATCCTAAAGAAGGATCGGGGAAGTGTTCTAGAGGAAGATCAAATACAAAAGCAAATCATAGTCAATCCTAAAGAAGGATTGAGGTAGGCTGCTAGAGGATGATCAATCAAAATGAGTCATTTGTGCTCCAAAAAAGAAATCAAGCAATCTTTTAGAGGAAGATCTATCAAATAGAGCTCTTGTGGTTCAAAGAAAGCAGGAATTATCCCTTAATACAAAAGAAAATACTATTACTAGAGGGATTTTCTGGTTTTCCACTTAAATTATTGCCTGATGAATTTTCTTGTCTATTATGCAAATTATCATTACCGAATAATTTTTCGGTCTTCTATTCAAGTTACGACTATTGCTAGATAATTTTCTGGCCTTCAATTCAAGTATCATTATTTCCAGACAATTTTCTGGGGTTTAATTCAAGTGCCACTATTTCCAGATGATTTTTTGGTCTTTTATTCAAATTATTACGCCAGATGTGTCTTTGGTCTTCGATTCATGAATCAATCAGATTATTACCTATTATGGTAATCAAATCGAATTCAATACCTATTATGATTAGAATTAAACCTTCTTATTAAAATAATAGTAATCTCCATTATTAAGCAAACTATTGGATGTCTATAAATAAAAAGGTAGACTCTTAGATCAAGATCATAATTTATAGTTTTCATGCTAACAAAGATTCTGAATGCTCAATCAACAAGGCTTTTGGTCCACTTAATAATCATATTATTGGCTTATTTATCAAAAGTATGAAACATAAGAAAGCATTTTTATGTTCAAAATAACAGCTACAAAGTAGCAAGCTAAAACTAAGGAGCTAATTGCCAGTCTTGGGCAAAGGCAAAGAATAGAATTTATCAACAATTTACTTATGAGTTTATTTACCATTTAATACATTATGTACAAGAATATTAGGAACAAAATATTAGGAACAAAATATTGAAAAATAAGTAAGACCAACTAAAAAATTTACAAATGATTCTGTATTAAGTGCCAAATTCCTGGGCCAACTTCCTTAAATTTTCAACAACCGAAAATGTATCGATTATATGGCGAAATACCATATTCAAAATTCTTTTAAGCTCATTTTTTTCTTGCGAATTTTATTTGCATCATCGATTGAATCAATTTGAATTGTCATTACATGATCTAGTTCCTTATTGGCCCCTTTGAGATGCTGAATCTTGCTCTTTAATTTCTCAATCTCCTATGTGAAAGCATGTTTTTCATGCTTAAGTCTCTCAACCTTAGTTTCATAAATATTAAGATAAGTAAAAACCATATCACTCCACTGCTTGTTCAAAAATAGAATACCTTCAAATCTAACTCTTTAACACCATCTGGCAATCTCACCAACATCTAAACTCTTAGGAGGGTTTAATATAGTAGAATATCGGTCTTGCCAGACTAATGAAGTAGGAGTAGGAAGATTGGAATCGCCTTCACTCATAATAAGTTCCAAAGTTTGCCAATTTGTTGGCTTTATAGCAGTTCAACCTCAAGATTCAACACCTTCTGATGCAATCGAGCAATCTCGGCAACAACCTAGTATTTTGAGAAAAAAACCTAGATTGACCAATAACATCTATTTTTCAACTCTTGAATTCACATGTACCTTTCTTTAATTTGCTTCTTTAAATATGAAGTCATCTCTTTAAAACTACTAAACGTAGATCATATCTGAAATATTTTTCATGTCACTCGTGCATTTATTTATCCGAAAATCGTAAAGCCAGAGTGCTTTGACAAGAGAGTTTCTTCTCACATTCTTTCCTAAGCCTGCCCTTAATAGGATCAAGTCAAGCAAGGATATTTGAGCCGCTAGACGAGAATATCAACTGTTTCTCCTAGCAAGAAAAGAAATCAATACACAGAAAGTATTTTCCTTATTAAACAATAAAAGTTTACAACTTGAACGAATTCGAAATTACATCAATAGTATATAGAACTATGTCTTAAAGTTTTGAAACAATAATTTTGGTCTTCTTAATTGACCCAATAGATAAGATAAGAGTAGAATTAAAAAAAAGCCTTAATCCCTTTTGGGGTATTAATTAGAGAAAATTGATGATAGTCCCACTTTCCAATTGGATGGCTAATTTGACCATATAGCAATTTAGTGTGGTAAGTTCGAATTCACTACGTAGTTTATCCTTCTCGTCACCCAAGAAATAAAAAGAAAGTGAGGGAATTATGTATAAACTTCCTGTAAATCTCTAAGAAGTAATGCTTTGCCAATAGAGATGTTTTGGGAGTTAAAGACTTCCCTTCAAAATTCCCTTTAACTTGATAAATTTACTCAATAGTTCCATAGGAACAGGACTGAGGATTCCTTCATGCATATAACCTATGAAAATAAACTAAGTGCAAAGAGGCAAAAGTGATAAAGTTTATAAACTACTTGAATTACACATTACAATATATAATCATCTAGGTTCGTACAATATTGATCCCTCATAAAATTAAGAAATAAATCTCTCGTTACTATACTGAATCTTCTCAGGAAGAAAGGTATTAGGAGTGAAGGGAACACTAACAGACCTAGGAGTGTTACAATAAGACCTATGATGAGGGTCTCTTTCATGATCGTCCAAATATCTTTTATGAAGATGCCTAATCGAGCCCCTACTTTTTTTCCCTAACAAAGAAAAGTTGATGAGAAGATTCTTAGAATAAATTTACAGAGAAACTTCACGTAACATTTATATCATCAATTAACATCTAAAAGAGAGTCATCAATTATGCGTTATCTTTCATAATTCTATCCCAGTGAAGGCGAACCCCTTTCAAACAAGGGGTAGTTGGTGTTTCCTAAGAAAACTTTAACCCGTAGCACTAGCTGAGAGGCGCTTGTACTTGTCAAAATTTTTGTTAAATTCATCAACTAATCTATCAACTTATCTTTGAAATTGACACACCTTCCTTTGGCTCTTTTTGTACAAAGCCTCGCATTTTCTTCTTTTTCTTTAACAAAGATAATAAGCTTGTTAACTAAAACTACTTGGCAACTTTAGACAATTAAATAAAGAACTCCATACCTGAGAAACTAGAACTTGGGAAGTGGGAGTTTTGTTTTCTCCTTCGATTGACGGTTGGAAGGTGCACTATCTTTTGGGGGAGGAAACTTTCTTGGTTGCATCCTAGGGATCAGGAAATTTAGTAAAGCTAGCATCATGTGTAGATAAGTCCAAGTTAGGATCACCTAATCCATTTCCTCCATCTTTTGGTCTTAAAGGATTCTTTCTGTCACCATCACTGCCAAAATCATCATCATGGATATCACCATTATCATTATCATTATTATCGTCACTGTCTTCTTCCTCCTCAGAATATGTCTCCTCTTCAGGTAAGGGGTCATCAAAAGTTAAGAACTTCTTAGCATGGACCTTCACTTCAATGGGAAATTCTTCTTGAATGACCTCTAAGCCCTACAAAGTATGAGGCTAAACTTTCTTTTGAATCTTTTAATCTAATCTGGGAGGGAAAGAAAGTCAAAATGCTGATACTATTGGATGTTATCATCATATGACACAAATAAGGCATTTTCATAGCCTTCTCGGTAATCTTAATATGAGCATTATCAAGGACAAGGGCGAGTTTCTTCTTAGCATCCTTGATAATGTTGTTTGAGCAAGCCAAGATATCACTTTTCCTTCTTAACTTATCCTTTAAAGATTTATTCTCATCGGCTAGCTCATCTTCTCTTTGTTGGCCTTCTCGAGATCTGCTTTTAGTGCTTTTACTTCTTCCCCTAATAATTGTCTAGCTTTCTTTTCTTGTCAAGAAAGGAAGCGAGTTTATCATTTTAAGAAATAGCATTATCCCTTGCGTAGTGATACCAATTATGTTGCTGTTAAGCGAAGAGATTTGTTCCTTGAGCACAACCACTTTATTAGAGGGCCCTTTAGTAACCTTTTGGAGAAAGAACATATGTTTGGCCGCTAGAAATATATAGCAAAGAAAAGTTAGAGTATGATGTGCAGAGCTAAAAGCCTACTTTAACCAAAAAGAAGGAAATGCATACCAATAAGAGATATTTGATAATAATGAAAAAATGATCCTTAGAATAGAACGAAGTTTGCGGTGGCCTAAGTGAAACAATAAAGAAGGTATGGCAGCCAATCGAAGAAGATCGTCAAAACCCATCACAGGATTTTAATCCTGAACTGTCAAAGCAAGAGAATCATTTAGAGAAGGAAAAATCTTGAGCTCATCACATATACAGCGAAGGGCCGTTGGACAATTAGAAAGATAAATCTTGACAAGGGGATCCAAAGAGTGAGCCACCTCAATTTATTTTTAAACTATATACCTAGGAGAATCTAGATTTGCAACATCAGGGTTTGAATCAACATTCACATGCTCCCCCGCATCCATGACAACTGGGGTACAATCACCCATGATTAGTTCTTTTACTCAAGGGAGGAGGTGAAATATTATTAAGAGCACTAATGCTTGCTATTCTTTTATTCCTTCAAACGTAGCAACGAAATCTTCAATAAGGGAAGATTTACTGGATCTGGTTAAGCGGGAGCATCATCATTGAACTCCTTTTTCTTAGAAGCAATAACGAGTGCAGAAGATCCTAAATTAAAGAAAGAAACTTGTGAGATAATAACAAATAAATTCCGTATAAGTAGTTATGAAAACTTACTAAATGATTCAAGCTGAATCAGAGAAGAAGCAGAGAAAGTATTTCGATTACTGATGACCAACGATCGTTTCCCTTGGGCAATACCCTTCATCATTGGAGGTTCTCTAAGTATTATGTGGTTATCCAAAATCATTGAGTATTTATGGAGATTCACTTTCGTGAAAAGGGTGATCTTTTCGCCTATGGTCCTAGAACCTTAAGTCAGAGACCGGATAGTGTGGTCAACAGAAGAGCTTAGTTATTTAGAAATAAGACCTGAAGGAAAACATTCATCATAAAAGATTGACAAACATCATATAAATGGTAGAAAATGAAAACTTGTTGAAAATGGAAAAGTCCTCATAATCTTAGCGGAATAACATCTAATATAGAAGAATTAATTTTTCCATTCCTTCATCTAGTTAATAGTATTGGTGATTAAGCTCTTCAAGAATGGTCGAATACGATACAGTGGGCTATCAAGCTGCTCACTTAATCTTACAGGGTTAGCTGAGGTATGAAGAATTTCAAGCACTCAAGAAGGGAAGTTTGGATTTTCGAGGTAGAACTTCCAAGCAGCTCAAATTGGTCTTTGAGTTTGAAGTTAATTAAATGGGAGCAATATTTAGGTGCTTTAGGAAATGCAAAATAAAATCGGGAAAAGGTAGGTACCCTGAGCGCCAGATATAGACTGGTGTGAAGGCAAAGAAACCTTATAAATGGTTTTCGATTCTGCCAGAAGGATCGATGTGAAAATGACATCTATGTTTGTAATATTGAATTGCTTGAGGATAGTGTCCACTTCTTCAAGAGTGGCAATATATGATTGATTGAGATGAATTCCTTTTCTTGACAGATGGAGAAGGTTTAGAACTCTTACTGTCTATCTTATCTGCTTTCTTGCCTTCCATTTCCTACCAGGTAATGTTATACCAACTCAGGGAAGCATTAAATATTTTGTGAAATTTTGAATGCTTATGATATAGAATAGAAAATTATGTGCTAAAATAAAAAATAGCAAGTTGATAAGAAATTACCCAAGCACTAATAGATAAATATTAAAGTATAAGTTGACTATTATACTTACAACAATATTTTGACCAACAATCCATGGCCAATTTATAAAGTGCTTAAGTTTTAGTCAATCAAAAATATGCACATAATTGTTAGACAATCCATGCCCAATTTATGAAGTGCCTAAGTTTTTATTTAATAATAAATATGCACACAATTGTTAGACCCAGGGTGGAAAGTTATTATAGTTATACAAAAGAAGTCAGGTTGAATGTCAAAATCATTAAATCGATGTCATAATAATGACCCAATGTCAAAATGGCAAGTGACCAAAATCAATGAATGATCCTGAAATGGTCTAAAATATTTTTATAAAACTATCAAGTATATGAGAATTTTTTAGGTAAGGTTTAAAGATGTTTTGGAAGAACCATTCATGCCCGCTGCTGGAAAGTCCCACCTCTATAGAAGTTTTATGGATATGAAGCAAGGAGAAATGTTCATGGAAGAGTATTTGAGAAAATTTAATGAATTATCTCCCTTTGGGCCTAGATTGATAGTTAATCCCCTAAATAAAAATAAGATGTTTATTAATGGAATGATGAATCAGTATCAGGATGGGATAACAGCTCACATGAAAAGTGGATATGGGTTTTCAGTATGACGTTTTGGATGAAAAAATCTGGTAGCAGTTCAAGGCAACAACAATAACAAGAGGAAGAAGCGCTGGCAAGGCAATACCGATGGAAGATCCTAGGAGAAGTGTTTTAAGAACATGGAGTGTTTTATCTATGGAATGAATGGCCATCTTTCAAGGTTCTTAGGAGTCTCAAAGTTCAGAAACAACAACAGGTTCTCATCTCTCCCATAGTATCGAAAAGTCTCTTCCACAACTATCATCAGCCCAGATGCTCAAAAAGTGCTTGCTCATTAACGAAGAAAGGAGGCCAAGCTAAAGTTTATACTATCAAAATTAAGCCTTCAATCACCAAAATTGTAAAGGGCAAGGGAATTCTAGAAGGTAATATCTACGTTAATGATAATTTAGTTGAAGTATTGTTTGATACTGGGGCTTTCCATAGTTTTATTGCTAAAGATTTATTGATATATTAAATCCAAATCATAAAAATCATAGACAATCCTATCTATGTGTCTAATCCCAGAGGTTATACAACTAATCTTTGTATGGTTTGTGAAGATGTCCGAATTACTTACCTTTCCCAAAAATTTGCATACAACCTATTTGTTTTGACTTTATTAGGTTTGGAGATTTACTCGGTGTGGATTGGTTATCTAAGCATAAAGCTATTCTTGATCGTGTCAAGAGGATGTTGACTATATGGACCAAATTCTGGGGGTTGAAATATTGTGTTAAAAGCCTAGTCCGATGAGGGATAGTTTCATGTATGCTTTATACTCATTCCAAAAAGTTTAGAAACGATACCGATTGTTAAGGAGTTTTAGGAAGTTTTTAAGGGAGTGAAATTTCTGCCCACACATCGAAAAATTGAGTCCGTATTGACTTGATTCTTGGGAAAGGTTTGCTATACACCCAATTCGAAGAATGGCCTCAAAAGAGAAAGATGAGTTGTGGAATCAAACTGATGAGCTGTTAATGAAAGGGTTGATTAACCTATACGCTCAAGTTTGGGCACAACAGTAGTTTTTGTTGCAAAGTCTAATGGCTTCCTAAGGCTTTATGTAGATTATCAAGACCTAAACAAGCAGATGATTAAGAAGAAGTATCCTCTACACCATATAGATGACTTATTTAATTAGCTTATCGTGCTTTAATATTCTCGCAAATGGATTTGGCTACAGGATTCCATCAACTAAGGATAGCAGAAGATTGCATTCCATTTACTACATTCAGAGGTCCAGATTGTTTCTACAAATGGGTGGTTATGCCTTTTGGGCTGACCAATGTGCACACATATTTCATGGATCAAATAAAAAGAGTAGATGGAGATGTTCTTAAAAAATACATGTTGGTTTTTATTGATGATATTTTTATTTGTTCAAAGACCGAGGAGGAACACAAAAGAAACCTGGAGATTGTATTGGGGATATTAAGGAGACATGTACTTGAATCCAAATTCTTAAAGTGCCATTTTATGAGAAGGAGGTAGAGTACCTTGGATATGTAGTATCAAGGGATGGAATTTTTGTTGATCTAGGAAAAGTTATAGTTGTTTAGGGCCAGAACCAACCATAAACTCTACTAAATGTCTACCGCTTCTTAGGATTGGTAGGATATTACCGAAGGTTTATTTAGGACTTCTCCAAAATTTCCTCCAATCTAAAGAAATAAACAAAGAAGAATGTTTAATTTGAGTAGACACTGAAATGTGAGGAAGCATTTAATGAGCTCGAGAAAAGGTTGGCTAATGCTTCAGTCTTAGCTATTGCTGATGGAAGCGATGACTTGATCGTATACACAAATATATATGGAGAAGGAGTAGGTGTAGTGCTAATGCAATAAGGAAACGAAATAAAGGCATTTGGGTTATCATAGATAGATTGAGCAAAAGCGCATACTTTATTCCAATAAAGATGACAAGGACCACCTCAACCCTTGTGTGTGTGTATATATATATATATATTTATGTGTGTGTGTATAAAGGAGATTTTTTGCATGAAGGTTCGAGCAGCATAGTAAGTGATAAGGATCCAATTTTTATCGATCAGTTTTGCAAAGCATTACAGACACCTTTAGGAACAAAGCTGAGTATAAGATCCATATATCATCCCCAGACTGATGGGCAAACCAAGAGCGTAAACAGAGTATTAGATGATCTTTTAAGAGCTTGCATTTTGGACTTTAAAAGTTCATAGGAGGATCATCTTCATCTTGTGGAATTCTCTTATAATAACAACTACTAGGAAAGTATTTGCATGGCATCGTATGAAGCTATATATAGCCATCCATATAGATCACCAGCATGTTGGATCGAAACTGGAGATTGGTTAGTGTTCGTCTTGATATGATTCGAGAGGCCTCGGAGCTGATACGTCTGATCAAGAAGAAGCTGAAGGTACTTCAAAATAGGCAGAAAATTTATGCCAATCAGAGATGTAGGAATTTATAATTTTTATTTAGAGATTTTGTACTTTTTAAAATCTCTCCATTAAGGGGAGTGGTAAGATTTGAAAGAGCTGGGAAGTTAGCACCTTGATACATTGGTCATTTTCCTATTCTTAAGCGGATTGGCCTACTAGCCTATCGAGCGAAATTACCAAAAAGATTATCAAGTTTGCACAATGTCTTTCATGTGTCCCATTTACGAAAGTACGTGCACGATCCAGAACTAATTATAGAGGCGACTACCTAAGAAGATTTAGAAGCAGAGCCAAACTTAGAAGTTACGAGACACCTAATTCGAATCATTGATCGTGATGAGAACCGATTACGGAGAAAAGTTGTGAGATTTGTTAAAGTTTAGTGGAGTACTAATGCTAAAGACTGCACCTGGGAAACTAATGATAAAATGAGGAAAGTTCATACAGAATTTGGGATTAATGAGTAGTTTGTATATTATATCGATGTAGTGAACTCAACACCTATGGTATGACCACTTTTCCTATTTCGTCGTATATAACATCTGTTCTTTTAACATATCTTCTTTTTGCGCTAATTTCGGACCGAAATCCTTTAACAGGGGAAGAATTTAATGACCCATAATTTTATCACTTTAATTTGGGTTATTTAATTAAATTTAAATATTGAATAGTTGTTTTATAAAATAAATAATTCATTTGATTGTTATTAAAAGATAGGAAATTTATTTTTACGTTTTTTTTACATAAATAAATAGTTTGATTAAAAACTGAAAATAAGACTAGAAAACGGATTTTGAATTTGCAACGATTTAACAAATTGAGATTATTTTATGTTGTAGAAGCATTGGTTGAACTTGCATACACATGCATATACATGCACATATATATATATATATATATATATATATATATATATATAATGTGTACCACGATTAGTCAAATCAAAGCCAAAAGAAATATATATATATATATATATATATATATATATATATATGCATATATATATATATATACCCTTATGTATAAAAAAATACAACTTGAAAAAGCAAACTCACCATCACTCGTATAAGGAAAAGTACATGACGTAGCACACAGCAAAGGGAGTGGTTTGGCGTATGGAGGGGTGTGGGGTGGCACATGGGTGAGGTGATTTTTTATGATAATGTTCGTGATAACTTATACATCTTTGCCTATAAATAGCAAGGCATGCTTTCACAATTCATTCACTCTAAAAATTCCTAAGCTTCTATTCTTTTTCTAAGTCACAATAATGTCCTTCATCTCCTCTTAAAAATACTCCAAAATCGAGTTGAAGTCCTACCAAAATAATCATAAAATATAGAGAGATATACCACTTTAAATTCAAGATCTAGTTAGTGATCACCTCTTCTTTCCCATTGCTTAGCTGAGCTCGTCAAGAGCCACCACCACCTCCCCACCGTTTCAAGTAAAAGGCTGAGCATACCCAAGGGTCCAAGGGCAAGATTCATAAACTTCGTTGTGAAAATAGTGGAGCTATAGTCAATTTCGTAGCACTAAAAGTTAGATCAGGAAAGCATATATGTGAGAATTACACCGCTAGTTTGGTTTATTAAAGATATTTTATTTGATATGATATGTTTTGTAATGCTTGGTTCATATGCTTGATCATTATGTTATGAATGTTGATTATGCTTGCTTGATATGGAAATGATTGACTGTAAAATACATGTCGAATTTACACGAAGAAGTCACTTCCCTTTAAATTATTATGGTATACATACCATATTTAACCTCTTTAAAATGCATAAAAATGGTTTAAAAAAATTATTATAAACATTAAAACCCGTTTTGACAAATTTAAGTGAAAGTTTGAAAAATTGAGTAAAAATGAGCCTATCACGTAGCGGCTGTTTGCGATTTAGATCCATAAAAAGTTAAACTAATGTTCCAAATGTAAGTCGGAATTTATTGATATAATAATTTTCCAGCCTCTTATAATCATAATTTACAAATAAAAATTAAAAATTGATTTTTCATTTAATAAATTTTTAGATATGTCCAAATCAAATTTTCAAAATTGTCGCGTTTTGGCCATTCGAAAACCATGATTTTCAGCCTTTAAAAATTTGATATTTTTAAATCTTTAAAAATATAAAACATATTCCATAAATATGTTAAATGCTTTAAAAAGAATTTTGTTTACAAAAATGGATATAAATATATATTCGAACAAATTTTTTGATATATAAAGCATTAAAATCATAATTCTGCAACAATTTAACAACCAAATTTAGCAATTTTTAAATAAATGATTTAAACTTGAATTTCTCTTCTCGAATCTTTTGGAAATGTTTTCCAAAATAACATACAAGTATTTTAAAGGTTTAGAGTCGATCAAATAACTTGACCGCTTTATGGGTAACAGAGAGGTAGTCTCTAGGCTGGAGTTTGCGAAACCAGTTGCCTGCTCGCCCCAGCTATCCGGATTCGCCCGACGTAGGGGATAGTAATATGACTTACTCGGACCGCATTTTATTAAGCTAAAAGAAAAGGAGATTTGAATTTTCTACAAAATTGAACAAGATTTTGATGATAAAGAGAACGTTCTAGTTATATTCTATTTTAAATTCCGAGGAGGGAACCCATACTATCCCTGTGAATTTAAAAGGTGATTTCATCATTATTCAACGAGTAGTATAGGTTGAATATGGAGTACTGAGTATAATTAATCTAAAATCTATGAATCCTTTTTACTCAATACTAATTGTTTTAGGTATACAATAAATGATGTCCTAAATAAAAACATTTTTAACTCATTAAAAGATATGTTTTGGAAATAAGTAATCTCCATTAAGATTGAAACTATAAACAATGGAATATTTCTCTAAGTAATTTAAAGGAAATTATTTAGTATTTCCAAAGTTAAAAGAGGTTCAATAAATTTGTACAGACCAAGAAGAAATGGTTTAAAATACATCTCTAAAGATATTTTATTGGACATAAAGATATTAATTGATTGAATGATGGTCACCAATCAACCACATACTTAACATCTTTTCTATCGGTAATTGGTTCAAAGAGACCGGGATCGGATTTGGGTAATTGCTATCCAAAAACAGCTTTGAACCAAAATATGCATTCAAAAATGATGACATCTTAAGGGCGATGTTTTGAAATCTTTAATGCAAGAACTGCTCGCTATTAATCATAGGGGTGATTCCCAAACATGATGTATTATGAGTACCTTCGGTATATCTTGTTCCTGGACAACTTTTATGGACGAATGTCTAACATTGCATTTCTAAGACAGCATACATTAGTTTTTACAAATGTACATCTGTTTGGTAGTGTAGGAGGTAACCCCTCTTACACTTGACACTCTTCCCTGAGATGTATGAACTCGGGAGTTAAACTTTGTGGAAATCAATTAGTGCATCGTTGGAAATGGCAACAAGGCATTCAAAGTGGAATTTATCATGTGAGTGGTAAAACGTTATCCTAATCCTCATACATCAATGATGATAAAAATGGGGTAGATGCGGCAGAGCTAAGTGGGTCTCACTCATTAGGATATGATAGTCGCCTTTCTAGATTACGCTCTATATATCGGGTTTCTTATGTATGCTTCAGGATCCTATGGAAAGGTCGAGGACATTCGGGTGATGGAATATTCGATACTATCTAAGGCTAGTTCTGTATTGGTAGAGGGCAGCAGGGCTGTGCCTCTGTACATTCCTCTAGAGATGTATTATCGGAAGATAGTCCCTTACCTTGTCATTGTTCGTAATTCATTCTCTAATACGTGCCTTTACGGTTTTGATTGTAGAACCTAGTATGTTGGAATTTAACTAATTTAACAATTTCAGTTATGATTCATATGTTATTTGAAAGGGTTTTCATAGAATATCATTAAAAATAATATCCCAAATTTTACTAGCAAATGTTTGGTTATCATAATGTAGAGACCTATCCGTATTTATGTAACGCCCCTAATTTTAAATAACATTATTCAGGATATTTAATTAGTAGAATAATGTAAATGTTAAGTGATAAGGAGATTGATATTTGAATAGATCAAAGTGGCTATGCTTATTAATTTAATCGGGGGAAAGAATGGTTTGTAGACTAATTAAATTTTGAATAGGTATAATAGGATTAACTACACCTAACCATACCTTTACATATATATGATTAGCCTTAAGCCATTCACACTCATAATCATTTTCTCACAAAAGAAAAATGTAAGAAAAAAGAAGAGCAAATTTAGAGAAAAAGAAGAGAAAATATAAAAGGGAAATCAAACTCATCGCAATCCACTTTCCTTATCTAAGATTAAGATGAATGATAATTTCCATCCCTATTTGTTAAATATATGTTTCGAATTTAAGTTTAAATTCATATTATGATGTTTGATCATGATATGTTCGAATTATGGTTTGTTTAAATTTAAATAAGATTGTTTGAATAATAGCGCATACGGTTTTAGACCAAAACCATGTGATATTCATGTTTAAATGCCATGGAAAAATTATATGTTATGTAAGGCATGATTTGGGAGTTGGGTTTTAAGTTTGATAATTTTTTAAGATTTGGAAAGATTATTAAGAATTTTTGAATAAAAATATAGCACATTGGGTTTAATAATTTATTTCAGAAAATATATCGAGGACTTGGATATGAAATTTTGATATGTTAGGTAACATGATCAAAGTAAATTTCTATGAATTTTAGGGACTTTTCTTATGTGATTTGATGTTCAAAATAAATTATTTTGAGAAAAGGATCAAAATGATCTACGTGTATAAATAAAGGGGAAGGTTTTATTTGGAAAAGTTTAAATTTGAAACTTATCCAAAATAGAAAGGCGGTTAGTTTTGAAAAGCATGGGAAAAGTTAAGGCAACCAATAAGAAATTTACATGTAGGCCGGTTAGTTTATATAAGTTGCTAAATTTAGAATTGAACCTAGAAAAACATGTTTCGTCTCTATTCAGAGTATCTTTCGCCCCTTTGCTTTCGCCTTCGACTATGTCGAAACCCCATTAAGCTAAATTCAATACACATGGTATCATCTAGGTGATACGTAGTGGAATGGAGAAAGGCAAAAGGTATGGTATTGAAAGCATAGCTTCTGATGGGGTCATTTCCTCTGTTTGTTATAAAAAGATAAGCATCTGCCTTTATTTTACTAAGCTTTCAACTTAGTCAATACGTATGTTTTTGAAAGGAATTTTATAATGGCTTTTGAAGGGTTTGCCACATTTTTTTAAAGTAAAAAGGGGTTTCGAAGGAGTTCCTTTAATTATATATCAATGCTTTCGAAAGAAAGTGTCCCGAGCCAATCGAAGCCCTGCCACCAATTCTTTTACCATTCGAGTGTATTGAAGTCATTAATACCATCAAAAGGTGTTTCTTGCATTAAAGCCATATTAAGCCGCTTTGTAAACGCTTTCAAATTGTTATGGATTTCGAAGGCAATGGTTTTGAAAGGGGTTTCGAAGCTATCCTTCAATATTTTAAATGTATGCTGTCGATTCTGTTGTAAGGGGTGGTTTCAAAGCCATCATAAATTCCCTAATATTTTTATATGATAAAGAATGGTTTCGAAAGTATACAATTTCTTGGACCAAAATGATATGTTTAAAGGTAAACCCAATGATGTCAAAATTGGGACTTTCAATGCTTTAGGAAGAGATACTTCCAATGCTTTCGAAGCGATGCTTCTAATAGTTAATAAGTAACTTTTCATTATTTTCGAAAGGTTTCCAAAGAAAGATTTTAAGGTGTTCCTAAAGGCAGAAGTCTAATGTTTTGGAAAGAGATATATCGTTTTGAAGGAGGCTATCAGTGAGGTGAAAAGCATGGTTTCAAAAGTTTTGAAGGTTTTGAAAAATATAGTTTTCAAAACAAATATCCCAATCTCATTTAAAAGCAAAACCATGGCATATTAATAAGCAAGGTATTTTAAATGGAATTTATGAAGGAGATTTAATAGGTCAAAAGAGTTAACCAAGTCATATTTTTTGCTTCTTCATATATGTATATATTTACTTTACAATGAATCCAAAACTATATTTTGGAAAAAGGTAGAATAACCACTTTGGTTGACTTAGTAGTGAATATAAAAAAAAGATATAGGCAGGGGCCAATAGGTTAATAGTGAGCCCATGAGAACTATGTAAGAAAAATGATATTACAAGGGCCAATAGGTTCATAGTTAGCCTATGAAAACTATGTAAAATTGAAAATGTCAGTTAGGCAGGTTTGTAGTAAGCCCATGAAAACTATATTCGGATAAGATAATGAAATATTGACAGATGGTCAATAGGTTCCTAGTTTTCCCATGAAAACTAGGGTTAAAGAAAGATATTTACTGGTAGTCAATAGTTTCCCAATCAGCCCACGAAAACTAAGATAAAAGAAATGATATTGGAGTTACCTATAGGTTTATAATAATACTATGAAAACTATATAATTGGACATGGAGTCCTTACAAGTTTAAACGTTCATTAGTTAGCGCATGAAAACTATTAGGTTAATAGTAATCCTAGAAACTATAATTATGATAGATAGTCAAAATGAATTGGGGATGGATAATCCAAATTGATTCAATTGTTTTGCATATCATCACATAATAATGTTTTGATTTAAATTAACCAATGTGGATACAGGGCATAGAGAATGGTTTATAAAGGTTTTAAGATACTGGTGAGGGGAAACCCGTTCCGTTAAGCGGCGTTGTCTCATAAGATATCCAAATGATTTGAGATGGTATATTATTATTCATACCAAACTTATGTCTGACTCGAAGTTTATGTTTTCCCCTTAAACAGTCAGGTACTCAATTGATTTTGAGTAGTTTGAGATGTGAGGTTTATAGGTACCTCTTGCGACGAAAAAGCTTTTGGAGTCGTGTAGAAGGCATGTTGTTATTTAAGTTCTTTCTCATGTGATTCCACTGTGTTGTTTTGTTAAGGGAAAGTTTTTTATTACCTATTATACACTCATAATTATATTTTTCTGAATGTGGTTAACGTTGTGGGAATATGTAAAGAATGTTGAAATGGTTTTGGAATGGAATGTAAAAGTTATTTTAAAATTTTAAACTTTTTCCACATCCAAGGGTTTTTATATATCAATTTATCTAATATTTCTGCATTTGGTCGCCGAGGATTAATAACTATGGATGATTGTAGCATCTGTAACCATTAATTTTGGACCTGCAAGTGGAGGATGTTACAAGTTGGTATCAAAGCATAAGTTTATAAAAACTTAAGTAATTAAAACCTAAAATATTTTCAAAACCTAATCCATTGGATCGAAAATTTGATCGGGGTTTATGTTAACGCAGTTGGAACGTGCTTGTATTTGATATATATAGGTATATATAAGTACGTAATTCCCTTTTCTCTTATATCCTTCTTCTATATCTTACTAAGGCAATGATACAGATGTACAAGAAAGAAGAAACAGAAGTAAGAAATGGAAAAGGAAATCTAGGTGGAGGAAGCACCACAACCGATGGAAATGCTCGACCTAACACCCAGAGGAAACAAGGCCGATAGGCTAATGCTTATCAAAATGCAAAAGCTAATGTGAGTGCTGAAAATCCGCTAGTAGATGCGGGGATGATGTATAAGTTCCTTGCTTTGATGCAAGCAGGAACTACTGGAGTGGTTGGAAATATTGGAGGAGCAAATCCTATGATTCCCATTAGGAATAATTATGCAAAGCTAAAGCGAGACTATACTAGTTTGGATGGAAAGATGTTTATGGGAATGGAAGATGCTATAGAAGTGGAGAATTGGTTGTTGCATCGTGAAAGGATTTTCGTTGATTTGGGTTTAGGAGATTAGCAGAAAAGAAGGTTGACCTCTAGGCAGTTGCAAGGGTCAGCACTTCATTTGTGGAATGGTGTGACTGCCGGAATTCCAGAGGAAGAGTTGACTTGGGCTAATTTTCGAAGGAGATTCGAACATAGGTCTATTTCTGAAGTTGCCAAGTCAACATTAATGAGAAAATTTATGGATTATGTTTAGGGAGACATCTTATTTACTGAGTATGCAAATAGATTTGATGAGCTATCTCGATATGGGATACACTATTGTAGACACCGACATCAGAAGGAATGCGAGGTTTATTCAAGGACTAAGGTCCGAGCTTGCTAGGGTGACCCTGAATCATATTCGTGATCCATATAATGTGGTGGTGGAGATGACCATTCACCATAAAGATGCTTGCTATTTGTGCCGAAGAGAAGCCAATTGAAGCTCAGGGTTCTCAAGGAAAGAAGAGAAAGTTCTTCAAAAATAAAGGAGACTGGAAGGAAGATTCAACCAAGAAGTCAAAAGCTGATTTAGTTTACTACAAATGTGACAAGAAGGGCCATTTTGCAAACGAGTGCCAGTCAGGCAAGGGTAGATAAAGGGTGCGGATAAGAAGCATAGTAAGTGCTTTAACTGCGATCAAGTCGGGCATTACAAGAACTAGTGTCTAGAGCCAGTTAGTGTAGAAAAAGGGAAGGGTTTTGCAATTAGACCACCGTATTCTTCCAAATCAACTGCAACAGATAAGGAAAAGACTGTGATAAAATGTACGTTTTTGATTCAAAGTATTCCAGTTAGGATACTATTTGATACCGGTGCATCAAATTCATTTATATCTCAGAACTTGGTTAATAAATTATGCTTAGAACCCATTTACCATGTTTCTTCCTTAAGGGTTGCGAATCTGATAGGAGGGTATGCAACTCTAGGAATGAGATGTGACCAGCTTGAACTTGATTTGTTAAGTCATATGTTTGCATGCAGTTTGTATGTTTATGATTTCGTAGATTTTGATATCATTTTGGGTATGGATTGATTTGGTAGATATAAGGCTAGGATATTTTTTTCAGGATGGGAAAATGTCATAAAGACATCCAAATAGTCAGAACCGAATTATTTTCTCAGTAGAGAGTTCTGACCGAATTGTTTGTGTAGTGTTAAATGCTTTGGAAGCAGCGGAAGAACTAAGTCATGTTCGGGTTGCAAGAGTGTTTGTAGATATATTTGACCCGATTATAGGACTACCACCAAAATGAGCTATTGATTTTCGGATAGATCTTGTACTAGGACGTGAACCTATCAGTAGACCACCTAGCAGAATGACACTGACTGAGATGAAAGAATTGAAGATGCAGCTAGTGGATTTGGAAGGAAGAAATTTTATCAGACCAAGTAGTTCATCTTGGAGAGCAGTTGTGGTTTTCGTAAAGAAGTCATATGGGTCGTTGAGGATGTGCATCGACTATCACAAGCTGAATGAAAGGACAATCAAGAATAGGTATCCTTTGCCGTGGATTGATGATCTAATTGATCGGTTGAGTGGAGCCGAAGTGTTTTTCCAATTGGATTTGGTGACGGGGTTCGACTAGTTAAGAGTGGCTGAGGACAATATTCCTTTGACAACATTTCTTACTTTATATGGTTCGTATGAATGGTTAGTGATACCATTCGGGTTGACAAATGCACCAACTTTCTTCATGGACTTAATGAATAGGCTTTTCCAAGAACACTAGGATGTTGAATATGCGCTTATATGATTTTTGTTTGATGATAATAAACATATATACATTCGTTTAAATATATTTGATAATATACTATTTTATTTTTTTCACAGATTAAATAAATATTTGCTAATAAAATAAATAACACAGAATTTGAATTCAAACGAATATTTTATTCAAACAAATATTTATTACATCTTTGAATAGTACAATTTCAAGCTCTCACTATAACTATACAACTTTGATCAAAATTACATCACATTTCACATTTACAATTCACCTCACTACATATCACTCACACTCGTATTTATCTTCAACTTCATTCCAGTTTGAATCCAGCATCTGAGCGATCTGCAAAAATATAAACTAACGCAGTAAAATTGAAAAAGAAATATTTTTGCAATTCAAAAATAAAAGATAATTTTGAAAATATGATTTGCCTCAGTTATTTGGGTTGTTCGTCATAATTTAAATTTGAATTCATCATACACGAACAACTTGTGACATACACAGTGTATTACTGTATATGCCACAAGGCCGTGCACGCCGATATATACACTTGATAATGCTACAGGGACAGGTGAGCATAAGGTCAAACCCAAATATACGGACAGGTTCAACTCACATGCAATAACATTGAAAATACGACACGAACACAAGGTCAAATCCGAGTTTTGAAACTGGATTCAACACAAGTGAATCGAGTTCAAGTCAGACCAACACTGCAAGTACATGAATGCAAATTACAAGTACAGGTTCAAGGCCAAAATGTCAAAGTGGCAACTGGCAATAACAACTACACATATGCATACCACAGATGCAACCGATCAGTTCGACATATACATGAAAGCAACAAGTTTCGACCAAAACCAGTGTATACAACATAATGAAGCAATAACACAAAGGGCCAGAGAAATGCCACAAATGTATACAGATGATCAGTGTGCAAAATGAAGCAAACTACTGGATCGAGTTCAGCAAGGCAATGCAATATGCAGTGTACTACAACAAGTCAGCAGATACATGAAGAATGCACCAATGCAAACTGAACAACAGATCAGCCATGACAGCAGACCAGTGTCAAAAATCAAGTGATCAACACAGCAACGAAGACCAACATCAAAATGGACTGCAACATGGATATCACAATCAAACTGCAATAAGGCAACTAGGAATGAACAGAACATAACAGCACCAATGCATGTAAGTCAGTGGCAAAACACAAACTGTAGTGGCTAACCAGAAGTGAAGATTGCAGCAACATCAAATGACAGTACAAACAGTGACGGTGGCATATTGATACATGATCAATATCCAGTTACAAAAAAGTACAAGTACAAGTCATAGCAATGCATGCAACAGGTCAGAAATAATTATGCAATAGTGAAAAACACAAGTCGAAGTTGTCAATGCACAAATGCACCAAATACCAAGATCAACACAGCAACTCAAATGACTCAAGTGTACACAAGTGAAGCCAAGCTTCAAACAATGAGTGCATGCTACAACAATCAAGACCACAGCTACTACACAACACAGACAACAAGTAATACAATATGACTGTGAGCAGTGCCACAAGACCACCAGGCAAATGAACAGAGGCATCAATATGACAACCCAACAGCAACATGCTCTGAACACCACTGGCCAGTCCAATGAACAAAGAACCCAAATGCAAACAGCAGTATGCAAGCACACATGAAACAGTGGTATGAACAAGTAAACCCAAACTAAAGTATGGATAGTGCAAAGTGCAATGATACATCAGGATATCAAGTTCAGTGAAACTCAAGCAAGTGCAAGACTAAACCAGCATGAATGCAACATGAACATTTAAATTAATGCATGCAACAATGTGCACAGTTCAGAAAGACCACCAACTACAGGGATGAGTACAATATGCACAGAAGCATAATCCAATTATTATACCAAAAGCAATTTTCTAGCCAACTTCATACTGGGATTATCTCTTTGCAATTTGAAAGCTGCAATCACAATGGTTTTGCAAAGAATATTTTGTTCATTGGCATACAAGATTCATCAGTTTTTTAGCAATTGAAGAAGATACTGGAAATGAACTGAATGCTAGTGCGGTACGCACTAATAAACCATCTATCGCTTTATCAATGCAAATACTAGAATCAAAAAGATGAGATTTCAATAATAGAAATACTCCAGTGCCGAAGTCACAATTGAACCAAGTCAGTATGTTGAACAAGTCAGAAATGTGGTGGTAAAGAAATCAAATCAATACCGTGTGAATCAAGCTACCAAAAATACGAAATTGACAAAGTCAGTGAAATCACGAGCATTCAAGTATGATCGAATGGCCAAAGCAATATCAGCAGACAAATTCAAATTAAAATATACGACGCAAATCTAGGGTTACAAACCCTATATAAATTGACATCATCATCGGCAATTATGGGGATCGAGTTCAAATACGAAAAATCAGAAGAAGCAAAAAGCACAAAATTACATACCAGAGCAACATCAAACTCGATCATCGAAGGAACCGTAAGCAAAGTAAAGAGACAATCGTTTGCCGACGCAAATCAGAAAATCAATTGCAATCGATCAACAAATCATTCGGGTTCTTCGATAAACGAAGCCCTAATTTGCAAAAAGCCGAAGCACTAGCATATCTCACAGGAGCGAACGCGAGCCCAAAGACATAGCAAATCTCACAGGAGCGAACGCAAGGACAAAACCCTAATTTGGTTAAGAGGAACAAACAAAAACGAGGCCGCCATTTATTTTTCACAAAGAAGACCGGGCTAAAATAAAAGGAAGAATAGGGCCGGCTAAATAATAATAATAGGAATTAAGGGTTTTGTTTATATTAGGGCTATTTTATTTTGTTTGTATTTTCTTTTTAAACCGTTTTATTTTTTCTAGTCGTGTGACTAGGGGACAAGCTACGGTGTGTAGCTTGAGAATTCGCAACTCGGTAGTTGAGTTGTGGCAGGGTTTTGAGCGTAGAGTTAGATTAGTCAATAGCGGTGTATAGCGAGTTTACGTGTGTAAGCGAGGGACTATCTAATTTCTAGTAGAAACCTTGGGGGCAGCACGTAGGCAGGGTTTTGCCGAAGCTGGGTAAATTCTGTGTTGTTCTGTTTTATTCTGTTATTTATATTCTGCGATATATGTGCTGCTATTCTGTGATCTGAATTGAAATTAATTTATAAGCTTCCGCGATTAATTTTAATAATTAACACCATCACCCTATTCACCCCCCCTCTAGGGTGAAATCGATCCTACAAGTGGTATCAGAGCTAGGAATAGAAGTTAACATTTGTTTTAAAAATTCTATTTTTTTTGAAAAAATCAGTTTTTGTTTAAAAATTCGAATTTTTAAAATGGCTTCTTTTAATAATGCTTTTGCAGAAGGTCAATCCATAGTTAGACCACCAATGTTCAATGGTGAATATGCTTTTTGGAAAAATAGGATGAATTTTTTTTTGAAAACCATTGACGCTTGGGATATTGTTGAGACAGGTTATAGAATACCAACTATAACTGTAGATGATCAGGAAATAGAGAAACCAAAGGAACAATGGACAGAACTAGAAAATAAATTACAGAATACTAATGCCAAAGCTATGAATTCTATTATCTGTTCATTAGATCAATTTGAATTTAATCGTGTCTCACATTGTCTAACTGCGCAAGAAATATGGCACATACTAGAAGTGACTCACGAAGGAACATCTCAAGTCAAAGAATCTCGCCTTGCCATGCTAAGCAGCGAATACGAGAACTTTACAATGGCAAAGGAAGAAAATGTCAAAGAGATGTACGGTCGACTTTCCAATATCGTATACAAATCAAAAGCTCTCGGAAAAACATACACCGAATTGGAAATAGTCCGGAAAATTCTCAGAGTTCTTCCACGAAGCTTTGAAGCAAAAGTAACTGCCATTCAAGAATCGAAAGATTTAAAACAACTTAAAGTTGAGGAACTCATCGGAAATCTCACCACTTATGAGCTTGAAATGAAATTCAAAGAAGAGCGTGAAGGAGGTGATACTCAAAAGAAATCAATAGCTCTCAAAGGAACAACCGAAAGTGATGATGATAACGATGAAGATGATGGAGCAGCAGAATTGGAGCTGTTAATAAGGAAATTCAAAAAATGGAATCAAAAACATGGAAATTCAGCTCGAATTCAAAAGGCAAAAAGCAGAATAGCCAAAGCACTAGACTACTCAGAAGAACAAAAGTTTATTTGTTATAATTGCAACAAACCCGGCCATATCAAGCCCGATTGTCCACAAATTAAATCCAGCCATGGAAAGAAACAGAAAAAGAAAAGTTTTGCAGCCACTTGGGATGAAATAGACGAGAATGATCAAAGCACTTGCAGTGAAAGCGAAAAGGCAGAATTTTGCCTTCGAGGTGATACAACTGACAGTGACGATGACGAGCCAAGTGAGGTATCAAAACTTACCCATTCTGAGTTGCTTATATATTTTCATGAAGTAAACGGTTGTTTTGAACGACTTAGGGAAAAATACGCCAAACTTGAATCTCAAAAAGATACTTTGATAGAATGTAATAAACAACTTGATCAATTAGTTAAAACCTATCAAAGTAGGATCCCTAAGTGTGATAAGTGTCCAACATTTGATGAGGAAATTAAAAAATCAGAAATTAAAATAAAATCACTTGAAAATGAAATTCTGATTTTAAAGGAGAATGAAAATACTAGGAGAGAGAATTCTATTAAAAAGTGCACACAGTTGTTAAACGAAAATGAATCTCTCAAATCAAAAGTCCAACAATTGTCTACGACTTTAGATAAATTTTCAAAAAGTGAAAAATCGTTGAATATGCTATTAGGAAAGCAAACTGTTAATACGGTTAGACAAGGACTTGGATTTAATAATTCGAAAATTGTTGAAAACAAGTTTAATCAAGTTAATTCTATGTGCACAATTTGTAGAAAATTTGGACACGATCACAATAATTGTTGGTATAGACCCAAACATGTGAAAACTATACCGATTTGGGTTCCAAAAGGCACAAATATAAAATCTCTCAAAGTTAAACAAATTTGGGTACCAAAGGGAACAATTATAAATAGTTTTGGGTCTACACAAAATTATTTTTCAAAATTTTCTGCCACTAACAACCATGGACCTATAAAAACAAATAGGTCACATAAATCCTTTTCCGTGTAGGTGTGGTGGCAGGCTAAGGAACAACAATAGTGTTCTCTGGATTTTGGCTGTTTCAGAAACACAACGGGAGACAAAGCTAAGTTCCTTAGCCTAGTATAAAGGTGACAGAATCACAATGGACAACAATGAAAAATATCGTAAAGGTAAAAACAGGTAAAGGTATATTTATTTGAACGATATACTAAAATGTGATAATCTGCACCATATTCTGAATTAAAAATCAGCCAATATTGAGATGATGAAAAGATTTTGTTTCTGACTTATTCAAAGTTGTTGGCCAATTATATTCTTATGCCAAAAACACTATAAAATTCTCTAGAATTACTTGATATATAAGCTTGGGATAAAAATAGTGTTTTGATTGGATGATAATATTTTTTTTGTTATAATATTTTTGGCTAAATCCATATTCACGGTTTCTTCTATTTACATGGCTTCAACTTAAAATCCTAATGAATTCTATTTAAAAAAATTGTAAAAAGGATTTTAAGAAATTTTTGACTTGTTTTTATTTATGACATTGATTTGTGCTTAAATGATGACCAATCAGATTTTCAACATTGAACTAATCCATATAAATTTGTTCGGTCAAATGATGGTATTTGATTACTCATGCTACACGTAGATATATTGGTTTTGACATTTTGGTCACTGCTTGTAAATTTGCACGATTTCAAATTCATGTGAAAAAAAAGGGATTTTAAAAATTGTTGAAACTTTAAGAAATTCTTTTGAAACATTTGTTTTGAAATAATGATGTTTGGTTGACTATTAAATACTCATGAATATAACTGTTTAGTCTATGGCTTCTAAGATTGACACTTTGATATATGTTTGATTGTTAACACTGGCTTCATTTTCAAATTCAAGAGAATTTCATTCTGAGATAATTTGTTGAAATTTCACAATCTGGTCTTTGACATTCAACGAGTGAAATTTAAATTCAGATGCAGATTACACTGGTAATATGGTTGATAGAAAAATTATTAGTGTAACGTGATTAATTTTTGAAACATTCATTTGCTGCATCGTTTTTTTTTTCAAAGAAAATATCTGCATATTCTTCATTTCAAATAATTTTCAAATAGCAGAAAATTTTCTTTTAAAACCCCCTGGAGAAAATCATTTTTGACCATATTTTCAGATTATTCATTTTTGAAAAATTAATTTCATAATTATTTTTGAATTTGATTTTAAATGACTATTATGACTAATCTGACTCCCAAATGATTATCGAAAAGAAAAACAGTGATTGAAAAAGTGATGAGTGTTGATATTGATCATATATTATAACTCGAGAAAGTATAAATAGAAAATTTCTTTAGAAATTTAAACAAGAGTTATAAAACTTTTTGTTGGTACAAATTCCATGACCATCTCTATGTCTATCATATTTCTATCAACCATCATTCATCAAAATTCTATATAGTTTGTCGATATGTGGTACTTTAAACAGGAATCGTTCGTTTTTCATTTTCACATTTTAAAAATAATAATAATAATAATAATAATAAATAAATAAATAAATAAATAAATACCAAAGTATTCACTCTCATTTAAAAGTCCTCACGGTTATGCATGGGTGAATTACTTGGAATTTGTTATGTGCTTCCATGCTCATTTAAAAGTCCTCACGGTTATGCATGTATGGAACGCATATCAAAAGTTGATTTTTACAATAAACAAGTTGATTCTAATCCCATTTAAAAGTCCTCACGGTTATGCGTGGTTAGAAGATACTTAAATTCAATTTTTTTTTAAAAATAAAATTGGAATACTACTAATCTCATTTAAAAGTCCTAACGGTTATGCATGATTAGTAGATATTCAAATTCCTGATATAAAAATACCACAAATAGACACAATTGTATGGTTTTATATGATGACATCATCTCCATCATTCTAAAAGTGGAATATGCGCCTAACAATATTTTTATGATTTTTGTTTGATTTTCTATTGAAATTTAATATTTATATTCAATTGGGTTTTAATGTTGGATTAATATCGATCACTTTATCTCTACTTTCTCGAACTCTATTATTCTTTTGTTGATAACAAAAGGGGGAGAGAAAAGTTAAGATTTTGTCAAATAGAATCAATCAAAGGCCAAACAATTTTTCATTTGCATATAGGCTCATTCACACATTTTATTTGTATGCATATATGTAGGGGGAGTATCATATAGAAAGGAAGCATTCAAATAGGGGGAGCAATTGAAATTATCAAATACATTTAATATATTCAAAATCTTAAATATATGTTTGTTATCATCAAAAGGGGGAGATTGTTGAATATGCGCTTATATGATTTTTGTTTGATGATAATAAACATATATACATTCGTTTAAATATATTTGATAATATACTATTTTATTTTTTTCACAGATTAAATAAATATTTGCTAATAAAATAAATAACACAGAATTTGAATTCAAACGAATATTTTATTCAAACAAATATTTATTACATCTTTGAATAGTACAATTTCAAGCTCTCACTATAACTATACAACTTTGATCAAAATTACATCACATTTCACATTTACAATTCACCTCACTACATATCACTCACACTCGTATTTATCTTCAACTTCATTCCAGTTTGAATCCAGCATCTGAGCGATCTGCAAAAATATAAACTAACGCAGTAAAATTGAAAAAGAAATATTTTTGCACTTCAAAAATAAAAGATAATTTTGAAAATATGATTTGCCTCAGTTATTTGGGTTGTTCGTCATAATTTAAATTTGAATTCATCATACACGAACAACTTGTGACATACACAGTGTATTACTGTATATGCCACAAGGCCGTGCACGCCGATATATACACTTGATAATGCTACAGGGACAGGTGAGCACAAGGTCAAACCCAAATATACGGGCAGGTTCAACTCACATGCAATAACATTGAAAATACGACACGAACACAAGGTCAAATCCTAGTTTTGAAACTGGATTCAACACAAGTGAATTGAGTTCAAGTCAGACCAACACTGCAAGTACATGAATGCAAATTACAAGTACAGGTTCAAGGCCAAAATGTCAAAGTGGCAACTGGCAATAACAACTACACATATGCATACCACAGATGCAACCGATCAGTTCGACATATACATGAAAGCAACAAGTTTCGACCAAAACCAGTGTATACAACATAATGAAGCAATAACACAAAGGGCCAGAGAAATGCCACAAATGTATACAGATGATCAGTGTGCAAAATGAAGCAAACTACTGGATCGAGTTCAGCAAGGCAATGCAATATGCAGTGTACTACAACAAGTCAGCAGATACATGAAGAATGCACCAATGCAAACTGAACAACAGATCAGCCATGACAGCAGACCAGTGTCAAAAATCAAGTGATCAACACAGCAACGAAGACCAACATCAAAATGGACTGCAACATGGATATCACAATCAAACTGCAACAAGGCAACTAGGAATGAACAGAACATAACAGCACCAATGCATGTAAGTCAGTGGCAAAACACAAACTGTAGTGGCTAACCAGAAGTGAAGATTGCAGCAACATCAAATGACAGTACAAACAGTGACGGTGGCATATTGATACATGATCAATATCCAGTTACAACAAAGTACAAGTACAAGTCATAGCAATGCATGCAACAGGTCAGAAACAATTATGCAATAGTGAAAAACACAAGTCGAAGTTGTCAATGCACAAATGCACCAAATACCAAGATCAACACAGCAACTCAAATGACTCAAGTGTACACAAGTGAAGCCAAGCTTCAAACAATGAGTGCATGCTACAACAATCAAGACCACAGCTACTACACAACACAGACAACAAGTAATACAATATGACTGTGAGCAGTGCCACAAGACCACCAGGCAAATGAACAGAGGCATCAATATGACAACCCAACAGCAATATGCTCTGAACACCACTGGCCAGTCCAATGAACAAAGAACCCAAATGCAAACAGCAGTATGCAAGCACACATGAAACAGTGGTATGAACAAGTAAACCCAAACTGAAGTATGGATAGTGCAAAGTGCAATGATACATCAGGATATCAAGTTCAGTGAAACTCAAGCAAGTGCAAGACTAAACCAGCATGAATGCAACATGAACATTTAAATTAATGCATGCAACAATGTGCACAGTTCAGAAAGACCACCAACTACAGGGATGAGTACAATATGCACAGAAGCATAATCCAATTATTATACCAAAAGCAATTTTCTAGCCAACTTCATACTGGGATTATCTCTTTGCAATTTGAAAGCTGCAATCACAATGGTTTTGCAAAGAATATTTTGTTCATTGGCATACAAGATTCATCAGTTTTTTAGCAATTGAAGAAGATACTGGAAATGAACTGAATGCTAGTGCGGTACGCACTAATAAACCATCTATCGCTTTATCAATGCAAATACTAGAATCAAAAAGATGAGATTTCAATAATAGAAATACTCCAGTGCCGAAGTCACAATTGAACCAAGTCAGTATGTTGAACAAGTCAGAAATGTGGTGGTAAAGAAATCAAATCAATACCGTGTGAATCAAGCTACCAAAAATACGAAATTGACAAAGTCAGTGAAATCACGAGCATTCAAGTATTATCGAATGGCCAAAGCAATATCAGCAGACAAATTCAAATTAAAATATACGACGCAAATCTAGGGTTACAAACCCTATATAAATTGACATCATCATCGGCAATTATGGGGATCGAGTTCAAATACGAAAAATCAGAAGAAGCAAAAAGCACAAAATTACATACCAGAGCAACATCAAACTCGATCATCGAAGGAACCGTAAGCAAAGTAAAGAGACAATCGTTTGCCGACGCAAATCAGAAAATCAATTGCAATCGATCAACAAATCATTCGGGTTCTTCGATAAACGAAGCCCTAATTTGCAAAAAGCCGAAGCACTAGCATATCTCACAGGAGCGAACGCGAGCCCAAAGACATAGCAAATCTCACAGGAGCGAACGCAAGGACAAAACCCTAATTTGGTTAAGAGGAACAAACAAAAACGAGGCCGCCATTTATTTTTCACAAAGAAGACCGGGCTAAAATAAAAGGAAGAATAGGGCCGGCTAAATAATAATAATAGGAATTAAGGGTTTTGTTTATATTAGGGCTATTTTATTTTGTTTGTATTTTCTTTTTAAACCGTTTTATTTTTTCTAGTCGTGTGACTAGGGGACAAGCTACGGTGTGTAGCTTGAGAATTCGCAACTCGGTAGTTGAGTTGTGGCAGGGTTTTGAGCGTAGAGTTAGATTAGTCAATAGCGGTGTATAGCGAGTTTACGTGTGTAAGCGAGGGACTATCTAATTTCTAGTAGAAACCTTGGGGGCAGCACGTAGGCAGGGTTTTGCCGAAGCTGGGTAAATTCTGTGTTGTTCTGTTTTATTCTGTTATTTATATTCTGCGATATATGTGCTGCTATTTTGTGATCTGAATTGAAATTAATTTATAAGCTTCCGCGATTAATTTTAATAATTAACACCATCACCCTATTCACCCCCCCTCTAGGGTGAAATCGATCCTACATAGGATAGTTTCGTGTTAGTATTCATAAATGTCATTTTGGTGTAGTCAAAAGTTGAGAGAGAGCATGAGAATCATCTGAGAGTAGTGTTTGAGATGCTAAGGCAATAATAGCTAAAGGTTAAGTTTTCTAATGTCATTTGTGAAAGAAAGAGGTCGAGTTTCTTGGTCATGTAGTTTCGAAGGACGATTTGGCAATAGATCCAGTTAAGATCGAAACAGTCAATAATTGGAAGTGACTAGAGATGGTAATCGAGATCAAAAGTTTTCTTAAACTTGTTGTCTATTACCAGAGATTTTTCAAAGATTTTTTGCGGATAGCATCATCTTTGACTAAGTTAGCTAGGAAGGATATGAAGTTGATTTGGTCTGACAAATATGTGGAAGGGTTCCTTAAGTTAAAACATTTGTTGGCCAACATGCCAGTGTTATTTGTTCTTGATGGAAACTAAGGGTTCATGGTGTACACTATTGCATGTGGAACATGATTGTGAGCTGTACTGATGCAAAATGGTAAAGTCATTGCCTATGCTTCTCGACGGCTTAGACCGCACGAGGTATATATCCTACTCATGATTTGGAGTTGGCTACAGTGATCTTTGCATTGAAGATTTGGAGGTATTATCTCTTAGGGGAGATATTTGGATTATCATAAGTTCTTAAGATATTTATTCTTTCAAAAAGAATTGAATATGTGACAACAGAGGTGGCTAGAGTTTTTGCTGCTTATGATTTTGGTATAGAATATACTCCTGGGAAAGGAAATAAGGTAGCACACGTCCTTAGCAAGAAACATCAGAATATGGTGTTAGTTATATTGGAAGAATGGAAGGATTTAGAAGTTTTGGCTACGTATAATACAATGTCGAGATCGACTACTGATTCTAGTCAGAGTACTACTATGTTAGCCTATTTAAAGGTTCGACCAGTGCTGATCGAGAGGATGGCTTCTAAAAAAGGATTCGAAAAAGGCTGAGAAAATTAGAAGATTCCAGGTAGGATCCGAGATTGATGATCTTAATGATTTTGGCATTGACCAGCGAGGAAGATTTAGGTAGAAGGGATGATTTATATGTTCCAAATGAACTTGAGAAGAGAAGTTCTAGATGAGTGTGATCGACCCAAGTTTATGGTTCATCCTGGTGGAATCAAGATGTATCAAGGTATGAAGAGAAGCCTCTATTGGGAGAGCATGAAGAGGGATGTTTACTTGTGGGTTAGATAATGTGCTAACTGTCAACAAGTGAAAGCCGAACACCAGAAGCCGAGCGGAATGCTTTGGCGTTTTGACATTCCAGTTTGGAGGTGGGATTCTATATCCATGGATTTTATTGACGGGCTACCAAGGTCGAACAAGTGAAATGAAAGCATATGGGTCATGGTGAACTAATTGACCTAGTGCACCCGTTTCATTCTAATCAAGTCAACCAGGATGACACTTGTTTGGTAAAGTTTTTCGTGAAGAACATAGTTAGACTTCATGAAATTCCTAGTATAGTCAGCGATAAAGATGCATTATTTACTAGCGAGTTTTGGAGAAGTTCCCAGAGAGTATTAGGTACCAAGATCAAGATGAGTACCGCATATCACATAAACAGATGTGCAGACCAAGAGAGTCAATAAGGTACTCGAAGATTTATTGAGGGCTTGTGTATTAAACTTTGGTGGATCTTGAGAGGACCACCTGCATTTGATTGAGTTTTCCTATAATAATAGTTTTCAGACTAGTATAGGAATGGTGCCTTTTGAAGTTTTGTATGAAAGGCCATGCAAATAACTCGCACGTTGGTTAGAGACTGGAGACGGATTAATCTTAGGTCTAGATATGGTTAGAGAGGCGTCAAAGAAGATTGAGTTGACTCGAGATCGGATAAAGGAAGCCCGGTCTAGATAGAAGAGTTACATAGATAAAAGGCATAAAGACCTAGAGTTCTTAGTTGGATATAGGGTTTTTGTTAAGGTATCACTAATGAAGGGAATGATACGATTTGGAAAGTCAGGGAAGCCGGCATTGAAATATGTTGGTCTGTTCCAGATTGTAGTAAGGATTGGAAAGCTCGCACAGAGAGTAGAATTGCCGAGTAATATGGCTGGTCCATAATATATTTCATGTGTCTCATCATCTAAAGCATATACGTGATCTAGAGACTACTATTCCTCCAACAGGGCAAGATGAGCTGGTAGTAGAGCCTAATTTAGCAATTGTTAGAAAATCAGTTCAGGTTGTGGTGAGAGATGACAAAAGATTGAGGTCCAAGATAGTCAAATTGGTGAAAGTTCAGTTGAGCGACAACGACAAGGACTATACTTGGAGATGGAAGACATGATTCAGGATGCTTATCCCGATATGTTTTAAGTGGTATGTCTGTATTAGGTTTATATAGAAGACAGCTAGTCAGGTGGACTAGAATAATTGTTAGGAGCAGTTACAGATGATTGCTATGATTAGTATTTAGTCCTTATTAAATTTAGAGGATGAAATTCTTTGAGAAGGGAGCCTGTAACACCCCTAATTTCAAATAACATTATTTAGGATATTTAATTAGATAAATTAAATGGAAAAATGTAAATTTTAAGGGATAAAGAGACTTAAATTTGAATAAATCAAAGTGGTCATGCTTATTAATTTAATTGGGCTAAAGAATGGTTTATAGACTAATTAAATTATGAAAGGGTATAATGAGATTTAACTACACTAACCTTATCTTTATATATATATATATATATATAGGTTTACCCTACGTTATTCACATTTATAATCATTTTCTTACAAAAGAAAAACGTAAGAAAAGAAGGGAACAAGTGGCCATTAAAAAGAAAAGATGAAGAGGAAATTCGAAGAAAAAGAAGAGAAGGTAAAAAAAGGGAAATCAAACTCATCTTAATCCACTTTCCTTATGAAAGATTAAGGTGAATGATAATTTCCATCTCTATTCGTTAAATATATGTTTCGGATTTAAGTTTAAATTTGTATTTAGGATGTTTGATGATGATATGTTCGAATTATGGTTTGTTTAATAATAGTTCATATGGTTTTATATCAAAACCGTGTGATATTCATGTTTAAATGCCATGGAAAAATTACATTTTATGCAAAACACAATTTTGGAGTTGGGTTTAAGTCTGATAATTTTCCAAGCCTTGGAAAGATTATTATGAATTTTTGAATGAAAATATAGCACTTTGGGTTTAATAATTTATTTTAAAAAAAATATTGAGGATTTGGATTTGAAATTTTGATATGTTAGATAACATGATCAAAATAAATTTCTGTGAATTTTGGAGATTTTTCTCAAGCGATTTGATATACAAAACAAATTATTTTGGAAAGAAAATCAAAATGATTTACACATAAATAAAGAGGAAGATTTTATTTGCAAAAGTTTAAGTTTGATACTTATCCAAAATAAAGAGGCGGTTAGTTTTGAAAAGCATGGGAAAAGTTAAGGCAACCAATAAGAAATTTACATGTAGGCAGATTAGTTTATATAAATTGCTCAATTTAGTATTTAACCCAGAAAAATAGGTTTCGCCTCTACTCAGAGTACCTTTTGCCCCTTTCCTTTTGCCTTCGACTATATCGAAACCCCATTAAGCTAATTTCAATACACATGGTATCATCTAGGTGATACGTAGTGGATTGGAGAAAGGCAAATGGTATGCTGTGGAATGCATCGCTTCCAATGGGGTTAGTACCTCAGTTTGTTTTAAAAAGATAAGCGCCTTCCTTTATTTTACTTAGCTTTCGACTTAGTCGATACATATGTTTTCTAAACGAGTTTTATAATGGCTTTTGAACAGGTTGCATGTTTGTTTTAAAATAAAAAGGGGTTCTGAGGCTGTTCCTTTAATTATAAATCAATGCTTTCGAAAGAAAGGGTTCTGACCCAATCGAAGCCCTGCCGCCGATTCTTTTGCCTTTTGAGTGTATTGAAGTCATCAATGCTGTCGAAAGATATTGTTTGTTTTAAAGCCATATTAAGCTGCTTTCTAAATGCTTTTTAAAGGGTTATAGGTTTCGAAGGCAATGGTTTCGAAAGGGGTTTCGAAGCTATTCTTCAATATTTTAAATGTATGCTATCGACTCTGTCGAAAGGAATGATATTGGAGTTACCGATAAGTTTATAGTAATCCCATGAAATCTATATAATTGAACAAGGAGTCTTTAAAATTTCAACCGGTTATTAGTTAACCCATGATTACTGTTCGGTTAATAGTAATCCTAGAAACTATAATTATGACAAATAGTCAAAATGAATTAGGGATGGATAATCAAGAATTGAACCAATTGTTTTGCATATCATCACATAATAGTGTTTTGAATTGAATTAACCATTGTGGATGCAGGGGCACAAAATAATGGTTTATAAAGGTTTTAAGATACTTAGTAAGGGGAAACCCATTCCGCTAAACAGCGTGGTCTCACTAAATATCTAAATTATTTAAGATGGTATATTATTATTCATACAATACATTATGTCTGACTCGAAGCCTATGTTTTCCCCTTAAACTCTTAGGTAGTCAATTAATTTTGAATAGTTTTAGATTTGAGGTTTTCGGGTACCCTTAAGACGAAAAAGCTTCCGAAGTCATGCAAAAGGCATGTAGTTATTTAATTTCTTTCTCATTGATTCCGTTGTGTTGTTTTACTAAGGCAAAATTGTTTGTTGCCTATTATACACTCAGATCGCCAAGGGGACATCTTCATATGTCGCACTTGGGGTATATTGTAATAATTATATTTTTATAAACGTGGTTTACATTGTCGGGTTATATAAATAATGTTGACATGGTTTTGGAATGGAATGTGAAAGTGGTTTTGCAATTTTAAAAATTTTCCATATCCATGTGTTTCTGGTATGTCACTTTATCTAACATTACCGTATTTGGTCGCCGAGGATTAATAACTATGGACGACTACAACATCGATAGCCATTAGTTTTAGGCCCCAAGTGGGGGATGTTACAATTTATGGGCGGTGTGGTTTTATAAGATACCCTTTGATTTCAAAAGTATTCGTTCTTTTGAGTTTTCCAATAACAGTCCCATGGTTGACCCAGAGTTTATTTTCTTTTCCCTTAAACTCTAGGTGCTCTGTTTTTTTTCGAAAAACCAAGTAGTCAGGCTTAGCTTGGAGCATTTCGGAGGAGCATGGAGCATGAAGTAGAAGGTTCCTTTTTAGTTAGTAATCCATTTCTATTTCTGTTATATTACGTATAAGTTTATACCAGCACCCGTGTAGGGATAGGCAGTTATATTTATCCTTAGCTGGGTTAGTACATGCCATAACTTTGATACATCATTTTGAGAGCGATTGTATGTACTATCTTTATGTAAAAAAATTAAGTTGTTTAAAACGACGTAAGAATTTGCATTCTATCTTCTATCATTATTTTCTTTTACCCTAATCATTCGCCTCTCCGGCACTTGAATTTAAAGCATGTGAATACCATGGATGTATTAGTGCTAATTTTCAAGGGTCGAAAAGGCTGGTCATCACACTTGGTATCAGACCTTTGGTTGAGCGAACACCTAAGCCTTGATGGGGTCAACTCATTAGAGATATGGTTAGTAATACCCTAGAATGAGTTTAACCATTGAGCGTGTGTATTGGAAATTTTTATCCGAATAAATGTATTCGAGTTATTTCACACCTATCCCTTAAGATACTCTCGTCCTTGCATTCTAAACTGATACCTTTCTAGAGTAATGAAGAGGACATAGAGAGGGAAATAACTACATAACAACCACTAATGATCGAACTCCAAATGCTACAGTAGTTGAAGAAGTAGTAGTTCTTGTGTAACCTTAGGTTAACTTTGTCGCACTATGCAAAGATTATACCAGCTTGGGAGGGAAGCCATTTACGGGTATAGAATCTATTATTTAAGTTTTGAGCTTGGTTTCGATCATGTGATAAAATCTTTACAGGACTAAACATCAGCGATGATCGAAAATGGTTCTTAGCCTCATGGAGATTGAAGGACAAGGCTCTAGCTTGGTAGGAGTCCATTGCGCTTAATGAATCAAAAGATACTTTCTCTTGGGCAAGGTTTGAAAAAAATTTTGAAGAAAAATACATGCCTAATGCTGGAAAGTCCTGCCTCTGTAGAAGTTTTATGGATCTGAAGCATGGAGAAATGTTCGTGAAAGAGTATTTGAGCAAATTTAGTTATCTCCCTTAGGACCTGGGCTGATAGATACTACCTTTGTCACGACCAGAAATCCAATGTTCGAAAATAGATATCAAATACCTCACTTGTACTCGACTGTCAAAGATTCAAACATCGAACTCCAGTCGGATGGAGCTTATAATAACATTAGATGAACGTAAAACAGCAGAACAAAATGAATGTCATGCATTACATCACAGATAAAACATCATCATATATCCTTTACAACATCAAAGTATCATAATACATGAATCGTAACTCCAAATAGAACATCATAATAGAGCAATAAGTGATCATATGCCAAAAGTCTTCAAGAAAATAGAGTGATAGCGAACATCCAAGTCTAAGCACCTTGAGATCCAAAGCTTCCAAAATATCTCTAAGGTAAAAGCTCCCAAAAACCGATAGTCTCTAAACCAAAAGTCTCCAAAATACAGCTAATGCAAAAATACGGAAAACCTGCCACTAGGCTGCCCGTGAGGAAATAATGGGCACCCAGAGTTTAGAAAGGAAATAATAAACTCCGGGTCAGTCATGGGACTGGTATGAGTAAACAAAGACAGTTGCTATTAAATAAAATAGATCTATAAAAGAAATCTGGTATACTTTTGGAAAATTAAACTACCATAAGACCTCCCACCACACACACAATGCAATCGCAGAATTGGAGGAGATTTTTTCTTATGATAGTCAAATATGCTTGATACGGGAAAAATTCTTTGATACTATTACTAGTGCATAGTGTAGAAAGCCATTTCGAAAGTATAATATAAATCCTAGCCAGCATACAACCATTATTGTATGCCTACTATAGCCACCATGGTTTGTGGTAGGTTACCGCTACGCTACATGGAAGGTTATACAACTAAAACCGTACAGGGTTCGTATTGTTTCTTTGGATTTCCAACAAATGTTCAGGCTAACGAACTTCCTATGCCACATAGGTACGCCTCTGGCGGGACGTCCCGAGAACTTACCCAGTTCTCTGCCAATACAAGGTCGGGTTACCTCTGTAACTAGGTAACTACTACACGACTATGCCATTCCCCGGTCCTTTGGGACCTTTATCCGAGGGCCCTCCGTCACAAAGCAACAACCACACAGTAAATGAGATTGAAGCAACCACATAGGTAAGTATCTGAGCTCCATACCATGATACCACATTTTTCCAAAAGGAAATGACATACACTAAAAGGCACGACCCTGATAACCTTGCTGCATCTTTCCTGTTTCGACCATATCCGAGGTGTGAGGTCTGATGAGGTCTCATCCGTAAAGCTATGCTTTACACGAAAGCCATGCTTTGATCACAAATGATCAACAAATGATCATCGACACACAGCATCTTAGCATGCCACACTACCAAATTGGGAGTATATCGCTGATAATCTTCAACTACATAACCTCTGAGCTCGTACGTCTCAGAGAAGGGTGTTAAGCTAAGAGAATAAATTCTCCGCCACCAACAGATATGTATTTGAAAGAAATCTCTTTATATCTCAAAGTGTAGTATCAGACACATGACCATACAATTCTATTCCGGTTTCGAACAAAACCAAAGGCACTTCGTCCAATAAAGGAAGAAGCCCTTGCAAATCCAGGTATCCACAATCCCGATCGGACTTCCCATCACTTAGGGAATCTCTATACCGGAGCAACTTAGTGCAGAGATAATCGATAGGTTATCTTATCGTTTTCGAAGACACCCGGTCTTCACCACCGTCTTCAAATGCTATCCATTTCGTCGAATCACTATTCGGAATGGGTTATATGACACAAGGGTCCTCTCCCGGCTAATCCGAATAGTGAGCGCTCAATTTTAAAACATGTGGGTGTATCAATTACAAGGATTCACATTCAAGGTTTGATGTGGGCTTCGGACAATTAACTAAAATCCGAATCCCTGTCGCATCGAAGTTTAAATGTCGTTTTTAGGAAAAAAGGAATTTTTACATACATATAGGAACGAATCACAAATCACAGTTCATCACAAAGCAATCACATTATCACAATAGAAATATCAGTCCAGTATAGAATATTTGATGATAGTCAATCATCTTCGATTAAGGTAATTGTGATTAAAGTGAATTAACCAAATAATTATTTTTATTCATCATTTAAATCAATGTTTAATTTTACTTAATTATGAATTAATAAATCTTAATAGGCTTTATTAATTAATTACCCTTTTATTTGATTTTCTTATTTTATTAATTCTTAATTGTTAATTAATTACGTTTAATTATCTTTATTCATTGACTATTCTTTAATTAATTAATTACTAAGTATAAAATCATTACAAAACATTAATTGTTAATTACTATTTCATCCTTATAAATAAATTTGGTTTAAAGTTAACACTTGAATATTTGATTTACTTTTAATTTTTTTTTATTGAGTTAAGTTTTAAACAACTTTATTTAAAATAAAATATATGATTTAAAATATCTTTGAACTTCATGAAATTCAAAAAAATTGTTTCAACACCATTTACCTCCAATTCCATTTAAAACTATCATAAATTTATTCAGAAAAATTATTTAACTTATTTTCCCAAATTTATTTAAAACTGGGTTTCTTTGCTGTGTTCATGTCTAACCCGAGACTCCCTCGGGTTGTCCCCGAGATAAACATCCTCCTGCTTCGAGTTTTAACCAAAATTGACCCGTGCGATATTTTTTAACAAAAATTGGTTTAAGTGTTTTAAACAACCCGATGCAACGTTTAATTGACACGTCTCGTCTTCGAGCTATCTCCCCACTCCCTTGCGTTGTGCTTCGAGTCGTCTTCTTTCTTCCCCAAACTCATCATAGCTAACACCCCAATCACACATGCACGGCCAAAACCACCACCGTTGGTCGAAGCTGAGGCCACCAACGAGTCGACGTCCATCCCTCAAAATGACACAAGCACCCAGAACTTGGATTAATCTCAAAAACACGAATCGAGACATCACGACCCAAACAACCATCAGAAACGTCATCGATAAAACGTCTCGCGCCACTACCTCTGACCGTCAACGGTCACTAAACTTCGACCCAAGCCCCATCAACGCGCGACGCCTCGATTGGCACTATTGCCTCGCAGTCCTATCAACCTATGATGGCACAACACCATCATTTCGATCGTGAACAAAAATGGGTTCTTAAACCCTACTTTGATCTCGAATCAAAGATTCAATGATTTACAAATATAGTTAGTATTTTTTTGGTGATCTCGAACACTAAATCTTGCTGCCACAACGAACTCGAGGCCTATAATTTCATGGATCACCAGAATTTGATAAAACTTCATTTTTCAGATCATCCCAAATATCTCAGTGAAAGGCTAATGAAAAATTTGGATTTTAGTTTCAAAAATCATTATTTTTAGAGGGGATTCAAATAGTATTACTAAGCTAAAAATTTGTGAACTTCGAAATTCTGCAAATTTTGAATTGTGACTGTTTCATAATTCCCAGGAAGAAAACTATATATCCTTACTTTAATTTATTACCAGAACATAGTGCAGGTTTTTAAACAAAACTTAACCTTGTCTTTTCAATTCATTTACAGAAGAAATGAGGGAGAGAAAGATTTGAATTGGATCTTGATATGGTTTACTCTTGTAAACCTGATACTTAAATGTAACTTTATTTCTAGTAAAAGAAAACCATATGATCTTGCTTCAATTTGTTACTGGAACACAATGCAATGTCACAACATACTTTAACTTGTTTTACAATTCATCTTTCAGAAGGAATAAGGGGAAGAGTTTCTAGTTTTGGCATGGTTTACACTGTAAACCATAGTGTTACTGGAAACAGAAGAACAAAAGAAAAGAAATCAATATTTCCAAGCAAAGAAAACTCAAGCATAACAATCCATTCACAAGCAAGGCTTTTAGCATCATTCAGGCATCCATACAATCAATAATTTATGGAAAAATCAAGGGTTTACTCACCTTATTTTCCAGAAGACAGAAATGTTTTCTTGATAGTTTTCAAAAGAAAATGAAGGCTTCTGACTTTTCCTTCTTCTCCTCCTTTTAGAATTTGGAGTTTTAGATCTGCAAGTTATCAAAGAAAATCTTTGCTTATTCTTTGCCATGTTCATTTACTTAATTCATTAATAACAGTAGTTTTTAGATCACTTACAGTTGAATAACAGAGAAGTTTCTTTTTTTCTTCTGCAACTTGAAAACCAAAAGTAAACTTAATCTTGTATCTTGATTTTTTCTGCAAATGATTGAATATTATTGTATTAATTTTTGCTCCATTACAGATTATAACCTCAAATTCAAATTTTAAAAGAAAAGATTCACTTACCTTAAAATAATTTAGAAACCCTTGCACTACCAAAAACCTTAAGCCTCCCTGTTCAAAGCTAATCTGCAGTTTTTTTTGAATTGATTGTTAAAACTTGATTTAAAAATCATAATCTCACTAAACTATGAAGTTTTAAACTTACCTGAGAGATGTAAACACATACTACAACCGATGCTTTAAGAAAGAACTTCATATTTAACTTTTGAATTGAAGAAAGTAGGCAGTTTTCTTTTTTTTCTTTCTGAATTTTTTACTTTTCTTGAGTGTTGGAGTTTGAAATGCTAGATCTTTTGATTACTGAACTTTTCAGAGATTTGGAGGTTTAATAATTTGAATTTGGAAGCTGAAAGTTTTCTGAAATTTTTAATTTGATTATTTTATTAAAGTAATGATGTTTCATGACATTTGTTAAAACTATAATCATAAGATCCATATTTTTTTAATCGCCTTACTCCGTCTCCCATGTGAATGTATGTTAAATTTGTGATTTTTACAAGACAAAATAATTTTTTTAATTTTTTTGCATCATATTCATTCGTGTATATATGTATACAATTGTTAAAAGAATTGCTTTAACCTATATTTACATTATATACATTACATCTTAATTTTTTTTTAAATGCTACTTATTTTTAAAGACATTTATTTTAAATTTAAATTCAAATTTCAATTTTAAACTTGAAATATAAACTTTCATGCCATTTATATATCCACACTTACCTTGAATAAATTTAAATTAATTTTCAATATGTATTCAATTTTACTCATATATGTAATATAGATATATGTATAAAATTTTAAATCAAAATGACTTTTTTAAACATCCATTATTACAATAATTTAAACTCAAAATAAAATTGGAATTTTATTCATTTAAAATTTTCACTTATTTTATTTGTTTAAGATTTTTTCCAATTTATTTTCAATTAAATCCCAAGGGTTCAAAATATATTGTAAATTTAAATATATAAATTTTGGGATGTTACAGTTATCCCCTCCTTATGAAAATTTCGTCCTCGAAATTGAAAGAGAGAGAAAAACAAACAACGAATATACGAATTCAAAAAGAATAAGGAAATGGCTTACCAGCCTATGCTGAGATATCCACTGTGCAATTGGGATATGATTTTAGATATCATCTTCGATTTCCCAAGTGCGGTTTTTTGGATCGCCACTCCACTAAACTTTGACTAGCTCCACAATTTTGTTTCTCAATTGCTTCTCATCGCGATCCATGATCTTTATCGGTTCTCTTTTGACTGTTAAATTGGGAGTGATTTCGAGATCCCGTTGAGCAACTTCTTCAATAATACTATCTAGATCGTGCACATAGTTCCAAAGGTTAGAAATGTGGAATACATCATGCACACCAGATAATCAGCTAGGCAACTGCACTCGATAGGCTAAAGAACTAATCCTCTCTAGAATAGGAAAAGGACCAGTATATCGTGGTGCTAGCTTACCGGTCTTCCCGAACCTCAATAATCCTCGCATAGGAGAAACTTTAAGAAAGACAGAATCTTCAATCTGGAATTCCAAATCACTTCTTCTATGATCATAATAACTCTTTTGACGACTTTGAGCTGTCTACAATTTCTTTCGAATGGAATCAACTTTGTCCGTTTCTTCTTTAATCATATCCGATCCTAGAACGAGTCTATCACCCGCCTCGATCTAGCATGCCGTTGATCGACACGGACGACCATATAAAGCCTCAAAAGGAGCCATCTCTATACTGGCTTGATAGCTATTGTTATAAGAGAACTCGGCCACATGCAACAAATCCTCCCAAGGACCACCAAAATCAAGTATACAAGCTCGAAATAGGTCTTCTAAGATCTGGTTGATCCTCTCAGTCTGCCCATCAAACTGTGGGTGATAAGCAGTGCCGAAGTTCAGCTTTGTTCCCAATGCGTCTTGAAATGCCTCCCAAAATCTACTAGTGAAGATCGGATCACGATCACTCACTATGATGCTAGGAATGCCATGGACACGGAAAATTTCTTTCACATATAATTCTGCTAAGCTTGCTGTCATGCGGGTAGATTTCACTGGCAAGAAGTGGGCTGTCTTAGTCAAACGGTCCACAATGACCCAAATTGCTTCATTGCCTTTCCTAGTACGAGGTAAACCTTCGATGAAATCCATTGATACTTGGTCCCACTTCCATTTGGGTACTTCTAAAGGCTGAAGTAAACCCACCATTTTCTTTTGTTTGATTTTGATTTGCTGGCAAGTAGCATAGCGACTCACATATATAGATATATCCTTTTTCATCATCTTCCACCAGAAAGTTCTTTTGATATCACGATACATCTTGTTAACTCCTGGATGGATGCTGAGTTTAAATTTGTGACATTCATCTAACACTTCACGTTTCAAATCAGGGATGTCGGGGTCACAAATCCTGCCTTTCATCCTTATAACTTCATTATCATCAATCCCAAAACTGGAATTCTCCCCTCGACATATTCTTCTACGAATTTCCCGAAGAAATTTGTCTCTTGTCTATTTGTTGGTGATCTTTTCAAGGAGTGTAGGGGTAACAACTAGATATGCAAGAACAGCATGCCTCCTCCCTTAAAGCTTCGACAACTACATTAGCTTTTCCGGGTGTATATTGAATATCTTGGTCATAAGATGCCAGAAATTCCAACCAATGTTGTTGTTATAGATTAAGATCTTTCTGGGTAAAGAGATATTTCAAAGATTTGTGGTCGGTGAATAATTCGAATTTTTCACCTAGAAATAAAAAGAGTTCAATAAGTATATTTGTTAAGTTAAGTTAAATTAAGTTCGTAGATTGTTAAGAAAGATGAAAAGATTCTTACCCAGAAGATAATGTCGCCATATTTTCAAAGCAAAGATAACAGCTAGAAGCTCCAAATCATGGGTTGGGTAATTTCTTTCATGAGGACGTAATTGTCTACTCACGTAAGTAATTACCTTCCCGTCCTGCATCAATATTGCACCCAAGCCTTCACCACAAGCATATGTATAAAGAGATAAACCCTGGTTCCCGTTGATAATAGCGAGAACAAGAGTGGTGGTTAATCTCTTCTTGAACTCCTCAAAAGCTTCGTCACATTTTGGATTCCAAATGAACTTTGCATTCTTCATTGTTAGCTTGGCAATGGACTAGCAAACTTCGAAAAGTCTTGAACAAACTTTCGATAATAACCCACTAAGTCCAAAAAGCTTCGAACTTCCTTTGGGGTAGTAGGTCTCCTCCAATCAAGAATAGCGGAAATTTTACTAGGATCAATAGAAATCCCTTCTTCATTAATAGGATGGCCAAGAAATTTAACTTCTTTGACCCAGAAATGGCATTTGAAAAATTTTACGTATAGAATATTTCTCCTCAATATCTCCAAAATGATTCTAAGGTGCTCGGCATGCTCCTCTTCGGTCTTGGAATAGACCAAAATATCATCAATAAATACGAGCACAAATTTATTCAATACATCCCAAAACACACGAGTCATAAAATCTACGAAGTATGCTGGAGCATTGGTTAGCCCGTAAGGCATGACTAACCATTCGTAGAACATATTGGGACCCCTGAAAGCTATCGAATGAACACAATCTTCGGAGATTCGTAATGATGGAACCCTTGGGCTAGATCCATCTTCGAAAAGAAACAAGCGCCGTGCAACTGATTAAATAAATCATCAATTCTGGGTAGTAGAAATTTATTCTTGAGAGTCTGCTTATTGAGATCGCCTTAATCCACATACAATCTCAAAGATCCGTCCGATTTAACAACAACAAATACGACGGCTGATCCCCATTCAAAAACACTGGGTCGAGTCAACCCTTTTTCTAGTAAATCCCTGGTTTGCCGAACTAATTCAACCCTTTCCTTGGGTGCCATCCTGCGACTTGCATGAACGACAGGACGAGCATTGGGTACAAGGTCGATTCAGAATTCTATTTCTTGGTGTGGAGGTAGAGATTTCACTTCTTCAAATACAACTGAAAAATCTCTAACAATAGGTATGGATTCCAAACTGAGTTTAGGATAACCCAAATTATACATCAACCCTTCTCTTTTAGGACTAGGGTCCTCACAAGAAATCTCGATGAAATCTCCAAATTTGGTTTTGATTGAAATCAATCGATTATTGCAATCCAATTTGGCTTCATATTTTGCTAGCCAATCCATTCCGAGTAAGATTTCAAACTCGTTGAAATCAAGAACAAAGAGACCAATAGGTAATTGGTAACAAGAATATGGGATAGGAACATCTCTACATCGAGGATAGAGGTTCGCGGGACCTCCAACTGGATTCTTTATGCATATTTGTTCATCAACAAACTCAGGTTCGAGATTCAATTCATTAATAGCTTGCTGAGAGATAAAACTGTGCGTAGCACCCGTGCCAAAAAGAACTCTAACGATACTATCATAAATAGTGAAATTACCTTCCAGAACTCCATTCCCCTTTTCTGCTTTGGAAGAGGCAGGTTTGTCTTTGATTGTGTACACCTTGGCTGTCTGAGCCTGCTTCATAACTAGGCAGTCTTTAACTTCATGTCCCACTTTCTGACAATAATAGCATTTCCTGGGATTTGCTTGAACGGATTGATTGACTTGTTTCTTAGGCTTTGTACATTTGTTAGAATAGTTTCCCTTCTCCAAGCAATTATAGAAAGTGACATTCTCTGCAGTGCTTCCATGATTACTCTTCTTTTTCTCCTTACTGTGCCATGGTTTCTTGCCTCCAAATTTCCTCTTCTTCCAATTCTGATCGCTCGAATTTCCTTTCTCCACCGGGGTTTCTTGCATGTCAAGTGTATCATATTGGTAACCCATATCAACCAAATCTGAGAAGGATTCTTTGACGTAGCTAGTCATCCATTTGTGGAACTTTTTATTCATCCCACGAATAAACCTTTCATTCTTCTTCAAAGGTGTGTTCGCTAATTCTGGACCGCAGTGAGACAATTCATTGAGAATGTTTAGATACTCCTCGAATAACAAACTCCCCTACTCTAAGTCCATGAATTCCTGGTACACCCAAGAAATCCCAACTGATGGCATATAGCGCTACTCAAATACTTCTTTGAATCTCTCCTAAGTAAACTCGTCTTCAGGATCATCAATAGTGACTGTCTCCCACCATGCTAAAGCTTTATCTTGAAGTTGCCAAGAAGCCATGAGACGCATCTGGTCATCTTGCAGCTTAAGCCCTTTAAATAATCTTTCACAAGATCTAATACATGCTGGGGCCTCACAATTGACTCCTTGCTGGTGAACGACCTACCACAAGCCTTGAGAAACTCTTATATAAATCGGCCAGATTCGACTGATGCTGAGTAGGAAAAGCTGCTTCTGCTGTAGGGGAACTTGGCTAGGTGTTGTGGCATTACCTCGCCCCCCAGCTCTTCCACTTCGTCCGCTTATCCTTACTATCTATAATTAGTAAGAAAATTGGCTTAGATATTCAGACGAGATATCTTAAGGAATATCAACAGTTAAAAGAAATAGACTAAGAAAATTGGAGGCTTCGTCTTAGTTATACTCATTCTAGGGTATACTTCACCCTATCTCTAATGAGCCATCTAATGTGTTATACACCGTAGCTAAAGTTCTTACTCAACCTTTAGCTCTGATACCACATGTCAACCCGAAATCCAATGTTCGAAAATAGACATCAAATACCTCACTTGTACTCGACTGTCAAAGATTCAAACATCGAACTCCAGTCAGATGGAGCTTATAACAACATTAGATGAATATAAAACAGTGGAACAATATGAATGTATGCATTACATCACAGATACAACATCGTCATAATATCCTTTACAACATCAAAGTATCATAATACATGAATCACAACTCCAAATAGAACATCATAATAGAGCAATAAGTGATCATATGCCAAAAGTCTTCAAGAAAATAGAGTGAAAGCGAACATCCAAATCTAAGCACCTTGAGTTCCAAAGCTTCCAAAATATCTCCAAGGTAAAAGCTCCCAAAAACCGATAATCTCTAAACCAAAAGTCTCCAAAATACAGCTAATGCAAAAATACGGAAAACCTGCTACTAGGCTTCCTGTGTGAAAATGATGGGCACCCAGAGTTTAGAAAGGAAACAATAAAATCCAGGTCAGTCATGGGACTGTTATGAGTAAACAAAGATAGTTGCTATTAAATAAAACAGATTTATAAAAGAAATCTGGTATGCTTTTGGAAAATGAAACTACCATATGACCTCCCACCACACACACAATGCAATCGCAGAATTGGAGGAGGTTTCTTCTTATGATAGTCAAATATGCTTGATACGGGAAAAATTCTTTGATATTATTACAAGTGCATAGTTTAGAAAGCCATTTCGAAAGTATAATATAAATCCTAGCCAGCATACAACCATTATTGTATGCCTACTATAGCTACCACGGTTTGTGGCAGGTTACCGCCACGCTGCATGGCAGGTTATACAACTAAAACCGTACAGGGTTCGTATTGTTTCTTTGGATTTCCAACAAATGGTCAAGCTAAGGAACTTCCTATGCCACATGGATACGCCTCTAGCGGGACGTCTCGAGAACTTAACCAGTTCTCTGCCAACACAAGGCCGAGTTACCTCTGTAACTAGGTAACTACTACACGACTATGCCATTCCCCGGTCCTTTGGGACCTTTATTCGAGGGCCCTCCATCACAAACCAACAACCACACAATAAATGAGATTGAAGCAACCACATAGGTAAGTATCTGGGTACCATACCAAGATACCACCATTTTCCAGAAGGAAATGACATACCCTAAAGGGCGCGACCCTCATAACCTTGCCGCATCTTTCCTGTTTCGACCATTTCCAGGGTGTGAGGTCCGATGAGGTCTCGTCAACAAAGCTACGCTTTACACGAAAGCCATGCTTCGATCACAAATGATCAACAAATGATCATCGACACACAGCAGCACTTAGCATGCCACACTACCAAATTGGGAGTATATCGCTTATAATCTTCAACTACATAACCTCCGAGCTCGTACGTCTCAGAGAAGGGTGTTAAGCTAAGAGAATAAATTCTCCGCCACCAACAGATATGTATTTGAAAGAAATCGGCTTTATATCTCAAAGTGTAGTATCAGACACACGACCAGACACACGACCAAAGGCACTTCGTCCAATAAAGGAAGAAGCCCTTGCAAATCCAGGTATCCACAATCCCGATCAGACTTCCCGTCACTTAGAGAATCTCTATACCGGAGCAACTCGGTGCAGAGACAATCGATAGGTTATCCTATCATTTTCGAAGAAACCCGGTCTTCACCACCGTCTTCAAATGCTATCCATTTCGTCTAATCACTATTCGGAATGGGTTATATGACACAAGGGTCCACTCCCGGCTAATCCGAATAGTGAGCGCTCAATTTTAAAACATGTGGGTGTATCCATTACAAGGATTCACATTCAAGGTTCGATGTGGGTTTCGGATAACTAACTGAAATATGACTCCCTGTCGCATTGAAGTTTAAATGCTAATTTTCGGGCAAAAAGGGATTTTCACATACATATAGGAACAAATCACAAATCACAGTTTATCACAAAGCAATCACAATATCACAATAGAAATATCAATCCAGTATAGAATATTTGATGATAGTCAATCATCTTCGATTAAGGTGATTGTGATTAAAGTGAATTAACCAAATAATTATTTTTATTAATTATTTAAATCAATGTTTAATTTTACTTAATTATGAATTAATTAAATCTTAATTGGATTTATTGATTAATTACCCCGTTATTAGATTTTCTTAGTTTATTAATTCTTAATTGTTAATTAATTAAGTTTAATCATCTTTATTCATTGACTATTCTTTAATTAATTAATTATTAATTACAAAATCATTACAAAACATTAATTGTTAATTACTATTTCATCCTTATAAATAAATTTGGTTCAAAGTTAACACTTGAATATTTGGTTTACTTTTAAATTTTTTTTATTAAGTTAAATTTTAAACAACTTTTATTTAAAAGAAAATTTAAGATTTAAAATATCTTTGAACCTCATGAAATTCAAAAAAAATTGTTTCAACACCATTTACCTCCAATTTCATTTACAACTGTCATAAATTTATTCAGATAAATTATTTAACTTGTTTTCCAAAATTTAGTTAAAACTGGGTCTCTTTGCTGTTTTCATGTCTAACCCGAGACTCCCTCGAGTTGTTCCCAAGACAAACATCCTCCTGCTTTGAATTTTAGCCAAAATTGACGCGTGTGACATTTTTTAACAAAAATTTGTTTAAGTGTTTTAAACAACCCGATGCAACGTTTAATTGACACGGGCTCATCTTCGAGCTATCTCCCCAATCCCTCGCGTTGTGCTTCGAGTCACCTTGTTTCTTCCCCAAACACATCACAGCTTACACCCCAATCACCACCTGCACATGCACGGCCAAAACCATCACCGTTGGTCGAAGCTGCGGCCACCAACGACTCGACGTCCATCCCTCAAAACGACATAAGCACCCAGAACTTGGATTATTCTCGAAAACACGAATCGAGACATCACGACCCAAACAACCATCAGAAACATCATCGGTAAAACGTCTCGCGCCACCACCTCTGACCGTCAGCTGTCACCAAACTTTGACCCAAGCCCCATCAACGCGCGACGCCTCGATTGGCACTATTGCCATGCAGTCCGATCAACCTATGATGATGCAGCACCTTCATTTCTATCGTGAACAAAAATGGGTTCTTAAACCCTACTTTGATCTCAAACCAAAGATTTAATGATTTAGTAATTTAGTTAATATTTTTCCGGTGATCTTGAACACTAAATCTTGCTGCCACAACGAACTCGAGGCCTATAATTTCATAGATCACCAGAATTTGACAAAACTTCATTTTTCAGATCATCCAAAATATCACAGTGAAAGGCTAATGAAAAATTTGGATTTTAGTTTCAAAAATCATTATTTTTAGAGGGGATTCAAATAGTATTCTGAGATAAAAAAATTTGAAGTTCTAAATTCTGCAAATTTTGAATTGTGACTTTGCTGCATAATTCCCAGGAAGAAAACTATATATCCTTACTTTAATTTATTACTGGAACATAGTGCAGGTTTCTAAACAAAACTTAACCTTGTTTTTTCAATTCATTTACAGAAGAAATGAGGGAGAGAAAGATTTGAATTGGATCTTGATATGGTTTACTCTTGTAAACCTGATACTAAATGTAACTCTATTTCTAGTAAAAGAAAACCATATGATCTTGCTTTAATTTGTTATTGGAACACAATGCAATGTCACAACATACTTTAACTTGTTTTACAATTCATCTTTCAGAAGGAATAAGGGGAAGAGTTTCTAGTTTTGGCATGGTTTACACTGTAAACCATAGTGTTACAGGAAACAGAAGAACAGAAGAAAAGAAATCAATATTTCCAAGCAAAGAAAACTCAAGCATAACAATCCATTCACAAGCAAGGCTTTTAGCATCAATCAGGCATCCATACAATCAACAATTTATGGAAAAATCAAGGGTTTACTCACCTTATTTTCCAGAAGACAGAAATGTTTTCTTGATAGTTTTCAAAAGAAAATGAAGGCTTGTGACTTTTCCTTCTTTTCATCCTTTTAGAATTTGGAGTTTTAGATCTTCAAGTTATCAATGAAAATCTTTGCTTATTCTTTGTCATGTTCATTTACTTAATTCATTAATAAGAGTAGTTTTTAACACTTACAGTTGAATAACAGAGAAGTTTCTTTTTTCTTCTGCAACTTGAAAACCAAAAGTAAACTTTATCTTGTATCTTGATTTCTTCTGCAAATGATTGAATATTATTGTATTAATTCTTACTCCATTACAGATCATAACCTCAAATTCAAATTTTAAAAGAAAAGATTAACTTGCCTTAAAATAATTTAGAAACCCTTGCACTGCCAAAAACCTGAACCCTCCCTGTTCAAAGCTAATCTGCAGTTTTTTTTGAATTGATTGTTAAAACTTGATTTAAAAATCATAATCTCACTAAACTATGAAGTTTTAAACTTACCTGAGAGATGTAAACACATACCACAACTGATGCTTTAAGAAAGAACTTCAGATTTAACTTTTGAATTGAAGAAAGTAGGCAGTTTTCTTCTTTTTTCCTTTTTGATTTTTTTACTTTTCTTGAGTGTTGGAGTTTGAAATGCTAGATCTTTTGATTACTGAACTTTTCAGAGATTTGGAGGTTTAATAATTTGAATTTGGAAGCTGAAAGGTTTCCTGAAATTTTTAATTTGATTATTTTATTAAAGTAATGATGTTTCATGCCATTTGTTAAAAATATAATCATAAGATCTAGATTTTGTTAATCACCTTACTCCATCTCCCATGTGAATGTATGTTTACATTTGTGATTTTTACAAGACAAATTTTTTTTTTTTAAATTTTTGGTTACATCATATTCGTTTGTGTATATATGTATACAATTGTTAAAAGAATTGTTTTAACCTATATTTACATTATATACATTACATCTTAATTTTTTTTAAATGCTACTTAATTTTAAAGACATTTATTTTAAATTTCAATTTCAATTTTAAACTTGAAATATAAACTTTCATGCCCATTTATATATTCACACTTACCTTGAATAAATTTAAGTTAATTTTCAATATGTATTCAATTTTACTCATATATGTAATATACATATATGTATAAAATTTTAAATCAAAATGAATTTTTTAAACATCCATTATTACAATAATTTAAACTCAAGATAAAATTGGAATTTTATTCATATAAAATTTTCACTTATTTTATTTGTTTAAGATTTTTTCCAATTTATTTTCAAATTAAATCCCAAGGGTTTAAAATATATTATAAATTTGAATAGATAAATTTTGGGATGTTACAACCTTAACGAAAAATAAGATGTTTATTACTGAATGAAGCAGCGGTAACCAGGATAGGATGATCACTCATGTGAAAGGAACTTTTTTAGATCTAGTGGATATGGGTTTTCGGTGCAGTTTTGGACAAAAGAATGCAACAGCAGTTTAAGGCAACAACAACAATAAGAGGAAGAAGCCCCATCAAGGCAAGACTGGTAGAAGATCTCAGGCAACCAGTTTAAGAATGTAGGATGCTTTAACTTGGGAAATAAGGGCCATTTTTCATCTTTCTGTAGGAGTCCCAAAGTTCAGAAACAGCAATACGGTCTCCTCACTGCCATAGTTCCGAAAAGTCTCTGCCACAACTATCATCAGTCCGGACACTAGAAAAGTGCTTGCCCACTAATGAAGAAAAGAGTCCAGGTTAAAGTTTATGATATCAAGGTTAGCCTTCAAACTCTATATATGTAAAGGGCAAGAGAATTTTAGAAGGTAATATCTATGTTAACGTGAATTTAGTAAATGTATTGTTTGGGGTTTCCCATAGTTTTATTTCTAAATGATTGGTTGGTAAATTAAAATAGATCACAAAAATCAAAGATACCCCTGCCTGTGTGTCTAATCCCTTACGCGGTACAATTAAACTTTGTATGATTGTGAAGGTGTCCAAATTACTTACATTTCCTAAAAAAATTCATACAAATTATTTGGTTTTTACTTTATTTGGTTTGAATTTTCATTCGTTATGGAATATTTGTCTAAGTATAAAGCTATTCTTGATTGAATTAAGAGGACAGTGACTATATGGACCAACTTTGGGAGGTTTATTGAAATATTGTGTGAAGAACGTACTTTGGTGAGGGATAGTTTCATGGATGCTCTAGACTCATCCTAAAAAGGTTTAGAAATGAGATCGATTGTTAAGGAGTTTTTGGATACTTTTGAAGAACTGAAAAGTATTCCCCCACATCGAAAAATTAACTTTGTGTTGACTTGATTCCTGGCGCAAGGCCTATTATACACCCTATTCAAAAGATGGCTCCAAAAGAGAAGGATGAGTTGAGGAATCAAATCGATGAGTTGTTAATAAAGGGGTTGAATAAACCTAATTATTCAATTTGGTATTCAGCGGTAGTTTTCATTGTAAATTCTGATGGCTCCCTAAGGTTTTGTATAGATTATCGAGACCTAAACAAGTAAATGATCAAGAGCTATTATCCTTTACCCCATATAGATGACTTATTTGATCAATTTCATGGTGCTTGAATATTCTCACAGATGGATCTGACAATAGGATTCCATCAACTAAGGATAACATAACATTGCATTCCATTTACTACATTAAAACATCCGGATTATTTCTATAAATGGTTAGTTATTCCTTTTGGGCTAACCAATGCGCCTGCTTATTTTGTGGATCTCATGAATAGAGTGTTTAGGGATGTGCTTAACAAATTCATGTTGGTTTTTATTGATGATATTCTTATCTATTCAAAGAATGAGGAGGAATGCAAAAGATACCTAGAGATTGTATTGGGCATATTAAGGAGACATCTGCTTAAAGCCAAATTCTCAAAGTGCCGTTTCCGGGAGAAGAAGGTAAGGTTCCTTGGACATGTAGTATTAGAGGATGGAATTTCAGTTGATCCAGGAAAAATTATAGTTGTTCAAGGCTGGAAGAAACCATGAACACCAATAGATATCCCTAGCTTCATAGGATTAGCAGGATAATACCAGAAGTTTATTCATGACTTCTCTAAGATTTGCTCATATCCAACAAAGTTTCACAAAGAAGAATTCAAAATTTGACTGGAAATTGAAATGTTAGGAAGAATTTAATGAGCTGAAGAAAAGGTTGACCAACACTCCAGCCCTAGCTATTGCTGACGGAAGCAGCTGTTTGATCGTATACATAGATGCTTGTGGAGAAGAAGTAGATGCAATGTTAATGCAAAAAGGAAAGGAAATGAAATGAAATCTTTTGGGTTATCATAGGTCGGCTGACCAAAGCGCACACTTTATTCTAGTAAAGCAAACAAGGATGACCTTAAGCCTTGCCTCAAGCTTTATAGGTATATACATGACGGAGATTGATTGTTTGCATGGAGTTTCAAGCAGCATAGTAAGTGATCGGGATTCGATTTTTATCAATTAGTTTTGGGAAGCATAATAGACGGATTTGCGAACAAAGCCGAGTTAAAGCATCACATATCATCCCTAGAGGGAAAATCAAGAGAGTAAATAGAGTATTGGAAGATCTTTTGAGAGCTTGCATTTAGACTTTAAAGGTTCATGGGAGGATCATCTTCATCTTATGGAATTTTCTTATAATAAAAGCTAACTAGCAAGTATTGGCATGTCACCATATAGAGGCTTATATGGTCGTCCATGTAGATCACCGGCACGTTGGATCGAAACCGAAGATTGACTAGTATTTGGTCCCGATATGATTCGAGAAGCCTCGGAGAAGGTAGGTATGATCAAGAAGAAGCTGAAGGAAGCTCAAAGCAGGAAGAAAAGTTATGCCGAGCAAAGGAATAAGAATATAGAATTTTCAGTTGGACATTTTGTATTTTTGAAAATCTCTTCATTAGGGGGAGTAGTAAGATTTGGAAGGGTTGGAAAGTTAGCACCTCAGTATATTAGACCTTTTCCAATTCTTGAGCGGATTAGCCCACTAGCCTATCGAATGAAATTATCAGAAAGATTATCATGTGTGCAAAAAGTCTTACCAATGTCCCATTTACAAAGTACATGCATGACTCGGACCTAATTGTAGAGGCATTACCCAAGAAGATATAGAAGTAGACCTAAACATGGAAGTTACCAGAAGACCAATTCGAATCATTAATTGGGATAAGTAGCGCTTACGGAGAAAGGTTGTGAGATTAGTCAAAGTCCAATGGAGTAGTAATGTTGAAGACTGCACCTGGGAAACTAAGGATAGAATGAGGAAAGCTTATCCAGAATTTAGGATTGACGAGTAGTTTGTATATTGTATCGATGTAATGAACTCACCCCTATGGTATGACCACTTATCCTATTTCATCGTATATAATATCTGTTCTTTTAAGATATCTTCTTCTTGCGTTAATTTTGTGACGAAATTCTTTAAATGGGGAAGAATTTAATGACATGTAACTTTATCACTTTAATTTGGGATATTTAGTTAAGTTTAAATATTTAAATAATTGTTTTATAAGATAAATAATTCATTATAGTATTATTTCATGATAGGAAATTTATTTCAAGTTTTATTTACATAAATAAATAGTTTGATTAAAAGGTGAAAATATGATCGGGAATTGTCTTCCGGATGTACAACAATTTGATGAATTGAAATTATTTTAAGTTGTGAAAACTTTATTTGAACATGTACACGCATGCATGCACATACAAACATATATATATACACATCTGTGTGTGTGTGTCTGTATCATAATTAGTCAAATCAATGCCAAAAGAAATATTGAAACATATTTGCGTATAAACTCCTTATGTATAAACAAAAACAACTTAAAAGGAAAACTCACCATCACTCATATTAAGGCAAGAAAAAGGGGAGGCATATAGGGAAAGGGGTAGTTCGGCCGTGTGGAGGGGTGTGGGGGTGGCACATGGGTGAGGTGATGTATTATGATGACGTTTGTGATAACTTTCAAATCTTTTTCTACAAATAGCAGGGCATACCTTCACAATTCATTCACTCTGAAAATCCTGCAACGCCCCATATTTTTTGCAATTAAAAATATTAAATTTAATAAGATTTTTGGAATTTAATATTGTGAGAAATTAAAATTTATGATTTATAAATGAAAAAATTATTATAATATAATAATAATGTTGATCGAATGAAATTGGTTTTAATAATGTAAGTAAATTTAAATCTTTTTTCGAAAAAATAAATTTATTAAGGTGTTCAAATTATTAAAATGTAACAACTATTCATTTCCCATTTTGTAATTAAATCTTTTTTGGAATTAATCTGTGAACCAATGAAATTAAATGTAATTAAATATTGCAGTTAATATAAGAAAAGATGTTAACTTTAGGGTTTGAGTGTAATAAAAGTAAACTTATGTTAATAAATTCATAAGGTATAGTAGATCTAGTATAAGAACATGTAAATCAAAATAAAAGAATATGTTGGAATTTAAATTATAATAGACGAGGTTTTATTACCGTTGTAATTTAACGTTGTAATTAATTTAATAATTAAATATTTAAACTTCTGTGTAATCAAGAATGATAAACTGTTAACTTTTAAACTGAATTTAAAATCGGTTAAATTGATTTTCAAGTAATAATTCATTTAGTTAACGTGTAAAATTAGTCTTTTTGGATACTGTCTTGGACTCCGATGAAACCTGTTTATTCAGATCCATAATAGTGAATTATTATAGTATTTCAAGTTTCATAGCGATTGGATTTATCGTTTGATCGTGCGAGCTCGAAATGCGTAGAAATCAATTAAAGTAATTTAAATGAATATAAAATGATTTTAAGAGCCAACTTTTATGTACGATAGAATTATGGTTTGAAACTAGTTTCATTGAGTTTAAAAATATTGAAAACCAATAATTCGATATATTGGATTACCTATTTTCGTTTTGGGAACGAAACGAGCTTTTTGGGTCTTTGTTATCGCCTCAACCCATTCGATCTATTCCATCCATTCTTATCCATCTCTGCCTCTATATATATATATATATATATATATATATATATATATATATATATGTCGTTATAAACCCTAGTAGCTTATATTCTAAGTTCTATACGTACAAATTTATGTTCTTATCTACTCCTCTTCAAGTGTGAATAACACAAACTCTAAATTACAATTCTAAATCAAAACGAAAAATCCAAACTGGTCAAATCCTATCATATAATATATCATCGTGAAGCCCTCGACGAATGGAGTTTGCGACTGCAATTCATTTTTCGATTGGAGGTTCCACTTGTCAAGAAATCGACGATTTATTCTCGATCGTCCATTGTAGGGTTTTGATTCAACGGTGGATCATCGACCAATCAACGATCAGGAATCAATGTAGTGTAAAGGAGGCCAAGGCGAGTTCATCTATACATAGATCATCGTATCGATGCACGAGATCGTCGAAAATCTTGTTTGAAGGCAGCGGTGGGGGACGGTCTTTGGAGGCGCCTCAGGGTGGCACGCATGGCTAGTGGGGGAGGCAGGAGGTAGTGAGTATGGCAGCATTGTCTGATGGTCGAATCGCGGTTTGAAGGAGGTGGCAACGGCGAATGTGGATGGCGGTTGGAGGTTGAATATGGGTTCGATATTATGCAAGGGTTTGGAAGGTTAACCAAATTACTATTTTGCCCCTTCGTTTATTTTAATTTAAAATCAAAATTTCAACCTTCTAACATCAATAACTTTTGCGTACAATCTCGGATTGATGCACGGTTTCTTCTATTGGGTTCGTATCAAAATTACAGACAAAATGGACTAGTTAGGTTGAATTTGTAGACTATTGAAATTTTAGGCTTCTATTGGATTTTTAATGGGTTGTAAATCAAAGGTGAGTGATTTAACCCGCTTATGCAATACTAAATCTTCTTGTGTCGGTTGAATTAAATTTATGAAGTGATAAGAATGTTATTTGTTGTGGTTTGATAGTTTAAGTTGACATTTAATTGAGATTGATTTTTATTGAATTAAATTGCCATTTAAATTAATATTGAACTTTAATTACCAGTCAAATACCTGATATTAATAACTAGTTAATTGTTGTGATGTATTGGCTTGCTTGGACGTTGATTATGATGGATGTCGATTTGTTGACATTTTGGATGATTGGATGTTTATTTATGTTTATATTTCCATGTCATCACTCTATATATTAAGTAACGGCACATAAACTATTATATGAATTATTTCGAATAAACTAAGAAATAGGTTAAATGATACATACCTATGACACTTTGATTTGAATTGAAATGATATATATCCATCCTTGAAATTAACAATTGAAATAATTATTCACTTGGCCATAGGATTGAAAATTATATACGGACACCGGATTGGTTAAATTACATGGTTTTAAAATCTTGAATTTAGATTTTGGTTAAAGGATTTTGTTTTAAAGAAAATAAATTGTGTATTTATATGGACTGAATTATTTCTAATTCAAGCTTTTAAATGTTGGAATCGAAATTGGTTAAAAGAAATTGTTTTAACTAACTAAAATTGAAATCTAAAGTTATAATCAATATAGGAATTTAATTTGAAAATTGATTATTTTGAAATTTGAATCTTAATTTGAACAATGAAGTTTAAATTGATTTAAGGTGTTTGAGTCAATAAATTGAAATTGGACTTGAAATCGTTATAAATTGAAATGGCTTAGAAGAAGGATTGAATTGGAATTTTAAATCATTGAATTGAATTGTTGAACTAAATTTGAATTTAAAATGAACGTTTCAAAAATTGAAGTTAATTCGAGTTGAAATTGAAATCAAGTTGATTTGAAAGTAAATTAAAATTGAGTCAATTGAACTGAAAGATTGGAAATTGAGTTTTGTTGATTTGAAATTTGGACATGTGCCCAGATTTGTTGAAACGGAAAGAAATAGTTTGATTTGATACTATTTTCAAAAAAAGTATTTTAGTATATTGTTTAAAATCTACTTTTTTTAATACTCAAATTATTTTTATTTTCCAAACTATTTTTACGATATAAACCATTTTCAATGCTCAAAACATTTCGTATTAAACTGTTTTAAATCTATAAACTATTTAAACTATTTACCACTATTCAAACTACTTTTGAAAAAATTTAAACCGTGCAAGTTGGAATGTTTATATTTAAATTGTTGATTTAAGTGTGAGTGTGGTTAAATGATGTTATAACCAAAGTTGGAATTTGAAAATGACATATTCTGACTAAATACGGTATTTTGAAATCAATATGATATTTTGATATCAAATATGAATCAGTTTCAAAGTGTAAAAGAACCAACCGTTTTCAAAAATGACATTTGGTTGTTAAGAGACCGAGGGCTCTTATTGGCATACTCTCTATCAATTTCGGAACCACTTTAACAACTGTGTACGTGGTGGATTTATCTGGAATATAGAGGTTGAATTGGAGGTGTTTACTGGATTTAAAGAAAGAGAACGATGTTGGATGACCCCAATACTTGTGTCAATTGGTAATGACTAAAATAGGAGCCTATGTCTGGCCTAGGGGTTCGCAACCTTTAGGGGTCATCACTCCTTCGTGTAGTATTGACTTTTGACTTGATCGGTGCACCTTGATTTTATTTTGGAGGATGGTGGACTCGGTGGGGGGTCATAGCTACAATGTGTTACCACCGGCCAGAAAGGGTAAACTGGTAGAATCCAGCCGTTGGCATTTCCTCACACGCCTTGTCATACTTTTATCCTTATCGTACCCACTACGATTTTGTTTTAGTATGGTACCTATATGGGACTCACTGGCTACCGACGTTACTGGTTGTATTACAGAACCTGCATAGACTGCCTGCAAAAAAAATTGTTATGGGGGATCAATGTAAAGCCTTAAGCAATTATAATACTTTACATTACTTAGACACTACTTATATAGTGTATTTTACTACTTATAGATCGTTTAATGGATCCTTAGGAGAAGGAAAATCCCGTAACATCCCTTTAAGTTATTACACTCATGTTGTACACTTGATAGGAGATGTAAAACCCCGTAAACATCTCTGAAGCTATTGCACTTATTTTTACTTAATACTATTTAACTTGCATTAGAACTTTTAGTTCAGACTCGACAGTTTTGTCTTTTCATTATGCTCGGGTCAGCTTGAGTATTTTAGTGTTGAAGACATTATTCCTTGAAGATGGAGATGGAATTGCTAGATCATATTTGCTATTATTATTCCGCTGCATTATTTTTGTATGTTTGTTGATTTTACTCTGATTTTGTGTAAAATTTGTGTAATAAAATGTATATTCTAAAATAGCTTCATCAACTGTTTATTTGATTATTATATTTTGTCAATTCTACTGCAAGAGACTGTGTTTTGTTTTTCTATGTTTCTCTTATTTTCTTATGTACCCCATTGACAATCCTCCATTTTGAATGGTTTGAGTTAGACATGTGTAGTTTATTATTAATTTAAACCATCCAAAAATGTGGTTCATCATAATTGGTAAAAAGCTTTAGTTTAGAGATACCTTAGCCATTTAGGGATTAACTCATTAGAGATTGGGTTAGTAATACCCTAAAATGAGTTAGAGTGTATATATACACGAGAGAGCGTATTTGTTAGTGATATAAAAATATTTATAGTGATGACCCATATTTCAAAAAGTTTAAATCGACAATAATCCATAAATGTCCAATTCAAACAATCTGAAACACAGATAATAAATGGGGTTAATTAAGAAAAATAAGAAAGAAGAAGAAGCCAAAAACAGAATCTCGCAGCGGAATGGAAAAATATAATAATCAAATAAACAGTTCATTAGGTTATTTGCTATACATTTGATTATAAACAACATTTATCAGAGTTATATATACAATAGAGACAAGGGAATAATGTAGCAAAACAACAACGTGGTGAAATAATACTAGTAATATAATATACCAAATCTTCATCTTCGTCCTCCAGAAAATAATCTTCAATGCACTGAAAACTCAGGACTGACCTGTGCGTATGAAAAGACAAAACACTCGAGTCAGGACTAAAATACCCTTATATGAGTCAAATCAATATCACATACAACATGAGTGTAATAGCATTAGTGATGTTTACGGGGTTTCACATCTCCTATCTAGTGTATATTGTGCGTGTAATAACTCAAGAGATGTTACGAGATTTTCAATCTCTTAAGAATCCATCAAAATATTTATATATAGTAGAATACACTATATATGTAATATATAATCGGTAAAAATAAATATTTTTCTTAGCGTTAAGGTTTTACATAATCCTCTGTAACGTGTTTTTAAGCATTGTCATACAGTTTGCATATAACGCCCCAGTTGCACATCGAGGGAAAGGGATGTGCCGTGATACGATAACACTAAACCAACACCGTAGTAGTCTCATATAAGGATAAAAGTATGACAAGGCTCGTGAGGCAATGCCCAAGGTAGGATACTACCAGTTCGGATTGCACGGCTGGTAGTAACGCATCGTAGCTACGATCATCCACAACGTCCGTTCATCCCATATCGAGTCAAATGGAGGTTATCCCAAAATCAAGGTGCACCAATCGAAGCCAACATAAAAAGTAATAGTATGGACCAAGTCCAAGCAGAAAATTGAAGAATGGATATCCGCTAGGGGTAGCTAGCCCGCTTGGTCCTGTTAAGCCGTCCTATTTTAGTCATTCCAAATTGGCACAAGTGTTGTGGTCTATCCATCATCGTTCTCTTTCTTCAAATCCAGCTAACGATGACAAATCCAACCACTTCATTCTGGAGTATCCTCCGCGTATAGAGCTGTTAAAGTGGCTCCAATATTAACATAGAGTATCCCAATAAGATGCCCCGGCCTCTTTAACAACCAAACGTCGTTTTACACACGGGTTGGTGCTTTTGCATTTCAAAAACGATTCATACCTGATATCAAAATATCATATTCTCTTCAAATAACATTTCATTTCGAAATATCATATTTTTTTCAAAATGTCATATTCAGTTCGATATGTAATTTTCACTTCAAAATTCATTTCAAATTACTATTCAGGCTATAACTTCATTTTAATCCAATTCGCATTTAAATCCACAGTTTAAATACAAACGATTCCCACTCTGAACAGTTTGAATTCTTAGAAATTAGTTTGAAATTTTTTAAATAGTTTAAATTTTAGAATAGTTTAATACAAAATAGTTTGAGTATTAAAAATGGTTTATATAGTAAAATAGCTTGGAAAATCAAAATAATTTAAATATTTGAAAAGATAGATTTTTAAATAGTTTATATTAAAATAATTTATTTGAAAATAGTTCAAATCAAAGCGCCTCTTTCCATTTCCAAAAAATCTGGACACGGGTCCAAATTTCAATCAAATTGGTTTAATTTCAAATCTTTCAATTTAAAATCATATTCGATCTCAATTCATTTCAAATTGACTCAATTTCTATTTAAATTCAAATCAATTTCACTTCAATTTCAATTCCAATTAATTTTGATTCCAATTTCAATTCAAATCAATTTCTATTTCGTTTTAAATTCCAATTAATTTAAATTTAAATTCCAATTTGAATTAAATTAAATTCAATTCTCAATTTTAAACTATTTCAATTTAAATCAATTTTGAGTTCACTTTCAGAATATCGATTTAAATCATTTAAATTAAACGTAACTTTGATGTTCAAATCCTTAAAACTATTCAATTCCCAGTTCAAATTTGAAATATCCATTAAACTTACTTTCGCTTGGATTTATTTTAAAGTTCGAATAAAAGTTCAAATCTTTTAAACACATCAATTTCCACAACATAAATCATATTCCAGTTATAACTTAAAATTTCAAATTCGATTATTTAACCAATTCCTGTTAACAAATTTCAATTTCATCATCTTGAGCTTAAATTCAAAAATAATTAAATTTCTATAAATTTTATTTTCATTTCTTTAAAGTAAAATCATTTAAATAATTTCAAACCAAAATTTTAAAACCATTTAATTTAATGAATCTGGTCACCGTATATAATTTTCTATCCTATGGCCAAGTGAATAGTTATTTCGATTTAATTCCATAGATGGATATATATCATTTCAATCCAAATCAAAGTGTCATAGATATATATCATTTCAACCTATTTCTTAATTTATTCGAGATAATTCAAATAACAGTTTATATACTATCAGTTAATTTACAAGGTGATACAATATATGTATAAAATAAATAAACATCCAACCATCTAAAATCTAAACCAATTGGCATCCAACACGATCAATCATCCAAACAATCAATAAATCACAACAATTAATCAATTATCGATAATCGGATATTTTACTAGCAATTTATTTTTAATTTCAATTTAACTACTAATTTAAGATTTCTAATATATAAATTTCTATATCGATTTCTTTGTCAGTTAAATTTACCAAGCAATAAGCAGTAAGTTTAAATCATTTCATATTTTCAGTTTATTTAACATAAAAATAAATTAGTTATTCAAGAGCGTTAAAACACTCACCTTTTATTTGAAACTGAAAATATTTCTACTTTAAATAAATTCCAACTCAATCCCATGTCATAGATGACTTTGATGTGATTCTAACGCTATTTGTTTCAAACAAAACGGGCCGCGTATGGGAAACATATACAATATTTAATATAACGATAATTATAAAAATTAATTAACTTAATAATAATAATTAACAATCCTAATTACCATCATTCGTCTCGCTACAGTGCCCGCTCCCACTTCTTTCCCTAGGCCAAACAAAATCAAGATTTTTTTTTTGTGATGATGCGATATATCGATCGCCTCCTGCGCACATCGACGACCACCCAGCACTCTCGCCGCTAGCCTCCAATAGCGCTGCCTCTAAGCTACGTGCGCACTATTTTTGATCGAGAACCCAACATGCGTGACCTCGACCATCCTTCCAAATCATTAAGCCAGCGACAATAGCCGCCACCTCATGACCCATGCGCTTGCATCGCTGTAACCCCACTCCCCAACGTGCCTGCCTCCATCGCTCGCACAGACGCACGCTTCGTCTAGTTTTTTTCCCTTTTTCTTGTTTTTTTGCAAAATTTAAAAGTGAAGGAGAGGGATATGGGCGAAGACAGAAAAGGGGCGAAGTGTACAAAATATCGAACGATGGTGAGCATATATATATATATATATATATATATATATATATATATATATATATTATTAGAAAACATTTAACTTATAACATCCGAAATTCTTGAGCTCCAAACGAGGCATGCCGCTAGCATTCTTTATGTTATAACCTTATTCCGAACATAATGGAACTAGTTTCTCCTAATTCGATCATATGCAGAAGATAGCTTTTCAAATCAAATGATTTGAACTAAATTCTGCGAATTTCAAGCTCTCATGGCCAAGCAATAAGTCTGATTGCTACAAAACTTGAAATCCTTCAATAATTCACTATTACGGATCTGATGAAACTTGTTTTGTTAAAATCCGAGATAGTGGCAAAATGGCTATTTTTTATTCATTAGTTAAAAAAATAGTTCAAATTTCAATTTATTCACTTTTAAATTCAATTTTAAAAGTTAACAATGTTCATTCATATTTAAATAAAATTTAAATCAATTTTCGATATCATTTTCATCCACATTAATTTAAGCTTCAATTATTTAAACAATTTCCAATATTAATTTAAATAATTTAATTATCAAATAAATTACATTAAAATTTCAATTGAATTTTAATTATCAACAATTATTTTATTTTCTTCTAATAAATTCAACATTTATTATTCAATTCCAGTTATTTTTCACAAGCACATTCAATATATAGAATTTCATTTTGGTACTTTTATTGCCTAATCTTCGAAATTGTTTATTTCAAAATTTTATTTAAGTTCGTATTCAACAACATCATTAATAAATCATTAAATTTTATTTGTAACCATTTTTATCAAATACTCATATTAAATTTAATAATAAAAATATGGGTCGTTACACTCTCCCACACTCAAAACTTCTCTTCCTCGAAAAGGGGTTAAGGAATTTAACATTCAATGCATTTTTCTCAAAATAATCGACTTACAAAACTTTAAAATCTATTAGATGACCTTTACTACGCTTCCGCCAAGCTATTCTGATATCGGCTTATCGAAAATTACAAATTATTCATAGAACAAGTTATAAAATTTTAAAACCTCAATATTTTTCTAACATCCGGATTTACGAAAAATTTCGACAACCACTCCTATGCGCAGCTCAATCGAAATTTTTTACAATACAATATATAAAACCAATATGTACCAAATATATCAAATATACATCTATTCCCAATGATGAGACATCACATAGGGGGAAAAATATAAAAGTGCGGTATGTAATCCGGGATATATACCTTATTATTTTTAATACGAGCGAGTTTGCACCTGTTAAGCAAGCAAAAGAAAAACCATCCGCGTATATGCCCAAACAGTCTTCGTATGTACCTATCTCAACTCAATTTAGCATATTAATTGCATATAAAGAAAATAGAAAGTTTGTATGAGTTCAATAGAATATATGGCATGAAATTTGAATCCAAATCATAAGCATTACCACCAATTCACAACATAACGATCATATACAATCAAAACAGTAATAATAATGATTTATGATCAAAAAAACCATTCAACAATTAACATACATCTAATTAATTCAAACTATATTAATTTATATTATCCAATGTCAATATTTAATTTATACTCTTCATTCCTTATTAACATCCAAATTTTTTTATTAACATCTAAAGTGTTTACTTCCAAATTATTCATATATATTTCTTTTACATTCAATTTATTCAAATTTCAATTATTTCACTTATGTTCAACATCTACTGTCAATTCATTTGTTCATTTCATTGGTTCATTGATTAATACATATCATTAATTTTACTTAATAAATTTATTTTGTAATTAAATTCAAATTAGTAATTTATTTTTTATTTTTATCACACTCAATTTCATTCAATTTTTCTTAAGTTAATTTCCATCTTATAATTCATTACATTACTTATTTCATATTCACTTTGTCAACATTCACTTTATTAAAACCCATTCCATTTGCATTCAACTTTTTTACATCCAATTTAAATCAAATTCAATTACTCACATTAATTTTACTTACACTCATTTATTCTCATTCAATTTCTTTCACACCCAAATTGCATTTCATTTTATAATTCAAGTGCATATTCATTCTATTAGTTCATTTTATAGCTTAAGTGGAATTAATTCACTTTACTAATTCATATCGTTCCATTCAAATCCAATTATGTTCATTTAATATTAAGTTAAACTTCATTTCGTTTAATCCATTACTTGGTTTTTTTAACTTTATTTAAGTTTTTTTTTTCTTTTCTTATCATTCACATTCAACAAATTTAAAAAAAAATTTAGCTTAATATTTCTTTAATCTATAAGTTATACAAATTAATTAACTTAAAATTTCATTTTATTATTTTTTTATATTCATTTCAAATACAATTCACTTTCATTTAAACTCCCTTCAGGTAACTTAATTTTATTTACTTTATTTCACTAACTCAATTTATTTAACATTACTTAGGTTAATTCTTTTATTTCATATCTCAAATTCAAATTTTCTTTTGTTTGCTTAACCAAAATGTTCAATCATTTTAAAAATCGGTCTTACTTTCCTGTTCGAATTCATAAATTATACACTTATTTCTTATCTATACTATTTCAATTTATAAGTTCAAAAACTATTTCCATATATTTATCAAATCATACTTGGAATTTTTTTTACATTCAAATTTGTTTTAACTGGAAATAAATTTCTTTTGGTAGCAATTTTCACTCAGAAACTCGAAAACGAATACTAGCTATGCTGCAGTTGTTATCCCGCCTTTTGGCAATGCCGAGATATCAAGGAATTGATTAAAACCAAGGATCGCTGGTCCTGAATATCGAGTACACACAGGTTCACTATGGATGTCGATGAATTTTGTTTGAGTCCGGATCAGGCTATAATTAACAGAACACGACAAGCGAAGCCATGAAGGCCAACATTCCAAATTTCAAGTCAATCCAATTTCATATGCTCAAGATATGATCAATGTAAGTTAAGAAAGCCGACTCATTCGTACCCATCATTGCGAATTGATCAAAGTCATAACCCATTATTTCGTATCGGTTGATTTCGTATCCATCAGCAGGTAGTCTCACTTCGAATCGATCATCTATTGCCTACTTTGCATCCATCGGTGAACATCTGTTCGTATCCATCGGGACGTGCCTCTTCGCATCCAACAGCTGAAGGGCCATGTTTGAATCCATCAGTTAACCATAGTTTGTATCCATTAGGTGACCTTTGTTCGTATCCATCAAACAATCACTACTTCATATCCATTGAGTAATCACTATTCATATCCATCATAATATTGCTTGTTCGTATCCATCAACTTGAAGCAATTTTGACCGATACGACAAGAGCCACCTTCATCGATGCGAACAGAGCCACCTCCATCGATAAGAACTATGCCACCTTCATCGATACGAACTAAACCATCTCCATTGATTCAAACTAAGCAACTGCTGTCGAAACGATTAAGGAAAAAGTTTTGGAACAACTTGGTCAACTCGGTGTGAAAGTTGGATCGATCCGAAGAGTGCACACTTCGTCATCACCTGGGCATGTGCATTGATCGATTCAAAATAGATCGATTTGAATTCATCAATCCAAACCAAACGGCCTACCGAAGAACACCAACTCGTATCGATCATATCTCACAATCCAGAAGTCCAAATGGTATGAAATTTTCACAGGAGCTTACATACAAGCTAAAGAATGTTTACACCAAGTTTCGACTCCATTGGACAAAGTCTTGATCCACACAAATTACGTTCGCATCGATCGCATCGATCGAGTCGAAACTTTATGGGATCGATCGCATGGGCCCACCCACATGCCAGAAGGAGCCTTCCGAGATTTGAACGAAATATTAGTCTCCTACGCCTATAAATAGAGCCCCAGGGCCTACAGAAGAAGGATCTTTTGATTCTCGAATGCCCAGACTCTGCCGGATTCAACTTTGCACTTTGTTATTACTGTTGTACTCGAATTCACAACTGTACTTCGCTCTAAACCGCTGTAATAGATTGTTATCATCCAAAAAATATCAATAAAATCATTAAATTTCATAGTGGATGTAGGCAACACACCAAACCACTCTAAATTGCTGTGTGTCTGTGCGTTTACATATTTGTTTTTGAAGTTTTTATTAGATAATCCACATTTTACATTTTTATTCTTCATTTTTATCTCCTCAAAGACTTTCGAAGAGTGTTGTGCCCATTTTTGGTACAAACACATTAGTGCTTTCACTGAAAAAACACAGCTTTTCTCCTGCTTCTTGGATCTACTGTCGATACCAGATTGCATAAATCCAAGAAGATGATCCAGATCTCAAGTCCTGAATCCTTCCAACCTATTCAGATTTGCATAAAATTTAGGAAAGGACTTCACTTATCACAGTGGTTAGCACAAGGACTACCTCCACCGCTGCAGATCAAGAAGGATGGGATAGACGGAATCCCACATAATTGCCTCCATCCAACCAAAATGCTACCGGATCTTCAGATTCATCAGGCCCGATCACCAGACAAGAGTTCCAAATGCCGCTTCAAGAGTTGACCCAGAGTTGGCAACAGTTAACTGAACAGTTATGCGCTAATGCTGAACTGACTAATCAGTTGAACCGCTATAGGCATAGGAGATCCTGGAGGGACCACGCCTCTTACTCCTCTACCGAAAGTTCAGCGTCGTTTGACTACCACCACAGATCCACTCGTTCCTGTCTAGATGGGAGTTACACATAAGCCCTCGAACATCAGTCTGTAATGATCGTTGGACATTGAGAGTTGGCCCGTAGGCCAGTTCCCATACTGGGCCCTCCTCTCGAGGAGGTATTGTTCCTCACTACGCCACAGACAACCATGCTACCACTGTCATTGTTGAACCAGGTTTTGATGCCCGAAATCAATCAGATATGAACCATCATCAACATGGACGTACTCCTAAACCATACGTCCCAGAAGACTTGGATCGAAGGAGGCAAGACATGGACCGTCGATAGCGTCCGGTCCAGCCTCGCACTGTGGAACCCGACCATGCTTTGACTCAACGTGCACAGAATGTACAGATGGCAGATATTCCAACTATGATTCGGCATATGATTCGAGAAAGCCAAGGCCTCACAAATGACGACTGGGAAATCTCCTGTGGTCATACTCCTATTACAAACGAAATACTTTATGTTGAACCCCGTCAGCGATTCAAGATGCCAACTCTACCAATGTATGGAGGGAATTCTGACCCCAATCAACATATCCTGAAGTATGAATGGTCAATGAGTGCCGAAAGAGCAAATGATGCGATAAAATGCCATAGTTTTCCTATTTCTTTGGGAGGCATAGCTGCTATGTGGTTTAACGCTTGCCACCTCAGTCCATTTCTTCCTTTGGCCAATTGGCCACTAAGTTTGTAGAACAATTCTGTATGCATATGTTGCTTGGCCTAAAGATGTTAATACTCTATCAAGCATCACTCAAGCTCCCAGTGAGACACTCAGACGCTACTTAGAGAGATTCCATGTTGCGTGTGCAGAAATTAGTAATCCTAGCGACAACTCAATCTTGATGGGTTTGACTATGGGGATTGACCCTAACTTTGAGTTTGGAAATTGGGTGGCTGGGAAACCTCCCGCGTCATTGGATTGTTTTTACTCCAAAGCTGCCCAATTCTTGAGGAGGGAGGACGCAAAACAGTCTAGGAAGCACGATGACGCGGGACCCAGAATGGAAGGGATACAAAGTAATGTTGCGGTTAAGCAGTCCAGAGAGAGTTTCAAAAATGTGCAGCTAAATATACAGAACAAGAAAACTCAGCAGAGGAATAATGGCAATCAAACAAGAAGCGAGAAAAAACCATGATCAGCGACATAGGGCTCTAATGTTCGATAACTACACTCCATTGAATACGTCTCTAGAGAATGTGTATGTGCAAACCTGCAATACTATGCAGTACAAGAAGCCTGCTTCGAAGCATCATCAGAGAGGCAAATTCAGACAGGAAAGTTTTGTAGGTTCCATGAGAGTTATAGCCACAACACAAATGATTGTCGTCATTTGCAGGATCTCATCGAGAAGCTAATTAGAGAATGGAAGCTGGATCAGTTTGTGTAGACGCCGCAGTCGGGGGTGGGGCCCATCAACTCAAAACCGTGTTCAAAACAAAGATAGATAGGAGGAACCCGCTCGTACCCGCAGGAGGTTAGTTATAAATACAATAAGTGGTGGTCCTCACCCAGCAGACTGAAGCTGGAAGGAAATGGAGTCATATGCCAGTTCTATCAGGCATGCATACTTTGAATGTTGTAGCAGTTATGATGACGAGGCTCCGTCCAAGTAGCAAAGAACGATGAAAGATGACATCGTACTCGGAAACAGAGACACTGATAAGGTCGAAGCCCCCACTATCGACCCACTTTTCACATCTGCCCAAGTAGATCCTGCTTGGATGAAGAGGATCCTGGTTGATAGTGGGAGTTCTATGAATATTTTGTTCAAGAGAGCTTATGATTTAATGAAGATGGAAGCCAAGGATTTGACACCTTGTCAATCTTGAATCCACGGCTTCAATGGAAGTGCTTCTATACCCACTGCAGTGGTGGAACTGCCAGTAGAATTGGGGTTGGAGAACGCCGGAGAGTTCGGATATTGAATTTTGTCGTATTGGACATTGATTCGCCTTATAATGCTTTTCTGGGCCGATCAGCCCTTGCTGAATTTAGGGCAGCTATTGCCCCATGGTACTTGACTTTGAAATTACTCACCGATCGTGGGGTTGGAGTCATGGAGGAAGGAAAGGGTGTGGGGCTGATAATGCGTCTAGCCTGTTATGTTGCTAAGCTGCGCCGGGCGTAGTGAAGGGAGAAAGGAAAGGGCGTGGAGGAATCTCTCTACGTCCGTCTTGCCGATAATTAATAATTGGTTCCTAGGTCCAGGCCTTGGAACCTCAACCAATTCTAGAGGGATCTTGACCCAAGAGAAACTGAAAGTAAATATGAAGCTAAAGATAGCCATGCTTCCCCGACTGAACTGACGATCGATGTTTTCGATCGACGATGATGACGATTCAAAGATAATAAAGATTGGGTCTCAGTTAAGCCAATAGACGCAATAGGAATTAGTTGAATTTCTTCTAGCGAATCTCAACGTATTTTCCTCGGCGCATTCTGACATGTGTGGGATCTCATCGAACATCGCAAGCCACACCTTGACTATTGGCCCGCGGTGTATCCCGGTCAAGCAGAAAAGGCATGGTATGGATCCAGAGAGATCTGCCGCCCTTAAAGAAGAGGTTGATAAGTTCAAATGGGTTTATCTGAGATGCTTTATAACCGGAGTGGGTATCCAATACCGCACTTGTCCGAAAGTCGAATGGGAAGTGGAGGACGTGTGTTCATTATTCTGACTTGAAAAAAGCTTGCTCGAAAGATAGTTTTCCACTTCCCCGAATTGATCAGATCATAGATTCAACGGTTGGACACGAGTTATTATCTTTCAGGGATGCTTATTCCGGCTACAACTAAATACCCATGCACTTATCCGACCAAGAACATACAATCTTTGAGACTGATCTGGAACTCTATTGCTACAGAGTCATGCCCTTCGGACTCAAGAACGTTGGAGCAACGTACCAACATCTAGTCAATCGGATGTTCGCTAGCCAGATCGAAAAGACCATAGAAGTATATGTGGACGATATATTGGTAAAGTCGAGATTCTCCTTTGATCATGTAAGAGACTTGGAATCAATGTTAAAAATCCTTCAAGAATACAAGATGAAGCTCAATCCACTGAAATGTCACTTTGGAGTTGCATCCGGAAAGTTCCTTGGCTTTATTGTCAACGCTCGAGGAATAATAGAAAATCCCGAAAAGATCTGGATGATTAGAAATCTACAAACTCCAAGAACCATAAAGCAAGTCCAGAGTCTCAACGGGAAGGTAGCATCATTGAGCAAGTTCATTTCAAAGTCAACCAACAAATGCATTCCCTTCTTCGATCTGATCCGAAAAGAAAACAGAATTTTGAATGGACCACGGAATGTGAAGACGCATTCAGAACACTAGTTCAACATCTCTCCATACCATCGATTTTGTCAAAGCCTATCGATCACGAGCAATTGTACCTTTACTTGGCGGTATTAGAGAACGCCATCAGTGCTGTCTTAGTTCGAGAGGAAGATAAAGTACAAAAACTGGTCTACTATGTTAGTAAACGGTTAACTGGAGTTGAGAGAAATTATCCGAAGCCAGAGAAATTGGCTTACGATCTCGTCATTTCCTCAAGGAAGCTCCGTCCATATTTCCAAGCTCATCCTATCAATGTGTACACCGATCAGCCGTTACGACATGTCCTTACATGGCCTGAGACGTTTGGTAGGTTACTCAAGTGGAACATTGAACTAAGCCAGTTCGATATCACTTATACTCCAAGGAGAGCTATTCAAGGACAAGTCTTAGCGGATTTCATAGTTGTGTTCACCATTTCAGAGGACTTGCCCAAAACCGGTAAATATTTCGAATATATCTGGAAGCTGCATACTTACGGTGCATCCACCGATCGGTGCTCGGGTGCTGGAGTAGTACTTGAACCCCCGAAGGCCGATCTATATGCTATGCTCTAAAATTTGATTTTTGTGCTACCAATAATGAAGCTGAATATGAAGCTTTGCTTACTGGGTTGAAGCTCGCTTACGATTTGAGAATTATTGCTATTGAAATATATTGTGATTCACAATTAGTCGTATGCCAGGCTCGAGGTGAATACCAAGCCAAAGATCGAAGACTAGCTGCTTATCTAGCCCGAGTCCAAGGAATACTTGATCAGTTTGACTATTATGCCATCTTTTACATACCCCACGAGGGCAATCTGTGACGACCCGAAATTTTTAAGCATTTGAAATCGGAATATTTAATTGATTTTAAATATTCAATAGAGTAATTTTAACTTGAATTACAAATATCACAATTTATTTGATAATTAAAATTTTGAATTAAATAATTTGAAGTTGGGTAAAATGTTGAATCTGGAGTTTTAAGTCTGTTAAAAATAATTTGAAGGCTTATAAAGTTTATATTGATAATACTGAGGAAAATAGAAGTTGTAAAATTGAAATTAACATTGGTTTGTTCAGTTTAGAAATTTTATCGTTTAAATTGAATTTAAAAACAGCCTTCCGAGGGACAGTCTCGTAATTCGACGGAACTAGTTCCATTGGGTCCGGAATATTGAATTATTATCGGGTTTCAATTTTCGTAGTTTTTGGGTTTGTTGTGTGAGCGTACGATATAAAAACGCGTTGAAGATTTACATCAAAAATTTAATTTAAATCATATATGTATATTCTCATATAAGCCACCTTCACTAGCAAACGTTCATTCTCATCCAGTACTCCATCTTCCCTCAGAAGCTAATGCCATCATATAAAATAAAAAATAAAAAAACTCGAGTCTTCTTCCAGAATTCACGCAGCTTTGTCCCTGAGTTAAATATTTATCGTTCAAAGGGAAATGGACCGAGCATAATAAATTAAAGAAATCAGTTCCTCTTCACAACTAATCATTGCCGATGAAAATAAATTTTCGTTCGAATCAGAAACTAAAAAAATAAAATAACAAGAGGGGGTTGAACTGCGGCGATTTCGCGTGACGAAGGTTTTGGGAACTTCGGTCATCGATTGAAGGTGCGCGTGCAACTTGAGCGAGTGTCACGATTAGGCGAGGTCTCGCGCGATGTGGCGGCTATCGATTAGGAGGAGAGGGGCTACGACAGTTGTCGCGGTGAAGTCGCGATTAGCTTAATCGAGTTCCCTACTCGATCTCTCGGTAGGCTGCATTCATTATGAAGGAACGCGAGTTCAATTCAAGGGCGCTTCCTTCGTTCTTCGATTCAGGTTAGACGTCGGTGATGATGTAGTAGAATGGTGGTTAAGGGTTTGCGTGAGTGGGTAGTGGGAGGAAGGAGAGTTCTGGGCAGAAGGTACGTAATTTTATTCAATTTAATTTAAATCTAAATTGAATTTTATTAGTGTACAGAACAAACGAGGAAAAACCATTTGCTATTGACTAATATTTTATATTTATAAATTTAGTTATAAATGATTAAAGGAATTTCATAAATAAAGAATGTAATTCTAGTAGTTTAGAAAAATCAAAATTTCTTTTTTTTAGGGAAATCTATATAGGTTATTTTTATATAGTTCGTGAAGAAATAAATATACATTTACATATTTTAATTTTGTTAAATTATCTTTAAATTAAGGGTTTGGTGATTAATTTATTTTATTAAAAAAAATTGAAAAAAAAATTATTATTTTTTTGTTACTAAGAAACTTGTCTGAAGGGTAATTTGTTTAAAAATTTAATCATCAAGTTAAAACTTAATTATTAGCTAGATTTAAAAATTTTAAATGGTAATTAATTTGTTAGTAAAACTCTTTTTTTTGTTTTGGTTTCCAAAGGAATATTTTATTAAAGGAAAAGTAATTTAAACAAATAATTAGCTAAGTAAAATTATGAAAGATGAGAAATTGTTTAATAAGTTCAAATACTAATAAAATGTAAAATGTTAACACAAGGTTAATTGTGAAGAATTGTGATGAAACAAGCTGGTTTCGAAATAGGTTGCAAACAGGAATCAAATGTGAGTTAATCTCACTCAGCTGAAGTTAAATTTAAATTTAAAAGATTAAAATTTAAGTAATTGTTTGAATGGCTGAATTGATTGATGTTCTATAGTATGGTATATTTTGGAATTGGCATATTATATTGTGCTAACATCTGTGGATGAAGGGAAAACAGGTTGGAGGGATCCAACTGGATCCCTCAACATTTATTTAAATTGTTTAATACCCTCTGTTGTGATTATTTGATATTCTATGATGAATTATATTGGAATATTGAATACTATGGCTCGATTGGATATAATTGGGTATAATGAATTTCCAAAAATATATAAATTGAATTTTGGAATGATAATAAAAAAAATGAAATTGTAAGTAAATAATTTTGGAAATTTGAATAAATTTAAGAATGAAGGGAAAAAGAAATAAAGTGGCTTAAAAATTTAAAATAAATAAATCTTGAGTATAGAAAGGGTAATTTGGAACAATCATAAGATTAATGAATTTTAAAATTCAGTGTTATTATTTAAAAAGAACAAAATATTTATTAAAAATTTAAGATTTAAAGTATTGAAAAGAATAAAGAAGAAATCGAGAAGAAATCTGAAACTTGTATATTTCAGTTAAAAGATTTAAAATCAAATGAAAAATAATAACAATAATAATTAAGTCCATAATTAATAAATTTTGAAATGAATTGAGTAATTAAATAAATTTATTTCAAAGGGAATAAATTGGGAATCAATTTGGAAAATTGATTTAAGTGATTGAAGTTGGAATTCTCCCTGGATAACCAAGTACGTTTTCAAAGTAATTTTTAAAATATAAGTTAAAAGATTTTAAAGTTGATTTAAAAAGCAAGTTTTGAAAAAATTATTATTTCTCAAATATTTAAATTCTAAAGTAAGTGTTTTCTTTTAATCTATTATAGCAGTAATTATTTAAAGAGTGACTTAGTATTTGTTTTAAAAAGTGAAAACCTAGTTTTATATTTTATAAAGCAACCTTATTTTCAAATATTCATGCAGTACGTATTTTTAATAAACTATTGAAGTAGTTTTAAAAATAAATGTTTTAAAGTATATTTCAAATAAAGTGTTTTTAAATTATTTAAAAAATCTAGTTTTGTGCCTGGTGATTTCAGTGGAGATAGAAAATATTTGGGAAGGTTTATTCTGAAAAGAAAGAATGGTTTGGAAACTGTTTTCAAAGGGTTGAAAATAGAAATATATCTTGTGAAGATATTTTGAGGCTAATAAATAATTTGGGAAATTATTTATTGTTGGATGGATGTTTGTGAATATTAATTGATAGTTAAATCACCGACTATCGACATTGGACAAATGCGTTGATCGTTTCGAAGAGACCGGGGTCGAGATTTATTTCTCGAAAACCACTTCGATCCGGTTTGTACGTTTCATGGAAAACGAGTTTGGATTCGAAGATGGAGAAATGAAGTGCAAGGGCTAGTCGCTACTAATCCTGAGGATATTTCCAAAATGGATGTAGTAGGAATAGTGTCTTTGGTTCCGTTCGAACCCGAGACGGACATGTATGGATGAATGCTTTCGAAACATCGTTAGGTGGACGATGGGCATTCTAAGGGATATGTTCTAAAAGGGTAACGCTTAGCCTCAAGCCTCATCAAATGGGAATGACTGAAAATCAGGGGTTATGCAGCAAGGCTAGGTGGGTAGCACCCAAGTAGGGTGAGGTCATCCCTGCCTAGATGTCCCTTTTATTTCGGCTTAGTGGGCAGTTGCTGATCCCAACCGCGGGGTGATCTCACTCGAGATTATCCAGTAAGGGGTAGTCCTGGTCTTGTGTTGCAGGGTAGCGGGCGTACTCCTCGGTACTGTGATCTAGGCCACGTACTGTGACAGGTGGTACCCCAGTGCCTAGTCATTAGTTGGAAATCCATTCTCCCTACAAGCCTTGTATGAGTTTTGTTTGTATTACCCACTTGTGGCTAGTATCTGGAATTTAATAGATGTAACAATTTCGGCTATTTTATAAGTATTTGTATATAGACCCTATTATAATAACAGAGGATTTCTATAAAAATAATTTTAGCTATCGTAAGGTAAAAGCCCGACATGTTTATTTGTGGCGTGGTCTTACGAGATGCTTTTGTTTTCAAAGGATTTTGAAACTTTAATAATCAATTGAGTGTGATTTTCTCACGCTGGTATTCCATACTGACTCGGGTGTTATTTAACTGTAATGCTCGGGTCAGACCAAGTATTATAGGATACAGTATATGATGATGTGGAGCTCAGGAGACGAGCTGGATGACGATATGTACTTTCGTACTTGTTTTATATATATATATTCCGCTGTGTTAAGTAGCTGTGTATCCAGTTGTATGTTATTGATGTTGAGTTATGATTGATGTACTCTGATGATGTAATATATAAACAGATATAGTTGATTTTGAGTAAAGATCAATTATTATCTATTATATTTTAATCCTCTACGAAGGTTAGATTCTGTTGTTGTTTTCTATTTTCTTCTTCTACCGCTTCTTCTTTAACCCAATGATTCGTATTTCTGTACAACTTGAGTTGATTTAGGTAGAAAAGTGTTGACTCAAGGAGTACGGATTTGCAGGCTGTTACACTTGGTATCAGAGCTTAGATTGGTGATAACCTTGGCTCTAGTGGGAATTACTCATTTAAATTAGAGTCCGTAGTGCTCTAGAATGAGTTTGAGCGTATTAATAGATATGAGCGCGTATATGTTAGTGGATATAAATCGTTTTAATATTATGTTGATTGGTTTATTAAGTGGCATATAAACCTTCGTCGGCACAGTCTGGACAACTGTATCGAAGGGGTTTCCAAACACTTGAATAGAACAGTTTGACGCGGTATTGTTTTTAAATGTGCGTGAATGAAATAGTTGTACCCAAAAATATATTTTGATATAAAGAAAGATTTTTGTAAACTATTTTAGCTAATATATGGTTCCTTGGATGTTAGAAATGATAATATTAAATTGTTATCATCGTCGTGTAAAAATTTAACTAGAAATTTAAAACATAACCAAAGGTTAAGGAATAAATTCATTATAAAAATGAAATTTATAAATATGAATTATAAATGTAATCTATAAAATTGACATATAATCAAATGAGAATTTGTATGAGCATAAGCTATGCAAATGAATTATAGTTAAAATTGATTTAAACAGAATTTGAAACTTTAAAACCCCAGATATTTTGAAAGTAATTTAAAGATAAATAATAGTATTATTGTTTTAAAGGTATTTTTTAAAGGAATTTGTTTTAAATGGATTTTGAAAGTGATATAGCATTGAAATCACTTGGATTATTGGAAAATAATTTTGATGATGACGGCCACATCATCAGTATTCATTTTCGAATTTCTAAGTGACGGATTGCTGTCAAAAATTTATTTGTTCAGAAAAGCTAGTTGTTTTTGAAAATTTCAAAGGAAATTTTATGGGGAATAAAGCCAGGATTGGTTTAAAATTTTTGAGAAGTGTGATTTGAGATGTTAGGGATTTCAAAATGATTTGAAACCAAAGCCGGTGTTTTTAAATTCCTGATGAGATGGGTTATAAGCTTATAAATTAAGATGATTTTTAAATCAGAAAGGAAATATAAGCTTTAAATGTTGGAATTTAAATTGTTAAGGGAAAAGTTAAAAAGGAAATTAACTTGGATTAGGGAAATGAAAATTTAACTGGATTGAAATTGATTGAATAGGTTGAAAATAATATCCAGTTGTATTCGAATTAAGTTGAAATCGAATTGAGTTAAATAAATCTGAGCTTAAATAGAACTGAACTAAAATAAAACTGAATTGGAACAAAAATAAAACAGATATCTGTTGAGTTATTGAAATGGAATTAGATTCTTACCTGAATAAATGGAAAATAAGTTGGATAAGAATTGGATTGAAATAAATAAATTAGAATAACTTGCAAAAGAATTAGAAATCCATGGAAATAAAAATATGCTAGGGTTATAAATAAGCATAAGGCTTGAGTTAAAAATGAAGGAAGAATATATTCAAGCCTATAATAATTGGAAATGAGTAAAATAATAAGTTGTGACCTATAAAATTTGAAAGTGAGATAGAAAACCCAAAATAAATATGTTTGATGAATTGGAAAATAAAACAAAAATCCAAACTTAAATTATAAAATAAATCAAACGTAAGGAAATTAAGTGAAGTGATATTTGGAATTAAGAATCAAGTATTGAATTTTGACCAGGGGAAAAACTAATTAGATAATAAATTATATAATGAAAAATGTAACTGGAAATAAAAATCAAGTTATAAATCAAATTCGACTTAAATTGTTGGTGAAGTAAATGAAATTGAATTGTGAGTTCATGAAATTGGGTGGTAAATTGAAAATGGATTGTGGATTCAGAATTTGAGTTATTATTTAAAATTTAACTTGAAGTGTTAACAAATTAGATATAATTAAAATGTATCGAATAAAAATGAAATTGGATTAAAATAGTAATGGTTTGTATAGTGAATAAAATACAAATATGTGGAAATAAATTGGAAATGGCCATGTAATCAATTGAATGAGTTGAAGTTGAAAAGTTTAATATTATAAGAACTAATCAAAAGAAATTGTAGATTGAAATGAGATTTGATTGAGATAGAATGAAGTTGAATAGAAGAGAAAAATTTACTTGTAAAATGAAAATGAGATTAAGTATAAAATTTGAATAAATTAAAGTAAATTGACTTAAGCTGAATAAATGGAGGAGAGTTGAATTGAATTCAACTTAAAACTAAGTTTAATGATATTGGATAGGATTTAAATCAAGTGAGAATAAATTTTAATCGAAATAAAATTCGGTGAGTTACAGATAATATTTAATGGAATGAAATTCTTAATTAAATAATTGTAAATCATTTATGTTGTTAAGGAATTGAAATAACTTAGTGACAATAAGAAAAATAGAATGTATTTAAATGAATGCGGATAAGAAATGAAACGCAAATGAATATATCATGAATAAAATTGAAATGGTTATTGAATGAAATAGTCTGGATTTTTTTCGAGTTAAATAAAATAGTGCAGAATAAACAATTTTGGAATGAATTGTAAATGAGTGGATTGTGAATGAAATTTAAACAGAATGTGTCAAGCTAGATCAAATGGTTTTTAATGGAACCTGTTTGAATAATGAAGTGAATGGATTCAAATTAAAAATGCAATGAAAATGAGAATATATAGATTGTGAATAAATTTAAAAATGGAATAGAATCAAGTATGAATTGAGTTGAAATCAATTTAAATAGGTTATAAAACATAAATACTTATTTATTCACATAGATCTCGTCAAATTTGCATAGAATAAATTGTCATTTGATGTAAATGGAAGTAATTAAAACTCTATGAATTGTTAGGAGTAAAATAAATTGATTTTGAGAGCGATTGAATTAAAAAAAAGAGTTCATTTTGCTTAAAAGTAAATTAATGCAAGCTTGTGAGTTGTTAACCATTCGGATTAAGTGAAATGAAGTGTGATTGCTTGTAAGCAATTAAAATTAATGTTGGAATATTTAAATTGCTTATAAAAAGTGTTTAATGTGCATTTCTTTTAAAATTCATGTGTTTTAACTATTGCAAGTAAGTGAAACGCTGTTAAACTTCATATATTTGGCCCTTACATATTTAAATTGAGTAAGTACACGTACCTAGAATCCATGTGGCTGGATATGGTTGTGCTAACTGCTAAATAAATAAGCTGCTTGCTTAAAAATGCTAAATAAGGTACGCCTACGCAATAAAAATAAGATATATGAACTGTTTTTGGTTTTTCCGACCGTGTGGGTCGATGTATACATATTTATGTCTTTTGTCAAATTGCCAAAGCTCCTCCGTACGAAGGAGACTCTGCCAAAAAAATTCAGAAATTTTTGGAGTTAGAAAAAAATTTGAATTTTTTTAGAAAATTTTGTTAACGAAAAAACGATTTCAAACATGAAATTGAAATAAATTTGTAAATGAAACTAATGTAAAGTAATGACATGAATTAGTTATAAATGAAAAATAAAATTCAAATATTCAAAGTTGAAGATAAATTAAATTCATATGGAAATGAAAGAATCAGTTTGAATAGAAATAGATATAAACTAAAGTGGTAAAGTGAGAATAAATATAAGAAGCATATAAATGCTTATACTAACTTAAGAGGGAATGGTGAATTCTTAAATGAAAAATTGATACTGCTAATATAATCTAAGTCAATATTTGAATGAATAGATATTGGCATTTTATGAGAAAGTCGATAAAATGTTTTTGAATGTTATGATTGGACATATTGCTATGTAATATATGCAGGTGTTATAAAGAGAAAAGAGAATTGATTTTGGTTTCAGAAAGATAAATTTGAAATGCTCGACAAAAAGGTATGTGTTTAAATTTCTGTGAAATCTGATTGGGTTTTTAGATTGAGCCACTTGGCCTTTTGTTTTCTTTTGGATTTGGGAGGCCGTAGAGCAATTTCGTAGTTGTACCGAGCTAGCCGCGCAAAGGAGACATGGCAAAAATATTTGGAAATTTAGAGAGTTAGAAAATTTTTGAGAAATTTTGAAAATTTTAAACTTGGTTTTTGAATTATAATTTGAATAGTTGAATAGGTAAAATTGTTTGGGAACTAAGGAAAAGTTTGGGAAGATAGTAAGAAGATAATGTGTCTTTTATGAAAGGATAGTTAGTTTGATGTTGAATTGTTTGGTTTTGGGGATAAATAAACGGGTATTGGACCATTCTTCCTAACTAGTAATTTCGGGGACAAAATTCTTTTAAGGAGGAAGGAATGTGACGACCCGAAAATTTTGAGCATTTGAAATCGGAATATTTAATTGATTTTAAACAATCAATAGAGTAATTTTAACTTGAATTACGAAAATCACAATTTATTTGATAATTAAATTTTTGAATTAAATAATTTGAAGTCGGGTAAAATGTTGAATCTGGAGTTTTAAGCCTGTTAAAAATAATTTGAAGGCTTATAAAATTTATATTGATAATACCGAGGATAATAGAAGTTGTAAAATTGAAATTAACAGTGGTTTGTTCAGTTTTGAAATTTTATCGTTTAAATTGAATTTAAAAATAGCCTTTCGAGGGACAGTCTTGGAATTCGACGGAACCAGTTGCATTGGGTCCAGAATATTGAATTATTATCGTGTTTCAATTTTCGTAGTTTTCGGGTTTGTTGTGTGAGCGTACGATATAAAAACGCATTGAAGATTTACATCGAAAATTTGATTTAAATCATATATGTATATTCTCATATAAGCCACCTTCACTAGCCGACGTTCATTCTCATCCAGTACTCCATCTTCCCTCAGAAGCTAATGCCTTCATATAAAAAAATAAAAAAATCGAGTCTTCTTCAAGAATTCACGTAGCTTTGTCCCTGAGTTAAATATTTATCGTTCAAAGGGAAATGGACCGAGCATAATAAATTAAAGAAATCAGTTCCTCTTCACAACTAATCATGGCCGATGAAAATAAATTTTCGTTCGAATCAGAAACTTAAAAAATAAAATAAAAAGAGGGGGCCGAACTATGGCGATTTCGTATGACGAAGGTTTGGGGAACTTCGGTCATCAATTGAAGGTGCACGTGCGACTCGAGCGAGTATCACGGTTAGGCGAGGTCTCGCACGATGTGGCGGCTAACGATTTGGAGGAGAGGGGCTATGGCAGTTGTCACGGTGAAGTCGCGATTAGCTTAATCGAGTTCCCTACCCGATCTCTCGGTAGGCTGCATTCATTATGAAGGATCGCGAGTTCAATTCAAGGGCGCTTCCTTCGTTCTTCGATTCAGGTGAGACGTCAGTGATGATGTAGCAGGATGGTGGTTAAGGGTTTGCGTGCGTGGGTAGTTGGGAGGAAGGAGAGTTCTGGGCAGAAGGTACGTAATTTTATTCAATTTAATTTAAATCTAAATTGAATTTTATTAATGTATAGAACAATCGAGGAAAAACCATTTGCTATTGACTGATATTTTATATTTATAAATGATTAAAGGAATTTATTAAATGAAGAATGTAATTCTAGTAGTATAGAAAAGTCCAAATTTCTTTTTTTAGGGAAATCTATATAGGTTATTTTTATATAGTTCGTAAAGAAATAAATATACGTTTACATATTTTAATTTTGTTAAATTATCTTTAAATTAAGGGTTTGGTGATTAATTTATTTTATTAGAATTTTTTTCAATTTTTTTTTTTATTACTAAGAAACTTGTCCGAAGGGTAATTTTTTAAAAATTGAATCATCAAGTTAAAACTTAATTATTAGCTAGATTTAAAAATTTTAAATGGTAATTAATTTGTTAATAAAACTCATTTATTTGTTTTGGTTTCCAAAGGAATATTTTATTAAAGGAAAGTAATTTAAATAAATAATTAGCTAAGTAAAATTATCAAAGAGAAGAAATTGTTCAATAAGTTCAAATACTAATAAAATGTAAAATGTTTACACAAGGTTAATTGTGAAGGATTGTGATGAAAAAAGCTAGTTTCGAAATAGGTTGCAAACAGGAATCAAATGTGAGTTAACCTCACTCAGCTGAAGTTAAATTTAAATTTAAAAGATTAAAATTTAAGTAATTGTTTGAATGGCTGAATTGATTGATGTGCTATAGTATGGTATATTTTGGAATTGGCATATTATATTGTGCTAACATCTGTGGATGCAGGGAAAACAGGTTGGAGGGATCCAACTGGATCCCTCAACATTTATTTAAATTGTTTAATATCCTCCGTTGTGATTATTTGATATTCTATGATGAATTATATTGGAATATTGAATACTATGGGTCGATTGGATATGATTGGGTATAATGAATTTCCAAAAATATATAAATTGAATTTTGGAATGATAATAAGAGAAGTGAAATTGTAAGTAAATAATTATGGAAATTTGAATAAATTTAAGAATGAAGGGAAAAAGAAATAAAGTGGCTTAAAAATTTCAAATAAATAAATCTTGAGCATAGAAAGGGTAATTTGGAACAATCAGAAGATTAATGAATTTTTAAATTCAGTGTTATTATTTAAAAAGAACAAAATGTTTATTAAAAATTTAAGATTTAAAGTATTGAAAAGAATAAAGAAGAAATCTGAAACTTGTATATTTCAGTTAAAAGATTTAAAATCAAATGGAAAATAATAACAATAATAATTAAGTCCATAATTAATGAATTTTGAAATGAATTGAGTAATTAAAGAAATTCATTTCAAAGGGAATCAATTTGGAAAATTGATTTAAGTGATTGAAGTTGGAATTCTCCCTAGATAACCATGTACGTTTTCAAAGTAGTTTTTAAAATATAAGTTAAAAGATTTTAAAGTTGATTTAAAAAACAAGTTTCGAAAAATTTATTATTTCTAAAATATTTAAATTCGAAAGTAAGTGTTTTCTTTTAATCTATTATAGAAGTAATTATTTAAAGAGTGACTTAGTATTTATTTTAAAAAGTGAAAACCTACTTTTATATTTTATAAAGTAACCTAATTTTCAAATATTCATACAGTACGTATTTTTAATAAATTATTGAAGTAGTTTTAAAATAAATGTTTTAAAGTATATTTCAAATAAAGTGTTTTTAAATTATTTTAAAAATCTAGTTTTATGATTGGTGATTTCAGTGGAGATAGAAAATATTTGGGAAGGTTTATTCTGAAAAGAAAGAATGGTTTGGAAACTGTTTTCAAAGGGTTGAAAATAGAAATATATCTTGTGAAGATATTTTGAGGTTAATAAATAATTTGGGAAACTATTTGTTGTTGGATGGATGTTTGTGAATATTAATTGATAGTTAAGTCACCAACTAACAATATTGGACAAATGCGTTGATCGTTTCGAAGATACCGGGGTCGAGTTTTATTTCTCGAAAACCACTTCGATCCGGTTTGTACGTTTCGTGGAAAACGAGTTTGGATTCGAAGATGGAGCAATGAAGTGCAAGGGCTAGTTGCTACTAATCCTAAGGATATTTCCAAAATGGATGTAGTAGGAATTTAGTGCCATCGGTTCCGTTCGAACCCAGGACGGACTTGTATGGATCAATGCTTTCGTAACATCGTCAGGTAGACGATGGGCATTCTAAGGGATATGTTCTAAAAAGGTAACGCTTAGCCTCAAGCCTCATCAAATGGGAATGACTGAAAATCAGGGGTTATGCAGCAAGGCTAGGTGGGTAGCACCCAAGCAGGGTGAGGTCATCCCTGCCTAGATGTCCCTTTTATTTCGGCTTAGTGGGCAGTTGCTGATCCCAACCGCGGGGTGATCTCACTTGGGATTATCCACTAAGGGGTAGTCCCGGTCTTGTATTGCAGGGGAGCGGGCGTACTCCTCGGTACTGTGATCTAGGCCACGTACTGTGACAGGTGGTACCCCAGTGCTTAGTCATTAGTTGGATATCTATTCTCCCTACGAGCCTTGTATGAGTTTTCTTTGTATTACCCACTCTGTGGCTAGTAGCTGGAATTTAATTGTTGTAACAATTTTAGCTATTTTATAAGTATTTGTATATAGACCCTATTATAATAATAGAGGATTTCTATAAAAATTGTTTTAGCTATCGTAAGGTAAAAGCCCGACATGTTTATTTGTGGCGTGGTCTTACGAGATGCTTTTGTTTTCAAAGGATTTTGAAACTTTAGTAATCAATTGAGTGTGATTTTCTCATGCTGGTATTCCAGACTGACTCAGGTGTTATTTAACTGTAATGCTCGGATCAGACCGAGTATTATAGGATACAGGATATGATGATGTGGAGCTCAGGAGACGAGCTGGATGACGATAAGTACTTTCGTACTTGTTTTATATATATATTCCACTGTGTTGAGTAGCAGTGTATCCAGTTGTATGTTATTGATGTTGAGTTATGATTGATGTACTCTGATGATGTAATATATAAACAGATATAGTTGATTTTGAGTAAAGATCATTTATTATCTATTATATTTTATTCCGCTGCGATGGTTAGATTCTGTTGTTGTTTTCTATTTTTTTCTTCTACCTCTTCTTCTTTAACCCAAATGGTTCGTATTTCTGTACAACTTGAGTTGATTTAGGTAGAAAAGTGTTGACTCAATGGATACGGATTTGCGGGCTGTTACACAATTAAAAGGTTGATTCATTGGCGAAGTTAGCCAGCACTAGCGAAGCACAGCAAATGGGACTCATTCCTGTTCAAACTTTATCCTGGCCTAGCATTGACCAAATAAAGACAGACTTTGTGTTTGAAAACGCTCCCAGTAAGGAGTCGTGGATGACTCCGTACCGAAATTACATCGAACATGGAACGCTGCCTGAGCGCAGTATGAAAAAAGATTGATTCTTTGAAAAGCCTCGTGCTTTACCATTCAGAATGGAGTCATGTATAGAAGAGGATATTCTATTCTTCTCCTCCGATGTATCGCGCACGATTAAATTAAACGATTGTTACGTGATGTACACGAGGGAGAATGTAGCGATCACACCGGGGGGCAAGTTCTCGCTAAGAATGTACTCCGATACGGATACTATTGGCCAACTGTAAACCATGATGCGGCAGATTACACCAGAAAGTGTGATAAATGCCAGAAACATTCTCGAATTCATAGAGCCCCACCTACTGAGATAACCCAAATGGTCGGTCCATTGCCTTTTGCAGTATGGGGCTTTGATATCGTTGGCACTCTACCTTTGACCAAAGGTGGTGCGAAATACGCCATCGTCGCGGTTGATTTCTTTACCAAGTGGGCTAGAGATGAACCTCTTGCAACAATCACGATGAAGAAGGTGATCAACTTCGTAGTTCACAACATTATCTGTCGATTTGGTCTCTCGCGTACCATCATTACCGATAGCGGAGACTAGTTCGATAGTGTTGAGTTCAAGGATTTCTGCCATCGATTCCATATCCATAAGAAATTCACTACAGTTGCACACCCGCAAGCGAATGACCAAGTTGAAGTTGTTAATAAGGTTATCAAGTCAATTCTGAAGAAATGACTGGAAAAGGCCGGAGACAAGTGGGTTGATGAACTTCCTATGGCTTTATGGGCTTACCGAACGACCCGCAAGTCCGCGGTCGGACACACTCCATTTTCTCTAATCTTAGGGCTCAGAAGCCATCATTCCAGTCGAGATGGAAGTACCTTCTCACAGCATGACCTACTACGATCCAAAAACAAACGCCATATTACTTTTTGAGTCCCTGGATCTATTGGATGAGAAGCGTGAAGTGACTGATTTAAGGGCGACCGTATATCAGAGTCGAGTCTCCCGATTATACAACGCCAAGGTCCGATCACAAACCTTTCAACTTGGCTATATCGTTCTCAAGAGAATCTATCCGGTTCCTTCACACATGAACCAAATTGGGAAGGATCGTATGTGATTACACAAAATCTCGAAGATGGCACGTTCAAGTTATCGGCCATTGACGGTCTTACTCTGCCAAGAGCCTGGAACAGCGAGAGTCTCCATCACTACTACACATGACAGGCTTTATTTATTTAGTTCATTCTTTTATTAGCAATTTGTTTGTGCATTTCAAAATGTGAATTTGTAATAAGGCAACTGATTTTGCCGTATTTTCTCATTTCAGCAATAAAATGCCATCACTTCGAGCTAGAGCTGTGATTAATTGAATGTGAAATACAACCATCACGATGCATGAAGAGCTAAGCCCCGTCACGCGATGGGGTTTATTCAAATAGGGAGTGACTGTCATACGACCAGCCATTCGTTAAGTGAAACCCGAGCTCGGGGGAAAATCACTACATTAAGGCCAAAAAAGGATTGATACACGACAGTCCTTTAACTAACTCCAAAATCCCAGAGTGCAAATTGGAATGTAAACTCATGAATATGGGCTTGAAGAGGGTGACCCGTCCACCTAACGACTTCGACCGTATCCTAACCAAGTTTGAGGAGGATGGATCCATCCATCTAACGGCCTCACTTGCCAACTCAGGATGGACGTGAACCGACCATTCACGATCTTGATAAATCCATCGTTCCCAAAGTGTGAACGAAGTCCTAAAAGTTTAAACATATGTGACTAACCATATGTCATCCAACTCCAAATTCCGAAGTGCGAATTAGAGTATAAACATCAACTCTAGGTTCCCAGAGTGCGAACTAGAGTATAAACATCAACTCTAAATTCGCAGAATGCGAATTGGAGTATAAACATCAACTCTAGGTTCCTAGAGTGCGAGCCAGAGTATAAGCGTAAAATCCAAATTCCCAAAGTGTGAATTGGAGTACAAACGTCAAATCCAAGTTCCAGGAGTTCGAACTGGGTTACAAACATCGATTATCTTTGGATTCTCTGAGTGCGAACCAGGTTATCGATTGCAAACAACTCTGAGTCCTCGGAGTGCGGACAGAGTATAAACACAACTTGAGTGCAAACGACTACTCATAAACTAACCTAAGTTCCTAGAGCATGGACATGCACTTAAAACTTCAAAAGATGTGATTGACCGTCGAAATACAAATGCAGATCCTTGAAGTGCGGATGTGACCATTTATGAGTAAGCGAGCATGATTCGACCGCTCGACTCTCGCTTGTTTTAGCATCGATCTGACGATGTTAAACTCAAAGAAATAGAGACAAATTGCGATCATTGGCTAATCTTTGCAACTTAACCCTGAAAGTGGGGGTAGAACTTAAGTGTTAATCACTGGCCGAAGCAGCGCAACGTCGAAGGTCTAACTCAGTCTCCAGTTACGACTCGTGTTCGTGATTTTCAGACCTGGCAAATAAATAACAAACTCAACTTAGGAGTTGAACTCCACAAGTACACTGGACTGAGATTCAAATATTGGAACACTAAAGCATAAAAGACAGAAATAAAAGTTGAAGCCAGAAAACAAAATTTCCTTTCAACTAATTGTTAATGAAGATTCATATACAAGTTTTCCCAAAATTCCTACTAACAGGGGCCTAACCCGCATCTATACACGGCCTATGAAAGGAAAGAAAAATGCAAGTTCCTATCTACCAAAAAATGTCGCGGCCTATCTGCTCTCTTTTCTTCTTCAGCTTCCTCTTCGGTGTGGATCCACTGGATCCGCTAATGATTTTTCTTTTTGAGCTTTTGCCCTTTGGCGGATCATCTCTAGACGGAAGCATGATTTTGACATCCTCCTCCAAACTTGAATGTACGGGAATGCTTCCTGTAGGAGAGAGTCGAGGAGTTGAATCCACTACAAGGGGCGGAATGAGAACACTGGTATCAACAAGTGTTCCTCCAGGCGATATCATTTTTAGTAGGGTCGGGCCAGGCGCAGGAATTCTATCTCCCGTGCTACCACCATGTGCCGCTGCCTCCAACTCAGCATTGATCTCAGCCAATATTTCCTCTTCGTGAATAGATTAGGCTTCGCTGGGGGTAGCAGTGTTCTGTGTTGAAGAACCAGGAGCGGGCACGAGTCCACTAATGACAAATGGAAAGCCCACGAAGGGGTCACTGTGTCGACCTAGAAGCTCATTCATCTTCTGTTCATCGAAAGAAAGTGAGCCCCCCTACGTTCTTTCGATTGACATAGTCGTTGTCGTAGTGGTCGCTTTAGTAACGATGGCCTCCTACGCTTGATGTAATTCTTGGATAGTAGGAGGCGCTATCGGTGTAACTCCGGTCACTAAAGAAAGAAGAAAAGAAATTATTAGCAGGCGCTTCAAGGCAAGTTTCTTATTTCGAACACACATTAGATTTGTTCAAAGTACCTTCCTCAGTTTGGCTCACGGATGGCTGAGCGGCTTCGGAGGTGTGCTCTTTGATGAGGGATAGCTACGGCTGTTTTGGATTTTAAGCCAGGATAAACTATGGCTTGATCGCTGATATAGGCTCAGATGGAGGTGGAACAGTAATCTCAAGGCTTGTAGCATGATGCTCGACACCTGAGCCTTCCCCAATCTCCCGGTGCTGGGTGCCGAGCTTCTCCCTTTCATGTGAGATCACTGACTCATGGAGAGTCTTCATTTTGTCTTTGGTCACCAAGCGATTCTCCAGCTTGAACTCATCAAAAGATTCACCCAGATGCACCGCCTTCTCTTCCTCCACCAATTGACTCCAGGAACTATAGAGATGTGTCGAGTAGTTTTTGAGCCAAGCCAAATTCCTGTGTCTTAACGCATTGGCGTTGTAGGCTACGAAAAGGTATTCAATGTCAGCCTCCAGCTTGGACTCTGCCGTCCTCTCTTTTTCCTCCACCTCAGCATCGACCACGCGGTTTTTTTCCACCACGCATCCCTCTCACCATGAAGCACCACAGCTTAGCCACATGCCTCTTGTGCAGAAGTGTTAGCGGCATCCTCTCTTTGATGATTATGGAAAATTACGACTTAAGTCCGTTGAGCTCTTTAGGGCCACGTCTCGCTCGGTAGTGACGGTGGTGTTCCTTTGGCCCATTTCCTCCACTAAGGCGTAATGTTCTTGGCTCATCCTATCCACAGCCGAGTTGGCATCATCGGCCTTTTCAAGAGCTTCCATTTCAGATTTCCGGGAGGACTTGGCTTCAGTATTGAGCACTTGAATGATCCGGTCCTTCTGAGTGAGCTCTTTCTCCAACTTCTCAATCACAACTGCCCACTCAAAAGCCACCTTCGATGCTTTTTCACGACTTTCTTCCACTCCATATATTGGAAATAAATTTCTGCAATGCAGTCATGCACAGTGTTCTCAGCCACTGCCAGAATTCTCTTTAAATGCGGGGGGAAAATATAACCATCGAAGCTAGTATCGGGAAAATCATTCTTTAATTGAGCAAATTTAATTGCTCCTTCCCCCGTAGGCTCAACGAGGACCTGCTCTGCAATTATAGGAGCCACTACTTCAGTTCTACGTTGTTGAGTTTCGGACCTTGAAGCATAAGAAGGCTGCTTGTGTCGTGATGTTTTCAGAGGAAGCGAGACATAAACGGGAGGCTGTATAGGGTTTCTAGGTGGGGGAGAATGAGATCGAGATCGGTGTATGTACTCCATGTCTCTATCATACCGCTCCTGACTATAATACCCACGGTCATAATCCCTATCTTCCTTCTTCTCCACTGTTCATAATATGTAGAAGATCGGCAAACTTTTCAAAGACTTCCCAGTATCGAATCTCGACCACACATTGTATCTCCAAAGTAAAAGAAGAATAGAGTTAGTAATCTCTCAATGATCAACCTATGGTCAGGAATCATGTAGTGCCGTAAAGTGTGTATTATGTGCAACCCCCCGACCAACCGGAAGTGTCGACCAAGCTTGTGGAAATAGACTCGCTTAAATCTAAAGCGTGTTGAAGTTCCTCCAATCCGGCAGCATGTTGGAAGGACACGTAGTCCGGGAATGGGTTATTGGCGAGCCCTTCAAAAAGATTTTCCACGCGCGGAGGTGAAGCCTCCAAAATTCTGACTCCAAGAACGAGCGGGGAGATGACCACAGATTTCCATCTCTCGGATTTGGGACGTTTAAAAGCAGTTGCCTTGCCATTTGTTTTCCCATCGGAATCTTGAGGGGTATTAGAGATCCCGGCCGCAAGTTCATCATCGGTGGGTGTTCTCTCCGGATCAACCTCTTCGGCTATAACGAGTCGGGGCATCTTACGTTTGGCTCATTTCTTCGAGATGGACCTTAGCATTCCCTCGAGCCTAATACTTTGACTACGCTCAATCAATCCAACGATCCTTAGATTCCTATCCGTCAGAACTGAGTCAATGTTTCTCTCTCTTCGCTTGGGACTTCTTGAAGAATCCAAACTATCTCTTTGAAATGAAAGCCCTTGGGTCGTGGGATCGCAGCTGTAAACAAAAAAGTGATATAAGTTTGGCATCAATTATGATTATCTTTCTAACTACTTGAGAAGATTACAATACTTACGTCTAGATAACCATCGGCTGGCGAATCCCGAGGGATGCCGAACATAGAACCATTCCATTCTGAAGTAACTTAGCCTGGTCCAAGACCCCATTACTATTTGGCAATTGCTAACTGCTTCCAAGAATGTGAAAGAGGGGTTGTCTCCCCGGCTCATAATATTGAATAGATATCTAATTTCAATCGGGATTGGTGGTCGAAAGAGATGCTCTATGAATACGATGAACAAGCTGTTTGACAACGCATATCCGTTGGGGTGTGGTTGAGATGGAGCAATACCAAGGAAAGACAACACTTCCCTAACATACTGGTTGAACTGAAGAAGTGTCTCGGCTGCACATGCATGATGGTTGAATGTGGTATACCCTTCAGGTGGAAAGTGTGGTCTATCATTCGGACCCGGCACTATCACGTCATTTAATGAAAAACCATGCTTCAAGCATATCCGTCCCAACATGTCTTTGGAAACATTGGACGGTATCGAATCTGGCAAAGTACAGGTGAAAACAGCCCCTAGTATCTCGTCCGGGGCTGGATCTATAATGTCGGCCGCGATGGCCGGTATCCGGGGAGAGAACTCTGAACTCCCTGTTGCTGTGATCTTGAAGGTTACATAACTAACTAACTTATGAGAAATCATCATTAGACGATAACAAGCCCGTACATCCCCCAGTGTAAAGTGTGTGAAGGTGTTGTGCAGTGCAGTGCTGTATATTACTTGAAAAAATTCAACAGAGTATAAATAAACATGCAAATGAAGAGACTTCGAAATTCAACTGGAATGACCGTCATCGCTGACCGTCACAACCATGCTATCCAGATATTGCCGGTCGATCCAAGTTAAAGTTCATTATAATTTTGTTAAGTTACATTTCCATCGGCGAGCTTCAAAGGATAGTCAAATATGCTATTCTAGAGTTAAGTCCAGATATGTAGGAACGAAGCTCGTCGGAGTCAAGTGTCCAAATGTGCAAAAGTTTTCTAAATTCATCAAATTTCGGATTGGAGTCGGTCACCAAAGTTCAAGTTTGTATCGGTCACAGAGGCCTCAATTTCGTATCGATCATGTTCGAATCGATACGTTTCGTATCGATCATGATATCATATTTCGTATCGATCATGTTCGAATCGATACGTTTCATACCGATCATGATAGCATATTTCGTATCGATCATGTTCGAATCGATACGTTTCATACCGATCATGAGAGCATATTTCGTATCGATCATGTTTGAATCGATACGTTTCATACCGATCAAGAGAGCATATTTCGTATCGATCATGGTATACAACATCATATCGATCACCAGATAGTTCACTCGTATCGATCCAAAAAGCTCCATTTCGCATCGATCATCACCGGCATCTTATATCAATCACTAGAACCAGAACTTCGTATCGATCAATTTGGATCGACACGAACTTCCATTACCAATCGATACGAGACTGCTCGCCCTACCGATACGAAATCCTACCGTTTTTAGATCGATACATAAAACCCTTTCCTTCGTCGATCGGCATGAATACTCCCTTTGTGTCCATCTGTCCTTCTTCTCCAAACGGCATAAACGCCACTGCCTCCTCCTCAACCTTTCTCCGACCCAAAGCCAAGTCCAACGACGCTGGAATTGGCCATGATTTTGGGTGATTTAACGTTAAAAATCGAGTCTTGTCATTTACGCGTTGGATTCGTTCGATGGATTACCTAAATCTGGCAGTCGATTCAAGGGATTGAAAGTCTGGATCAGTTCGAGGGCACGTGAGTTATTCTTTTTCCAAGTTTTCGAAGCGATACGAAGACAAAGTAAGCACGGAAAACGAAGAAAAAATGGCTAAGTCCAGAGTATTTATATGGACTTGTGTGTGAAGGGAAAAGGAGTTTTATCTCCCGATCGACTCGACCAGTGACAACGGTTTCATTAAATCAATTCGAACAAGCCATTCGAATCCGTAAGCTAGAGCCTTCATCGAGATGAAATTGTCAACAAGGATTTTTTGAGAGTCACCAAAGATCATCGATACGAAACTATTGTTTGTATCCATTTTTTTCGACTCCGAACACAGTTCATCGATACGAACCTCGCTGTTCGAATCCACTGAGCCACAGCCTTCAAAGGCCCGCATCTTTCGATGCAAATTAACTATTCGTATCAACCAACACAAGGTCCATCGATACGAAATGCGCAATGAAGGCTATTCTAAAAGCATTGAAGTCCATAGATGCGAAAGGCTTATTCGTATCCATTATCACTCAGCCCACAATAGCACAAGTTCATCGACACGAAATTGCAACCTGATACCCACTACATTGGACTCCACCAAAGCTCGTATCTATCGATGCGAACGTTCATTTCGTATCCATCGTTGTGAATCACATCGATACTAAAATTATCTTTTAACCTTTTACATCGATCTAGGAGAGGATTGATACGGAGGGATTTTCAAAGACGGCCATCAAACGTTATTACAACTCAAATTTCACAACAGTTCCGGAGAGGATCGGTACAGAATTCGACACGAGAAAACTGACAACAACTCATGAAGGTGCAACATTAACGAGAGTCAGGTTAACATATATGCATGTATGTTGGACTATTATTCAGTTTTCAACATCCACAGGAATTGGATACTCATTTGATAATGATTACAATGACAAAAAACTAATTACTATCATAGAGAAATCAGTTACAACCGTATAGGGTACAACAGTTGACAACCAACAGTTCACATTACTAAGGAAATCAGTTAAAGATTACAACTTTCAAAGGAGAGAAAATGGTTGCCCAAAGTGAAGGTTGCAGCTTTTCAAAGCACATCATGTTTCCACAAGACGTACTTTGGGGGGCAAATGTTATCCCGCCTTTTAGCAAGGCCGAGATATCAAGCAATTGATTGAAAACCAAGGATCGCTCGTCTCGAATATCGAGTACACACAGGTTCACTATGGACGTCGATGAATTTTGTCAGAGTCCAGATCAGGCTATAATTGACAGGACACGACAAGCGAAGCCATAAAATCCAACGTTCCAAATTTCAAGTCAATCCAAGTTCATTGCTTAAGATATGATCGATGCAAGTTAAGAAGGCCGACTCATTCGTACCCATCATTTCAAATCGATCAAATTCATAACCCATTATTTTGTATCGGTCGATTTCATATCCATCAGCAGATAGTCTCACTTCGAATCGATCACCTATTTCCTACTTCGCATCCAACAACGAGCATCTGTTCATATCCATTGGGACACGCCACTTCGCATCCATCAGCTAAAGGGCCATGTTCAAATCTATTAGTTAACCTTAGTTCGTATCCATCAGGTGACCTTAGTTCGTATCCATCAAACAATCACTACTTCGTATCCATCACAATATTTGCTTGTTAATATCCATCAAGTTGAAGTAACTTTGATCGATAAAAACAAGAGCTACCTTCATCGATGCGAACAGAGCCACCTCCATCGATACGAACTATGCCACCTTCATCGATACGAACTAAACCATCTCCATCGATTCGAACAAAGCAACTGCTGTCGATACGATCAAGGCGAAAGTTTTGGAACAACTCGGTCAACTCAGTGTAAAAGATGGATCGTTCTGAAGGGTGCGCACCACGTCATCACTAGGGCACGTGCATTGATCGATTCAAAATAGATCGATTTGAATTCATCGATTCGAATTCATCATTCAAACCAAACGGCCTACCGAAGAACACGAACTCGTATCGATCATATCTCACAATCCACAAGTCTAAATGCTATGAAATTTTCACAGGAGCTTATGCACAAGCTAAAGAATGTTCACACAAAGTTTCGACTCCATTGGATAAAGTCTTGATCGATACGAATTACGTTCGTATCGATCGCGGATCTAGTCGAAACTTCATGGGATCGATCGTGTGCGCCCACCCACATGCTAGAAGGAGTCTCCCGAGATCTGAGCGAAATATCAGCCTCCTACGCCTATAAATTGAGCCCCAGGGCCTATAGAAGAAGGATTTTTTGATTCTTGAACACTCAGACTCTGCCGGATTCAACTTTGCACTCTATTATTGCTGTTGTACTCGAATTCACAACTGTAGTTCACTGTAATCCGTTCCAATCGATTGTATTCATCCAAAAAATATCAATAAAATCATCAAACTTTATAGTGGACGTACGCAACACGCCGAACCACTCTAAATTGATGTGTGTCCGTGCGTTTACATATTTGTTTTTGAAGTTTTTGTTAGATAATCCATATTTTACATTTTTATTCTTCATTTTTATCTCTTCATAGACTTTCGAAGAGTGTTGTGCCCGTTTTTGGTACAAACAGCAGTCATCCCCTGAATTATTTCCTAATGACTAAAGCGAGTTCAATGCTTTTATTTCTTTCAAATATTTTCAAATAATATTATTATTAAATTTTAAGGCTTTAAAAACAATTTTGAAAGCAACGGGATTTAAATTCTAAAATTCTTAGCTTTTGAATCCTTCTATTTACAAGTTATATTATAAATATACTTATACAATTCCATTGCCTTATTATGATAATATTCCAGAAATTTTAATATTTTTTATTGTAAACAATTCTTATTCTATTTAGATTTCAATTAATTTTAATTATTGAACACTTCATGAAATAGAGTTCACAAAGTATTTTCTTTTAGTTTAGTTCAACAAATAATCGATGTTAAATAAACATTATCATCTCCTAACGAACAATATTCATTAATAATCATTATATATATATATATATAATTAAAGTATGATTATTTCATTTACCCTCTTTTAAAACAGTATTATATCGACTTCCCTCTTTAAGTGCTTATAAACCCCTACCGACAACATGGCGTCCCATGCACCGACTAGAATTCATAAACAACTCAAAGGGTAAGTAAACACAATATAAAACATTTTATAAAACCAACAAGACATGCTTTTATATATACAAACACTCAAATAACTCATTCTAGGGTATAACTACATTATCTATAATGAGTCAATCCCTACAAAGCTAAGGTTATTGCTGAACCAAAAGTCTAATACCAACTTTGACGATCCACATTTCGAAAGGTTTAAATTGGCAAAAATCTACACATGTACAAATCAAACAATACGAAACATAAATAATCAGTGGGGTTAATTAAAAAAAATAAGAAAGAAAAAGAAAACAAACATAGAATCTCCCAACGAAATGACGAAATATAATAATCAAATAAATAGTTCATGAAGCTATTTACTATACATTTGATTATAATTTATACAACATTTATCGAGGTTATATATACAAATTTATCAGGGTTACTCAAAAATGAATTACTATTATTATCAAATGAGTTTAATATGGATTACATATACTTAAAAAGGATTATTTGTCCTGCAGAACAAATTTCTCGAATATTTATCCTACTTTATCGGAATTCAACTTTTGTCAATTTTACAATGGAAATTCAAAACATTTATTTAATATTAAAAATAAGTTTACCAAATCTTATTTATCATATAAAACATGATTGTTTAAGTTTGAAAAATCTACTTTGAATATTTAAATAAATTAAATATTCCATTTTCAAAGTGGTAAAATTATGTGTTGTTACAGTGGATTAGTTTAAGTAATATATAAGTTATCAAAGAAGAAAGAACACATAGTACATGTGTGGCGACTAATACATTCGCAGTATTCACATGTCGAGCTTCCAAGTGTCGGAAATATAGATTACTGTGGTAAAAAAAAAAAAAAGACAAAATAGAATCTCACACTGTGACGACTAATATATAATATCCAAATGATCTTTACAAAATGAAAACTTGAATATTCATACAACAATCAAAGTAAACTAACCTATCATCAGCCCGGACAGTTATAACAGCCGCCTCCTCATCAATGTTAATAGATACAAACAAGTAGTACAGTAGAAAATAAAATACATGAAGAGATCTTGGAGGCATCCAGCTCCTTTTTGGAAGCTTCATAGTGTCCATAGCTAAATTTGAAAATGTGCTCGGGTCTGATTCGAGCATTATGAGAAAATAACATCCGAATCATTTTGGTGAAACAGTGTGAGAAATGCAAATCATGCAGATTTTTAATTTTATAAAACTTTCAAAAATAAAGGTATCTCGTAAGACCACATTGTGCATAAACATGGACATGTTTTATCTTATGATAACTAAACCATTTCTATTAGAAATTCTAGTGATATTGTAGTAATGTCTAGGGTTGAAAATAAATATATAACATAGCGGGAATGGTTACATTAATTACATTCAATGGCAAATTTAGTATACAACTGAATCTATAAGGCACGTATTGGAAAATGGATTCCATCAATGACAGGGCCACTGGGGTACCGCCTGTCATAGTATATATCTAGATAAACTTCAACGGGGCTACAATCATTCAACCTCTGTGAATCATCGACCGGCCCACCACTTCCTAGATAGCACCGCATATGATCATCACCTTGGATGCCAACTTCAAAAACCCTTTCTGTGGACCCAACATATATAATTCATAAATATCGATCCAGATACAAGTGACGGTCATACCTTAATGGGAGCGAACCACATATCCCTGAAGCATATCCTCATTTTTAGTCATTTTCGAGTGTAAGGCTTGAGACTATTCATTACCTCTTTAGCAATTACCACTTGGAATGCTAACACTGCCATCCGGGCAACAATGCAATGCCAGCATTCATACATACAAGTTGTTCAGGATATGAACAGACTTAAGGCGCTACTTCTACTATATTCCTTTTGGAATCACCCTTGGGATTAGTAGCAAGTAGACATTGCACATCAAAAACCTTCATTTTCAATCTATCTTAAATTCGAATGCTTATGTTGATTCTAAGTGGTTTTCCAATAACTCATGCGTATTTGATCCCGGTCTCTCTGAATCAACAATCGATAGTTTCAAAAAAGGTTAACATTTGACAGCCGGTTATTTAACTGTCAAATGGGTTAACAACCAAATCAAATATTTAATTTTATATGGAAACCAAGCATAATTTAGCACAAATTCAACCACTAAGCTTCTTTAATTAATCCTTTCATTAACTAAAATCTCCTTTCAATCATTTGTATTGAAATACCTTTATAATAGAAGAATTCATAAACCCACTCTGCACTTTTTAATTCTTAATAAATATTCATATACTTATCTCAACGGTTAAGTATATTCAAAAATCTTAATGAAGAATTCCCCTTTTTCGAAATCATATTTAAATGGGCTAAGATAAATGTCATTTCAAACCACTTTCCTTTTTGGTGTAAGTAAATGGATCGTATGGAAGTTGGACCAAACATATCACCCCTACTTTTTGATTTCAAACTTGTATTATCCCAAGATTAAAAAATGTACTCGGATAAGTTAGTTTACTACTCTTGCCTCGACGTACATTCTTAAACTCTTATAGATAAGCCGAGTTCTCCTACCTTGAAATTTGGTGTTACGTATGAAAAGAATACTTTCCATAACACCATAAATTATGAAAATCATTTATAGAAATCAAATCTCCTATTCTTATCACATTTTTAATATTTCAGCTTACTCTATCCCTTGCCCATAAACGAAGCCTTATAAGTCAGGGCGTTGCTTGCTCCTGGCCTTGCCTTAGTTAAAACACACAGATTCTATATCCCATTGATAGAGGATAAATCTAATCATTGGATTTAGAATCAAGTATAGGACTAACAAAATTTCATAAATAACTGAATTCGTATATGGAAATAATACTTCATATACTTAACACCAATCTTTGATTTCAAATTCAAATTATCCTTTGGACAACAATGAAGCCATTCAAGTTGAAGTATTATTACCTCTTAGATCATGACTCAACAACATTCTTATCTTTTAGGATAGGTAGAAGTTTCCTCACCTCAAAGCTTGATTTTAATTATAAGATTTAATAAATTCCATATACTATTTATATCAACAAAGTATTGTAAAACAAAATTTCTTTCCACTTTTCCTAAAACCATTTACTATAAGTTACTATAACAAGAATGTTATAGTACATAAGCCTTTTTCTTTTCTCAAAAATATTGATTACAAAGAAGTTCTAGTCCATGCTTTCTTCCTCTTTATGATTCCATATAAATCTCACTTGAAAATCTTTGTTTAAAATTAGTTTGATTTGGGAAGTCAAGATTCCTCTTTTCATAGAAGTATTATTTGGTTTATTATATCAAATAATCCTTTAAATCATTTATATAAATTTCTAACCTACTTTAAACCGCTTTGAAAAAAATTAAACTTTCATCCAAATCATAACATAAAAGCCATCACCTTTAAAAGGGATTCGACATTGAAAAGTAAAGGGATTTCCTTTATATAAGCCACTTATGTAAATATCTCAAATTAAATTTTATCAATCTCAATTCCTTTTTTAACATTCTATTTTTTAAAGTACATTTTAAAAAAATTCTTAAATTATAATTCAAACTTCGTATAAAAAACATTGCTTGAGTATCTTTAAATGAAACCTAACTTTGATTTAAAAAGATAAGAATTTTCTTTATTAAATTTAAACCTCTTATTTAAAAAACTAAATAAATTTTAAAATATATATTTAAAACTTCAAACCCCTTTTTAAATACTTACAAAATTTTATAAATATATTTGAAAAGAAATTAGAAAATATTTAAAGTAGATAACCTTTTTTACTTTACTAAAATCATAGATTTCAAAAGTGCATCCATAACGACTATCGCTAGATGGATCGTAAATTTTAAAACTTTATTTTTAAATCAAATAGTTTTTAAACTCCATTTCCTTATATATTTTATACTAAAGTATAAAATATTTTACTTCAAAATATCCATAGGTTGAAGTCAATTCAAAATCTATAAGTCTATTTTTCAAATTTAGAAAGAGGCTTAGCAACTACCCTAGCGCCTCTTCAAGTGCAAATTACTTCTTTATCAACAAAAGTCAAATTTTAAGTCATATCATAATTTACACATGTAACGGTTGGGCAACCAAGTTTCCCATATACAAAGATTTCAAATACACGTAAATAGCTGAAATGCAAATCAACAATGGCGAGGAATCCCATTGCATCCCTCAAAGAAATACAAAATTTTTAAAGTGTCTTCATCGTGACATGTTCGCTACGAAGCAATTCAACTTCCTTTTTTATTCCCCTGCAAAGAATGGTTATTTATGCCATCACTTCCAAGCTGGAATCAAACATTATACACACACAAACACACTCTCACACACACACACAAATATATATATATATATATATATATATATATATATATCATTATATACAACATCAACCACAATAATTATTTTACAACATGCAACATCGTCTTTAAATTATTTTAAAGTGAGTTATCTTGCTTTTATTCTCGACCAAGGTTTGCAAAAAAGCTAGACTCTTTGCAACACCCAAACCTCTTACCATTCAATCTTAAAGCATGCTGCAAGACCTCTTATCCCCTCCATGGCTCAACCCTCTTCCTTTGCGCATGACGATGAAATAAAATGGGATTGGGTGCTTTAAGTCTTCTATTTTGAGATGTTAAATGGTGTTGCTATGTTATGGTAAGGATAAATAAAGAGTTTGGAGGAGAAATAAATTTGTTTACTATGATTTGATCTTAGGAATTTGAAGAAAGAAGAGAGTCAAGAAGAGAAATAAATGAAAAGTGAAAATGAAAAAAAATGAAAAGAAGAGGCTAAAAGTGTGCTTATAAAGAGTTGGAAAACTGGGGTAAAAGACTTCACTTACCCCTTCACCAAATGACTTAAATACCCTTTCATTACACTCACAAAATTCAACCATGGTACATCTCTCCCTAATGTCATAGCCACATTAAGCCATCCTAGGCTTCATGCTGCCATACCTTAGTACTTTATCTCCTTAATACAAGGCACAACTTAAGGAAACAAAACACTTTTTAAATCGCCTTTGAAAAGATTCTAGAAAACACTTAAGGACTTTGTTTTATTTAATTTCTTATGTACTATTTGATATTTTATTACATTTGTATAAATGTGTATGCAAATATGTGTATATGTGTGCAACAACTTTCATCAAGTCGAAAATCCAAAAAATAAATTTCGGTCATATTTGCAATTTTTCAATGAACTAATTATTTTTGTGAAAAATTTTCAAAATCAAATTTCTTATCACTAGTTACTAATTTAAAAGTGTATTATTTTATCATTAAAAACCATTAATTGGGTATTTTAAAATTAACTAAATATTCACAAATTAAAGCGATAAAATTCCAAGGTTAAGAACATGCTATAAGAAAAGCAAAGAGAATGCAAATAGTGGGAACAGAATGAATTATCCTTGCTCGAGTCTCTCTACCCTACATCTAGTACAGTAGTAATATGTAACAACTTGAAAGTTTCACATATTTGCAGTAAATAAATTATCATCCATCATTTATAATTCCCCTCCTAGTGTTGCTTTTGAATATATCTTTATATTCATGAATTCCCATACAACATGCTACTTGCTATCCAGCTCTTGGGCATGTTATTTACTAAAGATAAATTTGATGGGTAAACTCATATCAACTTATTTCCTTAATTTGACAATTTTGGTCTTTACCTCATATTATAGTTTTGTAATAAATCTATATGTTTCGGCTCATATTATAATCCTTAATATCATGATTTACTCCTTTGTATTCCCGATATCATATTTAATTCCCATAATTCTTCGTAAATAAATTACTTCTATGTGTTATCTATTGCTTTAATTCAGTATATTTTAATCCAATTTAACTGTTTTACCGTGATTTATCAATGTTGTTCCCTAAATCTAAGGTCGTATCGGATCTCATATATCCGGTTTTAGCGATATTAGTGTTTTATAATTGATCCTTACTTGCAATAATATACTATAACTTAACCCTGTGATTACAGATGTTAAGATATTTAGGTTTTCACATATAGTTATTAAGGGTTTAGCATATTCAAATAATAATGGAATTACATTTATATATATAATTAAATCATAATATTTATGACTCCAAACATGTCAAGTTGAAACCTCTATAGTTTTCAATTAACTTCCCAGTGAACTACTTTCATAGCATGAATATTCATTCCTATCCTAAATGGTTTATGGATTTATATTGCTCATATAGGTGGTTTAAGGTTTTTATCCCACTTGCTTCACCTCATTTTCGCACTCTTAACTATTTACGATCAACCATTGAATACCTAGTATTAAGCATATAACGTGTCAATAAAAGAATGTACCATACTGATTTGTATCAATGGATTGCTATATTTTTCTATAAAGTATATCGAACTCAACATGAGAACACACCAGCATTCTATGCTAAAGTCATATATTTCACATTACATGTGTTTGGACTAACAAATTTCTATATTTCATCACAAAAATATTTTGAATTATGAAATCCTTAAGGCAAGTATTTGAATTTAACTCTAAATTTGTGCTAACTAAGAACCTATATGTAATCACTCGCTTTGTATTTTCTAACATGATAAAATATCGAGCATTCCAATTTGTTCAACTCCCAATACACAATATCAAATAAAACAAATTATTACCAATAAAATATTTTTCGGAATAAAAGTATGAAAAAAGGAACATAAGAGCATTGATAAGAATCAAAAAGCAACAAGATGTTCTAGTTAAGCATAGCTTCCAACAATGATGTAGCGGCATTAGTAATGTCTTTCGACAGTGTCCTCAAAAGACCTTTCGACAAGGTCGTAAGAAACTCTTCGAAGATGGTAGTTAACACAACGACAACATCCAAAGTACTAAAAAAGATACCTCTCGAAGGCACTAGATAGCAGGCACTCTATATTTTGCGCCAAACCATTTGAAACGTCTTATTTTGGCCTTCATTCATTTCCACTAGAGAAGTATTAAACCAATTCAACCCTTTCGAAAGCATATATAGCCTTTCAAAAAGGTTAGAGCCATCCTCACCTAAGAAGGAAGAATAACGTGTCCATTACCATAGAGGCATAAGGTTTCGAATTAGATGGTGAAGAGGCTTCTGGAAGAGTCCATGTGCAACAAAGCCTCTTAGGATGTTTCGACCCGCTCGAAGCCAAAGGAGGACATGTTTTGACAGCATTGAAGGCTGACACCCAAGTCAACTTATGCGGCACATCATCATTCCAGATAAAAGCGCATCAGTAGAATTTTCAACTAGGTTGGAAGCCATCAAGCAGCACCTATCGATGAAGTCAAAAGGAAACAAAGCAAGAGAGAAGCACAGCTTCAAGTGACAACAGAAGAATAACTAAGGACCTTTCGACCAAGTCGAAAGGTATGGCTCACGAGACATTCACGAAAGTAAAAATGTTGACCATTTGACCACGTTGAAAGCTTGGAGTCGAAAGGTCCCGACCCACACCTGTAAATATGACCCTAAAGGTCAATTACGGGGGCTGATTCCTTTCGTTTCTCATTTGTATTTTCTTGAACTTGTAAACCCTAATTCTCAAATAAAATTGGGGAATTGGTCAATTTGTTCAATTGAGTTCAATAAAACAAGGATTGTGATAATTGCATTTACTTAGCAGTTAAGATTTCTTTACTTATCGTAAAAATGTCAATCAATAGTTGGCCTGATTGAAATGAGCCCTTCGACCAAGTTGGAACCCTTAGTTTCCTTATTTCCTAGAAGCCTTAGATCAAATTTATTAAATTGCAAGTGTAACCACTTTCGATCGAGTCGAAACCATTCTAGCACTGCTATACACAGCTCTCTTTAGGTCCCCTTTTTAACTACCTTAACAGTGTCGAAAGGTGATTCGACTAAAATATAACCCTGCCAATTTGAAGGATTTGCTGTAGAAGAAGTTAGATTTTTGACTATGTTGAAAGGTATTAAGGACGCTTGTTAGTCACCATTTCTAGCTTTAAAAAAGCTTGAAACTTTCATTCCTTCAAAAGGAGGTTTCGAAAGCCTTACTCCTACTTCAACTACAAATTTGAGTTGTTGACAAGTTTTCTTCTTAGCATTTTTGGCGCTAGAAGGAGGGCTTTAACCTCCGATCCCTGAACACATTCATCATAGACTGATTCAATAAAGTTGGTCGTTTGAAAGAAGAAAATTGTTAAGAGCAAGGAGTAATAACAGCAATTCAAGTGAAGAGGCTTCTTCACAGTAAACTTTAAAAGATCACATGGTCCGAAACTCTAACTTATGGAATACAAGAGTTGGGAAACCCTCAACCTTAACAAACTTGGAAAGCGATGTGATTAAGTTCCAAAATCAACGGCCATAAATTATAGTAATACAAGAATATCCTAAAAGAGCTATATCCTAGGAATTAATAAGAGTTATGGAAATAGAAGATGAAGTGCGACTTCCAAATAAGGTAAAGGATCAAGTGCTAACCCAAGAAAGACAAATAAAAGGGTACCTCGAGCAATCGAATAGCCCAGTCCAAGGAAACAGCATCAGTTGTCACAAAAATGAAACTGACCAAGAAAACTTCCAATGCTAAATAATGATGAATACGCTTAGTGAAAAGGAAATTTTTGATTCAAAAGAATATGTTATCCTGCAAAAGACTCCTTTTTTGAAGAAATAATGGCGATAAATCTCTCCACATATCCAAATTCCTTCGCTAAAGTATGATGGAACAACTGATCCAAATGACCATCTTTTCATTTTTGAAAATTGGATGAACTTAGACAATGCTCCAGAGGTGGTTCGGTGTAAATTCTTTCCCATTACTTTTCAAGGAGCAGCTATCAAATGACATAGGAGTTACTGAATGGAAACCATCTATTCTTAGGAACAATTTACTTGCAACTTCATGGCCAAATTTTCTATATTCAGAGATGCAATTATAGACTTTAGCTTATCTAGCAACCAACAGACAAAAGCCAAAGGAACTACTAGGAGAATCTTTGAACAGATTCGGCGTAGAAGCATTAAAGGCGAAAAGTTCAACTGATGGAAAAAAAGCTTATGGCAGTTTTATAAGGACTAATTTAAAAAAATCGATTCTAGAAAGTCCTTTACATCAATGGATGCAAAGATCTACAATATTTCTTTCCTCGTGCTGAGAAATTTATTCAATTAGACGAGATGCACCATGCTAAGAAAGAATTTCATAGAGAATCGAAGGAAGAGAAACCTGATTATAGGCTTCTTGAAAAATACCAAGGGAAAGTGAAAACCCGAGGGGAAGTTGAAGAAAGAATTCCAAAACAAATTATATAGTCTCAAACAAACCCCTATCCTATATTTTCGCCAAGATGAAAGGAAATGAAAATTTTACTACACCTCATAAAGTTCAGAGCAGCCCAGCGCCAAATAAAGGAGGAAGTTACTGCAAGTACCATAAAGAAAAATGGACATGAAACAGATGAATGTCGTGTCCTATTAGAGAAAAGTCAAGGCATGATCAGGGCAGGGTTCTTGCAAGAATTCATCAAAGAAACCTGAAGGACATCTTGATCAAGCTGAGAAGAAAGCAGCTCAGCAAATTCTAAATGCATATCTCTATCAAGTCATGAGTACTCATGGCATTAGCTCAACTATAAACATTCTCTTTCTCTTTTCATATCTTTTTACCTCAATTTGTATTTTCATTCTTAGATTTGTGTATTGTATTGACCATAAACTGATTAAAAATCCAATGCTATTGCAGTTAAAATAAAATTAAACCAAAGCATTAAAATACACTTAGAGAACAATGCACTCCTAGGTACTTAAGAAGGACAGCTCAGATGCCAGATATGAGGTAATTATCAATATTTTGATCAACATAATACATAGACTACCCTCTAAGAAATAGTATAGCACAGTCAAACCCAACGTCAATTTAGAGGAAAATCCATATATGCTAACTCTTTTTTAGCCAAAGATTTTAAAAGAAATTTCTCAAACATATCTTCTTAAGAAAACTATTTTCAATTACTCCACGGCCTGGGAGAAAACAAATACCTATTCGTCGAAAAAAAGATGGTTTATATGACCTATTTGAGATATTATATAGCATTAGTGAATGCATACAAAAACTTCAAACCAATCGATTTCAATATTTTAAAGTTTTCTAAGAATTATTAGCAAAGGAAAACCTATTCATGCTTTTTCAGAAAGATTTTGAAATCATCAAAAGTTTATTGAAACTCGGATTAGTGAAACTTATTCTCAACTAAAAAACTATTGGTTCATGAATCATGACCTCCTAGTCTCCTGTTTGAGATCTGTATCTCTATTATGAGAACAACAAGAAAGTTCTTGCAATAGACCATATTGAGAAAAATTCTTTTACTAAATGGATTCATGAGTCCAAACTATTTTTCAAAAGATAACTCCTTCATATACTAAGAGGGGTTAATTATAAAATTCTTTCTCTCAAAAGAGACATTTTAATTAGCCAAAAATTATTTATATGTAGATACAAATACTTAAGCCTATGTAGGCTGTTCTATAGCGCCTCCTAGATGGGAAATAAGCCCACGATGCTATTCCATGACACCACTTGCAAGAAGGGACATAAGCTTATGATTCTATTCTGTAGCATCTCCTAGAGGGAGAGATAGAAAACCTAACGTCAAAACCACCTCTTAATGAATGGGTTAGGATAGTACCCATCAGCCACCTTTTGGAGGAAGGTTAGCTCAGCCAGCATAATATCCCTTTTGCGATAAGCGAAGCCTAGTGGAGGCTCATTAAATGATGGACTAAGATGTCCAAGTTCAAGAAGAGGCTCATTAAATAGTGGACTAAGATGTCCAAGCCCATAGAAGGCACCAAATAAGAGAAGAAAGTCAGAGATATCTATAATTCAAGACAAATGTCAAAACCAAAGGGAATAAAGGGTTAAGGAAAGTTATCTATCCATCTTGAAATAAAGATGAAACCCAAGAGAGGGAGATGAACAAAAGAAAAAGAGGATAAAGTTATCCAACGCCCAAAACCGAGAATGGATAAAGGATCCAAAATCATATTCAAAACGGACAAAAAATGGAATAACAAGTCTAAGAACATCCAATGTATGAGAATTAATTTCTACATCAAAGGACTAAGAAAAATGTATCCTAAAGAGATGCTACAAGAAAAAGAATGGGTAAAAGGGATCCATAACGTGATGCTAAAGAAAAGATCTATACCAGATCTAAAGGAATGGAATAGATAGCGAATTTTGCTACAAAGATTAAAAGTAAACCTTAATTAAGAAAGAATCGAATATACCACTCTTGAATTCTCGGAAATAGGGGAATCCCATATGATAAGAGAAACAATATATTAAATGAGAAATCATAATTCCAAGTGGTTGCAAGGCTTTAAACCACTACCCAACTCTATATAGAAAAAACTCTACTAACCAATAGGTCTAGGAATTTGTTGTTTGGATTTACTGAATTTACTATGGCCAGGAAAATTTTGAATAATCTATTTGTCATATGAGATCCTGACAAGATTTTGGCTAAGATCCTAATTACGTGGACGTTTAATTCCTTTTCTTGAAAATTCCATTTTGGATTTAATCAATTCTAAACTCCTACATTGACTTTATAATGATTTATTGATTTCACCTTCCTAATTCCATCTGTGAATTTCCATAATGATTTCTTATGAAACTCTTGATTTCAGGAGTTTTGACTTTCCCTATTTCAATTAATGTTGATTTCATTTGGGAGTTTGTGAATTATGAATTTCTATATCTCTTTTTATGATGGTTTATAGATTCCATGTTCAAATTTTCCTCGTTGAATTTTCATGATACTTTTTAATCGAATTCCTGTTTTCATGGAATTTAAATTTTCCTGTTAGTGTCTTATGATGATTTGTGAATTCTTGATGTTGAGTTTCTCTCTATTGAATTTTCATAGTGATTTCTTATTAATTGCTTGATTTAATGAATTTTTGATTTCCCTGTAGAGTTTTTATAATGATTTGTAAATTTCTTGTTTCTAGTTTCCTTATTGAATTTCTATTTCCAATTTTATGAATGCTGAAGTCTCTCAACAATTCTTATGGTGACTTATGAACTTTGTATTTCTGGTTTGCTATTGAATTTTTGATGAAATTATTGGTTTTCAGGTTTACCGAATTATACTCTTTCACATGGATTTTGATGATGATTTATGGATTACGAATTCATGATTGCCTCATTGAAATTTCTATGATCTCATGTTGATTCTCTGACTTTGTGAATCCTGGATTTTCTTATTCATTTTCATGATGATTCTTGAATTTAGTGTTCTTGATTTCCGTAGTAAAATTTTAATGATCACTTAATGAACTTTTTATTTAGTAAGTTCTATAATTTTTTGATGGGTTTCCTTGATGATTTATAGATTTTGTATGCTTGAGTCCCTCTCTGGATTTTGGATGATCTCTTGTTAATTTTTTGATTTTACGGGTTGTGAATTTCCTTGTTGGTTTTAATGGTAATTTATGAATTTCATATTTCTTATTTCCTTATGGGTCTCTTATTAAATTATTAACCTTGAATTTTATGATGATTTATGGATTTTTCATTGGATTAAGAATTTGGTTTCGGTACAAAATCTTCATATCACTAAATAACATGATTATTAAACTATTACTACCTTTTTCACTAAATGAAAACTACTAACCAATAGTTTAAGGTTGAAAATAAAGGAACCTTAAAGGGGAGAACTAAGGTCATCGAGAGCACAAAATTGATGCTTACAGGTTGCAAAAGACTTAACTCAAGGAAGGAATGTTCAGGGTAAATGGTATACTTTTTTCAAAGGTTCATTTATTTGAACCGGTGTCTTCAAACTAGGTGATATTATTCTACATCCTTAAGGAACTTTAATTATGTACATTTTAGAGTATCTTTTCTGAAAATATTGCCAAATGATATCATAGACATTGACTTCATAAGTTATAGATTACTTGTTAAGGTCTCATGACAAGATTACAATCTTAGTAAAGGTTAATACCTATTTCGTTGGAAATAAAGAAGGAAGTTCCTTGGAGTCTTTGTCCTATAGGAAAAAAACTTCTTTCATACATGGGGGGGTGCTAAATTTTATCCATAAAATATTTTTCAAAATAAAAGTATGAAAGAAGGAATACACAGGCATTGATAAGAATAAAAAAGCATCCAGATGTTCTAGTTAAGCATAGCTTCCAATAATGATCTAGTGGCATCAGCAATGCCTTTCGACGGTGTCAGCAAAAGACCTTCCGACAAGGTCACAGGAAACTTTTCGAAGGCCGTAGCTAACATGCTAACAACATCCAAAGTACTCAAAAAGACACCTTTCGAAGGCCGTAGCTAACATGCTAACAACATCCAAAGTACTCAAAAAGACACCTCTCGAAGGCACTAGATACTAGATACTCTACATTTTACGCCAAACCGTACGAAACGTCTTGGCTTCGCCTTCATTCATTTCCACTAGAGAAGTATTCAGCCAATTCAACCCTTTTAAAAGCATATATAGCCTTTCGAAATGGTTGGATTTAGCCTTGCCAAAGCAAGAAGAGCTAGATGTCCATTACCATAAAGCCATAAGGTTCCGAATTAGATGGTGAAAAGGCTTTCGAAAAACTCTATGTGCAACAAAGCCTCTTAGGATGTTTAGACTCACTCAAAGCCAAAGGATGACATGTTTCGACAGCGTCGAAGGCTGACACCCTGTCAACTTATGCGACACATCATCATTCCAGATAAAAGCACAACAGTAGACCTTTTGATGAGGTTAAAAGCCATCAAGCAGCACCTATCGATGAAGTCGAATGGAAAAAAAAGCAGAAAGGATGACCTTTCGACCGCGTCAAAAGCTTGGAGTCGAAAGGTCCCTGACCACACTCATAAAGATGACCCTAGATGTCTGTTTTGGGGGACCGATTCCTTTCGCTTCTCAGTTATATTTTCTTGAGCTTGTAAACCCCAATTCTCAAATCAAATAGGTGATTTGGTCAATTTTTCAATTGAGCTCAATAAAAAGAGGATTGTGATAATTGCATTTACTTAGTAGTTCAGATTTATTTACTTATCGTAAAAATATCAGCCAGTAGTTGGCTTGATCGAAAGGACCCCTTCGACCAAGTCCAAACCCTTAGTCTCCTTATTTCCTAGAATTTTTAGTTCAAATCTATTAAATTACAAGTGTTACCCCTTTCAACCAAGTCAAAACCATTCCAGCCATGCTATCCATAGTGCTTTTTAGGTCCCCCTTTCTAACTACCTTAGCAGTGTTGAAATGTTGTTTCGACTGGAGTATAACCCTGCCAATTTGAAAGGATTTCCATTAGAAGAAGTTAGCTTGTGTTAATCACCATTTCCAGCTGTAGAAAAGCTTGAAACTTTCATTCCTTCGAAAGGAAGTTTCAAAAGCCTTACTTATACTTCAACTACAAATTTGAGGTGTTGACAAGTTTTCTTATTAATACAAATCATACACTCTCAAAGATCTATCAACATGGCGTTAGATTTAAATTTAGTGTAATGATTAATGTTCCACTCAATAATTAAAATAGTGGCAATATCCCAGCCCCGATATCCTTTGCACACTAGATTGGAATTGAAAGAGTTAATGAAGTGCTATAAGGCAACTAGGTAATTTGATTGTATATCTTGTTCAAAATAAAGTATGGTTTTATATTCGTTTATATTATTATATTACGATGTAAGTAAGGTATTTAAAACATTAAATGTATATAGTAGAATACCCATAGGAAAATTATAGTCAATCGCAGTTGCGCACATGTTCATGGCCATGAGTATGGATCAATCTAGCAACAATATAATGTATAATTTGTTTACCAAATCACATTAAATGTTCGTCAACTCCATATAAGTCTATTTCAAACAATGGGACATAGTATAGATTATATAAATAAATACTTATCCCAAAATATTCCTAATCAAGATGTTTCAAGGATGGTATGTTGGTACATCTTTTGAGACTAATGTATGTAGCACTCGCCATTCGATGGACACTGCTCTATGCATGATTGATGGGGGAACAAAGAGATTTAGTGGTATTGCCTAGGAGAAATTATGTGATATGTTATATATATAACATTGTACTCAATATTGTTCATAATAAATATGTTTGTTTTCTTATATATATTTGTTATATTATGATATAATTAATTAAGTAACCAATTTAAAGTATATTAATATAAGAAAATATATTAATACAATAAAATCCTTAAATAAAAATTTATACGATTATTGTTGCAAATAGCTGTAGTCATGGGTAATTATTCATATTATAAAATAACATTTTGTTATAAATATTCATGGTCAAAATGTTTTGAGAAATGTGTTGATTCATCAGTTAGGACCAAAGTGGGTAACGCTCTTCAAATGTTAGGTGGCATATAACGCATGGTTGTTGGGGGAACCAAAGGGTTACTTACTAGTAGTTATAGGATATCTATGGAATGACCCATCCAAGGGTTTCATGTTGGCTGATAACAACGGGACCCAAAAGGAAATCTTAGTCTAGTAATGTTATACGGTTCCCTTGGCTTGAGAATACTAAAGAACTTCAATATCGATACTCCACTTTGATTACAATTAAATCCTGGCATAACGTCCATTAAACGACTAGTTAGGTCTTAGTTGAAGAATTGGGAGTGAAGCAATATACAATAGAGAATTTGCCTCCTCAATTATATGAGGTTAGTACCACAGTCAGTTTTAGTCAACCCAAAGTCAACATTTCTTACCTGAGTAGATCGATTAATAGTAAATGTTATTATTAACCAAGAACATTGTTCATTGACTAATTAAGTTAAATGTCGATAATGTTGAAATTTTGACCAATTTCGAAATCCATACATCCTAATATAGAGTTGAGAAGATAATGTGTGTAAAATATTTTCATTATTAATACTGTTTAAGGTGATATAAAAATATGATTTTATCTAAATGATTTATAAGTGACGAATTAAGCCAAAGTAACACACCACTAGCTAAGGCGATGTGTGAATATTAATATTGGAATTATTGATATTATTACTGACTGAATTCACACCTATGATTCAGACAACCATATTCTGAATTCTCATCGAAATACCACATGATTCAATTGGTTTATAAAGTATTATAAATTCACTAAATTAACTAATATTTAAGAAGTATTAATCATTAATGTATTTGATGTTAGGGTACTATTAATAAGCGGTAGCTTATAGAAATGTTTTGGATGCTATTAGTAATTATTTATTTAATGTATACAGAAGTTATATATGTGTATATCGATATAAATACATGCATATATATAATAAATTTTATATATATTTAACTACTTCAATATGCTTTAGGATCTTTTTGACTGCATAAGAAAAAAGCATGACCGACCATAAGATAGAGAAAAATTATCTTAATATTTGATTTAGATTTAATTGGGGGATTAAGAAAGAAGGTTTGAGAGGAATGTGGAAGTTTTTATTCTCTAAATAAAAATGAGACCTTCTGCAGTAATTCAGATTTAATTTTTAATTCCTTTTTTCCCTTCTCTCTTTCATGGTCACCGCTTCTTTTTTCTTTTCTCCCATAGCCAAAATTATTTTCCCACACTAACAAACATCAAATAATGGTGGTTCATTCAAGCAGTGCAAAATCAATAGTGATTCAAGGATTATAGAAGTTTATTCCAAAATCGACGTTTCACTATTTGGCTGGATATTCATTGTACAATATCATCTCTTGTTTTTATGTATGTGGCTTATTGCAAATGTGTAAGTGCACATGTGCATGTCTTTGAATTGCCAATCGCATAAATAATTTTGTTCAATAGTTAGGATTCAAATCTATATGGTTTGAAACAATAAAAATAAGATTACAAATGAATGATATGTTTATTTTATGTGTAATATATTGCATATGCAGTATATTTTGTTCCCATTGGTTTTGAGTTATTGTATATTATAAACATTAATTAATAAATGAAATACATAATTATATATGCATGTATGTACGTTTGTATGTAATAAAATTGGTTTTATATTTTTGTACTGATTTATATTATTCATGTTAATCATTTGATATAAATTATATTTTATTCAATGTTAAATTTTATGTGTGTGTGTACAATTAATTATTAAGAGCACGTATACATTATATATATATATATATATATATATATATATATATATGCGTGTGCATTCTGTTTGGTTAAGTGGACCCGTTTCTTCGATGTGTTGGCTAGTTAAGTATAAGATGTTCTGTTTGGTTAAGGGAGAATAGTTTTCCTTGGGTTTGGTTTGGTAGATCGCAAAAATGACTTGTGATTGTTTGAGTGTTCTCTTGGGATATCAAATTTTTTCTAGATGTCTTCAGTGAAGTTAGAATTTTGTCCGCATCTGGAGATTGAGTTTTCTTATCGTCCGGGATTCGAGGAGTACTACCGGTGGTTCAGCTTAATAGTAGAATGGTTCCTAGAAATTGAGTTGGTGTAGCAGCTCAGGGTTTTGGAGAAGTTCTGAGTTTTCTTATGGATTTTTTGAACCATATTTCGGGATGTGTTGTCCAGTTTGTGCTCGTGTTCTTCTTCAGCATTCTCTTTTACTTCGAATCAGAGTTGAGCAGCGGAAGCAGTTTGGAAGTGTATCGGCTGTTCTTTTCCGGATAGGAGTAGTTGTTGTCTTCTAATGTTTGAGGAGTAGGGTTTGATCTTGATTGATCTTGAGGAGATCATTTTGTTGAGTTGATTGGTTTTGTTTGTTTCTAGAGGCATCGGCGAAGGTTGAGCTAATCAGTAAGGTTGTAGACAGCCCAGGATCGTCCGAAGAGTTTTGTGGATTTGGGACGGAGGAATTTGAATTTTGAAGTCGGAGATTTGATTGTGGATAAGTTTTCTCCGATCAAAAGTGAGCTATAAGATTGGGTAAGGCTGGAAGGCTAGCTCTGAAGTGTTTTGGATTTTTTCTGTGATCTTGAAGGTTAAGTGATTGATCTATAGGATGGAATTGCCAGTTTAGATAGTTGGGATTCAATGAGTTTCACGTATCTTTGAGTGAGTACGTGTATGATCTATCTCTGGTTGTGAAACCAGCAGTTTTGGTTGTTGAGTCAGACTCGTCTGTAGTCTGATATCTTCTCTAGTGTTATAAATATAGATGAATAGGAGTTTTTGTAGCTTCATAGTATTGATTGTTGAATTCTCTAGAGCTAGTATCCCGGTGTGTATATATATATATATATACACACACACACACACACCAGGCGAAACTCGAAGGAATTTTAACGAGAATTTTGTCTGGATAGTTAGATTTGTTTGATTGGATGAATTGGCTGTTATGGTTGTTAGCATATGTTTGATATATGCTTATGTTTTAAAATTAAATCTTTAATGAGATTATTAAATCACCGTTGTTTTAAATTTCGGGGACGAATTCTTTTAAGGGGAAGGGTTGTAACATCTCGGAATTTTTAACAATATCAATTTAATAATCTGTATTAAAATTAAATTGATATTGGTATTCTTATTAATAATAATTCAATTTGATTTAATAATCTTATTCAATAATTATTTAATTGGTTATTTTATCTTTTAAAAATAATAAATTGGTTTCTATTTATAATATAAATATATGGTTTATATTGTAAATAGATTAGTATTATTTTAATTTTAATAAATAAAGAATATTTTCTTTCTATTATTTTTAGTAATTTGGAAATTAGTTTTTATTTAATATATTAGCTTTTCAAGGTTATAAAATAAACGATCTTGGTTTAAATTAATAAATGAATCGTGATTTAAAATTCTAATAATATACCTTAATAATTTAGAAAAATTGATTTAGTTTAATATTAAGTTTTTAAAACTATTTAATAAATAAATAAATGATTTTTAAATTGTCAAGAAAAAATGTTTAAAATAAATTTGGCTTGAGTTTTAAATTTAAAATGAATTAAATTGACAAAAAGATTTTATAGCTTAATTAAATAAGTAATTATTAATATAGGGATAAATTCTTTTAAAATGATTTTTATTTAATAAAAAGATATTTATAAAAACAATATTAATAGTGTATTGTCTTTATAAGTAGATTTTGAATAAAATTTGCAATTATTATTTCAAAATTTAACTTGTATTCATAACTTGATTTTTTTTTAAATAATTGATTTTGAATTTAATTTGAATTTAAACTCCAAAGTATAAATTTTAGTTGTTTTAATTTCCATATGTATAAGCTTTATTTATAAGTACAAATTGTTTTTACTTCTTTTATAAGTTTACATACATATTAACTAACAAATTAAAATTAGGCTTATATACATAATAACTTGTAAATTAAATATTAACTACTCTAATTAAGACAAGTGTTGCATTCTTATACTTAATTAAACAAGTGTGAAAAGATTAACATAACAATGTGACAAATGTTAGGATTATGTACAAGTGTAAATTTTGTTTTAATTTTTCTTTTATTTAATTAAATCAGAAAACTACATATATATAAACTTGTATTTTCATTCATACTTGTTTTTCCCATTTCATAAATCAAAAGGAGAACTTTAAAAACACCTCTTCAAAATCAAAGAACTTCATTTTGTTTATTTCTTAAATCAAACTCTTCATATCTAAAATCAGTAACTTCTCTTCAAAAATTCTGCATATTCAATTCCTGTACAAGTCTAAAAATTAGTAAACCCTTCAAAACATCTTCATATCAAACCATTCATAAACCCTGCATGTTCAAATCTGAACATCCTCAAAACCAAAAAGCCTGCATATTTAAATTCCTCATTATCAAAAATAGGCCTGCATTCTTTTTATAAATCTGGAAATGATGGATCTGCATACATTTGGAAATGAACAAATCTGCATCTAATCAACTTCAAGTTTGAAGCCTATTCAAAAGCATCTGCATGCAAGTAGTTTTAGTCAGGAAACATGAGCATTCCTATTTCAACAGGCTTGCAACTCAATTTTTAGAAACGGATCATGCCTGCATTTTTATTCTGCAAATTTCAAAAAGGTCAAACTGAGGGTCTACTATCTTTTAAAAAAAAGAGGTGAGTAACTTTTTAAATTTAAAAGTTAAAATAGGTTACATGCTAGAATATTTGATATAAATAAGTATTGTTTGTGAAAATCTGATGTGAGGATGTAATGTGTGCATGCTATTATTATTTTTACTTTCCTGTTCTGTTTGATTTTCCAAACACAAACTTCATTAAAACACTTATCTTTTAATTAAGTTTCCGATACGAAGAAATTTATAGAGTGAAGTGGTTATTTATCTTAAGTCAATATTTAAAATTTCAAGTTAAAACATTATGCCATTGTCTCTGGAAACATATAAAATCAGTGTATGTTGATTTATTTTAAATCCATACATGTTATTTTAGTATTTCAGTATCATAAATCAATAGTATAAACTGAAGCACGATTTTTAAATCAAGTATTAGGATTTTTAGAGTAAAGTTAAAGATGCAGTTAGAGGTTGAACTAAAAATGGAATTTAAGCATTTTCTGATGATCTTTGGACTGAGGAAGCTCGGAGTTCTTCTGAGTAGTAGAGGAGGGTTTGTAGATGCTTAGAAAAATCTAGGATGGTGATATAATTTGTTAGAGAGGATACAGTTTTGAAATCTATTTTTAAACCCTAGTTTGAAAGGGGTATGAAGGATCAATCATTTCTGGATGAAGGAGTGACCGAGTGCTTCAATCTTTTGAGGGTCGGTAGTTGGTGTGTGGATGAGTTCATGGCCGGAGGGGTTGATCATCTGGTGGTCGGAGCGGCGAAAGATTGTCGTTGACAGGTTTTCAAAGGGAAACATATTTTCTGTTTCCAGGTTTTGCTTTTGGATAGTCGCTTTTGATTTCGTGATTTATTGTTCGAACTGATGGTCGCGTATGGGTGTAGGGGTGTTTCTGGGAGTAGTACGATCATCTCTAACCATCAGAGAAGGTGGTGGTCGCCGTGCATATGCACGGTGATGTAGTTTCTGATAGTTTTGGGTTTAGTTTGTTTACAGGGGAATTTTTTGGTTTTGATCGAGTTAAGTGGGTAGTTGGCTCGGGGAAGTCAGGCATAAAACTCGAAGTGATTTAGCATAAATCTCGGGTCATTCTGCATTTTCAGGTTTTTCAGAAAACCTGAGTTTAGTTTTAATTTTTTTAAAAACCTGTAGCATCTGAGTTTTATAACTTATAAATCTGAAAGTTTTGAATGTTAAGAATGTTTTAAATCTGGTATTAAACTTAAATTTTAAAATTCAAGTTAAATTTAAATATCTCGGTTTTAGATAAAAAAATAAAGTTTTAAACTTAAACTTGATTAACTACTTTGTTTTGGAAAGTAGTTTAAATCTTTTTAAAATTGAAGTTGTAAAATACGAGCAAGATTTAAAATTCAATTTAAATCTGGAAATCTTAAATCAAGTATGAACTTCAGTTTTTAAATTAAAAGAAGATTTAAATTTGAAGATTTAAACTAAATATAAATTGAAGTTATTGAAAAGTTAAAAGTTATAAATTGTTTAAACTTTGATAAGTTTAAATTAATTTCATTTTAAAACTTGCATTTAAATAAAATTAGAAAGCAAGTTCAAAAGTACTTTGTTTCAAATAAAGTTTTTTTTTAAACATAATTATGATATGTTTTATATTGAAATTAAGTTAAGATTAATGTTTAGAAATTAATTTAATTAATAAGGTAATTAAGGAATAGTTAGTTAATTTAATTAATTATTGCTTAAGGTTTAATAAATATTGATTAAGGGTTAATCAATTTAAAATTAAGATCACTAATTATATTATTTAAATTAATGATTAATGAATTATTAATTATGTAATTAAGTTTTAATCAAGGTTAATTAATTAAATAATTAGACTTTAATTAATGGATAATTAAAGATAATTTAATTTGTAATTAATCTAGGTTAATTACTTAAAGAAAATAATTAGAGAATGGTAAATGAAGGTCATTAACTAGGATTATTTAACAATTAATTAATGTGGTTAATTTTTATAATTAATTAGATTGATTAATTTAATAATAATCAATTGTGAATTGTTGAGAATAACTACTTGATGAAGTAATTAAGAAATTAATTACTTAAGTTAATTAATTGTGTTAAACGTGATTTTTTATTTTAATTAATTAAGTTTAATTAATTTTAAACACTTGAGGTTTTAAAGATAATTACTTATGTAATTTATGGATTAAATTACTTGGTGAAGTAATTGATTGATAATTATAGATTGGAATTAATTGGAGATGTCTAAGAATGAAGTAATTTGGAGTATAATTACCTAGAAATTTATCAAGGGATTAATTAAGGAATCGACTAAGGAATAATTGATTTATTTTAATGAGGTAATTAAGTTAGTTAATTACTGAGTGTGATTTATCTGGAAGGATTAATAATTATGGATTAATTACTTAAGGTGATTAATTTAGGAAGATAATAAATTAAATTAAATTAAGGATCATTAATTATTATAATTAATGATGTAATTAAAGTTGATTAATTAATCATAGATAGTTGATTAGAGGTAATTAACTAATGTACTTAATTAGGGATTAATGTAATTAATTATAGTTAATTAATTAATTGAAGTAATTAAAGGTTAATTGCTGTTTTTGTTTGAGAATAATTAATTTATGAAATTAATTAAGTATAATTACTTGAATGTAATTAAGGATAATTAATCAAGGGTGATTAATTAAGGTAATTAAATTTGAGTGATTAATTAATTGATTGTAATCAATTAAATTGTTAAGTAAGCAAGATTTATATTAGTGAAGTAATTAATTTAATTTATTTTAAATTAATTAAAGATGAAGTTATTAATTTAATTCATTTTAAATTAATTAGATGTAGAGATAGTTAATTTATTCATTTTAAATTATATTGTGATGAAATATATCATTGCTTATATTTGAATGGATGGCATTGATTGTCTTCGGTGCTTTATGATCTCAGAAATGAGATAAGTAATGTTGTGCATGAATGCTTGGATTCATTGTGATGATAACATAGATTATCTATGGTGATGGTGATATATGGATTATCTATTTTGATATTGATAATGTGGATTACCTGTTATTTAATAATGTTGATTATCAATTGTGATTTGTGAGTTATCTATCTTTGTGTATATAGATAATTGAATTGTTTTAAATTTTAAAACTACTTGGACTTAAAAGACACGCTTTGGATTTCGATGAGATCGGGATCGGCTTTCCATATTTGGATATCCGAAACCAAATCGATCCTAATTAACGATAGGTCATGAATCTCTTGTGAAGAGTGAAGACTTGAGGTGTAAGGACTATTCGTCAATATAACTCTGGAGGTGATTCCGTAATGAGTTTGACGAAAATGGTACTTACAGGTTCGAGATGGTGATTTAGAGTGCAAGGGCTATGGTCGTTGACTCTGAGGGTGATTCCAATAATGAGTGCAACGAGATAGTGCCTTCGGTTTCGTTTGAACCCGGAACGAACTTGTACGGATTAATGCTTTTAGAACATCGTCAAGTGGATGATGAGCATTCTAAGTGATGTGTTCACTAAAGGTAATTGTAGCCTCAAGCCTCATCAACCGAGAATGGCTAAAACAGGGAAGGTGCAGCAAGGCTTCGTGGGTAGCTCCCATTGGAGAGTGAGATTTACCCCTATCTAGAGGTCCCTTTTATTTCGGCTGTGTGGACAGTTTTTGAGCTCCAGCTGTCGGTGTTGTCTTGTTCGGAGATGTTCAGTAAGGAATGGTTCCGGGCTTGTGTTGCAGAGGAGCGAGCGTACTCCTCGGTACATTGATCTATGCCACGTAGTGTGACTGGCGGTACCCTAGTAGCCCTGCCATTGTATGGAATCCAAAATCTAATAAGTGCCAACCGTTTTGATTGTATCACCCACTTTTGTGGCTAGTAGTTGGAATTTAATGAATGTAACAATTTCGGCTATTTCATATTTATTTGAAAACCCTAGACCTATTATAATATCATCGGATTTCCTATCAAATGTTTTGGTTAGCGTAAGGTAAAAACTTTTTCATGTTTATGTGTGGGAAGTCTTACGTGATACCTTTCTTTTCAAAAGGTTTTTGGAAGTTAAGCAACCTTAACCTGTTACTCACACCAGACCTATGTCTGACCTGGAGTTTATCTTCTGTTTTATTAAACTCTTGGGTACTCAAATTTTTACGAGTAGCCAAGGGATTCAGGTTAGCTTTGACGAATATTGGAGGTGCAATGGAGCAGGAGGCTTCTGCGAGTAGATATATAATTTTCCGCTGTGTTGGTTTCTCTGAGTAGTTCTCTTGTATTGTTTTGAGTTGTATTACTAGACAGGGGTTTATAACTGTCTACTATGTGTTTGTGTAATCTGTGTAACTCTGATGGTGATTTGTAATATTTATGTTATTAATATAATTCATTTGTTCCGCTGTTTAGATTCTGTGTTGCTTCCTCTTTCTCTTCTTTCTTTTCTCTTTCCTATCCCTTTCTTTCTTATTGATGATGCATCATTCTGTGGAGACGGATGGCCGGTCATTACAGGGGTATCAGAGCATTACGTTGAGTGAATTCCTAGGCTCTGTAGTGGTGTCTTTCTTGAGAGAGCATATTTGTAATTTTAAATATATATATATATATATATATATATATATATATATATATTTCTACCTATCTGTTGGGTTACCTATTCAGGTTTTTCCAATATAAGTTATAAAGGTAGATGGGGTAGTGGTGTGTGTAACACGACTATCATATGTTGGAGTTTGAATGTTTAAGGTTGGAAGTGTATCTGTCGAGACTGTAGACCTAATACCGTCTCGAGTGAATTTTGTAGTAATGAAGAACTTCATTAATCTCTGGGAAACCTGTTAAGGTTCGGAGTTAATTCTTTGATGTTGGATGAGTAGTGTTTGGACCTGTTGGCTAGGCAGAAGCGAGTGATGGTATTTTGATACCTTGGAAAGTAGTAGCTACATGATGAGACGCAGAGGCAATGGATGTTCCCGAAGATGTTTACTTTGGAACAAGTAAAGGAGGTGAGTCTGCTTCAGTGTTGGGCTGTGTTCAGCCGGTATTTCTGTTTTCTTTGAGGTTCGAGTTTCTCGAAGAGCTTTGATTTGAAATTCTTTGGCATCTGTGGCAACAGTGTAACTTGGAGTGTTCTCGGTGTTGGCAAGAGATCTTCTGGCTTAGCAGTTTTCTGGGGTGGAGTTCGGAAACAATTAAGTGGACTCGTTTCTTCGATGTGTTGGCTAGTTAAGTGTAAGCTGTTCTGTTTGGTTAAGGGAGAACAGTTTTCCTTGGGTTTGGTTTGGTAGATCGCAAAAGTGGCTTGTGATTATTTGAGTGTTCTCTTGGGTTATCAGAGTTTTTCTGGATGTCTTCAGAGAAGTTAGAATTTTGTCCGCATCTGGAGATTGAGTTTTCTTATCGTCTGGGATTCCAGGAGTACTACCGGTGGTTCAGCTTAATAGTAGAATGGTTCCTAGAAATTGAATTAGTGTAGCAGCTCAGGGTTTTGGAGAAGTTCTGAGTTTTATTATGGATTTGTTGAACCATATTTTGGGATGTGTTGTCCATTTTATGCTCGTGTTCTTCTTCAGCATTCTCTTCTACTTCGAACCAGAGTTGAGCAGCGGAAGCAGTTTGGAAGTGTATCTGCTTTTCTTTTTCGGATAGGAGAAGTTGTTGTCTTCTGATATTTGAGGAGTAGGGTTTGATCTTGGTTGATCTTGAGGAGATCATTTTGTTGAGTTGATTGGTTTTGTTTGTTTCTAGAGGCATCAGCGAAGGTTAAGCTGATCAGTAAGGTTGTAGACAGCACAGGATCGTCCGAAGAGTTTTGTGGATTTGGGACAGAGGAATTTGAATTTTGAAGTCGGAGATTTGATTTTGGATAAGTTTTCTCCGATCAAAAGTGAGCTATAAGATTGGGTAAGGCTGGAAGGCTAGCTTTGAAGTGTTTTGGATTTTTTCTGTGATCTTGAAGGTTAAGTTATTGATCTACAGGATGGAATTGCCAGTTTGGATAACTGGGATTCGATGAGTTTCACGTATCTCTGAGTGAGTACGTGTATGATCTATCTCTGGTTGTGAAACCAGCAGTTCTAGAGTTTTGGTTGTTGAGTCAGACTCGTCTGTAGTCTGATATCTTGTCTAGTGTTATAGATATAGATGAATAGGAGATTTTGTAGCTTCATGGTATTGATTGTTGAATTCTCTAAAGCTTGTATCCCGGTATATATATACACACACACACACACACACACACACACACACACACCTGGGGAAACTCGAAGGAATTTTATCCAGAATTTTGTCTGGATAGTTAGATTTGTTTGATTGGATGAATTGGCTGCTATGGTTGTTAGCATATGTTTGATATATGCTTATGTTTTAAAATTAAATCTTTAATGAGATTATTAAATTACCTTTGTTTTAAATTTCGGGGACGAAATTCTTTTAAGGGGGAAGGATTGTAACATCCCGGAATTTTTAACAATATCAATTTAATAATCTGTATTAAAACTAAATTGATATTGATATTCTTGTTAATAATAATTCAATTTGATTTAATAATCTTCTTCAATAATTATTTAATTGGTTATTTTATCTTTTAAAATAATAAATTGGTTTCTATTTATAATATAAATATATGGTTTATATTGTAAATAGATTAGTATTGTTTTAATTTTAATAAATAAAGCATATTTTCTAATTTTATTATTTTAAGTAATTTGGAAATTATTTTTTATTTAATACATTAGCTTTTCAAGGTTATAAAATAAATGATCTTGGTTTAAATTAATAAATGGATCATGATTTAAAATTCTAATAATATACCTTAATAATTTGGAAAACTTGATTTAATTTAATATTAAGTTTTCAAAACTATTTAATAAGTAAATAAATGATTTTTAAATTGTCAAGAAAAAATGTTTAAAATAAATTTGGCTTGAGTTTTAAATTTAAAATGAATTAAATTGACCAAAAGATTTTATAGCTTAATTAAATTAGTAATTATTAATATATGGATAAATTCTTTTAAAATGATTTTCATTTAATAATAAGATATTTATAAGAACAATATTAATAGTGTATTGTCTTTATAAATAGATTTTGAATAAAATTTGCAATTGTTATTTCAAAATTTAACTTGTATTCATAACTTGATTTTTTTTAAATAATTGATTATGAATTTAATTTGAATTTAAATTCCAAAGTATAAATTTTAATTGTTTTAATTTCCATATGTATAAGCTTTATTTACAAGTACAAATTGTTTTTAGTTGTTTTATAAGTTTATATACATATTAACTAACAAATTAAAATTAGGCTTATATACATAATAACTTGTAAATTAAATATTAATTACTCTAAATAAGGAAAGTGTTGCATTCTTAAGCTTAATTAAACAAGTGTTAAAAGATTAACATAAGAATGTGACAAATGTTAGGATTATGTACAAGTGCAAATTTTGTTTTAATTTTTCTTTTATTTAATTAAATCTGAAATCTACATATATATAAACTTGTATTTTCATTCATACTTGTTTTTCCCATTTCCTAAATCAAAAAGATAACTTTAAAAACACTTCTTCAAAATCAAAGAACTTCATTTTGTTTATTTCTTAAATCAGACTCTTCGTATCTAAAATCAGTAACTCCTCTTCAAAAATTCTGCATATTCAATTCCTGTACAAGTCTAAAAATCAATAAACCCTTTAAAAAATCTTCATATCAAACCATTCATAAACCCTGCATGTTCAAATCTAAACATCCTCAAAATCAAAAAGCCTGCATATTAAAATTCCTCATTATCAAAAATAGGCATGCATTCTTTTTTTAAATCTAGAAATGATGGATCTGCATAGATTTGGAAATGAACAAATCTGCATCTACTCTCTGCACAACTTCAAATTTGAAGCCTGTTCAAAAGCATCTGCATGCAAGTAGTTTTAGTCAGGAAACATGAGCATTCCTATTTCAACAGTCTTTCAACTCAATTTTTAAAAAAGATCATGCCTGCATTTTTATTCTGTAAATTTCAAAAAGGTCAAACTAAGGGTCTGCTATCTTTTAAAAAAAAGAGGTGAGTAACTTTCTAAATTTAAAAGTTAAAATAGGTTGCATGCTAGAATATTTGATATAAATAAGTATTGTTTGTGAAAATCGGATGTGAGGATGTAATGTGTGCATGTTATTATTATTTTTACTTGCTTGTTCTATTTGATTTTCCAAACACAAACTTCATTAAAACACTTATCTTTTAATTAAGTTTCTGATATGAAGAAATTTATAGAGTGAAGTTGTTATTTATCTTAAGTCAATATTTAAAATTTTAAGTAAGTTAAAACTTTGTGTCATTGTCTCTGGAAACATATAAAATCAGTGTATGTTGACTTTTTTTTAAAATCCAAACATGTTATTTTAGTATTTCAGTATCATAAATCAATAGTATAAATTGAAGCATGATTTTTAAATCAAGTATTAGGACTTTTAGAGTAAAGTTAAAGATGTAGTTAGAGGTTGAACTAAAAATGGAATTAAGCATTTTCTGATGACCTTTGGACTGAGGAAGCTCGGGGTTCTTCCGAGTAGTAGAGGAGGGTTTGTAGATTCTTAGAAAAATCTTGGATGGTGATATAATTTGTTAGAGAGGATACAGTTTTGAAATCTATTTTTAAACCCTAGTTTGAAAGGGGTATGAAGGATCAATCATTTCGGGATGAAGGAGTGACTGAGTGCTTCAATCTTTTGAGGATTGGTAGTTGGTGTGTGGATGAGTTCGTGGCCGGAGGGGCTGACCATCTGGTGGTCGGATCCGCGAAAGATTGCGTTGACAGGTTTTGAAAGGGAAACCTATTTTCTGTTTCCAGGTTTTGCTTTTGGGTAGTCGTTTTTGATTTCGTGATTTATTGTTCGAATTGATGATCACGTATGGGTGTAGGGGTGTTTCTAGGAGTAGTACGATCATCTCTGATCATCAGAGAAGGCGGTGGTCACCGTGCATATGCACGGTGATGTAGTTTCTGATAGTGTTTGGGTTTAGTTTGTTTACAGGGGAAGTTTTGGTTTTGCTCGAGTTAAGTGGGTAGTTGGCTCGGGAAAGTCAAGCATAAACTCGAAGTGATTTAGCATAAGTCTCGGGTCATTCTTCATTTTCAAGTTTTTCAGAAAACCTGAGTTTAGTTTTAATTTTTTTTTAAAACCTGTAGCATCTGAGTTTTATAACTTGTAAATCTGAAACTTTTGAATGTTAAGAAAGTTTTAAACTTGGTATTAAACTTAAATTTTAAAATTCAATTTAAATTTAAATATCTCGGTTTTAAATAAAAAAATAAAGTTTTAAACTTAAACTTGATTAACTACTTTGTTTTGGAAAGTAGTTTAAATCTTTTTAAATTGAAGTTGTAAAATACAAGCAAGATTTAAAATTCAATCTAAATCTGGAAATCTTAAATCAAGTATGAACTTCAGTTTTTAAATTAAAAGAAGATTTAAATTTAAAGATTTAAACTAAATATAAAGTGAAGTTATTGAAATGTTAAAAAGTTATAAATTGTCAAACTTTGATAAGTTTAAATTAATTTCATTTTGAAACTTGCATTTAAATAAAATTTGAAAGCAAGTTCAAAATACTTTGTTTCAAATAAAGTTGTTTTTAAAACATAATTAAGATATGTTTTATGTTGAAATTAAGTTAAGATTAATGTTTTGAAATTAATTTAATTAATAAGGAAATTAAGGAATAGTTAGTTAATTTAATTAATTATTGCTTAAGGTTTAATAAATATTGATTAAGGGTTAATCAATTTAAAATTAAGATCCCTAATTAGATTATTTAAATTAATGATTAATGAATTATTAATTATGTAATTAAGTTTTAATCAAGGTTAATTAATTAAATAATTAGACTTTAATTAATGGATAATTAAAGATAATTTAATTTGTAATTAATCTAAGTTAATTACTTAATGAAAATAATTAGAGAATGGTTAATGAAGGTCATTAACCAGGATTATTTAACAATTAATTAATGTGGTTAATTTTTATAATTAATTAGATTGATTAATTTAATAATAATCAATTGTGAATTGTTGAGAATAATTACATGATGAAGTAATTAAGAAATTAATTACTTAAGGTAATTAATTGTGTTAAATATGATTTTTTATTTTAATTAACTAAGTTTAATTAATTTTAAACACTTGAGGTTTTAAAGATAATTACTTATGTAATTTATGGATTGAAAATTACTTGGTGAAGTAATTGATTGATAATTACAGATTGTAATTAATTGGAGATGTTTAAGAATGAAGTAATTTGGAGTATAATTACCTAGAAATTTATCAAGGGATTAATTAAGGAATCAACTAAGGAATAATTGATTTATTTTAATGAGGTAATTAAGTTAGTTAATTACTGAGTGTGATTTATCTGGAAGGATTAGTAATTATGGATTAATTACTTAAGGTGATTAATTTAGGAAGATAATAAATTAAATTAAATTAAGGATCATTAATTATTATAATTAATGATGTAATTAAAGTTGATTAATTATGATTAATTAATCAATGATAGTTGATTAGCGGTAATTAACTAATGTAACTAATTATGCATTAATGTAATTAATTGTAGTTAATTAATTATTTGAAGTAATTAAAGGTTAATTACTATTTTTGTTTGAGAATAATTAATTTATGAAATTAATTAAGGATAATTGCTTGAATGTAATTAAGGATAATTAATCAAGGGTGATTAATTAAGGTGATTAAATTTGAGTGATTAATTAATTGATTTTAATCAATTAAATTGTTAAGTAAGCAAGATTTATATTAGTGAAGTAATTAATTTAATTTATTTTAAATTAATTAGAGATGAAGTAATTAATTTAATTCATTTTTAATTAATTAGATGTAGAGATAGTTAATTTAATTCATTTTAAGTTAATTATATTGTGATGTAATATATCATTGCTTATATATGAATGGATGGCATTGATTGTCTTGGATGCTTTATGATCTCAGAAATGAGATAAGTAATGTTGTGCATGAATGCTTGGTTGCATTGTGATGATAACATAGATTATCTATGGTGATGGTGATATATGGATTATGTACTTTGGTATTGATAATGTGAATTACCTGTTATTTAATAATGTTGATTATCAATTGTGATTTGTGAGTTATCTATCTTTGTGTATATAGATAATTGAATTGTTTTAAACTTTAAAACTACTTGGACTTAAAATACACGCTTTGGATTTCGATGAGACCGGGATCGGCTTTCCATATTTGGATATCCGAAACCACATCGATCCAAATAAACGATAGGTCGTGAATCTCTTGTGAAGGGTGAAGACTCGAGGTGTAAGGACTATTCGTCAGTATAACTCTGGGAGTGATTCCGTGAAGAGTTTGATGAAAATAGTACTTACAGGTTCGAGATGGTGATTTTGAGTGCAAGGGACATGGTCGTTGACTCTGAGGGTGATTCCAATAATGAGTGCAACGAGATAGTGCCTTCGGTTTTGTTCGAACCCGGAACGAACTTGTATGGATTGAATGCTTTTAGAACATCGTCAAGTGGACGATGAGCATTCTAAGTGATGTGGTCACTAAAGGTAATCGTAGCCTCAAGCCTCATCAACCGAGAATGGCTAAAACAGGGGAGGTGCAGCAAGGCTTCGTGGCTAGCTCCCACTGGAGAGTGAGATTTACCCCTGTCTAGAGGTCCCTTTTATTTCGGCTGTGTGGACAGTTGTTGAGCTCCAACTGTCGGTGTTGTCTTGTTTGGAGCTGTTCAGTAAGGAATGGTTCTGGCCTTGTGTTGTAGGGGAGCGGGCGTAATCCTCGGTACGTTGATCTAGGCCACGTACTGTGACGGGCGGTACCCAGTAGCCCTGCCATTGTATGGAATCCAAAATCCAATAAGTGCTAAGGATTTTGATTGTATTACCCACTTTTGTGGCTAGTAGCTGGACTTTAATGAAAGTAACAATTTCGGCTATTTCATATTTATTTGAAAACCCTAGACCTATTATAATATCATCGGATTTCCTATCAAATGTTTTGGTTAGCGTAAGGTAAAAACTTTTTCATGTTTATATGTGGGAAGTCTTACGTGATACCTTTCTTTTCAAAAGGTTTTTGGAAGTTAAGAAACCTTAACCTGTTACTCACACCAAACCCATGTCTGACCCGGAGTTTATCTTCTGTTTTCTTAAACTCTTGGGTACTCAAATTTTTACGAATAGCCAAAGGATTCAAGTTAGCAATGACGAATATTTGGGGAGCAATGGAGCAGGAGGCTTCTGCGAGTAGATATATAATTTTCCGCTGTGTTGGTTTCTCTGAGTAGTTCTCTTGCTCTGTTTTGAGTTGTATTACTAGACAGGTGTTTATAACTGTCTAGTATGTGTTTGTGTAATTTGTGTAACTCTGTTGGTAATTGTAAACTATGTAATATTTGTGTTATTAATATAATTCATTCGTTCTGCTGTTTAGATTCTGTGTTGTTTCTTCTTTCTCTTATTTCTTTTCTCTTTTATATCCCTTTCTTTCTTATTAATGATGCTTCATTCTGTGGAGTCGGATGGCGGGTCATTATAAATATGTATATATGTTTGCTCCAAAAATGGTCACAAACCCCCAGTAGATTTTGTATGGAGAAATAAATGTAGATTATTAAACATAAAAATAGATAATGTAGCAATAAAGCAATAAGAATAAGCAAATAATAGAGACACGGCAGTTATAGTGGTTTGGTGTTGTTTGCCTACGTTTACTTTGAAGAGATAGCTTTATTAATCACTTTGTATACTACACAAAGGGATCAAATAAAAATCCTTATTTACAAAAGAATACAAAGCAACAAACAATATAAAGGACTCAAAAATGAGCAATCAAGTCTGTGTTTATAGGAAAAGACGGTGAAATATCTCCCTGAAATTCAACTGAAGGCTCTCTAGATACATATAGGCGCACAGGAGGGATCACATTGACCAGATCAGAAGGAATAGGGATCAGAATGGATCCATTTTTGTGGATTTAGGGGCTGCAATCCCTATTAAAGTTTCTTTATGCTGAAATACACTTGTCCTCCAAGTTTACACTAATTGGATCTATGGATGTCGAGTTATTGATCGATCTTTGTCGCATTGTGTTGTGTCATCGGATTTAGGCTGATCCCTCTTACTTCTTCATCTTGGGATATGATCCCTAGGGTGGAATACCTTGGGTCCTCTCTTCTTGTTCTCAAAGTTTCAAGTATATTGGACTTCTTGATTTCTATATATCAATAGTTTTCCCTTGAGTTGCATTTTTGGGCTAGATATGATACAATCCTTTTGATACGATCAGTTTTATAAGATCCCTTTCTAAGGTGAAATAATTTTCCCATAACTTGAGCATACAAACTCCACACATGATTTGAAAGTAGCCTTATGGGGCCTTCCTTATCACTCTATATTGATCTTACCCAGTTTGGGACAAAAATTAAGGATATGCACCAATTCCCTAGAGGAAGGGATAGGCACCAATCGTCTGCTTAGGAGAGGTACTAATCCATACTTAGAATATTCTGGAGAGTCTATCTCTTAATATCGGTTGTTCATCGCTTCATATCATTGCATGCACTTAATCTCTGAGCCTAATAGTCATCTCTTTAGGATATCTTCCTAGATGACCATCCAGTCTAACTTGCCCGGTCAATCTGAATATAGCCAGGCCAAAAGGTTGGATAACATTTGTCCTCCAAAGTATATCTAGTGGCATACATGACGTGCTTTGAATTGATGTCAAGTTAGGGTCATCGGAGAGGATTCCACTCTGTGTCTCAAATGGTCATTATATATCTGTTGTCGTTGAGCCACTTTGTGGAGAGTCGAATCTCTGTCTTTGATCATTGTGACGCTTGGTCGATTTCCAATAGTATAAATTCTAGATTGTATTCCATCAGTTTCTATTTGTGTCCGGTTCTAAGAGATTAGTAAGCTTTGGCTATCTGATCCAGTTTTTTCTTTGAAATCTTTAAGAGAGAATACAATTTTTGTCGATTTCAAAAATTGAATTTTTAGAATATACATGTGCATGTTCAAGTACACATCTTTTTCGTTGGCTCCCAGATGCATTTATATGCTCGTGGGTCGTCGCCAAATTTTACTGAATCAAATGCAATTACCTTGCATTTTTTTATAATGAAATAGGGGTCATAACAAGTCACTCGATGAGAAGGAAGTTCAAGTTCTACTGGGATGACGACCTCGAAGCTGTAAGCAAGGACGAATGAAGAATGGACAGTTGCGGACTTATGGGTGGTTTGATCTGCCTATAATGCTACTGGGAGGTCACTGACCCATTTACCTTCAACCTTCTCCAAATACTTCTTTAGAATGAACTATATAATTTTGTTAACAGCTTCGAATTATCCGTTAGCTTGAGTGCGAGAAATTACCATGAATTTTTCTCAATATGATACCGGTGGCAGAAGTCTTTAAATTCAGCACTGTCAACTTAGTTCCCACTATCATTTATAATTATTCGAGGAAGACCAAAAATAAAAATGATGTTTTGAACAACGAAGTTGATTACTTCGTTCATTACGATCGTGGGTTAAGGTTCAGATTCAGCCCATTTGGTGAAGTATCCGCTGCTACAGCGGCGTATTTCGCACCACCTTCAGAAATCAATAAAGAGCAGAAGATGTCAATACCCCAAGTGGAAAATGGCTATGGACTAACCATTTGAGAAATTTTCATCACCAGAGCTCTTAGAATTTTTGCAAACATCTAGCACTTATTGCACGTTTAGCATGATCGGGTGCATCTCGATTGATAGTTGGCAAGTAATACCCGTAGCAGAGTATTTTTTCTGTTAGGGTTTGCCCCTCCAGTGTGATCGCTGCATTCTTCTTCATGGACTTTTCTCAAGACTCGTTTGATTTCATCATGGGCGATACGCTGAAGCAGAGGAATTGAGAAACTCTTTCTATGCATGACTCATTCTTGGATGATGTTGCGTGAAGCTTTGCGGATGAGCTGTCATTTTCATTCGTCCATCCAAGAAGGACCCCATGTTGTAGATTACCTTCGATAGAAGTCATCCACGACTTCCATTCTGGCTCTATCTCTAAAACCCAGTCAATATCCATCTGGTTGATGCTCGGAGCATTCATTACTTCAACAAGGATCAAGCCTATTTGTTTTACATCTCAAAACTGGCCAGCTTAGCAAGTGAGTCGGCTTTCTCATTTTATTCTTCGAGGTAATGTAATGTATGATGCTCGAAGTCTACTAGTAGCTCTTGGACCCGTTCGAGATAAGAAGCATGTTATTAGCCCTTAGCCTAATAATCTGCTCGGATGTAGCATACAAATAACTAGGAATCACAAAAGATTTGTAAAGTTTTCGCCTCTATTGCTCGGGAAAGTTTGAGCCCGGCAATCAAGGTTTCATACTCAGCTTCATTATTTATTGTAGGGAAGTCGAGTTTCAGGGCGTAGCAAATTGATCATTCCCCAAGAGTCAGTAATACAACTCTGGTGCCAAGGCGGCGATCATTGGATGCTCCATCCATATACATTTTCCATCGGTTGGTCGGTTCCCCATTGCTCTTCAAAGATCGTCTGGTGCAGTGAATTCAAGTATGAAGTCCATCAATGCCCATTACTGGATAGCTCTCCAAGGGAGATAAGTGATATCAAATTGGCTTAGCTGAATATTCCATTTGAACAACCTTCCAGACATCTCAAGTCATTGTAGGACCCGTTATAACAGCTGGTCGATGTAAACGTTGATGGGTTGAGCCTAGAAGTAAGGGCGAAGCTTTCGTGACGCAATCAACAAACAATGCTCTAGCTTTTGCAGCTTCAGGTAGTTTCACTTAGCACCTGTCGATTGCTTGCTAACATAATATACCAGCCTTTGGATCTGATTGTCTTCATGTAATAGTGCCGTGCTTATGCCGTGTACCGACACCGCTAAATAGATGTACAAGTCTTTACGATCTAGTGGCTTGGATAGGATGAAAGGTCTCTCTAAGCGATCTACTAAAGCTTGAAACTCATACATGCAATCCTGCATCCATTTAAAGGTTAGGTTCTTTTCTTGATTGGGTCGAAGAATGGAATCCACTTGTTGATGGCCCTGGAGATGATTCGACTTAGGGCAGTGACCTTCCCATTTAGACTTTGTGCCTACTTGATTGTCATTGGTACCTAGATGCCTTTGATTTCTTAAATCCTCGTAGGATAAGCTTCAATTCCATGAGATTTAAGCATGAAACCTAGGAACTTCCCTACTACAACTCCGAAAGAGCATTTAAGGGATTGAGTTTCATTTACATCTTTGGTGAATATCGAATATCTCTACCAAGCCATCGATGGTTGTTTGATTTCCATGATTTACGAGCATGTCATCCACATATACTTCCATTGATCACCTTAACTGGTATTTAAATATTCGACTGACGGGCCTCCAATAAGTAGTACTAGCATTCTTAAGTTCAAATAGCATCATAAGATAGCAATCTCGGATTGGTAATGAAGATGATGTGCTTCTAGTCGAGGATGTGCACTAGGATTTGGTTAAAAGCAGGATACCCATCCATAAATGAAAGCATGTCCACCGGTTGAATAATCAACACAAGTCCGCCAACTGGTCAAAAGTTGCCTTTCGGGCTTGCCTTCTTCAGGTCTGAATAATCAACACATGTCCGCCATGTTCAATTTGCTTTTCTGCAAGTATAGGATTGAATATCCATTTCAAATAAAAGGCATCTATAACTTCCCTTATTTGGAGGCCCAACATTGACCGCTACGGATGCTATAGTCATCCACAGTTATTAATTATTGATGACCAAATGCGATAGTCTTAGATACATTGATATACCAAAAACACATGAATATGAAAAAAAATAAACTCGATTTAAAATAAATTTCTCATTTCATTATAGATAATATTTCAGATTCATTCCATAATCCCATATGTAAGCCACGTCCAGAGAAACTACTATTTATTACAAAATACGCCAAGCGCGACATATGAAGATGCCTCCTTGCTTGATCAAATTGTAAATATAGGCATTAAATAACTTTGCCTTTGCATCAAAAACACAGCAGATTCAAACAGAAAGAACTCAAATAGCTAGTTGCCTCCTCCACGTCTAAGGAAGCTTATTCATCCAAAGGAGAATCTGTAAACCTTAACTCTCAAACTACTCAAAATCAATTGAGCATCCAAGAGTTTAAGGGGAAAATACAAAATTCGAGTCGGAGAAAAAGTCTGATGTGAATAATAACCCACCATCTTGAACCGCAAAGATGTCTAGTGAGACCACGCCGCTTAGTGGAACGGGTTTTCCACTCACTAGTGTTTTAAGCCATTTTTACAATAACAATCCACAATGGTTAAGACATAACATAATAAATTGTAGCATGATGATATGAAAACATGCAATATGCTCTGGATTTCCCAACCCCATTTACCTGACTAACTGTCTCAAGTTATAGTTTCTAGGGTCACTATTAACTTACAAGTTTTCATGGGCTGACTAATAACCTGTTCCAAACATATGGACTATCTGTCTAGTTTTATAGATTTCATGGGATAACTAAGAACCTATTGGTGTGTCTACCAATAACATCAATAATCATGGTTTTCATGGGGTCACTATGAACCTATTGGACTCTCCAATAACATCTCTCCTTCATATTTTTTATGGGATTACTATGAACCTATTGAACTCTTTCAATAACTTGTTCCAGACATAGTTTTCATGAGATCACTAAGAAGCTATTGGCCCCGCCAATAACAATTTCCATCATAGTTTTCATGATCTTACTAAGAACTTTTCTAAACCAATAATACTTTGATCAGTCTTTAGGCATCCTATACAATTGTTTGTCCGACATCTTGGATGCAATTCTACTCGCACAAGAGTTAACTCAATCTATATTCACTCCTGGGTCAACCTAGCTGGGTGTTCTACCTTTAACATCCCAAAATGCAATTATGGGTTAATTATGATGTGAATATGTTTACAGAAGTATACATGATAACTAATCAAAACATAATAGCATAAAAATCTATAACTTAATTCCTTGTAATCAATTTTATAATGAAACATGGTTAATACATTTAACCCACTATCTTTAACAAGGAAAGCTTCTTCAAAAATTCCAAAGTTAAATGTTGTTTCAAAAATCTTTCATATCTCCATGGGTTTAACTTTAAAAATGAGATTGGGTTTTTTATTTGAAAATAAGGCATTGGAATAGATCCTTCGGATCATAGCGACAACATTAATCACCCTCCGTCACTATCCCCTTTGAAATCATTACTTAACATATTAGACCTTCTCTTTCGAACCAAAATCATACCTTTCAAAAGCATTGAAGCCTTCCTTTCGAAACCATTAAATTTACCTTTCGAAGGCAATTAGTTGAAATAGAATTTATGAAACGATGGCTACAAAGCGATTATCAAGTATCTCTTTCAAAATTATTGGGTTTAACATTAAATATAACCGTTGGGTCAAAGAGAACAAATGCGAAAGTTTTTCTTTCGAAACCATTACTCGTGAAAAAATGAATTAGGGAAGAGGACAGCTTCAAAACTATCCTTTCGAAACTATTGCCTTCAAAAAGAATTGATAAAAGCGGCTAAGAGGATGCTTTCGAAAGCATTGGGAATGTGACTTAAATGTTAATAAAACGAAATCCTTCCTTTCGAACTCATTGTTATAAGGGTACAAAGAAAAGTGACCAACTTGAAAGGTATAAATGCGGTAGCCAGGTATCAAATAGCTTCAAAATGCGGCAACTATCTTGAAAGCTTCTTTAAAAACAAATGCAAGTTGAATTGATTTGAATGCTAATAGAAGGAGCTTCAACCCCTTCAAAAACATCTTAAAAACAAAGGAAATTAATGTATTCCAAAGCTTATAAGAATGACTTTAATCCCTTTGAAAGCATGTCATTGACAGAAATCCTTCCGCCTTTCTGCAATACACTACGTATCAATGGCTTGATACCATGTGCGTTGGTTTCAAATGGGTGCAAAAGGTCATTGGCGGAAGTTCGGTGACGGAAGCTAGAAAATGGAAGTGAAGAAGTTGTAATTCGAAATAATCTTATTTTCATGCTTTCAAAGTAATTTCTTTTTACCTAACTTATCTAACTTGTCAAAATATGATTGGTTGGTTCTTTATCAAAGTTCTTTTCTAAAAGGCTGCCGAATTCATCAATTAACAAATGAAATAATTTTAACAAATAAGTCATTCCCCTTAACAAAACATTTAAAACATTTAAGTCCTTTAAGTTAAATAATTTAATAACCATAGAAAAACTCTTAGGGAAAATCCCCAAAAATCACAATTATTCACTTTAATATGTTTTCTAACATATGTAAATTTTAGACCTGAAAACAGTACTTGATTTCTTTAAATAACTTAAACCCAAAATTATCTGTTTCTTCCATTCAAAATTAATAATAAATTATCCATATTGGAATATTATGAAAATTTAAACCCAACTTCAAAATAATGTTTTACATAACGTATTCAAACATCATGGCCTTTGAAAATCAATTTGCACGATTTTAACCTTAAAATCAAATTATATTATCCCAGAAAAGCCTTGTTTAAATTATAATATAGCATATAAATCAAAGCATCTCATCATTCATCCATCCAAATAGTTTTAAACCTTAAACCTAAAATTAAACTTTCAAAAAGACTTATATGAGATGGTTTAAGTCATTATTCATCTTGTTTGGATAAGGAACTTGAGATCTGTTCTTCACTTTAATCTTCCTAGCTTGATTCTTAGCTTCTAATTGGTTTTGAGCTCCTCTTCTCCTAGGGTTATGGCCATCCTTGTTTCCCCTTTGTTTATATTTTTGATTTATGAAAATGCGAATGAGAATGAGGTAAGGGGCTTAAGGTTATGGGGTTTGTCTATTCCCATATTGTCCATGCCTTATTCTCCTAGGTATTTAACTTATAAACCATTTTTATAAATCCATTTAGTTAAGGTACAACCCTTATTAGATCTCAAATCTCAATTCTCCTATCACTCTAATCTCTATATTAATTTATTTAATTTATCTAAGTAGATCTCCTAAATAATGCTGTTTAAAACTAATGGTACTACAGGCTCTCCTTCTCAAAGAATTTTGCCCTCGAAATTCAGCAAGGACTAAATACTAAGCATAGAATCATCTGAAACATCTCCTAATTACCATACTAGCTTACATGACTAGCAAAATGTCCATATAAAGTAAATATAGAACAAACCCTTAAAGCAGATCAAGGTAAGTATCTCTAATCCTGTTTTCCATCTCTCAAGTACAATCCTTCTCGTTGTCGCTACACTGAACTTTCACCAACTTGACTGTCTTGTTTCTTAACCTCTTCTCATCTCTTGTTATAACCAAAAATTGTTGCTTATCAAAGGTCAGACATGGTTCTATTATTAAGTCTTCCCAGGCAGTCGTAGAAATAGCCGTCTCTGGATCATTAATATATTTAGGAAGATGAGATACATGAAATATGGACACTTGCCAAACTGCTCGGCAACTCTACCTTATGTGTGAGCATTCTGATCCTCTCTATAACTGGGAACGGTCCAATATATCTCGGTGGCAGTTTCCTTAACTTTCTAAATCGTACCACACCCTTCATCGGTGATACTTTAATGAAAACCCCATCTTTAACTGAGAAATCCAGAACCTTATGCCTCTTATATGCATAACTCTTTTTTTCTAAAGTAAGCTTCAGTTATCCTACCACGGATCAGCTCAATCTTCTCTGTTGCCTCTCTTACCAGATTTGAACCTAAAACTGATCTGTTTCCAATGTAACATGCTAGTGACATGCATGGCTTTCCATACAAAGCTTCAAAAAGGTTCCATTCATATAGTAGTTCGATAACTGTTATTATAGGAAAAATCAAATAAGTGTAGGTGATCGTCCCAAGATTTACCAAAATCTAGCACATAAGCTCTTAACAATTCTTCTAAGACTTTGTTAACTCCCTTTGTTTGCCCATCTGTCTTCGGATAGTATGCGGTACTCATCTTGAGCTTGGTACCTAAAGTCTCTTATGGACTCTTCCATAACTCACTAATAAATAAGGAGTCTCTGTCACTTACTATGCTACTAGTAATTCCATGCAGTCTAGCTATGTTCTTTATAAACAATTTAACTAAAATAGATGTCGTCCTGGTTGACTTAACTGGAATGAAATGGGCACTCTTGGTTAACCTGTCCACTATGACCTATATACTTTCATTTGCTTGATTTGACCTTGCAACCCATCTATAAAATCCATGGATATCGAATCTTATTTCCAAACTGGCATCTCCAAAGGTTGAAGCAGCCCACTCGGCTTCTAATGTTCGGCCTTCACTTATTGACAGTTCACACACTTTTTTACCCATAATCCAACATCCTTCTTTATACCTTCCCAGTAGAAACTTCTCTTCATATCTTGATACATTTTAGTTCCGCAGGATGAATCGTTAATTTTGATCGATCGAATTCCCTAAGAAATTCTCTCCTTAAGTCCCCAACATTTGGAACACACAACTATCCCTTCTTTCTCAATTATCCCCTCATCAATCTCGATTACGACCTCTTGCCTTCTAACCTTCTCAGCTAATAGTGGATCCTCTTTCTGTTTAGAACCAATACTTTTGATCAGTACTGGTCAAGCAGGATAACATGGTAGTGCTCTGACTAGAACTAGCAGTTGATCTTAACTGCACATTACAAGTAGTCGAAGCCTCTAAGTCCTTCCATTCTATTAACATAGCTAACATCACATTCTGATGTTTTCTATTAAGTGCATCTACTACTTTTTTTTCTTTTCCAAGTGCACACTCAATACCAAAAACATTAGCTGCTAGAAACTCTAGCCAGCTCTGCTGCCTCATATTCAACTCCTTCTGAGAGAATAAATACCTTATGGACTTATGATCTATGTATAACTCAAATATCTCCCCTAAGAGGTAATGTCTCCATACTTTCAATGCCGAGATCACAACAGCCAACTCTAGATCACATGTAGAATATCTTAGTTCATGCAGTCTAATCTGTCATGAAGCATAGGAAGAAGCTTTACCTTTCTGCATCAACATAGCCTCTAATCTAGCTCCACATGCATCGACATAAACTACTAATCCTTGGTTCCCGTTTGGAACTACTAACACATGTGTGTTGGTCAACAGATGCTTTCACTTAAGGAATGCTTCTCCTCATTTGTCTAACCAAATAAACTTCATGTCCTTTCTAGTTAGCTTAGTCAAATGCGTTGTTATCCACGAGAAATCCTTAATGAATCTACTGTAATAGCCGGCGAGTCCAAGAAAACTTCTGATCTCAATCACTGTCTCTAGTCTCTTCTAGTTGTTAACAGCTTCGACCTTATCCAGATCAACCGGATCAACTAACAAACCCTTATCAGAAACCACGTGACTAAGAAACTTAACTTCTTTCTTCCAGAAATGACACTTCGGAAATTTCACTTTCAGTTGATGTTGCCTCGGCATCTCAAGCACTACTCTAGGATGAAATTCAAGCTCTATTTCATCCTTAGAGTATACTATAATATCATCTATGAATACCAATGTGAACCTATCCAAGTGCTCTTGGAACACTGGGTTCACCAAATCTATGAAGAAAGTTGGTGCATTCATTAACCCGAATGGCATTACTAACCACTTATACGAACCATACCTAGTCCGAAATGTCATCAATGGAATACTGTCCTTTGCCACTCTTAGCTGATGGAAACTTGTCACCAAATCAAATTGGAAAAATAATCTGGCTCCACACTCAACTGAACAAATAAATCATTGATTCTCAGCAAAGGATACTTATTTTTGATTGTCTTTTCATTCAACTTACGATAGTTGATACACATCCTTAACGGCCAATTCGGTTTCTTCATGGACACCGTGGCCGCTCTTCAAGGTGAACTTCTTGGCCTAATGAAATTATTTCTTTCAAAATCCACTAGCTGCACCTTCAATTCCTTCATCTCGGTAAGTGTCATCCTGTTATGTGGTCTACTTACAGGTTCTGCACCTAGAATAAGACCTATCCATAACTTAATGGCTCGCTTCGGTGGCCGTCCTGTGATTGGCCAAAAAACATCTACAAACTCTCTTGCTGTAGAAACCTAATTCAACTCTCTACTTCCATTGCATTCAGCAAAGCACAAGTAATTGATTCTAACTTATCCACCAACTATATAAATCGGTTATAACTAGTGGGGTGTCTTAGTTATATTTTCCTATCTTGGTAAAATATCCTAGCATCATATTTATCTAACCAATCCATACGCAAAATGATCACAAAGCCTATGAAACCAAACACATAAAAACTGCATGCAAACTTATAACTAATAATTCAAGTTCTAAATGTCACATCGCAGCCCCAAATTTGCATGCTCTCATGTCGAATTCACAACCTTAAGGAAGTAACATGGTATAAGGGTTGCAAACATAACTTATCTTGAGATATAAATGAATGTGATGCACCAGTATTAAATGCTATCCTAACTGGTATACTATGAATCAAAAGTGTACTTCCATCACAGTCTTTCCCTTCTTAGTAGCAGTTGGTCTAGAAGAAGACAATCTCAAAGCAAAAAAACCTTTCCCTTTTCCGCTCTGACTGGTTCTAGACACTAATTCTTGTAATATTCAATCTGGTCATAGTTGAAGCACTTCACTCCTTTCTTTTCTATGACCTTCTTCCCTTTTCCAGTTCGACATTCATGAGCATAATGTTCTTTCATATCGCACTTGTAGCAAACTATATCGGCCTTTCCTTTCTTGTCAGCTCCTTCCTAAGCTCCTTTCTTCTTAAAGAATTTCCTCTTCTTGCCCTAAGAATCTTGGCTTCCACCCTACTTCTCCTTTCCATAAGTAGAAAGCATCTCTTTATTCCTGATTTCCATTTCCACTACAACTGTACTTGGATCGCGGAGATGTGACATAGTCACTATAGCAATCTTACATCTTAACCCTCGAATAAACTTATCATTCCTTTTAATGATGATGTCAATGATAGCATATTCGTATTTGGACAACTCATCAAACATTGAAGCATAATCAATTACCGACATCTAACCTTGCACTAAGTCCATGAACTTTCTCGGTAAATACTGACTTAGAAACTTCAAATAAGAACCTCTCTTCCAATCTACTTTGAAATTCTAGCCAAGTCAATTCTTCATCAGGAACTCCCATGGTAACATTATTCTACCAGTATAAAGCAGCTCCCTGCAATTATCGTGAAGCAAATCTCCTTTTCTGCTCATCATCTCATACCAAGTCAGCGAAAATCTTTCACGGTTCAATCACCAGTTTTCTACTTCGATAGCAACCTCTATTCCTAAAAACGACATCCCACCAAGACTAATGTAATCTTTGATCAGCTTTGCACAGTTATTGCCAAATAGGGCTATGGGATTAGCTCCTCCAATATTTATAGCATTTCCCCCAGCTACTCCTGCAGCTTCTGTAGCTTGCATCATATTGATGAAGAACTGATATATCATCCCCATATCTACCAGTGGTGTTCCAGCACTTAAATTGGCATTTGTGTTTAGATTTGAATTTACCTGTCGACCCAGATTCATTCTAGTATTAGGTCGAGCATTTTCTTTAGTTGTGGTGTTTCCTCCTGCAAGATTTCCTCTTACGTTTCATGCCTCCATACTTTCCTTTCTTGTAAATCTCCATACAAGCCTTAGTAAGATACAAAAGAACGGTCTGAGAGAGAGGGGAACACGTACTTATAGATGTATATATAACAAATGCAAGTACATCATTATAGCGTTAACCTAAACCCCACTCTCACTTTCTGATTCATTAGATTATGTTTTGAAAATCTTTTAGGTTCAAATTTCTTTTAAATTTACATAAATATATGCTTTCATACCAACTTGTAACATCCTCCATTTGGAGGCTCAAAACTAACCGCAATAGATGATGTAGTCATCCATAGTTATTAATTCTTGGTGACCAAATATGGTAATGTTAGATACATTGATATACCAAAAAACATGAATATAAGAAAATTTTAAACTTTATTTTGAAACAAATTTCTCATTTCATTACAAATAGCATTTTAGATTCATTACATAATCCTATATATAATCACATGCAGAGAAATTACACTTTATTACAAAATACGCCAAGAGCGACAAATGAAGTTGCACCCTTAGTCAATCAGAGTCTAAATATAGGCACTACCATTGCGTCAAAAACACGACGGAATCAAACAAAAAAAACTCCTAATAGCTAGCTTGCCTTCTGCACATCTTCGGAAGCTTATTCGTCTGAAGGAGAATCTGAAAACCTTAACACTCAAACTACTCAAAATCAATTGATCACTCGAGAGTTTAAGGAGAGAACAACAACTTCAAGTTAGATAAAAAGTCTAGGGTGAATAATAACCTTACCATCTCTAACCATATAGATATCCAGTGAGACCACGTTTCTTAGCAGAACAGGTTTTCCCTTCACTAGTATCTTAACCCAGTTTTACAATAACCATATACTATGAACCTGCATCCATAATGATTAATACATAACATAATAAAATGTATCATGATGGTATGCAAACATGCAATATGCTCTGGATTTCCCATCCTCATTTACCTGACTACATATTTCAAGTTATAGTTTCTAGGATCCCTATTAGTTTTCATGGGCTGACTAATAACCTGTTCCAAATTTATGGACCATCAGTCTGGTTTCATTGTTTTCATAAGATCAGTAAGAACCTATTGGTGCCTTCCAATAACATTAATAATCATAGTTTTCATAGGGTCACTATGAACTTATTGGATTCTCTAATAACATCTCTCTTGTCATAGTTTTTTTGGGATTACTATGAACCTATTGAACTCTACCATAACTTGTTCCGGATACAGTTTTCATGAGATCATTAAGAACCTATTGGCCCCTGGCAATAACAATTTCCATATATAGTTTTCATGGTCTTACTAAGAACCTGTCTAAAACAATAATCCTTTGATCAGTCTTTGGGCATCCTATACACTAGTCTGTTTGATCTTCGGGATGCAATTCTACTCGCACAAGAGTTTACTTAAGGTATATTCACTATTGGGTTAACCTAGCTAGGTATTCTACCTTTAACATCCCAAAATGTTATTATGGGTTAATTTTGATGAGAGTATGTTTACAGAAGCATACATGATAACTGTTAAAATATAATAGCATAAACATTTATAATTTAATTCCTTGTAATCATTTTTCTAATGAAACATGGTTAATACATTTAACCCAATATCTTTAACAAGGAAAGCTTCTTCAAAAATTTCGAAGTTAAATGCCACTTCAAAACTCTTTCATATTTCAATGGGCTTAACTTTAAAAATGAGATTGGGTTTCTTATTTGAAAAATAAGGCATTTGAATAGATCCTTCGGATCACTATGACTACATGAGTCACCCTCCATCACTATCCTTTCGAAAGAATTACTGAAAATCTTAAACCTTCTCTTTCAAATCAAAAAATCATACCTTTCAAAATCATTGAAGCCATCCTTTCGAAACCATTAGAACTTACCATTCGAAGGCATCTAGTTGAAGTAGAATTTATGATAGCATAGCTTCAGAACCATTATTAAGTATCTCTTTAGAAATTATTGGGTTTAAAATTAAATATAATTGTTGGTTCAAAGAGAAAAATGCAAAAAATTTGATTTCGAAAGCATTAATCGAAAAAAAAGAATGAGGGAAGAGGACAACTTCGAAACCATCCTTTCGAAACTATTTCCTCTAAAAAAATAATAAAAGCAGCTAAGAGGACCCTTTCAAAGCATTAGGAATGCGGCTTCAATGTTACTAGAACGAAAGCCTTTCTTTCAAACTCATTGTCATAAGGCTATAAAGAAAAGAGACCAATTCAAAAGGTATAAATGCGGTAGCGAGGTATCAAATAGCTTCAAAATGCGGCAACTATCTCGAAGTAGGTTCAACCCCATCGAAATCATCTTTTAAAAACAAACGCAAGTAATGTATTCGAAAGCTTATAAGAATGACTTCAACCCCTTCGAAAGCATGCCTTCGACACAGTCCCTTTCGCCTTTTTCCAATACACTACGTATCAATGGCTTGATACTTTGTGCATTGGTTTCGAATTGGTGCAAAAGGTCATTAGCAGAAGTTTGGTGACAGAAGCTAGAAAATGGAAATGAATGTTATAATTTGAAGAAAAACTAAATTTTGTGCCTTTCAAAGTACTTTCATTTTACCAAACTTACCTAATTTGTTAGAATAATTGGTTGCCAGTTCTTTGTCAGAAATTCATTTCTAAAAGGCTGTTGAATTCATCGATTAACAAATGAAATTATTTTAACAAATAATACATTCTCCTAAACAAAACATTTAGAATATTTAAGTCCTCTAACTTAAATAATTTAATAACCATAGAAAAAAATCTTAGGAAAAATCTTCAAAAATCACAAATATTCACTTTTAATATGTTTTCTTACATACAAAAATTTTAGGCCTAAAAACAATAATTGATTGCCTTAAATAATTTAAACCAAAAATTATCTAATTCTTCTATTCAAAATTCATAATAAATTATCCATAGCTTGGAATATTATGAAAATTAAACCCATCTCCAAAATAATGTTTTACATAACATATTCAAACATCATGGCCTTTGAAAATCAATTTACATGCTTTTACCTTAAAATCAAATTGTAATATCGCACAATTCCATGTTTAAATTATAACATGGCGTATAAATCAAAGCATCTCACCATTCATCCATGCAAACAGTTTTAAACCCTAAAACTAAAATTAAACAGTTTTAAGCCTCTAATTAATTTTGAGCTCCTCTTCTCCTATGGTTATGGTCGGTCTTTTTTCTCTGTAGTTTTTGATTTACGAAAATGTGAATGAGAATGAGGTAAGGGGTTCAGGGGTTATAGGGTTCGACTATTCCTATATTGCCCTTGCCTTATTTTCTTAGGTATAACTTATAGCTCATTTTTATAAATCCATTTAGTTAAGTCACGACCCTAATTAGATCTCAAATCTCAGTTCCCTTATCACTCTAATGTCTACATTATTTTATTTATCTAATTAAATCTTCTGAATAAAGCTATTTTAAGTTAGGGGTGTTACAGCGTCACAGATAAGCCCACTGCCTTTGAGTTTATCCTCCTTCTCTTTTAGTGCAGTAGATCTTTGCAGAGCCATGCCGAATCATTTCTATTTCTCAATGACATGTCGTATATGGCTTGCATACTTGAACTAACATATGGCCTAAAATTGGATGTCTACCACTTCAGACTTGAGTAGATTAACATATCTGTACCTATTCGGATTGTAACACCCGCCCTGAATGAACTTGAATACGAACATTAGATTCCTGTATGCAGATAGTCGATCCTTGAGTTCAACATAACAGTTTCTGTAACAATCAATGTGAAATCTGGTTAGGACATTCAATGGTGACGGTCACTCCGGTCAAATCATAAAATCTAGTCATGAGATGTTGAGTTTGGTAGTGACGGGTTCGAAATGCTTTTAGCGGTTATCTATGATGTTTGAAGATCAAGCTTAAAGGAGCTTTGAGTCAAACACTAGTTGAGTTTAGTCGTGTGTAGCATACGGCCACATAGTAAGCTTTTGCTTTGAATTTGAATCTGCTTGTATATTTGAATAATGCGCTTTCCTCTTAATGTACTCACGATCTGTTGCTCATTGTTCAAGTTAGAGTGATGGTTACTTGCCTATGATCTTGAGCATTGATTTAAAGATTCTATCTCTTGCCATCATTTCGGTTCTGGCCTTGAGTCGTTGTAAACACTAGGCTTGAGTCATGGTATTAAGCTGTTGAAGCCATCTTCTGGATGATCAAACTTCTGCCCTCGGTCTTGGGTTAGTAGATGTACCGCGTGGATGGTCGAGTCTCATCCTAGTCATGCTTTTACATCCACCAAATCTTTGAATGCTTAGAGTTGATTAATGAATGGTTGGTTCACATTCATCTTATTTCTCACTCATGACCCCAAGCCTGGGGCATATGTCGATATGTGAAACGAAGCCATGCCCACTTTAGCTTTATACTTTTTCATGTTGAATCAAGGGATCGGGTTAGTTGATAGAAGGTTGAGTCATGCCTATCCTGGATTGTATTCTGGTTTTTCCTTCCGGAGGAATACTTCGATGCACCATCAAATTTCAAGCATGAGTTGGGTATGGGGCGGTCAATCACGTCCACTTTTGATGCAAATGTTGTCAGGCGAAGACTAAAGAGTAGATGGTCAAGTCACATCCAATCAGTGATTGATGCTCTCCCCGTCGGACTAAGAGCAAGGATCAGTGTGCGGACGATTGAGGCACATATGTTTCGTATTACTCTTCTGGTCAGATCATGGTAAGAGTCAATGAATGAGTGGTCACGTCGCATTCATTCAGAGATGGACGATCAGTCACATCCATTTTGATTCATATTCTCCTTTAAATCTAGGGATAGATTTGGCTTAGGCATAATCCGGTCATGGTAATCCGGTTTCATACTCCTCTTGATGAATCAAAGTAGGATACGAGAGAATTAATGATCAAGTTACAATCATTTGTGGTTTATTCTCCTACATGCATTCTATTGATTGGAGTTTTTCGAAGGACATCCAAGTCATATCCATTTTGTTTGGCATGGGTCGATTTTGCCCGTCAACCCAACGGCATGATATGGAATGCTTGGATCGACATTTCATGTCGACCCATTGGTACGATATAGTCGGTCACGCATAACTTTGGACATCATTTCGATTGTTTCATATTAAGGCCTCTTTGCCATCGTTGCCCTAAGCTATAAAGATCACCAAGCCGGAGCTGTAGTGAGATGTCCTATTCAGCTTTTACCATCCCCATTCTTGGGTTAACAGAATTAGCTCGTGCATGGTCAATTCCACCATAGCGTGTTTATACTTCTCCTATCGAGTCTAGGTTGGAGTATGGAATTGTGAGTGGTCGAACCGCACTCGTCTATTTGTTTATACTCATATCCACACTTAGGGTATAAGAGTTTGTTGGCAGGTGGTCGAATCATACCCGGTTTATGTGTATACCCCAGTCCATACCGGGGGGGACCAGAGTTGATCGTTGGATGACCGAACCGCGTCTATCTTTTCTTTGTGTTTATACTATGTTTCACACTAGAGGTAGAGTTATTCGATGGACCGTTCATCACACCCATTTGATGTTTATACTCCAGTCAGTGGTTTAGGGACCAGAGTTAGCCAATGGATGGCCGAACCATATCCATCTTTTTAAGTTTATATTCCGGTCCATGCTCCGGGGACCAAATTTTTATGATGGGTGGTTAGTCATACCCAATTTTCATTTATACTCCATCTTTTAGGTTATGGTAAGAGTTGCAAAATTAATAGTTGAGTCATGTTCGTTCAGGGGAATGAAATCTACGCCCAGTATCGAGGACAAAAGTTGGCGAATGGACAGTTGATTCATGTCCACTTGGTGATTAAACAATGGATGGTCGGACCACATCCATAGTTCATGCTTGGGTTAGACGGTCATGTCTCATCCAATTTGCTTTGTACTTCTCCCGGCAATGAATGGGAGAGAGTTGAGTCCTATTCCTATATCGCGGGCGCAAGTTGATGAATAGGCAGTCGATCACGCCTACGTTAAGTCGAATTCCTAGACTACCTCCTATGTCCAGGGTAGGAGTTAACATGGGTATAGTCAAATCACGTCCACTTTAGTTAGACCATGATCTTCATGAGCTTCGAGAGAGGCATAAGTATTTTGGTGAACTTCAAGTATAAGCCGAAAGTGGATAGTTGAGTCGCATCCACTCTAAGTGTTACTCCGGTCTTTAAGTCATGTATGGAGGTTGATGAGGGACGGTCAATCATGTCCACTTTATATAGGATTATGACCTTATCGGCTCTAAGTAAGGCATAGATATTCTATCCGAAATGAAGCACGGAGTAGGAAGTGGATGGTTGAGTCACACTCACTTTCCATTTCGAGTCCTTACTCCTAGGTCATGGGCATATGGTAGCTGATGAGCAGTTGAATCATACTCATCTTGATGATCCTCCAAAGGTCCGTTCATGGTTCATGGAGTTTGGTTGGTGCGCCCTCTAAGTACTTGGTCGCCCGCATCGTTTGAAAGTAGTTTAGTTTAAGTTGGTAGTAGTTCACAACATAATTGAAATTGAAATAAATCATATGGATAAGTGAAGCGGCATCGTATGCTCGTTATTCTACTTTGCCCCAGCCCTTCTCAAATGGAAGTCGACCGTAGGTGGTCCAATTGATAATGAGAGTTCTTTATTGATAGGGGTAACATGTTCCCTACCTCCCACTCTAGGGGTCTTGCATATATTTTGAAACTTTCCTTTTCGGATCAACTTTTCTATCACATCTCAGAGGTGTCTACAATCCCCGATGTTATGACCATGTGTATCTTGAAATATACAATATTCCTCGGATTTCTTCTATGTTCCGGTGGACTCTCTCGACGTTGGTTTCCAATACTGCTCCAAGTCATGAGTCTTCAAGTAAACATTTTCAATTGAATCAACTAGAGTATATGAGTCGATTTTTAGATTTTTGGGTCGTCTTCTAGAACCTGAGTCATCGTCTAAGGCCTCAATGCTGCCCTCGCATTGAATTCCTCCATCCAATGGGCCTACAACGTTCTTTCTCCTATTCTACTCTACCTCCTCCTTGCTTAGGTTCACTTTGCAACAGAAATGATCCGAGGTCCTAGGAGGCTTTTTAGCTTACCAATCGCTAAAGTCGGTCTTGGGGTTGGTTCCTCTTATCAACGCTATCAATATGATATTTTCACTAGGATTGCTCACTTTAGTGATGATGACATTGAATCTCTATAGGAAGTCTTAAGGAAAATCGCTTGATGTTTAGAGTAAATTGGATATTGACATTATATCCTTGGTGTGAGTCTTATGCATCTTGAATGGCCCAACAAACTTCTGATCCGGTTGATCGGATGAGACGATGAACCTAGGTGGTAACTATGTAAAACTAGTGATAATTATTTCTTCAAGGAATATAGTAAAACATCTACATTCGATGGCATCCATCACTCTGGTGAGATTCATATGCCACTCATACTTTATGGGATGCTGTCGTGGGTAAATATTCACAGTATACGCTTGGATGGTCAGCATATTGAATCTCCTTGGATAATCGGCATATCGAACGACTTCAATGAATAGTTTTCAACTTGGGAAGATGCTCCAATCTTCTTCATTCCATTCCGTTTTCAAGCTACAGATGCCTGTAATGCTTATGAATGTTGTATGCATGATTGTCCAATGTTTAATGGTTGAGAACACCGATCGAATGGCGAATCAGCTATAATGGAGTCGTGGATTAGTGAAGATCCCCAAACCTTCACCCAAATAGGGTGCGATCCATATAAGGCAGTAAGGAAGGCCTCTTGAGGTTGCACATTAATTTTCACGTCATTTGGAGTGCTTATGCCCGAGTTATGACCAAAACAAGATGGACTGGTATTAACAGATTGGTGATAAGTTAATTGGAGTCTAACTCGCAAAATTTGCTATATGCTTTGAGTCAGCCCCTGGTTCACTTGGAGTTGCTGACTTTGAAGTGCGGGGTTGATGGAAAGCGGTGCTTGGAGTCGTCTTGGTGTTTGCTTGGAGAAAATCTTGGTTTTACCCGAGTTTAACCTTGGGCCAGAATTTCCTAGGTTTGCTTCGGGAAGAATGTGTGATTACCTGAGTTTGACTTTGGATTGGATCATATAGGTATTCTTTGAGTTATATAAGTGATTATTTCATGCTCAACTTCGAATTACCCTTGAAGGGAGTTTTTCGATAATTGTTTCGACAATCTTTGATAGTTTTGACAACTACAAATCATGACTTGATGATGAGGGATCCATAATGGTAAGTGCTGAATTTAATGAAGGATAATTATACTTTGAGATGGCATAACAAGTGATGTAGGGCAGTCGTAACACAAGCCATCATACCATAGTTGCCAAGTTAGGTGTTTGGAAGCTGGCCAATTGAGAGCAATCGCAATCTACCCTAGGAGCTTGACCCAGCAACTGATCCCAGTTCAACTCATATCACCTTAGTTCTCCTGCCTCTAAACATACATTTTGCGCAGTAATCTCCACTTGCAATAATATACTATAACTTAATCATACGGTTTCAAATGTTAAGATATTTAGGTTTTCAAATATAATTATTAAGGGTTGAGCATATTCAAATAATAGTGGTAGTGCATATATATATATAATCAAACCATAATATTTATAACTCCAAACATGTCAAGTTAAAACCTCTATAGTTTTCAATTAACTTCTCAGCAAACTACTTTCACAGCATGAATATTCATTCCTATCCAAAATGATTTATGGATTTGAATTACTCATGCGGGTGGTTTACTATTTTTATCTCACTTACTTCACCACATTTTCACACTCTTAACTATTTACGATCATCCATTGAATACCTAGTATTAAGCATATAATATATCAATAGAAGAATGTACCATATTGATTTGTATCAATGGATTACTATATTTTTCTACCAAGTATATCGAACTCAACATGAGAACACATCATATTATTCTGCGTTAAAGTTCTATATTTCACTTTGCACATATTTGGACTAACAAATTTTAATATTTCATCGTGAAAGTATTTTGAATTATGAAATCCTTAGGGCAAGAAATCGAAATTAACTCTAAATTTAGTCTAACTAAGAATCTACATGTGATTACTTGCTTTGTACCATTCAACAACGACAAAATATCGGGCATTCCAATTTATTCAACTTCCAATTACACAAAATTAGATTTAATCACATACCTTCAAAGATCTATGCATAATACCTTAAACTTAAAATTAGTGTAATGATTAACGTTCCACTTAATAATTAAAATAGCAAAAATATCCTAGTCCCGATATCCTCTACACACTAAATTGGAACCGATAAAGTTGATGAAGTGCTATAAGGCAATTAGTAATTTGATTGTATAATCTTATTCAAAATAAAGTAGTTTTTGGTTTTATTTATACTATTATATTTGGATGCAAATAATGTATTTAAATGCATTAAATGTATATAGGTAGAATACCCATAGGAAAACTATTGTCAGTCGAAGTTGCGAACATGTTCGTGACCATGAGTGTGGATTAATCTAGCAACAATAGAATGTATAATTTATTTAAAGATCACATAAAACGTTTCTCAACTCCATATAAATCTATGTCAAACATATAAACGAAGATAGGGCATATGATAAATCATATAAATAAATACTTATCACAAAATATTCATGATCAAGATGTTTCGAGGATTATATATTGGTACCTCTTTGGAGACTAGTGTATGTAGCACCCATCATACGATGGACATTCTACTCATGATTGATAGAGGAAATTAGAGATAGTGGTATTTTCTAAGAGAAATATGTAATATGCTACTTATATATAATACTGTGCTCAATCTTGTTAGTAATAAATGTGTCTGTTTTCTTATATATATTAGTTATATTGTGATATAATTAATTGTGTAACCAATTTAAAGTATATTAATATAATAAAATCCTTAAATAAAAGGTTATGTGATGGTAGTTACAAGCAGTTGCAATCATGAGTAATTATTTACAGTATAAAATAATATTTTGTTTTAAATATTCATGGCCAAGATGTTTCAATAAATGATGTCGATTCATCCGTTGGGACCAAAGTGCATAATGCTCTTCAAATATTGGATAGAGTATAACTCATAGTTGTTGGGGGCACGAAAGGGTCACTTACTAAGAGTTAATGGGTAAGTACAAAATGACCCATCCAAAAGTTTCATGTTGGTTGATAACAACTGGACCAAAAAGGAAATCCTAGTGTGACGATATTATATTTTTTCCTGGGCTTGAGAATACAATGGAACTTCAATGTTGATGCTCCACTTTGATTATAGTTAAATCATGGCATGAACTCCATCAGATGACAAGTTAGGTCCTAATTGAAGCATTGGGAGTGAAGCAACATACAATAGACAATTCGTATTCTCAATTGAATGAGGTTAATACCACGGTTAACTTTAATCGACTCAAAGTCAAAAATGTTATCATTAACCAAGGACTTTTTTTATGGACTGATTCAGTAAAATATCGATAACGTTGGAGTTTTGACCAATACTAAAATCCATACATCTTAGTGTGATATTGTGTTGGGGAGAGAATGTGTCTAAAGTACTTTCACTATTAGTACCATTTAAAGTGATATAAAACATGATTTTATCGAAATGATTTATAAGTGATGAATTAAGCCATACTACCATACCACTAGCTAAGGCGACGTATGGATGCTAATATTTGAAGTGTTGAATATTATCACTAGCTGAATTCACACATCTGAGTCACACAAACATTTTTATGAATTCTCATCAAAGTGCCACATGATTTAATTGGTTTATAAAGTGTCATAAATTCACTAAATTAGTTCATATTTAAGAAACATTAATTATTGATGTAATTGAAGTTTGGGGTACTATCAGTAAGCGGGTAGCTCCTAAAAATGTTTTGAGTGCTATTAGTAATTATTTGGATATGTATACAAAAGTTAATACATGTATATTGATATACGATATCATTATACACGCACACAACAAATTTTAGATATATTTAATTAATTCAATAAGCTTCAGGATTTTTTTGCCGCATAAGACAAAAGCATAATCTACCATAAGAGAGAAACAAATGGTCTAAATATTTGATTTAGATTTAATTAGGGGATTAATAAGGAAGGTTTCAAAAGAGAGGAATGTGGAAGGTTTTGTTCTCTCAATAAAAACAAGACTGTCTTGAGTAATTCAGATCTAATTATTAGTTCCTTCTTTAACTTCTCCCTTTCATGGTCGCCACTTCTTTTTTCTTTTCACCCATAGCCAAAGTTATTTTCCTGCACTAAAAAATGTCAAACAAAATCGAGTATTGGCGGTTCATTCGAATAGTGCAACTTCAGTGGTGATTCAAGGAATCTAAGAGCTTATTCTCAAATCGACGTGTCACTATTTAGCCGGATCATCATTGTACAAATTATTTTTACATATGTGCCCTAACACCAAATGTGTAAGTGCATATGCAAGTGTGTGTGTGTGTGTGTGTGTATTTGTATTGCCATTCTCATAAATAAATTTGTTCAATAATAAGAATTTAAATTTATCTTGTTTGTAACAAGTAAATAAGATTACAAATGGTGTGTTCATTTTATGCATAGTATATTACAAATGTAATATATTTCATTGCCATTAATTTTAGTTTAATGTAAAATTGTTATAAACATTATTTCATAAGAAATTCATAATAATATATATGCATGTATGTATGTATGTAATAAAATTAGTTTTATATTTTTGTGTTGATTTTATTAATCATGTTAATCATTTTATAGAAACTATATTTTATTCAATGCCAAATTTTATGTATGTGTGTGTGATTAATTGTTTAGGGCATGTGTGTGTGTATATGTGTGTGTGTATGCATGTGTGTGTGTGTCATAAAATATGTACATAGTTTACTAAGTTGCTACTACCTTACTTATGCATGCATGCATGCACACGCATGCGCACGCGCACACACACACACACATAATATTTTATTTTTTTCTATGATTTAAATATGTAAACTTTATACATACATACAACATAAATATATTTATATACATATAATTTGACATACAATTCACATACATAATATAAACAAATTAAATCTACTATAGTTCTAAATTGCAGATTTTTTTTGTTTGGCATTTAGTAGGAAAATAATGAGAGTTAACTCTCTTAATAACTCTTTTACATATTTTACATAACATTAACTTCTATAATAATATATGGCATTATATATATGTATGTATGTATGTATGTATGTATGTATGTATGTATGTATGTATGTATGTATGTATGTATGTATGTATGTATGTACGTATGTGTCTAAACTATATGTACGTGGTACTATTAATATGTATATATGTTTGCGCCAAAAATGGTCTCAAATTCCCAATAGAGTTTGTGTAGAGAAATAAATGAAGAATGTTGAGTGTAAAAGAGAGGGAATATAGCAGTAAAGCTATAAGAAATAAGAAAATAACAGAGACACGGCTATTTATAGTAGTTCGGCTTTCTTTACTACGTCCACTTTGAAGAGATGACTTTATTAATCACTTTGTAGACTGAGTACAAAAGGAATCGGATGAAAATTCTAATCTACAAAAGAATACAAAGAAACAAGCAACATAAAGGCCTAGAAAATGAACAATCAAGTTTGTATTTATAGGCAAAGACTGTGGGATATCTCCCTGAAATTCAACAGAAGGCTCTTCAGATAAATAGGGGCCTACAGGAGGGATCGCATGGTCCAAATCCTAAGAATAAGGATCTGGCTGATTCCTATTTTGGTGGATTTAGGTATTGCTGTCACAACCCATTTTTCCGTACCGATTTTAACCAACTTTAAACCACACTTGTCAATCAAATCGCACGGGAAGATGGATAGTGAAAGAAAGAAAGAAGGTAGAAATAGAAAGAAGAAAGAAGAAAAGAGAACAAATCAGAATCTCACAGCGGAACGAATAAATTATAATATATACACAAAATCAAGACTGTTACTTTAATAACATATACAGACCTCAAAACAGAGTTTACAACCACACAACTCGGACAGTTATATCAATCACGTCCTTACAATAATAACCACATGACCAAAAACAGACTGAAATATAAACATCTACGATAATACGTCTCCAGATTTAGCTCCTTCTCCTGTAGCTTCCCCTCTTCCAGTTAAACCTGGAAATATGCTCGGTCTGACCCGAGCATATAATAAATACACTAACCCCTGGTCGGTCTGGTATACCAGCGTGAGAAACACATTCAACGTGATTATTAAAATTTGAAAATCCTTTTGAAAATAAAAGCATCTTGTAAGACCATGCCACAAATAAACATATCGGATTTTTACCTTACGATAGTTAAAACATTTCTTATAAAATCCTCTGATATTATAATAGGGTCTGTACACAAATACTTATTCAAATAGCTGAAATTGTTACATGATTAAATTCCACCATACTAGCCACAAAGTGGGCTATACAATCAAAACCGTCAAAGGCTCGTTGGAAGAATGGATTTTCAACGAATGACTAGGCATTGGGGTACCACCTATCACAGTACGTGGCCTAGATCACAGTACCGAGGATCCCTCCCGATCCCCTACAACACAAGACCGGACTACCCCTTACTGGATAGCCCGAGCAAGATCATCCTGCGGTTGGGATCAGCAACCGCCCACACAGCCAAAATAAAAGGGATATCTAGACAGGGATGACCTCATCCTACTTGGGTGCTACCCACTTAGCCTTGCTGCATAACCCCTGATTTTCAGTCATTCTCGGTTGATGAGGCTCGAGGCTAAGCGTTGCCTTTTTAGAACATATCACTTAGAATGTTCACCGTCCACCTGACGATGTTCTGAAAGCATTCATCCATACAAGTCTGTTCCGGGTTCGAACTGAACCAAAGGCACTATTCCTACGACATCCATTTTAGAATCACCCTTAGGATTAGTAGCGACTAGCCCTAGCACTTCACTTCTCCATCTTCGACTCCAAGCCCTTGTCTTCATCACGAAAAATCGAAGTGGTTTTCAGATTACAAATCCGATCCCGGTTTCTTCGAAGCAACGTTCGCTATTTCCCGTTAAACTCAACCCCGGTACTTTAGGAAATTCTCCGATGAAATACAAGATCGGAGTTACCTCCTAACCGTTTGTGGGCGGGTCTCCTTATAACTCGTCCTAGAGAACAAACGAGTATATAGGTATAGCACCTCGATCGGTAACCGTACCATATAATTCTTGAGTCTCCTCTAGATATTCCAAAGTCAGGTTTTGTCCAATTTTGATAGTCGGTTATTTAATTATCAAAGCAATCAATCAATACAACAAAGTTATTTCCCATTACAACCATTAAACCTTGTTCACCTTTAAAAATCCAAACGGATATTTACTTATGAAAGCTTATTTCATTTGAAATATATATATATATATATATATATATAACTATTAGCTATCAATTCATACTTATAAATTTCTAAATATTATTTCATGTTTAATAAATAAAATACTCTTTATAAAAGTTGTTATAAATTTATTATTTAAACAACATTTATTAAGTAGATTTTAAATTGAAGAAAATATGTTTAAATATTAATTTAATAAAAATTACCCTTCAAAGTATCATTATAAAATAATTTAAATACTTGAAACAATTTAAATTATATTTATTTATAAAAATTAAAAAGATTTTCAAAGATAAAAATAAATAACTACTTTTGATATTTCAAAATATTATAAATCATTAAAACATTTCTAAATATAATATTTATTTTTAAAACAGAACTAATTTCACAAATCAATCCAAATAGAACAAGGCTTATCAGTCCCAATGGTACTTATCAATTCACAGATATTCAAATCAATCAACTTCCATAGATCGATTCACGGTATATTCTTGAATATAATTAACAGGCACAAAACAATATATGCAAGAATAACAGATTCAAGATTATTATTGCTAGAAACAATTATACAGATATAATCATATCAATGGCTTACACTATTCACAGCAATTTAGATTAACTATACAACGGAATGGTGTTAGTTTCCGTTGTCCAGATGTCATCCAGTTTGAACAATCTAAATAAACACAACTATTCAATCGAGAACATTTTAACAGTTTGGCCGTAAAATTATTCAATGGCATGCATTTCCAATTGGTAATTAGATCCTATCTAAAAAAGCTTATAAATTTCACATATTTAACTTCACAATGGATCATACGACGGCGTAATATCCGTCGATACAAACCATTCATCCCATAACACTTTTATGTGAAATTAAATAATTATTAAAAATATTATCACTCAAGGAATCGAATCCACTCCAAAGTATAAGCATTTATTTCCCTTTTATTATTTCAATTATACTTCACTTTTAAATTAATCATTCCTGATTAATTATTTTCTAATTACATTAAGTAATTAGCCTTTAATTAATTACACAAATTAATTATCTTTAACCATTTACAGTAATTAACCTTTAATTACTTCATCAATTAATCGACTAAAATTAATTACATTAACACTTAATTAATTATTTGATAATCATTTATATTGATTAATTATTCCTTAATTAATCAACCCTTAATCACCATATTAATTATTATAAATTAAAAAAAATCTCTTAAGCACTTGATTAATTCAAAAGCTTAATTCTAATGATCTCCCAATCATCTTTACTTTACTCAAATTATTCAAATAAACTTTAGGTAAAATTTTGTCCTTAAAGTTAAATCAAATACTGATAACCAATTTACTTAAATAACCTTAATTAAGTAATAATATAAAAAATTATTATTATTAAAAAATCCTTGTTTTAATTAAATCTTAAATAATATTTAGCATCAAAGATGTTTGTTTAAAGATTCACTTTGTATTATCATACTTATTAAAATTTTAGGAACAATTGGATTTAAAATTTTTATATAACAAGATCTTAAAAATAATAAACTTTGTTTAAATAAACAAAGCCCTTAAGCCTAAAGATTCACAACCTAACTCATCTTCACTACGCAACTAAACAGCCCAAAACCCAACAAAAAAACACCGAAACATTCCCTCCCTTCTTCCCCAAAAACTTGATTGAACCCACTCAAGTTCCACCTCTAGGAACCCATCCCAAAATCGAACAGTGACACATTGCCTCGAAATAACACTCCCTCAAATCAAACGATAACATTGTCGAACCCAAAACGTCACGCACCCCAATGTGTCGACGAACAAACATCGCACAACAACGTGCACTGATAAGCGTGCACATGTATGGCCAAAACTCCGGCCATCTCACTGTCGCGATGACTCATCCCATCTCCAAGTCGTCGCTCGAATCCAACATGCTATTTGCTGAAGCAAACTTCACCGACGATCGAAATTCAAACACCAATTCGAGAATTAAAGACGCGAAATCCACACTTCACCACAAAACCACCACTGCTTCCACAACTGAACGCAACCTCGAACACCATTTACCACGATCGAATGCTTACTCATGCAGCTACCCTCGAGCCGATAACCAAGAACTCCGGTCACCACCTCGTTTCTCAAAATCGCCGCGAGTTAACCATGGCTACATCCTCTCTTAAACCCTAAAAACAACATGCACGCACAACCAAGGGCCAAATCGAAAATTCCGCCATAGTCAAACTCTTACCTAAACCCACCTACACCTCCCTGACCTGACCGCTCCGCCCCACAACGACGAAGTCGCCTGAATTTAATTTTTGAACTGAAAATGTTCATCTCCAAATTTCTCAAACCATAGTTCACTAAAAATAATGATTCCTTCACTAAAATTCAAATTTTCATACAACAATCACAGTTGCATGTTTGAAATCCAGAATTAAAACTATTTATTTTTCACAAAATTACGGTTGTTTACTGTAAATTTGAAATCTATCGAACTACACAACATATATTTTCACAATTTTATTTTAAACACAAACTATACTAAAAAAACAGATTTCTAGTTAACATCAACATGCAAAATGGCCTAGTTGAAAAGATATTGATTTTTGAATGCTGAACCAATATAAACGTTTTCAGAAAACAGAGTTCCAGATTTGAAGATTTAGTTGCTCACCTTGAACATTTTTGATTTTAGAAGCCCTGAAATTTGATGTTGAAGTCTTTGATTAAAAAGTTGAAATCTTGTTTTTGAATTCTCTCGATGTTTTGAATTTGAACAGAGATTTGCTTCCAGCTTGCTACACTTCCAGATTTTGCTTTACTGAGTATCTCTTCTTCTTAAAATTTGATTTTTATTTCCGATGTTAACAATTTAACAGAGGCTACTAACTTCCCTTTCCTCTTTTCTTATATTTCTTATGCTTACAAATTTTATCAGAGATACTTCCCTTTGGTTATTTATCTAAAACTTATGCAGATATAGACTTGCAACATAAATTTTTAGACAGAAATGATATTCTCTACTGAGCTGAAAGATATGAAAAGAGACAAAAATAATTACGCTGGATTTTTTTTCCAGATTTTTACTACCAAGTGTAAATATGTATTGCTGATAGAAATTTTCTTTTTTATGACCCATTATTTTGCTTTACTAACTCAGGTATTGTTAACTAATTTTGTTTACTGTAAATGACTTTAAAATCTTACATAATCTATAAAATGTTAATTATATATGTAAGTATGAAATTTGAAAACCTATAGTTATTTTTCTTTTAAACAAAATTAGTGTTTGCATTCTATATCTTCACACAAATTTAAATATGAAATTTGCCATTTAAAACTTAAGATATAAATTAACTCTATAAAACACTTCTTATATCATTTATTATAAAGCAAGAATTTCAATGTGATTTTAAATCATCCTCAAAACTTTCATTTATTACTTATACAACATTGAAGTATAAATGAGAAACTATTAAAATGATCTACTTTGCTAATATATTTGTATATGTGTTATTTTAAACAAAATGAAATAAAATAACATTTACACTTTCATATAATTTATACCAAATGAAACTTTGTTAAAAATAAAATTTATACTATAGATTAAATTTCAAAATAAATCAAGTCACTTCCTTCTTTCGTATTATAAAAATATATGACTTCAAACAAACTAGGTTTCATTAATATTTATGTGTAAATAGTTTTCTCTTATTTATTTAAGTGATTTTTATACACATTAATTTATAACATTTTCCCAATTAAATATTATAAATTTTCATTTTAACTTATCATAACATATATATATATATATAATTTTCCTTATTCAAAGTATATATATTTTTAAGAAAATTAAAATTATTTTATTCAATATAAACAACATTGTTTATATATACCAAATCAAAGTATAACACTTTCACTTCATTAAGAATTTCCATCTAATTTTATTGCATATAAATTTATCATCCTATATGTGAAAATAATGGATTTTCAATAAATTTAAATTTCTTATTATATTTCAACTTTAGAATAAATATACATAATTATCTTTGAAACAAATACGTATATTAAATTTAAAACAATATATACATATTTTACTTTAAAACAAAATATACATTTAAGAAATTTTATTTAAATTAAAGTAAGAACTAAACATAGTTTGAAAACTCAAGTTATATTGATTTGGGGAATTGTATATAATTATTAATCATTGATTAATGGAAATATAATATATTAAAATACAATATTATCGAATATTATAAATAATATTCACAACTCGAGAAGTCTAAAATCCCGGGTCGTTACAATTGCCATCCTCACAAGGGGTTCTTCATGCTGAAACATATTTATCCTCTATGTTTCATGCCAATTGGATTTGTAGATGTTGAGTTATTGATCAATCTTTATTATAGTATTATATCATCATGAGGTTTTGGTCGATCCCTCTTACTTATTCGTCTTGGGGTGCGATACCTTAGGTGTACTCCCTAGGATCCCCTATTCTTATTCTCAAAGTTTCAAGTGTATTGGATTTCTAGATTTTGAGGTATTGATCGTTTTTCATTAAGTTGCATTGTTGGGCTGGATATTATCTAATCCGTTTGATACGATCCCTTTGATACTATCTCTTTTATATGATCCCTTTTATACGATCTCTTTCTTAGGTGAAGTAATTTACCCATAATTTGGGTATATAAACTCCAAATTACTTAAGATTCGAAATATAGCCTCGTGGGGCATTCTTTTTCACTCTATATTGATCTCACTCAGTTTAGGACAAAAATTGAGGATATGCACCAATACCCTAGGAGAAGAGATTGGTACCAATCCCCTGCTTGGGAGAGGTACTAATCTGTACTTCAAATATTCTGAAGAGTCTATCTATTTGTCTCGATTGATCGTCGCTTCATATCATTATCTGGACTTGATCTCTGAGCCTAATAATCATCTCTATAGGCTGCGTTCCACGATGATCATCCATTCTAACTTGTCCAGTCAGTCTACATATAGCCGGTCAAAAGGCTGGATAATAGTATACAAACCATATACATATATTGTAGTATATTTAAGCATATGTATATGTTTTGACATTTATATTTTGATATGCATGTGAATTTACCATATGTGTAAGTGTTAATAAAACGTGTATACAATAGAAATAAATGATGTTATTACATGCACATATAGCTCTTTCATCATTATGCTATCATGTTAGTGTATGAATATATTATATATATATTCAAGAAAATTATTAGATAAATTCAATTAAAATGATTTATTAATTAAATATGAAATATATTAATAAATAAGATTTTGTTTTAATATACACACACATATACATATATATATTTATATATTGGATCTAATGCTAGTAAATAGATTACATAGGCCATTTAAAACCCAAGTAGGATAAAAAAATGTTGAAATTTAATCGTTTCTTCCTTTTCCAAAACGGACCAAACCCAATAGCACTATCAAAGCCCGTATAGTGTATGCAATCTAATTACTTAACATTTTGGACTGACTAATAAACTTTTCTATTTGATGGGTGTCTAGAACAATAGTGTCTAGACTTGGGGTTGAATAAAAAGGTATTATTCTCTCTTTGGCCACTGGCCTAACCGTATGGGTGGAGTAAATCTAGAAGGTTAGCCTATATGTAAGGCCCAAATTTATTTTGGGCCTTAGGCTGATTTGAAAATTTAAAATATATTTTAAAATTAAATATTAAGTTTAAAATTTAAAATGAAGTTTTATAAATATTATAAATTAAATTTAAAAAAATTCAAAATTGTTTCGAAAAATTAGTTTGATATTTTTCAAAATTCTTGTAAATTTTTAATTAAATTTGCCACTCAAATATATAATTGATTATAGGTTATTTAATTATATGTATTGATATATGTACATAAATATAATGGTTATAGTCGAATGTTACCTTAAAATTGTTAAAGTAATTTACACATTTCTGAAAAAGTTCAATTAAAAATTTTAATTAAATAAATTGATTATTTGATAGATAATTAATTAAATTATAATTGATATACATATACATACACATATACATATACATAAACTATAAATGTTATAGTTAAAAAAATTTCTTAATATTATAACACGAATAACATAAAAATTTTGACATTATTTTTTTAAATTGAATTGGTTAATAAACTTAAGAATTAGAATTAAATAAATATTGCTTAATTCATAAGGTTTATATAAATGTTGTATAAGTTAACTAAATTATTATAATTGTAAGTAAATTGAACTTATATATTAATACTATAAAATAAATACATATGTATACCATGATTTCAAACGTGTCTGACACTTGAATAACATGGGTATTTTATGAGAGATACATTATGCCTTAAATTGATATCACATGGGTATTTTATAAGAGATACATTATTCCTTAAATTGATATCACTCAAGATATATTAAAGAATTTGAGTCTTTAATATAGTTTCCCTCTATTATTTATATATTGATTGGTCACTTGCATACACAGTACTTGTTGACATACTCATGCTAGAGTTGTTATGTACAGCACTATTAATATATTGCCTAAATAAGGTAAGATGCATGCCTGCACTTGTTGAGCAATTTTAAGATACTTGCATTATACTTAGGCGATCGTGAAATGATAGGCAACTATGTATCGTCTCTCTTGATTTGTTGAGCAAACTCAAGGTTAAGATGGAAAAGGCCATTGTTAGAAGTTGTATATGTTACAAACAACAAAGAGTTATCCATTTCTTGTGGGGCTATGATTTGTTAAAAAACTCGAGTTTAGAATCATAAGGCAATGACTCCTTACATTTACTAGATAAGTTGAAAGGTTTCTATATTTCTCTTAGGGTTTTAAGAAATATTTAAAAAATCTAGCGAGGTTCTTATTAGAAAAAAAAGATTACATTTAACCTTTCTAACATTGTTAGAACACTTGCTATACAAAGTTAAATAATCCACTTCAGTAAATTTGTGCAACTAATATAATTAATAAATTTGTTTATCAATTAAAATATACAAGTGAACTGTGTCACCTAGGATTTATTGATCGGATTATCAATTGGAGTTTACCTCATGATAGGTCGGATCAAAGGGCTTGGAAGGAAAGGGTAAGAGATTTAAGCAATTGACTTCATAAAGCATAAACAAATGATAGGTAGTATATCACAATGGAATTAGAAATATGCATATATATATATATCAAAATTTATAATACATCTAGACATCAAATTAAAATACAACAACACAGCATCATAACCTAGGAAGACTATGTACAACAGCCCCAAAGCCATGACGTCGAACCATAACCATAAGTCAACTATATGCAACAGTGCCTATATACATACTAATATAACTCCACTGACTCGGTAAGGGTCTCATAAGTGTTCTCCCTCCAGACAATGATAACAATTCCTAGAACTCCAATCGACAAGACATGTCCTTGATGTTCAGGTCATACAGTGAGTATAAACTTACTATTCCAAACACAATCAATCTTGATTCCATAGGAAATGACTTTAAATTATGAAAACGAGATCATCGTATGAAAATCCTCAGTATGACGCGAGGAGTGTTGCAAAAAAAACCTTGAGTTAGGCTAGAAACTATTGTGAGTATAAAAGTACAATAAAGATATATACAAACACATGCAATCATTTGAGTTTGAATTTTATCCATGATATATAAAGAAATAAATAAATCAAACGCTCTATAAGCTAATCTCGCGGCCCATCAAATCAAATCAAATCAATTCATCTCAGTTAAAATACACATATCACGAAATTATTTAAAGTGATTCATAGATGCAACTCTAATTAACTAGGATATCACATCCTATTCATATTTTAGAAGTTGTAATCATTATTCAATAAGAAAAATTACCATTTAAGTTATTCATATATAAGGTCTGTAATCACAGGTGAATACTACTCATTCACTCTTTCTGGACTTTGCCTCAAGCCAATATCATAGCCTTTTTCATTCGTATATTCCTCGACCAAAAGTTATGGGTGCCCCTACATGATATATTAGTTATGAAACCTTCTCTCATTCACATTGGAACCTTCCCTAGCAGTGCTGTAATTACCATCTCGACTCCTCTCTTATCCATCTATATTATTACCATCACCACCCTTTTTTGCACCATACCTACCTCGTGATTGTATCCTTGCAACAAATTTTTTGGATAATAAGTAACGTGGGATCACCTTCACAATTCAGGGTGTGACCCTAAATCTACCTATTAGGATGGATTCTAATGTCTAGTAATTTCACCTCATCTCGTTTTCTTCATAGGTCAAAGTTTTTCAAAATCATTTATATTTGACTTCCCAAAGTAATATTTATTCCCAAATGGCATCGTGTCCAATTTTATATTACACATAGATATCACGTTCACGTGTCATAACATTAACTTGCACCTTACAACATTATTTGTACTAAAACAATTATAAAGCATGACATAGGAAAATTCATTAAATATTGACATTAGAGACATGTTAAAGTTAATAACTTGCAATTGTTGTAACAAATACAAACAACTAGCATCTCATCACAAACACTTGCATAATTCATCACATATCCATATCATTCAAACCATATTTTATTTAAATTATTTTAAATACGATTTAATCCTTTATTTCATTTTAAATTATTCAAATGCAATTTAAATACATATTATTTTATCTCAAAATAAGTTTAATATGTTTTCCTAAAAAAATTAAATCAACAAACTTAAATTTCATCGATATTTTTTGAATTTAAAATGTTTGAATAATTTAAATATTTTTCTCTTCTTTTAATTTACGTCTTCCTATACATGAAATGTAGACATTTTTCCCTATCACGTCATTACTCTCTCCTCCTTTCAATTTTTTTTATTTTACTACCATGTTATCTCTTTTCCTCTCATTTTCTCTTCTTTTAATTTACTACCACATCATCTATTTCTCCCCTCTTCTCTTCTTTTAATTTTTTTACTTCTTGTACATGAATGGATGCATGCATGACAAACCTAATACCAAACTACACCACCCCCAAACATAACTCACCACCAAGATCTCGTCTTTAGCCACACCTTGACCAAACTTGGCTAGCACCTTGCTTCTGGAAATCCTCTATATACAATAAGTTTATTTAAATGTATATTTTTTTGCATTTTCTTGCTCCAACCGAAGTTGGCAATGGCACTGCCTCCTCAAACTACTAGCGACTATATCGAACCAACCATTCCCAATATAGATGTAGACATGTTGGGGTCATTTCTGATCACCAAAGACATCGAGAACAATGCAAAACCTAGTTGTTTTATTCATCTTGCTTCCATTAGCAATTTCTCTTTTGGTTGCATGCTTAAATTCATCTTAGGTCTTAAGTTATAAGGGACTGAAATTTTGAAAGGAAGTGAGTCCATTTATGTGTATGGAAATATATTTATAGCTAGTTGTTCATTTGCTCAAGTCATGTGTATATAGCATGTTCATTTTGGCCGCAAATTTACTATCAAGCATACAAGTGTATAAATGAACATTATATAATATGTGTGCATCCATACACGTACATACGTATACAATTATATATATATATATATATATATATATATATATATATATGTGCTTGCATGTGTGCATGTGCGTGTGCGATTCAGTAGTGTAATATACAAAGTTCAAAAACTTATGGGAATAAAATAAACACATATGGCATCAAAGATTAAGCCACGAATGTTTTACTCACACGGCACTTTTAAACTAGGAGTTTAGTTTAATATAAATAGAAATAGGTTTTTTCCATGCACATACTTATTTTGTTTGATAAAGCATTAAATACTAAGATTGAACAAAGAAGAAAGAGTTTAGTTACTTAGTTTTTATTCGGTATAAAGAAGGAAATAATGAAGGGTTTGGCTTGATATAGTAGTAAGTTTAGAGTAATGGATTAAAATATAATGATGATTAAGATAAGTATAAATGTTATGGCCCGATAAAAAAAATTTCATTTTATTTGTATTTCTTTTAATAAATCCATACCAATAATCGCTTTATAATTCAAACCGATTTTAAATTATCATTTTATATCCATTTAAATATCTACTCAAGTTATCTTATACAAATTTTATTTTATTCTTAGAATGATTTTCTTTTATTAAAATATCACTTTCCAATTTCAGGAATTATAAAATAATTGTTTTATTTTCGAAATAACTCCAAAATTTCACAAACAATATTTATTTTTCCAAAATATTTCGAATCAACTTTTGAATTTTAAAAATATAATCTAATATCCAAATTCAAATTTCTAAATCATTATTTCACAAATAATTTCCAAAATATATTTAGCGGAATGTTACATAAACTGAATTAGGATTGATTAAGACATACAAAATTTAATTACTAGTAAATCCTTTAGTGTGTAGTCACTTCAAGATCTATGCAAGAACCAAATTATATAGCTAATAAATACTTTAATGCATTGATCACTTAAGTAATTATTTTTCTCAGACTGTGTTGTCTTCTATGAGTTTTGAACTCTAAAGCAATATAAGAATATGCATATTATATCAAATACAAAAGTTGTATGGTGAACGTTCTTATACATGCTATATGAAATCTCGATGAAATTAGTTCATTTGAAATGAACAAGTAAACCATAATGCAAAATCATATGCTTAATTTGATTGAATACAATGAAAATCTTGTTGTGTGCTAGGAGTTCGATCACTGTAATGTCGGTTCGATCAGTTTACTTAAGTTCAACCTATTCGACATCCTTAAAATGTTAATTATGTAAGAATGAGCTTTTGTACAGAATTCGACGAGGTCTTGTAGCAAGTACTCTATCAAAATGGTTCAACCATTTGGAATGGAGTGCAATATTTAAGGTTGGATGTAACACAGGTAGAATTAGGATGAAGAGAGTAAATGGTCACATCTACTTCATGAGGAAACACAGGAAATAGGAATTGTATAAAACACCAGTAGATACATGATATAGAATGCAAAATATTATTTATATTCTAAGTGTATTGTTATAGGAATTTTTTCATAAGAATTTTTTCTTTAACTTCATGGTATTTGATCTGAACCTCTCAAGTGTAAATTTGTTACAATAGATGAAATAAATAGCACATAATAAGTGCTTAAATTGAGCTTCGTATTATTTCATGTTCTTTTGTTACAATGGCAGAAATAGTAGGAGTACACCACATGACGTTTATTAATAAATGCATCAAGTTATGAAAAGTTATTTTCGCATACATACAAAATATTATTTATGAAACAATAACAATTTCTTAATGCTGACTGGAAATAGATATAGTTTTGTTTTAGTATAAATATTATGAATATTCGTTTTAAGAAAAATTTATTTTAGACATGATATTTTTTTTATAACAAAGTGATGCATTAACTATGGAAAATATGGAAGTACATTAAAAAAATTAACCAATTACGTTGGAGTTATGAACTAAGCCATATTTTTGAGAAATAACTCCTTGGCCATATGATTATGAATCATATGGTGCTCATGAATTATATTATAAAATGTTAAGAGCAAAGCACCCATTCAGTTAGAGTAAAACAAAAGAGTTAATGAGCTTTCTATATTCATATATACAGATGCATGCAATCCAAGGTCCAATGATACCAAAAATGGATCCAATTACCTTATTAAATTCACAGATGAATTATGATAGACATGAACAAGTGTATTTGATGTACAAGTAGTATGTCCGTGATTAGTTCATAGAATGTAAAACGGAAGTAGAGGACATAACATGCAAAGAAAATAAAATGATTCAACTTGATCAAATAGGTGAGTATATAGGAAAATGGTTTCAAAAGTACCTTAAAACAAGTAACATTCAATCTTAGAGTCGCTCCTCTTTATGATACATAATGATGTATCGATAAGGAGAAATAAGACTTTGTTCGAAAAAGTATGGTGTATGACGAGTGATGCGGAGTTAAATTCTTTCTATACGGACATATACTTTAGAGCAAGTACATGTGTTAAATTTTATTTATCTAAAGCACTATCTAAAAAATCATATAAGATATGAATTGATAAGAATCCTGATCCTAAATAGTAATGGTTAAGTAATTTATTTTAAGAACATAAGTTTCATAAACATAAAACTAATTCAGTTTTATGTAAGTATAAAAGCATTACATGAAAGTTTTTTGAATGCCTATTATATCGCATTGGGAAACAATTGTTATCTCAAGAAATAAAACATTGTATGAGTTGAGAGGCTGCATGTAAGATTCACTCATGAGGGACCTTATGTGGACTAGTCCATAGAAATTAGTTATAGTAAACGGACATGGATATGATCTAAAGACTCTAACATGGAAAGTAATTACATAAGATGAGATAAAATTAACAAAGATTAAAACAAACATAACACATTAGAACGTCTAATAAGAATTATCGTGCATTAAAGAGAAAATATGAGTTTCTTATCAATAGTAAGAAAAATAATTGTTAGCAATAACAATATCCTCAGTTATAAATAAGCCGTGATGAATATGGACTCTCCTATACAACAATGTAGCGTGATTCTTTAAATCTGAAATGGATTCCAAGTACATTATCCAAATGTGATTTTGATAGTTTTATTCAAAATGATATGATCCATCAATAACAAGTAAATCTTCAGTGTAGATCGAATTATATAAAGTGGCACTGATAAGAAATGACTTAATCGATATCAAATTTTGAAATTAGTGATGTCGTTTTGGTAGTCAACATGCTTGTGTCCATTCGGATTCTACGAAAAATTATCACAAAAATTGGATTTGAGTTTACGCGCAATAATGTTGCAATAAAACTTCTAAATGGTGACATAGAAGGGACTATTAACACATAAGAAACAAAAAAATATATCAAACTCGGTAGGAGCAATACCTTAATTTATATGTTTTGGATATGCGGTTATAACAACGACGTCCAATAAGAATCAGATTAAATAAGTATTTTGACAGAAACATCAAACTATTTGATTTTCAATCAAAATTTATAGGAAGTGTGTTCTTATAAGAAAGAACGTTCAAAGGTACTAAAATATTTCTAAACTATAAGTAAACAACATACTAAATGATGCACCTATGTTAAAATCAGTTTTTATTCGGTTATTTAACCTTCGTTGTTAGATTTTAAAATACAACTTCTATAATCAGTATTAAAGCATGTTGGGATTATCCCTAATAATATATAGAGACACCATATTAAAATGTTTAATGTGAAGCATATGAGATGGATTCCTTATGAATCAGCAATAGCAATTGACATATATACTATATTTTCCACCATACTGTAATTTGCTTATGAATATGTGCATTGAGCGAGTATTAAGTCCGAACTAAGATTATTAAAGGGCGGTAAAGATTAATCTTGAGTATTAATGAATTACTAAAGAGTTTTTAATGAAACAATGAACTCCTTGTACACGATTGCTTGGAAGTTGGAACTGTTCCAAATAAGAGGTGGTGGTTGATTCAACCAAAAGGCTAAATATATTCCCTTGAATAGCGTCACAATAGAAATTGTATATACATTTATGCACAAACTTAAAGCTAATTTAGAGGTGATTCCAAATGTAAAGAATCCCATGATATTGTATTTCAAAAATAATGCCATAATATAGATCACTGAAGAACCTAAGGCTCATATGGTGTTTAGACGCATGCTTTGAAAGTTCCATGTGATAAAGGTAGCTGATTATTATCCGGCATTCAAACCTGGAAATATTGAACTGATTGTACGAGATAGATCTGAATGATATCAAGTTCGATAACCCTAGGGCAATGATTATAGGACCCTAAAGCAAAGCACAGATGGTTATATGAAGCCAGAATTGAATGGAATTGGTAGATAAACAATGCAAAATGCTTGAAATATGGAGTATAGCTTAGTCAAATAAATGGATCGGTATGGTTTAGAAAATTTATAGGGTTCGGCATATTTCGGTTTACAATGAGGGATTTGCATGATTGAGTAAAGAAGGGGTCGGCATGGTTGAGTAAGGGATCGACATAGTTGGCTAGTATGGATTGATATACTTCGGTTAGCAAGGAAGGGGTCATCATGGTTTATTGAGTTGGATTGGCATAATTCAATTCACTAAAAAGGACTCGGCACAGTGTAATGAGAAGGAATAGGCACGCTTTGCTAGGAGATATGGTTCGACGGTCTCTGTTGAAGAGGAATCGGCATTCAACCAATTACAACTGCCTTCGTACATTGAATAGTTATATCTCAAGATTTGTAGGTCCAAATCATATGAATTGTGGAAAGCAAGGCATATGGACCTAGGTAGCATACCCTAGGGACCGCGCTTTGAACAAACAAAGATTGAGGGATTAGTATACAACCCATGAAAGGGATCGACAAAAGACAGTGCACAAGTAATACTAAATTAAAGGTCATGCAATAACTTAATCTCCTAGGTCCAAATGACATATGATTTGAAGGGTTTGCATATTAAAGCATGCAAAAGCCATCATAGGGATCGCTGCCCAAAAATCAAATAATAAAGGGATCGGTACCGATCCCTCTTCGTGAGGATTTGGGCCTAGCGACAACTCTGATTGGCCCATATGTTAGAAGGTCCTATAGCTGAAGCTTCAGAAATATTGGTGGTCGTCTTCACCTATAAATACTGGCCTAAGGGGTTATTCTGAGGATCTTTACTTTGTTGGTTACTTTAGTCCGTATTATAATCAAGTTTTTTCTATTCCTTGTTGTTGTAATCAAAGTGTTAATTGATCAATAAAGATAATCTTCAAAGTGGACATAGGCATACAACGCCGAACCACCATAAATCTCTGTGTTTCTGATTGTTTATTTCTATTCATTGTTAGTTTAGTCTATCCTCGGTTTTAATTTTTCTTTCTTCACTTACTTCTCTTCATAATCCTATTCTTGGGTGTTTGTGACCAATTTAGTTTCAAACATTTTGGTGCTTTCACTAAGGACCTGATTCTCGACTTGATGGGATCCTCTTTGTTGCTATTGGATTGGATAAATCCTCTGAAGGAGATCCATAGTAATCTTCATAAAGTTGCTTATACTACTCAGACAGGGAGGAATCTAAAGCAAGGAGATTGATAATGGTGATACATACAAGGTCTACTTCTCGGAACATCGATGGAAATAAGACTACTAGCATTCAGTAAGGAGACCCAAGCAATCAACCAACAAATGTAAACGCGGACTCGGTTGTAGTTCAAAATCCCGCTCATTCTGTCAAAAGAACTGAATTCCATAATCAAATAAGAGAATTGATGGAAAATCATCGGCTACTAAATCAGCAAATCCAGATTAATATCAACTTGATGAACCAAATTACTTAGCAGCAGCAAGGGAAAGCTAGGAGGGAACCCAATCCTGATTCGGCATCAGAAAGTTCTATGTCACTAGACGAATATCACAAGCATAGGCGTCGTAGGATGGAAGAAAATCGCATAGAAAAATCAAAATGCCGCATGGCAGACCATCGTGATCTACCAGGAAAACTGGTGCTGATCCTTCCTTAAGGATCGGTATCGATCCCTTCTCCAGAGGAGGAATTGCCCATACACACTTAGGGAATCGTGCTGGAACTATATCTACAGGTTTAGATGACAGAGTTCGATTGAACGCTGACTAGTTATCTCCCTGGAATGATGACGGAATGAATGTACAGGGCACGTGCCGAGAAGATGGTGAACCAAAAAGGCGTGAAACGGCCCGTAGACATAGCTCAGACCATTCATGTGAGGTGGAGTACGACCACTGCTTGGCCCCACCCATCCATACGTCAGATTTATTGGCGATGGTCAGATAGTTAATGAGAGAGAGTCAAGGCTTAAACCATGATGACTGGCAAATCTCAAGAAATCATACCCCATTCACTAACAATATATTACATGCACGGTACCCAAGGAAGTTCAATATGCCATCGATGCCTACCTACGAGGAAAAAACCGACCTCGGGCAGCACATCATAAGATATGAATGGTTGATGGATTACGTGTGAGTTGATGATGCGACTAAGTGTAGATGTTTTCCCATAACTCTTTACGAAATAGAAATGATGTGATTATCGAGACTGCCCCCGTGATCAATTTTTAGATTCGACGAGTCGGCAACTAAGTTTGCGGAGCAATTTCAAATGCACGCGACTTGTCCTAAAGATGAGATGTCTATTTCTAGCCCGATTCAGGATCCAGGAGAGTCATTGAAAGATTATATGGAAAGATATTATAAAATTGTCATATAGGTCAGTAATCCAAATGGACATACGATATTTATGGCTGTTATAAGAGGAATTAACTAAGAATCTGAGTTTGGCGAATGTCTGACTAGTAAACCGCCAACCACGTTGAAGCGCTTCTATTCAAAGGTAGCTCAGCTTCTGTGAAGGAGGAAGCCAGTTCCTCCAAAAAAAGAATGTTGCAAGGCCTAATGGAGAAGCAATATTGAGTGATATTGCAACCAAACAGTCTGATGATAGCTCTGGGAAAGTCGAAGTGAACGTTCAAAATTAGACGAATCGGCAAAAGAGAGATGGAGCTGGAAACCAAGAATGAAAGAGGGATTCTGGAAGGTTGAAGCCAAGGATTCCTATGTATGATAATTACACTCCATTGAATATGGCCTTGGATAATATCTATTTGTTGAATCGCAAAACTATGCAGTATAGAATGTCGCCTCCAAAATAGTCAATGGAGAAGCAGACCGGGAAATATTGTCGGTTTCATGAGTGTTGTGACCATTATACGAATGAATGTAGGCATCTCTAGGATGTTATAAAAAAATGATTGGAGAGAAGAAGTTACAACAGTTTTTGAAAGCCCACGGGATAGCGGGCAGGGGACTTCTGACCCTAACTGAGGAAAGGCCCTGTATAGGACTGAGGTGCCTATGCGGACTGGTGATAAATACGATAATCGGAGGACCTGTGACGACCCAGAATTTTCGAGCATGTAAAATCGGAATATTTAATTGATTTTAAACATTCAATAGAGTAATTTTAACTTGACTTACGAATATCACTATTTATTTATTGAATTTAATAATTGGAAATTGGGTAAAATATGAAATCTAGGATTAAGCTTGTTAAAATATAATTTGAAGGCTTATAAAATTTTGATAACACTAAAGATAATAGAAGTGATAAAATTGAATCTAACAGTGATTTGTTCAGTTTTGAAAATGTATCATTTAAATTGAATTTTAAAAAAAATAGCCTTCCGAGACACGGTCTCGGATTTTGGCAAAACCAGTTCCATTGGACCTGTAATATTTTATTATTATCGAATTTCAATTTTCATAGTGTTTGGAGTTGTTGTGTGAGCGTACGATAGATAAACGCGCTAGAATTAATATCGAAAAATTTAATACTTCAATTCGATTCAAAAGGCTATCTTCCCCTTACGATCGAATTAGGACTCGAAACCTTTTCCATTTCGTTCGGAATAGGGGTATAACATTATAAACACCTAGCGGCACGCCTCAATAGGAGTTCGAGATTTTTAGTTGCATGAAACGAGAAGTTTTAACATTTTGGATAATATAATACATTTACCTTAATTTACAGCTTTCACATCAATGTTTTCCCTTCTTTTCAGAACTTTAATGTTCCTTTTCAAACACGCTAACATTCCCTATTCAAGCATGCTGTCTAGTGCCCTTATCGTACTACTACCCTATCTTACTCTGGAAGCCATCCAATCTTTTGAATATAGTTATGTTGACCGAACAAATTAGTTCGATTTCGAAAAAAATCAAAACAAAATAATAAAAACAGAAATTAATGGCCAGACCCTTTTTCCCCTCTTTTGCTCGATCGAATCGAGTTCGATTCCTTTGCTGTCGGCCTGTCGAGTTGATAGCTCGTGCGTGGGAGGCTGGGTTTCGATTTAAGGCTTGGAGTTGCTGTTGGAATCGCCGCGAGCTTGGATTGGGAAGCAACGGCGATGAGGTACCGGAGTTCGTGGTCGCTCGAGGGCCTGGCACGATCGAAGGAGGAGGTGACCGCGGCTGGAGCACGCGAAGTTCACTGGTGATGTTCGCGAGACCTTGGTCGACGTTGCGGCAAGGGTAGTCTGGTAAGGTTTATGCTGTTTTCATTTTGAAATTTATATATATTTGTATATATTTATGTACAGAGAAAAATAATGATAGTGGGGTATATATTTTCAATTCTTTTAGACAATTTAATATTAATTTATATATTTATATCTATGTATGTTTATGCAGGAAAATTTATTATAGTAAGTATTAAAAGGAAAAATTATCAGTTAAAAAAAATTAAATTACTAGTTTAGAATTAAAGTATTAGTTAAATTTAAATTTTTAAATGGAAATTGAATTTTTCGTTTTGTTAGAATATTAATTAAATTAAAATTTATCAAATGGAGATTAATTATTCAAATTGTTGGAATATTAATAAAACCATAATATGTTTATTCAAGGCCAAAAATCGAGAAACCAAGGCAACATTGGAATGGATTGCAAATAAAAGCAAAGGTGAGTTAATCTCACTCATCTGGTTTAATTTAAATTTAAGTGGTTGAATTTAAATAATTGATTGATTGATTTGATTTGATGTGTTATATTATATAGTAGTACATAGTATATCTTGGAATGATTGATTTTCCCGCATTATATAGCGGATGAGACCCTATGTGCCGCATAATAGTAGATGATTTATATTAATCTCATATACCGCGATATTCCACCACGAAGTGGAATAGATATTTATGTTGTGCTAACATCTGTGGATGCAGGAAAAACAGGTTGGAAGGATCCAACTAGATTCCTCAACATTTACTTAAATTACTCAATATTCTCTGTTGTTATTATTTGTTATTCTATGATGAATTATATTGGAATATTGAATGCTATGGTTTGATTGAATATATTTGGATATAATGAGTTACCAAAAAATATATAAATTGGATTTTGAAAAGAAAATAAAAGAAGTGAATTTGTAAGCGAAATAATTATAGAAAATTTGAATAAATTAAGAATGAATTGAAAAGAAATGGAAGTGATATTAAAATACTAATAAATAACTTTGAGTATGAAAAAAAAGATTTTGAATAAACAGAAATTAATGAACTGTAAAATTAAGTGATATTATTTTAAAGGAATAAAGATTATTTTAAAATTTAAAGCTTAAATTTGTTTAAAAGGATTAAGAAGTAATTTGAGAAATCTAAAATTGGTATTTTCAGTTAAAAGTATTTTAAATCATAATTAAGGAATAAAATATGAAATTAATGGATTTTGGAATAAAAGGGAGTAAATTGGAAATCAATTTGGAAATTGATTCAAGTGTCTGAAATTGGAAATTTAAAGGAGAATGTGGCTATGGAATATATAAACTGGGTTTATAAAAGCAAAGTAATATATCAGCTGATATTTAGGAAAATAAATTCATGATTGGAATTATTAAACGAATGGGAACATTTGTTTAAAAGTAAATAGTGATTTATTTTTAAAGTATGTGAAGATAAGTATATTTCCCTGGATAGCCAAGTACGTTTTCAAGCAATTTTTTAATATAAGATAAAAGTTTTATTTTGTTTTAAAAAGCATGTTTTAGAAAATTTATTATTGCTGAAGGTTTGAATTCTAAAGTAAGTATTTTTTTTTCAAATCTATTATCGTAGTAATTATTTAAAGGTGACTTAGTATTTTGTTTTAAAGGAGAAAATCTAGTTTTATATTTTATAAAGAAACCTTATTTTAAATATTCCTAAAGTATTATTTTTAATTAAGTATTAAAGTAGTTTTTAATTTAAATACTTTAAAGTATATTTTATAATAAAGTGTTTTAAAAGTGTTCTAAAATCTAAAGTTTTGTGCTTGGTGATTTCAGTGGAAATAGAAAATATTTGGGAAATTTATTCTGTAAAACGAAGGTAGTTTGAAACTGTTTTCAAAAGGGTTGAAAGCGGAAATATATCTTGCGAAGATATTTTGAGAATAATAAATAATTTGGTGAAATTATTTATGGTTGATGGTTGTTTGTGAATATTAATTGATACTTAAATTACCGATTATCAATATTGGCCAATGCGCTGATCGTTTCGAAGAGACCAGGATCGAGATTTATTTCTCGAAAATCACTTCGATCCGGTTTGTATGTTTTCGTGGAAAAATGAGTTTGGATTCAAAGATGGAGCAGTGAAGCGCAAGGGCTAGTCACTACTAATCCTGAGGATTATTCCAAAATGGATGTAGTAAGAGTAGTGCCTTCGGTTCCCTTCGAACCCGGGATGGACTTGAATGGATGAATGCTTTCGGAACATCGTCAGGTGGACGATGCGCATTCTAAGGGATATGTTCTAAAAAGGTAACGCTTAGCCTCAAGCCTCGTCAACGGGGAATGATTGAAAATTAGGGGTTATGCAGCAAGGCTTGGTGGGCAGCACCCATTTCCGAGTAAGGTCATCCCTGTCTAGATGTCCCTTTTTATTTCGGCTTAGTGGTGCGGTTGCTGATCCCAACCACGGGGTGATCTTACTCGGGATTATCCAGTATGGGATAGTCCGGGTCTTGTGTTGCAGGGGGTCAGGAGTGATCCTCGGTACTGTGATCTAGGCCACGTACCGTGACAAGTGGTACCACGGTGCCTAGTCATTAGTTGGAAATCCATTCTCCCTACACGCCTTCTACGAGTTTTGTTTGTATTACCCACTTTATGGCTAGTAGCTGGAATTTAATGAATGTAACAATTTCGGCTATTTTAATAAGTATTTGTATATAGACCCTATTATAATATCAGAGGATTCTATTAGAAAATGTTTTAGCTATCGTTAGGTAAAAACCCGACATGTTTATTTGTGGTGTGGTCTTACGAGATGCTTTTGTTTTCAAAAGATTTTTGAAACTTTAATAATCAATTTGAGTGTGATTTTCTCACGCTGGTATTCCAGACCGACTCGAGTGTTATTTAACTGTAATGATCGGGTCAGACCGAGTATTCTATAATACATGAAAGGATGCTGTAGAGCTCAGAAGACGAGCTGGACGGCGATACGTACTTCCATGTTTGATTATTATTCCGCTATGTATCCAGTTGTATGTTATTGATGTGGAACTCTGATGATGTATGTATAAACCGATATAGTATTTGTTTTTGCTGTAAAGATCTATGTTTATCTATTATATTTTATTCCGCTGCGATGGTTAGATTCTGATGTTGTTTTCTATTTTCTCTTCTTCTACCTCTTCTTCTGTAACCCAAATGGTTCGTATTTCTGTTCAACTTGAGTTGATTGATGTAGAATAGTGTTGACTCAAGGTGTACAGATTTGCGGGTCACTACACTTGGTATCAGAGCTAGGTTGGTGATAACCTTGGCTCCGGTGGGAATTACTCATAGAATAGAGTCCATAGTACTCTAGAATGAGCATGAGTGTATTAATAGATTTGAGCGCGTATTTGTTAGTGGATAAAAATTCGTTTTATATTGCGTTGACTTATCGGTCGAGTGCATATGGATTCTAGTCGATATGTGGGACGCCATGTTATCGATATGGGTTTCTAAACTCTTAAACGAGATAAATCGACACAGTATTGTTTTAAATTGGGTAAATGAAATAATTTTACCCAAAATTATATTTGTATATAAAAGAAATGATTTTTCATAAATTGTTATAGATATATATGGATGCTTGGTTGTTAGAAATTGACAATATTAAATTATTATCATTGTATGCGAATTGAATAAGAAATTGAAATGATAACCAAAGATTAAGGAATAAATTAATAAATAAATGGAATTTGTAAATGTGACTCATAATTGAATAAGGAATTGAAATCATAATTAAAAGCTAAGAAACAAATTCATATACAAATGAGATTTGTAAATGTAACTATGAATGTGAATTATAGTGTGATTAATAATTAAAATAAGATAAAATTCCAAAGTAATGTTTGAATATAAATTTAAAGGATTTGGAATTTGTTTGAATTTGAAAATGATTCTTAAAAAGTTGGGAACGACAATATATATTGAGAAATATTTTTTTGAATCGGACATGAACTCTAGAGAGATTTGGAATTTAAAATTTTTTGAAGGGTTTTAAAAGAGATAAAAGCATTGAACTCTTTATGGTCGTTGGAAAATAATTCCGATGATGATCGCGACATCATCGGTGTTCATTTTCGAGTTTCCAAGATGGGGATTGCTGCCTGGATGTCTTGATTAATGTTTGTTTGCGAAAATGGGTTTGATTTTGAAATGAAAGGGAATAGTTTGATATATATATGTATATATATATATATATATTCAAAATTGGATTTTGAACATTTTTAGTAATGAGATCAAACGTGTAAGAGAAAAAAGGAAATTTAAACTGAATGTTGAACTTAAGTTTGAATGAGAAAAATTAGTCAAGTTGGAATAAATAAACAAAGTTTAAGATTAAAATTAATAAGTAACCGATTAATTAATATGGTATGAAAATGAAATGAAATTCAACATTGGATGATGTTTGATTTAAAATTGTGTAAAATAAGGTGAAGAATTAGTTCAAATGGACTAAAAATAATTAATGTTTGGGAATAAAATTTATTGGTAGAAAGTGAATTTATGAATGAATAAATGAATTTATAATTGTAAGTAAATGAACTGAAATTGGATATTGTAATGATATTAAATGGAATTAAGTCCTTGCTTAACAAAATTCAAAAGAATGGTATGTAGCTAAATTTAACTGGAGTTAAGTTAAATAAAATCGAACTGAATTAAAATTCAGTAAGTTATAGAGAATATTAAATAGAATTGAATTCTTATTCAAATGAAATTAAAAGAATGATAAGAAGTTAGATTAACTGTAAACGAATTAAATAAAAATGTGAACTGGAATGAATAAATTCCGACGGCTTATAAAGTTGGAGTTTATGAAAAGAATATAAGTGTGTCTTATAAAGATTGAAAAGTGAATATATTTGAGCTAAAATGAAAGGAAGTATGGGAATATAAGTATATGACTTATAAGAGAGAAAAAGGGAGAAATAAAGGCCAAAATAGAATTGTTTGACATTTTGGTGGACAAAATGAAAATCCAATCTTGAATTATAAAATAGAATTGAATTCAAGTTAAGTAATAAAGTGATTTTTGAAGATAAAAACTAAATATTGAATTAAAAGTGAGAAATAAACTAAATTTGAGATAAATTAGTTGATGAAATATGGAAATGGAACTCGAAATTATTAACTTAGAATTGAACTGTGAATTGATAATAGAGTTTGGAAATGAAGCTTGAGTTATAAATAGAAATTCAACTTAGAATTGTAAGTGAATTAAGTATGAATTGAAGTTGTATGGAATTGGATTAAAATTAAAATGATTTGAGATGAAAATAAATCCAATTCGAGTATGAAAAATTAAAACGGGAATGAACTTAAGTTATGAAATGGTAGTGAATTGAAGTAAATTAACTTAAGTTTAAAGTTAATAGAAGCATGGGATGATGTCGAGTATAACAAAATGGCTTTGAACAAAACCAATGTGAAACGGGATGGAATGCAACTATACGATTTGTAAATAAGTTAGATTGGAATGGAATTTATATATTTTGAGATGGAACCAATCTAAATTGGTTATAAAACTTATGTAATTATTTACTCACGTTAATATTGTCGAATTGCATAAGAAAATGGATCGTTTGATGTAAACGAGATTAGATAAAATCCTATGAGTTAGTAGAAGTGAAATATGATGATTTTGAAATCAATTGGAATGAATATGAGTTTGTTTTGCTTAGATTGAATTAAATATAAGCGTGTAAGTTGCAAATCACTTAAACTGGATGAAATGGTTTGAGAATTGGTTGTAAGCAATTGTAATAAGTTTCGAAACCTTATATGTGCTTTTGGAAATTATATAACGTGCATTATATGTGAAATTTATGTGTTAGCTATTGAAAGTAAGAGAAATGTTAATAAATTTGCAAATATTTAGTACTTATATGTTTGAATTGAGTAAGTACAAGTACCGGGAAGCCGTTTGGTTGGGTTTGGACCCACTAAATGCTAAATAATAAGCCGCTTGCTTAAAAATGCTTAATAAAGGTACGCCTACGCAATAAAAATAGGAAATATGAACTATTTTTTGTTTTTACGACCGTGTGGGTCGATGTATATATATTTATAATTTTTGTCAAATTGCAAAACTCCTCCGTACAAAGGAGACTCTGCCAAAAAAATTCGAAAATTTTGGGAGTTACAAATTTTTTGAAAATTTTAGGAAATTTTAGTTGGCGACATAACGATTTCAGATTTGAAATTGAAATAAATTAGGGAATGCAACTAATTTAAAATAATGACATGAATCGGTATAAATGGAAGATAAAATTCATTATTCAAAATTGTAAATAAATTGAATCCATATGGAAATGGGAGAACCAATTTGAATAGAAATAGATATAAACTAAAGTGGTGAAGTGAAAATAAATAAAGAAGCATATTGAATGCTTATACTAAACTTAAGAAAGGAATGGTGAATTCTTGATTGGAAATTGATATTACGAATATATTCTAAGTTAATATTTGAATGAATAAATATTGACATTTTGTATGGAAGTCGATAACATGTTTTTGAATGTTGTGATTGGATATTATTGCTATGTAGGATATACAGGTATTATAAAGAAAAAGGAAAGTTTGTTTTGATTTCAGAAGATAAACTTGAATTGCTCGACAAAAAGGTGTTTGAATTTCTGTATGAAATTTGATTAGGTTTTATTTAGCCACTTGGCTTTTGTTTTATTTTGAAATCTGGGGGACCGTAGAGGCATTTTGTAGTTGTACCGAGCTAGCCGCGCAAAGAAGACGTGGGCGAATTTTTCAGAAATTTAGGGAGTTAAAAAAAATTTTAGAAAATTTTGATAGTTTAAAATTTGGTTTTAAATTAAAATTTGAATGATTGAGCAAAAAGTATTCTTTGAAAATTATGGGAAAGTTTGGAAAGTTAGTAAGAATGATAATGGGTCTTCTATAAAAAGATAGATTGGTAGGATGTTGAATTGTTAGAAACTGTTTGGTTTTGGGAAAAAAGTAAACGGGTATTGGACCATTCTTCCTAACTAGTAATTTCGGAGACGAAATTCTTTTAAGGGGGGAGGAATGTGACGACCCAGAATTTTAGAGCATTTAAAATCGGAATATTTAATTGATTTTAAATATTCAATAGAGTAATTTAACTTGAATTACGAATATCACTATTTATTTATTGAATTTAATAATTGGAAATAGGGTAAAATATGAAGTCTGGGATTTTAAGCCTGTTAAAATATAATTTGAAGGCTTATAAAATTTATATTGATCACACTGAAGATAATAGAAGTGTTAAAATTGAATCTAACAGTGATTTGTTCAGTTTTGAAAATATATCGTTTAAATTGAATTTAAAAAAATATCCTTCCGAGGTACAGTCTCGGATTTTGACGAAACCAGTTCAATTGGATCCGTAATATTTTATTATTATTGGATTTCAATTTTCGTAGTGTTTGGAGTTGTTGTGTGAGCATACGATATATAAACGCGCTAGAATTAATATCGAAAAATTTAATACTTTAATTCGATTCAAAAAGCTATCTTCCCCTCATGATCGAATTAGGACTCGAAACCTTTTCCATTTCGTTCGGAATAGGGGTATAACATTATAAACGCCTAGCGGCATGCCTCGATAGGAGTTCGATATTTTTAGTTGCGTGAAACGAGAAGTTTTAACATTTTGGATAATATAATATATTTACCTTAATTTACAGCATTCACATCAATGTTTTTCCCTTCTTTTCAGAACTTTAATGTTCCTTTTCAAACACGCTAACATTCCCTATTCAAGCATGCTGTCTAGTGTCCTTATCGTATTGCTACCCTGTCTTCCTCTGGAAGCCATCCGATCTTTTAAATATAGTTATGTTGACCGAACAAATTAGTTCGATTTCGAAAAAAAATCAAAACAAAATAATAAAAACAGAAATTAATGGCCGGACCCTTTTTTCCCCTCTTTTTCTCGATCGAATCGAGTTCGATTCCTTTGTTGTCGGCTTGTCGAGGTGATAGCTCGTGCGAGCTCGCGAGTACGTGGGAGGTTGGGTTTCGATTTAAGGTTTGGAGTTGCTGCAGGAATCGCCACGAGCTTGGATTGGGAAGCAACGACGATGAGGTACCGGTGTTCGTGGACGCCGAGGGCCTGGCGCGATCGAAGGAGGAGGTGACGGCGGCTGGAGCACACGAAGGTCACTGGCGATGTTCGCGAGATCTTAGCCGACGTTGCGGAAAAGGTATTCTGGTGAGGTTTATGCTGTTTTCATTTTAAAATATATATATATATATATGTATGTATGTATGTGTGTGTGTATGTATATGTATATATTTATATATAGGGAAAAATAATGACAGTGGGGTAAATATTTTAAATTCATTTTGACAATTTAATATTAATTTATATATATATATATATCTGTGTGTGTGTGTGTATGTTTATGCAGGAAATTTTTACAGTAAGTTATAAAAGGAAAAATTATCAGTTAAAAAAATTAAATTACTAGTTTAGAATTAAAGTATTAGTTAAATTTAAATTTTTAAATGGAAATTGTATTATTCGTTTTGTTAGAATATTAATTAAATTAAAATTTATCAAATGGAGATTAATTATTCAAATTATTCGAATATTAATAAAACCATAATATGTTTATTCAATGTCAAAAATCGAGAAACCAAGGCAATATTGGAAAGGATTGCAAATAAAAGTAAAGGTGAGTTAATCTCACTCATGTGGTTTAATTTAAATTTAAATGGTTAAATTTAAATAATTGATTGATTGATTTGATTTGATGTGTTATATTATATAGTAGTATATAGTATATCTTGGAATGATTGATTTTCCCGCATTATATAGCGGATGAGACCCTATGCGCCTCATAATAGCGGATGATTTATATTAATCTCATATACCGCTAACATTTGTGGATGCAGGAAAAACAGGTTGGAGGGATCCAACTGGATTCTTCAACATTTATTTAAATTATTTAATATTCTTATTTGTTATTCTATGATGAATTATATTGGAATATTGAATGCTATGGTTTGATTGAATATATTTGGGTATAATGAGTTGCAAAAATATATAAATTGGATTTTTGAAAGAAAATTAAAGAAGTGAATTTGTAAGCGAAATAATTATAGAAAATTTGAATAAATTAAGAATGAATTGAAAAGAAATGGAAGTGATATTAAAATAGTTTTATGCTTTTTAAAGAAACCTTATTTTGAATATTCCGAAAGTATATTTTAATTAAGTATTAAAGTAGTTTTTAATTTAAATACTTTAAAGTATATTTTATAATAAAGTGTTTTAAAAATGTTCTAAAATCTAAAGTTTTGTGCTTGGTGATTTCAGTGGAAATAGAAAATATTTGGGAAATTTATTCTGTAAAACGAAGGTAGTTTGAAACTGTTTTCAAAAGGGTTGAAAGTGGAAATATATCTTGCGAAGATATTTTGAGAATAATAAATAATTTGGTGAAATTATTTATGGTTGATGGTTGTTTGTGAATATTAATTGATAGTTAAATCACCGACTGTCAATATTAGCCAATGCGCTGATCGTTTCAAAGAGACCGGGATCGAGATTTATTTCTTGAAAACCACTTCGATCTGGTTTGTACGTTTTCGTAGAAAAACAAGTTTGGATTCAAAGAATGGAGCAGTGAAGTGCAAGGGCTAGTCGCTACTAATTCTGAGGGTTTTTCCAAAATGGATATAGTAGGAGTAGTGCCTTCGGTTCCGTTCGAACCCGGGACGGACTTGTATGGATGAATGCTTTCGGAACATCGTCAGGTTGACGATGGGCAACGCTTAGCCTCAAGCCTCTTCAATCGAGAATGACTGAAAATCAGGGGTTATGCAGCAAGGCTTGGTGGTGGGCAGCACCCATTTCCGGGTAAGGTCATCCCTGTCTAGATGTCCCTTTTTATTTCATCTTAGTGGTGCGGTTCTGATCCCAACCACGGGGGATCTTACTCAGGATTATCCAGTAAGGGATAGTCTGGGTCTTGTGTTGCGGGGGGTCGGGAGTGATCCTCGGTACTGTGATCTAGGCCACGTACCGTGACAGGTGGTACCCCAGTGCCTAGTCATTAGATGGAAATCCATTCACCCTACGCACCTTTTACGAGTTTTGTTTGTATTACCCACTTTGTGGATAGTAGCTGGAATTTAATGAATGTAACAATTTCGGCTTTTTCAATAAGTATTTGTATATAGACCCTATTATAATATCAGAGAATTTTATAAGAAAATGTTTTAGCTATTGTAAGGTAAAAACCCGACATGTTTATTTGTGGCGTGGTCTTACGAGATGCTTTTGTTTTCAAGAGATTTTTGAAATTTTAATAATCAATTTGAGTGTGATTTTCTCACGCTGGTATTCCAGACTAACTTGGGTGTTATTTAACTATAACGCCCGGGTAAGACCGAGTATTATAGAATACAGGAAAGGATGATGTGGAGCTCAGGAGACGAGCTAGATGGCGATACGTACTTCCATATTTGATTATTATTCCGCTGTGTATCCAGTTGTATGTTATTGATGTGGAACTCCGATGATGTACTCTGATGATGTATGTATAAACCGATATAGTATTTATTTTTACTGTAAAGATCTGTATTTATCTATTATATTTTATTCCGCTGTGATGGTTAGATTCTAATGTTGTTTTCTGTTTTCTCTTCTTCTACCTCTTCTTCTTTAACCCAAATGGTTTGTATTTCTGTTCAACTTGAGTTGATTGATGTAGAATAGTATTGACTCAAGGTGCACGGATTTGAGGGGTGTTACAGGACCACACTCGGTGGATAGGAGTTTGTAAGAGCGGAGCACTATGCTAGCGTAATTAAGCATGTGGATTTTGAATATTCAAATATTGAAAATGGAGCTTCGGTGAAGCAGCAATGTACTATAACAAATGATATTGTTTTAAGGAACTGAAATGCAGATAAGGTGGAGGCTTCGACAATCGACCCGGTGGTCATTTCAGCTATGATAGGACCTACATTGGTGAGGAGAATTTTGATTGATTGTAGAAGTTCGGTGAATATAATATTCAAAAAGGCATATGATCATATGAGAACGGAAACCAAAGATTTGAAACCATCTAAAGCTCGCATACATGATTTTAATGGCGTTGTGACTGAAGCTATTGGTTGTGTGGAATTACCTGTTGAATTGAGAGATGATGAATGAAGGAGAGTGTGAATCTCGTTGTTATTATTTTGGATTTTGACTCTCCGTATAATGTCTTTCTGAGCCGACCAGCCTTGATTGAAATCTGGGCTGCTCTTACCCTATAGTGTTTGACTATTAAGGTTCCGATAGACAATGGTGTAGGAGTTGTTCATGGTGATGAGGCGGTTGGATGTGCCTGTTATGTAGTTGAGTTGAGAGAAGCTTAATGCAAAGAAAAAGGTAAGGGTGTTGAGAAGACTATCCGCATCCAAGCCGCCGAAGATTGACAGCTAGCGCTTGAGCCTTGGCTTGAGCGCCATAGTCGGTTGTATACAAATATAGATTCGAGAGATGATAAAGAAGAGCCCAAAGAGACAAAGGATGCATTGGATGAGCTGACAATTGATATTACTATCAGCTATGAAAATCAAGCGACCACATTAGAGTGGAAAAACAATAGAAGTGTATGTGCATGATATGCTCATGAAGTCACGATGATCAAGCGAACATATTAGAGACTTGACAGAAATGTTTGATGTCCTCCGATATTACAAGATGAAAATCAATCCTTTGAAGTATTCATTTAGTGTTACATTAGGAAAATTATTGGGCTTTACTGCCAATGCTTGTGGATTGAAGCTAACTCCGAGAAGCTTTTGGATATCCAAAATATCCAAGTGTCGAGAACTGTTTAACAAGTGCAAAGTCTGAATGGGAAAGATGATGCCTTAATCGATTTTTCTTCAGAGCTACCGACAAATGCGTTCCTTTCTTCGATTTGATTAAGAAAGGAAAATGAAACTTTGAATGGATGCAAGATTATAAAGAAGCGTTTCAAGGTTTGGTAAATTATTTGGAGAGACCCCCTATCTTGTCAAAGTCAGTGGATCGTGAGGAGTTGTACATTTATTTGGCCTTATCGGCACACGCTATAAGTGCTGCATTGCCCCGTGAGGAGAATCGGATAGAGAGGCTAGTGTATTATGTCAGTAAACAATTAATGGGAGCTGAAAGGAACTATCCAAAGATAGAGAAATTCCTATACTACTTAATAATTGCATCACGAAAGCTCCATCCGTACTTTCAGGCACATTCGATCAATGTTTACACTGACTAGCCATTACGACAGGACCTATTGTGACCTGAGACGTTTGAAAGGTGACTTAAGTGGAATATTAAACTCAGTCAATTCGACATCACTTACCCCCTTGGAGGACTATCCAGGGTCAGGAATTGACGGACTTTATAGCAAAGTATACTGCGTAGGATGATTCTCCATAAGCCAGCAAAACCCCTACCGTACGGTGGAAATTGTATATTTATGGAGCGTCTAATGATCATTGTTCCGGAGCTGGGGTTGTACTTGTAACTTTTAGAAATTGGCCAATCTGTTATGCATTAAAGCATGATTTCCGAACAACGAACAACGAAACTGAATACTAAGCTCTGATTGCTGGACTTAAACTCGTATGAAAACTTGGAATAAAATCCCTTGAAATCTTTTGTCATTCGTGGTTGGTGGTGTATCAAGTTAAGGGAGATTTTCAAGCTAAGGAACAACGGCTTGCCCCATACCTTACCCAAGATCAAGGGTTGTTGACAAAGTTTGAGTGCTATGACATTTCGCAGAGTCTATGAGATCGAAATAAAGAGGCTGATTCATCGGCAAAGTTTGCTAGTACCGGCGATGCACAATGGATAGGTTTGGTTTCGGTCGAATTACTAAATACTCTAACTATAAACATGACGGAAATCGACCGAACACTGGAAGAGGAGCCTGAAAGGGAATCGTGGATGACCCTAATCAAAGAATATCTATGTACGAACTCCAACTAGACAAAAGAAATGAAAAGCGACAAGTCCTATGCAAAGCTTCACGGTATATTATGCATGAAGGAATTATGTATAGGAAATTTTTTCGGTCCCTCTACTTCGGTGGGTCGATCATGATAAGATAAAACGTGTTCAAAAAGAAGTTCATAAAGGAGAATGTGGCGATCAAACTAGAGGGAAAACTTTGGTAAAGAAAATACTCTGTTATGGGTATTATTGGACAGCCATAAATGAAGATGCTGCTAAATGCCCATAAATGCCAATGTTCAAAGTCCACTGCCCATAAAAATTACGCAGTTGGTCAGTCCACGGTTGTTCGCCATGTGGGGTATAGATATTATTGACTCCTTGCCAATCACTCAATTTGGCGCCAAATACGCCATCATTGCAGTTGATTATTTCGCCAAATGGGCTTAAGCAGAACCTCTAGCTATGATTGCAACCAAAAAGTAATCAACTTTATTGTCCAAAACATCAGATGTCGCTACGATCTTCAGCGAACTATTGTGACAGATAATGCGACTCAATTTGATAGTGCTGAATTCAAAGACTTTGGTTGAATGTATTGCACTAGAAAGAGATTTGCACCGGTCACTCACCCTCAGGAAAATGGATAGGTTAAGGTTGTAAATAAGATCAAAAATTCAATTTCGAAGAAGCGTTTGGAAAAGGCTAGAGGTAGGTGGGTGGATGAACTCCCTACAACATTGTTGGTTGTCGAACCACCCACAAGTCTGCGATTGGCCATGCTTTGTTTGCCCTCGCTTATGGTTCCGAAGCCATTATTCCTATTGAGCCCGAGGTTCCTTCTCATGGAGTGACTTACTATGATCCTAAAATGAATAAAGATCTCTTCTTGGAATCTCTTAACTTCATAGATGAGAAGCGCGAAAATCTAAGGGTGGTTATGCATTGACACTGAGTCCCCCGGTATTACAACACTAAAGTTTGATCTTGAACCTGCGAAATTGGTATCTCGTTCTAAAACGGGTTTTTCCTACCCCCATCGTACATGATCCAATTTGGGAAGGACCACATGTCATTGAACAGAGGCTTAGAGAAGGAACTTTCAAGCTAGTGACTGTTTATGGCATCACACTTCCAATGGAATGGAATAGCGAATATCTTTGACGCTATTTCACTTAGTTTATTTCCTTTACATTTCAATTGTATTTTCTTCTAGAATTTTCTTCATAGTTTGATTTTTCGAATGTGTAATAAGATAGTTTATGTTATTCCTTTCCATTTAATGAATAAAGTTTCAAGCTTCTTTTGTACTTATGTTTGTTATTACATTGTATACTAATTACATAGCCAAACAGACAGATATCTATATGTATGAACAAGCTCTTAGAGTTTGAAATCAATCAATCATGCTTACTCCCAATAGGATTAAATTAGAAAAGCTCAATCTAATTGTTCATTTAACAACTCTCATTCATAATCCAAAGGGCAGGATACACAATAGGGAATGAATGTGGTCGACAATTTTTTGATCGAATAACTACTGTCCAACTATGGAACTAAGATAAAATCAAAGTGACTGAGACACTACCGATCGCTTGCTAAATCATATCCCAAATCCTAGAGGGCAAATTAATCAATCAAAAAGAGAATGATCCTACTGCTCTCCAAAATAAATCAAAGTCTCTAGAGTGCGGATTGGAGTATAAAAACAAATCGGGTGTGAACCGGCCACCCTTGAAATAACTCTAAGTCCCTAGAGTGTGGACTGGACTATAAACATGAATCAGGTGTGATCCGACCACCCGTAAAATAACTTTAAGTCCCAGGAGTGCAGACAGAGTACAAACATATATCGAGAATCGACCCGCTATGTATGCTTCTTTTTTCTGATCCTTTACCGCCTTTAGTAGGATAGCTTGCATAGGTAGGAGGAAGTTCAATGGGAATCGACCTGCCAGATGGAATAACTTGTAGTAACATAAGATGAGGATCGTCAACGACTACCTCGACGGGCTAAGTTTTAGTTCTACTTTTTGGCAACTCCTCCTTTTCAATCTGCTCTTTCAAGCTCATCTTATCGGTATGTTCAGAGGCGCCAGTGATCATTACATCATCAGATTCATCCGCTGAAAGAGTATCTTCGACCTTATCGTCATCAAGAGCCTCGATGACTTGAGAATATTGCCCTGGTACATTAATAACTGCCAGGTGCTCTATCATTTTTCATGTTGCTCTATAGTAGCATTACTTCTTAAGTTTGACCGAGGCCCGAAAGACCTACAAAATTTGTTAAAACAAGGAGGTTAGCTCAAAAACAATTGCACACAAAGAATAAAACTTTTTTAAACTGAGGAGTAAAGCACAGTACCTACATTCGGTTGGCTCTCCGTGGTAGCTAAGATACCTTCTTCTAAGATAGAGGACAACACCTTGGACTAGTAGCCAGGCTTGTCTGGGTCATAGCCCTAGTCACGCTTTGTATCGAGGGAGACTGATGCTTCGGCTACTTGGGAAGAAGAAAGATACTTAGGATTGGCCCCTGAAGATTCAGCAATGTGTTCCCTCAATAGATGCAGAAACGTTGAAGTATCGAAGTTTTGCGGTAGCAAAATCCAAGGGATCGTTCCTACAAAGAATTCCCCTCACTAATTCTTCTTCATTGAGCTCAGCTCCATCCACTACTCTCTTCTTTATATCAACTAATGCTCCGAAGCTTCAGCAAGTGATTCGAGGTAAACCTCATCAAGAAAACTTAAGTCATGGTGAATAAGAACTTTGGCATTATACTCGACGATCAAGGGATCTAATAAATCCTTAATTTCATTTCTACCGGACTTTTTAGCTGCTTCCACTTGGGATTCAATTTGTTCAATGTTGCGGCCTTCTTCTCGAGCTTCTTCTTTAAGAGCTTCAATTTTGTCAAACAGCCCATCGAGTTTAACTTTTTGGCTCTTAGCCGTGATAGCTTCCTCGTGGTACTTCTACAATTCTTCTTGGGCTTTAATTTTCTCCTTCTTTCCTTTTTTGAGAAGAACTTTGAGTTCCTCAACGCAGCGGGCCAAAATGTCCTTTTCCTTTTTCAGAGAATCTTTTTTTAGGGCAAGTTCCCCATTGCGATTGAGGGCAGCATCGAATTGCTTTTTATGAAAGGTTCCTAAATGGCTCACCGCTTCTGCCGTTTCCTTAGAATTTCCTCCATTTCAGCAAGTTGTGTTTTAAATTCTAACAAATCGGCATCTTGTTGTTTATTATATCCTTGTCATGTATTGCTTCTAACTTGAGGTGGTCTATTTCATGTTACCACTTAGTGAACACTTCGGAAAATTTTTCTGCCAAATGTTGGAACGATTCTTGCCGCACGAATACATCATTGACGCATGCAAGTGAACTCGCTTTAGCTTGCCTCGCAATCGTATGTATTATCGGAAGGGATTTAAACCCATCAAAGCAAATTTTTGGAAAAATGGCCTTGAGCTCGGTCAATTTTCTGTTATAGAAACATCAGAAGCAGCGGTAGGTAGAGACAGATAAGAAGTAGCAATTGGGCGTTTACTTAATCGACGTTCTCGAGATTGTTTAGAGATTGAGCAGCCAGAATGTTGATTATGAGATGTGGTGATTTGAGGGTCACGGTAAGGAAGCCAGTTTCCACTGTAAGCAAGAAAATCGAATTGTCTTACTTGGCATGACGTTTGGGACTAGGAATTGCGTTTGGAGGATGAGGATTACCTTGAGTGATAGCTTTTATCCCGTCCTTCATGTTTCTTCCTGCACCGGCCGGATTCCAAATCACGGCTAGATCAATAATATAATGAAGAACCTCTTAAGAGATCGAAAGCCCGAGACTGAATCATTTCAACTGCAAACACCAAATGAGAATATGCGAGTAATTATTGTGCAAAAGGTTGATAAATGTTGTGTAGCGAACTTCACGTGATAATGAGTGTATTAGTGTTCATGTACCAGTGTTCCCCCGATAGACCAATGGCTGTAGCCTTTCTCATTGGCGTTCTCTCTCCTTTATCAGAACGATGAATGCCTTCGCTACTCCTAGCTGGAGAATTAAGTCCTTCGATGTTAATATTTGGAAATTCTAGGTCATGGTGCCATCTGAAATTTGGAGATTTGAAAATCCCTTCAACGAACTTCCCAAGTGTTGGGAAGACGATTCTTCTTTAATATAAGTAATAACAAACTCCAGATCCATGGCGGACTTTCTTCTATAAAGTCTATATGCTAGCCTCCTCTTTCTTTTGGCGAGTGTTAGATATTGCACGCCTTGCAATGGTTTGGCCATAGGCACCTTGCTTGGGCATGCATCAACCTTGTAAGGCCGGCTTAGTAATCACTAATCTTTCCCTCTTTGGTGTCGCCTCGAGTCTCATCATATGGGGGCATGACAGGATTGATAATATCCCTTCTTTGCTCAACAATATTCCTTGGCATGGCCGCACTTCTAGGAAGAACGATGCTACGACCTTCCTCCAACAGCCCGAATAAAGATAATAGCTCGTCGGCTACTAGGAGTTTGATGCCCCCGTCTTTGATAGAGGTAGCACGAACGGCAGTGACAACTATTGAAAAATATTCCCTTTAGGACGTGGGTGAAGACCATAAAAAACTCTATATGTTAACAGATTTAAAGGAAAACCCATGAACAGAATTAGTGAACTTGAGAAAGAAGTGAAGGTAATACTTATGTCCTACTAACCATCGCCTGGTAAAGCCAGGTGGACCTCGCATATAAAACCACTCATGTTTAAACAAAGAAAGTTTACTCCAAGTACACTTCAAAATTTGGCAATTCGGCTAGGGTTCAAGAAAAACATATGTAGAACTTCCAGACCGCTGTTTGAAGTTGTAAATGAATATTATGTCTTCTAAATTTGTTGTTACGATCCGTATTTTTAACTGTTTTAAATTTATGGGAATTGATATAATTATTAAATAAAATGGTTAAAAATAAAATTTAATGATTTATTATTGTAGTTATTGAATATGAACTTGGACAAAATTTTGAAATAACCAATTCCAATAATTTTAGAAATAACAATAAAAAATGGAATTATACCTATTGGAAGTTTTTATAATCGATGACTGTAATTGAATAAATAATATGAATTATTTAGATAATATTAAATGATTGTTAATAAATTTTGAATCATTTATTAATATGGCGATTTAATGGGCAATTAAGTTATTTAAAATTTAATACTGGAACTAGTTAGATAATTGAATCTTGAATTAGTGTGAATGAAAGTGATATCGAAAACTGATTCAATTTTTTTACAAGAACGAAAACGGTAAACTTTTAAAGTTGGATTTAAAAGTCGATAAATAAACTTTGGAGATTGCTCATTTTAAATAAACGAGTAAAAATAGTCATTTTGCCACTGTCTTGAATTTCGATAAAACCAGCTTCATTGGATCCGTAGTAGTGAATTAATGTAGGATTTTAAATCTCCTAGCAATCAGACTTGTCCTGAAACATGTAGATTGTTTTTTGAATTTAATTAAAATAATTGACTTTGAAGAGCTATCTTTTGCATACGATCGAATTGTCTTCCGAAACTAGTTCCATTATATTCGAAATGGGGGTAAAACATTAAAAATGCCAGACGGCACATTTTGCTCGGAGCTTGAGAAATTTCCGACGACTTAGCTAGATATTTCTAATTTAGGTAATAATATTATAAATCAAGCGATGCTATTCAAAGCCACGTCGTTCTTATCTTAACCGTATCTTTCCCTTCCACTCCCCTCTTTTCGAAACGCAAATTCAAACGAGAAAAAAAAGAATCGTTCAAAAAAAAGTAAAAAAAATAAATGGCAGCACGAGAGGACGGCGTCTTGTGGAGGAAGGAGCACGAATGTCTAGGCAACTTGGCGATAAGGGTTCATTGGGTTTTGAATGGATGTCGATCGATTTTTGGTTGCTGCGACCTAGGTTTCTACCGCTCGATGTTGCACGCAACAAACGTGGCGGCGGCAGCGCTGAAGGCCTAGCGACGGCGTGCGAGGGAAGGAGGTATAATAGGGGATTGAGCAATGGAGCAACGTTCCACGATTCTAAAAAAGGAAGAAGAAAAAGAAACGCGGCGAGCGATCGTGGAGGTGGGAGAAGAAGGTACAGATGTAAGTATTTTTTATATTTTATTATTAAGTTAATTTAATTTTAAATTAGAATCTTATACTGATATAATCGTAAATCTTCCATACAAGGTTCGATTCGAGCAAGAAAAAATGTGTTGCGACCGTATCGACGTCGTCTACAACATGAAGCGGATATGGAATTTATTTGATGTTGAACTGATTTTAGTTTCAAATGAAAAGGTGAGTGTTTTATACACTCACGTTTGACTACTATATTTTTATGTTAGTAAAATTAAAATCGTAAAGTGAATTGAATTTATTGATTGTTGTTTTATAAATTTAATCTGCATTTAAATAGACATCAATTAATTGATAAAATTTGAATTAACAGTTATATGAAATTAGAATTGAATTAGAATTTAATTCCTAGTAAAATACGCGATATCGATAACTATGTGATTGTTGTGAATTATATTGACAGTTTGGATGATTGATTATGATGGATGTGATTGGTTGATATTTGGATAATTTAGACGTTCTTTATTTTTACATATATCCTATATATTATTTACAGTATATAAAACTGCAAATTGAATTATTTCAAATAAATTAAGAAATAGGTTGAAATGGTATATACCTATGACATTTATTATGGATTGGAATGATATATATCCATCCTTGGAATTAAATTGAAATAATTGATTCACTTAGCTATCTGATAGGAAATTATATGTGAACACCGGATTGGTTAAACTAAATGATTTTAAGATTTTTATTTGAAATTATTTAAATTAATTTTGATTTTTAAGAAAAAATCGAATTTATGGAAATCGAATTATTTTCAAACTGGAACTTGAAACGTTGAAATTAAATTTAGTAAACAAAAATGTTTAAATAATCAAAGTTGAGATTGTGAAGTTATAATCGAAATATGACATGAATTTCAGAAATTTATTTCTTTTAAACGAATGGACTTTTATTCGAACTTTGAATATTTATAAGAAAAATAATGAAAAATGATAATTCGAAATTGAGATCAAAATTTAATAATAATTGAAGGTTTGGATTTTTAAATCGGATATTGAAGGAAAATTTGGTTTAAGTGTTTTGAATCGATATTTTGGATTTGAATGTGAAATAAATTTGGATTTGGAATTTAAATTAATTTGAAAATCTAATTGAAACTAATTTGCAGTTGGAATTGAACTTGAACTCGACTTGTAATCGGAATTGAATCGATTAAATTAAAATGGAAATTGGAATTGAATTGAATTGGGGAATTTGGAATTGAATCGGATTGACTTTGAAACTGTTTTCAAATGAATTATTTAATTATAAACCATTTAAAATCTATATTATTTAAATATTTAAAATATTTTATTTTCCAAATTATTTTACTATATAAACAATTTTTAATACTCAAACTATTTTTTGTTAAACTATTTTAACTATTTTAAAACTATTTAAACCATTTTCTAAAAATTCAAACCGGTCAAAAGGATGGAATTTTTATATTTAAATCTTGGATTTGAATGCAAATTGGTTTAAAGTGAAGTTGTAACCTAAATTTTAATTCGAACCTAATTTTAAAGTGAAATCGATATATCAAACTGAATTGACATTTTCAAGTAAAATATAATTTGTTGAGCGAATATGAAGATTTCGAAATAAATTTGATTTTTAAAGCGAATATGATGATTTCGAAATAGATTTGAATTTTAAAGAGAATATGATGATTTCGAAATGGATTTGATTTTGAAACGAATATGATATTTTGATATCAAGTACGAATTGTTTTCGAATTGTAAAAGAACCAACCAGTGTGTAAAATGACGATTGGTCATTAAAGAGGCCGGGGCCACTTATTGGAAAACTCTCTATCAATACTGGAACCACTTTGACAATCGTGTACGCGGTGGATGATATCTAGAGTGTAGTGGTTGAACTAGCGAACGTTTACTGGAATGAAGTAAGAGAATAATAATGGATAGCTTTGACACTCGTGTCATAATTAAAATGACTACAATGGGAGACTATGTCTAGCCAATGTGGTTAGCTACCTCTAGCGATGTTGATCCCTCGTATTACTATTGTGATTTTCATATTCAATGGGTGCACCATTTTCATTTGGATTGATTGCCACGGTCGGCCACGGATGGGTTACGACCAGGCAGAAAGTGTAAACCGGTAGAATCCTACGTTGAGCGTTGCCTCACGTGCCTTGTCATATTTATCCTTATGCGAGCCTATTACGACTTTGGTTTAGTACGATAAAAATGTGTTAAGTTGCATCATTGTAACACCTTATATTTATTTTATTGATAGACATTACCTACTATAGCGTATACTATTATATATAAATAGTTTGATGGATCGATAGGAGATGGAAAATCCCGTAACATCTTTTAAGCTATTGCATGCACGTTATACACTAGATAGGAGATGTAAAATCCTATAAACATCTCCGATGCTATTACACTCGTAATATTGCTATTGATTAGACTTATGTAAGAGTATTTTAGTCCTGACTCGAGTGTTTTGTCTTTTCATCATGCTCGGGTCAGCCCTGAGTTTTTTTAGCACAATGTAGATCGTTTTTCGGAGGACGGAGATGAAGATTTGGTATATTATTACCATCATTATGCTCTGCATCATTCTATTCTGCTGCATTGTTTATTTATCCCTCATGTATATGTATAACTCAAACAAATGTTCTATAGATTATAATCAAATGCATAATATAGACAGCTTCATGAAATATTATTTTATATTTATATTTTATCGTTCCGCTATGAGATTCTGTGTTTATTTTCTTCTTCTTTCCTTATTTTTCTTAATTATCCCCATTGATTATCTACATTCCAAATTGTTTAAGTCGAACATGTGGGGACTGTTTTTGATTTAAACCTTTCTAAATATGGGTCGTTATAGTTGGTATCAAGCGAGGTTTAGCGATAACATTGGCTTTGTGGGGTTTGACTCATTTGAGATAGGGTAGCAATACCCTAGAATGAGTCTTCTTGAGTGTATATATATGAGAGAGCGTACTTGTTAGTGTTGTAAAATATTTTATATTGTGTTTATTTATCCGTTGTGCGGTTTATCAATTCTGGTCGATGTGTGGGACATGTGTTATCGATAGGGGTTTCTAAACACATAAACAAGGCAAGTCGACATAATATTGTTTTAAAAATCGAGTAAATGAAACAATTTTATCTAAATTATATTTATATATATAATGGTAATTATTAGTGAATGATAGTTGATAGGAGATGATAATATTTAGTTATCATTAATTATTAGTTGAATTAAATATAAAATGAATACTTAGTGAATTTTATTCTATGAAGTATTTGATAATTAAATTAAATTGAAATATAATTGCAATAAAATTGGTAAAATTACAAAATTGTAAGTTAAAGAAATATTCTAGTAATAAGGTAAGGAAATTTGTATATGTATATCATAATATAGGTTACATATAGAAATAATTTTAAAAATTTAAGAATTTTAAAATTTAAATCCTTTAATTTTAAAATTATTTTCGAAGACTATAAAATTAGTATTAATATTATTTTAAAGAGTTTTGACTAGAAAAATATTTTGAAAGAATTTTAAAGAAATAAAAAGCATTAAAATCACTTTGGTCACTGGAAATAATTATGGGGATGACTGTGGCATCACTAGTATTCATTTCGGAGTATTTGAGTGAGAATTGCTACAGAAAGAAATTTATTTCCAATTAAAACAAGTTTGATTTTGAAAAAAATTCTAGGTATAAATTTAATAAGTATATGAAAATAGTTTTGAACTTATAATTGAAAATAGTATAGATAAAAAAATAAGTTTATAACTTATAGATTTGTAAAGGGAAGTAAAAATTAAAATTTATAAATGTTGTATATTTTTGGTGAAGCAACCAAAAGAAGATTCGAATTTAAGATATGAAAAAGAATTAACTTAAGAAAGGTTAATTAAACTGAGTTAGTGAAAATAAGTAAATAAAATGAAGTTTAACTCAAGAAAGTTTTAGTAGAACTGAATTGCATTTGAAATGAATTAAATAAAATGATGAAAGGAAAATTAAAGTGAATCAAGTTGTATAAGTTGTAGATTTGATAAATATTAAGCTAAAAACAAATTATAAATTAATTAAATGTGAATGATAAGAGGATATTTTTTTAAATTAGAATGAAATAAAATAATTAAATTAAGAAACGTTAAATTAATTGAGTTAGTGAAATGAAGTAAATAAATATGGTTTAACTCATGGAAACAAGAAAAAAATTATTAAAATCACTGGAGCAACTTTGATGCCTTCTTTTTCTATAAAATGGTGGTAGAAAGATATTATATATATAATATATAATATATTACTAGCTAAATGATATTATTACTTGCAGTATTGCTCATAACAAATTATTTAGACGAGCACTTGTTCCTCGTAGTTCAAATCACTCTGGACCATATGCGATCAACAATATCGAAGTGTAGACTCAAGTTCCTCATTGTCAGCACAGTTTTAACCAAGATAAAATGCACGTGCTGTTTAATTGGAGACAATATAAATTAATTATAAACAAACTCATTCTTTTGAATAGGCTAAATTGTAGTTTACCCCCATCACCTAGCTAGATAACATGTTATATGGTTCCATCTACAATGTAGATTCATCTTTAAACATCATTACTGTTTATGAAAATTTGTTGTAGAGACTATTGGTTATTATGCTATAGATCCATGTATAGGTTGCGTGTAGGCAATAAAGTGAGTTTCCTCCATCTCCCAAATCAGATGATCAAATTACATAAGCACATATTTGTTGTTTAGTGATGAATTAACGTAACCGAAATATCAACAGCAGTATTAATGTTTCACTTCATTTTCCCAAGTCTAGTTTGTGGAATTTGTTCTCCTAGTTTGTATTTGTCTTTACATCTATTTCCCAGTAGTTATTAGGGTTTATTCATGTGTTACTGTGTGTATTTGATTATAATAACTAAAAGATTATACTGCACATAAAATCACATGTTGTTTTTGCATAACGTAAATTGTATAATATAATAAATTCTATAGTATGTTGATACAAGCCACTGTCTGGTACATCATATCATTTTTATCCACGTTAAATTCATAAATCATTTACTACAAAAATAAATGATGCAAACACACACATGCTTAGGCTATTAATTTGTATAGTACAAAGAATAACCTATAAAGGCATTGAAGAAGAAAAATTGTTGTTGACAATATCAGTTTAGACAAATAAATATTATTCATCTTCTACAACTGATGACATCAGTTATTTAGGAATTTAATATTATACTGATTGAATAGAGAGAGGAGTTGTGTCAAATTACCTATACTATGACTTTACATATTATCCTTCTGTTTTCCTATTTAAATGCAAAACAGAAGCAAAAGGATAAAATATTATAACATAACACAGCTAATTTGCAGTGTTATACTTATATATCTAAAAAAAATTGAAAGCAAATTTTTTTTTATATAGATGAAATAAATGTCAATGAATGAAAAGTAAATCAATTTAATATCAATAGGAAATGAATGTATAATAAACTGAATATTGACGTCAGGAAGTGTGAATTGGTAATGTTGTGAATAAAATTGGATGGATATTGTTGTTGGATGTTTGTTTTGTTGCATTTGCTATATTATTTTATGGTTATTTCACAACCTATGTTATATATCGATTTTACTATTTATATATATGTTCTCATTTAGTTATTGAGTGTTTAGTATGTACGAAGGGCGTATTCTTGCTTTTGGAGCTCGATTTCGCATTAGGTTGCTTCTTCTTGCTTAATACGAGAAAACTCGCTCGTATTATTAATAATAAGGTACGTATCTTGGATAACATACCGTTAATTTATATTTTTCCCCTTTGGGATGCCTCATCAATGAGATGAGCTGTATATTTGATATATATTAAGTATATTTGTGTTATATGTTTTATTATAAAAAAAATTTCAATCGAGCTGTGCAAAGGAGACTATGCCGAAAATCTGAGAGTTAGAAATTTTTTGATATTTTAAAGAGTTTATAACTTGTTTTGATAACTAACTTGTAAATTTCATAATCCAATCGGAGTGGCATAGTAGAAACGTAATAATGGTTTGTAATTGAGATTTAATGCTTTATAAGTTAATTATTTTGAGGAAATATATCAAATGTTAAATTATCTACTTAGACCTTTTCGAGAACAAAAAGTTTTGAGTGGAGAGTATATAACGACCCATATTTTTAAACGTTTTAAATTTATAGGATTCGATATATTTATTGAATAAAATGGTTAAAAATAAAATTTAATGATTTAATATTGTAGTTATTGAATATGAACTTGGATAAAATTTTGAAATAACTAATTTCGATAATTTTAGAAATAACAGTATTGAAATGGAATTATACGTATAGGATGTATTTATAATGGAGGTCTATAATTGAATGATTAATGTTGAATCATTTAGATGATAATAAAATGATTGTTAATAAATGTTGAATTATTCACTAATATGACGAATTAATGGATAATTAAATTATTTAAAATTTAATACTGGAATTAGTTAGATAATTAAATCGTGAATTAATGTAATTGAAAGTGATATCGGAAATTGGTTCAATTTTTTACAAGGATGAAAATGGTTAACTTTTAAAAATTGGATTTAAAAATTGAAAAATAAACTTTAGAGATTGCTCGCCTTAAATAAATGAGTAAAAAAGCCATTTTAGCCACTGTCTCAGATTTCGATGAGACTAATTTCATCAGATCCATAATAGTGAATTATTGTAGGATTTCAAGTTTTATACCGATCGGACATGTCGTTTGGTTGTACGAGCTTGAAATGTGTTGAAATTTATTTCGAAATTCAATTAAAATAATTGGCTTTGAAAGATGTCTTTTGCATACGATCGAAATGACTTCGGAAACCAGTTCCATTGTATTTGGAATGGGGGTAAAACATTATAGATGCCAGGTGGCATGCTTCGCTTGGAGCTTGAGAAATTTCAGACGACTTGGGCTGGATATTTCTAATTTAGATAATAATATTATAAATCAAGTGATACTATTCAAAGCCACGTAGTTCTTATATAAACTGTATCTTTCCCTTCCTCTCCCAACTTTTCGAATCGTAGATTTAAACGAGAAAAAAAAAACAAACCGTTCGAAAAAAAATGAAAGCATGAAAGCCCGGCTTCGCATGGAGGGAGAAGCGCAAGTGTCTGGGTAGCTCGGCGACAAGGGTTCGCTGGGTTTCGAATGGATATCGATCAATTTTTGGATGCTACGACCTTGGTTTCTTCCACTCAATGTTGCACGCGGTACACATGGCGGCGGCGGCACTGAAGGTGTGGCGGCAACGTGCAAAGGAAGGAGGCACGGCGGGGGATTGAGCACGGAGCAACATTCTTCGATTCGGAAAAAAAGGAAGAAGAAAACAAAACGCTATGAGAAATGGTGGAGGTGGGAGAAGAAGTCGCGGATGTAAGTTTTGTTTTTTCTGTTAAGTTAATTTAATTTTAAATTAAAACGTTATACTGACATAATCATAAATCTTCCATACGTGGTCTGTTTTGGGTGAGAAAAATTGCGTTGCAACCGTATCTACGTCGTCTACAACGTGGAGCGTTTCTGGAATTTATTTGAAGCTAAATTGTTTTCCATTTTATATGAAAAGTTAAGTGTTTTATATGCTCACGTTTGACTAATATATTTTTATGCTAGTAAAATTTATATGATGAAGTGAATTGAATTTATTGATTGTTGTTTGGTAAATTTAATTGACATTTAAATGGACATCTGAATTAACTGATAGAATTTGAATTGATAGTTAGATGAAATTAGAATTGAATTGGAATTTAATGACCAGTAAAATGCCCGATATCGATAACTATGTGATTATTGTGATTTATATTGAATGTTTGGATGATTGATTATGATGGATGTGATTGGTTGATATTTTGGACAATTTGGATGTTATTTATTTTTATATATATCATGTATATTATTTATGGTATATAAAACTACAAATTGAATTATTTAGAATAAATTAAGAAATGGGTTGAAAGGATATATACCTATGGCATTTATTTTAGATTGAAATGATATATATCCATCCCTGGAATTAAATTGAAATAATTGATTCACTTAGCCATAGGATAGGAAATTTTATACGGAAACTAGATTGGTTGAATTAAATGGATTTAAGATTTTGATTTGAAATTATTTAAATTGATTTTGATTTTTAAGAAAAAAAATCCAATTTATGGAAATAGAATTATTTTAAAACTGGAACTCGAAATGTTGAAATTTAAATTTGGTAAATGAAATCGTTTAATAATCGAAGTTGAGATTTTGAAGTTATAATCGAAATGTGACATGAATTTAAGAAATTTATTTGTCTTAAAAATTGAACTTTATTCGAATTTTGAATATTGCCCAGAAAAATAATATAAAATGAGATTTCGAAATTGAGCTCGGAATTTTATAATATTTGAAGGTTTGGATTTTTAAATTAGTTATTGAAGGAAAATTTGATTTAAGTGCTTTTAATCGATATTTTGTAATTGGAAGTGAAATAAATTTGGAATTGGAATTTAAATTGATTTCAGAATTGGATTGAAATTAATTTGGAATTGGAATTGAAATTAATTTAGAATTGAAATTGAACTCGACTTGTAATCGGAATTGAATCGGTTAAATCTAAATGGAAATTGGAATTGATTTGAATTGGAAAATTTGGAATCGAATTGGTTTGACTTTGAGACTATTTCCAAATGATTATTTTAGTATAAACCATTTAAAATCTATATTCATTAAATATTTAAATTGTTTGATTTTCCAAACTATTTTACAAAATAAACCATTTTCAATACTCAAACTATTTTCTATTAAACTATTTTAACCATTTAACTATTTTAAAACTATTTAAATCATTTTCTAAAAATTCAAACTAGTCAAAAAAGATGGAATGTTTATATTTTAATCTTGGATTTGAATGCGAATTGGGTTAAAGTGAAGTTATAAGCTAAATTTTAATTCGAATCAAATTTTGAAGTGAAATCGATATATCGAACTGAATTGAAATTACGAAGTAGAATATGATTTGCGAAGCAATTTTGAAGATTTCAAAATGGATTTGATCTTTAAAGTGAATATGATGATTTCGAAATGGATTTGATTTTTAAAGCGAATATGATGATTTCGAGATGGATTTGATTTTGAAATGAATATAGTATTTTGATATCAAGTATGAATTGTTTTCGAAATGTAAAAGGACCAACCGGTGTGTAAAATGACGATTGGTTGTTAAAGAGACCGGGGTATTCTATTGGCATACTCTCTGTCAATATTGGAATCACTTTGACAACCGTGTACGCGGTGGATGATATCTAGAATGTAATGGTTGAACTGGTGAACGTTTACTGGAATGAAGTAAGAGAACGATGATGGATAGCTTTGACACTCTTGTCATAATTAAAATGACAAAAGCATGAGCTTATGTCTGGCTAATGAGGTTAGCTACCTCTAGCGACGTTGATCCCTCGTATTACTATTGTGATTTTCGTATTCAATGGGTGCACCATTTTCATTTAAATTGATTGTCGCGGTCCTCCAAGGATGGGTTACGACCAGCCAGAAAGGGTAAACTGGTAGAATCATACTTTGGGTGTTGCCTCACGTACCTTTTCATATTTGTCCTAGTGCGAGCCCATTATGACTTTAGTTTATTACTATAAAAATATGTTAAGGTGGATCGCCTTAACGCTATTTTAATATTTACTTTACTGATAGACATTGCCTACTATAGTGTATACTATTATATATCAATAGTTTAATGGATCCTTAGGAGATAGAAAATCCCGTAACATCTCCTAAGTTATTACATGCACGTTATACACTGGATAGAAGAAGTAAAATCCCGTAAATATCTCTAGTGTTGTTACACTAATATTTATTGCTATTGATTTGACTTAAATAAGAGTATTTTAGTCCTGACTCAAGTTTTTTGTCATGTCATTACGCTCGGGTCAATCCTTATTTTTTCCAGCACAATGAAGATCGTTTTCTAAAGGACGAAGATGAAGATTTGGTATATTATTAGTATTATTATGTCCTGCATCATGCTATTCTGCTTCATTGTTTATAACCCTAATAAATATTGTATAGATTATAATCAAATGTACAATATAGACAACTTCATCAACCGTTATTTGATTATTATATTTTGTCATTCCGTTTTGAGATTTTGTTTTTGTTTTCTTCTTCTTTTTATATTTTTCTTAATTATCCACATTGATTATCTACGTTCTGGATTGTTTAAGTCGGACATGTGAGGATTATTGTCAGTTTAAAACTTTCGAAATGTGGGTTGTCACATTGGTGGACGATATAGAACGCTCATAAATCGCAAAATGGTTCCATGTATAAAGGCGTAACTATTCAGATGGAATTGAGTGGGGTCAATTTCGAGATATTTCAGAATCTCAAGAATAAATGAGTTAAAGAGTGGTACGTATCCATCCTAGCACATAAACTTATTAGATGCCATGTACCCAGCCGGGAGCAAGTGATGCCTATCGTTTCTTAAAGGAACCAAGACATTCACGAATGGAATTCCATAAATAGAACATAGCTGATGGAGAGTGGCTACGCCAATTCGAAAGGCCTATGAGTCTGCTAGGTTATTTAGAAGAATACCACCTTTCACTAAATCAGGAGTAGGACTTACTCCCTTTACCGGGAGGAGCGGAATATCTGAGAAAAGGTCGACCCGTAGGTCAGAAACTTTTATTTATTCTACTTGATGGCTGGGAGAAAGCCTACCGGATATAGTTGCAGAATATGATTTTGCTTTAGAATCAATGTGCTGCATTACTAGATTAGAAGACACATCAACTGAATGCTCTGAGCGTCTGGAATCCATATTAGCTATACTCAGTGGATAATCGAGGTTAGAAAAGTTAACCTATTCCCCCGTGTTAAGTGTGAGATAATTCAGTGCGGTGCAGTGTATAACGGATATAAATGGCTAAAAATCGAAAAAACAAAGTAAAACAATGAAACTTAGAAGTTTGACTAGAGAGACCATCATCGCTAACCATCTCAACTGGCAAGAAGATTGATTGGTTACGAAAGCATTTGGATTGACTATCGGCATATTGGAGTGTGAAGTTTGTCGCTTAAGTCCATATGAAAGTTTTGAGTCTATATTGGAAGTTCTAGAAATTTGATTGTTCAATCTCAAGTTCGACAGTTGATATGCATGTTTTACTATTCATCATCATCATATATCCAAGCTCGTTAAGTAAGTTAATGGATATTGCTCAAACAAATCATATCAAATTAGTTTGAAAGTGAAAATAAGGCAATCTTTAACTCATAAAAATGGGGCCATAGAACGTTATATCAAAAAACAACTTCAAACATGAAAAAGGTGAAATAGTGACCGGGTTAATTAGTGTGGCTTCATCAACACCACTACAACAATCTGGTTAGTGTTCATCAGTTAAGCCAGTTTGCTTCTTTCTTTTACTAACGTAATTGATTTGTCCTTCCTTCCGATTCGGATGGAAATGCAGAATCTGTATTAGCCACCCTTCCCTTCTTCGCATCATAGAAAAAGAGAGCTTCGCTTCCTCGTCTATTACGGTATGGATAAATCAATGACACCGGAGGAATCAAAATCCAAAGAATGGAATGTCAATTTGGGAACAGTAGTCAGACATAGACTAGCGCAGGTGGATGCCATAGCTGTTTTCCTCCATATGATATCTGATATAATGCAGAAGTAGATTCTTCCGAACCCACTTACACGAAAATAATAATAATAATAAGAAGAACCCGATGTGTCGATCCCAATCGGCGACCTCTATCCCAAAGCTCCTTTACTAAACCCCCTCTTCGAATTAGACCATTAGATCCTTAGGGATAGGTTGATCCATCTCCTATGGCTTCAACACAGAGCCTTCACCCCTTAAACTACCTATCCTTTCAAACGAAACATACCCTACCCATCCCTCACCCAATTTCATTAGGATCGATCTATTCCTCCCTAACCTGACACTATCGATCCCTCACCCAGTTTCATTAAGATTGATCTCTCCCTTCCAAACCCAACAACATCGATCCCTTCCATTTTCATACATCGACCTCTTCATACTTCTACTGCTGACCTTTTGTACATCGAAATCTCGTGTTGAACCCCAATTTTCTCTCTTCCTCCTCTCTTCCTTCTCCTAACTCAATCTACCTAACCCTATATATTACTCATTAATCTCTCTAAGGCTGCTCTCATCGTGGCCTCGAAAACCAACATAACTTCCAAACACTTAAAGCCCAGGTTCTTATTGTATATTAAAGGTGTATTTCAAAATTTTACCTATATGAATGTTCAAATTTAAGTAGAGGAGAATGTTTGGATATGCTTGAATTTGAAGGGAAGATGAAGCAAATTTAAGGGAAAGTTAGAAGAATTGATTTGAGTTGAAGCAAATTTATATTTGGGTTTGTGAGTTAATAGCAAACGTTTGGAGCTTTAGGTAAAAGGCAAGAAAATGAAACAAGTGAAGGGGAAGGGAAGTGAGAATACCGATTTACATACATGGGCTAAGGGCTTGGCCCAAGCATTGACATGCAAAGACTATGGGATCGGAAAGAGGAATGCCGACCCCTATTTGCGTGTGAGCAATGTATGGATCGGCATAATATATGTCGATCCCTAAAAGTTTTTTTAAAAAAAAAGAGAAGGGAAAGAAAAAGGAAAAACAAACATGGTTGTAAGGGTTTGTCTATGAACATTAACATACAAAATACTATAGAAATAGGCAATGATCCGTAATTGTTCAAACACGTCTGGTAGCCTACAACAAAAACATTTATTTGAATGTGCACATGAATGACTTAGAAGTTCAATTTTTTCAAATTCAACAGAAATTGAAATCAAACTTGAAACCTTCAAGTTTGGGACTGGACCAGATATCAAAAGCTTGTGAGTCTTGCAGAATCAAAATTATACATATTGATGGAATATAGCACTGGATTTATATTATTGGAAATCGACCAAGCATCATGGAAATCAATGAAAAAATCAACGCCTTGGAAAAATAATTCGACGGAGGATAGCAATCACTTAGGAAGCTAAACAGACCTCTTTCCGACAATTCAGACTTGTTTTGATTCAAAGCATGTCATGTTACTCATAAGACATAGTTTGGGGGACAAGTGTTACCTGACATTCAAACCCGTCTATATTGAACTAATTGTACGAGATAGATCTGATTTCTACCAAGTTCGACGACCCAGGAGCAATGATTGCAGGACTAGGAAGTAAAGTACATATGGTTATATGAAGCCAGAATTAAACGGAATTGATACAGAAACAATGCATGATGCTTGAAATATGTAATATGGCTTAATCAAATAAAGGGATGGGTATGGTTTGGAAACTTGATAGGGTTCAACATACTTCGGCTTACAAATAAGGGATCGACATGATGAGTAAAGAAGGGGTTGACATGGTTGAGTAACTAAGAGGTCGGCATAGTTGGTTAGTATGAATCGGCATACTTCGGTTTGCAAGAAAGGAGTCGACAAAATTTATTGAGTTGAATTAGCATACTTCAATTCATAGAAGAGGACTCAGCATAGTGTAATGAGTAGGGATCGGGATGATTTGCTAGGAGATATATACTGGCCTAAAGGGTCATTCTCGAGATCTTTACACTGCGAGTAACTTTAGTCCTTATTGTAATCAAGTTTTTTTCTGTTCCTTTTTGTTGTAATCAGATTATTAATTGATCAATAAACATAATTTTCAGAGTGGATGTAGGCACATAACGCTGAACCACTATAAATCTCTGTGTTTTCGAATGTTGCTTTTTATTTATTGTTATCTTAGTCTTCCCTCAGTTTTAATTTTATTTTCTTTACTGACTTCTCTTTATAATCCTATTCTTAGGTGTTTGTGACCAATTTGATTGCGAACACTTATGAATGATAGAGAGATGTTGGATGACAGAGTAGATAATAAGACAATGTAGCAAATTCGTTTACTAATGGAATACCTTAATCGGTTTTAAGAAAATTAATCGGAGGAATAAAATCAAGAATCCATGAATTTTCCCAAAGTGCAAGTGGGAGATTAAGAGTTTGGTTAAATACCTTAGGGGAAATTAAGTAATTTGTTACATATATATAACTCTATGATCAATCTTGTTCTAAATAAAGGTGGTTTTTTCTTATATATACTTTGTTCTATTGTGATATAATTAATTAAATAATTAATTTAAAGTATATTAATAAGAAAATCCATAAATAAAATGCTATATAATTGTAGTTGAGAATAGTTACATTCATGAGTAACTAATCAAAATATAAAATAATATTTTACTTGAAATTTTCTTGGTTAAGATGTTTTGAGAAAGGATACCAATTTATCCATTTAACTAGAGTGCATAATGATCTTCAAATGCTGGTCAAAAGATTACATACTCATAATTATTGGATAACTATGGAATAAATCGTCTTATAATTTTCTATTGTTCATGACAACTAGGCCAAATATGAAATCTCAGTGTAAGGATCTTGCACAATTCCCTCGATTTAAGAACTTCAATAGGGATACTCCACTTCAGTTATAGTTAAATTATGCCATGGCCTTTATTGAATGACTATAGTTGGGTATAAGTTTAAGCACTGGGAATGAAGCATTATTCAATAAAGAATTCTTCTCCTTAGTTGCATGAGGTTAGTATCACGGTAAACTACAGTCAACTTAAGTCAAAATCTCTGGTAAGAGTAGAACAGTTAATAAAAAAGTATTATTATTAAACCATCGACTTTGTTTATGGACTGATAAAGTTGAATGTGGAAAATATTGGAGTTTTGACCAATATCAAATTCCATACATCCTAAAGTAATACAATGTTGGCAAAGAGAACATGTAGGAACTATCATCGCTATTGTTACTGCTTAAGGTGACGCAATATATGATTTACGAAAAAGATATGTTAGAGATGAATTCGGCCAAATTATCACACTACTAGCTAAGGTGATGCAAGCACATTAGTATTTGAATTATTCAATATTAATCACTAATTGAATTCATACCTTGTAGTCACATAATCATATTTGTGAATTTTGTAAAATACTATATGATTTAATTTGTCTATAAAGTGATAAAATTATTAAATTAATTAATATTTGGAACTATTATTTTATTTGATCTTTAAGGCGTGATTGTTAAGTGAGGCGGCTCATAGAAACTAAAGGTGCTTTTAGTATTTATTTGGATGTTTATACATAATTTATATATGCACGTATTAATGTATGACATATATTTAAACAAGAATTAAACATATTCTATTAACTTAAATAGACTTTGGGGTTATTTTTTTCCACTTTGGGAAAAAGCATAGCTGGCTATAAGAGGTAAATAAATGGTCTAACTATCTATTTTAGATTTAATTTTGAAATCAAAGAGGAAGATTTTAAAAAAAGGAAGGAGAATGATTTTATTTTCTCCATACACGCAAAATCTTCTTCATTAATTAAGATCTATTTTTTAATTCCTTTTTCCTCTACCCTTTCAAGACTATCACTACATCTTTCCTTTCTCCCATGGTCAAAATTGTTTTTCCATTCAACGAACAACAAACAAAGTGAAATCACGATGGTTCATTTGACCATTGCAGCATCGAGTATGATTCAAGGAGTCTAAGACTCTATTCTCGTATCGATATGTCACGATTTGGCTTGGTCTTCAAGGTATAATATCATATCATATTTTTACATAAGTCCCCTTACCCCAAAAGTGTGTGTCTGCATGTATATATTGCCAATATCGTAAATAATTTTGTTCAAAAATTAGGATTTAAATTTAAATTTATCTTGTTTGAAACTATAAAATAAGATTGCAAGTGAATAGTGTGTTTATTATATATGGAATGTATTACACATGTAATATATTTTATTTCCACTAATTTTGGTTTGATGTAAAATTGTTATAAATGTTGTTTCATAAAGTGAAATGACTTAGTTTTTCAACCTTCGAATATCGACACTAATACATCCATGCTATTCATGTGCCAAATACGCAACTGTTGGAAAGACTGAAAATTAAGGTAAAATAAAAAAGAATAGAACAAGAAAGGAAGCATAACATCAGAATCTTACAGTGGAATGATAATGTATAATATCAAAAGAATAGCACAAAGGGTTATTATGAATATAGGAATGCCAAAGTTACATAACCTAAGTACTATTATCAGTTGGTCAGTTATAAATACCTGTTCTCACAATGCTGATATACACATAGCTAGTATGGAACAACATAAATAGAAATAGATAGATAATGGAAGCCTCCATCTCACCTACTAAACTCTGAAGCATCCAAGGTAAAATCTGCTAACTCAGCCTACTCGAAAGAATACGGGAGGAATTTAGAAAAAATAAAAACCAAGCGTAAAACATAAGTCTGATATGAGAAAACTCGAGGTGCATGTAATAGTAACAATTGCTACTCGAAAGAGTACGCGAGCAATTTAGAAAAAACAAAAACCAAGCGTCAAACGTAAGTCTGATATGAGGAAACCCGAAATACATGTAACTGTAACAACTGAGACCATATGGATTCCCATAATGGTTTTCCCCTCCATAGAAACCGACCATTTATTAAATTGAATATAGTGATATGATAGATAATGTCTAGGGTGTAGAATATAGATCATACAAAATTGTTGTGATAATTACATTGGTCACAGCACAACGTTTTTAGGGTGTAATCAAAATTACTAAGGTACGTATACATAATGGATTTTTCTATGGAGAACTCTTCAGACAGCGACGAATACAATCTCCTGCACAAGGGTCAGAAGTACCTTCCAAGCGTCGTATATCTCTATATAAAATATACTATTAAGGTAAACACAAGCAGCCCATCGTCTGAACATAAACATAAACAATGTGGACCAAATAACATCAACTCTCGTCAGCCAATAGTCAATAAGTATCTCTAGATATGGTGTGGATAATACCACATCGTGTGTCAGTTAAACCAGAGATTGTGAGGCCTACTTTATTCCTAGTCATTTCCGATATTGAGGTCATGTTTGTCATCTATCACACGAGCCTTCATTACTCGCAAAGAACACGAATCCCCAAATGGATTCTCAAGTCTCGAACATACCATAATCACTACATGGATTCAAGCATCTTGTGCAGATCTCGAATCTCCACATAAGTTCCCTTTTCCAACCGGCGCCAAAACATTGAACTCCTATACTAGTTTTGAAGTGGTATTCAGTAATTAAAACACTTACTGATCATGGATGCTTCAAATCCAATCGATGAATTTTTGGTTAATTCATTTGGTTCTTTCTAAAGTAAGCGAAAGCTAGAGATATCTCATATCATAATCTATCCAAATTATATCAGTAGTTTTTTGCTATATAAATTCAAATCATCATTTCAAATCAATCAACTTAGAAGGTCGGCATTTTATAGTTTTACTTATCATAGTCCTTTTGTGTACTCCCTTTTGCGAACCCTATCGGGATTGCACGTTTATAAATCTACTCTACGGATTTACACTCTACTTAGACTATCTACCTCAATCGGCCTTTTTTACCCGTATACTTATGATCGATTATGGTGCCCCCTACACGGTCCCTTTGTTGCCCAACCCTCTTAGTTCTTTGCTTTATTGCCCTGTTGTACTATAGCTGGTCTCTATCTCTAGTTGATGCCACCTTCCGTTTGCACCGAGGTTTTATCTTCATTTTTATCCTAGCAACATAACATTTGGGCATGGTAAAGAGGGACAAGGTTGTCATGATTCAGGTTGCGATACTCGAATCAGTCCACTAGGATGGATACTAGTAGTTTAATAGTAAACATTTTGTACCATTCACGATAAATGTTAACTTTATTACTTTTCAAAACATTTGATTTTTAATCATCATTTATTCTCCAACCGACTTCATACCAATAAATGTCATGTAAAAGTATCAAATAATAATTCATCATAACTCAGCAATTCAAACATGACAAGCAATAATTTCACTCATATTATATCATGGGATATAATAAACTAGCAAATTCATATCATGGGTGAAGAACATATCATAATTTTATACTTGTATTTCTAAAATCCAACAGGTATTTAAAATCGCTCAAATTCATTTAAGGCAACCAATTCATCCATTTAACTTGCATTTCATTCATGGCATAGTCAGAAATTCACTATGTACTTCATAAACTACATATTATTCAAAGCTAAGTGTTATTCAATCCGTTCATATTTAATCAAGCAAATTTTTAATCATTTATCATACCATGAGTATATTTGCATGTCATGGGTGAAGCAAATAATCAATAACTTGCATTGTAATAAAAAAAAATTATATTCTTAAACTTATATCTCATATTCCATAAAATATGTACTCATGCTTTCCGAAATATATATACACACTTGGTTTTTCTTTCTTTAAAAACATGCTTTTGCTCTTTTTAAATTTAACCAAGTATTGTTCAATATAATTGGTATTTAAATCAAATTTATATACTTGAATTTGTATATTAAATGAATTTCAAATTCATTTATAAAATATTCTCAATGTCATTTCAAATAATTCCTCGCAATTCCTTTTTATAGAAAATCTTATACGATTAAACTATTCATCCCATTTGGTTTAATTCAGATTTAAACTATTTCTAAAATAAATCAACTTTAATTCAAAATCTTCTTATCTAGTTTCAAAATTGGAATAAAATTTTAATACCATATATATCATATAGGATTTTGAATTTAAACTTAATTTAATCCCATTATTTTCAACAAGGAAATAATTCAAATTCGAAGTAATCTAAAAGTATTTCACCTATAAAAATTATTTCAAAAAGAATTTAAATAAACACATTTCTCTCATAAAAATTGTTTCCAAAAGAATTTAAATAGAAACTTTTTTCTACGAACGATTTAAGTTCAAATCATTCAATTTTCTTGAATAGAATTCAATTTTAACATTTTTAAAATATCCTTTATACTTTAAATTTATTTTAAAATTTTATTTAAGTTTTAATAATCAACTTTAAATGAAAACAAATTGTTCTTATATTTGGAACCAGTATCCTTCAAAACAAAAACATAAGAGGCTTCAAAACATTTCATAAATAGTTCAAAAAACTTAAACCATGATTTCCAGGTTTTTTAACTGGATATTTTTGAAATGTAAATATAGCATAAAACAATTCAAAATGTCATTAATCTGACTTAATTGCTCTTCCCAACTACATACATACTCTATGCTACCACTTAAATATGTAATTAAGTCGGAGTAATGAAGATCAAGTAGTGAAAGGAAATAAGACGAAGTAACTTATCCCCTATACTGTAACCACAATAACAGTTAAATTAATTGTGAAAATAACTATACCCACCTCATGTTAACTTGGTAAAGAAATGAAATCTTAATTCCTTAATGATGAAGACGAAAAGAAACTGTGTGGATTATGTTTTGATTCACTATAAAGGGAGAAAGCAGTGGATGAGAGGGTTTATGTAGGGTTTGGTGGAGGATACTTAGAGTTAAGGAATTAAAACTCTTAAAATATAAGGATTATAAAGATAAGCTTAGAAATGGTGATCCAATAGAATTTTAGTTTAATATCTAAATTAATTCATTCCCCTATGCTTCTTTTAATCGAACTGATGTGACATTCCTAATTTTTAAAAAACATTATTTAGGATATTTAACTAGATAAATTAAATAGAATAATGTAGATGTTAAGTGATAAGAGGATAGAGATTTGAATAAATTTAAGCAGTCGTGCGTATTAACAAGAATGGGCTTAAAGAATGGTTTATAGACTAAATATATTATATTAAGGCGTAATAGACATTAGCCTCTTATGACTCTCACCCTTATATATATATATATATATATATATATATATATATATACCTGTGTGTGTGTGTGTGTGTCCCCTAAGCCATTCACATTCATTATCACTTTTTCATAAATAATAAACAAAAGAAAACGAAAGAAGGGCAGCCATTAATTGGAAGAAAAGAAGAAAATATTTAGGGAAAAGGTTAAAAAAATTAAGAGGGGAATCATACTCATTTCAATCCACTTTCTTTATCAAAGATTAAGGTGAACAATAATTTCAATCTTTATTTTCTCAATATATAATATTTGATCATGATATGCTTGATTTGTGGTTTGTTTATTAAACAGACTGTTAAAATGATGCTTCATATGGTTTTAGACCAAGAACCATGTGATATTAATGTTTAAATATCATGGAAAAATTATGTGTCATGCAAAACATTAATTTGGAGTTCGGTTTTAAGTTTGATAATTTTCCAAGCTTTGGAAAGATTATTATGGATTCAGAATGAAAATATAGCACGTTGGGTTCATAAATTTATTTCAGAAAATATATTGAGAATTTAGTTCTGAAAATTTGATATGTTATATAACGTGATCGAGGTAAATTTCTGCGATTTTTGGGGATTTTTCTTAAGTGATTTGATATAAAAATTAAATTATTTTGAGAAGATGATCTCAAGATTTATTTGTATTGGCAATGGAAGGCTTTATTTGCAAAATTCTAAGCTTGATACTTATCCAAAATAATAAGGCATATAGTTTTAAAACGCATGGGAAAAGTTAAGACAGCCAATAAGAAGTTCACATATATGCAGGTAAGTTGATATAAGTTACCTAATTCGCATTTGACTCAAAAGAACAGATATAGCCCCTATTATGGGTAACTTTCGCCCCTTACCTTTTGCTTTCGACCAATTCGAAACCCCACTTAACCCTATCCAATAACAGGGTATCATCCAGATGGTACATAGTGGATTGGAGAAAGGAGGACGGTATGGTGTCGAAAGCATGTTTCTGATGGAGTCGATACCTTAGTTTGTTGTAAAAGGTTAAGCGCCTGCCTTTGTTTTACTAAGCTTTCAACTTAGTCGATAAATATGTTTTTGAAAGTGAGTTTTATAATGGTTTTCGAAGGGGTTGTCATGTTGTTTTAAACGAAAAAGGGATTTCGAAGGAGTTCCTTTAATTACAAATCAATGCTTTCGAAAGAAGGGGTATCGACACAGTCGAAGCCCTACCACCGATTCTTTTGCCTTTCGAGTGTATTGAAGTCATCAATGATGTCGAAAGGTAATGTTGTTTTAAAGATTTATTAAGCCACTTCATAAATGCTTTCGAAAGGGCTATAGGTTTTGAAGGCAGTGGCTTCGGAAGGGGTTACGAAGTTACCCTTAAGTATTTTTAATATATGCTTTCGACTTTCAAAAGTGATGGTTCTGACACCATTATAAATTCCCTAATATTTTGACATGGTAAAGAATGTTTTCGAAGGAGATACTTCCATTTATATTTACTATGAAAAAATTATATTTTTAAAGGTGAACCCAACGATGTCAAAAGGGGGACTTTCGATACTTTTGGAATAGATACTTCCAATGATTTCAAAGCTATGATTCTAATAATTGATAAATAACACTTTATTATATTCGAAAGGTTTTGAGAGAAGGATTTTAAAGTAATTTAGAAGGCATGAGTCTAATATTTTAAAAACAGATATATGCTTTCAAAGGAGACTATCCAATATTCTCGAAAGCAAGGTTTCTAAGATTTCAAAATTATAGTTTTTAAAACAAATAACCTAATCTCATTTAAAAGCAAAACCATGGCATACTAATGAACAAAGTTTTTTGAAATGAAACTTTGAAAGAAGTCTTAATTGGTTAAAAGAATTAACCAAGTTATATTGTTTGTTTCTCCATATATGCATATATTCACTTTGTAATGAACCTAAAATGGTATTTTGGGAAAAGAAAGAATAACTAGCAACACTTTCCCAGTAGTCAATATGAATTAAAGATATTGACAAAAGCCAATAGGTTCACAGAATGCCCATGAAAACTGTGCAAGAGAAAGGATATTGGCAAGGGCTAATGGGTTTATATTTAGCCCATGAAAACAATGTATAATTGAAGATATCAGTTAGACAGGTTTATTGTTAGCCCGTAAAAAATTATATCCGAAGAAGAAAATGAAATATTGACATATAGTCAATGGTTCCTAGTTAGCCTATGAAAACTAGGGTAAAAGAAAGACATCAACGGGTAGTTAATAGGTTCCTAGTCAGCCCATGAAAACTAGGATTAAATAAATGATATTGGAGTTACCAATAGGTTCATAGTGATCCCATAAAAACTAAATAAGTGTACAGGGAGACCATCCGCTTATTAGTCAGTCCATGAAAACTATTAGGTTAATAGTAATCCTAGGAACTATAACTATGACAGAACGTCAAAATTAATGGGGATGAATAATCCAGAATTGATTCAATTGTTTTGCATATCATCACATAATAATGTTTTGAATTGATTTAACTATTGTGGATGCAGGAACACAGAAAATGGTTCATAAAAGTTTTTGTGATACTAGTGAGGGGAATCCCGTTCCAGTAAGTGACATGGTCTCACTAGTTATCTAAATGATTTGAGATGGTAGACTATTATTCATACCAGGCTTTATGTCTGACTCGAAGTTTATGTTTTCCTCTTAAACTCTAGAGTACTCAATTGATTTTGAGTAGCTTGAGATATGAGGTTTTCAGGTACCTCTTAAGACGAATAACTTCCGAAGTTGTGCAGGAGGCACGTTGTTATTTGAGTTCTCTCTCATATGGTTCTGCTTTGTTGTTTTGTTAAGGCAAAGTTGTTTATTGCCTATTATATACCTTGATCACCAAAGGGGCATCTTTATATGTCGCTCTGAAGTATATTGTAATGATTTTATTTTTCGAAATGTGGTTAATGTTGTGGGATTATGTAAAAAATATTTAAATGGATTTTTGTAATGGAATATGAAAGTTTTTTTTTGAAAATTTTAAACTTTTTCCATATCCATGTGTTTCTGGTGTATTAATTTATCTAACATTACCGTATTTGGTGATTAATAACTATGGATGACTGCAGCATCCGTAGCCATTAGTTTTGGTCCTCCAAGTGGTGGATGTTACAAGTTGATATTAAGGCATAGGTTTATGAAAACTTAAGCAATTTAAACCTAAAAGAATATTTAAAGCATAGTCCAATGAATCAGAAATATGATGGGGGTTATAACATACTTGTATTTGATATATAGGTGTATATGTAAGTACAATCATCCTTTTCTCTTAAACCATTCTTTTGTATCTTACTAAGTCTTGTATATAAGTTTACAAGAAAGAAGATATAGAAGCAGGAAGCAGAAGAGGAAATCTAATCAGAGGAAGCACCACAACTGAAGGAAATTCTTGGCCAAACACTCAGAGGAACCAAGGTCGACATGCTAACACTAATCAAAATGCTGAAGCCAATGTAGGTGCTGGAAATCCATAAGTAAATGTAGGAATGATGTATCAGTTCCTTACAAATTTGTTGCAAGCAGGAGCAGCTACTAGAGTTGCAGGTAATAGTGGGAATAATTATGATAAACTGAGCAGAGATTACACCAGCTTGGGTGCAAAGCCGTTTATTGGAAAGCAGGATGCTATCGAAGTGGAGAATTTTTTGTTGCATTACGAAAGAATATTTGCTGATCTGGGTTTTGAAGATGAGCAGAAGAGAAGGTTAGCCACTAGATAGTTGCAAGGGTCAGCACTTCAGTGGTGGAATAGCGTGACTGCAGGATTTCCGGAGGAAGAGTTGACTTGGGCTTATTTCAAAGGAGATTTGAGTGGAGGTTTAATTTTGAGGTTGCTAAGTCAGCATTGATGAGGAGGTTTGTGAATTTAGTTCTATAAGATTTGTCAGTTACTGAATATGCTAACAAGTTTGACAGCTATCTCGCTACGGACATGCTATTATAGACACTGACATTAAAAGCAGTGAAAGGTTCATTCAGGAACTGAAGCCGAGCTTGCTTGGGCATCCCTAACATATATTCATGATCCTAGTAATATAGTGGTGGAGATGGCTATCCGCCATGAGAAAACGCTTGATATGTATGCTAGAGAGAAGCCATCTGAATCCAAGGGACCTCAGGGTAAGAAAAGGTAGTTCTTCAAAAAGAAAGGAGCTCAGAAGGGAGATACAGCGAAAAAATCAAAAGCTGATCTAGTCTACTGCAAATGTGACAAGAAGGGTCATTTTTCAAATAAGTTCTGGTCTGGCAAGGGGCAGAAGAAGATTGTGGATACGAAGCATGTGAAATTCTATAACTATGATCAAGTTGGGCATTACAAGAACCAGTGTCCAGAACCAGTTAGGGAGGACAAGGGAAAAGTTTTTGCAGTTGGACTATCATCTGCTAAGTCAACTGCCGCTGAAAAAGGAATGTCTATGATGAAAGGTACGTTTTTGATTTAGAGTATTCCAGTTAGGATAATATTTGATACTAGTGCATTGCATTTATTTATATCTTAGAATTTGGTTGATAGGTTATGTTTAGTTCCCACCCACCTTATTTCTTCCTTAAGAGTTGCGAATCTGGTGGGAGAATATGCAACTCTAGGGACAAGATGTGACCAATTAGAACTTGATTTGTTAGGTCATATATTTGCATGCAGTCTGTATGTTTATGATTTCGTAAAATTCAGAATCATTTTAGGTATGGATTGGTTAGGTAGATATAAGCTAGGATATTTTTCCACGATGGGGAATTATTAGTAAGACACCCAGATAGTCATAACCAATTTATCTTCTCAATGGAGAATTTCGACAAAACGTTTATGCTTTGTTAATTGCCCTAGAAATAGAAGAAGAGCTAAGCCAAGTTCGTGTTGTAAGAAAGTTTGCAGATGTCTTTGAGCCGGTCATAGGACTACCACAGAAACGAGCTGTTGAGTTTCGAATAGATCTTGTTCTAGGAGTTGAACCTGTCAGTAGACCACATAGCAGGATGACATTGACTGAGATGAATGAATTGAAGGTACAGTTAGTGGATATATAAGGTAGGAATTTTATTAGACCAAGCAGTTCACCTTGGGGAGCAGCCACTATCTTCATAAAGAAGCCAGATGGGTCATTAAGGATGTGCATCCACTATCGCAAGCTGAACGAAAGGACGATCAATAATAAGTATCCTTTGACAAGATTTGATGATATGTTTGATCAATTAAGTGGAGCCAAAGTATTTTCCAATTGGATTTGGCAACCGGATTCCAACTATTGAGAGTGGCAAAGGATAGTATTCCTTCGACAACAATTCGGATTAGGTATGGTTCGTATGAGTGGTTAGTGATGCAATTTAGATTGACAAATGCACCTGCTTTCTTCATTGATCTAATGAAACAAGTTTTCCAAAAGTACTTAGATAGGTTCATGTTGGTGTTCATAGATGACATTTTGGTGTACTCAAAAGATGAGAGAGAGCATGAAAGTCATCCAAGAGTAGTGCTAGAGACGCTAGGCGGCATCAGCTAAAGGCGAAGTTTTTCAAATGTCATTTTTGGAAGAAAGAGGCCAAGTTTCTTGGTCATGTAGTTTCAGAGGAGGATTTGGCAGTAGATCCAGTTAAGATCGAAACTGTCAATAATTGGAAGAGACCAGAGAGGGTAACCGAGATCAGAAGTTTTCTCAGACATGCTGGTTATTACTGTAGATTCATTAGGGATTTTTTGCAGATAGCAGCATCTTTGAATAAGTTAACTTGGAAGGATGTGAAGTTCAGTTGGTCCGACAAATGTGAGGAAGGGTTGCTTATGTTAAAGCATTTGTTGACCAATGCACTAGTGTTACTAGTTCCATATGGAAACCAAGGGTTGGTGGTGTGCACTAATGCATATGGATCAGGATTAGGAGCTGTATTGATGTAGAATGGTAAAGTCATTGCCTACGATTCTCAATATCTTAGACCGCAAGAGGTGAGATACCCACTCATGATTTTGAGTTAACTGTGGTGACCTTTGCATTGAAAATTTGGACATATTATCTCTTAGGGGAGAGATTTGAGCTATACACTAATCATAAATCCTTAAGATATTTATTATCTCGAAAGGAGTTGAATATGCGACAGTAGATATGGCTAGAGTTTTAGGCAGCTTATGATTTTGATATAGAATATACCCCCGGGAAAGAAAATAAGGTAGCGGATGCTCTTAGCAAGAAACATTAGAATATGGCGTTGTCTATGTTGGCAGAATGAAAAGATTTAGAAGCTTTGACTATGTGTAGGATAAAGTCAAGATCGACTGCTAAATCTACATAGAGTACCGCTATGTTGGCCTATTTAGAAGTGCGACTAGTGCTAACCGAAAGGATAGCTATTAAATAAAAAGAGGATCAAGAATTAGCTAAGATGATTGAAAGACTCGAAGGGGGATCCAAGATTGATGACATTAAAGATTTTGGCATCGACTAAAGAGGATGGTTAAGGAAGAAGGGATGCATATGTGTTCTGAATGTAGAGAACTTAAGAAATGAAGTTCTAGAAGAATGTCATCGATCCAAGTTTACGATTCATCCTGGGGGGACCAAGATGTATCAAGATATGAAGAGGAGCTTCTATTAGGAAGGCATTAAGAGAGATGTTAGCCTATGGGTCAAACATTGTGCTAACTGTCAACAAGTGAAAGCCGAACACTAGAAGCCGAGCAGGTTGCTCTAGCCTTTAGAGTTTACAGTTTGGAAGTGGGATTCTATATCCATGGATTTCATTGCATGTCTCCAAGATCGAACAGGGAAAATGAAAGCATATGGGTCATAGTGGACAGATAGATCAAGAGTGTCCGTTTCATTCCAGTTAAGTCCACCAAAACAGCACTTGTTTTAGTGAAGTTGTTCGTGAAGAACATAGTTAGACTTCATGGGATTCCTAGTAGCATAGTCAGCGACAGAGATGCATTATTCACTAGAAAATTTTGGAGAAGTCGATAGAGAGTATTAGGTACTAAGCTCAAGATGAGTATAGCATACCACCCACAGATGGATGGGCAGACTGAGAGAGTCAATAAAGTTCTTGAAGATTTGTTGAGAGCTTGTGTATTTGATTTGGTGGATTTTGAAAGATCACCTACATTTGATTGAGTTTTCCTATAATAATAGTTATAGGAATGGCACCTTTTGAAGATTTGTATGGAAGGCCATGCAAATCATAAGCATGTTGGTTAAAGACTGGAGACTGATTAGTATGAGGTCCAGATTTGGTCAGAGAGGTGTCCTAAAAGATTGAGTTGATCCAAGAATTAATGAAGAAAGCTCAATCCAGACAGAAGAGTGACGCAGATAAAAGACGTAAAAACCTAGAGTTCTTAGTTGGAGACAGGGTTTTTATTAAGGTCTCGCTGATGAAGGGAGTGATATGATTCGGAAAGTCAGGGAAGCTGGCACCGATATATATTGGTCCATTCCAAATTATAGAGAGGATTAGGAAGCTTGAAAATAGAGTAGAGTTGTCGAGGAGTATGGCAAGTGTCCATAATGTGTTCCATGTATCTCATCTTCACAAGTATGTGCATGGCCCAGAAACTACGATTCCTCCAACAAGGTTGGATGACTTGGTAATAGAGCCTAATTTGATAGTTTTTAGACAACTGGTTCGGGTTGTGGCGAAGGATGAAAAAAGACTGAGATTCAAAACAGTCAAGTTGGTGATAGTCTAAGTGGAGTGACAACGGGAATGACTGTACTTGAGAGACAGAGGACAGTTTTGAAATACTTATCCTGATCTTCTTTGATGGTATATCTATATTAGACTTATATACATGATCACTAGCCATATAAACTAATATGATTGTTAGGGGTTGTTACAAATGATTGCTATGATTAGTATTTAGTACTTATTGAATTTCGAGGATGAAATTCTTTAAGCAGAGGAGCTTATAACATCCCTAATTTTTAAATAACATTATTCATGATATTTAACTAAATAAATTAGATAGAATAATATAAATGTTAAGTGATAAGGAGTTGACATTTGAATAAATTTAAGTGGCCATGCTTACTAATAAAAATGGGCTTAAAGAATGGTTTATATACTAAATAAATTATATAAGGGCATAATAGACATTGGCCTCCCATGACTTTCACTCTTTTGTATATGTGTCCCCTAATCCATTCACATTCATTATCACTTTTTCACATATAATAAACGTAAGCGAAAGAAGGAAGGTCGGCTATTAACTGGAAGAAAAGAAGATATTCAAGGAAAAGGTTAAATAAGCAAAGAGGGAAATCAAACTCATTTCTGCCCACTTTCCTCATCAAAGATTAAGGTGAATAATAATTTCTGTCTCTATTTGGTGAATATATGATTTTTAATGATAATATGCTTGAATTATGATTTGTTTGAATTTAAACAAGACTGCATAAATGGTGGTTCATAAGGTTTTAGACCAAAAGCCGTGTGATATTAATGTTTAAATGCCATAAAAAATGATGTGTCGTGCAAAACATAATTCTAGAGTTGGGTTTTAATTTGATAATTTTCCAAGCTTTGGAAAGATTATTATGAATTTTTGAATGAAAATATAGCACGTTGGGTTTATAAATTTATTTCAGAAAATATATTGAGAATTTGGTTTTGAAATTTTGATATGTCATATAACATTATCAAATTAAATGTCTACAATTTTTAGGGATTTCTCTTAAGTGATTTGATATAAAAATTAAATTATTTTGATAAGAGGATCTAAATAATTTAATTGTACTTGCAATGGAAGATTTTATCTACAAATTTCTAAGCTTGATACTTATCCAAATAATAAGGCAGTTAGTTTTGAAAAGCATTGGAAAAGTTAGGGCAAACAATAAGACGTTTACACATAGGCAAGTTAGTTGATATAAGTTGCTTTTAACCTAGAAAAATAGGTTCTTCCTCTATTACGGGTACCGTTCGCCCCTTACCTTTTGCTTTGGATAAAGTCAAAACCCCATTAACCCCTTACCAGTACACAAGGTATCATTTAGGTGTTACATAGTGGATTGAAGAAAGGCGGAAGGTATGGTGTCGAAAGCATGCTTCTGATGGAGTCGATGCCTTAGTTTGTTTTAAAAAGTTAAGCGTCTGCCTTTGTTTTACTAAGCTTTCGACTTAGTCGATACATAAGTTTTCAAAAGGAGTTTACTAATTGTTTTAGAAGGGGTTCTCATGTTGTTTGAAAATAAAACGGGCTTCTGAAGGAGTTCCTTTAATTATAGATTAAGGCTTTCGAAAGAAGGGGTTCTGGCACACTTGAAGCCCTACCGCCGATTCTTTTTCCTTTCGAGTGCATTGAAGTCATCAATGCTGTCGAAAGGTAGTGTTATTTTAAAGATGTATTAAGCCGCTTCCTAAATGCTTTCCAAAGGGTTATAGGTTTCGAAGTCAATGGCTTCGGAGGGGGTTTCGAGGTAATCCTTTTATAAGGTTAATATATGCTTGCGACTCTGTTGAAAGGGATGGCACCGACACCATCAAAAATTCCCCAACATTTTTATATGGTAAAGAATGGTTTCGAAAGAGATACTTCCATTTATATTAACTTTAACCCAAATGATTTTTTTAAAGGTAAATCAAATGATGTGAAAAGGGAGACTTTTAACACTTTCTGGAAGAGATACATCCAATGGTTTCGAAGCAATGATTCTAATAATTAATAAGTAACACTTTATTAAGGATTTTAAAGTATTTTAAATGGCAGAAGTCTAGTGTTTTGAAAACAGATATATGATTTCGAAGGCGGCTATCTAGTGAGCTCGAAAGCAAGGTTTCGAATATTTCGAAAGTATAGTTTTCAAAACAAATAACCCAATATCATTTAAAAGCAAAACCATGGCATATTAATGAACAAATTGTTTTGAAATCAAATTTTTGAAGAAGTCTTAATGGGTTAAAAGAATTTAACCAAGTTATATTGTTTTTTTTTCTCCATATATGTATATATTCACTTTGTGATGAACCTAGAAAGGTACTTTAGGAAAAGGTAGAATAATCAGTTAGATTGACCCAGTAGTGAATATAAATTAAAGATATTGGCAGAGGCCAATAGGTTCACCGTAATCCCATGAAAATTGTGTTAGGGAAAAGATATTGTTAAGGGCCAATAGGTTTATAGTTAGCCCATGGAAACTATGTATAATTGATGATGTCAGTTAGATAGGTTTATAGTTAGCCCATGAAAAACTATATCCGGATAAGAAAATGAAAAATTGATAGATAGTCAATAGGTTCCTAGTCAGCCCATGAAAACTAGGGTAAAAGAAATATATTGACAGTTAATCAATTGGTTTCTAGTCGGCCCATGAAAATTAGGATGAAAGAAATGATGTTGGAGTTACCAATAGGTTCATAGTGATCTCATGAAAACTACATTAGTGGATAGGGTGTCCATAAATATTTAAATGGTTATTAGGCAGCCCATGAAAACTATTAGGTTGATAGTAATCCTAGAAACTATAACTATGACAGATCGTCAAAATGAATGGGGATGGATAATCAAGAATTGATTCACTTGTTTTGCATATCATCAAATAATAATGTTTTTAATTGATTTAACCATTGTGGATGCAGGAACACGGAAAATGTTCAAAAGTTTTTAAAATACTAGTGAGGGGAATCCGGTTCCACTAAGTAGTGTGGTCCCACTAGGTATCTAAATGATTTGAGATGGTAGATTATTATTCATACCATGCTTTATGTTTGACTAGAAATTTACATTTTTCCCTTGAACTCTCTGGTACTCAATTGATTTTGAGTAGCTTGAGATTTGAGATTTTCAGGTACCTCTTAAGACGAATAAGCTTTCGAAGTTGTGCAGGGGCATGTAGTTATTTGTTTTCTCTCTCATATGATTTCGCTTTGTTGTTTTGTTAAGGAAAAGTTGTTTATTACCTATTATATACTTTGATCACCAAGAGGGCATCTTCATGTGTCGCTCTTGAAGTATATTGTAATAATTATATTTTTATGAACGTGGTTAACGTTGTGGGATTATGTAAAGAATGTTGAAATGGGTTTTTGTAATGGAATGTTAAAGTTATTTTGAAAATTTTAAACTTTTTCAATGTCCATGTGTTTTTGGTATATCAATTTATCTAACATTACCTTACTTCATCGCCGATGATTAATAACTAGGAATGACTACAGCATCCATAGCCATTTGTTTTGGGCCTCTAAGTGGGGGATGTTACAACTTTCTTTATAACTTATTTTATATCTGTTTAAAAACCCATTTAAGGCATTTTGTACAAATCTTATTCCGTTCTAATAGCAATTTTTTCAAAAAAAATATTAGTTTCTGATTTCAAAAATTAGAAAATAATTTATTTATTTCTAAAATAATTCCAAAATTTCATTTATCGAAATAAGCTACAAAACGACTCTTCAGATTTAAAACACAATTCATACTTCAACTTTGAATTTCTGAATATTTTTCCAAATAAATCCCAAAATTACTTATATTCAACTAAATTCAATAAATTTATTAAAATTATTTTCCAAACCATTTATAAATTTCTCTACCCTTTTTATCAAGTTTAAAATAATTTTCAGTATTTTAAATCTATTGAAATCCTTCTTTAGTTTAAAGTCCAAAATCTATTTATTCCCAGATTCCCAATTAAAATCCCAAAATACATTTTATTATAATTAGTCAAAGAGCACAATGTTACTTTCTGTATTTTCTTTCTTTTACATATTTTGTCATATTGTGATATAATTAATTAATTAGTTAATTTAACGTGTGTAAATAAGGAAAATCCTTGAACAGATTTTTTTGTGATTGTATCTGCAAATACCTGCAATCATGAGTAATTAATCACGATATGAAATAACATTTTTTTAAATGTTCTTTGTCAATATATTTTGAGAAAAGCTATTGATACATCCAATGAAATTAATGTATGTAATGCTATCCGAATGTTGGGTAGTGTATTTCTCATACTACTGGGATACCAAGGATTATATACTTATAACATTGGATGACTATAGAATGACTCGACCGAGAGTGTCTCATTGGTTGATGACAACAAAGTCAAGGAGGAAATATCTATGTGTTGATGTTGCATAGTTTTGTCGAATTTATAATACCATAGAAGATCGGCATAGATACTCCATTTGATTATAGGTAAATCATGGTATGACGACCATCGAGCAACTATTATTGTGTTTAAGTTGAAGCTTAGGAAGTGAAGCACTATTTAATAAAGAATTCACCTCTTTAGTTGTATGAAGTTAGTATCACGCTCAACTATTGATAACTCAAAGTCAAAATCTCTGGCCATGGTAGAAAGGTTAATAATAAATGTTAATATTGAACCAAGGACTTTGTTAATTGGTTAAATAAAAAAATATTGATATTATTGGAGTAATAGTTGATACCAAACTCTATATATCTTAAAGTGATATACTGTTGATGAAGAGAATATGTGTATATTATATTGTTACTTAGCACTACCGCTTAAGGTGACCTAAAATTTAATTTTACAAAAAAGATCTATAAGCAATGAATTCAGCCAAACTATCACACATCAGCGAAGATAACATGTGAACGTTACTATTTGAATTGTACTATATTAATCACAGATTGAATTCACATCTGCGAGTCATTTGACTACATCTTTGAATTCTCTGAAATAATATACGATTTAATTAGTTTATAAAGTGTCATGAATTAATTAAATTAATAATATTTAAGTAATACTAACTATTGGTGTATTTGATGATTGTGATGCTTTTAGTATATGGGGTTTTCCCAAGCAATATTTTATGGGTGTCATCAGTAATTGTTTATATATGTGTGTGTGTATATATAAGTTTTATGTGCATGTATCGATATACGATATTTATATTTATATATATATATATATATATATATATATTTAAATAAGATTTAAATACAAACGATTGCTAAATGGGGTGAAGAATTTTTTGAATCCTTTGTCATGGTATGGTCGTCCGTAAAGGGGAGGAAAAGGGACTGGATCTAGTTTGCTAATGACTAAGTAAAAGATGGAAGATATTTCTTCCTTTTCTCCATCTATATATACCAATGCATACTAACCCATTCCCTCCTAATGCTTCATACGTTAGCCGTCATCCCTTGCAACAGACTCCATACCTTCGTAGGTTGAACTCCTAGGTCCTAAACATCTAAGTACATGTTTCAAAATGTACTTGCACTCATGCAGTTATTATTCAAGTGGTGATTGAAGGTTCTAGGAGTTAGTTCACAGATTAACGTGTTACAATTGGTAGGATCCACTAAGGTACAAATGAATTATAGATGCTTATATACATGTTCAACCTTTGGCATTCATGCATATATATGTGTATCATTGCCCCTCCCCTCCCCCCCCCCCCCCACACACACATAGATATATAATTCAATTTCAAAAAAAAAATTATTGTCGGTATTATAATACAAAATTAAAATTGACATAAAAAACCGCTTACATTATATAATGGCCGTATGATAAATTTTCTTGTATAAATTTATTTTACGAGGTATTAAATTGTATTATATATATATATGTGTGTGTGTAATTTCTACTTTCAATATTGATTGATATATATATATATATATATATATATATATATATATGTCAAAATTAGTGTTTATAATTTATATGTGTATGTATATAATCAAAGCTCATAGCCTTTAAAAAATGATTAAATTATAATTTTCGGTCGATAATAAATTTAACTATATTAATATATAAATTATTTTATAATATGAAAATATGTATCTAAAATAAAATTATATTTTATCTATATTTAGGCTGAAATAATATTAACATTATATAAAATTAATGTATTTGATAATAATCAATGTTTGTATATATTTTACTATTTTGAATTTTATATGTTTGTGCGTGCATATGTGTGTTACTTAAAGTGTCAAATTCATTTCAAATAAAAGATATTTTGACCAAATCAAAATTTCATTTAAACTATGATATTTTGAATTTTTTACTTAGTCAACTATATGAATTTAAATTAATTTTCTAAAAAATGAAAATATATGTGTATGTATGTATGCGTATGTGTGTGCGTCTATATATATAGTTGTAACGCCTTTAATATCACATTTTTGTGTCAACATAAACTACCAAAACACCATTCTACAAATATTACCAAATCTTAATACCACTTGAAAATATGATCTAACAATTAAACTTCCTTTACAAATTCAAAAAACCTATCTACAAATATTATCAAATCTTAGTATACTTAAAAATACGACCTTAAAAATAAATTTATTTTTACAAATTTGTTCTTCATTAATTAGTAATATAAATAAAAATTCAAGCTAACAAAAAGATGTTGCAACTTAGAAATAAAAATTTCTACCAATGACACATGTTTTCAACGCAAACATATAGCTAAATATCTGTGCAAATCATATTCTCTTGAACGTGTTAAACATATACAATTTGTAGAAAAATAATTCACGCCTGAAGCGCATGCAATCATCACACAAGAAGCACGTGTCTTAATGCACATATATATAGACATAATTTTATACTTATATGGCAATACTACACACATACACACATATATTTGTGTGTGTATGTGTATTTATGTATATGTGTATACATATGAATTGGATAAGGCTGCAAGATTAAAACTCGTATCTTTGGAATAAAGAGGGCATAAGTCGAATTGCTAGCACTTTAGGTAAACCTATCAGAATAGACAACAACACAACAAGGAAATTTGCCTAAAGTTTGTAAGAGTTTTAGTAGAGGTTAATTCAAATTTTACATTTCCTACATTAATATAAGGATTGAGTTACGATGGAGAGGAAATAGGTAATCTAGTTGTATATGAGTACAAACCATATCCATGTGAAAACTGTAATGTATATGGTTATAGCACAAAAAACCGTCGACTTACTTTCAAAAAGCCATATCAACCAAAACACAATTGTGCTAAAAATATTTAGGAAATAGCAAGTACAAATGATTTAATGACTGACTAGATGCCCACTTCTCCTCTTGTACACGTGGGTAGCAAAAATTCAACAACTACTAATAAAAGGATTACTACAGTGGATACAAAGCATATCAACCGAATGTACATATAGGAAAGGAATTTATAGATGATCGTATTTTCAATAATTTTCCTGCCTTAACTTTGAGGATGTTGCCACTTCTTCTATTGCACAATCCTCCAACTCTGCTCATGTACAAACTGGAATGCAAGTGTCATCAGATGTTTTTCACACTTCAAAATTATCTGTGCGATGAAAAAGACGAAAGAGATTTTAATGCTCAATTCATATACACTCAGACCAGTCAATTGACTACACTATTACTTCAAAAATATTTGATAAGCAACAATAGTTTGTGGAGGAGGTTGCTTAACATATTGAAGAAAGTGGAAATTTCAAAAATCCACTAAAAATGTCCTCCAAATGAGAGAGACATGTAAAATATAAGAAGAAACATGAGAAAAATTAAACCATTCCACTAACCCCTCCTAAAAGACATATAAGGGGTTCTTCTACCGTCAAATGAATGTATATGCTTGAAATGTTAGAGGTTTGAATAAAGATAGAATAATGCTATCTATATCGAAATTCTTCAAGACTCACAGCTATCATTAATAGTTTTATATGTGACTAGACTTAATGATTCTGCCATTCAGTCCAAATTCCCATCTCACTAGTATTATGTGCACAATAACGATATGGGTACAAAAGGTCGAATTTTCATTATTATTGATGAATATGCTTGGCGCATTCACATCTCAATTAAAAGTTATCAACATAACACTGCTGTTCTAACTGATTTAGGTGGCTCTCGCTGCATATTCTCATCCATCTATAGCAACAATACTCATTTAGAAAGGGAGAAATTACGAAGTAACCTTATTCTTAACGCTTCTTCAATTAACATGCCTAGCATTGTCTTCGGGGATATTAATAATGCCTTGAGCCCTAAATATAAGAAGGGAGGATTGCCATACCTTTTTCTTATCTTAATGGTTTTAAAAATTGTACTTCATACTGTTGTCTTATTAAATTTAATTTGCAGGGTTGCAAATTCACTTGGATAAAAAAGGGCATGGCTAGCAATGTAGATAAAGTTCTAGTGAATCAAGAGTTCATGCAATTATTTCCTACAATACCAGTTATTGCACTGCCTACTGCTTTTAGTGACCGTTCCTTAATCCTAATCACTTCCAAAGAAAGCAGATCTCAATATGCCATTGAGTATGCAAATTATTGTTGCTTTAAAAATGGATATCCATTGCATGTTGTAGAAGGGTTCAAAGCTACTACTTAACGAGATCATCCACATGAATTTATAGCCAAAATCAGGAAAATCAAAGAAAAATTGAAAAGGTGGAACAAAGAAATCAGAAAACTTATGAAATGCAAAAATTATCCGATGAAACTACTTTCTTATAAACAAATGATGATCCAGAGAACCTTAGTTTATATGATGCATGATGCAGATTAATATGGATCTAAAAAAGCAACTCAAAATACAAAACGAAGAATTCATGCAAAAAAGTAAAAATCTTTGGCTGGTAGAGAGTGACACAAACTTAAAGTCCTTTCATTCCCATATGTCTATGAGACAGCATCGAAATAAAATTCAAGCATTGATATCCCCAATTGGAGAATATATATTTGATCACGAAATAATACCTCAGGAATCCCTTGGTTATTATTACAATCTTTAAAATGGGGAAATTGCTACTTCGCTCCCCTTGATTGAGCCCAGAATGATTATTAATGCTGAAGGGAAGAAATGTTTATCTAATTTGGTTCTTGTAGAAGAAACAAAGGCAACCTTATAGTCTATTCATGATGTAGAAAGCCCAGGCCCAGGTAGTTTCTAAGCCAATTTTTTAAATTGGATTATATGACCTGCTATGGGATGAACTGATCTTGGTTATATCAACACTCTTGTAGCAATCTAAATTAGCTAAGAAACTGAATCATGCCATTATAGCTCTCATGCCAAAAAAGATAAGCCTTGATCTATTTTTGATTATACGCCTATTGCATGTTCTAACATCATTTGCAAAATTGCAGCCAAGATTATATGCAATAGAATTAAATTGTTTCTTCCTTATTTTATTTCAGAAAAATAGTCGGCATTTATATCAGGAAGGAACATTGGGGAGAACAACTTATTAGCCAATGAAATTATTAGAGATTTAAATAAATCTAGAAAAGCCAAGGATGTAAACTAAATCTGTTTTGCAAAAAGCATATGGTACGACAAATAGAGAATTTAAATGCCATATGTTAGTTGCTATGGGGTTTCTTGCCTCCCTTATTAGCTTAATCTATGAATGCATTAGTACCCCATGATTCTCAATCCTACTTAATGGAAGCCCAAGAAGATTTATTGAATCTAATAGAGGCCTGAGACAGGGTGATCCCCTATAACCTTATTTTTTGCATTATAATAGAGTATTTATCACTAAGGATGGAAGAAAGTATTACATAAAATTTACCCTCCTTTCTATCACAAAAACTGCCCCGATTGTATCTCACTTATTATACATAGATTATGTAATGTTTTTCCTAGAGGCTAGTCATACAAATGCTATGGAGATTAGAAGTGTACAGGACTTAATTCAGACTACAAGACTACACATTAATCAATGGAAATCTAAAGCCTATTTGAAAAAGGTTGTCCCCTAGAAAACAAAAATATTACACATTCTTGGACACGCATGAAAGTGATTTACCAATCATATATTTAGGTATTCCCCTCTCTTTTGCAAAGTAATTTTTGGACCATGCCAATTAACAACAATTACTCTATTACCATGAAGCACATTTTAAGAAGTAGAGATACAATAAGAAAACTATTTACTAAGGCTATAGTTGACCACAACTTCATTATGGTTTTATCCTTGGTAGCCCATAAATCTTTAGTTGGTCTATTGGGATGGCAAAGATTTGCTATTTTTAACTCTACTAATTACATGGTGGCTTGTATAATACAAAATAATCAATTTGTTCCAAATTTACTACCAGTGACCAGAGAGGCTAAGCAAAAATTCAATCAGTTACCATAGATGCAGACAAATAGACTAACTATTGTGAGGTGTCTGGTGCAGATCAATTTTTATTCTCCTCAGTTTATGATGAAATACGTGCCAAAAACCCTATTATTTACTAGTATTAAATTATTTAAAACAACTCAAGTGCAAGGAAAATGACGATTACACATATAAAGCCGTAAATAACAAGTTACCTATAATGGATCAACCATTGACTTGGGGTATTCAACTCGATAGTCGATGCCAACTATATGGTAGCGTCCTAGAGCCGCATGATCGGTTATTTGTCAAATGATATTTACTGTCTTTTATCAAAGTGGAGCTTGTCATTCCTACTTTGACAATCAGTGATCTAAATGAGGCGCTAATAATGTTACTACAACCATTTCACTCTAACAACATTCAACACTGTTCTACTTTCATTGCGATTGTCTCCACCATCTATCATGTTTGGTCAGAGTGTAATAGAAGAACTTTTTAGCACAAGGAATCCAACAAATTGTAGCACGCTATGATTTTGGATAACGTATAAATTTGCTAATCTATTCGGTCAAGAGGCAGCGACATTACAGCAAAGATGAGATTGCAATTTTAGGCAGGTGGGGAGTGGAATTATCAGATAATGGATGACAGCGCTAAGTTTAAAACCCCAAATTCTACACATTATTTCGTTGTATTCGGGCGCGTACTGGTGGCCTTTGTACAAGCCGGTGGTGTAATTTGTATTTGGGTTTACTTTGGATTGTATATATTGTATTGAATTATTATCATTAGATTGTCGCATGCTTTTTTTCTTACTACGCTGATGAGGTTTTTTAAGAAGGTGAAACCTACGATGTTCTTTATACATCACTTAATAAATAACCAACTTTCAATATATACATATATATAGACACACACACAGATATATATATGTATGTATAGTATAGTATGTATATGAATATATGTATGTATTTATGTATATATGCATGTATATATTTGTATATGTATATACAATAAATCTAAATCTCAATACATGTGTGCATGGTTGCATGCGTGTGTGTATTCTCATGCTTATGGTTATCATGATGTTATGTTATTTTAGGAATACACACACACAGAGATATATATATATATATATAATAAGTATGTATGTATGTCCAAACGGTACATCTGTCTTTTTTCGTCTATGTAGTATGTATGTGTATGAACATTTTGAAATAAAACTAGATATTATTTTAGTATTTATATTTGATCTACTTGATAATAGTTTGCATAGGCTCATTAAAATCTAAATAGAGTTTTTCTTTTTTAGTTTACTCATTTCAGTCGTTGCCCAACGCGTCAGTTCCAATGTAATGGGCATGCCTAAATATTGCTTTATTAAATAAGATTAAGTTTTATATAATAAAAAATTAATTTGACTAATTAATAATAGATCCAGTATTCTAAAAAAATTCAAATATTTTATCTTATATATGTGTGTGCGCAATTATCATTACAGATTTAATACTTTATACGCACACGCACACACACACATATATATATATATATATATATTGTTATTTTAGGAATAATCTAAAATGTTGTTTTGATTATGTACCTGAAGCATATGCTGTTATTCAAAAAATTTTCAGATGCTTTTACATCGAAATGCTGAAAAATTACATCTAGATATTAAACTATAAATATTACACTTAAAATGTAATATATTCTTATAACTAAATAAGTTTAAACAGTTACACTAGTTGATATAATTCTACTTACTGTCACAAAATTCAAATATTTTCAAATGATTAATTATACACAATCTAATTCAATATGTAGGTAAATACAAATATTTCTTCAAATAAATTATTTCGAGCTGTAGACATAATTGTCTAATTTGAAACGAAGACAAGTGCAAATATTTGGACGTACTACTTCAAATTAAATGCAATTTTGCAAATGTTTGGATCCTCCACTTAACAAACAACGTAAATTTTGGTTCTCAGCGGACTGGGTTTTCTTCGGTTAAATTATATATTTTGAAATACTTTACCCAACCCGGCCGTCAATTCATATTGGGCCGGGTCGGTTCGGCTTGAAATACACAATAGTAATAATAATGCAAATATTATTATGTTTTATTTTTCATCTTTTGGAATTGGCATGTTTGAGTTAAGTTTGTTTGGGTTTTTTTGATATTTTTCATTACTTCGAATCAATCTAAGGTTCATCGTGTTTGGTTCAAGTTTGTTCTTCTTGCATTGATTTGGTTTGGTTTACTAGTCTCGATTCAAATTGTATGTATGGTATTTGCATTTTGAGAAGGGGTAACACCCCTAATTTTTTTTTATAATATTATTCAAGAAATTTAATTATATAAATTGAATAGAACAAAATAAATATTAAGTGATAAGGGGATTGAGATTTGGATAAATCTAAGTCTATTGTCGTGCTCAATTAATCAACTAAATAGGCTAGAGAATGATATTTAGGTTAATTAATTTACATAAGGGGATAATGGAAATTTTCCGCACACAACCCTTACCCTTATGTATTCCCGTTCCTACTATTTCATTTCCCATTCCAGTCATTTTGAAAACAACAAACAGAAACGTAAGAAGAGGAGCAGACAATAATCAAAGAGAAGAGAAATTAAAGTAAAGCTAGGGATTCAAGCTTAGGGAAAATTAATTTCAATCCGATCTCCTTATCTTAACTAAGATGAATAATAATTCATTCCATTTCTATTTTTTTAATTGTATATTTTTGGATTTAAGGGTAAATTCGTTTTGTGATGATTTGGATGATGATATGCTTGAATTTCAATTTTTCTGATTTAAACAAGAATGTTTACATAAGATTGTATATGGCTTACAGGCAAAGCTGATTGATATTGACATTTAAATGCTATGGAAAAAATTTATGTTGTATAAAACATGATTTTGGAGTTGGTTTTAAATTTTGATAATTTTTCAAGCTATGGAAAGATTACTATGAATTTTCCAAAGAAAATATGGTCAATTGGATATATAAATTTATTTCAGAAATTATATTGAGAATTTGGGTCTAAAATTTAGATATGCCAGATAATATGATTAAAGTGAATTTCTAGAATTTTTGGGCATTTTCACTAAGCAATTTGCTAAGCGAATTATTTTAAAAGAGGGACTTCTTTGCATTATTGGTTTTGCTTAGTGGAAGGGCTTATTTGCTAACTTAACCATGTTTTAGATCTGAAATTAGCGGCACTTATTTTATTAAAGAATTTGAAAAGTTAAGGCAACCAATATTGTAGCTACACGTCGCAGGTTAGTTAGAAATGTTTGTTTTAATTAGTATTGAATCAGGTTTACCCAGAAAAGATGGTCCTGCCTTCTTTAGAAGTACCTTTCGACTCAGAGCTTCCATCTTTTATAAAGTCGAAATCACTAAGTAGAAACCAATACACAATCTATCACTTAGACGGTACATAGTGGATTGGAGAAAGGCGAAAGGCATAGTGTCGAAAGCATAGCTTCTGATGGGGTTGATAACTTTTTGTTGTTTTAAAGTGAAGCGTCTATCACTGTTTTAATTAAAGCCTTCGAAGGAGTCCAAGCATATGTTTTCGAAAGAGGTTTTCTAAATGCTTCCGAAGGGGTTTCTATCAGCTTGTGTTTTAAGGAGTAAGCTTTTCGAATGGGTTACTTTACTTATAAAATAATGCTTTAGAAAGAGGGGGTTCCGACCTAGTCGAAGCTCTGTTGCCGTTCTTTAACCTTTCGAGTGTGCTGAAATAATCAATGCTTTCGAAAGGTAATGCTTGTTTTAAAGTAATCCACTTCCTAAATTTTTTTCGAAAGCACCCAAGGGTTTCGAAGGCAATGGCTTCAAAAAGTGGCGACGCTATCCTTCAGTTTTTTTTAAAATGGTTTGAAGCTTTCGAAAGGGATGTTGCTAACCCCATCAAGTTTTCCCCAATATTTTTATAAATTAAAGGATGGTTTCGAAGGGGATACTTTTATTTATATTCACTATGATCCAAATGGTGTTTTATATAAACCCAATAGCTTCGAAAGAGGGACTTTGAATGGTTTCGGAAGGGATACTTCCAAAGGTTTCGAAAAGGGTACTTTCAATCATTTCAAAGCTATGCTTCTAAAAGATAAAAAGTAATATTTTATTATGTTCAAAAGGTTTTGGAAAGAGAAGTTTTAAAGTGTTTCGAAAGGCAGGAGCCTATTATTTTGAAAAGAGATTTATATGCTTCCGGTGGAGGTTATCCAGTGAAGTCGAAAGGAAGGTTTTGAAAGTTTCGGCATCCTTAGTTGTAACAAACCATGATTTTAATAAATATTTTTAATTCAATTTTATTTGAAACTTTGATTTTAATCGTTTAAAATTGAAATTTTGGAATTTTACAATGAATTTTTGGATTTTTTTTACAATTATTTTCCCATATAAAATAAAATAACGACTTTCTAAAAATTTGATATTTTGGTCAAATTTGGTCAAACTTTGACTTTCAGTTGAAATTTTAAATTTTCAATCTTTTTCTTTGAAATTGAATTTGATTCTGATATTCTTTCTGCTTATCGTTTTATCAAATTCTATTTATACCTTGTAAATCTGATATAATTCTGCATTTTACACGCAATTATTTTCTCTATTTCATGTATCTATTTTCTATTTACATTCTCTATTTTTTTATTTTGGTTTAGGCTTAATTTTGGTTTGGATTTTGGCTTGTTTATTTTGATGGGCTTTGATAATGGGCTTAGAAATTCAAAAGGCATAAGTTTCTTTTCCTTCAATATAAGTGATGCCCTTCCATTTTCTAGTCGTTCAAAACTTTTGGTTTCCTTAGCCGTTCAAAGCAATTCACGTACAAAAATATTTCTCATATCATCTCTCTTCCTTATTTCATTTCCTGAATAAAATTTTACAGTAAGTTATCTCCTTCTTTCTCTTTTCTTTTTTCACTTTTCTTTTGTTTTGCTTCTCCTTTACGTGCTCGGCCATCACTATAATCCTCTTCCCGACCATCTCACCACCATACAACCATCACCATCTCATCTCCAACCTCAGGCCGTGACCATAGACCCAAAATTCCACCACCAAACAATGTTGCAAACCCTAGCCGAGCCCTTTAATCATCCTTTCCTCCTTGCTTGTCTCGACCAACACTCACTCCACCTCTTCCAATGCCTTGTCGTGACCAAAAGCACGCCATAGCCGTGCCTATTCAGATGTGCCTTGACCTGATCTAGTCTTAAGTATAGGGCCGAGCCACTTTAGCATAGGGACGAACCCAAACATCAACATACCTTGCCTCTTTGCCTTCCTATTGATTTTGCTTTGCCATCCCTTCATATTCTAGCCCATAGCCATGCATTTGTGATTATGGGCTAGAATAGGTGCTTCAAAACAAATCATGCCCGAGCCGTGTTAGTGATGGTCTCGCCCATTTTGATGGTGGCCGACCTACTTGAAGGTGTTAAGCCATTTTACTTCAATTTTGATTCATATTTGTACATTGTTTTAATGTGTAATTTTTTGTATAATATAATTGCTTATATATGTTGTATATTTGTTGTTTACAAGACTTGGATCTTGGCTCTCCATCTACTCGAATCTAATTTGTGCTTTGTCGTGCTTTTCGGAGTTTGGTTGTGTGTCTTGAATTGTTATCTCCTGCTTTAGAAGGTGAGTTTATCACTCTTAACATTCGTACTTATATAATTGTGAAACAATGACATGTGAATTGTAGTTGATGATATGCTATGTTGATAGTAATTTATACATGCTTGTGATATGATATTTCATGATGTTATAACATGATTATATGCATGTTACATCACCTATTATGATATGCCATGTTGTACTGTTTATTTTATTTTTCTACTTCTCACACTGCAAGTTCCCTGTTAGTGTACAATCACTATGGGTTGAAATGATACATACCCGAACGGACATTGGAATATGGAAAAATCGTTATGAGCTGAAATGATAGGCTCAAGCGATTTTTATTTTATTTGACTTAGGATTGCGGGTTGAAATGATAGAACCCGGATTTTATTTTAAATTACAGATTGAAATGATATATATCCGTATCACCTGACATAGGTTAGAAAATATTATACAGACATATGGTAAATTTTTAATAGTTTTCTAAAATTAATTAAGTATTTTGAATATTTAAAATATGAAATTTTAATTTAATGATTTTTAATATAATGATATATTGGAATTTTATAAGTAAATATTTGGTTTAAAACTGAATTAAAGATTTAATCTTTGGTAAATAATTTGATAATTTGAATTTATGTTAATACGGAATTTTGATTCTAACCAAATAATAATAGATTTTAATTATGAAATAGATATGTTTTGTATAAATAAAACTATGATAAAAATTGAAATAGTATGTTTAAACATGTTATAGTAGTATTCGTAGCATTTTTAAAATACTATGGCATTTTAGTTATGTTTTTAAAATGTTGTAGTTATAAAAAGATAACATTTTAAAAATGCTATGTTACTTTAGGTTATGTTTTAAAGGTGCTACTATTTCCAAATTGTAACATTTTCTAAAGTGCTATTATATAAGGGTAACATTTTAAAAGTGTTATAGTTTCTAACTTATTACATTTTCAAAGTGCCACAATAAGTGTATGGTTTTGAAAGTGTTATGATTTCTAAAAGATATAAAGTGCTATAACCAATGTATGTGGATTTGAAAATATTACCAATTTTGAAATCGATTTTATTTTGGAAAGAGTAATAGCGATTGATTTTAAATGGTTTTGAAATAGATATGTTTTGAAAGAAATATCCATGGGTTATAATTACGTTTGGTTGTTAAAGAGCCTGGAATCGGAAGTTGTCATACTCTCTACCAACTCCGAAAACCACTTTAACAACCATGTACACGGTGGAGATTCCAGAATGAAGTAGGATGGTGGTGACGTTTTATTGAGGTACATACATGGACCCGACTCCCGTGAGCTAGCATAATGTGGCTAAAATAGGAGCAATCGATGGCTAATGAGGTAGCTACTCTGATCGGACACACTTCTTTGTATGCCATTCTATTATTATGTGATTGATATGGTGCGCACCTTTGATTTTGGGAGTGTGGCTCAAGGTGGGCGGTAGTGGCTGCTATGCGTTACCACCGGTTAGGAAGTGCAATTGGTATATCTACGCTGGTATTGCCTAGTTGTGTCGTGTCACCTACCCTAGCATGCCTTGTACGAGTTCGATTTTTTTGTACCTGTGGAGTATTTATGGTAGCCTCCCGATCTGGAGGTATGATGGTACTATATAGACAATTGGCACTATAAAATGTGTTAATGCCTTAATGCAATTTTTAAAATATATTATACTTTGCTTTAGACATTATTATAATAGCGTATATTATTACATAGTAGATAGTTTAACGGATTCTTAAAGAATTGGCGGTCCCAAGTATCCTTTAAATTGCTTGTGCATTTCTATTCTTCACTTGAGTTGGTTTACATTGTATAAGTATGTATGTCCTGACTCGAGTGTTTTGTGTTTCGCTTTACGCTCGGGTCAGCCTGACTATCAGCTTTGGATTTCACCTTCTGGAGCTAGAGGATTTGCTGGAGTTTTTCTATCTATCTAGTTGTCATCTATCTCTATTCAGTATTTCTATTCAGCTTATGTATTAGTGGACATTTATGTATTGGGATTCCTATTGTATTTACTTTTCTGACTTTGGTATATTGTACTTGTTTTGTGACTCTGTGTTGTAGTAGCTTCATGAACTACTATGGTTATTTTATTTCCGCTGCGAGTTATTCTGATTTATCTGTGTCTATGATTGGTTTTATTTGCTCCAATTTATATTACAATCTACTGCTTTGAATTATTCAAGTCCGACATGTATGGTTTATTGTCGATTTGAATAGTCCAAAATAGTGGGTCGTTACGTTAAGTATCAAAGCTTTGGTTTTAGGCAAACCTTAGCCCATGGAGCAAAAACTCATTAGAGATATGGTAGAAATACCCTAAAATAAGCGAAATCAGTCTTAGAATCATTTCTTTGTGAGAGAACGTATTTTAAAGTATAAAATGATTTTCAAATGGTTTTTAAAAGGATTTTCAAAGATTATTTTGATATAAATTTTCTTGTTTTGAAATCAAATTTTTCTTAACTTCTTTCTTTTCTTTATCCATCTTGTTAGTAATTGTCTGTTTAGGATATTCATTCTAGTTGAATCTTATCTTATCTTACCTTATCTAATCGTTTCTTTGTTTCTCAATTACCTCTTTCCTAAGATCCATTCTTGACTTTTCAGGAAGTGTCATAGGAATGCCAGAGGTAGGGTTTGTGGTGTTGCCCCAGTTCCTAAGCCTGCCGCACCCATTAGGTTCACTACTGTTTGTAAGGAATACACTGAGCTTGGTGGCACCAAGTTTACCGAATTAGAGAGCATTATTGAGGCTCGGCAGTGGTTTAAAGATTTGGAGTGGATTTTCTCCGGTCTTGAGATCACTGACGCTCAGCAACATCAGTTGGTAGCTTGGCAGTTGAAGGGAGCAGCCTTGGATTGGTGGGAGTCTGTTATAGCTCACACTATTGAGGCTCACATTTCTTGGGAGTAGTTTAGGTATCATCTTCTGTTTGTCTTGAATTTGGTTCATTTTCTCTTCTGAAATCTCTTTTATGTTTCGTTGTCGTGCTTTATGGATGCTTTTGTTGTGAAGTGGATGCTGGAGGCAGGGAAGTCTCAGCCGTATCGAGAGTTCATGGATCTTAAGCAGGATGATATGTCATTTGCAGAGTATGAGAGGAAATTCAATAAACTTTCTAAGTTTGGCCCTAATAAGATTGACAGTCCTCTCAAGAAGAATGAGAATTCATAGTCGGTGCTCATCTGGAGTATTATGATCGTCTCATCGCTCATGTGCATAGCCCTTTCACTAGTCTAATGGATATGGCCATTAGATATGAGAATCCTACATCAAAGGATCCTCCAGTTGCTCGTGCCACTTCATCTCAGTCTTTCTCTTGTAAACCTAAAAAGAGAAAGCCTAACTTTCATCAACATAAGAAGAATTGGAACAAGACTCCAGGTTTGGGATCTTCTTCTTCTCCAAGGTAGTCTATCGACCTTTCTTCTATTACTTGCTTCAGATGTGATCAGAAGGGACACTATGCTAACAGTTGTCTTACTTTAGTTGGTGCTGCTGTTCCTCCTCCCACCCAGCTGAACAAGCGTGATCTCTGTCATATTTGTCTTCAATCTGGCCACTTTAGGAAGGACTGTCCTACTCAGCAGAAGGGTAAGCCCTCTGGTATCTTTGTTGTTACCTCTGCTTCTTCACCTGCTCCACCACCTGCACATGTTCCTGCTCCTACTCCTAGTGATACCCAAGGTACTCTTCTGGGTACTTTTTCTCTGTTTAATTTTTCTATTCGTGTTTTATTTGATACTGGAGCTTCCCATAGCTTTATTTCTATGGATCTTTGTGATAAATTTGAGCATCTTCTTTTGCTCGAGTTTTCTCATGTGCCTTTGTGTGTTTCAAATCCTATTAGTGATCCTGCAAACCTTAGTAGGATTGGTAGAAGGGTGAAACTCTTCTATTCTAGTTATCGGCTTTCTAATGATTTCTATGTTCTGAGTTTTGATGCTTTTGATTTACTGCTTAGAGGTGATTGGATGAAGAGGCATGAAGCCGTTATCTCTTTTAAAACCCGAACTATTTCTCTTATTGGTGATAAAGGCGATTCTTTGGTGATTCAGTGCCGTTTGCCCCAGGATTTTGCTGGCAGTTTTATTTATTCTTTGGATTCTTCTCCTGGTGATCTTGACTCAACTCATGTGGTCAAACTATATCTCGATGTATTTGGTGAAGTCACTTCTTTACCTTCCAAGCGAGAAATTGATTTCCGTATCGATCTTATTCCTCTAGCTCGACCTGTAGTTCTTCCTCTCAGAAGAATGGCACCCGGTGAGAAGGTTGAGTTGACGAAGCAAATTGACGACTTGTTCTCCAAAGGTCTGATCAGACCTAGCCATTCAGAATGGGGAGCAGCAGTGGTTTTCGTCACTAAGTCCAATGGTTCTTTGAGGCTATTTGTTAATTATAGGGAGCTGAACAAGCTCACTATGAGAAACAGATATCTTATGCCTCGCATTAATGATATGTTCGATAAGCTCCATAGAGCTACTGTTTTCTCTTAGCTTGTGCTTGCCATAGGTTTTCACCATCTCAGAGTTGCTGAGGAAAGTATTCCCTAGACTGCTTTCCGTACTAAGAATGGTTTCTGTGAATGGTTAGTTATGCCTTTTGCTTTGACTAATGCCCTTGCTTTCTTTGTAGATTTGATGAATCGTGTTTTTCATGATGTGCTTAACAAGTTTGTTCTGGTCATTGTTGATGATATCCTTGTCTTCTCCAAGTCAAGGGAAGAGCATGAGTCACATTTGAAATTTGTTCTGGAGACTCTTAGAAATCATCAGTTGAAGGCTAAATTCTCGAAATGTCATTTTTGGAGGGATGAAGTCTGATTCCTTGGACATATTGTTTCTAGTAATGGAGTTTCGGTTGATCCAGTCAAGATAGTTGTGATCAATGTAAGTCTTTCTTTTCTTCTCTTTATGTAATTTATTATTCTATCATTTCTATGGTCCTAATTTATTCCTATTCTGTTACAGGATTGGGAAAATCCTAGGACTCCATCTGATATCTGTGTTTTCTGGGCCTTGTCGGTTATTATCGGAGATTCATTGATAATTTTGCTTAGGTTGTTGCACCTCTTCCCGCTTTGACTCATAAGAATTCTAAGTTTATATGGAATGATAAGTGTAAAGCTACATTCAATGAGTTGAAGCGTAAGCTTACTTCCACACCAGTGCTTACTGTTCCAAATGGAAATGAGGGATTAACGGCATACATTGATGCTAGTCGTGAGGGTTTGGGAGCTGTTCTGATGCAAGATGGGAAGGTCATTGCTTATATCAGTCGCCAATTGAAGACCATTGAAGCCAACTATGCAGCTCATGATTTGGAATTTCTTGCTGTAGTTTTTGCTTTGAAGCTTTGGAGACATCATCTTTTGGGTGCTAAGTTTGAGCTCTTTACTGATCATCAGTCTTTAAGATATATCTTCACCTAGAAGGATTTGAATCAGAGGTAGGTTCGGTGGCTTGAGTTTCTTGCTTCTTATGATCTCGACATTAGCTATACCCCAGGGAAGGCTAATGTTGTGGCTGATGCTTTGAGTCGGAAGAAGGCTATGTTGTGTCAACTTGTTGTTTCTTCTTCTCCTCCTTTGGATCGTATCATAGCTAAGCAGGATGAGGATGAGATGCTTAGGTTTATGAAGAAGTGTGTTCATAGCAGAGTGGTGGTAGTATTCCTGATGGTAGTGGACCTCAGATCGATGATAGAGGGATTTTGAGGATTAATAACCGGATTTGTGTCCCGAATGTCGATGGATTGAGGCAAGAGTTACTTCAGGAGAATCATCGATCTAGACTTTCTGTTCATCCTGGTGTGAGGAAGATGTATTAGAATATAAAGAAGCTTTATTGGTGGAGAGGTACGAGGCGTGATATCTCTATTATTGTTAATAAGTGTGTGACTTGTCAGCATGTCAAGGCAGATCATCGGAAGACCCCTGATTTGTTGCAGCCTCTTGAGATTCCCAATTGGAAATGGGAACAGGGGTTTTATTGATGTTTTACCAAGGACTCAAAGGGGTAATGAGAGTATTTGGGCTATTGTGGATAGATTGACCAAGTCAGCTCATTTCATTCCAGTCAAGTCTACCAGTTCTGCTTCTAGTTTGTCTGAGATCTATATAAGGGAGATTGTTCGTCTCCATGGTGTTCCTATCAGCATCGTTTGTGATCAAGTCCTATCTTTACCAGTCAGTTCTGGAAAGCTTTTCAGGAATCTTTGGTTACTCATCTGAATATGAGCACTGCTTACCATCCATAGACCGACGGTCAAACGGAAAGAGTGAATTAGATTCTCGAGGATCTTCATCGTGCTTGCATTCTGGATTTTGGAGGATCATGGAAAGATCATCTCCATCTCATTGAATTCACCTATAACAATAGTTATCAGGTATATTTTCAATTTTCAATTTTAATCTTTTCTTAATCTTTTATCTATCTCATTCCGTCTATGAATTCAGGCTAAACTGAAATGTCTCCATTTGTCGCTCTTTACGGAAGACCTTGCAGATTTCCATCTTGCTGGATTGAATTCAGTAATCCTTTAATACTTGGTCCTGATATGATTTTGGAGGCTTCTGAGAAAGTTGACGAGATTAAGAGAAAGATGAGGAGTGCTCAGGATAGGCAAAAGAAGTATGTTGATCGGTGTAGGAGGAGTTTGGAGTTTTCTGTTGGTGATCTAGTTTTTGTTAAAGTATCTCGCTTAAGGAATGTGATTCGGTTTGGTCGGAGAGGGAAGCTTGCTTCTAGGTTTGTTGATCCTTTCTGTATCTCTAAGAGGATTGGTTCTTTAGCTTATCGTCTAGACTTTCCTGAGAAGTTCTTTGTAGTGCATAACGTATTCCATGTTTCACATCTTCGTCGATACATGCATGATCCATCTTTGATTGTCCAGCCTTCTGCTCTCGAGAGTTCGGATATTGAGCCTAATCTTACTGTCGAGAGGAAGTCACTTCGTATTATCGATAGAGGTATGAAGCAGATGAGAAGGAAATCTGTCAACCTGGTCAAAGTGCAGTGGAGTATGGATGATCGGGATTGTACCTAGGAGACGGAGGAGAGCACGCGTGCTTCAAACCCAGAATTATGTGTTTCAGGTACTATTTGCTTTTCTATCTTATCTTTCCTTGTTTTCGTGTTTTGTTCCTTTTCGAGGACGAAAAGTTTGAGTAGGGAAGAGTGTAACAACCCATAATTTTAATAAATATTTTTAATTCAATTTTATTTAAAACTTTGTTTTTAATTATTGAAAATTGAAATTTTGGAATTTTACAATGAATTTTTGGATTTGTTTACAATTATTTTTCCAAATAAAAATAAAGTAACGACTTTCTGAAAATTTTATATTTTGGTCAACTTTGATCAAACTTTGACTTTTAGTTGAAATTTTAAATTTGAATTTTAAATTTTCAATCTTTTTCTTTGAAGTTGAATTTGATTCTAATATTCTTTCTGCTTTTAGTTTTATCAAATTCTGTCTTATACTTTGTAAATTTGACATATTCAGCGCTTTACGCACAATTATTTTCTGTATTTAATGTATTTATTTTCTATTTTCATTCTCAATTCTTTTTATTTTGGTTTGGGCTTGATTTTGGTTTGGGTTTTGGCTTGTTTATTTTGATGGGCTTTGATAAATGGGCTTAGAAATTCAAAAGGCACAAGTTTCTTTTCCTTTAATTCACAAGTGATGCCCTTCCGTTTTCTAGCCGATCAAAACTTTTGATTGCCTTAGCCGTTCAAAGCTATTCACGTACAAAAATGTTTCTTGTCTCATCCCTCTTCCTCATTTCATTTCCTGAATAAAAGTTTACAGTACGTTATCTCCTTCTTTCTCTTTTTTTCACTTTTTTTGTTTTGCTTCTCCTTTACATGCTCGGCCATCACCATAATCCTCTTACCGACCATCTCACCACCATACAACCATCACCATCCCATCTCCACACCTAGGCCATGACCATAGACCCAAAACTCCACCACCAAACTATGTTGCAAACCCCAGCCGAGCCCTTTACATCATCATTTCCTCCTTGCTAGTCTCGGCCAACACCCACCCCACATCTTCCAATGCCTTGCCATGACCAAAAGTGCACCATAGTCGTGCCTATTCAGATGTGCCTTGACCTGATCCAGATTTAAGCATAGGGCCGAGCCACTTTAGCATATGGTCGAACCCAAACATCAACATGCCTTGCCTCTTTGCCTTCCTGTTGATTTTGCCTTGTCATCCCTTCATATTCTAGCCAATAGTCGTGCATTTGTGACCATGGCCGAGCATAGGTGCTTCAAAAAAAATCATGGCCGAGCCATGTTGGCGATGGTCTAGCCCATTTTGATGGTGGTCGAGCCTACTTGAAGGGGTTAAGCCATTTTTCTTCAATTTTGATTCATATTTGTACATTGTTTTGATGTGTAATCTTTTGTATGATATAGTTGCTTATATATGTTGTATATTTGTTGTTTACAAGACTTGGATCTTGGCTCTCCATCTACTCAAATCTAAATCGTGCTTTGTCGTGCTTTTCGAAGTTTGGTTGTGCGTCTTGAATTGTTATCTGCATCTTTAGAAGGTGAGTTAATCACTCTCGACATTCGTACTTATATAATTATGAAACAATGACATATGAATTGTAGTTGATGATTTGCTATGTTGATAGTAATTTATACATGCATGTAATATGATATTTCATAATGTTATAACCTGACTATATGCCTGTTACATCACCTGATATGATATGCCATGTTATACTGTTTATTTTATTTTTCTGCTTCTCACACTGCAAGTTCCATGTTAGTATAGAATCACTATGGTTTGAAATGATACATACCCGAACGGACATTAGAATAGGGAAAATCATTTTGAGCTGAAATGGTAGGCTCAAGCGATTTTTATTTTATTTGACTTGGGATTGCGAGTTTGAAATGATAGAGCCCTGATTTTATTTTAAATTATGCATTGAAATGATATATATCTGTATCACTTGACCTAGGTTAGAAAATATTATGTAGACCCATGGTAAATTTTTAATAGTTTTCTGAAATTTATCAAGTCTTTTGAATATTTAAAATATTAAATTTTAGTTTAAAATTTGATTTAATGATTTTTAATATAATGATATATTGGAATTTTATAAGTAAATATTTGGTTTAACACTAAAGTAAAGATATTATCTTTGATAAATAACTTAATAATTTGAATTTAGTTAATATGGAATTTTTATTCTAACCTAATAATAATAATAATAATAGATTTTACTTATGAATAGATATGTTTTGTCTAAATAAAACTATGACAAAAACTGAGATAGTAAGTTTAAACATGTTATAGTAGTATTCGTAGCATTTTTAAAATGCTATGTATTTTAGTTACGTTTTTAAAAGCTGTAGTTATAAAAAGATAACATTTTAAAAATGCTATGTTACTTTAGATTATGTTTTAAAGGTGCTTTATTTCTAAATTGTAACATTTTCTAAAGTGCTATTATATAAGGGTAACATTTTGAAAGTGTTATAGTTTCTAACTTATTACATTTTTAAAGTGCTATAATAAGTGTATGGTTTTTAAAGTGTTATGATTTCTAAAAGATAACATTTTTAAAGTGACATAACTAATATATATGGATTTGGAAATATTACCAATTTTGAAATGGATATTATTTTGGAAAGAGTAATAGCGATTGATTTTAAATGGTTTTGGAATAGATATGTTTTGACATAAATATCCATGGCTTATAATAACGTTTGGTTGTTAAAGAGACCGGGATCGAAAATTGTCATACTCTCTGCCAACTTCGAAAACCACTTTAACAACCGTGTACACTGTGGAGATTCCAAAATGAAGTAGGATGGTGGCAACGTTCGATTGAGGTATGTATATAGACCCGACTCCCGTGAGTTGGCATAAGGTGGCTAAAAAAGGGCAATCGATGGGCTAATGAGGTAGCTCCTCTAATCGGACGCACTTCTTTATGTCATTCTATTACTTTATGATTGATATGTTGCGCACCTTTTATTTTGGGAGTGTGGCTCGAGGTGGGCAGTAGTGGCTGCTATGCCTTACCACCGGTCCGAAAGTGCAATTGGTATATCTAACTTGGCATTGCCTAGTTGTGCAATGTCACCTACCCTAGAGCGCCTTATATGAGTTTGATTTGTGTCGTACCTATGGAGTATTTATGGTAGCCTCCTGATCTGGAGGTACGACGGTACTGTATAGACTATTTGCACGATAAAATGTGTTAAGGGGGATATAGACAACACCTTAATGCTATTTTTAAAATATATTATACTTTACTTTAGACATTATTATAATAGTGTATGTTACTACATAGTAAATAGTTTAACGGATCCTTAAAGGATGGACGGTCCCAAGCATCCTTTAAGTTACTTGTGCATTTCTATTAACGTTCACTTAAATTGGTTTACATTATATTAGTGTGTATGTCCTGACTCGAATGTTTTGTATTTTGCTTTACACTGGGGTCAACCTGAATATCAGCTTTGGATTTCACCTTTTGGAGCTAGAGGATTTTCTCGAGTTTATTTATCTATCTAGTTGTCATCTATCTCTATTCAGTATTTCTATTCACTTATGTATTAGTGGACATTTGTGTATTAGGATTCCTAATGTATTTACTTTTTAGACTCTGGTATTTTGTACTTGTTTTGTGACTCTGTGTTGTAGTGGCTTCATGAACTACTATCGTTATTTCATTTTCGTTGCGAGTTATTCTGATTTATTTATGTCTGTGATTTTGTGATTTGTTTTATTTGCTCCAATTTATATTACAATCTACTGTTTTGAATTATTCAAATCTGACATGTGTGGTTTATTGTCAATTTGAATAGTCCAAAATAGAGGGTCGTTACATTAGTTTACAAATAAAATAACTCAATCTCATTTTTAAAGGAATACCATGGCATAATTAAATAAAATGTTCTGAAAAGGAGTTTTTGAAGAAGTTTTTTTTTTGATTAAAAGGTTAAAGGAATTAACTAGGTTATTGTGTATGCTTCTTCATATATGTATATATATTCACATTGTAATGGACCTATGACTAAATTTTGGGGAAGAACGGAATAACCAAATAGCTTGACATAATAGTGAATCTAAATTAAGTTAACTCCTAAATGAGCGGAATTGCTGTGACGACCCGCAAATACATACTCTTTGAACTGACAAAAAACCACACATGTCCGACCCAAAAAGCACAAACTGGCGGAAAGTCAAGGGAAAGAAAAGAAGAGAGAAGGAGAGAAGAGAAGAAAGAGAGAAGATAGAACAAAACAGAACAATATAGAATCTCACATCGCAGCGGAAAATATATAATATCATATCAATGATCTTTACAAAACAGAAACTGTATATATACACATCAATCAGAGTTCAACAATCAGTCACTAGTTATCAGCCTGAACAGTTATTTATCCTCACAATTGCTGATAATATAAAACAACTAAACACAGCGGATAATAGATAATCAAAACAGATACGGGTGTACGAAATGAAGATCTCCATCTCTCCTGCTGAAGCACCAAAAGCACCAAAGCATAACCTGTAGATATACTCGGTCTGACTCGAGCATTGAAAGGGAAGAATGCCTGGATCAGTCTGGTAAACCAGCGTGAGAAACACACTCAATTGAATTTATTAAGTTACCAAAACTTTTTCTTTATCAAAACAAAATTATCTCGTAAGACACGCCCACACATAAACACAGACATGTTTTTACCTTACGATAACTAAAACATATCATATCAAATCTCATGTTATAGTGTAGCAGTGTCTACTATATACAAATAATATTAATCATAACCGAAATTGTTACATTGATTAAATTCCAGCATATAGCCTAATTGGGTAATACAATCAAAATGGCAAACACGTAGTGGGGTTTCGATTTCCATACAAATGACCAGGTGAAGGGACTACATTCCGGCAGTACATCTCTAGAAAAATATACCGAGGACCATCACTAAGGATCCTCTAGCAACACAAGACCGGCCCACCTCTATAACTAGATGGTACCGAATATATCATCCTCCGGTCGTTATTGACCTTTACCGAGGGCCCTCATAGCATACAAACCACAATAATCAGATACACGACGTCATAGCGTGTAAAGATATATCTAGAAGAGGATGATCATATCATAATGAGAATGACCCACTTAGCCCTGCTGCATCTAACCCTGTTTTGGTCATTTTCGATTGATGAGGCTAGAGGTAACGATTACCTTTCATAAAGAACAATCACATCACTTAGAATGCCACACGGCTATTTTCGTTGACTACTAATTTCCTTCCACAATAATACAGCCCTTAAGCTCATACGTCTCAAGGAAGGTGTTAAGCTAAGAGAAGTTGCCTTCTCTGCTACCACTGATGTACGTTTGTAAAAACCAATGTACGTAATCTATTGAAATGCAATGTCAGACAAACATCCATACAAGTTGTCCAGGAACAAAAAAATCGCTTTCCTACCAAATCCTATCGGGAAATCCCTAGGATTAGTAGCGAATAATCCTCGCATTGGATATTTCCTAATAAAGAGACCACTGCAACTGGATGTATATTGGGATTTTAACCCCAAACGATCAACAAGTAGTCCCCCACTATGAAAATCCGGAATATCAATATCATCACAAAGCAACCTGCACAATCGTCGCATATACGTTGGTTCGGAGTGGTTTTCGGATAAATCTGATCCCGGTCTCTTCGCATCAACAACGCAAAAGCATTTCTCAACCTCACACAGCAACTAAGTCTCATAGACTTATCACGTCTTTAACTTTCAACTTGCTATCCTTTGGCCAAGATGGACAAATCAACATCCTCAACACAAATGATAATCAAGCCTACACAGAAGGCTACGTACTAAGTGTACGACTAAATAGTTCCCACATCAAGTCGAGGAACTAAAATTTTGGCCAAGTTTGATAGTCGGCTATTTAACTATCAAAACAAACAAACAAATATTCAGCTCCATAATAATCACTGGGCCTTTTAATTAATCTTTTATTAATTAAATCATTTGCCAAATATTCACTTCAAATTATCTTTAAAAAGATATATTTCCGAACAATTTCAACTTCTATATTGGAAAACATTTCCATATACTTATTTAACAATAAGAAATTCACAAATCAATTTATTTTCAACACTTATAAAATATTACATATACTTAAATCACGATTAAGTATATATTTTATTCTTTAAGGAAAACATTCTCTTTAAACACATTTATTGGGTCAAAACAAATGTTACGTAAAACATCGTTATGACAACCCGAAATCACTAGTATAGGGATTCGAAAATAAGATAGATATATAAATTCTAATACTGTACAAAATATTTTCTTTTGAAAATCATTTACTTTAACAACAGTGTTATAGTCCATCATTTCCTTATACTTTTCGAAAACGCCTATTTCAACAATGAATGTTGAAATCTATGTATTCGATATTTAACACACTTTAAAACAACTTTAAACCATTTAACTCCATTTATATATCACTTCCCAAAACATTTATTTGATATATTATTTACTGTCCCAAATCGTGAATATAATTCGTTTACCAAATTAAAGCTTCTACACATTTAATTCAAAATTATCCACTGTCCAAAATCATGGATATAAATTTCTAACCAAATTCAACACTTCTACATATTTAATTAAAGGATTATCCACTGTCCAAAATCGTGGATATATCTCCTTTAATAATTTCTATATTTGCTTATCAAATTTATTTGACTTCGAATTTATAAAAAAATGTTTATAAATTCCATTTTAATTTTAGATAACTACTATATATAAAATCCCTTTATTAACCAGTTCCATTTATAACTCGATTTTATATCCAAAAACCCAAATTATAAGTTAATTACTTATAATTCATTTATCTACAAAAATCATTCTTTTTATAACATCATCAATTATAAATTTGCAAAGCTTATTTACTTATAAAACCCATTTATAACATCATTTTAACAATTATAAAAACTCCTTTATAATTCAATTATTATGATTTATAAAAATTCGATTTTATAAATCTTCTTTATGAACCATTTATATTAGCCAAAAATCTCAATTTAAACCATTTCACAAAATAATCAACTACTTATTTCAAAAATCACATTTCGGTTATATTTCACAAAAATCATAATTTTTATAATAACAAAAATTATAACATTTATTTATTTAAAATAAATCAATTCTTAACGATTCAAAAATTCAATAAAACATTTATTTCCAAAATCACTTTGAAATCCTTTTAAATTTGGAAATCATCACTTTAACATTTTTAAATTATCAAAATAGGCCCAATGCTGCCACAACACTAAATACAACAATCATGGCATCCAAAATATCATATATAATATGATAACAAAATATATAACAATATCTGCAAATAAATAAATACTGTTGGCGAATCCAGTTGGATCCCCCCAACCTGTCACCTGCAACAAATATGCATATTAGAATATGTGTACAATGTCCGCTTCAAGGCAGACGCGTGTACAAATGGTCATCCGCTCGTACACGGGAACGTATAGGGTCTCATCTACTCCAATAGGCAGGAATATATCCAAATATCAATCAGTATATCATATATCATCCAAACAATCATCATATAATATATTATTTCTCACTTATATAAAAATAGCAGTGAGTCAGAAAGAGTGAGTTGTACTCACATTGCTTGCAGTCGCAGTTTCAGTGTTTTATTCCGAATAAAATTAAACAGTCGTTCAATTTTATCCAAAATTCACACTAGCTCCAATCAACTCCAAAATAGCTCCATCGCGTAGTGTTCGTCCATACGAACCCAATGCAATTCGTTTCGTGTGAAACGGAGCTCGTATCAAAAAGTCATAGCGTTTTAAACATTATACAATCTTTAATATAATTAATTTACAATTTTATTTTATACTTAAAACCCTACATCAGATCATGTCCATCGATTTCTCAAGCACCACATCAGGCCGCTCCTCTATTTCTTCTTCCCAGGCAAATTCACGTAGGCTAAAACCCATTAGCCACTGCTCCTCTATGAATTATCGTGCCTCGTATACTTGATTCACCGACGATCAGGACCCACCAACGAACGTGCCCACGCGAGCTTCACCGTCGGCGATAAAGTGGATGAACTCGATCGCCTATACACGTATAAAATTATGCTCGAACGTATGATGAACGCAGGCCCTTAGCTCCTCGATTGTTGCGCCGTTTTAGATCGTAGCCGTTGGATTGAACATCTCGTCGAGCTCTACAAATTGTTAGTTGGAAGTTTTTGATAATTGTCGATGGATTTAGAGGAATTAAGGGAAGAAGGAATGAACGTTTTTGGCCATTAATCTAAAGGTGGCGGCTGTTATAACCCTAGCTAGGTTTTGGAGAAAAAAGCAAGTTATGACGTCCTTTTATAGCAATTTCGACGACACTATTCATCCAGAAATTTTTTAAACTCGAAATGAAGCATGTCGTCTGGTATTTATAATGATTTACCCCCATTCCAAACACAATGGAATATATATCGGGAGCCAATTCGATCGTATTTAGAAGATAGGTTTTCGAATCGAATATTTAAATTTAAAATTCACTTAAACCGATTTTCTACGCGTTTTAGCTTGCCCCGGACAAACCGTCCGATTGACACGAAATTTGAAATCTTAGAATAATTTAACATTACAGATCCAATGAAACTTTTTTCGTCGAAATCCGAGACTGTTTGAAAAATGACCATTTCCACTCGTCAATTAAATATTAAAATATTCAGTTTCTACAAATCAACTTTTAATTCGATTTTAAAAGTTCTCTAACATCATCCTAATTCAAATATAATTTAATTCAACTTTATAAATCGTTTTTATTCACATTAAATCCAATTTACAATTATTTTCTCAATTTCAAATATTAAATTAACAATTTAATTATCCAATTAAATCACGATATTTGAAATATAATCTATTCAGCTTATAAAATTAAATTATGAATATTTAAAATTAATTAAATATGCGAATTTCAAATGACTGAAATTTTGGGTCGTTACAATTGCATTCAGGAGGTCAGGAAGACTAGAATACATGATGCTAAAATATTAAAGGAAAAGATATTGGTTGGGGCCAATGGGTTCTTGGTAAGACAGAAAACTGTATAGGAAAATATATTGGCATGGGCCAACAGGTTTATAGTTAGCCCATGAAAACTATGTATAAATGAAGAGTCAGAAAGACGGGTTCATAGTAAGCCCATGAAAACTATGATTTGATACCGGCAGTGTGACGACCCAGAATTTCAGTCATTTGAAATTCGTATATTTAATTGATTTTAAATATTGGAAAGTAAATTTTATAAGCTGAGTAGATTCTATTTCAAATATAGTGATTTAATTGGATAATTAAATCGTTAGTTTAACATTTAAAATTGCTGAAATAATTGGAATTTGAATTTAATGTGAACAAAATGATTTATAAAGTTGAATTAATTTCTATTTGAATTAGAATGATGTTAGAGAACTTTCAAAATTGAATTAAAGTTAATTTGTAGAAATTGAATATTTAAATATTTAATTAACATGTAAAAATAGCCATTTTTCATACAGTCTCGGATTTCAACGAAACCAGTTTAATTGGATCTGTAATGTTATATTACTATAGGATTTCAAATTTCTTGCCAATCGGATTTACGTTTGTCCGGGGCAAGCTAAAACGCGTAGAAATTTGTTTAAGCGAATTTTAAACTTAAATAAGTCGATTTGAAAACCTATCTTTCAAATATGATAAAATTGGCTCCCGATATATATTCCATTGTGTTCGAACAGGGGTAAAATATTATAAACACCTGGCAGCATGCATTGTTTCGAGTTCGAAAAATTTCCGAGTGAATAGCATCGCAAAATTTTCTATAGAAGGACCTTGCTTTTTCTGAATTGCCAAAAACCCTAGTCAAGTTAGGGCTAACCGCCGGCATTGATTTAATGGCCGAAAATTTCGATCCTTTCTTCCTCAATCTCTCTCAATCCATATGCTTGCGCGAAAAACTTTCAACTACAAAGATGTCAGGCTCAAGGAGTACTTTTAATCCATATGGTGATGTTTAGGTCTAGGGCTATGGATCAGCCAAAAGTTGGCATCGAACGTCCGACGTTCGATTGCAAATCTTGATATTATGCGAAGGCCGAGTGCCACATTGTTCAAGCGGTAGGTGGAGCTCGAGAAGTGCTATGACATGGTGGCCATCGATCGTCTTCAAATGCATCGTAGAGGTTGCGACAATTAGGGTTTGGGTGGCGGCATGGGTTCATGCTTATGAAATTGAATAGGGAGAAGAAGAGGAACACTCATTCATGATCTGGGTTTGGAAATCGAATGGCCGAGATCTGTTTGAGGTTAATAATAAAATATTGTGAAATTTATATATACTAAAATTGTACAAATTTTAAAACGTTGTAAATTTGTCGTACAAGGTCCGTTTTTGATGAAACAAGTGGGGTTCGTATTGAAGATCGCTACATTTTAGAGCTGGTTTGGAGTTGATTGGAGCTAGCATAAATTCTGGGTAAAATTAAACGGTTGTTTAATTTTATTCGAAATAAAACACTACACCTACTATTAGAACCAAAGTGAGTACAACTCACTCTCTCTGACTTATTGATATTTTTATATAAGTGAGAATAAATTTATTTTATAATGATTGATGATTGTTTGGATGATATATGGTATATTATCTATATATTGATTGGTATTTGGATATATTCCTACATGTTGGAGCAGATGAGACACTATACGTTCCCGTGTATGAGCATGTGACCTTTTGTATGCACGTCTACCTTGAAGTGGTCATTATACATATATTTCTAATATGTATATTTGTTGCAGGTGGCAAGTTCAAGGCATCTAACTGGATTCCTCACCAGTATTGATTTTATTTACAAACATTGTGGTATATGATGTTATCATATAGTATATGATGTTTTGGATGTTGTGATTGATGTATTTAGTGCTGTTGCAGCATTGGGCCTATTTTTGATAATTTAAAAATGTTAAAGTGATGGTTTTCAAATTAAAAAGGATTTTTAAGTGATTTTGAAAATATATGTTTTATTGAATTTTGAAGTGTTAAAGAAAGGAATTTATTTTAAACAAAAAAAATGGTTGTAATTTTTATTGTTGTAAAAATTATGATTTTCGTGAAATTTAATCGAAATGTGATTTTTCAAATAAGGAGTTAACTATTTGGTAAAATAGTTTAAATTAAGATTTTTGAATTTATTATAAGTGGTTTACATATAAGATTTATAAAATTGATTTTTTATAACTCATAATAATGGAATTTTAATGGAGTTTTTATAAATGTTAAAATGAAGTTAAAATTGAATTTTATAAGTAAATAAGATTTATAGATTTATGAAGTTGTGTAATTATGAAAGGAATGATATATGAAGATGTGAGGTTCTGTATTTTTCTATTTAGTTCTATCTTCTCCCTTTCTTCTCTTCTCTTCTTCTCTCTTCTTTTCTTTCTCTTGACTTTCCGTCAGTCTGTGCTTTTTGGGTCGGACATATGTGGTCTATTGTCGATTCAAAGGATACGGATTTGCAGTTCGTCACATTTGGTATCAGAGCTTAGATTTTGTATATTCCTAAGCTTTGATATGTACACGGTATAGATAGGGACAGTAGCACCCTAGATTGATTTTGAGTGTATTATATATATGAGCGCGTAGTTGTCAGTGATACTAAATGATTTATATTATGTTTACTTATCCGTTGAGCTATTTGTGAATTCTAGTCGGTATGTGGGATGCCATGTTATCGATCGGGATTTCTAAACACTTCAATGAGGCAAATCGACATAGTATTATTTTAAATTGGGGAAATGAAATAATTTTACCATGATTATATTTTATTGATAGAGGAATAATTTTTCAGAAATTATTAAAGTGTAAATAAATTGGTTTTTGGTTGTTTGAAAATTATATATATATATAAATTAATAAAAGCTGTTTGAATAATCTAAATAAAAACAAAAATTCTAAATAATATATTATATAAGCTAATGAATTATAAAGTATGGAATTATAATTAATATGATTTACAATTGTGAAATAATCTTATATATAAGAAATGAAACTATATGAATATATTTATAAATACGAGTTGTAAATGAAAATGGATTTAAACTAAGAATTTGAAATTTTGAATCCAATTGATTTTGGAACTTATTTTCAAAGTAAAAAGAGATTAATTGTTATAAATTTAAATAAGATAAATAAATTTGGAATGAATCTTATATAAGTAAAGTAAAATAGTGAAATTATATAAGTAAGATGGTTTATAATTGTGATTTGTAAATGTGATTTAATAGTAAAAGGAATTTTTTATTAAAAAAAAGAATATAAAGCACTAAATTCACTATCGTTGCTGGGAAATAATAAGGGTGATGACTGCAGCATCATCAGTATCATTTTCGAGTTTCTATGTAATGGATTTGCTACCAATAGTAAATAAAAATTTAAGATTTGTTGTGATAAATAAATTTAAATTAAAATCCAAATGGAAACTAATAAAATAAGTGAAATGTGCTTTGGACTTATAATATGATATAATAAAAAGTTTAATTTTAGTAAAGTTAAATAAATTTGAGTAGCATAATAAATTTATGATTTGAAATTTAACTAAAGGAAGGTTAAATAAATTGGAGTGGAATTTGAACTAGATTAGATACGTTATTGAAATGAAACATAACTTAAGTAATGTTGAATGAAGTTGAATTGGGTATCGAAATGAATTAATAAAGTGAATTAATGAAATGAAGTAATTAAATGAGTATGAACTTGAGTTATCTAATGAAATTCTTCTTTATTTGTAAAATGAATTTGCAATTGAATTAATATATGGATTGAATGTTAATCAATCGAATGTAAATGAATTGATATAGAATAATAGATGTAAGTGTTAATTCATTAAAAGATAATAAATTGGGGATTGAATAATTGAATGAAAGTAAATTAGATATCAACTTATTGAAATTAAATGTGTTAAACCAAAATGAATGGTGAGAGTAAATTAAATAAATATAGTTGTATTGGATATATATTGGTTGTCAGATTGTTGTTAGTTGATTGTATAGAAATTCACTACGCGTTAATGAAATTGAATTAATGAAATTGAATTAATGAAACTGAAAGTTAAGTAATTGAATTCAAATTGTAAGTAAAGTAATTTAGATAGAATTAAATTTGATTTAATTTGGAAGTGAACAAACTTGAATGTAAATTAGTGAATGTGAACTAATTGAATATGAATAAATGAATGTTAGTAAAATCCAATGTAAATAAATCAATTGTGATTTAGTTGAAAAACCAATTCAATGAATATCAATGAGAAGTGAATGAATATTGGTTTGGTTATGGATTGATTGGATAGATATCGGTTTGTTGGATGATACTTGTTTGATGGTTGGACTTGTTGTTTTTGACTGCATTTGCTATATTATCATATATAACAGTTATCATGGTATATGTTGTATATTGATATTACTTTCATATATACATGTTTCTCATTTTTTTTTTGTTAAGTATTTAGTAGGTGCGGATGGCATATGCTTCGCATTTGAGCTCGCTTTCACGCTATATTAGCCGTATATGCTTACTAATAATATACAAGGTACATAACTCGGATTACATATCTTACTTTCACTCTTTTTTCCCTACGGAATGCCTCATCCTCGAAGATGGAATGTATATTTGTGATATACATATGTTGTGATCCTACTACAATCGAACTGCGCAAAGGAGACGCTGACGAATTTTTTTGAAAATTTAGGGCAGTAGAAAATTTTTGGAAAAATTGGAAAATTTTGTGATAACTAAAATTTTGAGTGAAAAGTTAAGTGACATTAATTGGTTTTGAAAAGATCACTAGGAATGGATTTGAGAACTTAGAATTTTTTTATAAAAGTTTAATAAATGATTAAGGTAATCCAATTTGAACGAATTGTTTTGAAAAATTAATGGATTTTGTGACTTTTTCTTACTTGGTAATTACAGGGACGAAATTCTTTTAAGTAGGGGAGATTGTAACGACCTAGAATTTCAGTCATTTGAAATTCGTATATTTAATTGATTTTATATATTGGAAAGTAAACTTTATTAGCTAAATAGATTTTATTTCAAATATAATGATTTAATTGAATAATTAAATCGTTAATTTAATATCTGAAATTGTTGAAATAATTAGAATTTGAATTTAATGCGATGAAAATGATTTGTAAAATTGAATTAAGTTCTATTTGAATTAGAATGATGTTAGAGAACTTTCAAAATTGAATTAAAAGTTAATTTCTAGAAATTGAATATTTTAATATTTAATTAACGTGTAAAAGTATCCATATTTCATGCAATCTCGGTTTTGGACGAAACTAATTTCATTGGATCCGTAATGTTATATTATTGTAGGATTTCAAATTTTGTGTCAATCGGATTTACGGCTTGTCCGGGGCAAGCTAAAACGCGTAGAAATTTATTTAAGTGAATTTTTAATTTAAAAAAGTCGATTTAAAAACCAATCTTCCAAATATGATCGAATTGGCTCCCGGTATATACTCCATTATGTTTGGAATAGAGGTAAAACATTATAAACGCCAGGCGGCACGCTACTTTTCGAGTTTGAAAAAATTCTGGGTGAAAAATGTCGCGAAATTTTCTATAAAATGACCTAACTTTTTCTAGATTGCCAAAAACCCTAGTCAAGTTAAGGCTAGCCGCCGGCTTTGATTTAATGGTCGAAAATTTCGATCCTTTCTCCCTCAATCTCTCTCAATCCATACGTTTCATGAAAAACTTTCAACTACAAAGATGTCATGCTCGAGGAGTACTTTTAATCCATATGGTGATGTTGGGGTCTAGAGCTATGGATCGGTAGGAAGTTGACGTCGAAGTCTGACGTTCAAGTGAAAATCGCAAGATTATGGGGAGGCCGAGTGCCACCTTGTTCCGGGGTGGATGGAGCTCGAGAAGGGCTACGACACGGTGGCCATGATCGTCTTCAAATGCATCGTAGAGGTCGCGGCAATTAGGGTTTGGGTGGCGGCATGGTTTCGTGCCCACGAATTTAAACAAGGGGAGGGGAGAAGAAGAGGAACACGCGTTCACGATCTGGATTTGAAAATGGAATGGCCAAGATCAGTTTGAGGTTAATAATAAAATAAAATTGTGAAATTGATATATATTAAAATTGTACAAACTTTAATCGTAACTTTGTCGTATGAGGTCCGTTTTTGATGAAACAAAGTTACATTGGGTTCGTATTGACGAGCATTACATTTTAGAGCCAGTTTAGACTTGATTGGAGCTAGTTTAAATTTTGGGTAAAATTGAATGGCTGTTTAATTTTGTTCGGTATAAAACACTACAACTACTATTGGAACCAAAGTGAGTACAACTCACTCTCTCTGACTCAGTGATATTTTTATATAAGTGAGAATAAATTTATTTTATGATGATTGTTTGGATGATATTGGTATATTATCTATATATTTATTGGTATTTGGATATATATATATATATATATATATCTACCTATAGGAGCTGATGAGACCCTACATGTTCCCGTGTATGAGCAAATGACCCTTTGTACGCAAGTCTGCATCGAAGCGGACATTGTACATATATTTCTAATATGTATATTTGTTGTAGGTGACAGGTTGGAGCGGTCCAACTGGATTCTTCACCAGTATTGATTTTATTTACAGATATTGTGATATATGCTATTATCACATGATATATGATATTTTGAATGTTGTGATTAATGTATTTAGTGTTGTTGCAGCATTGAGCCTATTTTTGGTAATTTAAAAATGTTAAAGTTATAATTTTCAAATTAAAAAGGATTTTCAAGTGATTTTGGAAATATACGGTAAATTGAATTTTGAAGTGTTAATGAAAGGAATTTATTTTAAATAAATAAATATTTACAATTTTTATTGTTGTAAAAATTATGATTTTTGTGAAATTTAATCGAACTGTGATTTTTGAAATAAGGAGTTAACTATTTGGTAAAATAGTTTAAATTGAGATTTTTAAATTTATTATAAATGGCTTATAAATAAGATTTATAAAATTGAATTTTTATAAATCAGAATAATGGAATTTAATTGGAGTTTTAATAAATGTTAAGATGAAGTTCAAGATGAATTTTATAAGTAAATAAGATTTATAGATTTATGAAGTGGTGAAGTTATAAAATGAATGGATTTTGTAAAATAAATGATTTATAAGTAATTTACTTATAAATTGGATTTTGGCATGTAAATGAGATGTAAAGGGATTTTGTTAATGAAGAGATTTTATAAATTGATGTTTTGTAACATATAAATGGAATTTATAAACATTGTTTTATAAATCCAAAATCAGTTGATTTTGATAAGTTAAATATAGAAGCTTATTAAAGGAATTTCATGCACGATTTCGGGCAGTGGACAATCCTTTAATTAAATGTGCAATAGTAATGAAGTTGGTTAGAGAATTATATCCATGATTTTGGACAGTGGATAATCCTTTAATAAATATGTAGAAATACTAGATTTGGTAAACGAAGTGTATTCACGATTTTGGACAGTGAATAATATATTAAATAAAATAGACATGTTTTGAAAAGTGATCTTTTAAATTAAAAGACAGATTTTGGGAAGTGATATTATTAAATGGAGTTAAGTGATTTGAAGATGTTTTAAATGTGCTAAGTATCAAATACATAGATTTCAACATCCATCGTTGATGTATAAATTTTCGAGAAGTAAGGAAATGATGGAGTATAATACTGTTGTTATAGTAAATGATTTTCGAAAGAAAATGTTTTGTATTGTGTTTGGGATTTATATATCTATCTTATTTTCGAATCCCTATACTAGTGATTTTGGGTTGTCGTAACGATGTTTTACGCAACATTGTTTTGACCTAAATAAATATGTTAAGAGAACGTTTTCCTTAAAGAATAAAATATATACCTAATCGTGATTTAAGTAAATATGATATTTTCTAAGTATTGAAAATAAATTGATTTGTGAATTACTTATTGTTAAATAAGTATATGGAAATGTTTTCCAATATAGAAGTTGAAATGGTTTTGAGATTATATCTCTTTAAAGGTAATCTAAAGTGAATATTTGGCAAGTGATTTAATTAATAAAAGATTGATTAAAAGGTCCTAATGATTGTTATGGTGCTAAATATTTATCTGTTTGCTTTAATAGTTAAATAACCGACTATCAAATTTGACCAAATTTTAGTTCCTTGACTTGATGTGGGAACTATTTAGTCGTATACTTAGTACGTAGCCTTCTGTGTAGGCTTGATTATCATTTGTGTTGAGCATGTTGATTCGTATATGTGGAGTATTACTCCAATCTATCGAGCTTTCTTCTTGGCCCAAAGGATAGCATGTTAAAAATTGGAGATGTGATAAGTCTATGAGACTTAGTTTCTGTGTGAGGTTAAGAAACTCTTTTGTGCTGTTGGTGCAAAGAGACTGGGATCGGTTTATCCGAAAACCACTTTGGACCAACGTATAAGCGACAATTATGTAGGCTGCTTGTGATGATATTGGTATTCAGCATTTTCATGGTGAAGACTATTTATTGATCGTTTGGGTTTACAATCCCAATATACATATAGTCGCAGTGGTCTCTTCATTATGAAATATCCAATGCAAGGACTATACACCACTAATCCGCAGTGGTAGGAAAGTGCCTTCGGTTTGTCCTGTTTCTGGACAACTTGTATGGATGTTTGTCTGAAATTGCATTCCTACAGATTATGTACATTGGTTTTTACAAACGTACATCAGTGGTGGAGGAGAAGACAACTTCACTTAGCTTAACACCCTCCTTGAGACGTATGAGCTTAAGGGTTGTATTTTTATGGAAGGCAATTAGTAGTCAACGGAAATGGCCATGTGGCATTCGAAGTGATGTGATTGTGATTTGTGAAAGGTAATTGTTACTTCAGGCCTCATCAACCGGAAATGACCGAAACAGGGTTAGATGCAGTAGGGCTAAGTGGTTCATTCCCAAGTAGGATATGATCATCCTCTTCTAGACATATCTTTACATGCTATGACGTCGTGAATCTGATTATTGTGGTTTGTATGCTTTGAGGGCCCTCAGAAAAGGTCGGTAACGACCGGAGGATGACATATTCGGTACCATCCCGTTATAGAGATGGACCCGTCTTGTGTTGGTAGAGGGCAGATGTTATGTGCCTTGCGACATCCATCTAGAGGTGTACCCCTTCGGAAGGTAGTCCCTTCACTTGGTCATTTGTATGGAAATCCAAACTCCACTACGTACTTTCCATTTTATTTGTAGAACCTAATATGCTGGAATTTAATAATGGTAACAATTTTGACTATTTTGAATATTATTTGTGTAATGGACACTATTATAATATATAAGAGGTTTTGATATGAAATGTTTTAGTGATTGTAAGGTAAAAACATGTCTGTATTTATGTGTGGACATGTCTTACGAGATAATTTTGTTTTGATAAAGGAAAAGTTTGGTAATTTAATAAATTCAGTTGAGTGTGTTTCTCACGCTAGTTTACCAGACTGATCCAGGTGTTCTTCCCTTTCATTGCTCGTGTCTGACCAAGTATATTTACAGGTTTAGTTTTGGTGCTTTTGGAGCTTCAGTAGGAGAGCTGGAGATCTTCACTTTCGTATACACATATCTTTTTTGATTATTCGCTGCTTAGTTGTTGTTTATTATCGGCAATTGTGAGGATAGATTATAATAATTATCTAAGCTGATAACTATTGATTTATTGTTGTACTCTGGTTAACGTATGTATATACAGTTTCTATTTTATAAAGATCATTGATATGGTATTATATGTTTTGCACTGCGATGTGAGATTCTGTATTTTTCTGTTTGGTTCTATCTTATCTCTTTCTTCTCTTCTCTTCTTCTCTCTTCTTTTCTTTCACTTGAATTTCCGTCAATCTGTGCTTTTTGGGTCGAACATGTGTTGTTTATTGTCGATTCAAAGGGTACGGATTTGCGGTTCATCATTTTTGGTATCAGAGCTTAGATTTTGTATATTCCTAAGTTTTGATGTGTACTCAGCATAGATAGGGACAGTAGCACCCTAGATTGAGTTTGAGTGTATTATATATATGAGCGCGTATTTGTTTATGATATAAAATGTTTTATATTGTGTTTACTTATCCGTTGAGCTATCTGTGAATTCTGGTCGGTATGTGGGACGCCATGTTATCGATATGGATTTCTAAACACTTAAATGAGGCAAGTCGATATAGTATTATTTTAAATTGGGTAAATGAAATAATTTTACCTTGATTATATTTTTTATATAGAAGAATAATTTTTCAGAAATTATTAAAGTGTAAATAAGTTGATTATTTGGTTGTTTGAAAATGTAAATATATATATATAAGTTAACAAAAGTTGTTTGAATAATCTAAATAAAAACAAAAATTGTAAAAATAATAAATTATATTAGCTAATGGATTATAAAGTATGGAATTATAATTAATATGATTTACAATTGTGAAATAATCATATATATAAGAAATGAAACTATATGAATATATTAATAAACACGAGTTGTAAATGAAAATGGATTTAAACTAAGAATTTGAAATTTTGAATCCTATTGATTTTGGAAGTTATTTTCAAAGAAAAAAGAGACTATATTTTTATAAATTCAAATAAGATAAATAAATTTCGAATGAACCTTATATAAGTAAAGTAAAATAGTGAAATTATATAAGTAAGAAGGTTTATAATTGTGATTTGTAAATGTGATTCAATAATAAAAGTTTATATTAAAAAAAGAATATAAAGCACTGAATTCACTATCGTTGCTGGGAAATAACAAGGGTGATGACTGCAGCATCATCAGGATCATTTTCGAGTTTTTATGTGATGGATTTGCTACCAATAGTAAATAAAAATTTAAGTTTTGTTGTGAAACAAATTCGAATTAAAATCCATATGGAAACTGATAAATATACGTGAATGAGCTTTGGACTTATAATATGAAATAATAAAAAGTTTAATTTTAGTAAAGTTAAATAAATTTGTGTTGCATAATAAATTTATGATTTGAAATTTAACTTGTTTGCGCCAAAATTGGCCACAAACCCCAAATACCGTGAAAGCACCAGTGTATGAATACAACTCAGCAATATTCAAACACAAATCACATATCTCAGCAATTTAGTTGATTTTATGTTATTCGTAGTGATTTGGGTGGTTTATGCAAATACGTAAAAACCAGGGACTAAACTGTAAAAGACACGCAGATCTATAGTGGTTCGGCCAGAATGTGCCTAGTCCACTTTATATGTTATTCTCCTTTTCCGATCCGATTACAAAGCTTTGAATACTAGTATATCAAAGTTGTTTGAAAGTTCCTTCCAGGCTTGAGCTCTCAAACTTGTCTCCATTGTTGTACTCCTGCCCCTCTATTTATAGAGTGAGGCTGGGGGCAGGGGTCTTGGATGTATATAGCTGCTGGTGGGCCTGGGTTGAAGCAATCTGGCCTGGCAGTACTGGTTCGGCAAGGCCTTGGTTCGGCGGTGAGTGGCTTGGCTTGGCATGGAGTTGGTCCGGTAGTAGTTAGTCCGGTAGTGCATGGAGTTGGTTCGGTAGGGTTGGTTCGGCAGTAGGAGGGAAGTAGGGTGGTTCGGCAGTGGAGGGAAGTAGGTTGGTTCGGTTATGCTTTGGACCGGCCTACTTGGAAAGGGTTTGGATCGGTGGTACTTTGGTTCGGTCTCGGTACTACCGAATGGATGTTATACTGAGAATGTCGAATGATCCCTTGTGTTGGGAATGCCGAATGAGCCTTCATATTTGAGAATGCCGAATGAGCCATGTGGAGTTCGAATAGTATGTCCCTCCTACCTTGCATCGATCATATCTCCTTCATACGAACTCTGATTAACCTGAAATTTGAAACATAGCCTCTCCTAATCCTCATCATCATCTCCAATCAATTTCGTCCCGATCGGAGCTTAACCCCGATATCCAACATTCCTTACCAATTTGTTGATATTCCAGTTTTGACCAAAAAATGGGATAACACTTTGCCCCCCAAAACATGCCTTGTGATAACAAGGCGTGTTTTGAATAGTTTCGAGTCCAATATCCAAAGTCCATAATCATATTGCCTGAGTATGTTATCTTTGACTGCTCCGAGTCGATGTCCAATTCCAAATCCAATAACCAAAGCTTGAGCCAATTCCATGTCCATCCGAACTTGGCAACCGAATCCCAAACCATCCTTATCCAATAGCCGATAACCGAATACAGGACCTCTCCGGGTCGATATCCAAATCCATAATCTCTCTGGGCTCTTGCCAAGTGCAATCTACACCTGACGGTCGTGATCCAGTGTCCCTGGATGTTAACCTAGCCTCATCGTGTTCTTGTCGAGCGTAATCCACACTTGATGATCTTGGTCCAGTGTCCCTAGACGTTGAGCTAACCTCTCCGGGTTCTTGCCAAGCGTAATCCACACTTGACGACCTTGGTCCAGTGTCCCTGGACGTTGAGCTAACCTCTCCGGGTTCTTGCCAAGCGTAATCCACACTTGACGACCTTGGTCCAGTGTCCCTGGACGTTGTACGATGCCATGGCTTAAGTCCTAAGCCGAATCCTGGTCTCTCCGGACCCTTGCCGAGCATAGTCCATAATCGACGACCTGAAAATAACAATTGATAATATAAGGCCTAAGTCCTAGGCCGAATCCTGGTCACTCCGGACCCTTGCCGAGCATAGTCCATACTCGACGACCTGAATGAGTCAATTTACCACGTTCGGGCAAAGCGACTCACTCCTTGCCAGGCATAATCCATACCCGATGACCGTTTATCAAAAAACAGATAAAAATTCAATCCAAATCCAATCCAAAATCCAAATCCAAAATCCAAATCCAAAACCAGAAAACCAGAAATTCAAACCAGCATCCAAAACCGAAAACAATCATCCAAAGGAAAATCCAAATCAAAAAGCAAGAAAAACCAAGAGCTCAATCCAAGCTCCAAAACCAAAAATCAAAAAGAAAACAGTGTCCAATCCAAAAGCAAGAGATAAATTTCACAAACCATAGCATTGCAGTTTATCATCATTCAGAGCATGCCTAGGGGCTATCTCTGTCCCCATACATGTGTAAATGACTTGGTTGCTTGCCAATAGTTCGCGACTTATTTCATATTAACCTGGTCAATGGATGATCAACCGACCATCATTCCTTGGTCTCCCACCATCGTAGCTTGAGGTAGGCGGCGGTTGCTCCTGCCCCGCCGTTGCATTCCGAGGTCCAACATATTGTGGCAGCTGTCCATTCCTTACATGCTCCTCAATTATGTCCTTTAAGAGCCTGCAGCTGTTGGTGTCGTGTCCATCCAAATCATGGAAGAGACAGTGCCTTCCTGATGTCCTTTCCCGTTCTGTTAGTTCTCTCCTAGCCAGCCTCCGGTAGGGAAGGCGATTCCGAGTATCCAGGTATATCCGCTCCAGCGTCTCGTTCAATCCTGTGTATGTGGAAAACTTTGGATCCTTCCATTGCTTCCTAGCATTTCCAGAACCATCGTCCAACTTCCTTTTTCCTTTGTCTTTATCCAAACCTTTAATGGATGGTCCTCCAACCTCAACTGCATTAACCTTTTTCAACTTTAAATCCATACTCGCATCTTCCTGCCGAAGGAACCTTTCTGCCTCGTGAAAGAATTCGTCGAGATCCCGTGGGGGATCTCGTATCAGAGATACCTTGAAATCCGAATTCTCCCTGACTCCTGATACTACTGCCATTAAAACCATCGATGGATCGGGCCGATCCACCGAAGTAACTGCGGCACTGAATCGAGTTAGAAAAGCTCTAAGCGATTCATCCATCCTTTGCTTTACCGATGTCAATGTCATCACGTTCTTTGGTCTCTTGACATGAACCCGAAACTGTCCCAAAAACCTTTCCACCAATTCCCTCCAAGTCCTGATAGATCCTTCTTCCAGCTGCCTAAACCACATCGCAGCTAAGTCCGTCAAGTACAAGGGGAAGCATCGGGCCATCACTTCCTCCGATGCCCCCAGCACCTCCATGTGTCTGGTGTACCTCATCAAGTGATCCGTAGGGTCTGCCTTGCCATCATATACCTCCACGCTACGTATCTTGAACTTAGGTGGATTCTGAGCCATCCCTATTTCCCGAGTGAACGGACTCCTGTTCACTCCTTCCAAATCTCCGTTGGTCAAACCACCTCGCACAGTCTTCCTGATTATATCTACCAATCCAGCGTTGTCTGTCGGGGGTGGCCCCCGAGGGAATTCCGGTACATACTCTTCATGTGGCTCGCTAGCAGCAACGTTGGTTCTAGCCTGTTGAACTCCTTCCAAAGGTCCTCCGGTGCTGGATCCTGCGGGCCTGCCCCCAAGCCCTTGTCGATTGCCCTCTGGCTCTGCATCCTGTCCTCCATTGGGTTCCATAACCCTAGCTCCTTTTCCTGCATCCACGGCTGCTGTAGCTGTTCCTAAGTTCTGGGTCCCTGCAGCTCTCATTTGCTCCAAGAAAGTCTGCATCATCTCCTGTTGACTCTTCAACAACCTCTCTTGCAGTGAATTTGTTATGGCTTCCATTTCATCCCGGGTTATGTAGATCGAAGCTGGTACTTCCTCACCTCCGGAGGATGCTTGTTGACTTCCTCCATGTTGGCTTCTCTCAGCCCTTAGCCTTCTACTATTTTGCCTAGTCATTGTCTTCCAAATCCAAACTTCTATCCGATGTAGCGGGTGCTGGTCCTTCTCAGAGAAAGCACCAAAGTGTTTGCGCCAAAATTGGACACAAACCCCAAATACCGTGAAAGCACCAGTGTATGAATACAACTCAGCAATATTCAAACACAAATCACATATCTCAGCAATTTAGTTGATTTTATGTTATTCGTAGTGATTTGGGTGGTTTATGCAAATACGTAAAAAGCAGGGACTAAACTGTAAAAGACACGCAGATTTATAGTGGTTCGGCCAGAATGTGCCTACGTCCACTTTATATGTTATTCTCCTTTTCCGATCCGATTACAAGTACAAAGCTTTGAATACAAGTATATCAAAGTTGTTTGAAAGTTACTTCCAGGCTTGAGCTCTCAAACTTGTCCCCATTGTTGTACCCATGCCGCTCTATTTATAGAGTGGGCTGGGGGCAGGGGTCTTGGATGTATATAGCTGCTGGTGGGCCTGGGCTGAAGCAATCTGGCCTGGCAGTACTGGTTCGGCAAGGCCTTGGTTCGGTGGTGAGTGGCTTGGCTTGGCATGGAGTTGGTCCGGTAGTAGTTAGTCCGGTAGTGCATGGAGTTGGTTCGGTAGGGTTGGTTCGGCAGTAGGAGGGAAGTAGGGTGGTTCGGCAGTGGAGGGAAGTAGGTTGGTTCGGTTATGCTTTGGACCGGCCTACTTGGAAAGGGTTTGGATCGGTGGTACTTTGGTTCGGTCTCGGTACTACCGAATGGATGTTATACTGAGAATGCCGAATGATCCCTTGTGTTGGGAATGCCGAATGAGCCTTCATATTTGAGAATGCCGAATGAGCCATGTGGAGTTCGAATAGTATGTCCCTCCTACCTTGCATCGATCATATCTCCTTCATACGAACTCTGATTGACCTGAAATTTGAAACATAGCCTCTCCTAATCCTCATCATCATCTCCAATCAATTTCGTCTCGATCGGAGCTTAACCCCGATATCCAACATTCCTTACCAATTTGTTGATATTCCAGTTTTGACCAAAAAATGGGATAACATAACTAAAGGAAGGTTAAATAAATTGCAGTGGAATTTGAGCTAGATTAGATATGTTATTAAAATGAAACATAACTTAAGTAATGTTGAATGAAGTTGAATTTGATATCAAAATGAATTAATAAAGTGAATTAATGAAATGAAGTAACTAAATGAGTATGAACTTTAATTTTCTAATGAAATTCAACTTTATTTGTAAAATGAATTAGCAATTGATTAATAAATGGATTGAATGTTAATCAATCGAATGTAAATGAATTAACATGGAATAATAGATGTAAGTGTTAATTCATTAAAAGCTAATGAATTGGGGATTGAATAGTAGAATGAAATTCAATTAGATATCAAATAATTGAAATTAAATGTCTTAAACCAAAATGAATGTTGAGAGTAAATTAAATAAATTTGGTTGTATTGGATATATATTGGTTGTTAGATGGTTATTAGTTGATTGTATAGAGATTCACTACATGTTAATGAAATTGAATTAATGAAATTGAACGTTAAGTAATTGAATTCAAATTGGAAGTAAAGTAATCTAGATAGAATTAAATTTAATTTAATTTGGAAGTAAACAAATTTGAATGTAAATTAGTGAATGTAAACTAATTGAATATGAATAAATGAATGTTAGTAAAATCTAATGTAAATGAATCAAGCGTGATTTAATTGAAAAACCAATTCAATGAATATTAATGAGAAGTGAATGAATATTGATTTGGTTATGGATTGATTGGATAGATATTGGTTCGTTGAATGATAGTCGTTTGATGGTTAGATTTGTTGCTTTTGATTGCATTTGCTATATTGTCATATATAACAGTTATATTGATATATGTTGTATATTGATATTACTTTCATATATACATGTTTATCATTTGTTTGTTAAGTATTTAGTAGGTGCGGATGGTGTATGCTTCGCATTTGGAGCTCGCTTTCACGCTATATCCGTATATGCTCGCTAATAATATATAAGTTACATATCTCGGATTATATATCGTACTTTTACATTTTTCCCTATGAGATGCCTCGTCCTCGATGATGAGATGTATATTTGTGATATATATATATATATATATATATATATATATATATGTTGTGATCCTATAACGGTCGAACCGCGCAAAGGAGACGCTGGCGAATTTTTCTAAAATTTTAAGGCGTTAGAAAAATTTTGGAAAAATTGAAAAAATTTATGATAACTAAAATTTTGTGTTAAAAGTTAAATGATGTTAATTGGTTTTGAAAAGATAACTAGGAATGGATATGGAAACTTAGAAAAGTTTTTATAAGAAGTTTAATTAATGATTTTGGTAATCCAATTTGAACGAATTGTTTTGAAAAATTAATGAATTTTGTGACTTTTTCTTACTTGGTAATTTCAGGGATGAAATTCTTTTAAGTAGGGGAGAATGTAATGACCTAGAATTTTTGTCATTTGAAATTCGTATATTTAATTGATTTTAAATATTGGAAAGTAAATTTTATTAGCTGAATAGATTTTATTTCAAATATAGTGATTTAATTGGATAACTAAATCGTTAATTTAATATTTGAAATTGCTAAAATAATTGGAATTTGAATTTAATGTGAATAAAATGATTTATAAAGCTGAATAAAGTTTTATTTGGATTAGAATGATATTAGAGAACTTTCAAAATTGAATTAAAAGTTAATTTGTAGAAATTGAATATTTTAATATTTTCTTAACGTGTAAAAATAGCTATTTTACATACATTCTCATATTTCGATGAAACTATTTTCATTGGATCCATAATGTTATATTATTGTAGGATTTCAAATTTCGTGTCAATCGGATTTACGGTTTGTCCGAGGCAAGATAAAACGTGTAGAAATTTGTTAAGCGAATTTTAAATTTAAGTAAGTTGATTCGAAAACCTATCTTCCAAATATGATCGAGTTGGCTCCCAGTATATATTACATTGTGTTCGGAATAGGTGTAAAACATTATAAATTCCAGGAAGCTTGCTTCGTTTCGAGTTCGAAAAATTTCCAGATGAATAGTGTCGTGAAATTTTCTATAAAAGGAACTAACTTTTTCTAAATTGCCAAAAACCATATTCAATTTAGGGCTAGCGCCGGCTTTAATTTAATGGCCGAAAATTTCGATCCATTCTCCCTCAATCGCTCTCAATCCATATGCTTTCGTGGAAACTTTCAAATACAAAGATGTCGGGCTCGCGGAGTACTTTTAATCCATACGGTGATGTTGGGGTCTAGAGCTATGGATCGGTAGGAAGTTGACGTCGAACGCTTGACGTTCGAGTGCAAATCTGGAGATTGTGGGGAGGCCGAGTGCCATGTTGTTCAAGTGGTAGGTGGAGCTCGAGAAGGGCTATGACACGGTGGCCATCGATCATCTTCAAATGCATCATAGAGGTTGCGACAATTAGGGTTTGAGTGGCGACATGGCTTCGTGCTCACGAATTTGAACGGGGGGAGAAGAAGAGGAACACCTCATGATCTAGGTTTGGAAATCGAATGGCAGAGATCTTTTTGAGGTTAATAATAAAATAAAAAGTGTGAAATTTATATATATTAAAATTTGCACACTTTTAAAACATCGTAACTTTTTCGTACAATGTCCGTTTTTGACGAACAAGTTGCATTGGGTTCGTATTGTGAGCTGGTTTGGAGTTGATTAGAGCTAGTGTAAATTTTGTGTAAAATTAAACGGTTGTTTAATTTTGTTAGGAATAAAACACTACAGTTGCTATTGGAACCAAAGTGAATACAACTCACTCACTCTGACTCACTGATATTTTTATATAAGTGAGAATAAATTTATTTTATGTTGATTGATGATTGTTTGGATGATATATGGTATATTATCTATATATTGATTGGTATTTGGATATATTCCTGCCTATTGGAGCAGATGAGACCCTACATGTTTCCGTGTATGAATGGATGACTCTTTGTACGCACGTATGCCTCGAAGCGGATATTCTAATATTTTTCTAATATGTATATTTGTTGCAGGTGAAGGTTGGAGGGGTCCAACTGGAATACTCACCAGTATTGATTTTATTTACAAATATTGTGATATATGTTGTTATCATATGATATATGATGTTTTGGATGTTGTGATTGATGTATTTAGTGTTGTTGCAGCATTGGGCCTATTTTTGGTAATTTAAAAATGTTAAAGTGATGGTTTTCAAATTAAAAAGGATTTTCAAGTGATTTTAAAAATATACGTTTTATGGAATTTTGATGTGTTAAAGAATGGAATTTATTTTAAATAAATAAATAGTTATAATTTTTATTGTTGTAAAAATTATGAATTTTGTGAAATTTAATCGAAATGTGATTTTTGAAATAAGGAGTTAACTATTTGGTAAACCAGTTTAAATTGAGATTTTTGGATTTATTGTAAATGGTTTATATATAAGATATATAAAATTGAATTTTTATAAATCAAAATAATGGAATTTTAATGGGTTTTCATAAATGTTAAAATGAAATCAAAGATGAATTTTATAAGTAAATAAGATTTATAGCTTTATGAAGTTGTGAGGTTATAAAATGAATAGATTTTGTAAAATAAATTATTTATAAGTAATTTACTAATAAATTGGATTTTGGCATGTAAATGAGATGTAAAGGGAATTTGTTAATGAAGAGATTTTATAAATTGAAGTTTTGTAATATATAAATGGAATTTATAAACATTGTTTTATAACTCCAAAATCAGTTGATTTTGATAAGTTAAATATAGAAGCTTATTAAAGGAATTACATCCATGATTTTGGACAGTGGATAATCCGTTAATTAAATGTGCAATAGTAATGAATTTGGTTAGAGAGTTATATCCATGATTTTGGACAGTGGATAATCCTTTATTAAATATGTAGAAATATTGGATTTGGTGAACGAAGTGTATTCACGATTTTGGACAATGAATAATATATTAAATAAAATTGATATGCTTTGGAAAGTGATCTTTTGAATTAAAAGACAGGTTTTGGGAAGTGATATTTTAAATGGAGTTAAATGATTTGAAGATGTTTTCAAATGTGCTAAGTATCGAATAAATAGATTTCGACATCCATTGTTGAAGTAGACGTTTTCGAAAAGTAAGAAAATGATGGACTATAACACTGTTGTTATAGCAAATGATTTTCGAAAGAAAATGTTTGTATAGTATTTGAGATTTATATATCTATCTTATTTTTGAATCCCTATATTGGTGATTTTGGGTTGTCGTAACGTTGTTTTACGCAACATTCGTTTCGACCCAAATAATTATGTCAAGAGAACGTTTTCCTTAAAGAACAGAATATATACTTAATCGTGAATTAAGTATATGTGATATTTTCTAAGTATTGAAAATAAATTGATTTGTGAATTACTTATTGCTAGATAAGTATATGTAAATGTTTTTCAATATAGAAGTTGAAATGTTTTGAGATTATATCTCTTTAAAGATAATCTAAAGTGAATATTTGGCAAGTGATTCAATTAATAAAAGATTAACTAAGAGGGCCTAGTGATTGTTAGGGTACTAAATATTTGTTTTTTTGCTTTGATAGTTAAATAACTGACTATCAAATTTGACCAAATTTTAGTTCCTCGACTTGATGTGCGAAATATTTAGTTGTACACTTAGTACATAGCCTTCTGTGTAGGCTTGATTATCATTTGTGTTGAGGATGTTGATTCATATAGTGTGGAGGGTTACTCTAATCTATCAAGCTTCCTTCTTGGTCCGAAGAATAGTAAGTTGAAAGTTGGAGACGTGATAGGTCTATGAAACTTAGTTTCTATGTGTGCTTGAGAAACGCTTTTGCGTTGTTGGTGCGAAGATACCGGGATTGGTTTATCCGAAAACCACTTCGGACCAACGTATATGCGAAAATTGTGCACGTTGCTTGTAATAATATTGATATTCAGGATTTTCATAGTGGGAGACTTCTTGTTGATTGTTTGGGGTTAAAATCCCAATATACATATAGTAGCAGTGGTTTCTTCATTACTATTCGCTACTAATCCTAGGGATTACCTGATAGGATGTGGTAGGAAAGTGCCTTCGGTTTGTCATGTTCCTAGACAACTTGTATGGATGTTTGTCTAACATTGCATTTCTACAGATTACATATATTGGTTTTATAAACGTACATCAGTGGCGGCGGAGAAGGCAACTTCTTTTAGCTTAACACCCTCCTTGAGACATATGAGCTTAAGGGTTGTATTTTTATGAAAGACAATTAGTAGTCAACGAAAATGGCCGTATCGCGTTCAAAGTGATGTGATTTGTAAAAGGCAATCATTATCTCAGGCCTCATCAACCGAAAATGACCGAAACAGGGTTAAATGCAGCAGGGCTATGTGGGTTATTCCCAAGTATGATATGATAATCTTCTTCTATATAAATCTTTACACGCTATGACGTCGTGTATCTGATTATTGTGGTTTGTATGCTTTGAGGGCTCTCGATAAAGGTCGGTAATGACCGGAGGATGACATATTCGGTACCATCTACTTATAAAGGTGGAATGTCTTGTGTTGGTAAAGGGCAGATGTTCTATGCCCCGGGACATCCATCTAGAGGTGTACCCCTTCGGAAGGTGGTCCCTTCACCTGGTCATTTATATGTAAATCCAAACTCCATTACGTACATGCCATTTTATTTGTAGAGTCTAGCATGCTGGAATTTAATAATGGTAACTATTTCGGCTATTTTGAATATTGTTTATGCAATGACACTATTATAATATAAGAGGATTTGATATGAAATGTTTTAGTTATCGTAAGGTAAAAACATGTCTGTGTTTATGTGTGGACTTGTCTTACGAGATACTTTTGTTTTGATAAATGAAAAGTTTGGTAATTTAACAAATTCAGTTGAGTGTGTTTCTCATGCTAGTTTACCAGACTGGTCCGGACGTTCTTCCCTTTCAATGCACGGGTCAGACCGAATATATTTACAGGTTCAGTTTGGTGCTTTTGGAGCTTCTGTAGGAGAGCTGGAGATCTTTACTTTCATATACAAGTATATGTTTTGATTATTCGCTGCTTAGTTGTTATTTGTTATTGCCAATTGTTAACTGTCCAAGCTGATAACTATTGATTGATTGTTGTACTCTGATTGATGTATGTATATACAGTTTCTATTTTGTAAAGATCATTGATATGGTATTATATGTTTTCCGCTGCAATGTGAAATTCTGTATTTTTCTGTTCGGTTCTATCTTCTCTCTTTCTTCTTTTCTCTTCTTCTCTCTTTTTTCTTTCTTTTGACTTTCCGTCAGTCTGTACTCTTGGGATCGGACATGTGTGGTTTATTGTCGATTCAAATGTTACGGATTTGCATGTCGTCATAGGCAGTGGCCAATAGGTTTGTTGTTAGTTAATGAAAAATATATCCGATTAAGATATTGTCAGATAACAATAGGTTCCTAGTCATCCTATGAAAACTAAAAAAAGAAGAAAAGATATTCGAGTTACCTATACGTTCATGGTGATCCCATGAAAACTATGTAATTGGACAGGGGGTCCTTAAACATTTTACCGGTTACTACTCAGCCCATGAAAACTAATAGATTAATAGTAAACTTAGAAACTATAACTGAGACAAATAGTCAGAATGGATGGGGATAGATAATTTAGAAATGATTCATTTGTTTTGCATATCGTCGTATCATAATGTTTTGAATTGTTATGCACGAGCACAGTATATGGTTTTAGAAAAGTTTTAAGATGCTAGTGAAGGGAAAACTAGTTCCACTAAGCGGCTTGGTCTCACTAACATCTAAATGATTTGAGATGATAGGTTACCATTTATACCGGGCTTTATGTCTGACTCGAAGTTTATGTTTTCTCTTTAAACTCTTGGGTGCTTAATTGATTTGTGTAATTTGAGAATTGAGGTTTTTAAGTACCTCATTTGACAAATAAAACTTTCGAAGACGTGCAGGAGACATGATAGATATTTAATGTTCTCTTTTATTTGATTCCACCGTGTTGTTTGTAATGACGAAGTTGTTACATTGTCTGTACATACTCTGATCATCCAAGAGGGCATATTCATATATTGCTCTTAGCGTATATTGTAATAAATATATTTTCTCTGAACGTGGTTAGCTATTGTGAGATTATGTAATGAATTGGAAATGTTTTAAAATGAAATGTGATCTTGTTTGATGTTTTAAAAACTTTTCATATTCATATGTTTCTGTGTATCAATGAATCTAACAACGCCGTATTTGGTCATCGACGATTAATGACTATGGATGATTGCAGCATCCGTAGCCGTTAATTTTGAACCTTCAAATAGAGGATGTTACAAAAGGTATAAAACTCGTGATTTATTTGGTAAATGGAATGCTCATGGTTAAAGGTTTCCTTCAATTAACTATACTTAAGGATATGTTATTAATATTCACCCGTTATTATTGTTGTTGTTAGTTTTTGTTACTAAAAATAAATTTTGAATGCAAAAAAATCTCGTTGATTCCGACCGAGCAGAGATCCATATACGAAGGTCGCTAGTATGGTCCCATGTCATTAGAAATATGGGTGGGTATGTATTGATATCTTGCTCTAAAGCCAAGTAATAATTTGGTAGGTTAGGTTGGCAATTATCACAATGTGCGATTCCTAGCCACTAAACTTCTTTTTTTTTCCAGTTTGTACTCATTTTGGCTATTAAATAGCTCTTTACGTATGGCTTGCTACAATTGTAGATGGTCATTCAATTTTAACTTTGATTAATTTCCACATCCATCATTCAATTTGAGACGCTTGTTTATAAAGCATTAATCTATCACTTAAACTTCAAAAAACAGCTTCCTAATGTTTGAATGTTCAACTTATCAATAATAATACATGCTAACTACAATATAAGATAAAAGAAAATTTTGGTTAGCCTAATGTTTGGTTTAGTGAAAACTAGGGACACACCGTTCTTTTCAAACTTGTTAAGCGATTTAGAGTCCCAAAGTGTCGAAAAGGATAGAAAGACGAAGAAGAAATTGATCGTTTCCCGTGCTTTTGTTATTTTTCAAAACGTAAAATAAAATATATATTTTTTCATTCTGTATGTTAAATTTATTTTTTAAATTATCTGTTTTTCAAAAATTACATATGTCATATGCTTTTTTCTTTGGACGAAAAAACAAAAGTAAAAATAACAAAACTAAACGAGGATCTTACTCTTCCCAAAATCAAGTATGACTAAACACGTGTTTCTAGGTTTCAGAATTATTTTTATCATTATTTTCAGAATTTTGACTTGCGCTGTTTTGCTGTCATGTCGAAGCAATAAAATACATAAAACACGATATATTTATTGAAAATTTGCAGTTTTTATTGTAATATTTGTAGAAATAACTATTTTTTTTTTTAAATTGCTAAGACTTGTTTTGCTGATTGTGGATTCAATATATATATATATATATATATATATATATATATATATATAATTGTTTAAAACAACTAAACTGGTGGTTGGTGGAATGCGTTTTTTAGAAGAGGACAAGCGGCAGTTTAAAACTCGGGAAGCAATATGTTGTTAACAAAATATGAATCTTTTCTCTAAGGAACCAGCATATGAATCTCTTCTCGTTAGGAGAACAATACAAAGTATTAACGTCAGAACCGACACTGTATGTTGTTAACAATTTCTACTTTGTATTAATTCAAAAAATGAAGGCTACGGTTAGAGTAAAGAAACAGGGCCCGGTACAGACGTCAAACACAATCGAAGATATAGAAGCGTTTGTCTCCCATCCATGCTGTTAACTGTCTGCTTAAGACTTAACAGTTTACCTAATTGAGTTAGACTTTGCCAGTGCAGTAATCAAACTTCACTCATAATGATAAAACCAAACATTACACCATTATTAAAAGCGCCATCGATGCCCGTGGCCATGTTTAACAACACAGAGACAAACATGGTATATGCAAGTGTGGCAATTGTCCGAGTTTACTATATGAATATTAGTTTTAGAGCTTTTGATTGTAGTTTACTTTGCATGAAAGACTATATTGCTATATCTCCACATATAATAGCATACCCTTGATGGATAGCATTCAAAATTGAAGAATTTGAAAAGGCTCTATATAGAAATTTTAAGTATGTTTGAAAGATGATTTTATCATGAAGAACTTAGAGGGAGAGAAAATGAAGAAAATAAAGTTTTGCTTAAAGGTCGTTCGTGGGGAAATAAACGGGGTAAAATTTCTATTCGCGTCCGACACCCTAAGGAGGTTGGGTCACACAATGGCAAGCTGGCTAAACGACACACCTTGGACGGTTGTTTTTATCTTTAGATAATCATATTTGATTTAGAGGGACATAAGGACAAGCTTTGAAATAAATTTATACTGAAGGACACCAAGTTTTATTTATGGGCTGAAGGACAAATTTTAAAAGAAAATTAGACTGAACGGCAATGCTAGTTATAACTAGCATTATATTCAGTTTTTACACTATACAAAATGCTAGTTCTAACTAGCAACATATTCAGTTTTTACACCGTAAAAAATATTGGTTATAACTAGCATTATATTCAGTTTACATTATACAAAATGCTAGCAATATTTAGCATTGTCTTTCAACGTAATTTTTTTCAAAATTTATCCTTCAGCTTAAAAATAAAGCTTATAGTCCTTCAGCCTAATTTTTTTTTTGAAGTTTGTCCTTGTGCATGTTTTCCACTTTAATTTAGATGCAAAATTTTATAAATTTTTAATATTGATAACGTGTGCAAATGAGGTCCGTTTAAGACGTGGTTTTTTGCGTTGCGATCGTATTATAGTACTCTATGTCATGGAGTTATTTTGAACCGAATCCAAGAAATTTACGATTTACAATTTGTTCATCCATTTATTTGTTTTTTTTACAAATTATTGACACATATTATTCATTAAACAATAATTAATTAATTAAATACAAATCAATTTTATTTTAAAATATACATTTCAAATACTCTGTTCAGATTTTCCTCTCAAATACCCCATTCGTAGCGTCAAACGCATTCTCCATTCACTCAACTTCCCCGCTCAGATTTCTCATTTTCGTTCGTTAAGAATGCACCCATAGTGTATGTTTTGTATTTGTTAGCTGATATTTAAATCTAGTGACATTTCGAAGGAACTGGATCGTAAAATGATAAACAATTGGATCGAGAAGCTTGAAGAGTGTCAAGATTGAAGAACCCAAAAATATAGCTGAGTTTTGGAAAATCCAATCGGTCGGTACTGAACCATATGGATTGATATCGAACAATCGTAAATACTTATGGGGCCCACTATGCCTTGCACAAGAACCAAAGCTTGGAGTTGAAGAAATATGAATGCCATGATGCAGCATGGGTCGGTGTGTGTCGATCCATATTGACCAGCACAGAACGATAGTGAATCCAAGATTTAAGTACTAAGAGATAGAAACTTGCAATAAAGCAAGGAAAGAGACAAAAGTAGAGTCAGAGCTATCAGTCGATGTCGACCAACATGATTTGGTACTGAACGATATTGATTGTTGGAAATCGTGTGATTGGACATGTTCTTTGTGCGAGAACTTTGGAGCTAGAGAAACTAGCTCGTTCAAACCAGATCTGTCGATTTTCATGCTGGATTTCGTAACTAAATAAAGAATCCACAGCCCTTAGAAAATGACTTTTTGATCTATCGAATTCTATGTGGATCTGCTGCCATATTCAAAATTATCTTTTTCTAGATCCAAATTGTAATTCGGTTGTAGTTGTGAATCAAATCAAAAAAAAAAGTTAATGGTGGATGTAGGCATAAGATTTTGACCAAATCACTTTTCAAATGGTGTTCTTTCTCTCTATCTTTTGATTCTTATTTAATTTATGTTTTAGTTCAATTCGGGGTGTTGACTAACTTTTTCTTCAATGGTATTCTTTCTCAAAGAAGAGCAAGAATGGAGAGAAAAGTAAAATGAGCGTATACTTTTCCTGACTTTCTCTTGAACAAATATCTTCATAAATAAGCATTCCATAAATGAAAATGATTACTCACTGATATGGAACACAAAATGTTAGTCAATGAAAGGACCTTTTTATTGTAGTTATCTAAAACCCGCCACTAACTATAAGAAAATTCAAAGAAGAAGCATAAAAAATAACCTACACAAAAAGAAGTTTCATAAGCAAGTACCGATATCTGGTGATTGAATTGATACATAAAGAACTGAGTTTACAACTTAAACTAAGTTGTGAATTTCTCTTCAAGTATAAATATTTGTGTTGATCAACTTAGTCTAAATAGTGAATTTTTTTTGAATTACAAAGATTTCTGTTGAAATATCACAACTCTATTATACTTTCAGTTTCCACTAGCTCCGTGATAAATACGCATTTTTAATAATCATATGCATATAGTGGAAACTCGTAAGTGCTCTTGAGAGCTCAAATATCTTATTAGGATGACCCACTTTAACATTGAAGTAGGTCATTCTAGCAAGTATGTCTCTTTCGGACTACCACATATGACTACATACTCATTAGGAACAAGAAGCTCAACCTTAAGTCAAATAATAGAATCCAACAAGTGCATATCACAATCACCACCAATTCTGGTTATGGATTCAATAATCAGGTCTAATATCAAGAATAAGTAAAATAAATTAAGTGTGTCTCAAAAGCACCACCAAAACTGGTTGTGCATTTACAATTAATTGATTTAAAATGTTAGTAGAATCTATATCAATTGCATCCCAAAATCACCACAAAAACCGTTTATGGATTCAATAAGAGAAATAAACAGAATCGTTGATAAATAAGTGTAATCCATCAAGCCATCACAGAAACACCATCATTGTTGGCTATGGATTAATGATGAACATAAATTCAAAATCAAGACTTGCACTAATGAGTTCGTCAAATGAATCACAAAAGCACCACTAAAACTAATTATGAACTAATAAAAGCAATCGACTTATAAAAACTAAAATAGAAAAGGAAAGGGTAATCTTGTGGTTTTGGTTGACCGCTGATGGGTATCCACCAAACATCTCTCTTCTCTAGCTCGAGATCCTTCACCTTGATGAATTGGGGACTACTTTTCTAAACAACCCTTTCAAGAGTCGATACATCATGTTCTCCCCTAATCTTGTATATTCAAATAAGTTGACTCCTTCTTTTAGGAATTGTTAATTATTTTTGGTTTGACATGGAATTTTCTTCTATTTTTACAATTCACTAGTTCTTAACAAACCTTTTTACGTAGCTTGAATGCTCTTGGTGCATGCAGAGACATATAACCAACTTTTCGACCATTGTGCAGTAGTCAGAAATGAAGTGGACGTAGCTTAGTGAGAGGTTTTGTTCATTTTCTTTCCTCTTCTAGAATTTCTTTTAGAGGTTGAGGCATGTGTGACAAAGCACCATTTCTGACCCTTTTTATAGATATCTGCAAAAGGAGTGAAAGAGGATTAGCAACTTGAGTGAATTAAACTCCGATGCAATGGGATGGAAGAAGTTGGAGCTTACATCCGAATAACACTTTCGGGAAAAACCAATTAGACACCTGAGGAAGAAGTATTTATCCATGAATTTTGTAAGTTTGTTGTTAAGGACGATGACTATTTGGTAGCTATGGTGTGACTTCAGGAAAGTAAGAGATAGACTGTCGAATCTCTTCTTGATATTATAGAGGATCAGATTACCAAAGTTGGCACCATTCCCAGACGTTAAAGGAAGATCATATATGTGCATTTAGAGCGACGTATCCATTTGGGTGCAATTAAGTCAGAGTAAGTCTGAAGAGTTGAAGCGTCAACCACAGGAAATGGTTGAAATGAAAGGATAGCTCCAGCGATGCATGTATATCTATTGCAATCAATATAGCCTTCTTGAGGGGTTTGTGTGCCCTTTGGGTAAATAATGGAACTAGTATTTACTCCAAAGGAATGTCGCAGTGATATTAGATTCTTTTAACGTCTATAGCTAGTAACCATGATGCTGGAGAATCGGAGGGTTATCAAGGATCATCACTCCTACTAAGCTAACATCTCATCACCCATGGGCACATAAAGAGCTAGTGGGAATGAATACTGAGGTTGGCGTCGAGGTTGCCTAATTCTTGAAGAAGCTAAAGTAGATGTCTCGGTAGAAGAAGAACCTATTATCGGAGGTGAAATTTTCGATGTAGAAGGTCACGCAGTAGTGGAGACACCATGAATGTCTAAGTGATTACGTTCCATACTGAATGCTTGAGATGCTATTATAGTTAGGTATGATTTAAATTTGGTACTTACTTCGATTAAGTCTAATATAGACCATTTTGAGAACCCAACAGTTGTTGACGTGCGTTGACCAATCGGGATCTATATCGACCTGTGGAATGATATATAATTCAGTCTATGTAGTGTGTGTTTAGGCGTCCTTAGCACGATGAACGGATGCATCTTGTGTAGATAGCTCACTCATGTTGGCAGACGAGCTTGGCACATGATGGAATCGTGTGTCAGACATTACCCATTAACGTAAGATTTACATTGACAAAACCAGATGATATCCAAAGCAGCATGGAACTTTTCTTTGCAGGAATGTTTTGTTTAATTCAAATCGTTAATAGGAAGAAAGTCCTAGAATGTGTCGACACTCGAATTCAATGAACCTGGTGTGTGTTCAATGAGGCAATTCCATAAATCATCTCAATCAAGGGCTTAGAGTGTTGATTTATCACAAAAATTGATCTAAAGAAGACTTTCCAACCCTTCGCCACTTCCGACCTATAAGCACAGCGGGTTCACGATGCATGGAAAGGAAAAGGGGACGGTGACGGTGAAGGGTGACGTGGGCTATAAAAGGGATAGGCAATGAAACGCGAAGATTGAAGGTGGCGACAATGTTCATGGACGATTGGCGACTACCTAAATTTTGAAGTAAAGATCTGACTATAAGATGAACACAATGGTGTCAAGATTGATGGAAAGCTCGAGGTTAGAGTTCGAGTTCAAGTGGGTTGTGTTGGAATAGAGCCAACCCACATCAGAAGATATCGGTGAATTTCAATTTACTTTACCATATTGAATCTTTATTGAGCTTATGTAATCTAATTTGTTTAGAACAATTCGAAATTAATTTTTAAATTGAATCATTATTTTTTAAATCCACAACATAGTTTTATATTACGTAATTATATTTATTATATACATGTGCCTATCATATATAAAGGAACTGGGCCTGTCATATATGTGCTTGTATAATATGACAAAATAAGATATTAATATATACATGAATGTATGTATGTGTGTGTGTGTATGTATATATTATTGAACAAAACAGTTTCTACCATAATAAATTAATGTAAAATAATTATATAATAAAAATAAAAGTTTTATAATTTTAGAAAATTTGTGAACACATTTTGGGCTAAGGTTAATTTATTAAAATTTCTGAATTGAAATAATATTATTATTAAATATTTAATAATAGCCCGCAATCAAATTGGTTCTTCGAAAAGATGAAATCAAGTTGAAAAATTCTAAAACTTTTCCTAAAGGTACGTGAGACATATTTCGAGCCTAGAAATTTTTTTGAAACTTTTTCCATTTGAAATTATATTTTTAGTTAAATAATTAGTTGTAGGTCGATAATAAATTAATTCAAAAAAATTAATAAATTAAGTTACAAATATATGGAAAAAAAATTAAAGGTACCTAAAACATATATAAGGCTTAAGAATTTTTTTTAAAGTTTTCTCAATTGAAATTATATTTTTAATTAAATAACTGATTGCGGGTCCAAATTAAACTAATTCTAGAAAATATTAAATTAAGTTTTAAAAAATTGATTTTTTTACAATAAGCTTCTTTCATGGTATAGCAAATAAAAAAATAAAAAATAGAAATTTTGAACCAATAATTATTTTACACATTATAAACAATTCAAAAAAATCATTAAATAATAATAAAATATGTCTATGCCTATTTAATAAAATATTTTTATATTTATGATTCATAATAGGTATAAATCATCTTAATAAAATTTCAAAATTAAATACGTAAAATATATAATCATGTATACAATTATTCATATTAATAATTCACATATCTATATACATTTAATCTATTATATATATATATATATATATAAACCAAAATTAATTTTTTCAGAAAATTAATTCAACAATAAATCAATAAACAAAATATTACAATAAGCATATAACCAATCCAATTGTAACAAGTACATGTACCTACAAAATCTTACGTAATCTAAATAATAAACAGATCTAAATACAAATAAATGATTTGGATGTAAATCAATTTTTATATGATAAACTTAAAATTAAAACAATAATAATAAATGAAAGTTCACCTCCTAATGAAGCCTTTGAGTCCACAGTGAACAACAATTTCTCTTCTTAGAACAATTCCCAATCAGTCAAGTTGTTAAGGCTCCGCTTGGGAGTTTATTTTCTATCGGTTTGATGGGTTTTGGATGGCTCTGTATTTTAGGTGTTATCATAACAGTTACTTGTAAGGTTTTTCAAACAGGTTGTTGTTCATTATGAAACTGATGAAAACCGGTGCAGTGTAATTTTCATGGCAATTCTAAACCCATCAAATTGGAGTGTTTTGAGGGGTTACAATTTTTTTCCAAACATGCCCCCATTAATTCTATTGTAGAATTAATCTTTACAAAATATAAGAATATATATGTAATGTTACTTTAGTGGAAAACCCTTAAAACCGGTACATGTTAAACTCCCAAGCATGAATTGATCGGTTATAACAGAAATTCATGTAAACCGATCAAAACCGCTATGATCATAGATGATTAAAATTGGTACACTCAAAATCTCTCATAACTGGCACCACAAAACTCCCAAATAGAGAAGGAGGACGAAGAAGAAAGTGGCGGCTCAAAAATGAATTAGCTTCTACTTAGGTGTTGAGGTTGGCTTTTGTACGGATAGGACAAGAGATCAAATAATGATCTCAACCACACATCTCAAACCCTAATTACACACAAATGTAGCGACCCCTTCCCCTTTTTGGACCAGCAACCTATCCCTCTAAGATGCATGGTTTTGTAGCCTATTTAACCCAATTAAATATGCATAATTATATTTATCTAAATTTGTTTTTTATATCTCATATTGATCAACTTATTTATAACCTTTTATAAATATATGCAAATTTATTTATCAAATCATACCCAAATTTTATAATTAATATTTCATAAACATTAATTAATTTATAACAATTATAAACTTAATTGAATTATTTGTTTTAAAGAGAATTCATGGTTTGGTTGTGTGACCCTTGGATGTAAATTCGGTCAGTGATTTATACAGAACTGTTCGAACGTTAACGTTCACGTTTAGCAAGCGGTGTGATAATGTCGCCAAATTTATCGCTTACTTATTTTCAAAAAAAATCTCATTGTAATTTATTAAGCACCACCTGGTTGTGAAAATTATTTGTACCGATTCTCTTCGTCAAAACTATATCACTTTGGTCTTGTTGAACTTTGTAATGGTCGAAATTCCAACATCGTCCATATTCAACTCTATGGTCCAAACATAAAGTTATCAATTCAATAACAACAATTATTATTAACCGGACTACTCTGACCAGAGACTTTGACATTAGGTGGACTTGAGTTGACCGTGATGCTAACCCCATATAACCGAGGAGATGAATACTCTCTTGAGTAGTGCTTCACTTCCAATACTTCCACTCGACCAAACAATAGCTACTCAATATACGCAATGTCAAGATTAGGCTATAATCAAAACTGAGTTTTCATATTGAAGATTCATAGTATAAGTCAAAATAATTACGTAAACTATTTACATTGATATTTTCTATTTGACATTTGTTATAATGACCAATAGAAAACTATCGAATAAGTTATTCCATAGTTATCCAATGACTATTAGTACGTAACACCTAGCTGGCCCCAGCGGTCATGAATAATACACTATCCAACATTTGGAGAGCATTACATACTCTAGTCTCAACGGATACATCGATATCCAGTACTGACGCATCTTGACTAGGAAAAATTAAAATGGTATATTTAATTTATTGTGATAAATTACTCACGGTTACAATACATTTAACTACTATAAAAAGTATACCGTTTATGAATTTTCTGTTAAATATATCTTGATTAAACATTTAATTATTTATAACACATTATAACAAATATATAACTGAAATAAGAAATGCTTTTATTTTGAACGAGAATTGATTTCATAGTTAATTAATTTATAATAAATTATAGAATTACCGATAGTGTATACCCTTAACTCTATCAATCTCCTACTTTAACTTGAGGCCAATTATGGAATCTCAATCCCATCCCTTCAATCATTTTCTCGAGAACTGACCACACCATAACTTTAGTGAATGGATCTGCTATGTTTTGGTATCTACCGTTTGAACCACCACTTCTTTCTTCTCAACAAATTCTCTAATCAAGTGGAACTTACGTAGAATGTTTTGTGACTTCTTGTGTGCTCTTGGTTCCTTTGTGATAGGTGCTGCCACATTATTGTCACAAAATAATGCCATAAGATTCTCGGTATCCGAAATCACTCCAAGAGAACTTAAAAACTTGAAAATCCAAACCGCCTCTTTCACTGTTTCATTAAGGGAGATGTACTCGACCTCCATTGTGGAATCAACAACTATTTCTTACTTGGTGCTTTTCTAGCTAACAACTCCACCGTTTAGTGTACAGACATAGCCGGACACTAATTTACTATCATCTATATCACTTTGAAAGCTCGAATCCATATATTCCTTCATAAGGAGATCTCAATTTCAATATATAAGGCATAAGTCCTTAGTATTTCTTAAATATTTAAGTTTACTTTTTACGATCGTCCAAAAAATTTCTTTAGGATTAGATTGGTATTGACTTACGCATTTTAATGCATATGCCACACTTGGTCTAGCACACAACATATCATACATTATGGATCTTATGGCTGAAGTATTAAGAATCCTATTCATACGCTCTTTCTCCTCATCAGTATGAAGAACGTCCATTTTAGATATGGCGATTCCAGATTGCATTGGAACATCTTTATGCTTGGAATTATCCGTACTAAACCATTTTAGTATGATGTCTATGTATAGAAATTGAGACAATCCCAACAACTTCTTTGATCAATCTCTATAGATCTTTATACCAAGTATATAGGTTGCTTCTTCCAAATACTTTTTGGATAAGTTTTTGGAAAGCCTAGCTTTCACTGATTGCAGTAATGAAGTGTCATTGCCAATCGATAATAGATCATCGACATGGAGTACTAATAAAACAATAGTGTTGCACTATTCCTTTCTGCATATGCATGCTTTTTCCGTATTCTGATAAAAACCAAACTGTTTGATTACTTTATCCAAAAACTTGTTCCAACCCCTTGAAGCTAGTTTGAGTCTATAAATGGACTTTTGCAACTTGCAAGCTTTTCTTTCACTCCCACTAACCATACATAGTCCTCTTTTTTTCCATTCACGGGAAAACCATAGTATCTCTGTTGTGCGGTAGATGCCCTACTAGATCTTCTAACAGATTATGTGTTTTCATATACGAGTGAACTTGTTTCTTCCACTGTTTCGGCCTTAGTGTTAGTTTCTCGGATCTCATCAAAGTCTACAATGTCGCTATTAATTTCTTTTAACATAAATTCCTTTTCTAAAAAGACAACATGTCGAGGAACAATGACTTTTTGTTCCTCGATATTGTAGAATATATATCCCATTGAGCTTTTGGGATATCCTATAAACTTACACAGTACCGATCTTGCCTCTAGTATATTTGGACCAAAGTTCTTAACGTATGTCGAACAACTTCATAGTTTCAAATATTTGAGTTGTGGTTTCTTACCACACCACATCCCATATAGTGTTTTGGACACAAATTTAGTATGTAATAAGTTGAACATATGTGCTACAGTTTCTAGTGCATATTCCCAATATGATAGAGGTAACTCAACCTCACTCATTATAGAATGAACCACGTCTAATATGGTCTGATTCCTTCGCTCTGACACATCATTGTGTTGCGGAGTATAGGGTGGAGTAACCTGAGAGATAATCTCATTATCTTTTAAGTATTTTTGGAAATCTTGTCCAACATACTCGTCTTCTAAATCTGAACGAAGAATTTTAATCTTATGGCCCATTTGATTTTTCTACTACATTTTTTATACTCAACAAACTTATCATAGATGTCGTATTTGTTGTTCATAAGATATATATATATATACATATATCCTAATCTTGAGAAGTCCTTGGTGAAGGTAACAAAGTAAGAACTGTTATCTTTTGCAACTATAGGCATTGGGCCACATACATCACTATGAAATAGCCCTAATTTTTCATCAACTCTTTCATTACTCCCACTGAATGAGTATTTGGTCATTTTACCATTGATACATGATTCATATGTGTCAAATGATTCAAATCAAGTGTGGAAGAAAACCTTTGGTTTTCAATTTGTGAAGTTGTTTCTCATTGATATGACCTAGCCTGTAATGCCAAAGATAATTTTCATTTATAGTGTTAGAAGTTTTGTTCATCGAACACAGATAATTAGTATTGATCAATTAATTCCATTTTAAAGAACACCAAAACGTACTTTATTCCCATTCAAACTAATGTTTATAACATTGTTTTCATGATGAAAAAGATATCCAGTTTAAGGCAATCTAGAAATAGGTAAAATTCCATAAATAAAGTCTTTACAAATAGTAATGGTTTAATATCAATACCACACCACTAGGAAAAACTAAATGATAATCTCCTACCGTCATTGCATCTATAATGGATCCTTCAACAACTTTGAGGGCCATTTCTCCTTTTACCACATGGCTCTAGTTTCTAAGCCCTTGTAACGAATTACATATATGGATTCTAGATCCAGTATCTAATACCCAAGACATTCTGTTGATTACAAAATAGTTTTGAATCATAAATGCATCTGATGGAGTCGTAGAACCATTATGTTTCCGTTCTTCAAGTACTCAGGAAAATTCCTTTTTCAAGTGACCTTTCATGTGGTAGTGGTGGCATTCACCATTGTCATTAGTCTTCTTACTTTTCTTTTTTGTACCACATATTGAGGAGCTCCACGAGATTTGCATTTAATTCGTTCATGTGGTAATTCAATATGAACGGTTCATACTGAGAAGTGAGAGAACCAAGGATCAAGTCTACTTGCATTTCATTGCTTATCTCTACATCTAATTGTGCAAGTCTGTCGATATAGTCTTTTATCATTAGAACGTAATCGTCTACTTTCTGTCCCATTGGTCATTTTGGTGTTGAATAGTTTCCTCGAAAGTTTGTCCCTTACGGAAAAAAATTGTTCACCAAAATGAGCTTTAAGATTGTTAAAAATCTCATGGATAGACATATTCTCGTGTTGCCTTTGGAACGGTTTTTCTAAGTTAGACAACACGAAAACTTAGGCAATCTCTAGGTCTGATTGCCACTTTAAATAAGCAACTCGTTCTTTAGGGTTTGCATCATCAGGTTGTTCGGTTTTGGGTTCACATGTAATAAAAAAATCCAAAGGCGCTCATAAGTTAATGCTATCTTAAAAAATCTTAGCCAATCTGTATCGTTAGGTCCAACGAGCTTGTTGGTTTCAGAAAAAAATTGGAGTTGGCATTTTCTACAAGTTTTAGTGGTAAATTATAAGGATAAATCACAGTATACGTTCTTATAATATTGGTAAGGTCAAACTTTATATTTCATTTTGTTAATAAGCTCCTAGTAATCTTTTATGTTTCGCTAAACCCTAAGTCAGAACATAGAAGTCTTTTGACTTCACTAGTAGGTATTGGGTATCATCCATCTTGGAATTCTAACCTTAAGTTTGCTCGATAAGTCATAGCTTTACGGACGATGAACAACTCCGTATCGGTTGTATCATATACAACTCCTAATCCTTGGTGCCTTGTCCTAATTTCACTTCGATCTTGAGTTTGTGCAATAAATCGAAACAAAATTATTCACTCATACCTACCATATCGCAGTGGCCTAAGTATAGTATACGTACCTTGAGTTTGCTCAACAAATACATATAGTTGTCTTATTTCGTCTATTTAATATATAAATAATACTACACATTATATCCCTAGTTTGAGTTTGCTCAACAACTAAGAAGTATGCTAGTAATTTATTAATAAATATATATATATGGTGGAGGACAAGATTAAATTGAGTGACGTCGGCTATGAAATAATGTAACTCTTATGAACTACCCTCGTGATTCAAGTGTCGAACACATCGGAAATGATGATATACATACGATTACATAATTATTCATTTCTTAAGTCTATTATGGGTTTCTTTTAGATTCCACATTTAGTTTATTTTAATTAAAACTTATTTAATTAATTCTATTGATTAGCACTTTAATTGATTTGACATTGATATAACATTTAGATCCAAATTATACATTATAACAATTACAGTATAACACATATATCATATACATGTGTAACTTAATTAATTAACCTTTTAATTAATCTAGTTAATTAAATTATTTTAATTAAATTATGTTGATTTCAAACTTCGGTTCATACACATACATGTATACTTATGTTATTTTAAACAATTTAAAACAACAAAATACATATCTAAATATATAATATATGCACATGTTCATGAATCAATTAACTTATTTTTATTAATCTTATTAGGAAATATGAAATTTAAAATTGATGTGAATAGTTTTTCAAACATTTTGAAAAAAAATATGTTATATTATAACTTTTATGATAAACATATTTTATATTAAATTTAACAATTAAATTTAAAAAAACTAACTTTGATTTTTAAAACAATTTTGAAAATTAGTTTAAGACTCAATTCAAGTTGGACCATTTCTATTAGCCTAGAAAAAAACACCTTTTATTTCGAACAAGATTGGTTATCACGTTAGATTTATGTAACAATTACATAACTATCCCTAGAGCACACCCCTAGCTCTATCAATAACAATATTTATTAAATAAACAAACTTCGAATAGGCAGAATTAAATAATATAATATTATCATTCAACTGATAAAAGAGATTAATTGATAATTAGTTTCATTTAATTTCATTTTAAACTAATTAGAGAATTAATTAAACCAATTTTCTTTAACTAAAATTAAATTAAGTGAAAAGACAAGTTATATATCAATTCTTTTTGAGCTAATAATTTGAATAACTAATATTTAAACAACTAATGTTTTTGCATTAATTTATTTTAGACAAATTCTATTCATATACAAAAAATCACTTAACATGCATCTTTATTTTGCAAAGAAAATCTATAACTAAATTAGCGTTCTTCTTAGTTGCATTTCTAGTTTTATGTAAATGAGTTTAGTGTGACGACCCGCAAATCTGCACCCCTTGAGTCAACACTATTCTACAACAATCAACTCAAGTTGCACAGAAATACGAACCATTTGGGTAAAAGAAGAAGAGGTAGAAGAAGAAAATAGAAAACAACATCAGAATCTAATCATCGCAACGAAATAAAATATAATAGGTAATCATAGATCTTTACATCAAAACAAATACTATATCTGTTTATACATACATCATAGTACATCAACATCAGAGTTCTACATCAATAACATACAACTGGATACACAACTACTCAACACAGCGGAAAATATATATAACAAGTACGAAAGTACGTATCGTCATCCAGCTCGTCTCCTGAGCTCCACAGCATCATATCATGTATCCTATAATACTCGGTCTAACCCGAGCATTACAGTTAAATAACACCCGAGTCAGTCTGGAATACCAGCGTGAGAAAATCACACTCAATTGATTATTGAAGTTTCAAAAATCCTTTAAAAACAAAAGCATCTCGTAAGACCACGCCACAAATAAACATGTCAGGTTTTTACCTTACGATAGCTAAAACAATTTTTATAGAAATCCTTTGATATTATAATAGGGTCTATATACAAATACTTATAAAATAGCCAAAAAATTTACATTCATCAAATTCCAGCTCCTAGCCACAGAGTGGGTAATACAAACAAAACTCGTAAAAGGCTCGTAGGGAGATTGGATTTCTAACTAATGACTAGGCACTGGGGTACCACCTGTCACAGTACGTGGCCTAGATCACAGTACCGAGGAGTATGCCCGCTCCCCTGCAACACAAGACCGGGACTACCCCTTACTGGATAATCCCGAGTGAGATCACCCCGCGGTTGGGATCAGCAACCGAACCACTAAGCCGAAATAAAAAGGGACATCTAGACAGGGATGACCTCACCCTGCTTGGGTGCAACCCACCTAGCCTTGCTGCATAACCCCTGATTTTCAGTCATTCCCGGTTGATGAGGCTTGAGGCTAAGTGTTACCTTTTTAGAACATATCCCTTAGAATGCCCATCGCCCACCTGACATGTTCCGAAAGCATTCATCCATACAAGTCTGTCCCGGGTTCGAACGGAACTGAAGGCACTATTCCTACTACATCCATTTTGGAAATATCCTCAGGATTAGTAGCGACTAGCCCTTGCACTTCACTGCTCCATCTTCGAATCCAAACTCGTTTCCACGAAACGTACAAACCGGATCGAAGTGGTTTTCAAGAAATAAATCCCGATCCCGGTCTCTTCGAAACGATCAACGCATTTGTCCAATGTTGATAGTCGGTTATTTAACTATCAATTAATATTCACAAACAACCATCAACCAATAAATAATTTCCAAATTATTTATTAATCCCAAAAATATCTTCACAAGTTATATTTCCACTTTTCAAACCCTTTTGAAAACAGTTTTCAAGCTATCTTCCTTTCTCAGAAATAAATTCCAAGTATTTCTATTTCCACAGGAATTACCAAGCCAAACTTTAGATTTTTAAAATAATTTAAAAACACTTTATTGTAAAATATGTTTAACATTTAATTTAGAAAAATTACTTTAATACTTAATTTAAAATAATACTATAGAAATAACTGAAATAAGGTTACCTTATAACTATGCATTAGATTTTCTTCTTTAAACAAAATACCAAGTCATTCTTTAAATAATTATTACGATAGTAGATTTAAAAAAAAATACTTACTTTGGAATTTACTTTAAAACATTTAAGTTAAAACTACTTCAATAATTGGTTAAAAATACATACTATATGAATATTTGAAAATAAGGTTACTTTATAAATTATAAAACTAGGTTTTCAATTTTTTTTTAAAAAAAAATAATAAGTCACTTTTCAAATGATTACTATGATAATAGATTTGAAAAAATATTTACTTTAGAATTTAAATATTTAGAAATAATAAATTTTCTAAAACATATATTTCAAAATAACATTAAACCCTTTATCTTGTATTTTAAAATTTATTTTGAAAACGTACCTGGCTATCCAGAGAAATATACTTCTCTTCACATTCTTCTTTAAATTTCTAATTTCAAACACTTGAATCAATTTCCAAATTGATTTCCAATTTACTTCCTTTCATTCCAAAATACATTAATTTCAGATTTAAATCCTTAATTATGTTTTAAAATATTTTTAACTGAAAATACCAATGTTAGATTTCTCAAATTACTTCTTTACCCTTTTAAATAAATTTAAACTTTGAGTTTTAAAAATAATTCTTTATTCCTTTAATTGATATCACTTAAGTTTACAATTCATTAATGCTGTTTATTCAGAATCTTTTATTTTTTTTCATTTCATACTCGAAGTTATTTATTTGTATTTTAATATTACTTCCATTTCTTTCAATTTATTCGAATTTTATATAATTATTTCGCTTACAAATTCACTTCCTTATTCTCTTTTCAAAATCCAATTTGTATATTTTTGGTAGCTCATTATACCCAAATATATATTCAATCAAACCAAAGCATTCAATATTCCAATATAATTCATCATAGAATATCAAATAATCACAACAGAGAATATTAAATAATTTAAATAAAAGTTGAGGGGTCCAGTTGGATCCCTTCAACCTGTTTTCCTTGCATCCACAGACGTTAGCACCATATATAATACCAATTCCAAAATATACCATACTATAGCACATCAATCAATTCAACCATTCAAACAAATTATTTAAATTTAATCATTTAAATTTAAATTCAGCTGAGTGAGATTAACTCACCTTTGCATTTGTTTTGGAATCCAACCCTTCTCATCTTGTTTTTCCACGATTTTCAGACCTTGTAAAATCGTTAGATGATTTATTAATATTTGAATCGATTGAACAATTAAATTTCATTTAAAAATCTGGTTAACCAATGATTTTAATTTAGACTAATAATTTAATTTTAATCTAATTTTAAATGAAAATATCTTTAGTAACCAAAATAATTAAATGAGTTGTTAATCAACTAGATCCCTATAAATTTAAAATTCCTATATTTTTTCAAAATCTTTATCTATATTATTCTGCTTTGAACTTATATACATCCACATATATACATTTATAAAGTTTAATAAAATATAAAATTCCCTTTTAGCATATATATTAAACCAAAACTATCTTGTTACTATAGACCTATGCAGATTTATTTATTACCAATATTATTTAAATACATAAACTGTATATACATAATTTAAAACTTAAATAGATTTTATTTTATCATTATTTTCTGTTTCAAACTGCATATACTATATAATTTATAAAATCTTTAAACATTTAAAATCTTATTTCTTCCCAATCTTATTTGTAATTAACAACCACAGATTATTAAAAACCTCTGTTTTAAACCTGTCAGTGAAAAATATGTGTGAATCAAAAATCAAATATTATTTTATTTTATTTTCACACACAAACTTCTGATATTTAAATCGAATAAGAAACTATACCTCGCTGCTCAAATCCTAAACTCGAGATGCCCAAACACAGATCGCAGCATCAACACCTCATCGTTGCGACCATCGCGACTCCAACCTTCGCGATCATCAGCCGCGACCAAAGCTCATGCGATCGAAGCCCTAAATCGCGAGTGCCATCCTGCTGCTTCCTCTTCTGTCGTCGCTCAAACTCGTTCGAATCATCCCAAGCGTCGGCTTCTTTCTTTCCTATTGTGTACGCCCTCTCTACTTCCATCGAGTTCAACTGCCTTCAAGCTATCGAGCACGAAATTCCCTTCATCCTACGTGAGTGCGAACGCGCGCGATCCTAGGCCGTACCCCCTCTCAAAATCGCATCGCCGTTGCCAAATCGATTTAGTCATATATTTTTCTTTTGGGTTATCGATTTGGGAACTGAAAGGAGAAGCGGTTGGATTCAATTGGGTTTGATTTGAATGAGGGTATATTGCAAATTTGATTTCGGCCATTATTATATATTTTTTCGTTCAATTTCTTCTGCGATTTGAATTGAAGAAAGTGGGGGAGACGTAAATTGAAAGGTGAGAGGTGATGGATTGCGTGTTTGAATGGAGAAAACAAATGGCGTACCTGAGAAGGAGCAGCCATCAAACAGTCAACAACGTATATATATAATATTATTAAGATTTTAAACATCTCGTTTAAACGTACCAAACGAATTCGAATCCCTACCGAGGCAAGCTGCTAGGCATTTATAATGTTATACGCCTATTTCAAACGCATTGGAAAAGGTTTCGAATCCTAATTCGATCGTATGGGGAAGATAGCATTTGGACCAGTTATTATGCTGAATTTTCGATATAAATTTCAACGCGTTTATATATCGTACGCTCACATAACAACTCCAAATTCTATGAAATTTGAAATCCGATAGTAATTCAATATTACGGACCCAATGGGACAGGTTTCGTCGAATTCCGAGACTGTGCCTCGGAAGGCTATTTTTAAATTCAATTTAAACGATAAAATTTCAAAACCGAACAAATCAGTGTTAAATTCAATTTTACAACTTCTATTATCCTCAGTATTATCAATATAAATTTTATAAGCCTCCAAATTATTTTAACAGGCTTAGAACCCCAGATTTAGCATTTTACCCAACTTCAAATTATTTAATTTAATAATTTAATCATCAAATAAATTGTGATATTTGAATTCAAGTTAAAAATTAAACTTTTAAATATTTAAAATTAATTAAATATTCTAATTTCAAACATTCAAAAATTCTAGGTCGTCACATTCCTCGCCCCTTAAAAGAATTTCGTCCCCGAAATTACTAGTTAGGAAGAATGGTCCAATACCCGTCTACCCTTTTTCCCAAAACCAAACAGTTTCTAACAATTCAACATCTTATCAACTATCTTCTTATAAAAGACCCATTGTTATTCTTATTAACTTTCCAAATTGTTCCATAGTTTCCAAACAACTTTATTTATACAATCATTCAAATTATAATTCAAAACTAAACTTTGAATTATCGAAATTTTCTCAAAAATTTTCTAACTCCCTAAATTTCCGAAAATTTTCGTCAGCGTCTCCTTTGCGCGGCTAGCTCGGTACAACTACAAAAGGCCTCTACGGGCTCCCAAATTCCAAAAGAAAACAAAAAGCCAAGCGGCTCGATCAAAATCCAATCAAATTTCATTCAGAAATTTAAACACATACCATTTTGTCGAGCAATTCAAATTTATCTTCTGAAATCATAACCCATTTTCTTTCCTTTATAATACCTGTATATCCTACATAGCAATAATATCCAATCACAACATTCAAAACATTTTATTGACTTCTTTACCAATGTCAATATCTATTCATCCAAATATTAACTTAGAATATATTTGTAGTATCAATTTCCAATTGAGAATGCACCATTCCTTACTTAAGTTTAGTATAAGCATTTATATGTTCCTTTATTTATTTTCACTTCACCACTTTAGTCAACATCTACTTCTATTCAAATTGGTTCTCCTATTCCATATGAATTCAATTTATCTTCAACTTTGTATATTTATTTTAATTTTTTTTAACCGATTCATATCGTTATTTTAAATTAGTTTCATTCACCAATTTATTTCAATTCACTACCATTTCATAACTTAAGTTCATTCTCATTTTTAATTTATTCATACTCGAATTGGATTTATTTTCATCTCAAATCATTTTTATTTTAATCCAATTCCATACAACTCAAGCTTTATTTCCAAACTCTATTACCTATTCATAATCTTTGATTTGATTTTCCTTTGATCAAATCCCAATCATTTCACTAATTTATTCGATTAGATTATTCTTCTATTCATTTTAAATTTTGATTTACATTAACAATTCATTGTTAAATTTATTAATAATAAGGCCATTCAATTTATGCTTGAATTGGATTTGTTTATATTTCACACCATATCCATTTTAATCCAATTCAATTTTCATTTAACAACACTTTCAATTATAATCCCATACTTGATTTTCCTTTTCCATTTATCTTGAAAATCATTTTATTTAATTTCCTTGAGTTCAATCTTATTTTATATCCCAAGTTTGGATTTTTATCTCAAAATACAATATTTTTATTCCGGCTTATTTATTCCTTTTTTAAATTTTATAAGCTACTTACTTTTATTATTCATACTTCATCATCTATTTACAGTCAACCACATTCACATTTTACCTTTAACTAGGGATTATATATATTTTTCAATGCTTTTCAATTCTTTTATAAGCTTCTGAAGTTTATTTATTTAAAAGCTTATATTGCTCATTGCTCATTTAAGTCGTTTCATCTTATAATCGCAATTTCAGATTATATATAACACTTACTAGCTTAAGGTATAAATTTCCATTTCACAATTATAATCATTTACCTTTCAACTTTATATCCAATTTAATTCAATTTCAATTTCAATTTTATTTAACTTATCTCAAGTTAAATTCAAATATATTATCCTCACTTCATCCACTTAAGTTAAATTTTAATTCCCGGATTAAAATTTTCAATTTCTTCTTATTAATATCTACTTTACTTTATAAGTTCAATAGTTGATTCATTTATTCTTTTTCAACCAATAAATTTTATTTCCCAAACATTAATTATTTTTAGTCCATTTGATCTTATTCTACACTTATTTTTACACAATTAAATCAAGCATCATCCAATATTGAATTTCATTTCATTTGCATACCATATTAATTAATCAGTTACTTATAAATTTTAATCTCAAAACTTGCTTATTTAACCCAAATTAACTTTTTTTTTCAAACTTAAGTTCAACAATCAATTCTGAAAACATATATATCTAACCAAACTATTCCTTTGCATTTTCAAAATCAACCAAATTCCTCCAACAAACATTAATCCAAAACATCCTGGTAGCAATCCCTCTTTTGGAAACTCGAAAATGAACACCGATGATGTCGCGATCATCATCGGAATTATTTTCCAGCGACCGTAAAGAGTTCAATGCTTTTCTCTCTTTTAAAACCCTTCCAATATTTTAATTTCCAAATTTTCAAATTCCAACTCCTTTAAATTTATATTCAAACATTACTTTGGAATTTTATTTTATTTTAATTATTAATCACGCTACAATTCACATTTAGTTTATCTTTACAAATTTCATTTGTATACAAATTGGTTTCTTAGTTTTTAATTATGGTTTCAATATATTATCCAATTATAATTCATATTTACAAATCTCATTTATTATTAATTTCTTCCTTAATCTTTAGTTATTATTCCAATTCTTATTCAATTATCATACAATAATGATAATAATTAAATATTATCACTTTCTACCATCCAAGCATCCATATATAATGATAACAATTTACGAAAAATTATTTCCTTTATATACAAAATAATTTTGGGTAAAATTATTTCATTTACCCTATTTAAAATAATACTGTGTCGGTTTATCTTGTTCAAGAGTTTAGAAATCTCGATCGATAACATGGCGTCCCATATATCGACTAGAATCCATAAACACTCAACAGATAAGCCAACACAATATAAAAACAATTTTATATTCACTAACAAATACACGCTCATATCTATTAATACACTCAAACTCATTTTAGAGTACTACGGACTCTATTCTATGAGTAATTCCCACCAGAGCCAAGGTTATCACCAACCTAAGCTCTGATACCAAGTGTAACGACCCGCAAATCCGCACCCCTTGAATCAACACTATTCTACAACAATCAACTCAAGTTGCACAGAAATATGAACCATTTGGCTTAAAGAAGAAGAGGTAGAAGAAGAAAATAGAAAACAGCATCAGAATCTAACCATCGCAGCGAAATAAAATATAATAGGTAATCATAGATCTTTACATCAAAACAAATGCTATATCTGTTTATACATACATCAGAGTACGTCAACATCAGAGTTCTACATCAATAACATACAACTGGATACACAGCTACTCAACACAGCGGAATATATATATATAACAAGTACAAAAGTACGTATCGTCATCTAGCTCGTCTCCTGAGCTCCACAGCATCATATCTTGTATCCTATAATACTCGGTCTGACCCGAGCATTACAGTTAAATAACACCCGAGTCAGTCTGGAATACCAGCGTGAGAAAATCACACTCAATTGATTATTAAAGTTTCAAAAATCCTTTAAAAACAAAAGCATCTCGTAAGACCACGCCACAAATAAACATGTCGGGTTTTTACCTTACGATAGCTAAAACAATTTTTATAGAAATCCTTTGATATTATAATAGGGTCTATATACAAATACTTATAAAATAGCCGAAATTGTTACATTCATTAAATTCCAGCTACTAGCCACAAAGTGGGTAATACAAACAAAACTCGTAAAAGGCTCGTAGGGAGATTGGATTTCCAACTAATGACTGGGCACTGGGGTACCACCTGTCACAGTATGTGGCCTAGATCACAGTACCGAGGAGTACGCTCGCTCCCCTGCAACACAAGACCGGGACTACCCCTTACTGGATAATCCTGAGTGAAATCACCCCACGGTTGGGATCAGCAACCGCACCACTAAGCCGAAATAAAAAGGGACATCTAGACAGGGATGACCTCACCCTGCTTGGGTGCAACCCACCTAGCCTTGCCGCATAACCCCTGATTTTCAGTCATTCCCGGTTGATGAGGCTTGAGGCTAAGCGTTACCTTTTTAGAACATATCCCTTAGAATGCCCATCGCCCACCCGACGATGTTCCGAAAGCTATCATCCATACAAGTCCGTCTCGGGTTCGAACGGAACCGCAGGCACTATTCCAACTACATCCATTTTGGAAATATCCTCAGGATTAGTAGCGACTAGCCCTTGCACTTCACTGCTCCTTCTTCGAATCCAAACTTGTTTCCATGAAATGTACAAACCGGATCGAAGTGGTTTTCGAGAAATAAATCCCGATCCCGGTCTCTTCGAAACGATCAACGCATTTGGCCAATATTGATAGTCGGTTATTTAACTATCAATTAATATTCACAAACAACCATCAACCAATAAATAATTTCCAAATTATTTGTTAATCCCAAAAATATCTTCACAAGCTATATTTTCACTTTTCAAACCCTTTTAAAAACAGTTTTCAAACTATCTTCCTTTCTCAGAAATAAATTCCAAGTATTCCTATTTCCACTGGAATTACCAAAGCACAAACTTTAGATTTTTAAAATAATTTAAAAACACTTTATTGTAAAATATGTTTAACATTTAATTTAGAAAAATTACTTTAATACTTAATTTAAAATAATACTATAGAAATAACTAAAATAAGGTTACCATATAACTATACATTAGATTTTCTTCTTTAAACCAAATACCAAATCATTCTTTAAATAATTATTACGATAATAGATTTTAAAAAAAATACTTACTTTGGAATTTACTTTAAAACAATTAAGTTAAAACTACTTCAATAATTGGTTAAAAATACATACTATATGAATATTTGAAAATATGGTTACTTTATAAATTATAAAACTAGGTTTTCACTTTTTTTTAAAAAAAACAAAATAATAAGTCACTTTTCAAATGATTACTATGATAATAGATTTGAAAAAATATTTACTTTAGAATTTAAATATTTAGGAATAATAAATTTTCTAAAACATATCTTTCAAAATAACATTAAACCCTTTATCTTATATTTTAAAATTTATTTTGAAAACATACTTGGCTATCCGGAGAAATATACTTCTCTTCACATTCTTCTTTAAATTTCTAATTTCAAACACGAATCAATTTCCAAATTGATTTCCAATTTACTTCCTTTCATTCCAAAATCCATTAATTTCAGATTTAAATCCTTAATTATGTTTTATAATATTTTTAACTGAAAATACCAATGTTAGATTTCTCAAATTACTTCTTTACCCTTTTAAATAAATTTAAACTTTGAATTTTAAAAATAATTCTTTATTCCTTTAATTGATATCACTTAAGTTTACAATTCATTAATGCTGTTTATTCAGAATCTTTTATTTTTTTTCTTTTCATACTCGAAGTTATTTATTTGTATTTTAATATTACTTCCATTTCTTTCAATTTATTCTTAATTTATTCAAATTTTATATAATTATTTCGCTTACAAATTCACTTCCTTATTCTCTTTTCAAAATCCAATTTATATATTTTTGGTAGCTCATTATACCCAAATATATATTCAATCAAACCAAAGCATTCAATATTCCAATATAATTCATCATAAAATATCAAATAATCACAACAGAGAATATTAAATAATTTAAATAAAAGTTGAGGGGTCCAGTTGGATCCCTCCAACCTGTTTTCCCTGCATCCACAGACGTTAGCACAATATAAAATACCAATTCCAAAATATATCATACTATAGCACATCAATCAATTCAACCATTCAAACAAATTATTTAAATTTAATCATTTAAATTTAAATTCAGCTGAGTGATATTAACTCACCTTTGCATTTGTTTTGGAATCCAACCCTTCTCATCTTGTTTTTCCACGATTTTCAGACCTTGTAAAATCATTAGATGATTTACTAAATATTTGAATCGATTGAACAATTAAATTTCATTTAAAAATCTGGTTAACTAATGATTTTAATTTAGACTAATAATTTAATTTTAATCTAATTTTAAATGAAAATATCTTTAGTAACCAAAATAATTAAATGAGTTGTTAATCAACTAGATCCCCATAAATTTAAAATTCCTATATTTTCCCAAAATCTTTATCTATATATATTCTGCTTTGAACTTATATACATCCACATATATACATTTATAAAGTTTAAAAAATATAAAATTCCCTTTTAACATATATATTAAACCAAAACAATCTTGTTACTATAGACCTATGCAGATTTATTTATTACCAATATTATTTAAAATACATAAACTGTATATATATAATTTAAAACTTAAATAGATTTTATTTTATTATTATTTTCTGTTTCAAACTGCATATACTATATAATTTACAAAATCTTTAAACATTTAAAATCCTATTTCTTCCCAATCTTATTTGTAATTAACAACCACATATTATTAAAAACCTCTGTTTTAAACCTATCAGTTGAAAATACGTGTGAATCAGAAATCAAATATTGTTTTATTTTATTTTCACACACAAACTACTGATATTTAAATCGAATAAGAAACTATACCTTGCTGCTCAAATCCTAAACTCGAGATGCCCAAACACAGATCGCAGCATCAACACCTCATCGCTGCGACCATCGCGACTCCAACCTTCGCGATCATCAGCCGCGACCAAAGCTCATGCGATCGAAGCCCTAAATCGCAAGCACCATCCTGCTGCTTCCTCTTCTGCCGTCGCTCAAACTCGTTCAAATCACCTCAAGCATCGGCTTCTTTCTTTCCTGTTGTGTACGCCCTCTCTACTGCCATCGAGTTCAATTGCCTTCAAGCTATCGAGCACGAAATTCCCTTCATCCTACGCGAGTGCGAACGCGTGCGATCCCAGGCCGTACCCGCCTCTCAAAATCACGTCACCGTTGCCAAATCGATTCGGTCATATTTTTTTTCGGGTTATCGATTTGGGAACTGAAAGGAGAAGCGGTTGGATTCAATTGGGTTTGATTTGAATGAGGGGATATCGCAAATTTGATTTCGACCATGATTTTTTTTTTCGTTCAATTTCTTCTGCGATCTGAATTGAAGAAAGTGGGGGAGACGTAAATTGAAAGGTGAGTGGTAATGGGTTGCGTGTATGATTGGAGAAAACAAATGGCGTACCTGAGAAGGAGCAGCCATCAAACAGTCAACAACGTGTATATATATATAATATTATTAAGATTTTAAACATCTTGTTTAAACATACCAAACGAATTCGAATCCCTACCGAGGCAAGGTGCTAGGCGTTTATAATGTTATATGCCTATTCCAGATGCATTGGAAAAGGTTTCGAGCCCTAATTCGATCGTATGGGGAAGATAGCTTTTGGACTAGTTATTATGCTGAATTTTCGATATAAATTTCAACGCGTTTATATATCGTACGCTCATACAACAACTCCAAATTCTACGAAATTTGAAATCCTATAATAATTCAATATTACGGATCCAATGGGACAGGTTTTGTCGAATTCCGAGACTGTGCCTCGGAAGGCTATTTTAAAATTCAATTTATACGATAAAATTTGAAAACCGAACATGTAACGACCCGTTAAATTTATGATATTTAATAAAATAAATTAATATAATTTCTAATTTGATTATGAATAAATGTAGAGTTTTGGTATAGTAATTGCAATTTAGTGTGACTATAAAATTTTATGATAATAGATGTGGATAATGTAATTTGTCACAACTTGATTTAAAGTTAAATTTTTAAGAAACAAATAAATGTTGAATTTGTGAATGTTAGTATAAATATTTATTTGAATGGTATTCATTAATACAAAGATGAAATTAGTGTAGAACGCAATAATTTATGTCTGTAGTGAAAAGAAAAGAAAACTGATAGAAACATAAAATTTATTTTATGTAAACAGAAGTATAGTTTGAACAAATTTATGAAATTTGATAGAAACAGTGTTTGTAATCAGTTTGGTTATTTTATATTTGAAAGATAGAGTTGTGTAAATACGTTAATGAATTTATAATGGTAAGAATGGAAAAATATATACTAATACGTTAATAGACAAAACTCCGCATTCAAATATTCTTACAAAGCTAAGTGTGAATAGAAACACCAATGTAAAATAAGGTAAATAGATGGAATCAACATTATGTATGTGATTAATGGAATTTAATTACTATGGTAGGAAAATCGCAATTAAAGGAAATTGAAATAGCTAATTTGTACGTTAGTTGAAATTTAGCTAGAATATGTAAATATTGAATGAAAATGTGAAAATGTGGATGAAATGAGATCTTAAGTAATAATAACTTGTTAGGTAAGTGATAACGGAATTTTGTGTATAACCAAATAAAAATAAAAATTTATTTGGAAATAAATTGCAATCAATTGAATCTATTGCAATTTAATGGATTTAATATTTAATAGTTTATGTAATTTTTGTTGAAAGAAATTGGATTTAGTTGTAAAAAGGTATGAACCTAATGTTAATTTTTCTATGGGATTGACAATTGATATGGAATAAAAAGAAGAAAAATTGGGTCAGTAAAAGTTGGAATTTATGCATAATAAAACGGATTCTAACGTTAATTATTACGTTACTGAATTTAGATTGGAATTTGTAAACAATTGGGTGAATTTAATAGATTTATCAAACTTATAGTGTAGAATTCATTAAGATTGGAATTAGTAAATAGTTAAGAGAAATGAGGGAATGATATTTGAAACCATTGCAATAGCTATTAATTTAGGATTTCCTTAAATAAATTAAGGCGAATAAATGGAGATAAAACTTATTAATAATTTGGAATTTAACTTATGGTGAAAAGTTTATTTGCAATCAAAGGAGTTGGGATGGAAATCAAATCTATTTATCTAATTGGATTTTTGTTGAGAGTATAAGAATATAAGCTGTAATAATTGAGTTTTAGAATATAATTTATAATTCCCAAATAATAATAAAAATGCAGAAATTAACGCTGCAAATTGAGATATTTATAGATTTTAATTCACATCCAAGCTTGGTAAATAATTTAGAATTGATTGAAGTATATAAATAATGAAATGGGGCCTATATTAGAAGTTGAAATATAAAAATTGGATTTTTAATTTATTTGATTTATTTAATAAATATTAAAAATAGCCATTTTTGTCACGCACTCGGATTTCGATGAAACTAGTTTCATCGGATCCGTATCGGTGAATTATTATAGGGTTTTAAATTTCGTATCGATCGGACTTGTCGTTTGATCGTACGGACGCGAAACGCCTTGAAATCAATTTTATTAAAAATCAATTTGAAATCAATTTGGAAATCTTGTTTTCAGCATAACTTCTTCATACGATCGAATTTGGTCGCGAAACTTTTTCCATCGCGTTCATAATATTTTAAAACACCTATTTGGATATATAGTTTTAACAGATTTGGTTCCGGGGTCAGAACGGGCTTTTTGGGCCAACTACCGTTTAGCACGTTCGTTATCCGTACCCACCTAGCCTTCTTCTATTTGTCTATATATATGCGATCATAAACCCTAGCCTCCTTTCTTATGACAATTGAATATACGTACATTTCTTCATATCTTTCTCCTCTTCAATGGTTGCAAAACCTAGATCTATCCACAGTTCAAAAAAATCAAAAGTCAAAAACTCAAAAATTTCAGAAAATTCTCAAAAAAATATATGTTGAAGTATTCGATACGCGTAATCTACTGGTATAATTCGTTTTCCAATTGGGGCTGTCGTTTGCTCAGAATAAATTCAAACAGTCCGTGACCTTCCATCACCATCGTCGAAAACTTCGTCAGATCGCCAAACCCTTTCTGGGTATTGGAGAGGGAACCGAGGGGATCGCATCTATATGGTTTGTTTGTCGTTTCAACGGTCGGATTGGCCCCTAAATTTCAACTAGGGTTTGTGTAAAGGGGCGGCTGCTGGTTATTGGCAAAGCTGGAGGGTGCCGCACCCACGTAGGAAGGAGGAGGGGACCAGGGCGGCGTTCGCAGGTGGTGGCGATGGCATCTAAAGGTGGCGGGGCGGAGTGTTTGGCGGCGGCTATAGGTGGGATATTGGGTTCGGTTTCAAGCAAACGCGTGAGAGAGGGGGGGTCGGGTTCGTGAGAAAGGCTCTGATGACGTGGACAATGGATGAATGTGAGTTTGTTTTGTTTTTAATTAATTTGATTTCAAATCGAATTTCCAACATAACTTTTTCATACGTGATCCGATTCACGCGAAACTTTTTTTGTTAGGATCGTAATTTAATTCCGGACTTGATGACGCTGGTTTGGACGATTTCTGAGACGGGCGAATTTTTGGGTTTAAATTGAATTTGAATTCAATTTAAATTCAAAAGGTGAGTGTTTTAACCCACTCACAATTACTAGAAGCTTTTATGTTTGTTAAATAAATTTTATAAATGAATAGAAATTTATTTATGAGCTTTTGGCATGTTATTTCATCCACATCTGTTGAATTGCAGTTTATTTGATTTAGCTGTTAATTTAATTGATTTATTGCGTATTTATTTAACTGTTAGGAATTTTGTTTGCATATGAAATGTTAGTTAACAGTTATATAAATTATCTCTAAATATTAATGGTTAGATTAATAGTTGAAATTTAATTTGAATGAACTGACAGTTATTACCCGTTGCATATTATCGAACTAATATTGTTATTGATTGATATTGGTTGATAGTGATTGATATTTATTGATGGTTGAAATTGGGTGATGGATGTGTTGTTGAATGGATGATTTATGTGGATATTATTAAACTGCCAGTTAGCATGCATTTTACATTTTCGGGATTGCGGTTTGAAATGATATACAACCGCAGTTTATTTTAAATTGCGGATTGAAATGATAAATATCCGTATCACTTGACCATAGGATAGAAAATTTTATACAGGCACCGCGGTCTATATATAACTATTTTTAAATGAAATTTCTATGGGTTGGATGGAATACGGTTTATAAATCTTAAATTTTATATTGTATAAATATTTTATTCCATATTTATATACCTATGAAGTTGAAATTTTGAAATTAAAAGGAATATAAATTTCTTTATTGAAAATGGAAGAAATTTAGAAAATGGAGTTTGGTAAATCTATATCCTATGTTTAAATGTGAAGTTGGAAATTTTAAGATATGATATTTGTAATTGGATTTTCCCAAAATAAATACAAATGGATATTCTAGTAAAAATTTAATTGGAAAATTTATATATATTTTACTAGAAATTGAAGTTTTATAAATTATGGATTTTATGTGAACGGTCAAGATTAATTAATAAAATATTGATTTTGGAAGGATAAAAATCCAACTTTAGTTGAAATATTAATGCTCAAATATGGATATAAATATATATAAATTGAAATAGTTTTGGGACTTGAAGTAATATTTTTGATTTTGGTTTAACTTTAAAAGAAGAAATAATTGGAAAGCCATGTAATTTATTTCTTTATAAAGCAACAGTAAGGTTAAACCCTTTTAATTCGCATACCGTTGAATATCCAAACCATTTGGTTTTGAAAATAATGGTTTTAAATTCTATGGATTTCAAAGTATTATATTAAGAGTTAAATTTCCAAATATTTGGTTCAAGGAGTTTTAATAATAAAAGGTGACAAAATTTTGGAAAAGGAAATATTTGGGAAACGATATCATTGATTTGGGTTTTATAAAATTTATATCAAAATGAATTGTTTGGGTTTAAAAGAAGAAATGATATCGTAATATTATGGTTTGAAAATGGATTATATTCTGGTTTTAAAGTATAAAATGTTTTTAAATAACCGCGGTGTTATAATAACGATTGGTTGGCAAAGAGACCGGGATCGGATATGGACATACTCTCTGTCGATACCGAAAACCACTTTGACTAACCGTGTACGCGGTGGAGATTCCAGAATGAAGTAGGTGGTGGCGACGTTTTCCTGTAAGGTAAATACGTGGACCCAACTCCCGTGAGTTGGCATAAGGTGGCTAAAACAGGAGCGATTCTCAGGCCAATGAGGTCATTCCTCTGATCGGACGCTCCTCTTCGATATTATACTTTGACTTGGATTGATTCAGTGGCCACTTCTATATTTTGATTTTTGGGGGAGTTAGTTCGAGGTGGGCGGCAGCTGCGCGCTGCGCGTTACCATCAGCCTGGATAGCAATTGGTATATCTACCCTGGCATTGCCTAGTTGTGCCGTGTCACCTACCCTATCGCGCCTTGTACGAGTTTGGTTTTCTCCCGTAGCCCGTGTGGTATCCTCTAGTGGCTTCCCGATCAGGAGGGGCTATGATATTGGACGGACTACTGGGACTATTACGTGTTAAGGTGGAAAATGTAAAGCCTTAATGCTATTTTAAAGTAAGTTTATTTTATAAATAGACACTATTATAATAGCGCAATATACTACATAGTAAATAGTTTAACGGATCCTTAGGAGATGTAAATCCCGAGCATCTCTTGAGTTACTGTATTCATATTTATTTCTGTTTATTTAACTCACATAAGATATTCTAGTCTGACTCGAGTGTTTTTGTCTTTTCAAATTCGCTCGGGTCAGTCCGAGCATTTCAGGATTGAAGATTTTAGCTTTGGAGGACGAAGACGAAGAATCAGTATTATTCTATATATAGTATTGCACCACACACTCTTTATATTCCGCTGCATTGTTGTATTGGTATGTGTAACTCTGATGTTCATTGTATAAGTGAAATAACTGTTTTGTAAACTGTTTTGAACAGTATATTTATTATTATATTTTATCCTTCCGCTGTGAGATTCTAGTTTGTTTTATTTCTTCTCTGTTTTCTTATTTACCCCATAACAATCCGCCCTTGCGTATGCTTTGAATCGGCATGTGTGTCGTTTTAAAGTGTGCGAAAAGGCGGGATGTTACATTTGGTATCAGAGCTTTGGTTTAGCGATAAACCTTGGCTTTGTGGGGCTTGACTCTTTGTTAATAGGGTAGAAATATCCTATGGGAGTCGCTGAGTGTATATATATGAGAGAGCGTATTTGTTAGTATTAATAAAAGATTTTTAATATTGTGTTAATCTGTTCCGCTTTGTATTTATAAATTCTGGTTGATGCATGGGACGCTATGCCATCAATAGGGATTTCTAAACACTTAATAGGACAGACTGACATAATATTTGTTTTTAATATAGGTGAATGAAATAATTTTGCCTATTATATTTTCTATATATAAAAATATTTTATAAAGATATATATATATATTTGGTTGCTATAGATTGGATGTTAGGCAATAAACATATTTATAATAATTGAAGCTAAGTGAAATTATAATAAACCAAATTGGAGATTTTAGAACTTAAGTCCGGGATTTTTGAAATGTGCTTTCAAAGAATTTATGAAAAATAATGATTTGGTTTATAAGGAATTTCTTATATAAAAAGTATAATTTGGAAGTATGATAATATTGTCATATATATATTTTCCGATATGAATATTCCATTTTAAAATTCGGGAAAATTATTTTAAAAGAAGATTTTGGAGAAATAAATTCTGTACTTTTCTCTCCGTCGCTGGAAAATAAATTCGGTGATGACGGCCGCATCATCGACTTTCATTTTCGAGTTTCGAAGGGGAAAGGCCATTGTAGTAAATTCTACTGCAGATTTATTTTGAAAGTTTCTAAAAATTTTCTTTTATTGTTTTAACTGTAGTTTGAGATATTGAGTGTAAGAACTTATTTATCTATTATTTTGAAATAAATTGAAATTTGACTCGGAATCCGACTCTAAAATTCTCCATTAATTAATTGTTAAAATTTAGTGAAATAAAAAGTTGAGTAATAAATGAATTGAAACCTCTAATAAATAAGAGAATAATTGCAAAGCTATAAAGAAGAATTTGCATAAATATGAGACAAGGAGTAATGTGGATAAACATTAAAAATAAATTAAAAGAATGGAGATTAAACTTGTATAAGTTCAATTGCATTTTCTTTAGCATAAATAACTTACCTATATATAAAAGTTGAAATGTTAAATAAGAAACTAGAATTGAATATTTTACAAGTAGGAATTTTAGAAATAATGAAGTATTCAATAAATTACCGTTATAAATAAGAATTAAATGGTATAAAACTTAAGTGATAATCAAAATTCTATTGAAATAAAGTTAAGTATTATTAATAGGTGACATGTTGTAAGATTGTCTACTTAAGTATGTTTTGATCTCCCCTATTCTAATATAATAGAAAGTAGGAAAAATTGAAATGACTGAAATCCATAGCTAATAGATAAATAAAAACTTCCACTTATAAGAATGAATGTTAGTAGATTTAAAGTTTAAAAGAAATCTTACAAGTGAAGAGATTCAAAATATTTGTTGTTATTAATGAGAATTTATTTTATAAACTTAAGTGATAAAAAGAAAACTTAAGTAATAAAAAGGAAATACAAATATAAATGAATTTTGGGATAATTGGAAAATAAAACTTGTAAGAAATAAAGAAATTCTTCCATAAATGAAGGAATGAAAATCAAAACACTGAATTATGAAACAAATGTATAATAAGCTATTTTGGTGTTGATTTGAATTTGATGTATGTTTGTTGGGTAAGGAATTGTGGAGTTGTTGGATGAACAAATAATCTATCTTTGGTCCATCTAAGGCTGTTGAGCAACGGATGCACTTGATAGTTATTCTTCATTCGTACAACTTCAGAATTTGAACCCGAACAACTGATTTTTTTTGTTTGATTGAATAATTGCTTGTTTATAGTGTGTGATGTTTGTTAAAATGTATGGTTGTTGCATTTGATTTAATATGAATGATTGAATCCACTTGAATAGTTCATTTTAAAATAAATATTTAACTTTTCAGACTATATAAGTGAATACAGGTGATGGAAGCCACTGCTACTGCTTTGGTTCCATAAAAATAATAAGCGTATTGCCCGACAAATAGGTACGTTTTCGGATTACGTTTAAAGCGCTATTTTATATATTTTTCCCGTGTGGGATATTCTATTTTGGAAATATATGTAATATATTTGTATATTTGGATATTATATTTTTTCCAGAGTCCCTCCGTACAAAGGAGACTCTGCCAAAAATTTTCGTAAATTTTGGACTTAGAATTTTGTTGAAATATTTTTCCAACTTTAATAATTCAAGTATTAAATGATATAATAGTTATAAAACCAGTGTATTTCATTTAAGGAAATTAATCCAGTAAAATATAAGTTAATATTTGAAGTAAAATGCACTGTTATTCTTCCTCCTCCCTTCTTTCCTTTTCGGGGACGAAAAGTTTTGAGTGGGGGAGATTGTAACGACCCGTTAAATTTATGATATTTAATAAAATAAATTAATATAATTTCTAATTTGATTATGAATAAATGTAGAGTTTTGGTATAGTAATTGCAATTTAGTGTGACTATAAAATTTTATGATAATAGATGTGGATAATGTAATTTGTCACAACTTGATTTAAAGTTAAATTTTTAAGAAACAAATAAATGTTGAATTTGTGAATGTTAGTATAAATATTTATTTGAATGGTATTCATTAATACAAAGATGAAATTAGTGTAGAACGCAATAATTTATGTCTGTAGTGAAAAGAAAAGAAAACTGATAGAAACATAAAATTTATTTTATGTAAACAGAAGTATAGTTTGAACAAATTTATGAAATTTGATAGAAACAGTGTTTGTAATCAGTTTGGTTATTTTATATTTGAAAGATAGAGTTGTGTAAATACGTTAATGAATTTATAATGGTAAGAATGGAAAAATATATACTAATACGTTAATAGACAAAACTCCGCATTCAAATATTCTTACAAAGCTAAGTGTGAATAGAAACACCAATGTAAAATAAGGTAAATAGATGGAATCAACATTATGTATGTGATTAATGGAATTTAATTACTATGGTAGGAAAATCGCAATTAAAGGAAATTGAAATAGCTAATTTGTACGTTAGTTGAAATTTAGCTAGAATATGTAAATATTGAATGAAAATGTGAAAATGTGGATGAAATGAGATCTTAAGTAATAATAACTTGTTAGGTAAGTGATAACGGAATTTTGTGTATAACCAAATAAAAATAAAAATTTATTTGGAAATAAATTGCAATCAATTGAATCTATTGCAATTTAATGGATTTAATATTTAATAGTTTATGTAATTTTTGTTGAAAGAAATTGGATTTAGTTGTAAAAAGGTATGAACCTAATGTTAATTTTTCTATGGGATTGACAATTGATATGGAATAAAAAGAAGAAAAATTGGGTCAGTAAAAGTTGGAATTTATGCATAATAAAACGGATTCTAACGTTAATTATTACGTTACTGAATTTAGATTGGAATTTGTAAACAATTGGGTGAATTTAATAGATTTATCAAACTTATAGTGTAGAATTCATTAAGATTGGAATTAGTAAATAGTTAAGAGAAATGAGGGAATGATATTTGAAACCATTGCAATAGCTATTAATTTAGGATTTCCTTAAATAAATTAAGGCGAATAAATGGAGATAAAACTTATTAATAATTTGGAATTTAACTTATGGTGAAAAGTTTATTTGCAATCAAAGGAGTTGGGATGGAAATCAAATCTATTTATCTAATTGGATTTTTGTTGAGAGTATAAGAATATAAGCTGTAATAATTGAGTTTTAGAATATAATTTATAATTCCCAAATAATAATAAAAATGCAGAAATTAACGCTGCAAATTGAGATATTTATAGATTTTAATTCACATCCAAGCTTGGTAAATAATTTAGAATTGATTGAAGTATATAAATAATGAAATGGGGCCTATATTAGAAGTTGAAATATAAAAATTGGATTTTTAATTTATTTGATTTATTTAATAAATATTAAAAATAGCCATTTTTGTCACGCACTCGGATTTCGATGAAACTAGTTTCATCGGATCCGTATCGGTGAATTATTATAGGGTTTTAAATTTCGTATCGATCGGACTTGTCGTTTGATCGTACGGACGCGAAACGCCTTGAAATCAATTTTATTAAAAATCAATTTGAAATCAATTTGGAAATCTTGTTTTCAGCATAACTTCTTCATACGATCGAATTTGGTCGCGAAACTTTTTCCATCGCGTTCAGAATATTTTAAAACACCTATTTGGATATATAGTTTTAACAGATTTGGTTCCGGGGTCAGAACGGGCTTTTTGGGCCAACTACCGTTTAGCACGTTCGTTATCCGTACCCACCTAGCCTTCTTCTATTTGTCTATATATATGCGATCATAAACCCTAGCCTCCTTTCTTATGACAATTGAATATACGTACATTTCTTCATATCTTTCTCCTCTTCAATGGTTGCAAAACCTAGATCTATCCACAGTTTAAAAAAATCAAAAGTCAAAAACTCAAAAATTTCAGAAAATTCTCAAAAAAATATATGTTGAAGTATTCGATACGCGTAATCTACTGGTATAATTCGTTTTCCAATTGGGGCTGTCGTTTGCTCAGAATAAATTCAAACAGTCCGTGACCTTCCATCACCATCGTCGAAAACTTCGTCAGATCGCCAAACCCTTTCTGGGTATTGGAGAGGGAACCGAGGGGATCGCATCTATATGGTTTGTTTGTCGTTTCAACGGTCGGATTGGCCCCTAAATTTCAACTAGGGTTTGTGTAAAGGGGCGGCTGCTGGTTATTGGCAAAGCTGGAGGGTGCCGCACCCACGTAGGAAGGAGGAGGGGACCAGGGCGGCGTTCGCAGGTGGTGGCGATGGCATCTAAAGGTGGCGGGGCGGAGTGTTTGGCGGCGGCTGTAGGTGGGATATTGGGTTCGGTTTCAAGCAAACGCGTGAGAGAGGGGGGTCGGGTTCGTGAGAAAGGCTCTGATGACGTGGACAATGGATGAATGTGAGTTTGTTTTGTTTTTAATTAATTTGATTTCAAATCGAATTTCCAACATAACTTTTTCATACGTGATCCGATTCACGCGAAACTTTTTTTGTTAGGATCGTAATTTAATTCCGGACTTGATGACGCTGGTTTGGACGATTTCTGAGACGGGCGAATTTTTGGGTTTAAATTGAATTTGAATTCAATTTAAATTCAAAAGGTGAGTGTTTTAACCCACTCACAATTACTAGAAGCTTTTATGTTTGTTAAATAAATTTTATAAATGAATAGAAATTTATTTATGAGCTTTTGGCATGTTATTTCATCCACATCTGTTGAATTGCAGTTTATTTGATTTAGCTGTTAATTTAATTGATTTATTGCGTATTTATTTAACTGTTAGGAATTTTGTTTGCATATGAAATGTTAGTTAACAGTTATATAAATTATCTCTAAATATTAATGGTTAGATTAATAGTTGAAATTTAATTTGAATGAACTGACAGTTATTACCCGTTGCATATTATCGAACTAATATTGTTATTGATTGATATTGGTTGATAGTGATTGATATTTATTGATGGTTGAAATTGGGTGATGGATGTGTTGTTGAATGGATGATTTATGTGGATATTATTAAACTGCCAGTTAGCATGCATTTTACATTTTCGGGATTGCGGTTTGAAATGATATACAACCGCAGTTTATTTTAAATTGCGGATTGAAATGATAAATATCCGTATCACTTGACCATAGGATAGAAAATTTTATACAGGCACGGCGGTCTATATATAACTATTTTTAAATGAAATTTCTATGGGTTGGATGGAATACGGTTTATAAATCTTAAATTTTATATTGTATAAATATTTTATTCCATATTTATATACCTATGAAGTTGAAATTTTGAAATTAAAAGGAATATAAATTTCTTTATTGAAAATGGAAGAAATTTAGAAAATGGAGTTTGGTAAATCTATATCCTATGTTTAAATGTGAAGTTGGAAATTTTAAGATATGATATTTGTAATTGGATTTTCCCAAAATAAATACAAATGGATATTCTAGTAAAAATTTAATTGGAAAATTTATATATATTTTACTAGAAATTGAAGTTTTATAAATTATGGATTTTATGTGAACGGTCAAGATTAATTAATAAAATATTGATTTTGGAAGGATAAAAATCCAACTTTAGTTGAAATATTAATGCTCAAATATGGATATAAATATATATAAATTGAAATAGTTTTGGGACTTGAAGTAATATTTTTGATTTTGGTTTAACTTTAAAAGAAGAAATAATTGGAAAGCCATGTAATTTATTTCTTTATAAAGCAACAGTAAGGTTAAACCCTTTTAATTCGCATACCGTTGAATATCCAAACCATTTGGTTTTGAAAATAATGGTTTTAAATTCTATGGATTTCAAAGTATTATATTAAGAGTTAAATTTCCAAATATTTGGTTCAAGGAGTTTTAATAATAAAAGGTGACAAAATTTTGGAAAAGGAAATATTTGGGAAACGATATCATTGATTTGGGTTTTATAAAATTTATATCAAAATGAATTGTTTGGGTTTAAAAGAAGAAATGATATCGTAATATTATGGTTTGAAAATGGATTATATTCTGGTTTTAAAGTATAAAATGTTTTTAAATAACCGCGGTGTTATAATAACGATTGGTTGGCAAAGAGACCGGGATCGGATATGGACATACTCTCTGTCGATACCGAAAACCACTTTGACTAACCGTGTACGCGGTGGAGATTCCAGAATGAAGTAGGTGGTGGCGACGTTTTCCTGTAAGGTAAATACGTGGACCCAACTCCCGTGAGTTGGCATAAGGTGGCTAAAACAGGAGCGATTCTCAGGCCAATGAGGTCATTCCTCTGATCGGACGCTCCTCTTCGATATTATACTTTGACTTGGATTGATTCAGTGGCCACTTCTATATTTTGATTTTTGGGGGAGTTAGTTCGAGGTGGGCGGCAGCTGCGCGCTGCGCGTTACCATCAGCCTGGATAGCAATTGGTATATCTACCCTGGCATTGCCTAGTTGTGCCGTGTCACCTACCCTATCGCGCCTTGTACGAGTTTGGTTTTCTCCCGTAGCCCGTGTGGTATCCTCTAGTGGCTTCCCGATCAGGAGGGGCTATGATATTGGACGGACTACTGGGACTATTACGTGTTAAGGTGGAAAATGTAAAGCCTTAATGCTATTTTAAAGTAAGTTTATTTTATAAATAGACACTATTATAATAGCGCAATATACTACATAGTAAATAGTTTAACGGATCCTTAGGAGATGTAAATCCCGAGCATCTCTTGAGTTACTGTATTCATATTTATTTCTGTTTATTTAACTCACATAAGATATTCTAGTCTGACTCGAGTGTTTTTGTCTTTTCAAATTCGCTCGGGTCAGTCCGAGCATTTCAGGATCGAAGATTTTAGCTTTGGAGGACGAAGACGAAGAATCAGTATTATTCTATATATAGTATTGCACCACACACTCTTTATATTCCGCTGCATTGTTGTATTGGTATGTGTAACTCTGATGTTCATTGTATAAGTGAAATAACTGTTTTGTAAACTGTTTTGAACAGTATATTTATTATTATATTTTATCCTTCCGCTGTGAGATTCTAGTTTGTTTTATTTCTTCTCTGTTTTCTTATTTACCCCATAACAATCCGCCCTTGCGTATGCTTTGAAGCGGCATGTGTGTCGTTTTAAAGTGTGCGAAAAGGCGGGATGTTACAGAACAAATCAGTGTTAAATTCAATTTTACAACTTCTATTATCCTCAGTATTATCAATATAAATTTTATAAGCCTCCAAATTATTTTTAACAGGCTTAGAACCCCAGATTTAGCATTTTACCCAACTTCAAATTATTTAATTTAATAATTTAATCATCAAATAAATTGTGATATTTGAATTTAAGTTAAAAATTAAACTTTTAAATATTTAAAATTAATTAAATATTCTAATTTCAAACATTCAAAATTTATGGGTCGTCACATTTAAGGTTTAAACAAAGAAGATGATGAAAATGAAAACAAGGGTAACATTGTAAAAGTTATGGTGTATGTAAAGAAATTTTTTGTGCATGCTAGTTTAGTATATTTTCTGGTGTATGATAAAAGATTATAGGTGTATGAATAAAATTAGCCTTTATTTTTACAAAAACATTATATCAGCATTGTAAATTTTGACTCTATAAGGGAATACGTGGTGTGTATTGTTTTATAACTTTAACAAGTGAGTCTTTACCATAGAGAAATATTAAAGTTGGAACTCACCATTTGTTCTTAACAAACATTTTTTGTAGTAAATTTAGCAAGAGCATAAAATAAATAAGAAAAATACATTGATAGAGAACCTACTTCAACATACTAACCTAAATATTATGAAGGCAATATTTTTTATGCTTTAGTGGCAATTGTGTTTCGCATATTTGTTTATCACTAAAGAACAACATTATATATTTTATATATTATAGAACACGATTGTAATTTTTATATTGTATGTATAACAATCAGATTGTGAAACAATTTTGAATTTACGCTATGCTTTAAAGTACAAACAAATAATATTACAAGCAGCCTATTGATGTTGGATTGATACCTTAGGAAAAGGTCATGTCCGATGCCCAATTGGATCAAGAACAAAAAACATAAAAAATATTAAAAGTTAAGATATCATGAGAAGAATAAAAATAATTAAAGGTTGACAATATGAAAGACAACGCAAAAGAGAAAATCTATTGAATAAAAAGTGGAATTCAAATTTATTCTATCTTATACTATATATATATATATATATATATATATATATATATATATATATATATATATATATATCTTTTTTCTCATAACTTCAGAATTAAAATATATAATTCTCCTTGATTCATGTGTATATTTTCACATTTACCCCTCAAAATTTTCATATTCAACAAGCATTAATATATTCAGATGCAACACCATGTCCCTTTGACTTCTCATTTTATTAAACTTACTCATTGTTTTAAATTCTATTTTATTCCTCTACAAAGTTCAAAACCCAATCAGAAGTTTCTTTTTACTCATCAAAAATAAAATATTAATTATTTTTCCTTCTCTCATTCTAGTTTTTATTTAATTTTAGGATCCACAAGGACTTAAAATCATATCACGAATTTAATTGCGCAAATCAATTAACAAAAAGTTGCATAATATGATGGTAAGGTTTAGACTTTGATAATATTTTTGATTATCTTTCCCCCTACATTCACCAGATTTTTGCTAAATATAGTTTAATTCAATTTTTATATTCTATAGCTATTAAAAAAATTCTTTGAATCATCGTAGATCTTTAATTTTCAGTGAAATTGTAAATCTTGGAAGATCCAATTGTACAATTTATAATAATCGAAAGGTTCAACATGTTTAAAGTTTATTTTCTTATTCCTTACCTATAAATAACTAAGGATTTTTTTTAACAATGCACTTTTATTTATTATTTATTTAAGTTATTTTTGATGTGTAATTAAAATATTGAAAGTTATTTCATTCAAAGAATAACCTCAACTGTACTAAATCAATTTATGATTTCTCTGTAATTAGCGTGCTTATTTTTGAAACTTTTATTCTACAAATAGGAGCAATTTAATTGTTATTAATTAGCAACGAAAATAAAGAAGGGTGAAATTTAACAAATTATATTTAACATCTTGAAAAACCATGGATGGTGCCTAAGTTATATTTGGATTCCAAAAGAAGCAGATAAAAAAATCTAACTTGAAAGCTTGATAGTTTACTAATTTTAGCTTTAAAATTTCTCATTAAATTACTTTTATTAAATACAAGTGTAAAATTTTTATTTCTCTCCTAAATTTAATTAATTTTGTCCATTTTATCATTCCATTCCATTATATTATGCATATCTGTGTAGTTCAATTCCTAAGAATTTCTTCATTATTTCTCCTCTAAAATAAAATCTCTAATCGTTCATTTAATATTTCACTTTAATCTCGAGCTTCACATGAAATAAAAGTGACACCATAACTTCTATTATAAATATCAAAATTGGACATATCTCAGAATTCTAATCTATATATTCCTTCTTTCCATTTATTTTCTCTTAATATCAAAATCCACAAGAACTCAAAATACTATATATATTGAAAATTGGATATTTTCTAATTTTTTTGCTCTTTTCTTATAATTTAGGAATTAAAATTTAGGGACAGCTTGGCTAAAGTCCCTATTAAATTTCAAAATACACCAAACATTCTTGCCCAAAAAAAGTATGTAAATTAGTCCCTGGAATTAAGTTACCGAATAATTGCATACACTAATTATTCAGTGAATAATTATAGACATTTATGCAATTATATCCAAAAATTGCAAACAAGTCCACAATTATTTCAAAAAATGGTGGAAGTTTCCACAATTGTTCACCGAATAATTACAGACATTTATGTAATTTTTGGATATAATTGAATAAATATCAGCAATTATTCACTGAAAAATTGCATAAATATACGCAATGTTATGAAATGAAGAAAGTGGAAGCCATTAGAGAGAGAACAATTTTATTCATTCAGAGATTTGTAATACATTTCCATTACATTAGCACCTTTATATAAATGCCTAGGAGCTTGGGGTAGAACTAATCCCACGATGTAGGACTAAATACAAAACAGTATATAGCATATTCACTATTTACATTTACATATATTATAACACTCCCCCTTGAATATGCGTCTTCAAAATCTTGAATCCTCTGATAACTTGAAATTGTTCCTTTTGTAATGTGTATGATGATTGCCCCCCCTCATTGTTATCTTGCTTGCATTTATCGATTCAGTTAATATAGGTATTATCTTTTGCCTCATTAAAAACCTCTATAAGGAAAAACCAATGGGAAAAATCTTGAAAGAGGAAAAGACTGCAACTTGTGAAATCATAAATATCATACTAAAAATGATATTCCTTCTAAGAGTCTGATACTTCGGGATCAAAATAATGCCTCATTAAAACCTTACTAAGAAAAACCCAATGGGAAAAATCTTAGTGAAGGAAAAAGAGTACAATGACATATTTTATTTTCTTATTTCTTTAAATGAAGCTGGATACTTTTGGATCAAACTAATGCCTCGTTAAAACCTTACTAAGAAAAAAAAACTATGGAAAAAATCTTAATGAAGGAAAAAGAGTACAATATAGTATGAGATATTTCAATAATTTACAGAATCAAATAGAGTTTGATACTTCTGGATCAATATAATACTTCATTAAAAACCTTACAAAGGAAAACCCAGTAGGAAAAGCCTTAATCAAGGATAAAAATACAATTTAACTTAAATAACATATTTGAGATATTATTTCTTGAAAAGACGTTTGATTCTTTTAGATCAAGACAATGCCTCGTTAAAACCTTAGTAAGAAAATCCCAGTGGGAAAATCTTAAATAAGGGAAAAGAGTACATTGTAACTTATTTTCAAATGTTACTGGGGAGTTGATACTTCTGGATCAAGATAATGCCTCATTAATACCTTACTAATAAAAACCCAGTGGGAAAAATCTTAGTTAAGGAAAAAGAGTGCATTATAAAATACTTATGGATGCTCCCCCTGATTTAAAGTATCCTCTGAATTCATATTCGTCTTTCGATAACTTAAATTGGTTATAGATACTTCTGGATCCATAAATATGTATCTCATTAATAATACAATTTATTAATAGTTTCGTTCGATAAAATCAAATTTTCTAAGATTGTTTCTTCAAATATGGTTTGCATTTTATGCATTTGTATGCTACTTTTATGAAAAACACTTCATGTGCTTTCATTTTTGTGCTTCAAATTAGTTTTGCGCATTGCAACTATACATCTTTCATGAATATTAAAAATTTCATTACAACATTACTAGAAAGCAGAAAGTAATCCACTCATCTTGATGTATCAAGATTTTCATTACAACAATACTTAGAAGAAATTTGTAATCTATACTTCATGTCTTTTTCATTCTTTATAATTAACTACAAAAGTTATATATATTCTTCAGAAATTTGTATACTTTAATAAGTATTTGCATATCACAACTATCACTTCAATGGATATTAACAGTTTCATTACAACGATACTTAAAAATAGGAAGTAATCTACTCATCATGAATTATATCAAGATTTTCTTTACAACAATACTTAAAAGTAGGTTGAAATATACTCTCCTTGTTCTTTGCATTCTTAATAATAATGAAAGTTATTTATATTCTTCAGGAATTTGTATACTTTCATTATTTAATATGATTTTAAACCACATTTATACCTTCAGGGTATATTAAGCATTTCAAATACTTTTGGTGCTTTGCGGACTACATGTCCGTATTTCTCTATTATTAAAGGATTCATGATGGCCAGTCATGTTTTCCTCTAATTCAAGATTCTTAATCTATTTATAAATATAAGCGCTTTATTATTTACAAATTTATCATCGATGATTATTTCTTGTCAGTTCTAGACATGATTTATTGAGTTCTCTTTAATTATGTTTTAGGTACCTAAACCACTTCTGGGTAATTTAACAATCATGTCATTAGTCTCTTCAAGATCACCCCTAAGTGTTTCTTCAAGAACACTCACCTCCATTATTTAGAATCTTTATTACTTACTCCAAAAATATTTTGAACTGACTTTTGAACCGACTTTTGAACCATATTTCATATGTGGTTTACAAATTTTGATCCTTCAAGGATTCAAATCTATAATGGAGAAAGTCTACTAGGGATAATATTGATAATATTTTTCATCATTGTATATTTTAATAAATATCTAACACTGATGATCAAAATGAACTTGTATCCATTTATCCTCCTCCTTAATGATGACAATTGTCACATTAAATAATAATCCTCTCTGGCTTCTCATCTTAATTCACTATACCATTGCTGCTAGCAAATACATTATGTGTACTTCAGTTATAGGAGGATAATCATTTTATTAGTTGGTAAGATGCATTTAATTGATATTGCTTGGTAGAGTTTATTCTCATTCATTGATCTAGTCAATTGGAGGAATTTACTTATTGTATAGATCATTTGACCACATACACAACTTCAGGTCATTCAACATTTATGTTGATTGAATTTTAAATCACTAAATAATATCTATACATGATCTATGAGATTAGCTCATAACAAACTTCAGGTTGTTAGCTGAATATTTACATATATGGATGTATAAGTGCGTCCACGTATTACATATATATTATAAATTCTCATATATATTTTCTCGTTTGAATTAGTGATTTTTTATTTTTTTTATTTTGGAACAAACTATTACAAGGATACAAGACATTTGGTTTGGAACCTTATCGAACATCTGGTTCGAACAACTTCAAGTTGTTTAGTTTTGTTCCTCAATTATATCCCAAGTATAAGTTTTGAACATTAGTTATATTACTTATCAAAGAATAATTTATAATTGCATATAGACGTTTCTACACATCTCTTTTGAGAGTTCGAAAAAAAAATTACCACAAAAATAATAATAAGAGTATCTTCCGGATACTTGGAATATTACAGATACAGATCTCCTTAAGACCGTATGTATAGCTTGCATGAAAATTATGATATGAAATATAGACCATCTCTTCAGGAGAATATTTAAAAATATATCTTCAAGAATTGATTATATGTGCAATATTTCTTATGAAATAATAACTAGGAACATGACCTTTATGATATAATTAGACATATGAACATAGAACAATATATTCTAGGGATAATCTTAAACCTTTTGGATCTAATCTAAACTAAATTAGGATCCTTCATAATCATATTTATGCACACTTATTTGGTTTAATAAAATTACCAAAAATATAAATAAATCTCTTCGAGATGTATGTTATCATTTTCAAATTTATAAATCTCTTCTAGAGATATATTAGTATCACCACTTCTGGAGTGAACTTTCTATTCTATATATATATATATATATATATATATATATATATATATATATGCACTATTTGAATGCCATATTAGTATAAAATATTTATTTTATATAAATTACATAGTTACTACTTTTACAGTAGCATGAAATATCCATGCTGGAGATTTTTGTTGTAATTGCTTTTAAAATGGCGTATCAAACTTTAAATACAGTGACAAAATTAGATTCACCAACTGAAAGTAAGATGCAAGAGATAAAACCACTACTTCTGGAGTGTAACATTGGTATACAATATCATTCTTTTTTTTTACTCAAAAAAAAATTATATCATTATTCCTTCGGGAAATATAGTATTTCCTTTTAAGGAATTACAATGTAACAAAAATAAAATTCCTATAACATCTCTTCTGGGATGTTAGATTTTGCAATATAAATATAAATAAATCTCTAAAACATCTTTTCAAGAGATGAAAACACACACACACACACACACATCCAGTGATGTTTGAAATATCATATAACATAATATCTTCAGGATATTTGGTTAATATAGTGTAAATGTTAAGATATAAGGTACGGTATAACTCATTTGGAGATTTTTGTATTCTCTTGAATGCAGCATCATTTTCTCATATAATTATTTATTAATTTTCTTTAACTTCTTCAGGAAGTTCAACCTTATCATTTTACATAATTTCAATAGAGCTTCGTGCTTCTAATTCATGAACTTCAAGTTCAATAATTTGTTATGAACTTTAGGTTCTCAAATTTTATGTAAACTTCTCCCCTTTTTTGTACCATATTGTTACAAAATAAAAGTCTATTCTTATTTCAAGACTTGTACATTTCGACAAAAAAATACTGACAAGAATTCGAGCTTGTAAAGTTTATCAGAAAATCTTTTCATAATTCAAGACTTCAGGTCTTGGACTTTGAGTTATACAACTTCTGGTTGAAAAAAAAAATATTTGCACAACTTCATGTTGTTATTCAAACTTATTTCTTTCATTATATCGAGCATTGTTTGCCAAAATGAATACACCATATAATAAACCATATGTCTATTCTTATTCCAGACATAAAAATACAACATCATTTAATTTACTGTAGCCAGTGCATTTATGATGATATGGTAATTTAATTTATTACCATGACGACAACATTTAATGCATTTATGATTGAAAAATGAATTCAATTTACCATTATTGTGGCATAAAATATAAAATATTATCACAACGAATTGATTTCTTTACAAATAAATAAATCAATCTAACTAACTTTAGTTAGCAAAATTTAATCTCAAAGCTAAGTTTAATATACTCAATAATAAAATTAAATGAATACCATAAGAGAAACTTTATTTCTTAATAGTCAAAATTTCTAAAATAACTCTTATATGTATATGTATATACATACATACATATATATATATATATATATCCTTTTTTATAATTCAAGTTTTTGCTCTTTTATTGAAACTTCTGGTTCTTTATTATAAGAAAACTTGAAATTTAATAATTTATGGAAACTCAAGCTTTTAGCATTATAGGAACTGCAGGTTCTCAACTTTTATTTCAAATGCTAGAAATTAAATTTACCGTATATGTTTTCCTTAACGTTTCCATTCACTTCAGGTGTACTAAATCAATATTAATATTGGATCTATACTAATATGATCTTCTAAATATGCAATATTCCTGTATATGTTTCTCTAAGAAATAATAAAATATTTCTTCTAGAAATATAAAAAATATATATCAAAATAATTTCAAAAATCAAAATCCAAATCAAAGAATTTTCAAAATTAAAACTTCATTTATCAAACATGTATATATTACTTAGATCTATATCACAAACCAAAACGTAATCAAGATCAATAAATTTATTTGAATCAACAACAGAAATTGTCAAATTCAAAACTTGCTTTCCAAAATAATGAACTCAAAAAAAACATGCAATAATAAGCAAGTTTGAAATCAATTCAAATCCAAATTGAAAAAATCACAACATTTTATTTTTATACAATGTACAAATCTCAAAGGTATATTATTTGGGTGTGATTTTGAGATCTACAATATAATAAGATCAGAAAAATAAGAACAAAAAAATCGGATCTATTAGAGGATGAGATCTGAAATATAATGACAAAAATACATGTACAGTGGAATAAGATATATAAATTTAGATCGATGACAAAATAAGATCTTGAAAAAATAAGATATATTAATACTTAAATCCAAATCTGAAAAATTAGAAAATAGATATAGAATTGTGAAACAAGAATACTTAAATCTAGATCTAAATTAATCGCAAAATAAATCTAGAAAAGTATATCTAGAAAATTTCAAACCTGATTTCAATGGTTGAATAAGAGGAAGAGATAGATCTGATTTCAGTAACTTAATAAGAGAAAGAGATGTACCTACATGGAAAAAAACCGGATCCAATCTTATGGATTAGAATATCCAATACATTCGAGAAAAAGATTATGCTCATAACGTGTTATGAAATGAAGAAAGTGGAAGCCATTAGAGAGAGAATAATTTTATTCATTCAGAGATTAGTAATACATTTCCATTACATTAGCAACTTATATAAATGCCTAGGAGCTTGGGATAGAACTAATCCCACGATGTGGGACTAAATACAAAACAGTATATAGCATATTCACTATTTATATTTACATATATTATAATAATAACTTAATTCTAGGGACCTAATTTATTATTTTTTGGGAAGAGTTTTTATGTATTAAGTTTGAGTTTAAGGAACCGAGCCTAATATTCACTAAAATTTATTTCTCTTGTATTCATATGCGTATTTTTCACATTGACGCCTCAAAAATTCTCATTTATTAAGCTTTAATATATTCATGTGTAATGCCATGTCCCTTTGACTTCCCATTTTATTAAGTTTACTAATTTTAGTAAATTTTATTTTATTTCTATATAAAGTGCATGCCCAAAGAAAAAGATTCTTTTTTATCATCAACAATAATAGATTCGTTCTCTTTGTTTGCTTCTTTCATTTCAATTTCACTTTAATCTCCGACCCCACAATGACTCAAAATCATATCGCTATTTCAATTGCACAATTCAATCTTTGGTGGGTTTTCATAATGTGATGATAAGGTTTAAACTTTGATAATATTCAACTTACTTTTCACACTCAGTTCACGAGATTTTTTATTATTATGCATGACTCATTTTTTATAATCCATATCTATAAATAATTTGCTTTGAATCATCACAATTATTCACTTTTCAATGGCATTTGCCTTTATTTTTTGGGACGATAAGCCTGTACAGTTTTTAGAATCATATGGTACGACACGGTTAGATTTTATTTTCTTCTTCCTTTTCCCTATAAATAAGTAAGAATCTATGCAATATATTTTTGTTTATTATTTTTTATATTAAGTTTAGATCATGATTTTAATGTGCAACTAAAATATTTATAGTGATTTCAATATTTATTAGTTTTTTTTGATGAATAATCTCAACTCGACGAAACCAAATTGTTTTTTCTATACTTCTTTAGTTTATTTTTAAATCTTTTTCTCACCAAATTTGCACAATCTGACTGGTAGAAATTTGTGAGGAAAATAAACAACGTTGAAAGCTAAATGTTTTATATTGAACTTCTTGAAAAACAATGTATGGTTTTTAAGTTGTGTCTTAGTCTAAAAGAAGTTCAATGAAATCAATTTGAAATTTTAGCACTTTATTGATTTTCAACTTTAACATTATTTCTGTCTTCCTATTCGATTCTATTAGCATATCTACGTAGTTTAATTTATAAACAAAATATCCTTTTTTCCCAACTAAAGAAAATCTCTAATTACTTTCTTGCCTTCTTTCATTTATTTTTTTACTTTAATCTTGAGCTTCACATGAAATCAAAAAGGCATCATAACTACTACAATATATGTTAGAGTCGGATCTTTCACAAATTTATAATATATTTGTTTTATTCTTTCATTTTATTTTCTCTTTAGTTTCAAACTCTATAAGAACTCAAAATACTATACACACACACACACACACACACATATGTGCGCACGCGTGCGCATATGTATTAAAGTTCGATCTCTCCTAATCCTTTTGTATTTTTTTCATAGTTTCAGAATTAATATTATTATTTACCTATGATTCATTTGTATATATTCATGTCTTAGCATCTCTCCATGACTTTCCTTTTTTATTAGTTTTACTTATTTTATTCAATTCTAATTTATTTTTCTATAAAGTTTGAACTCCAAGCAAAATTTTCTTTATCTGATCAAAAATAAAATGATTTTTTGCTTTGTTTTTTTCTTTCATTGTAGTTTCTCTTTAATCTAGGACACCATAAAAACTTAAAATCATATCACAACTTCATTTGCACAATTCAATCATTAGAAATGGTGGTAGGATATAATGATAAGCTTTAAATTTTATGTATTATTTAACACTTTTTCCCACTCAATTCATTATTATTTTTGCTTACTTCATGTATATTTAATTTTTTTTGAAATTTACATATCAGGTCTTCACTTTTCATTGTAATTTCATTTTTTATCTCGAAATGTTAGAGCGTAAAATATTTTAGAAACATAAGGTACAAGTTACTTAGAGTTTACTTACTTCTTCCTTTTCCCCACGGTTAAGTAAGTATTATTTTGTATAATATATTTTTATTTATTGTTTTTTATAAATTAAGTTCAAACCATGGGTTTTTTTCGATTTTTATTTAATTATTTATGCACTTCTTACATTTCCCCATAGAATCAAATGATATTCACCTTTCTGTCCTATTCAGTTCACTATTTTTTCTTATTCTTTTTATAATCCAATTTTTTATATTTCATATCTATAAACAATTGCTTCAAATGAAAATATTCCTTCATTATAGATTACATACCTTCATTATGTATGAGAATCATATAAGAATATTTATCCATGTTTGTAAAATGCCAATACAAATATGGACCGATGACAGTTATACGTCATATCATATATGAAGTGGTAAAAATCCATAGTGTGGTATTAGGGTGAGATGATTAAACATACTAGACTAATATATTAGTATGTTATAGTTTAAGATTAAAGATCTAGTAACATATTTTAATCAAGCCCATAGGTAGACTAGTATATAGTAAAAAGTTGGTATCCTACTTTACTAACATGATTTCATATATATTTTAACTATTTACCATATTTCACCTTTTTAACCATAAGAATGAATTATTGCAGATAATTTAAAATTGGGATACAGAAGAAAATACATCAACTTCATAAAGTGTCAAATTTGAAAGATCTCTCTTTATATTCAAGTAGTAAATAAAAACCTTTATAGAGAAAACATTTAATCTAAAATTAACAGACAAAGTAGAGTTTTTAAACTGGTATTTGAAGTTCAATAAATGGAATGTTGAGAGTAATTTATATAGCATAACATGCTGTATATACTTGTGTTAACGAACTGGATTTTTCTATAATGGTTCATTAAATCTAAGACACGATGTTCAAATTATATTTTGTCTTCTTTTTTAATGTTATTCTATTTTTCATTCCATGTTTATTTCATTCTACTCATTATGGTGTAATATGGGTTTTTTCTAAACGAATTTTGGCTAGAAACAGGTATGTTTTAGGTAATGTTAATCAGAACAAATTTAATGTAAAGAATATGTTCTACCTAAGTGTATCGATTTTAATATCTATTTCACGTTAATATCTATCTCTTGTTGCATTCTTATAGCAATAAAAGTGCTATCGTGATTATTTTATCAATTTATATATTTTGGAAATATTATTACAATCATCATAAAAAAAATTCAAATTACGTAACATTAGCATGTTGCATTCATAAAATACATCTACAATTTATCATATATATTAAAGTTGAATCTCACTCTAGATTTTTCCAATTCTCATAACTTTAGAACTTAAATACCGTGCTTTACTTGATTTAGTGTACTCTCGAGAATGTTACAAGTTTGAATCCCATAAAATATGCTTCTATCTAATGTATATTGGAATAACTTCACTTTCCTTGATTCACTTTGTTCCCAAACTTCCAAATCTAAATCATGGCAAATTCTATTTTAACCTGAGTATTTACCTAGTAGCCCCCCAAAAATTAAAAAAGTCTGTAAACCCAAAAAATAACTTAGTAACCCCCTACCATTTCCAGAACTACCCTTCCCATCACGCAAAACATCAAAAATTGATTTTTTTTTTCTTCTTCACTGATTTAGAAACTTAGTAGTGAAAAATTGAGTTTTTTCTTAGTAAAGTCTGTAAACCCAAAAAATAACATAGTAGTGAAAAATTAAATTTTTTATTAACTGATTTAGAAACTTAATTCATATTTTCTTCAGAACTACAATTAAAAAAGTCTGTAAATCCAAAAAAATAAATTAGTAGTGAAAAACTCAATATTTTCTTCACTAATTTAGAAACTAGGTTTTTGAAGAAGTGGTGATTTAAACAGTAAGAAACTGACATAAGAAGATAATAGAATTGAAAAGAAAGAAAGTACGTAAATTTCTAAGTGTATTTTAGTCTTTAGAATTTTATTTATTTTAGGGGGCCTACTAAGTAATTATGTGTTGAAATAGAATTTGCCTTGAATCATATTTACCTCATTTTACTTAAATTAATTTGGAAGCATTTAATTCACTTGAAAACATTTATTTTTTAACACTAAATTTCTTTTTACCTAGAAATTTCAAACAAAGCCTAAGCTCCCTTTTTTTTGAAATGATACTTTATATATAATACATCGTTGTGACAACATATCATATGTCAATAAACGTTCGAATCACGCTACGCGAGTTTCAAACTTGTGACGTTTCGCACAAAAATCGAATCACTTAACCACTATGACAATGGTGCTTGTCCCTAAGCTCCCTTTTATGATCCTATATTTTGTAGCTATTTCAATATAAGCGTGGTCTTTGTTTGAAATTCATTATAGCAAATTACAAATATTTATGATAATAATAGTAAGAATTAGTTTTTTTTTAAATTTAAAAAGAGTAGTACTTAATTAAAGAAAAGCATAATAACCAAGATATAGATACACACAATAGAATCGTATACACACAAATTTGCATGTGCGCGTGTGCATGCACTCACACGTGTATATAGATTGAGTCCCAATTTTTAAATAAACCAAAAAGATTATGTAATACGTAAGATATAAAATAGGCTGCCTTAGTTTTTTCAAATTCAACCACATTTAATTCAAGGTAGTTATTTTAAATAATTAAGCATGATCTATGTTTGAATTTAATGATTCTAGGTAAATTAGTATAAAAACTAATGAATAATAATCAAAACATATTGATTATTAATTCTAGATATCAACTTGGCTTGCTGCAATAACTCTCGTTCTAACCTTTTTTCCTCATACGCTGTTAAAGAAAATAAAAGATATAAATTCAACCACCATCGTCATTTTTTTGTTGTATAAGGTATAAGATATAATATATAAAATGCATCCACTCAAATAATCCTATGAACTTTAATTTCATTCAAAATTATCAAATATTGAAAAGCACAATGTTGAATGAACTAATATAATTCTATATACTGTATGAATTTATATTTGGCATAGTTTATTTCTCTTACAATTTAATAAGAAAATCCAAACTTTTTAACAATCCAAGAAAATATAAGCTTTACATTTTTCTAAATAAATGGTTAATACGAAGGTAACTCAAATTTTATGAATTTCTTCGTCTCTCAATAGAATAATTTATGTTTCGGTCTTTCTTTTTTTATTTCCACTAACCTCTTACTTTTTCCCATCTCCATTCTTCTAATTCATTTTTTCTTTAATACCTATTTTTTTAAATGAAAGATAAATTGAATATAAATATCCTAAGTAAAATCACTATTTTTTTTATAGAGTAAGTATTGATCTATCATCACACTATTCCATAAGAAATAATGGTTCTTCTTTTATCATCACTACCATTGAAAATTGTATTTTCTCTTGACATTTTATACTGACAACTCCCTTTTAGAATTTGGTTGCATCTCAACTTATTAATATTTTAATCTCATTTAATGTTATATTTTTAATTGGAAGTCATAGTATGTAATTACTAATTCTTTTTTGTTTCTTTTGGAATCAACATTACAAAATATCACATTGATTAATTAATTTTTTTAATTAATTTTTTTATCATACCATGTGCGAAGCACTGGTTTGCACTAGTTACATATATAGTTCAATATTTACCTTTTTATATCCACTTCTCTCATTCATTCTTATTCCAAATACTAAACTCCCCTTAATTCTAGCAATTTTGTTAGTTTTCTCCCTCGGTAATATTTTAATTTAGGATCAATTTTATACTTGATTCGCAGTATTAATCTCAAGCATTCAACATTTAATGGATGAGTAACTTATTAACCAAACCTTTTGACTTCCCTTCTTTTAATTCTTTACATTTACCAAGCATAATTATAAAGAACATAGGTAAAACACAACCATTCATCATTTCTAAAAAATTATGGTTTTTCATCTTGAATGTCCTTTACGTCCCCTTTAGTTTTGTGGTTGGATATTTCAAAATTGAAGGGTATACTTTTGAATCTTATTTCTACTAAATCTGTCGCTTATTCAACAATATGTTTCCCTTTTCTTTCTCCTCAATTTTGAAAGTATTTTATTGACTTTTCCTTTGCTTCACATTGTAGTTAAATATGCAGAGTTCAATTTAAATTCTCATTTTCTTCATTCGTGATTATATATTACACAATTAATGGTCTAATATTTTTTTACCAAATAGATACTATATTTTATACGACTTTGATTTTCTGTATAAGCGGTTGGATTTTAGTTTTTTCTGTTAACTTAAATGTTGTTGCATTAGTCTGTAATTATTATAAAGAACATGTTATTATTTCATGCTTAAAATTGTCATGTTAAAATTACATTAGACTATAGTATCATAGTATTTATCATATTTCCTACTTTGCTAAAAAGAAATTGATTTCTTGATAAAAAGCTAGGTTAATATTGTAGTTTGCATTATTTCGTGAATTAAAGAGAATATTATGTTGTCTTTCCCTATTCATATTTGCTAATGTTCTACACTTTAAGTCAGAGTATTAATTTCTAAGCAATGGATGAGTGACTTCTTAGCTAGTTCTTTTAACTTCGCTTCTTTTAATTGTTCACATCTACTAAGCATGAGTATAAAGACCATGGGTAAACATAACCATTGATCATCTCTAGAAATTATGGTTTTTAATCTCCAATTTTATTTGCTTCACCTTTAATTTTTTTCATTGGATATTTTAGAAGTGAAGTGTATATTTTTGAATCTCAATCTGCTATATCTATCACTTGTTCAATAGTATGTTTCCCTTTTCTTTTTCCTTAATCTTTAGAAGTGTTTTATTGTTTTTTCCTTTGATTTATATTGTACTTATATATTTGGAGTTTTTTTAATTCTCATTTTTGTTTCATTCGTATTGTATATTACAATGGTTAATGGTCTAATATTTCTTTACCAAATAGATGCTGCATTTTATATAATTTTGATTTCCTATATAAGTGGTTGGATTTTAATGGCTTATGTTAACTCAAATGTTATGCATTGGTTTTGAATTATTCCAAAGCATAGGTTATTCATTTCATGTTTAAAATGGCAAGTTACAGTTTTATTAGACTATAGTATGTACTAAATCATAGTATTTTATCATACTTCCTACTTTGTTGTAAATTAATTGATTTCTTGATAGAAAGTTAGGTTAATACTGTACTTTTGCATTATTTCATGAACTAAAGAGAATTTTATGCAGTTTTTCTCTATTCCTATTTGCTAATATTCGGTTTCTTAGAAAGTTATGTTGTGCTTCCATTGTATTTGAGTATGACTAAACATTCAACATATTATTTAAAAAACATTATATTTTGAATTGTGCATGTTTAGTCAATGAAAATTGATTCATTATATATTTACCATTATGAAAAATGGTATGTTATTGTTTGTATATTGATAATATATAATAGAGTATTAAGACAATGACCTATGATTGAAATATTATATTACAAGAGTGATTATATATGTCTTTTGAGTACAACAACCAAGAACAATAATAAGATGTTTAACATGTATTGGAATTAAATTATTCCATGATTTCAAATTTGGTAATTGAATCTGCTACGATCATTATCAACAGCAAAGGTATACAGTATGTTGGCATAACTATGATCTCATATTTAAGTAATGTGGAAAGTATGAAGATAAACCAATTCCGAAAGCATACAATGCCGCCCCTCATCAATAAAGAATAATAGGCAATGTCGTAGGTCATCAATTAACATCCAAAAGAGTAACCGCACAGCTTGTCTTTCACCACAAATTGGTTCTCCTTAAAAATTGTAACCACACGGCATCGCCTGATAGGCGATTGTATTTGTAAGACAGGGCATTGTACTCTTTAAACAACTTTTCAAGTTTCTTATTCAGTCGATTCTCCATATTCATGCTCTTTTCATAAAGAGTCGCTTTAATAGTATTTGTCCTTTTTCCTTAACCAAAATAGTAAGCTTATCAATTAAGAGTTGAACAGATAGTCTTAAATATCTAAAATAAAGAACCATATACCTGTGAGGCCAGAACTTGAGTATAAGTTTTCTCCTTCGGCTCACGGATGGAGAGAGTGCTGTCTTTTGAAGTAGTATCTTAATTTGAAGTATCTTAGGGAATAGGAAATTAATGATAGCCTGCATCTTAAGCAGATGAATCTAAGTTAGGATCTTCTGATTCATCTCTCCCATCTTTTGGTCCTCTAGGACCAGTTCCATCACTATCGTCGTAGTCGTCGTCTCCTTCTCCATCGGATTCTGTTTCTTCATCGATTGGAGGATCACCAAAGGTTAGCCACTTTTCGATGTCGACCTTTTCTTCGGCAGGAAACTCTTCCTTAAGAGCCTTCTTATCTTTCTTTAGTTTAAGACTAAACTTTTTTTAAAATTTTCATTTCATTCTGGAAGGAATGGAAATTCTAAGTCTGGGAACTTTTGGATGTTATGGCATATGCCACAAACAAGGCTTCTTCATAACATTTCTCAATAGTTTTAGGAAGAGCATCATTGAGGAAAGAGATGACTTTTTTGGCATCACTAACAATATGATTCGAGTACGCTGCTAGGTTTCCATTGTAACTTGTCCTCCAAGAATTGGTTCTTATTAAATAGCTCAGCTTTTTCTACATTGGCACTCTCAAGATACGCTTTTAACATTTTTACTTCCTTCTTAATTAGCTTGACTTTCTCCTTATTGACCTTATCAAGGTTTGCTTTCAATGCCTCCACCTCCTTTTCTAGCAATCGTTTAGCATTTTTCTCCTCATTGAGCGAGGAGATAAGTTTTTCTTAGTAACAACTTCATCTCTTGTTGACACTATCAATTACGCTGTGATTAAGCAAAGAGATCTAACATGTTCTTTTCCACCTGGAATGCATAATAAATTTAAGTCAATAATAGAGCTAAAAATTGACCAAATGAAAGGAACTACGTAGTAATAAAAGACGCTTAATAATAATGGAAAGATAATCATTAGAATGAGTTAAGGGTTGCGATGACCAAAGAGAAGTAATAGAGGAAGAATATATAACCCATCGAATAAGGTCATCAAAACTGGCCATAGGAGACTGGAACTAGGCCTCTAAAGAAAGAGTTTCTACCAGGGAAGGCGACAACATAAGATGAGCATACATGCGAATAAGAGCTGTCGGAGAAGTAGGTAGAGAAATCTTGAGGATGGAATCTGGAGAGTTAGTTACTTCAATAGATTTCTGAACTTTATGCCCAAGAGATTCCCGACTGGCAACCTCAAGGCTCAAGTCAATGGTCACATGTTCCTTCTCAGCTATAATAGTTGGAGTAAATTCACCCATAAGCTTATGCCTTTTATTTTAGGAAGAAGATGGAATATTAGCAGTAACCTCGTTGTTCGCTTCTTTTTCAAATGCTTCAATTGCTTTGGCAATAGTGTCCTTAATGGAAGTAGGTTTGCTCAATGGAGATGAGGCGGGAATTTCATCTTTACTTTTTATCTTATTGGAGCACCATCACACCTGTCTCTTTACAATGACAATAAGAGAAGATGGTCCAAAAATAAAGAAAATAAGTCAATAAAACAACGATATCGGGAATTCCAAACTATTTATATTAAAAAATTACCAATGGGCTTAAGTTAAACTAGAGAAGAAGTAGAGAAAGCATTATGGTTATTGATGACTAACACCCGTTTTCCTTGGGCATTTCCTCTCATCATTAGGGGTTCCCCAAGTATTATATAATGATCTAGAATTAGTGGGTAGTGAAGAAGATTAACTTCTATCAGAAGTATGAGCCGACCATTCATGCTCTTATATGCCAGAATCAGGATTTGACAATTTCGCTATCAGAAGATCTTAACTGCTTAGAAGTTGAATCTAAAGGAAAACATCCATTGTAAGAAAAATAAAAAATATAACATAAGTAACAGGGAACAGAAACTTACCTATAATAGAGAAAGTTACTCTAATCCTAGAATAACATCTGACATAGAAAAATTGATTTTTTCATACCTTGGTTTTATTAACGATACTGGCGATTAAGCTTTTCGAAAGGGGACAAATGCGACATAGTGGGTTATCCTACTATTCATCTCTCTTGGTAGGGCTAGCTATGCTGTTAAGAATTTTAGCATTGAGGGAGGGAAGCTTGGCTTCCCTAGCAAGAACTTCCAAATGGATCAAGTAGGTGTTTGAATTTGAAGTTAATTGAATTAAAGCAATGTCTGCGAGCTCCAAGAATCTTAAAAGAAAATCAGGGAAAGTAGATATCCCGAGTGCCATATATATATATATATATTGGGATGAAGGTGAAAATCCTTTCAAGGATTGTCACTTTGGCCAAAATGACCGACATGAATATCTTCTATACATGTTATTCCAAATTGCTTAGGAATGGAATGCTCTTCTTCCTGAGTAGTAATATACAACGGATTAATAAGGTGATCTTCTTTCTTAGTAGATGAAGAAACTTTTGGACCCTTACTAGTCTTCATAATTCCTTTCTAGGCAGTGATCTTGCCTTCCGTTTATCAGCTAGGTTATAGTATTCCAAATTAGAAAAGTGATAATTATAATGCTCATGATATAAAATGGGATATTATATTTTTTAACAAGGAGTGGCTAATTGATTGCCTAAATTATGGCACCAAAATTTGGAAAGTCTATAGTCCCACATAATATTATAACAAACCAATGAAAAATGCATAGTCAATGTCGTACTTATGGAAAACTTAAAACCCTTAAGTCGATTAAGAGTGCGCAAAAAAAATGTTAGACTCGTGGTAAGAAAGTAAGCCTATGTGTATTTACAAGAAACTTAAAGTAAGAATTATCATAAGAGTAACCAAAGTGTTATGTTGCATTACTAAATCTATGTCAAATGAATGAATTAAAAGCCGAATGTCATATTAGTTATGTTATAATTACAATGTAATGTCATAGCTATGGTTAATGCCTAAATGATAAAATAGACGACATCGATGAGTAATGTTGACATAAGCCTATAATATATATTTTTATATGTGACCCATGAAATTATTACAATGACTATGTCGTAAAATAACAATGTCATATAAGGTCCACCAAAGAATGTTGGAAATGATTACCAGAGAAGGATAATAACTTACAGTAAGGTTATCATGTATGATAGTCCCATAAATCAACATCGAATATAAAGCAGCAGTGCTTTTAATTAATGTAGAATTCGTGTTTGTTACAAACATGGTTAGTGATCGACACAAACATTCTCATAAGAACGGCTCTTATATTTCCAAATAGGTCGTCGCACCTCTTTTCATTTATTGATGACATGAATTTTTACGCTTTAAGTTTTCTAAGCTCCGAAATAGATTATTAGAACAATATTTAAAGAGAAAACTCAATTGATACCAATCATGAGAGTGGTATAGACTCTCTGGTTTATTAATAAAACATGAGAGTAAGGTATCAATGTCAAAATAAAATAGGGTAAGTTAGCCAATATCAAATATCCTAGTAAGGTCGTAAGGCATCAATATTGTTATAGAGCAAGGCGATATCAGGTTTTGGGTATAATATCCCTTTTACTATTAAACTAGAAAAGTTTGGGTTTTCAAATCAATGTTGCCCGACTTTAATTATTCAAATAAATCATTTAAGCAACATAGAAATTCTTTGCTAACTCAATCTAAAAGCATAATTGATCATTAATCTAAATGATAATATGAATACCAACATCAAAATAATGGAACTAAACCTAAATGTCAATTTGAAATCGATAAACCCAACGAAACCTCAAAACCCTAATAATGATTTTGATATAAAACTACTTAATTCAAGTTAACTGATGCATATAGAATTAACAATCGAACCTTAATAATGGTTTGGATGTCTGAAATTTAAGATTTTAATGATTTTAAGAATTTAGGAATTTCTTTTGCTTGAGATTGAAATGAATGTAAAAGATGAAGAAGGAGAAGATATGACAATTTATTGTGAAAAAAAGACATACAACTACCATTTGACTAATTTTAAATGCACGGATGGATTTGCAAAGAATACCAATAGGCAGAAAAAAGCCAATGCTGAAGGCATTGAATAGAAAAGTCAATGCTTCCTTTATACTGAGGGATGCAAATGTTACTACCATTATTAATCCGGGATGTATACGACATGTCGACAAAGTCATGATCTCACATTCAAGCAATGTCGAAAGTATGAAAATAAACCAATACTCAAAGCATACAATGCCGCCCCTCATTAATAAAGAATAATAGGTAATGTCGTAGATCATCAATGGAGCCAGCAATATCGAATATCATCAATGTCACATATCGCTTAAAAAGTTGATTGAATGATGCCGTGCCAAAGAAATTGGAAACAATGACGCATGCTAGTAAGAGAATGACAATATTGGAAAGCTCTATGCCAACAGCCATCAATGTTATAACGACATGATATAGCATTAATGTCGCATCTCATCAATGTCGCAGTTCTTCCATGTAGCCGGAAGAATCAATGTTGCTCCATATTAAAATCGCAACTTATTAATGCCGCTTCACCAATGATGTCGTCTCCTATCAAGATGCTCATCACCAATGCTATTCCTTATTAATGTCGCTTATCATCAGTGCTAGCTATTATCAATGCCACATGTTATCAACGTCGTTGCCGTCAATGCCGCCTATTTTTATTGTTGTATGTTATCAATGCCAATAATTTCCAATGTCGCCACTTATCAATATCTCCACTTATTAGTGTCACCACTTATTGATGTCACGCCATAGTAATGCCTTACTTCATCAACCTTCAAATGATGCCGCATATCCTTAATACAATATTGATATCGGATGTCATCAATGAAGGCTATCAAGAAGAGATGGATGCTAAGTGCCAAAGATCACCATTGTGCAAGTTGATGCTGAAGTTCATCATTAACCATGGCATGGTGTCAGCTGCCATCAATGTGGTTAATGCCGGAGGTCAAACATGCTGCATGGACGCATGACATCCATGCCGCATCCCTCAACCATTATAAATACGGATTAAGGGACATGAAGAAGGGGGATCTTTTCTCAACTTATTACATTTTAAGCTTTATAACCCTAAATTGATTTGGGGATTATTTTTGTCGATTGTAGCACTCAAACTTCGTATACATAAGACTATGTACATTCAACTATTTCCTAGGATATGAACAAAGATTTTATGACTAAGTGACTTATTTTGAATTCCAAAGCACTTGTGATTTTTATCATAGATTGCTTCGAATTCTAAAACAGGCATAGACTCAGTCATTATTTGATCAACGGTGGGATACGCGACATAAGTTTGGGCATAGCTTCGACATGAACAATTATGATAACATTATGGACTTGACCATACTAAGCCTACTTAAGCCTTTTCTCAACCAATTGCCACTTTTTGCCAACACTTGTTGAGGACCGTAAGGGTGATCCAAGCCTTTACTTAACCAAATTCCTCTTCCTCTGCTCTTTTTGGGTGTTAGCAAAGAAATTCATTAACAGAATAAAAATATGATTTTTAGGAAGATACACACACAAACATTTGCCTTTAACTATTATATTACTTGTAATTAATAGTAATTACATTTGCCTTTAATTAATTATCATATTAATCGTAATTGATGGAAATTATGTTTCACTTCAATTATCATATTAGATTTAGTTAATTAACTTAATTAACTTCATAACATATTTAGTTTGAATTAAAATTTAAAATAGTAAATATCTTATTTAATTTCACCTTCAGTTGTATATGCCAAAAAATAAATATTTATTTTTAAGTTGAACCTATTTTTACACTTATTAGTATACAAATTCTAACATCAGTAACAATATACAAATTTAACTTTAATTACCTTTAATTGTATATCTATTTACTTCCTTAAATTATCTTTTCACATATTGATTTTGATATAATATTTATAAACTTAAATTGTACACATTTGATTTATAAGTAAGATTGACAACTTGATGAGATTATAAATAATCTTGAGTTCCAGTTTTAAGGTAATGGTATGTTTGGCTTTTAAAATGCATTAAGTTTCTAAAATTCTTGCTTCTCGGTTTATCTAATTTGTAAACTATAATAAATACGCTAATTTTCTTTAAAATAATTAAATATATACTATAAGATATGTGTAATTTAGTTGATTCAATCTTTTTCTATAAAGTGAATTGACTTGCTCCTACCATATTCCATATATTTAACAAAGTTAACCATTACAGTTATAAATATAAGGTGTAAAGCTATTATTTGTTAGTTTAAACCTTTACATATTTGTTTTTTAGTTGAATATTTGTTTGATAAATGATTTTAGGCTATACTTCAAAGAGAAATGAACATTCTCTTATTATTTTGTCTTTAATATTAAAGTATTAATTATAATTGAATTCTAATCATGATGGAAACTAATTGTTTTAACTACAATTAAATAGAATTGATTCAAGAATCAATGTTTAATTAACTATCTAATTTTGATTTCTATAAATATACATTAAATTCACATTATTACTAGTTTGAATTTAGGATTAAATTAATAAATATCATTATCTTAATTTACTTTACTTTCTCAATTTTGCATGATATTAAGTATAAACTAAATTGACATGATGTCAGGCCTTATCTTTATAACCTAAGTCATGTAGGTTCTGAAAGATTTTTTACCAATTGGGTCATCAAAGGTTTTCAATAATTATTTTTAAACTTAATAAGATGTTTCTTTCTTAAAATGCACCATTGATAAATACAATGGTCCTTAAAATATTAGAAAATATGCGTACTTTACAAAAAGTTATAATTTTGTTAAAGGATATGCATAACTCAGTTAATTAGACTTTTATAACATATCTTTATTGTTGATAAATAACATAGGGCGATGCACTTCAAAAATTATGCTATAAAAATTTTATATATAAATTTAACAAATGCGTTCTTACTATAGAGCAATAGTAAAGTAGTATTCACCATCCATTCTTAATAAATTTTCTTCACATTCATACTTTTAGTACAAAAATAAAAAATGAGAGAATATTTATATAAATTTCTTCTATAAATAAACAAAATATTGTTAAAGTAATTTTTTAATTCTTTTAAAGGCAACATTACACTTTTGATAATTATTTATGCTTGAAATGAAATATTAGATATCCTATATAATATATATATATATATATATATGATAAACATGATTATAAATTTTGTCTTATATGCAAAACGAAAAGACTGGGCTATAAATACTACCTTATACCGACATTTAGGTGTACAAATACAAAATCTTACAAGTAGACATATTGATGTTGAATTGGTACTCTATGCAAATTTCACGTCCACTGTCCAAATGTATCTCCTAAGGGAACTCGTCATCAACATTTGAAACCACGATACCATGTGGAGTATAGATTCTAACGAGGGTTAATTACATGAAAAATAAAGGTGAATGTAATGAATTAATAAATAAGAGTCAAATTTAAATCAAAAATACATTTGAATGTAGAGTTTAGGCAGAGAGTTATGTCAGTTTGTAAAAAGGAAGTGGTATGACAAAAAAATTTCATTCAACTAATTATTTCAAGGAATTTGCAAGAAAATAAAAAAATTAATGGTTGTAAGTGATATTGAAGTTTTAGCTTTTCATTTTATTAGAAAAGGAATATTTTATGAGTAAGCCATAGTTTTCATGGATTTTGATTCATAATAAAACGAACTAACTTTGGCTGCTTTATTAATTTTTTAAATTATTTCACCACATGCCACTAACACTTTCATTTTAACGTTTGTTCCTTCTGTGCATATGTAGATGTGTATGTTACAGAATACTTTTTTCTACTCTAAGATATAGCCATCTACAATTAATTTATTCTAATAATAATAACAGTATCTTTTTATTAGTTTGCTTTGTAGATTATGTTTCTTTACTCGTTTGATCCAAAAAAAATTCTAATCAATTGTCATGTAAAGTTCTTTTATGTGTATATCCATAAAGTTTTTTTAATAGTGATATTAGTTATCTTTGACTTATGCTTATATCTTATTATCTTAGATGTTAGGTTTGCATGAATATTTGAAGTAAAGAGTAAAATTATTTGGTTATTCCAATAATTTGTCTAAACAATACATATATTAAGTATAATTATCATGTCCTATTACGTTATATCTATTAGAAAATATGATGCTTTAATATTTTTATAATATTTTTCTCAAATTTATTTAGTATTGTGCAATGTCAAAAAGTTGATGTAAATGTTAAAATTTTATTTAATTGAACTAAACTTAAAAATTATTCCACTTGAGCACAAGTTTTCTATTCCATAATTTGGAACACTATGGCCAAACTAAACAAGTGCATATTTAAATTTTTATGTTAAACATAGGATAAACCTAAGTTGAACATTGGCTCTTATATTAGAAAATTAATAGATAGGAACGCTTAGTAATGTAATGTTACCAAGTGAGGAATAATTGATTATTGATGTTATATGTTATATAAAACCATAATGTTCTATAAATATTAATTATAACTTGTGTGCTTCATGATCACTTAATTAGACTTAGCAACTGACTTCTGTCAATAATACATAAGAAAAATCTTTTTCGTATATTACAATCCATAAACTTATTATTTCACCTTTATATAATAAAAAAATCTATAAAATATACAGTTAAGTAAATTATACATTGAACCCTATGCACGTAGCACGTGTTCGTACTAGTCTACTAAATGTTTGAATGTAGGGTTAAGTAATAACTGGCATGGATTTATTGAACGAGGATAGGCATACCTGATATTTGGTTATTTGATTGCTTTAAAGAAATTTTAGGAAAATAATGAAGATATTTAACGTACATAATTAGAATGTAGATATTAATTTTATTTATTTATCTTTGAGAAAACCTTACTTTCACTTCGATATTATTTTTTACATATGAAGGTGCCTATTTTTGAAAATACTTTGCTATGCTTTGTTGCATAGCCAACTATTATAATTTATTGAAATAATAATAGTAGTAGAAAAATACAGTTGAATAGTTTTTATCGTTGATTGAATAGTAGTAGTAAAATGCATTTGAATAATTTATTTTTATGCTTTGTTGTGTAGCCATCTATTATAATTTATTGTAGTAGTAGTAGTAGTAGTAGTAGTAGTAGTAGTAGTAGTAGTAGTAGTAGTAGTAGTAGTAGTAGTAGTAGTAGTAGTAGTAGTAGTAAAATACATTTGAATAGCCATCTATTATAATTTATTGTTCTAATTCTTATCTTTAATGCAATATCATCCAAGATATTTCTATGTTTATGTGTGTGTATGGATTTTGTTTTATGTTGATATTAATTACTTTGAATTATGCTTATTGTTGGTTAGTTCAATTTTATGATTGCATGAATATTTGAATAGCCTAACTCTAAGAAAAACAAGAACAAGTCATTCGTTCAACCCCATAAATCCAAATTGACAATTTGCTCATTGAGGTCCGCTATAAAATTGGCATTGGGTCTTGGCCTAGGACTCTACTATCCAATAAGGGAGCCGCTGGTATAGCTTACTCTCAAGAATTTAGCAAAAAAAATTTATGTTACCCCGCCTTTTGGTCAAGACCAGGATATCAAAAAATTGACTAAAAAGGATGGATATTAGGATTGGAGGTCTATTGGAAACAAGGCTATGATCGATACCGTCAAAATTGGACCAAGCTCCAATCAAGATAGGATCGATCAGGAATGATAAATAAGGCTCGGTAAGGCTACACTTCGAATTTCAGGTCAAACGGAATTCATATGCTCAAGTTATGGATGGATCAATATTTATGGGAAACTAGTTTATATCGATCAAGATGGACATGGTTGTATACCTCTGATAAATACATCCATATCGATACTTTCGTATCGATCACGATGGATATGGATAACACATACATGTTTTATGCATTTGGTTTGGATCGATTACAATTCGCATCGATAGATTTCATATAAATCAAATGATGCGGCTTCAGATCGATACGAGAGAAAGGATAGAGTATGGATCGATACGAAGGATAGCCGCATTAGATGGATTTAGAGGCGCGTTTCATATCGATCATGTTCATATCGATCGATGCAAAAGAAGTGGTCAAGATGGAGCGTAAAACATGGATCACTGCGTAAGACTCGGATCCATGCGTAAGCTATGGATACGTAATTGATGGATATGTAATTGATGGATATGGAACATGATGGATATAGAATACGATGGATATGAAACTCTTCATGGATATGAAATCACTAGCCTACATTTGCAATGGTAAACTTGGATCAATCATCTCTCAAAAACTACATACTGGGATTTCATGAAATTTAAAGAGCAAGGGTTTTGCACTATCATCTTTCACCATGATCGATCGTAGCTCAATTGGGGTGATTCTTGATCGATACGAAATCGATGTGGATCGATCAAGGATCGGTCCCAAACCACTCCAGATTGGTTATATGGGCTCACCTACCCATGAGAAAGGATATTCCGAGATTCAAGACAGATATTTCCAGCTCCACGCCTATAAATAGCACCTCTATTGCAACTAAAAGGGGATCTTCTCCTTCTTCTTTTTAGGCGAAACTCTGTCATTTTGGTTATTGATATTCGAAGGATTGTAAATGTAATCAGAGTATAAAAGGAAATAAAAGGATCAATTCAAAGTGGACGTAGGTCGAAGATAGCCGAACCACTATAAATCTTATGTCTTCTCTTACTTTCTTTCATATATTTTTTATTTCTTCATTTTACACTCTACATCATCTGGATCTGAGATCTATGACTGGATACTAAGAATTTGTGTGTAAACACTGGTGCTTTCATTACATTCGGGGTTTAGAACCATTTTTGGCACAAACACTTTGGTGCTTTCACTGAGAAGACTAGCACTCGCTATATCGAATTTGAAGTTCGGACTTGGAAAGCTAAAGGATCAGATCTAGGAGGAACCATGGTTAGGCAATTAGGTAGGAGGACATTACCAGAAAGGAGCCATCAAGAGGGAAGTCATGAAGCTTCCTCACAAGGGATAAGATGCATCTATGATGGATTCCATGCAGAAGCGATTGCTAAAACGGCAGGAGGAGATGATATAGAATCTTCTCAGACAGTTTAGACAGGCTATGGCAGCAGGAGCTATAGGACGTCAGATCCACGAAGTTGGACCAGAAGGTCTCAACAGGCTATCAGATGGAGCAGTTCAGCAGGAGGCAGCCCTCTTCAACACACACCTATCAATCTGGATAGATCTGGACTCGGGGGCACACCCCTGTGTAATGCTGGACCAATTCATGGAAGAATGCTAGGTGACGCTGCACAGCCCAGTGCCAACAGGAATATAGGAGTGCATGACGAGGTGTACATGCCATAATTCCCTCAAAGGCTTAGAGGGCAGTTAGCAAATGAAGACCGAGGGCAACCCTTGGTCGACAACACTGGATTGGCCAAAATTTATTAGTTCTTGAGATGATGGATTTGATGACAACAACCTTAGGACTTGTTATAAAATAAGTACTAATATTATTGTCAAGATATATATGTATATGTTGGACATATATATATATATATACACACACACATATGCAGGTACTAGAATGAAGACTGTATAGCATAAAGATTCAAGACTGAGTATAGAGATTCAAGACTGATGAAATAGGAATTGAAGAAATAAAGTCGGAAGACTCATGGGCATCAAGAGTTTAAGATATCAAGATAAGTAATAAAGTCTAGATTTATGTTAAAACTTCATAATAGCACTAAAATCTTTATTCGGATTTTAATTGTGGAATGGAATCCACCTGCTTCCATTAATAGTGGGATGGAACCCACGACCTCTTTAGTGGGATGGAACCCACAACATTCTCTAGTGGAATGGAATCCATGAAATTCTCAAAATGATTTATTTTTTCAAAACTATCTTTTTACAGTCATCTCTATGAATTAAACTATTTTAGCGTTAATTCAAAAACTATTTTTAATCGTATTAATTTCAAAATCACCTCTTGTTCTTTAAACCATCTCTTGAATTTAATATTTTAGCTTTAAAGAAATCTATATTTAGTTTTAAATCTTTCTTTTATATTATAGATTATATATTTTTAAGTTTATTTTTTAAATCTCTTTTATAAGTTTAAACTATATTCAAAATGGTTTACAAAGATTAGAAATTGTTTTGGCAAGTTTTAGAATAGAAATCATTTTAAAGAAAAGTTAACTTTCAAAATTCACATAGGCATGTCGACATCCCTCATCACCCCATATCGACATGGTTGCCATAGCATTTAAAATTCAAATTGTCAAAAGAAGTGTCTATTCGTTATAACCTTTCACGAATGGACATGACCATTGTTCTCCTATAAATAACAGTTGTTTTCAATGAATATTAAGTTAGTTTTTCTTCATTTCTTCACTCCTTCTTCTCCACTTAAATATTCTCTTATATTTCAAATGCTTTAACAAAACTCTACCAAAATTCTAAGTGAATCAAACTCGATTTTCTCTAGTTTGATTCTCTGCCACTCTCTCTCAAAGATCTCAGTGCAATTCGGATTTATAGAATCATTTTAATCAAAGAAGTGTATCGAGTCTCTCTATCTATCAAATTGGTATTGGAAACGGTGTGATTGTGCCCCGTAAATTAACTGGGTGTGATTGTAGCCCGTAAATCAATTAGGTGATCTTGTAGCCTAATTAAATCAAGAGAGTTTACCGTGGACTCGGAGACAGAAGGGTGTATCTCATGGCCTTGAAATCGAGGTTGTAATATCGACATTATATTTGAAAAGAAATCTGCATAAGAAATTATGTGGGACTGGATGTAGGGTGACTCTGAACCAATATAAAATTCTGATGTGTTCTTTCCTTTACTGCTTTTTATTTACTATTTGCGTTTGCATTCGATTCTGTGTTTGTGAAATTGCATCTGTATGTGTTTAATTTGAAAAGATTTCAATAATGTCATAAAATCCAATAAACACTATTCATCCCCCCTCCAGTGTTAATTATGCCTTAAGATCCGTAAATCGCATTTTCTATATTTGGTATCAGAGCACTGGTTTTCAGAATTTTCATAATCTGATTTTTGAAAAGTTTTCAAATGGCTGACAACACTGGTAATGTCAACACTATCACTAGTTCATTTGTAGAAGATCGGTTTAATGCTAGACCACCACCTTTTAATGGCAGTAACTATGCATATTGGGCATGTAGGATGAAAATCTATTTACAAGCAATAGGATTAGACACTTGGAATATCACACAAACTGAGTACATTGAACCCACAACTAATTTTGCACAAAGAACGGTTGAGCAAAAGACTGTTGCACAAAACAATTCCAAAGCCATGAATATTCTTTTCTGTTCACTTGATAGGAATGAGTTTACTAGAGTGTTTGTCTGTAAGTCTGCATATGATATCTGGAAAACCTTGCAACTTACTCATGAAGGAACAAACAAAGTTAAACAAACCAAAATATCTATCTTGACCAATCAGTTTCAATTATTCAAGATGAATCTAAATGAGTCCATATCAGACATGTACAGTAGGTTTCAAGACATTGTGCACTCATTAATTGCATTAGGAAAGAACTTTTCTGAAGAAGATCAAGTCAGAAAAAATCTAAATTCACCCACTCCAGAATAGGATCAGAAGACTCTAGTAATTGAAGAGGCCAATGATATCAGTACTTTGAAAATTGAAGAATTGATTGGGAATTTGATGTCGCTTGAAGTACAAATGCAAGAAAGAAGAGAAAGCAAAGCCTCAAAAAAGAAGTCAATAGCGTTCAATGTAATAACATATGGTTTAGGCTTAAACAGTGATGACAATGAAGAAATAGCCATGATGACAATGAATTTTAAAAAGTTTTTGAAATACAGAAAGATGAATAACAACAAGAGAAATGATCACAAGAATTCAGAAAATAATAATGAGACTCACAACAACGTCAGATGCTACAATTGTGATGAGCCAGGTCGCTTAAAAAGATATTATCCACATCTAGATAAGCAGAAATGTAACGACCCGCCACTCATACCGCAAAATGACGCATCATTAATAAGAAAGAAAGGGATAAAAAACAGAAAAGATAGAGAAGAAAGAAGGGAAAACACATCAGAATCTCAACAGCGGAACGAATAAATTATATTAATAACATAAGTATCACATAGTGTACATCATCTATCAGAGTTACACAGATTATACATTACAGACTAGACAGTTATAAACACCTGTTTAGTTACAACTCAATACAACATCAACAAATAACTCAGAGATACCAATCACAGCGGAACACTATAAATATCTACAACGTTGAAGCCTCCTGCTCCATTGCTCCTCCACAATTCGTCAAAGCTAACCTGAATCCCTTGGCTACTCGTAAAAATTTGAGTACCCAAGAGTTTAGGAAAAACAGAAATAAACTCTGTGTCGGACATGGATCTGGTGTGAATAACAGGTTAAGGTTGCTTAACTTTGAAAAACCTTTGAAAGAAAGGTAACACGTAAGACTTCCCACACATAAAAATGGAAAAGTTTTTACCTTATGCTAACCAAAACATTTGATAGGAAATCTGGTGATATTATAATAGGGTCTAGGGTTTTCAAGTAAAATACGGAAATAGCTGGAATGCTTACATCTCACGTTCCAACATAGTTGGGCACAACTAAAACGTACGACACTTATTAGAGTTTGGATTCCATACAATGGCAGGGCTACTGGGGTACCGCTCGTCACAGTACGTGACCTAGATCAACGTACCAAGGATCCACCCTAAATCCCCAGCAACACAAGACCGGAACCATCCCTTACTGGACAGTCCCGAACAATACAACCCCGTAGTTGGTGCGCATTCCAACTGCCCACACAGCCGAATAAAAAGGGACTTCTAGACAGGGGAAAATCTCGTCCTACTTGGGCATGACCCACTTAGCCCTGCTGCATCTCCCATGTTTTAGCCATTCCCGGTTGATGAGGCTTGAGGCTACGAATACCTTTATAGAACACATCTATCTTAGAATGCTCATCGTCCACCTGACGATGTTCTCAAAGCATTCAATCCATACAAGTTCGTTCCGGGTTCGAACGAAACCGAATGCATTATCTCGTTACACTCATTTTGTAATCACCCTCAGAGTTAACGATGATAACCCTTGCACTTTGAATCTTCATCTTCACTAGAGATTCACAGCCTATCGTTGATTTGGATCGATGTGGTTTTCGGATATCCAAATCTGGAAACCCGAGCCCGGTCTCATCGAAATCCAAAGCGTATCTTTTAAGGCCAAGTTGTTTTAAAGTTTAAAACAATTCAATTCTATTATCTATATACACACAGATGGATAATTCACATCATCACAACAGATAATCCATATTATCATTATCAAAAGATAATCCAAATTATAATCAAAAATAGGTAATCCATATTATCATCATAATGCAATCCAAAGCATCCATATCACACAGCATTACTTATCTCATATCTGAGATCTCAAACCATTCAAAGGAATCAATTATTATTCATCCATACATAAGCAATGATTTACTTAATCACATCATTTATAATTAATTTAAAATAAATTAAATTAATTACTTCCATCTCTAGTTAATTTAAGGTGAATTAAATTAATTACTACATCAATATAAATCTTGCTTACACATCCATTAATTAATTATCTACCTTAATTAATCACCCTTGATTAATTATTCTTTAATTACATTCAAGTAATTATCCTTTAATTAATTTCACAAATTAATTACTCTTAACCAAAAACAGTAATTAACCTTTAATTACTTCATTAATTTAATTAACTATAATCAATTACATTAATCCTTAATTAATTACATTAATTAATTACCTTTAATCACTTATTATTGATTAATCAATCCTTAATTACATCATTATATTAATTAATGATCCTTAATTACATTTAATTAATTATCTTATTCAAATTAATTACATTAAGTAATTAATCTCAATTAAACCATAATTATTAATCACCACATTCTGTAATTAACTACCCTTAATTACTTCATCAAATTAATTACTCCTTAATTAATTTCTTTAACTATTCCCTTGGTTAATTATAAAGTAATTTAATCCAAATTACTTCCATTCTTAAATCATTTTCATTAATTACATCCAGTAATTATCAGTTAATTACTTCACTGAGTAATTTCAATCCATTAATTACATTAAGTAATTATTTATCAAGCATCCAATGTTTAACTTAATTAATTAACTTAAATAAATTACATTTAAACTTAATTAATTATATTAAGTAATTAATTCCTTAATTACTTTCACTAAGTAATTATACTTAAACAATTTCACAAATAATTATATTTAATTAATTAATCTAATTAATTATTAAAATTAATCACATTAATTAATTATTAAATAATCTCAAGTTAATGACCTTCATTATCCATTAAAAATTCTTTAATTACTTTTTTTAAGTAAGCAAACTTACATTAATCATTATTAATTTCTAATTAATTAATCTTTAATAACCAATTAATTAACCTTTAATTATTTCATTAATTAAGTGTTAACTATAACTTAATTAATTCATAATTACTTGATTAATTAATCTCTAATTATTAATTAATATTCTAATTAATAATCCTTAATTACAAATTAATTATTACTTAATTAATTAATCTTAACTAATTAATTTAAACCTTTAATTACTTACTTAATTAATCCAAGACATTAATTAATTTAAATAAATTACTTATCCATTTCAATTAACTTAATAAATTAATGAATCCAAATCATTAAATTCTATTTAACTTTAAGATAAAACATTTCTTACTTAAACAAAGCATTTAAACAATTTGCTTTAAATTTACTTTCAAATTTCATTTTAAATTTAAAGATTTAAAATGAATACAAATTATCTTTAACAAAGTTTAAAACACATTTCTAAAACCTTTTCATTTCACAAGTTAAAGAAATACTCATTTAATAAAGAAGTTTAAAAGAATTTAAATCCAAATACATTTTTAAATTCAAATCAATTTAAATTACACTTTAAACATTCAAAATTGTTTAAATCATTTTAAATTTAAAAACTTTCCTTCATTTCAAAACTGGAATATATATTTAAATTTGAATCCAGATTAATCTTTTGATTTTCAAAACTCTACTTACATTTTAAAACTTTATTTTTTAAAATTCAAACTACTTAAACATTTTTAAAGTAGTTTAACAATTCAAATTTTAAAAAGCTTTATTTTATTTTTAAATCTGAGATGAAAAATAAATTTGAACTCTAGATTTAAACTTAGGTTTAAACTTTGTTTTAAATCATTGCTTTACAATTTAAATTTCAGTTTAAAAATTTAAAACTGAAACAGGTTTGGACCATGTCACCAAAACATAACCCGAGCCAATGCAGTTTTGCTTCAAGTCAAAAATAAAAAGGTCCGAGTTTAACACTCGAATTTCTCAAGAAAACTCGAGTAACTTTTCCTCTGCTAACAAAAAAAAACTTCACCAGAGAATGAAGTGCACCGTGCACATGCACGGTGACTTTAATCACCTCCGATGGCTTTCCCTCATCGGCGACCAACTCCACATCTGAACACGATCAACAGATCATCCTTCCAAAGCTTGAAATTGAATTCGAGTTCAAAACCCCCAAACCTGGAAACAAGCTGAACAAAAGCACCAAAACCTGTCATCGCCTCGACCAAGAAACTCCGACCACCAGGAACTCTGTAACTCCGGCCATGCCCTCATCTACGACCAAGCATCCATCTCTCAAAACCTCGTTGAACTCGATCACTCCTACAGGCCTGCCGACCAAATCAACTAGCCTAGTTCAAAACTAGGGTTACAGGTTTCAAAAATCAACCACCATCACCACAAAGCTCTGATCAACATTTTGGCATTTCCCCCTACCCTCTGATCATCAAACTACCACCAGATAGAACCCCTTCCTCCCAGACCACATAGATCATTAGAAAACCCCATATTTCCATATCCAGTTCATCCCAGAACTGCACACTCATCCCATCATTAAAAATTATGATTTTAGCTCCAAAAATCATGTTTTAGGATAAGAATATAGTTTACATTCTTGAATTTATAAATTAAGATGTTTGAATTTTTACTTAGATTAAGTTTGCTCAGTTTTTTCTTGATTCCCAGCGATATTTCCAATTTATTTTAACTTAAATAAATTTTAAACTAAATTTTGTGATGGAACACACAAGTTTCATTTGAAACTTAAGTTTTAAACGGAGACTAAACGAAGAGGTTTTGAATTTAAATCAAAACCAGAACTTAAATCTAGGAACAGAGAAGTCACAGATATTCAAGTGCATACATCACACAGCAGGAACTCAACAATATACCTACACAAACATACTTATAAATATGCACAATTGCAATATTTATCACAGCAACAATATGCAACCATAATTTTACTTTAAGTTTTTAAAACGTAAAGTTACTCATCATTTTTTAGATGAAGACAGAGCATCCCCCTTTTTGTTTTGAAAAGCTTCTTGAAAACTTTTAGAACTGCAATGCTTCTTGATTAAAACTTGTTTTGCTTTTGTTTAGAAACTGAGTTGCTTGCTGAAAACTTAGTTGCTGGAGCTTTAAAACTTATTTTTAAATAAGAACTACATGCATGCTGGCTGCTTTGATTTCCAGATTGAAATGAAAATGCAGGCTTCATAGATTTGCTTGCATGTTTGAAATAGTTACAGGCTTGAAACAGATTTTTAGTTTTTAGAAGATTGATTACATATTTTTGTTGTTGAGAATAGTCTGAGTTTCAGATGTTTGATTACTGATTGAATATGGTTACAGAATTTAGTTTTGAAGAGTTGTTTTCAGATTTGCTTTGCATTTTGGATTTAGAAAAAGAATAAGAATGAAAGAAGATTTGTTTATCTAAAAACTGAAATACTTATAAATAAAAATAAAAGAAGAAACTAAATTAAATTTGACACTTGTCCTATATAACAACATTTGTCATTTTGATAAACTTAACAATTTACACATGTCTTTTAAGGTTAATTAGTTATAACTAAATGTTAATTAGTATTTAGTTAATATGTTAAATGTTAATGAAAGATGGTGTTTAAGTAATTAGTTAATAAGTATTTATATATGTATAAATAATTTTAAAAGAAATGAAACAATTATATATATAAATAAAAGTTTATACAAATATTTTAAACTCCAAAATAATTTAAGTGTCTATACTTTGAATTTCAAAACTCTAAATTCAAATTCAAATCAAATTCTGAAATTCAATTTTGAAATGAAGTTATATAAATACATATATAACTACACAATTCAATTTTGAAAAATAAACTATTTTTATTAAAATCTATTTGTTAAAAACAATACATTATTATATTTTGAAAATAACAAATTTGATAACTTTAAATAATTTATAAAAGAAATTGTTTCTTCATTAATAAATTACTTATTTTATCAAACTATTTTTAAAAAGAAAACAAAACAAACCTTATTGTTAATTTTATTTAAATTTAAACTTATGTTAAAATCAATTTAAATAATTTATCTTAACAATTTAAAACCATATAGTTATTTATTAAATAGCTTTTGAAAAGCTTATATTAGATAAAAACAAATTTCCAATTTACCAAAAATAGTAGAATTAGAAAATAAAATTTATTTATTTATTAAATTTAAAACAAGGCTTATCTATTTACAATATATACATATTCTATATAAAATTATAAATAGAAAACAATTTATTAGCTTTTAAAAGATAAAATCTATCAATTAAATATTTATTTAATTGGATTATTAAATCAATTCAAATTTATTAACAAAAATTATCAAATCAATTTAAATTTTAATACAGATTATTAAATTGATATTGCCAAAAATTTCGGGATATCACATTCCTCCCCCCTTAAAAGAATTTCGTCCCCGAAATTTAAAACAAAGGTAATTTAATAATCTCATTAAAGATTTTATTTTAAAACACAAGCATATATTATCATATGCTAATAACCATAGCAACCAATTCATCCAGTCAAACAAATCTAACTATCCAGACAAAATTCTGGATACAGTTTCCTCGAGTTTTCCAGGTATAAATACCGGGATACTCGCTCTAAAGAATCCAAACAATCAATATTACTAAGCTACTGAGCTCCTACTTATCTAGATCTGAAAAACTAGACAGGATATCAGACTACAGATGAGTCTAACTCAACAACCAAACCTTCCCGAACAGCTGGTTCCACAACCAGAGATGGATCATACACGTACTCCCTCAGAGATACGTGAAACACATCGAATCCCAGTCTTCCAAACTGGCAATTCAATCCTGAAGACCAAACACTTATCCTTACAAGAACACAGAAAAGATCTAAAACACCTCGGAGCTAGCTTCCCAGCCTTACCAACTCTAATATCTCCTTTGATCAAAGAAAACCTTATCCAAAATCAAATTCTCGACTCCAGAATCCAAATTCCTCCGTCTCTTATCCATAAAATTCTTCGGACGATTCTAGGCTGCTTACATCCTTCCTGATCAGCTCAACCCTGGTTGATTCCTTTAGAATCAAACTAGACCAAAAACAACCTAACCCAATGATCTCCTCAAGATCAAGAACACCAACTCTACTCCTCAAACAACAGAAGACTGAACTTACTTCCTCTTATTCGGAAAAGATAAAACTGATGCTCTCCCAAATTCGCTTCCGCTGCACAACTCTGCTCTGGAGTAAGAATGCTGATGAAGAACATGAGCACAAACTGGACAACACATCCCAGAAATATGGTTCAACAGATCCGTAAAGGAAACTCAGAAATACCTCCAAATCCTGAGCTGCTTCACCAAATCCTATCTCTAGGAACCATCCTTCTTCTAGCTGAACCACCGGTACCACTCTTGGAATCTAATCGATAAGAAAACTAAACCTCCAGATGCGGACAAACCTCTGATAACTCTGGAGAACTCTCAAACTATCGCAAGTCACTTTTGCGATCAATCCAGACTAATTCCAAAGAATAATGCTCTCTCTTTACCAATCAGAATAGCTTATACTTATCTAGCCAATCCATCGAAGAAAATGGAACCACTCTGCTGCTTCTAAACTCCACCTCTAGAAAAATTACTCAGCCAGAAAACTTCCTGCCAACACAGAACACTTCTAGTTGTACCACTGACACAGACGCCAAAAACTTCCTAATCCAAAGCCCACCGAGAAACTCAGACCTCATACCAAACAGAAACGCTCTGCTGAACTCAGCCACAACACCGAAGCAGACACACTACCCTAAACTTGTTCCAAAGAAAACATCTTCGGAGACAATCCATAGTCACTGCATCTCATCACGCAGCTACTACTTCCTGAGGTATCGAGATACCATCACTCACTTCTGCCAAACCAACAAATCCAAACTCAACTTTTCCAAACTTCAAAGATGAACTCCGAACCTTAATAGGTTTCCTACATAGATCGATGAAATCTTTACACCACTGCACAACTTACTCGAGACTATATTAGGTCTACAGTCTCGACAGACACACTTCCAACCTCAACACTCAAACTCCAACGAATGGTAGTAGTCGTGTTACACAAACCACTACCTTATCTACCTTTATATCTTATATTGGATAACCCGAACAGGTAACCCAACAGATAGGTAAAAATAATATAAATGTGTATATATATATATATATATATATATATTAAAAACACAAATACGCTCTCTCAAGAAAGTAAACACTCCAAAGCCTAGGTATTCACTCAACCTAACGCTCTGATACCACTGTAACGACCCGCCACTCATACCGCAGAATGACGCATCATTAATAAGAAAGAAAGGGATAGAAAACAGAAAAGATAGAGAAGAAAGAAGGGAAAACACATCAGAATCTCAACAGCGGAACGAATAAATTATATTAATAACATAAGTATTACATAGTATACATCATCTATCAGAGTTACACAGATTATACATTACATACTAGACAGTTATAAACACCTGTCCAGTTATAACTCAATGCAACATCAACAAATAACTCAGAGATACCAATCACAGTGGAACACTATAAATATCTACAACGTTGAAGCCTCCTACTCCATTGCTCCTCCACAATTCGTCAAAGCTAACCTGAATCCCTTGGCTACTCGTAAAAATTTTGAGTACCCAAGAGTTTAGGAAAAACAAAAATAAACTCCGGGTCGGACATGGGTCTGGTGTGAGTAACAGGTTAAGGTTGCTTAACTTTGAAAAACCTTTGAAAGAAAGGTATCACGTAAGACTTCCCACACATAAAAATGGAAAAGTTTTTACCTTACGCTAACAAAACATTTGATAGGAAATCTGGTGATATTATAATAGGGTCTAGGGTTTACAAGTAAAATATAGAAATAGCTGGAATGTTTACATCTTACATTCCAACATAGTTGGGCATAACTAAAACGTACGGCACTTATTGGAGTTTGGATTCCATATAATGGCAGGGCTACTGGAGTACCGCCCATCACAGTACGTGGCCTAGATCAACGTACCGAGGATCCACCTTAAATCCCCTGTAACACAAGACCGGAACCATCCCTTACTGGAGAGTCTCGAACAAAACAACCCCGCAGTTGGTGCGCATTCCAACCACCCACACAGCCGAATAAAAAGGGACTTCTAGACAGGGGAAAATCTCGTCATACTTGGGCATGACCCACTTAGCCCTTCTGCATCTCCCATGTTTTAGCCATTACCGGTTGATGAGGCTTGAGGCTATGATTACCTTTATAGAACACATCTATCTTAGAATGCTCATCGTCTACCTGACGATGTTCTGAAAGCAATCAGTCCATACAACTTCGTTCCGGGTTCGAACAAAACCGAAGGCATTATCTCGTTACACTCATTTTGGAATCACCCTCAGAGTTAACGACGATAACCCTTGCACTCTGAATCTTCATCTTCACTTGAGATTCACGACCTATCGTTAATTTGGATCGATGTGGTTTTCGAATATCCAAATCTGGAAACTCGATCCCGGTCTCATCGAAATCCAAAGCGTATCTTTTAAGGCCAAGTTATTTTAAAGTTTAAAACAATACAATTCTATTATCTATATACACACAGATCGATAATTCACACCATCACAATAGATAATCATCATTATCATCACAACAGATAATCCATATTATCATTATCAAAAGATAATCCATATTATCATCAAAAATAGAAAATCCATATTATCATCATAATGCAATCCAAAGCATCCATATCACACAGCATTACTTATCTCATATCTGAGATCTTAAACCATTCAAAGGAATCAATTGTCATTCATCCATACATAAGCAATGATTTACTTAATCACATCGTCTATAATTAATTTAAAATAAATTAAATTAATTACTTCCGCCTCTAACTAATTTAAGGTGAATTAAATTAATCACTACATCAATATAAATCTTGCTTACATATCCATTAATTAATTAATTAATTATCTACCTTAATTAATCACCCTTGATTAATTATTCTTTAATTACATTCAAGTAATTATCCTTTAATTAATTTCACAAATTAATTACTCTTAACCAAAAACATTAATTAACCTTTAATTACTTCATTAATTTAATTAACTATAATTAATTACATTAATCCTTAATTAATTACCTTTAGTCACTTATTATTGATTAATCAATCCTTAATTAATCAATCCTTAATTACATCATTGTATTAATTAATGATCCTTAATTACATTTAATTAATTATCTTATTTAAATTAATTACATTAAGTAATTAATCTCAATTAAACCATAATAATTAATCACATTCTGTAATTAACTACCCTTAATTACTTCATCAAATTAATTACTCCTTAATTAATTTCTTTAACTAATCCCTTGATTAATTATAAAGTAATTTAATCCAAATTACTTCCATTCTTAAATCACTTTCATTAATTACATCCAGTAATTAGCAATTAATTACTTCACTGAGTAATTTCAATCCATTAATTACATTAAGCAATTACTTATCAAGCATCCAGTGTTTAACTTAATTAAACATAATTAATTAACTTAAACAAATTACGTTTAAACTTAATTAATTACATTAAGTAATTAATTCCTTAATTATTTTCATTAAGTAATTATACTTAAACAATTTCACAAATAATTATCTTTAATTAATTAATCTAATTAATTATTAAAATTAATCACATTAATTAATTATTAAATAATCTCAAGTTAATGATCTTCATTATCCATTAAAAATTCTTTAATTACTTTTCTTAAGTAATTAAACTTACATTAATCATTATTAATTTCAAATTAATTAATCTTTAATAACCAATTAATTAACCTTTAATTATTTAATTAATTAAGTGTTAACTATAACTTAATTAATTCATAATTACTTGATTAATTAATCTCTAATTATTAATTAATATTCTAATTAATAATCCTTAATTACAAATTAATCATTACTTAATTAATTAATCTTAACTAATTAATTTAAACCTTTAATTACTTATTTAATTAATCCAAGACATTAATTAATTTAAATAAATTAATTATCCATTTCAATTAACTTAATAAATTAATGAATCCAAATCATTAAATTCTATTTAACTTTAAGATAAAACATTTCTTACTTAAACAAAGCATTTAAACAATTTGCTTTAAATTTACTTTCAAATTTCATTTTAAATTTAAAGATTTAAAATGAATACAAATTATCTTTAACAAAGTTTAAAACACATTTCTAAAACCTTTTCATTTCACAAGTTAAAGAAATACTCATTTAATAAAGAAGTTTAAAAGAATTTAAAACCAAATTCATTTTTAAAAATCAATTTAAATTACACTTTAAACATTCAAAATTGTTTAAATCATTTTAAATTTAAAAACTTTCCTTTATTTCAAAACTAGAATATATATTTAAATTTGAATCCAGATTAATCTTTAGATTTTCAAAACTCTACTTACATTTTAAAACTTCATTTTTTAAAATTCAAACTACTTAAACATTTTTAAAGTAGTTTAACAATTCAAATTTTAAAAAGCTTTATTTTATTTTTAAATCTGAGATGCAAAATAAATGTGAACTCCATATTTAAACTTAGGTTTAAACTTTGTTTTAAATCATTGCTTTACAATTTAAATTTCAGTTTAAAAATTTAAAACTAAAACAGGTTTGGAACCTGTCACCAAAACATAACCCGAGCCAATGCAGTTTTGCTTCGAGTCAAAAATAAAAAAGGTTCGAGTTTAACACTCGAATTTCTCAAGAAAACTCGAGTAACTTTTCCTCTCCTAACAAAAAAAAACTTCACCAGAGAATGTAGTGCACCTGCACATGCACGGTGACTTTAATCACCTCCGACCAACTCCGATGGCCTTCCCTCATCGGCGACCAACTCCACATCCAAACACGATCAACAGATCATCCTTCCAAAGCTCGAAATTGAATTCGAGTTCAAAGCCCCCAAACCTGGAAATAAGATGAACAAAAGCACCAAAACCTGTCATCGCCTCGACCAAGAAACTCCGACCACCAGGAACTCTGTAACTCTGGCCATGCCCTCATCTACGACCAAGCTTCCATCTCTCAAAACCTCGTTGAACTCGATCATTCCTACAGGTCGTACCGACCAAATCAACTAGCCTAGTTGAAAACTAGGGTTACAGGTTTCAAAAATCAACCACCATCACCACAAATCTCTGATCAACATTCTGGCATTTTTCCCCTACCCTCTGATCATCAAACTACCACCAGATAGAACCCCTTCCTCCCAGACCACATAGATCATCAGAAAACCCCATATTTCCATATCCAATTCATCCCAGAACTGCACACTCATCCCATCATTAAAAATTATGATTTTACCTTCAAAAATCATGTTTTAGGATAAGATTACAGTTTTCATTCTTGAATTTATTAATTACGATGTTTGAATTTTTACTTAGACTAAGTTTGCTCAGTTTTTTCTTGATTCCCAAAGATATTTCCAATTTATTTTAACTTAAATAAATTTTAAACTAAATTTTGTGATGGAACACACAAGTTTCATTTGAAACTTAAGTTTTAAACGGAGACTAAACCAAGAGGTTTTAAGTTTAAATCAAAACCAAAACTTAAATCTGGGAACAGAGAAGTCACAGATATTCAAATGCATACATCATACAGCAGGAACTCAACAATATACCTACACAAACATACTTATAAATATACACAATTGCAATATTTATCACAGCAATAACTTACAACCATAATTTTACTTTAAATCTTTTAAAAATAAAGTTACTCACCATTTTGTAGATGAAGACAGACCATCCCCCTTTTTGTTTTCAAAAGCTTCTTGAAAACTTTTAGAACTGGAATGCTTCTTGATTAAAACTTGTTTTTCTTTTGTTTAGAAACTGAGTTGCTTGCTGAAAACTTAGTTGCTGGAGCTTTAAAACTTATTTTTAAATAAGAACTACATGCATGCTGGCTACTTCGATTTCCAGATTGAAATGAAAATGCAGGCTTCATAGATTTGCTTGCATGTTTGAAATAGTTACAGGCTTGAAACTGATTTTTAGTTTTTAGAAGATTGATTACAGATTTTTGTTGTTGAGAATAGTTTGAGTTTTAGATGTTTGATTACTGATTAAAGATGGTTACAGAATTTAGTTTTGAAGAGTTGTTTTTAGATTTGCTTTGCATTTTGGATTTAGAAAAAGAATAAGAATGAAAGAAGATTTGTTTATATAAAAACTGAAATACTTATAAATAAAAATTAAAGAATAAACTAAATTAAATTTGACACTTGTCCTATATAACAACATTTGTCATTTTGATAAACTTAACAATTTACACATGTCATTTAAGGTTAATTAGTTATAATTAAATGTTAATTAGTATTTAGTTAATATGTTAAATGTTAATGAAAGATGGTGTTTAAGTAATTAGTTAATAAGTATTTATATATGTATAAATAATTTTAAAAGAAATGAAACAATTATATATATAAATAAAAGTTTATGCAAATATTATAAAATCCAAAACAATTTAAGTATCTATACTTTGAATTTCAAAACTCTAAATTCAAATCAAATTCAAAAATTCAATTTTGAAATCAAGTTATATATATACATATATAACTACACAATTCAATTTTGAAAAACAAACTATTTTTATTAAAATCTATTTGTTGAAAACAATACATTATTATATTTTGAAAATAACAAATTTGATAACTTTAAATAATTTATAAAAGAAATTGTTTCTTTATTTACAAATTACTTATTTTATCAAACTATTTTTAAAAAGAAAACAAAACAAACCTTATTGTTAATTTTATTTAAATTTAAACTTATGCTAAAATCAATTTAAACAATTTAAAACCATATAGTTATTTATTAAATAGCTTTTGAAAAGCTTATATTAAATAAATAAAAAATCCAATTTACCAAAAATAGTAGAATTAGAAAGTAAGATTTATTTTATTTATTAAATTAAAACAAGGCTTATCTATTTACAATATATACATATTCTACATACATTATAAATAGAAAACAATTTATTAGCTTTTAAAAGATAAAATCTATCAATTAAATATTTATTTAATTATTTACTAAATCAATTCAAATTTATTAACAAAAATTATCAAATCAATTTAAATTTTAATACAGATTATTAAATTGATATTGCCAAAAATTCCGGGGTATCACAAGAAATTTCCTCCAAGTAATGATTTGTCTAAGAAAAGAAAGAGAGCATATACTTCTACACTAGATAATTCAGACTCATCCTCTAGCGATGAAGATCAAGAGACAGAAAATTCAAACATGTGCATCATAGCTATTTATGAATCTGACGACCTCGGAAATATGGATCTAAAAATAGGTACACATTTAAATTATATTGATTAAAATTGCTTGTTTGAATGTTTAATGTTTACATGTCTTGAAATTGCTTGTTGTTTGAATTTAAAATTTTTGTGAATTTAAAATATTAATATTAAAGTGTTATTATATTTAATATTGTTTTAGATAAAATATAAATTAGATTATAGGATATATAGATATTAAATAAAATAGAAAAAATAAGTCATATGAATTAAAAGACCCATGTCGACATGACCCTACCCTCCATGTCGACATCCCTACCAGAATTTTGAAATTCAAATTTGACTCAAAACTTAGAATTCCCCTCCACCTTTTCACCAACTCCAAAGCTTTAAAAGGTGTCTCCTGACTAAAGAACATGACTCTTAGATATCTATTTATCTTCTTAACTTTATCTTATCTTTTCACTTTCAATTCAAAATTCAAACTCTCTTTCAAATTTTCAAGCTCTCTACTCTCTTCAAAAATGGCTTCCTCAAGCACTCCCTCCAACATAAGACTGTCCAAGGCCATCAAAGAGTTCCTCTTTTTTTTATCCAGAAGCTATCAAGGCTCATATAAGCTATGTAAACTTTGGAAAGGTCCATAGTGGAGAATTTGCTATCTTTAATGATTTTTCTTCCTATGAAATCAATGTTATTTTTGAACAAATCAAATTCTTAGCTTAATTAATAATTCTCAAAATGATTATGTTTGTTATCTGAATCTTGTCAAAATGTTTTATGCAAATTTGAATAGTGATTTTTATGAAGGAAATGAAAGGGAAGTATGGACTAGCGTTAAAGGAATGCATATTGTTTTAAATAGTGAAATTTTGGGTAACATTCTTAGTTGTAAGTTTACCGGAATGGATCTTCCGCATTTTCAAATTGATGAACATGATCGTGAGACATTTCATAACATTTTCGAAGAGGATGATAATTTTGAATTTATAAACCAAAATTTCTGTCCTGAAGCTAGAATTGTAAACCTTCTTTTGCGGCATACCATAACTCCAAGGTCAGGAAATTTCAATCACCCTACTTTAAAAGTTTATAAGGCTCTTTTTGCTATTTTTGGACACTATGACGTTAATTGGGCGCAAGTAATTTTGGATGAACTTCGTCCCAAAAAATTTACTTTAGGAGAAAACATTTTATATCATGGGATTTACCTAACTCATATTTTTAACTATTTTGGTGTTGATTATAAGAGAGAGGGGTTCATTTCTAGAAAAGTGTTTAACCATGCTAATATCTCTCTCATGGAAATTTCGATTATGTTTCAACTATATGAAACACTTGCAGAAAAGGATGAAAGGTTTGCTTAAGAAGAGATGGAAGAAGAAGAGGAGGAGGAGGAAGATGGGGAGGAGATGTAAATTGAAGAAGAAGGAGAGGGGGAGGAAGAAACTTCATTGGAAAGCATTGAATACCCTATCACTCCTAACAATCCATCCAACAAAACACTTCTCAAAAACCAAAAGATTATGGTAGAAAACAACGGATTCTCAAAAGATCCGTTAGTAAAAAGTTGGACAAAATTTCCACCAAAAATAATAAGTTCTTTGGAAAAGTGAGTCGCAAGCTTGGATTATTATCATCTTCGTCATCCTCTAACTAATACTAGTTTCATTTCATATTGTATTAGTTTGTATCTCTCTTTAGTTAATGTTATGTAGCGTTTATGTAATGTTAACAAAATTTATCATTGAAAATCCTTTATTTTCTGTTTATTAGCTCTAAAATATCTCTATAATGCTTGTTATTGTATTATATAAGTTTATATATAAATTAAACAAAGAAAATTGCCAAAATAAACATGGGCGTGTCGACATCCCCCTACCCCCCATGTTGACACGTAACGGCCAGAAAATGGTTTTTGTTTTGAAATTGAAATTGACATAACTACCTCGCGTCTTTTCATTTCAAACGACTTTCTAACTACTTAAACACCCGTTTCTTCCAAAAAAATGCATATTTTCAATTATCCTTATTTTCTATTGAATTTCTTCACATTTTATCAAAAAATGTCCTCTCCTATTCATATTCTAAGTGAGAATTTTGAAGAAACTTTCAAATCTTTCAAGAACATATTTACTTTTATCCTTTGCAATCAACGACACTTAGAATTAAGCCAAATGCAGATGGCAAAAGAACAAGAAAGTCACTTCGATGCCATTCGATGAATGATCTCAGCCCTCAACAAGGAAGAATTCGAACCGAATTCAGAAGAAACTCAGAACATAGATAATAAAAAATGGGATGCTATAAAAGCAAATCCTATCTTTGGTGAAGAAGGATGGGTTGAAGTTTCAAGAAATGTTTGACTTAACATATGTGGTTTGATTCACTTTGATTTGGTTTGAATTGTTTGGTTTGATTTGATTTAATATGGTTTGGATTGATTTGAATATTGTGTGGTGTGGTTTGATAAAAACATGATGTATATAATGATTGATTGTGTTTAAAATTTTCATATCTCTCACATAATCATATTATAATCTGTCTCATTTACATTCTGTTATACTATGTTAGTATACGATGCTGTAATATAAGATTTAAGGGGAGTTATGAAGTGTAGGATTAGTTTTTGTTGATGACAAAGGGGGAGAATTATAAAATAGGTTAGATAGGCTTAGATTAAGGGGGAGTTAGTAGATTAAGGGGAGTTGTTGGAATAAGGGGGAGTCGGAGTAAAATCAATGTCTATGGTGAAGATTTTATAAACAAAGGTTGTCATCGTCAAAAAGTGGGAGATTGTTAGTTATTGAGATGATGGTTTTGATGACAATAACCTTAGGACTTGTTATAAAATATAAATACTAATATTCTTGCCTAGATATATATGTATATGTAGGATGTGTGTGGGTGTGTGCGTGTATGTAGGTACTGAAAATGAAGACTGTATAGTATAAAGATTCAAGACTGAGTATAAAGATTTAAGATTGACGAATTCAAGATTGAAGAAATCAAGACTAAAGACTCATGAATATTAAGAGTTCAAGAGTTCAAGATAAGTAATAGAGTCTAGATTTATGCTAAAACTCATAACAACACTAAAATCTTTATTCGGATTTTAATTGTGGAATGGAATCCACTTTCTCGCTTTAATAGTGGGATGGAACCCATGACCTCTTTAGTGGGAAGGAATCCATGACCTTCTGCAGTAGAATGGAACCCATGAAATTTTCAAAATGATTTATGTTTTCAAAACTATCTTTTTAAAGTCATCTCTGCCAATTTGAATATTTTGATCTTAATTCAAAAACTATTTTCAATCATATTAATTTCAAAATCATCTCTTGTTTTTTAAACTATCTCTTGATTTTAATATTTTAGCTTTAAAGAAATCTATATTTAGTTTTTAATATTACTTTTATATTATTGATTATATATTTTAAGATTACTTTTTAAATCTCTTTTATAAGTTTAAACTATATTCAAACGGTTTACAAAGATTAGAAATTGTTTTGTCAAGTTTTAGAATAGAAATCATTTTAAAGAAAAATTAAGTTTCAAAATTCACATACGCATGTTGACATCTCTCATCCCCCCATGTCGACATGGTAGCCGTAGAATTTAAATTTCAAATTTTCGAAAGAAGTACCTATTCGTTATAACATTTCATGAATTGACATGACCATTGTTCTCCTATAAAATTTCTTTAAAAATTCTTCACCACTCAAATATTCTCTTATATTTCTGCTTTAACAAAACTCTGCCGAAATTATAATAGAATCAAACTCGAGTGTCTCTAGTTTGATTCTCTGCCACTCTCTCTCCAAGATCTCAGTGCTATTTAAAGTTATAGGATCATTTGTAATCAAAGAAGTGTATCAAGTCTCTCTATCTATCAAAGTGGTATTGGAAACGGTGTGATTATGGCTCGTAAATCAATTGGGTGTGATTGTAGCATGTAAATCGATTAGGTGATCTTATAGCCTGTTTAAATCAAGAGAGTTTGCCATGGACTTGGAGACGGGAGGGTGTATCTTGTGACCTTGAAATCGAGGTTGTAATATCGACATTATATTTGAAAAGAAATATGTACAAGAAATTATGTAGGACTGGATGTAGAGTAACTCCGAATCGGTATAAAATTCTGGTGTACTCTTTCCTTTATTGCAATTATTTACTATTTGCATCTGTGTCAGATTCTGTGATTGTCTCTGTGTTTGTGAAATTGCATTTGTATATGTTTAATTTGAATAGATTTCAAAATTCCATAAAATCCATTAAACAATATTCAAACCCCCTCTCTACTGTTAATTCTACCTTAAGATCTGTAATCCGCATTTCTTAAAAATTTATCGGGTGAACTATGCATGGAGGTCTGATAAACAGAGATCTGAAAGGAGTAAATAGGAGCCCATTTACTCGTAACATCAGGATGGCTAGGAATCCACTAGAGCTCAAGCTGTCTACTCTAGAGGTATATAATGGTAGGACGGATCTTATTGATCATTTAATGAGGTATACGAGGCACATGGAAGTGTTGGGGGCATCGAAGGAGGTTATGACCCAATGTTTCCCCTGTACTTGATGAATATAGCTGCTATATGGTTTAGGCAGTTGGAAAATGGATATATTAGGACATGGACATAATTGGTGGATTGTTTTTTGAAGAAATTTTGAGTTCATATCAATAGGTCGAAAAATATGATGACACTGACGTCAGTGAAATAGAGGATGGGAAAGTCGCTCGGGACTTTCTTAAGCCAGTTTAATGCGGAGGTTGTTTCAGTGGATCGGCCAGATTCATCGATGGTTCTAATGGCGGAAGTGTCGGGATTCAGGGACAACTTAGATTTCAAAATATCATTGATACGTGATCCACCAATGGATCCCGGATATTCTTTCATGAGTTTAAAAGATTCCTTCGGCACGAGGATGTAAGTTTGGATATGAAACCAAAGGAAGTAAACATGGTCAAGGTGGAGGACCATTCGATGAAAGCTCGGTTAAGGATAAGGATAAAGGGAAGAGGAAACCGGACGACGATTCTGGCAGGGCAAGGAAGCGCTGGGGAGAACCAGAATTCTCCACTTACATGAGACTGAATGAGACAGTGGAACAGACATACTTGGTACTTGGGATCGCCTTCCTTATCGAAGGCCAATAAGGAGGCAACCCTCGGAACGTGAGAGGGCATCGGGAAGGCACTGTCTTTTTCATGACTAGACGGGTATGATACTAATAGCTATAGTCATCTAAAGGATATAATCAAGGAGCACGTAGGGAGTGGTCAGTTGCAGCAGTATGTCGGGAATCGAAATGCGACGGTGGAACAGTAGCAGCTACCGTCTACCTCAAACGACGGCACGAGACCTAGGGGTGATGGTCGGTTGGTCATCAACTGATCGGGATGGTATGGAATAAGTAGAAAACACTGGGCAGACGGCTAAGTCACTTACTCATGTACAGAGACGGAGATAGCCCCTAAGGATGCTCTGAGATGATGATAAACCATGATGCTCTAGTTTGTGACATCTGCCTTTTTCTTTCTGGTTTGGACATTTGCTTTTTCTGGTTCGGTTTTGGAGTTTGGTTTGGACTATGGGCTTTGTTGATTTTTTGGTTTGGATTTTGATTTGGACGCTTATTTTTTGGTTTGGCTCTTGATTTGGATTTTCGATATGGATTTCTGGTTTTGATTTGATCTAGATTTCGGATTGGATTTTGATTGGATTTTTACCTGGTTTTTGGTAAAAGGTCGACGGGTATTGATTATACATGGCAAGGGATAAGTCGCTTCATCTGAACGCGGCGAATCGACTTATTAGGTCGTCGAGTATGGACTATGCTCGGCAAGGGTCCGAAGATACCATGATCGACTTAGGACTTAAGCCACAGTATTACTCAACGTTCAGGGACACTGAACCAGGATCACCCTCGATCTAGGACTTATGCCGAGGCATTGCTCAATACCGATCCTCGAGTGTGGATTATGCTTGGCAAGAACCCGGGAAGGTTCTGGATCCCGATATTGGCTATGAATAGCTAAGGATTTGGACATGAACCTAGAGTGGTCTCAGATTTGGCTAAGGGCATGAGCGACCTCGAATTTGGATATCGACCCAGAGATGTCATGGATTTGGTTATTGGTTGTTGGATATGGATGGATTTGAACTCGCTTGTCGGGTTCGGATGGATATGGAATTGGCTAAGGATTTGGTTACCGGATTCAGAATCGGATATCGACTCAGAGCAGCCGTAGATTTGGATAAGGATATGGCTATGGCACTTGGATAGAATGGCTTGGTAATGGATTGGATTATGGATCGGGTGATATGGCTATAGATGGAATATGGACTTTGGATGTCGGATTTAAAGCTATTCAAAACATGCCTTCATACTGCAAGGCATGTTTTGGGGGGGCAAATGTCACCACGCTTTTTGGTCATATCCGGGATATCAACAAATTAACTAAAAATGATGGATATCAAGATTGGAGGTCAATTGGAAATAAGGCTATGATATATAGTGTCAAAATTGGACCAAGCTCCAATCAAGGTGAGATCGATTGGGAATGGTAAACAAGGCTCGATAAGGCTACACTTTGAATTTCAAGTCAAACGGATTTCATATGCTCAAGTTATGGATAGATCAATATTCATGGAAATCCAGTTCGTATCGATACTTTCGTATCGATCAATGTAGGATCTAAATTAACCCTAGAGGGGGGGGGTGAATAGGGTTATAGCAAATTTTCTTGATTTAAACACAAAGATAAACTGCAGAAATAAATATACTGAAAAATAAATCACACACAAGATTTACCCAGCTTCGGCAACCCCTGCCTACTGCTGCATTCCCAGATTTCTATTAGAATTAAACAGTATCACGCTTACAAACACTTTAACAGACTTGCAAACCCTGCTACCGCCTATAGAGTTTTGCAAACTCGCAACCCCTGCTTACTGAACTAACTCTAAATAGACAATCAGACACAACCTAAAACCTAGGTGGTGATTTACCTAAACTCTTTGATTCGTAGAATAAAAAACAATAATTAAGAACAAAATAAAATAGCCCTAAACTAATTAACAATATTAATATAAGTTTATAATCAAACAAAACCCCCTTTTGTTTTTTAACACCGGCCCACTTCCTTATTTCACCCGATCCTCTTTTTGTCTTCGTTCGTGAGAAATAATGGCGGCTTCGTTCTGATTAGGGCTTCGTTCCCTTTTGATCCAGTTAGGGCTTCGGCTCTTTGTTGCAATTAGGGCTTCGGTTTCTTCAATTGATCTGTGATTGTTTGCCCTAGCTTGCTTGCAGTTGCTCGATCGAGTTTTGATGCTTTTGAATTCGGTATGTGCTGTCTCCTTTTGCTTTTCTAAATTGATACTTGAACTCGATCGAATTTTAAATGCCGATGATGATTAGGGTTTTAATAGGATTTGATTTCCTATTTTTGCGTTCGTATATTCGTGTTTGAATTTTTCATTGAATCATTTCGGCCACTTGATGATGCTTGAATGAATGAGATTGATTCTGACTACTTCAAATCGTATATTGATGGTCACGGCTTTGATCATATGACTTGTTCGATTCCTTGATTCATATGGCAGAGACTTTCTACTTTTTCTTGAATTTGACTTTTTCAAAGAAGTATCTGTCTTCGTGACTTGCCATTTCCATTGTGTTCACTGGTCAATTACTGCTTTACTGATTTCTCTGTATTCGATACTTGATATGTTTGACTGCCACTGGCTTTGACTTGGTTATCCCTTCGAATTTCTTTTGGCTTCACTGTGACATTTGCTCTTGCTCTGATACAGATGCTACACTTGTTCATTTATTCGACATTGTTTGCTTTGACATTTAACCATACTGTTACTTGTGATATATTCTCGAGTTGCACACTGCTTGTTAACTACTGCTTCAACTTGTTACTTCTGGAGTTGTTGTAGTCTTTGTTGTCTGCACTTGTACTTGATATTGCAGTTTCTGGCCTTGTATCATGATGCAGTCTTCATTCGTGTTTGTTACTGTCCTATATATGATGTATGAACTGCTGTGTTGATCACTGATGCATTTGAAGCTGGTCTTGTTGTCGTTGCTATGCAGTTGCTATGCCTTGTAGCTTGCCACTGACTTGTGTTCCATCTATTTGCACTTGATCATTGCTTTGAGTTTCACTGCCTTCTGTCCATGTTGGTACTGGCTGCATCACTGTAGTTTGCTACTGTATCATTGAGTAGCTGTCGTATTATTCATCTTATGTTTGAACATAACATTCATTTTGTTGTTTCACTTGTGTACTGCCTTCACTGTCCACTTGAACTGTTTCACTATGGTTTCATGCCTTGTAATTGTATTTGAGTCAGTGCTTCACCATATCACTTTTTGATTGATGCTGCATCACTTGTAGCTTTATGTATTCATGTGCTTGTCTGCATTCACTCTGGCTTGTGTTATGATTGCTGTGGAGTTGCATTGATCTCTGTAGTACTTTATGTTGACATTTTCTTTGACGCTGTTTTGTTGGGCTGTGTCTTCATTGATGTGTCACTGCATACATGTGTACTTGATTCTTTGATGTTGTAACCTCTGGTATGCTGCATATTGTCACTGTATTGGTTCGAGTCAGTTTGCATGGTCACTTATGCAGTTTGGTCTTGCTGTTTGTCGAGTTGCATTTGTGTTACCATATTGATGCCTCTGTTTGCTATGGCTCTGACCATCTGATTGTTGTATTGCATGTTGCTGTTTCATTTCATGCATGTTGAACTGATTTTGCTTGGTGGTCTTGTACTTGTATACTGCTGGTTTGATTTGCTACTTGATGTAGTTTGTTTTGTTTGCATATGCTTAATGGTGTCACTTTACTTGCATTGCTGTACACTTTTGGTCATTGTTGTAGTTGTATCTATGTACACTACTGCCTTATTACAGTGGTCTGACTTGAACTTGATGACTTGAACTTGCATTGAGTTTTGTACACTGTTTTTGACTTGTGACCTGCCCTGTGTTGAATCCAGTTTTTCAAAAAACTCGGGTTTGACCTTGTGCTCGATTCGAGATTTTCAATGTTATTGCACGTGAGTTGAACCCGGCTTTTCATTTGGGTTTGACCTGTGCTCACATGTCCCTGTAAATCGATCAAGTGTATATATCGGTGTGCACGGCCTTGTGGCATATACAGTAATACACTGTGTATGTCACAAGTTGTTCGTGTATGATGAATTCAAATTTAAATGATGACGAACAACCCAAATAACTGAGGCAAATATTATTTTCAAAAACCATATTTTATTTTTGAATTGCAAAAATATTTCTTTTTCAATTTTACTGCGTTAGTTTATATTTTTGCAGATTGCTCAGATGCTGGATTCTAACTGGAATGCAGTTGAAGATAAATACGAGTGTGAGTGATATGTAGTGAGGTGACCTGTAAACGTGAAATGTCATGTATAATAGTCAAAATTGTATATGTATAGTGAGAGCTTGAAATTGTACTATCAAAGTTGTAATAAATATTTGTTTGAATAAATTTCTGTTTGAATTCAAAATCTGTTTAACTTGTTCTGTTTGAATTCAAATTCGAATTCTGTGTAATTTATTTTTATTCAACAGATATTTATCTAACCAAATACATACTATTCAAAATATTGTTTGAATAAAATTTCTGTTTGAATTCAAAATCTGTTTAACTTGTTTTGTTTGAATTCAAATTCAAATTCTGTGTAATTTAATTTTATTCAACAAATATTTATTTAAACTATGAAAAACAAAATAGTACATTACCAAATACATTTATATGAATGTATATATGTTTATTATCATCAAACAAAAATCATATAGCGCAAAGCGTATATTCAACAATCTCCCCCTTTTGATGATAACAAACATATATTTAAGATTTTGAATATATTAAATGTATTTGATAATTTCATTTGCTCCCCCTATTTGAATGCTTCCTTTTTATGTGATACTCCCCCTACATATATGGCTCCCCCTACATATATGCATACAAATAAAAATATGTAAATGAGCCTATATGCAAATTGAAGGTTATTTGACCTTTGCTTGATTCTATTTGACAAAATCTTAACTTTTCTCTCCCCCTTTTGTTATCAGCAAAAGAATAACAGTGTTATAAAAATAGGGATGAAGTGATAGACATGAATCAAACATTTAACTCAATTAAATATAAATATCAAATTTCAATAAAACTCAAACAAAAATCATAATTACCCTTGTCAAGCGCATATTCCACTTTCAGAAGTGATGGAGATAGAATCATCAAAAATTCATATAGATATGTCTATTTGTGGTATATTTATTTCTGGAAATTTAAATATCTACTAACCATGCATAACCGTTAGGACTTTTAAATGAGATTAGTAGTATTCCAATTTAATTTTAAAAAAAATGAAATCAAGTATCTTCTAACCACGCATGACCGTGAGGACTTTTAAATGGGATTAGAATCAACTTGTCTATTAAATCAATTATTTTTAATATGCGTTCCATACATGCATAACCGTGAGGACTTTTAAATGAGCATGGAAGCACATAATCAAAAATCCAAGTAATTCACCCATGCATGACCGTGAGGACTTTTAAATGAGAGTGAATACTTTGGATATTTATTTTTAATTGCTGAATATAAGAAATTGAAGCACAAATAATTTCCTTCACCGATTTAAAGATATTGAAGAACAAATGATTTCCTTTGTAAACTACCACAAATTTACATATTAAATATGATCTTGATGAGTGATGTTCGATAGAAAGATGATAGAAATAGAAATGGTCATGGAATTATTATCCAACAAAAAGTTTTTATAACTCTTGTTATGAAATTCTAAAGAAATTTTTAATTATACTTTCTCGAGTTATAATATATGATAAATATCAACACTCATCTCTTTTTCAATCACTATTTATCTTTTCGATAATCAAAGGGAGTCAGATTAGTCAAATTTGTCATTTAAAATCAAATTAAAAATTATAAAATCAATTTTTCAAAAATAATTAAGCTGTAAATATGGTCAAACATGATTTTATTGAGGGGAGTTTTATAAGAAAATTTTCTGCTATTTGAAAATTATTTCAAGTGAAAAATATGCAGACATTTTCTTTGAAAAAAAAAAAACGATGCAGCAAATGAATGTTTCAAAAAATTAATCACGTTACACTAATAATTTTTCTATCAACTATATTACCAGTGTAATCCGCATCTGAATTTAAATTTCACTCAATATTCACTTGTTGAATCAAAACCATGAGATGTGCACCAAAAATTTCAAAACATCATTCTTTTGAATTTTGAATTTAAGCCGTGTTAATACTCAAAACAAATATCATGATGTTAAATTCAGAAACCAGAGGATAAACAATTATTTTCATGAGTAATCAACAGTCAATCAACATCATAATTATTTCAAAAACAATTTCTTAAAATCCTTTTTCTCATGAATTTGAAATCGTGCAAATTTACAAGCAGTGATCAAAATGTCAGAACCAATATATCTACGTGTAGCATGAGTAACCAGCATTTGACCGAACAAATTTATATAAATTAGTTCAAAATTGAAAATCTGATTGGTCATCAATTAAGCACAAATTAATGTCATAAATAAGAACAAGTCAAAAATCATATCAATTAAGTCCAAATCAGTCAACCATCATAATTACTCCAAGTAACTCTATTTAAAGATGGTTAGTCAATATTTTAAAAAGAATCATAGCATCAAAATCATCATCTTTTGTTCATCTCAATATTGGCAGATTTTAATTTAGAGTATGGTGCAGATAATCACATTTAAAAACAATTTCCTGTTTTACCTTTACGATAATTTTTCGTGATTGCCCATTGTGATTCTGTCACCTTTATACTAGGCTAAGGAACTTTGTTTTCTCGCCCGTTGTGTTTCTGGAACAGCCGAAATCCAGAGAACACTGTTGTTGTTCCTTAGCCTGCCACCACACCTACACGATAAAAGATTTGTGTGACCTATTTGTTTTTATAGGTCCATTGTTGTTAGTGGCAGAATATAAAAAATATGTTTTTGGAGACTCAAAACTGTTTATATATGTTCCTTTTGGCACCCAAATTTGTTTGACTTTCAAAGATTTTATATTTGTGCCTTTTGGAACCCAAATTGGTATAGTTTTCACGTGTTTGGGTCTATACCAACAATTATTTCGATTATGTCCAAATTCTCTACAAAACGTGCTCATTAAATTGACTTGATTAAATTTTGTGTTCCTATGACTATGATTTTCAACATGATTTCCAATTATTTCAGATCGAGCAGCACTTTTACCTTTATCATCATCTTGTGATTTTCCAAAACCTAGTCCTTTTCTATTGTTAGCAAAAATTTGATTTCCCAATAGCATGTTGAAAGATTTTTCGCCTCTTGAAAAGTTATTCAAAGATTTCTCAAGATTTTGGACTTTGGTTTTTAATGTTGTATTTTCAGCGACAAGTGAGGTGCATCGATTTATAAAGTCCTTTTTTCTAGTGTCAATGTTTTCTTTAAGACTCAAGTTTTCTTTTTCAAGATTCTCAGAGTTATTCCTAATTTTTGATAGTTCCGAATCTAAAATTTTACATTGGTTACATTCTAGGTTTTGAATATTTTCAAGTTCAGTTTTTAACCTAAAATTTTCACGAGCAAATTCTCTCCTATCAGATTTCAGTTTTTTAATTTTAGATTCAAGAGTATCCACTACCTTAGTAAGATCAGAACACATAAAAACAAGTTCTTTATAAGAAAACTCACCTGCCTCACTAGATTCGTCGGAGGTTGCTTCTGATTTTGCCATGCAACACAAGTTAGCCTCCTCTGGGCTGCTATCCGAAGCTTCCTCTCCTTCTTCATCATCCCAAGTCGCTGCAAATACCTTCTTCACCTTTTTCTTTTCTTTGTTGTTTTTGAGAAGTGGGCATTTTGGTTTGATGTGGCCAGGCTTGTTGCAGTTATAACATGTCAGTTCATTATCGGAATTTTCGGAATCTTTTGACCTATTGCCCTTTGTTTTCTTCTTGCGTGGCTTGAATCTAGACCATCTTCTAAGATTATTGACAGCCATTGCAAGCTCTTCAATTGGATCTTCTTCATCGCTTTCTTCTTTACTTTTTAAGGCAATCGTCTTCTTCTTTGGTTCGGAGTTGTTGCGTTCTTCCTTTGCTTTTAACTCAAGCTCATATGTCATCAAGTTGCCAATCAACTCCTCCATGCTTAGTTTACTCAAATCTTTCGATTCTTGGATTGCTGTGACTTTTGCCTCAAAGTTCATTGGTAAAACTCGTAGTATCTTCCGCACAAGCTCTACCTCAGTGAATACCTTCCCAAGTGCTCTAGCGTTGTATACCAAAGTTGAAAAGCGTCCAAACATGTCCTTTACGCTCTCGCCTTTGTCCATCACAAAGTTCTCGTATTCATTGCTGAATAGGGCTAGACGAGACTCCTTAACTTGAGAAGTTCCTTCGTGTGTCACCTCCAAAGTGTGCCAAATTTCCTGTGCTGTTGTACAATGAGAAATTCTATTAAATTCATTTTTATCAAGAGCACATATCAAAGCATTCATGGCTTTAGCATTTGTCGTTTTCAATTTCTTATCGTTAGCATCCCACCTATCCTTAGGTTTAGGAATCTCAGTATCACCAACGATTATAGTGGGGGGTTTATAGCCAGTTTCAATAATATCCCAAACTTCATAATCAACAGAACTGAGATAGATACCCATCCTAACTTTCCAATAAGCATAATCGTTCCCGTTAAACATTGGTGGCCTAGCAATAGATTGCCCCTCAGAAAAAGCATTATTTTGTAGACTCATGACTCTAGAGTTAAAAAAAAAATATACCGGGCTTTGATACCACTTGTAGGATCTAAATTAACCCTGGAGGGGGGGGTGAATAGGGTTATAGCAAATTTTCTTGATTTAAACACAAAGATAAACTGCAGAAATAAATATACTGAAAAATAAATCACACACAAGATTTACCCAGCTTCGGCAACCCCTGCCTACTGCTGCATTCCTAGATTTTTATTAGAATTAAACAGTATCACGCTTACAAACACTCTAACAGACTTGCAAACCCTGCTACCGCCTATAGAGTTTTGCAAACTCGCAACCCCTGCTTACTGAACTAACTCTAAATAGACAATCAGACACAACCTAAAACCTAGGTGGTGATTTACCTAAACTCTTTGATTCGTAGAATAAAAAACAATAATTAAGAACAAAATAAAATAGCCCTAAACTAATTAACAATATTAATATAAGTTTATAATCAAACAAAACCCCCTTTTGTTTTTTAACACCGGCCCACTTCCTTATTTCACCCGATCCTCTTTTTGTCTTCGTTCGTGAGAAATAATGGCGGCTTCGTTCTGATTAGGGCTTCGTTCCCTTTTGATCCAGTTAGGGCTTCGGCTCTTTGTTGCAATTAGGGCTTCGGTTTCTTCAATTGATCTGTGATTGTTTGCCCTAGCTTGCTTGCAGTTGCTCGATCGAGTTTTGATGCTTTTGAATTCGGTATGTGCTGTCTCCTTTTGCTTTTCTAAATTGATACTTGAACTCGATCGAATTTTAAATTCCGATGATGATTAGGGTTTTAATAGGATTTGATTTCCTATTTTTGCGTTCGTATATTCGTGTTTGAATTTTTCATTGAATCATTTCGGCCACTTGATGATGCTTGAATGAATGAGATTGATTCTGACTACTTCAAATCGTATATTGATGGTCACGGCTTTGATCATATGACTTGTTCGATTCCTTGATTCATATGGCAGAGACTTTCTACTTTTTCTTGAATTTGACTTTTTCAAAGAAGTATCTGTCTTCGTGACTTGCCATTTCCATTGTGTTCACTGGTCAATTACTGCTTTACTGATTTCTCTGTATTCGATACTTGCTATGTTTGACTGCCATTGGCTTTGACTTGGTTATCCCTTCGAATTTCTTTTGGCTTCACTGTGACATTTGCTCTTGCTCTGATACAGATGCTACACTTGTTCATTTATTCGACATTGTTTGCTTTGACATTTAACCATACTGTTACTTGTGATATATTCTCGAGTTGCACACTGCTTGTTAACTACTGCTTCAACTTGTTACTTCTGGAGTTGTTGTAGTCTTTGTTGTCTGCACTTGTACTTGATATTGCAGTTTCTGGCCTTGTATCATGATGCAGTCTTCATTCGTGTTTGTTACTGTCCTATATATGATGTATGAACTGCTGTGTTGATCACTGATGCATTTGAAGCTGGTCTTGTTGTCGTTGCTATGCAGTTGCTATGCCTTGTAGCTTGCCACTGACTTGTGTTCCATTTATTTGCACTTGATCATTGCTTTGAGTTTCACTGCCTTCTGTCCATGTTGGTACTGGCTGCATCACTGTAGTTTGCTACTGTATCATTGAGTAGCTGTCGTATTATTCATCTTATGTTTGAACATAACATTCATTTTGTTGTTTCACTTGTGTACTGCCTTCACTGTCCACTTGAACTGTTTCACTATGGTTTCATGCCTTGTAATTGTATTTGAGTCAGTGCTTCACCATATCACTTTTTGATTGATGCTGCATCACTTGTAGCTTTATGTATTCATGTGCTTGTCTGCATTCACTCTGGCTTGTGTTATGATTGCTGTGAAGTTGCATTGATCTCTGTAGTACTTTATGTTGACATTTTCTTTGACGCTGTTTTGTTGGGCTGTGTCTTCATTGATGTGTCACTGCATACATGTGTACTTGATTCTTTGATGTTGTAACCTCTGGTATGCTGCATATTGTCGCTGTATTGGTTCGAGTCAGTTTGCATGGTCACTTATGCATTTTGGTCTTGCTGTTTGTCGAGTTGCATTTGTGTTACCATATTGATGCCTCTGTTTGCTATGGCTCTGACCATCTGATTGTTGTATTGCATGTTGCTGTTTCATTTCATGCACGTTGAACTGATTTTGCTTGGTGGTCTTGTACTTGTATACTGCTGGTTTGATTTGCTACTTGATGTAGTTTGTTTTGTTTGCATATGCTTAATGGTGTCACTTTATTTGCATTGCTGTACACTTTTGGTCATTGTTGTAGTTGTATCTATGTACACTACTGCCTTATTACAGTGGTCTGACTTGAACTTGATGACTTGAACTTGCATTGAGTTTTGTACACTGTTTTTGACTTGTGACCTGCCCTGTGTTGAATCCAGTTTTTCAAAAAACTCGGATTTGACCTTGTGCTCGATTCGAGATTTTCAATGTTATTGCACGTGAGTTGAACCCGACTTTTCATTTGGGTTTGACCTGTGCTCACCTGTCCCTGTAAATCGATCAAGTGTATATATCGGTGTGCACGGCCTTGTGGCATATACAGTAATACACTGTGTATGTCACAAGTTGTTCGTGTATGATGAATTCAAATTTAAATGATGACGAACAACCCAAATAACTGAGGCAAATATTATTTTCAAAAACCATATTTTATTTTTGAATTGCAAAAATATTTCTTTTTCAATTTTACTGCGTTAGTTTATATTTTTGCAGATTGCTCAGATGCTGGATTCTAACTGGAATGCAGTTGAAGATAAATACGAGTGTGAGTGATATGTAGTGAGGTGACCTGTAAATGTGAAATGTCATGTATAATAGTCAAAATTGTATATGTATAGTGAGAGCTTGAAATTGTACTATCAAAGTTGTAATAAATATTTGTTTGAATAAAAATTTCTGTTTGAATTCAAAATCTGTTTAACTTGTTCTGTTTGAATTCAAATTCGAATTCTGTGTAATTTATTTTTATTCAACAGATATTTATCTAACCAAATACATACTATTCAAAATATTGTTTGAATAAAATTTCTGTTTGAATTCAAAATCTGTTTAACTTGTTTTGTTTGAATTCAAATTCAAATTCTGTGTAATTTAATTTTATTCAACAAATATTTATTTAAACTATGAAAAACAAAATAGTACATTATCAAATACATTTATATGAATGTATATATGTTTATTATCATCAAACAAAAATCATATAGCGCAAAGCGTATATTCAACAATCAAGATGGACATGGCTGTATACCTTGGATTGATACATCTGTATCGGTACTTTCGTATCGATCAAGATGGATATGAATATGGGTAACACATACGTGTTTTGTGCGTTTGATTTGGATCGATTACAATTCGTACCGATAGATTTCATATCGATCGAATGATGCAACATCAGATTGATACGAGAGAAAGGATAGAGTGTGGATTGATATGAAGGATGGCGGCATTAGATGGATTCGAAGGCGTGTTTCGTAACGATCATGTTCGTATCGATCGATGCAAAAGAAGCGGTCAAGATGGAGCTTAAAACATAGATCACTGCTTAGGACTCGGATCGATGCATAAGCTATGGATACGTAATTGATGGATATGGGATATGATGGACACGAAACGCTTCACGGATACAAAATCACTAGCCTACATTTGCAATGGCAAACTTGGATTGATCATATTTCAAAGCTACACATTGAAATTTCATGAAATTTGGAAAGCAAGGACTTTGCACTATCATTTTTCACCATCATCGATCGCAGCTCAATAGGGGCGATCCTTGATCGATACGAAATCAAAATGGATCGATCCCAAACCACTCCAGAATGATTATGTAGGTCTACCTACGCATGAGAAAGGGTGCAACGATATTCGAGGCAAATATTTCCAGGTCCACGCCTATAAATAACACCTCCATTGCATGAGAAAGGCGAAACTCTACCATTTTGGTTATTGATATTCAAAAGATTGTAACTGTAATCATAGTATAAAAGAAAATAAAAGGATCAATTTAAAATGGATAGCCGAACCACTATAAATCTTGTGTCTTCTCTTGCTTTCTTTCATTTTAATTTTGTTATTTCTTCATTTTTACTCTCTACATCATCTGGATCTGAGATCTGTGATTGAATACAAGGGATTTGTGTGTAAACTGGTGCTTTCATTACAATCGGGTTTTGTGACCATTTTTGACGCAAACATTTTCCGCTTAAGACGATTTGAGTATTAGTAAAGGAAAGTTTTATTTGCTTGTTCCAAAAATTTGATTGCATAATGCATATCAGCATAATTTGCATGCCGTGTTATAGTATCTGTATTTATAAAAAATAGCGTTTCGATGTTTGTGCTAAAATATTTTAGTAACTTAGGTAATACTGCATATTGTAAAAGTGTAATAATGCACAAGGTGGGGTGTTGTTTATTTAAACCAAATTTGTAAGCTATTGCACTTGTAAATGTAGTTTATTCATTCCGAGTTTAGAACACTAAAGCAGCAAGCTAGATGCATATTTAAATTTATGTGTTAAATCTGATAAACGTAAATCAACTTATGTCGTTTAAATTTAAAAATTAATATGCATTTTTAGTAATGTAATGTTTAACAAATTAAAAATAACTGGCAGTTGATGTTATCATTTGTTGTATAAAGTCGTCCTTATGACTAAAATGTGAAGTTTCCTTGTGTGTTTCTAGACTACAAAAACAAATTTATCAATTGTTGTAAAGAAAAATCTAATCTAAAAAAATTACAAACCTACACTTCCACGTTCATATATATAAAATAAAAAAGTCTAAAAATAGGCTATTAAATAAAATAAAATAAATTATGGGATGTATCCATGTGTGCAGCACTGGGTTGTACCATGAAAATATATGATACACGAGAAATTCAAATTCACCGACGTTAGTAATACAGCGAGTTGACAATCCATAATGTTGATATATGCACATGGTCATACATATACATATATATATATATATATATATATATATATATATATATATATATATATATATACACACACACACATATATATATAGACGTACTTAAACCAATCATGCAGCACCTGAGCCACATGCGGGAATGAAATGAACGCCTGCACGGTCGTTTTTGCCCAAAATATCCAATTAAACATTACTTTATCCGCCGCAATGTTTTGTTTGTAAAATAATACGGTACTACTTTTTCATTAAATAAGAACTTAATTTACAAGATGCAAAATCGTAATTGCTAATTTAATCGTCTCGGTTACAGTTTTTCTCCGGAATTAACACTTAAAAGAATGGGATCAAAATCCAATGTTATCATTTAAACATGTAGATCCCTAGTATTACATACAAAATAGACAAAAAATAGTGATGTGCTTTCATGAATGTTAGCAATTAAAGTAAGATCTCCTTCTCCATGTTACCTGCAAAGATAACATATCGCCGCACTTGTGAATGAAATATAATTACTTTTTCGTTGTTTGGTTGTTTTCATCCTATTCCATGATGATTAGTCCTTAAAAGTTTGTGCGCATTCGTATGGCGTAACTCTGAAGTAGACTTAGTAAGATACGGCAATTCCGGTTCTATTAACTGTCAATGTAGATTTAAAAAAACAAAAAAAAAAAAAAGTCTGCATTCGTCCGCATCCGTATTCGAAAAGCAGATAAATATCTGATATTCGAAAAAATGGATGCGGATGCGAAGACGAATACTTCTGTGTTCGAAAATTATTCGTCTGGATTTTTTCAAGGTTGGGATTTAAATTATATGTATTTTAGTATAATAAAAATATTTATTTACTGTTTTATTAAGTTAAAAGTTAATATTATACGCACATAATACATATTAACTGCTCAAAACTATTTATTATCATTATATTTGTTTATTTTAACACTTTAATAATCAACGGGATTGAAACAGCTTTATGTTACACTAAAATTTTCCATTTATAATTCTTAATTTATTGACGCTTAGCGCATATGATAATTATTCGATATTTATCCATGTGCGGATACGGATATGACATTATCTATATCCAAAAGTATCTGTTGATAAATCTATCTCCACCACATACTTATGATATTTAAATCAATTAAAATAAAAAATAGTATAGATTGTCTGGTGGAGATTGAATTGGTCCGCCGAGACATTGTAAATATTCCTATTTCAACCTAAGTTAATAGTTACAGGTTTGGCCTCTTATTGATAAATTTTACACTAAATTTATACTATAAGTATACAGCTGTATAAGTTTGAATGTCTGCCACCCTATAGTTGATGGTGGAAAATATTTAAAATAATAATAAGATATAGAAATTCAACAAAGTGCATTATAGTTCAACTAATTTTAAAAAAAAAAATTTAGAAGGACTACTCTTAAAAGAATTTAAGAGGACCACTCTAATACGAGATTTGAATAGAATTTGTATAGATAAAAATTCAAAGTTGGATGTATATTTAATAAACGTCTAGATAGGACATGTATTTAATACATATTCAGCGTAGTAAATATAATCTCCAACGGTGGGTGTGTGTTAAATGTATGTCCAATTTGGACGCGTACTAAATCCACGTTCGAAGGTTTCTTGTGTATTTAATATAAATTTGGGTCCAAGCGTGTATTAAATGAATGTCTAGATTTGATTACATTTCTTGAATTAAAAATGTTGAAGAATTAATTTTCAACGGCTTCAATGTTAGGATTGTAAAGCGATTCTGTTAGAGATTGCCTAAATAATATGCGTGGTTACCACCTTTCACTATTCAAGTCCGTTTTATTTTCTCCAATTGCATGTCCTTGTGAATCTACTTGAAATACGTATGGTGGGTTCACCGAACCCTTTGATTTTTAAATTTTCGAAAGAAGAAGAAGGAGGAGAGACATTATAAATAATTATTTTTGGTTTCAAGAAACAAAGGTTTCTAAATGTCTAGAATTGTGTAAAGATGTTCTTGATATGTACATACATGCATATTATTGGTGTATGCCTATCTAGTTATGTGCATGGTACAAAAATGTATGAAAAGCACCACATGTGGATGTTGTACAGATAAATATTTGTCCCAACATGCCTGTCTCATCCAAAGTCAGTCACATTTCACAAACTTGCCATAGCTGTCCATTTGCTGTCGCATGTAAACGTAGATGCATGAAAATAGTAACAGAAAATGGGGCTTGTAAATGATTAGTCATGGCCTCGGCCCATGAGTTTTATGCGCATGAGCGCAAATGTAGGGATTGATGGGTCACCATATATATCCCACACACTTTGCTAGCACATTTGTATATGAACGATCTATTGCTGTTGTCTACTTCTATTGAATGGGAATAATAATAGCGACGGCAGATTCAGTAGCGTGATGGAAGCGATATACGTTCAAGGAAATTGTGTTTTAGGAATCACAAAGTTGTTGCATGTTATCGTGCGTAGATGATAATATTGACGTTGCAGCAAATATTTCGTCAAATGAGACCGGTAAAGATGTATTGTCCGAATCAATCGGTAAATCATATATGCTCTTTTGTGTAGTGCCCTAAAGATGCAGACGTATCTAGGCATGTGACACTCAAACTTTCGTTCTAAAGTCACGAGAAAGATTTGAACCTTCAACGTGAATATGTAGTACTACCTAAGACCTTATATCATCAAACACTACCTTCTAAGTACCCGTTTCAACTATAAGAAAAAAAAGATAAACAGAACATTTATTTGATGCGTCGAAGCTCGAATCCACGAATTCTAAATGCTGATCAGTAGAACCATATCACTTGCTAGTTTAGATACCGGTCTCGATGCGAGTTATTTTTACTTTAGCTAATTGTTTTTGTTTTGTTTTTTTTTTTTTTTTGTGAAAATCCAGAACCCGGAGTACCGGTAAACTCCTAAGTAGGGTATAATAAAGTCATCCGATGATCCAAGCCCCATACCCTCGGTTAAATTTATATAAGATAGGAAACCGCATGGTAGGAATCGAATTTTGATCTTTTTAGCAGAACTCAAGCCTCCCACTACAAAAGAAGCACTGTTTAGCGACGGCAAATAGCCGTTGGCGGCCGTTGCTAGCCGTCGTCGCTAAAAGCCGTTGCAAAATATCTCGTTGCAACTAAAGAAAGCGACGGCTCCGTTGTTCTTTTTGCAACGGCTTATAACGACTAAGTGTTCACATGGAAGCAACCGTTGGGATTGTTGGTTTTCCGGGTTGTTGTTGCAAACCGTTGCAAAGCGTTTCAATATTGTCGTTGCTAGCCGTTGCGAGCCGCCGCTAGCCATTGCAAAACTGGAATATATTTGCTGTCACGTTGCACCACCTTCAACCCTCAATCCTAATCAATCCAAATAATATAATTCCATCATTCCACACATATAATATCATTCCATTATACCATATAATCAATATTAACACAACCAAATCATCAAATATTGCATATTCTAACGTATATTCACAAAATCATATAAGAAAATTAACATAATCAAATATGAAAATTCACCAAAACAAACCACATAACTAAATTAAACGACCAGTACATATCAAGTGCCAAAGTATCAATCACAACAACCAAAATACCAAATCCACCAAAACACTAAGTATCAATCATAACATCCAAAGTACCAAATGTCAAACCCATCATAATATGTGTGTGTGTGTGTGTGTGTGTGTGTGTGTGTGTAAAGAGTACCCATCAAAACAAATCAACTAAGCATCATCATCATCATCATCATTTTCACCTCCTTCCCCGGGCATTGACTCATGCTCCTCATAGAAGGCAGCAATACGCTCATCTATCTGCGTCGCCATGTGACTCTTCCGCCAATCATTGAGCTCACACAATTGGGTTTGCATCCGAGCAATCTCTTCCTCATCTATGGATCTCCTATATGCCATTTGGAAATTAAAAGCCTGTGAAATAATTCAAGTGAATAAGAAGTTCATGGCATACAATAACAATAAGAAAACTCAAGTTATTGCTAATAAACTCAAGTGAATAAGAAGTTCATGGCATACAGGTTTGTACTGTGTAAACGTTGAGTACATACCATATTGCCGAAACTGTAACGCCTGTTTCGACTTGCCGATTCAATGATTGAATTCCATATCCGATTAGACTCATCAACCGTAAGCGACTCCCGTCCACTCGCTTGTATCGCTCGTGCATGCTCTGCTTTATATCTCTCCTACAATTACGAACAGATATTTGACACAATTACTATACAATTTACTTATTTACTGTGAAATAAACGAATGTGAAATATTCTCATTGCAGAAATAAACATATTTACCATTACATAAACAACTTTGTCGTCCAACCAATCATATGAAACATTCTCATCCTCATCTGTATGCTCCACTACATGTGTGACTCTGAAAACCTCAACCGGTGTAGGCTCCCTTTCATACTTTGCCCACTGAATATATACAAGAATAGATTATATTGATAATCTGCATGAGTATATACAAGAATAGATTATATACAAGAATAGAATATATGGTAAAGAGACACTAGTAAATATATACATCAATAACATAAATATTGGTTAATTTATTTACCAATTCCCTCCTATGTTATTGGAAGGATTTCAAGCCACCACGATGTAAAGCGGGATTTTGTTCCTATTAGCCTTGTTTCTTACCAATACTTCCTATTAATTTATGCACACTATTGAGTAAAATAATTTTACGCGTTTAAATGTAAAAATATAGTAACAATATTACTTACTTTGAATGCTTCAGATTCCCAATATTGTTGGAATCTAGCCCAAATATCATCCCTCATCCAACTTGGCCTTTTCCCTGAACTCTTATCCCTCGACAGAGTCTCTCTGTATTTTTACGCATCTTTTTATTCCAATGATTATAAAAACATCCATATACTGCGGATTCACACGTACAACTGCATGCATATTAAATTATCATACGTGTTATGTAAAAGAGATTATATAAATTAAAAACAATTAGCAGAACAGAATACGTAAAACTGATATCATAAGGCATGATGACATGTTGTTTTTGGTTTCATATAAGGCATAATTATATATTACAAAGTTGTACTTACCATAAATCGGCCCATATTGAGTTTTTCATATGTGTTGGGAAGTTATCCCATTAAGGCCAACACCCAGACATCCTACTCTTATATGCTTCCTTCGATACTTGTAAATGAACTCGTACGGCTCCACCTCAAACCCTCTATAGAAATGTTGATGTATATATTCAATATATATTCAATATATTTCACATAATCATTAATCATCGCATAATCATCACATAATTATTAATCAATTGATAATCATCACACAAGCATACTCTGCACATAATCATAGAAAAAAGCGTACATGAAAAGAAAAATGCATAACTCAGAATGATATAGATCATATATAGTCATCATTATTATTACATAGCTCAGAATATTACAGAACATAGTCATTATTGTTAATACATAGCTCAGAATTATACAACAAGCGATGCCATCTATGATCAGTCTTCGTCATATTCTGATTCAGACTCGGTCTGTATTCTATATCATTTTCTTCGGTACTTACAAATGCATCTATTAAAACATTCGATTCATCCGTCAAAGACACTACATCAATGTCATCGGTTATCACTATTTCAGTATTTGGCTCGAGATCCGCTTGATACGCTGCTTCATCTAGAATATTATTTCCATCAAATGTATATCTTTCCTTCGTTTTAAAAACAGCCCACCAGTCTGCTTTATCTTTTTTTAAGGACGGATATGGAGCAAAATAAACTTGTAAAGCTTGCTTAGCTAATACAAAAGGATCATACTTATAGTAATGCGACGTATGCCTTATTTCATTTAGCTTATAATCTTTGTGCACGTTAATTCCAGAGTCAGGAACATTGCTAAACCAGTTGCATTTGAATAAAACAACTTTCTATGCAGGTTATATATAATATGTCAACTCTAAAACTTTTGTTAAGACGCCGTAAAAATCTTTTATATGCTCCTTTGGATCATCACTTCCTTCGAAAAATACACCACTGTTATATGTTAATTTTTCAGCCCCGTAATCTTTCGTGTTGAATTTAAATCCATTGCGAAGAATATTGGATAAGTCTTGACATTTCGTTTTGATCCGATAGCAAGATGTTGTAATCCTTCGTCAACAACACAGTTTTCTATATCATGAACGTAGTTTGAAAACCATCCAGCAAATTGTTTACTGAGATCGCCATATGGATGTTGTGATTCGTATATGCTGCAAATATGTATTATATTCCTTTATAATTAATATATACATGTATAATTGAATTATATATGAATTCATAATTACCTGAAAATTGGTGCAACTTCAGCACAATTTAGAAGAACACATGTGTGTGACACATGGTAATCTTTATCATCTAACCATATTTCCATACATTTTCCAGCAGGTCTTCCATGTTGTCTAAAAATAGATAACATTGTTTGAGAAGAATCCTACTCAATAATTTCTTCATTACGGGGAACACTTATAAACGGTAAGTTTACATCGTTACTAAAGTAATGTGAGAAAAAAAATGAAGCTTCTTCTTCAAGGTACGATTTGCAAATCGAACCTTCTACTCGTGCTTTTTGTCTAATTTTTTTCTTCAATGATTTAGGTACCTATAACAAAATTAATTAAATTTATATGGTGGTACAAAAACCGAAATTAATTAAATTACCTCTCAAATGGATACATCGATCCATATTGCACAGGACCACAAAGGAGTGCTTTAGATGGAAGATGAATAGGTAAATGCTCCATTACATTAAAAAAACCAGACAGAAATATTTCCTCCAGTTTGCATAGAAGTACAGGGATTTCTGCTTCAAGTTTACGTATACGATCTACCTTTAACGCCGTAGAACAAAGCTGTTTATAAAACATACTTAATTCTGTTATAACACTCCATTTTTTGTAAGCAGGAGTTCTTTGAAAATCGCGGGAAAAAATACTTCATCATAATGTGGCAATCGTGAATGATGTGGCAATCGTGACTTTTCATCCTACTCAATTTGCTGTTTTCAAAGTCAACACATCTACAAAGGTTAGAAGAAATCCCATCAGGACATCTAAGTCCTTCCACCCACTTTAGAATAATTTTTACTTGCTTGTTGTCTAGCTCATAGCATGCTTTGGGTTTCTTATTATCGTCATATAATTGAAGTTCGGGCCGCTTACAGAAGTGTAATATATCACGTCTTGAATTCGCATCATCCTTGGTTTTCCCCTTCACCTTCAAAATTGTATTAAACACGTTGTCAAACACGTTTTTTTAGTTGTGCATGACGTCAATGTTATGTCGGAGTAGAAGATTTTTCCAGTACGGTAACTCCCAGAATATAATTTGTTTGCACCAGTTATGAATGTCTGATTTATCTAGATTTCAACATGTACCCCAGTTTCATGCATCTTTGGGTAGTCTTTTACAATTTCATATACCTCTTCACTTATCCAAACCTTAGGTGGTAGCATACTCTCTACTCTGTTAGCTTTAAAGTTCTTTTTATTCGTTCTAAATTTATGATTGATATATGGAAAACACCGATGACAGTCAAACCAAGAAATTTTCTTTCCATACTTTAATGAAAATGCTCGTGTTTCATCCATACAATATGGACAAGCTAGACGTCCAGATGTGCTCCAACCTGAAAGCATGTCATACTTGGGAAAATCACTAATAGTCCATAATAAAGAAGCAAACATACGAAAATTCCTTTTTCTCGAAATGTCGTACGTTTCAGCTCCTTCATGCCACAATGTTTTCAACTCGTCGATTAGTGGTTGTAGACAAACATCAATTCCTTATGTCGGATCATCGGGTCCGGGGAGGAAAATCGTTAGAAACATATATGGAGTTTTCATACACATCCATGGAGATAAATTATAATGAGTAATAATAATAGACCATGATGAATATTTACTACCAAACTGAGAAAATGGCGAAAATTCATCCGTTCATAAGCCAAGCCTAACATTACGGCTCTCTGCCGCAAATTCAGGATAAGTCTTATCAAAATATTTCCATGCTTCTCCATCAAATGGATGTATCAAAGTTCCTTCTTCTGGTGTTCTCACTCTGTGCTATCGCATATGACATACTGTAGCAGAGATGCATATAACCGTTGAAGTCTGGGAGTGATGGGTAAATAATGCATCCTTTTATATGGAACTTCTTTTCCTTTCTTTTTTCTTAGTTTGTATCTTTCCTTATTACATATTCTGCATTTAGTAAGATGAGCGTCTTCTTTTCAATGCAGCATGCAACCTTTTACACGTGTATCTATCTTCTGGTACGACAATCCAAAAGCAGACATAAGTTTTTTTACTTTATGATGACTATCACACATCAAATTATTAGGTGGCATGTGTCATTTTTCAGTTTGTACAACTGTTGTAAATGCAGCTTCTATAAGATTAAATTTCGATTTCATAGTGATATATTCGGAGGTTACAGATAATTCGGTTCCGCTTGTACATCCATCCCACAATGCCCTCTTAGCAGAATCCAATAAATCATATAAAAAATTAGCTTCTGCGGTCGTCTCTTCGTCAACATTTTCGTTCCCATCATCACCTTGGTCAAAGGTAGGAAACATTGATCGTGCAGCATCTTGCACCATGTTTTCTATAGGATTGGTCATAGTATTATCGTCCTCTAACACTACATGATTAGGTGTAGGTTGAACAAGTTCTTCATGAAGATACCATAAGTAATAATTCGGCACAAAACCAAATTTGTACAAATATACTTCTAATACATCTGGTTTCCAATGCTTCAGATGTTTACACTTACTACACGGACAACGAATGTCTATGTTATTTCGATTATTAGATTGAGAAAATCTAATAAATACGTGTACACCGTTACAAAAACGTTCTTTTATTGATCCTTTCGTACCTTTTCGAGGTTCATACATCCAACTACGATCGAGAAAATAATCGAACATATTTCATGATTTGTAAAATGTAGGTTAGAAGATTGAATAACACACTTCATATTAAGGTCTTGTAAAAATTCATATATAACCCTTTACTATTTTAACAAATTCAAATAAATACTGCATTCAATTTTTAATTCTTAAGTTTATTGTTTTTTTACTTTGACCGTCGATTATCCTACTTCACATTACAAACACAATAACATAGTCATATTTCATAAATCATTTCAGGTTAAACGATTCTAAAAAATTTCGGCAGCACTTTCCTTTATTCCCTATATTGTAACGACCCGAAATTTTCGACCCCGAAAATTTCAGATAGTTAAATAGGAAGAAAGAGATAGAAGAAGAAGAAATAAACACACAGCACTAGTTCTCACAAAACGCGGCGGATCAAATAATAACAGTTTACAAAAGAATACTGTATCTGTCAATTTACATTTTAATACATCAGAGTTGCCACATTTATATACAATCACAGGACATATACAAATAACATGTCTCAACTAAATAGAAATACATCACAGCAGAAACACTCCATACGTTCCTGCCATCCAGATCGTCTCCTGAGCTTCAGAATGTCCTTACCTGAAAATCTATAATACTCGGTCTGACCCGAGCATTACATCAAAGTAACACCCGGGTCAGGCTGGAAACCAACGGGAGTAAACCCATCTCATAAGAAATACTAATGCATAAACTCATTTAAAACCCGGGTAACTCGTATCAATTTACAAATTCACAATTTGTTATAAGCATCACTTATATCATGTCCGCCCAAACATATGATACTACAAAATATTTCATATCAGAAATATCAACTCATTCGAGGCATCCAATACCATTCAATCCTCCATAAGAAAAACTTGATCACTCCCAAAATTAATTTAAATTAATTGTAATTGAAATACTAAACTCAATCGCCTAGATTCCTTTACTTAGCATTAATTAATTCCAAATCATTTAGTTAGTCATCCCTTAATTATCCATCTCAATTAATCACCCTAGATTAATTATCTTTCAATTGCATTCAAGTAATTATCTTTAGTTAATTACACAAATTAATTATTCTTTACCAAAAACAGTAATTAATCTTTAAATTCTTCACAAATAAATTAACTATGATCAATTACATTAATTCTTAATTAATTACTCATAAGTCGTTTATTATTGATTAATTAATCTTAATTAATCAACCTTTAATTACATCATTAATTATATAAATTAATGATTTTCTAATACATCTTAATTTATCCTAATCTAAATTAATTACATTAAATAATTAATCATTAATCCAACCACAATGATTAATCACTCTTGATTTATCTCAATCAGTAATTAACTATTTTTTTATTATTAATTTGAAATTAAAGCATTCTTAAGTATTCACTTAAATAATTAAAACTTGTAATAAGGTCTTAACTCAGAATTGTCAAACATTAACTAAATCTTCAATACTTAAAAAATTTCAAGATAATTAACTTCAATTTTAATTACACTAAGCACTTGAAACCAAACCCCTTAAATTTTATTACCCTTAAATCCTGCTAAATCAACTTTGACTAATTTTAAACCATTCATTATTTTAATTAACTAATGGGATAAATTAACTATCCTTTAATTACCCACCTTACTTAATTATCCTTAATTACGTTAGTTAATTATCCTTGTATAAATTAGTTATCTTTTATAGATTAATTCCCATTACTTAATTACATTGATTTATCATTCATTAATTAATCGATCCTTCATTAATTTATGATAAACCATTTAATTATCTACTTAATATTTCTATTCTATTCAAATTATATGCTTGGAGTTAATCTGCACAAAATCACCTGAGTCCTTCAAATACATTTCCCTTAAACACTTACCTAATGACATTTGAAAATACTTAGAGACTTATTTAATTAATTAACTTATTTGTTTCCAAACCAAAACTATTTATAATCAATGACACTTGGCTTTATTATTAAATTTGAAATTTGCTTAAGAACTCGATCAATATTTTCATCTGAAAACTTGTTAAATTTCCTCTGTAAGAACAATGTTTGCTTTAAAACATTGTTAAAATTTTTGCTCTGTCAAATAAATAAAACTATTAGTTACCAGAGATAAACAGAGCCATGTTACTATAATTTTCGAACTAAACTCGAGTAAATCCTTCTTTGTTCTCGACACAGCTACCTCTAGGTACATATGGTTACTCTCCTTAACAGTTTCACTTGACAATATACCAGAATTTGTTGGGGATGCGGATTAAGGATCTTAAGGCAGAAATAACACTAGAAGGGGGGTGAATAGTGTTTTAAAGAATATATGAACTATATGACTAAATTAAAACTTTCAACACAAATCTAAATAGAATTCTAACACAGAATGATCACAGAACATATAACAAATGCAAATAGTAAAGTAAAGCAAGTAAAAGGAAAGAACACACTGGATTTTATACTGGTTCGGAATCCTCCTACATCCAGTCCTGCACCAAGGCAATATCCTTGTACAGATTTTTATAAGCCAATATCCAAATTACAACCCTCAATTTCTAAGGCCTTGAGGAACCCTCCTATCTCCGAGTCTGGGGTAAACTCTCTTGATTTACGGGACACAAGATCACCCTAATACTTCTTAATAACAATCCTTTTGAATGGAGAGACTCTATGGACTTTTTGAATACAAATTAATCCTATAACTCTGAATAACACTTCGATCTTTAGTAGAATGATGGAGAATCAAATAGAGAGAGTATCTAAATGATTTCCTATTGAGAATTTGGCAAAATGATGGCACGATCTTGAAAATATGAAGTTTTATGGACATGGAATGGTGGAGAAGAAAGAGTGAAGAAAATAAGAAAGTAGTTGTTAAAAAAATTCGTTTTGGAAGCCTTTATATAGATGCTCAACAGTCATAACCATTGGCGAAAGGTTTTCGAACGAATGGACACTTCTTTGAAAATTGAATTTTGAATCCAATCGTCACCATGTCGACATGGGGTATCCCCTTATGTCGACATCCCTTAGTTCAAAATTATAGAGATGTTGTTTTGTAAAGACAATTGAATTTAAAACAAGTTGAAACTTCTCGGAAGCAAAGTAAAGTGTTTAAACAATATTTTGAGACAGAGAATGAATATGAAACATTATTTTATATATATATATATATAATTGATATAGACCGTCAATTATATAAGTAATATTTAAAATCAGAATAAGTTTTGGTGTTTTTAAAAATAGAAGTTATTAAAATCAGAATAGAGGAATATTTCAAGGCTAAAACAAAGTTTGAAAATATTTTTGAAAACATGATTTTGAAAGCTAAAACATTTTGAAAACAGATTTAAAAACATTTTGAAAAATCTATTCAAACTGAAATTGCAAGAACCTTCCTACAGAGCTCCTCCATAGGACTCGAGAACTTGTACAAAGTAGTTTAAATGATTTTGATTTTCATGGGTTTGTAAGCCGCTTTTCGTAGGTTTGTAAGCTACTTGTCGTGGGTTTGTAAGCCACTGGTTTCGATAGAAATTGGGTTCCATCCCAAAAGAAAATTGGAAGAAAGATGAGAGTGCTATTATGAAGTTTTAACAAAATACTAGACACTTATCTTGAGATCTTGAAATCTTGATTCTCTAGAGTCTTGAATCTTGAATCTCTAATCTTCATCTTGATGCTTGAGTCTTTATACTGATTATCTTCGATGATACCTGCATATACTTCCTATATACATATACATATATATATATATATATATATATATATATATATGGAAATGTTAGTATATATTTTATAAAGTAAAGTATAATAGCTATATAAGGTTGTTGTCATCAAAACATCATCAACTCAGTTCCTGACAATCTCCCACTTTTTGTTGATGACAACCTTTATTTATAAAATATTCTTACCATACCATAACTCTCCATAACTCCCCCTTACTCCGTGACTTCTTCTTATAACTACAACTACCCTTTATTCCATGACTCCCCCTTACACCAAGCACATATATTTTTATAACTTTCTCCCCCTTTGACATCAGCAAAAAGGAATAACTAATTGCCGACGCCAACCACATATCCTTTAGAGTTGTCACCAAAATTGACTAATCCACCATCTTGATAAGTAATGTCCTTGAGTATCTCGGGATTTCCAGTCATGTGCCTCGAACAGCCACTATCAAGTATCCATTTATCTTTATCAGTTTGCACAGTTTGTCCATTGGGTGTTGATTCGTCAAAAGCCATATAACATGTCTGTCCCTGCATAACACACCAATTCGGTAGATAACTTGATTTTTCAAAATAACTATATGCAGACTTATGATACTTTGATGAAATGCATAGATTCAAAACAGTTTTAACACAATTTTCCAAAAATGCCATTTCTTTATTTTTCAAGTTTCAGATTATGAAAACAATGAAAACCAATGCTCTGATACCAATTGTTGGGGATGCGGATTAAGGATCTTAAGGCAGAAATAACACTAGAGGGGGGGTGAATAGTGTTTTAAAGAATATATGAACTATATGACTAAATTAAAACTTTCAACACAAATCTAAACATAAATCTAACACAGAATGATCATAGAACATATAACAAATGCAAATAGTAAAGTAAAGCAAGTAAAAGGAAAGAACACACTGGATTTTATATTAGTTCGGAATCCTCCTACATCCAGTCCTGCACCAAGGCAATATCCTTGTACAGATTTTTATAAGCAATTATCCAAATTACAACCCTCAATTTCTAAGGCCTTGAGGAACCCTCCTATCTCCGAGTCTGGGTAAACTCTCTTGATTTACAGGACACAAGATCACCCTAATACTTCTTAATAACAATCCTTTTGAATGGACAGACTCTATGGACATTTTGAATACAAATTAATCCTATAACTCTGAATAGCACTTTTATCTTTAGTAGAATGATGGTGAATCAAATAGAGAGAGTATCTAAATGATCTCCTATTGAGAATTTGGCAGAATGATGGCACGATCTTGAAAATATGAAGTTTTATGGATATGGAATGGTGGAGAAGAAAGAGTGAAGAAAATAAAAAAGTAGTTGTTAAAAAAATTCGTTTTGGAAGCCTTTATATAGATGCTCAACAGTCATAACCATTGGCGAAAGGTTTTCGAACGAATGGACACTTCTTTTGAAAATTGAATTTTGAATCCAACCGTCACCATGTCGACATGGGGTATCCCCTTATGTCGACATCCCTTAGTTCAAAATTATAGAGATGTTGTTTTGTAAAGACAATTGAATTTAAAACAAGTTGAAACTTCTCTGAAGCAAAGTAAAGTGTTTAAACAATATTTTGAGATAGAGAATGAATATAAAACATTATTTTAAATATATATATAATTGATATAGACCGTCAATTATATAAGTAATATTTAAAATCAGAATAAGTTTTGATGTTTTTAAAAATAGAAGTTTTTAAAATCAGAATAGAGGAATATTTCAAGGCTAAAACAAAGTTTGAAAATATTTTGAAAACATGATTTTGAAAGCTAAAACATTTTGAAAACAGATTTAAAATCATTTTTGAAAAATCTATTCAAACTGAAATTGCAAGAACCTTCCTACAGAGCTCCTTCATAGGACTCGAAAACTTGTACAAAGTAGTTTAAATGGTTTTGATTTTCGTGGGTTCGTAAGCCGCTTGTCGTAGGTTTGTAAGCTACTTGTCGTGGGTTTGTAAGTCACTGGTTCCGATAGAAATTGGGTTCCATCCCAAAAGAAAATTGGAAGAAAGATGAGAGTGCTATTATGAAGTTTCAACAAAATACTAGACACTTAACTTGAGATCTTGAAATCTTGATTCTCTAGAGTCTTGAATCTCTAATCTTCATCTTGATGCTTGAGTCTTTATACTGATCAGTCTTCGATGATACTTGCATAGACTTCCTATATACATATATATATATACATGGAAATGTTAGTATATATTTTATAAAGTAAAGTATAATAGCTATATAAGGTTGTTGTCATCAAAACATCATCAACTCAGTTCCTCACAATCTCCCACTTTTTGATGATGACAACCTTTATTTATAAAATATTCTTACCATACCATAACTCTCCATAACTCCCCCTTACTCCGTGACTTCTTCTTATAACTACAACTATCCTTTATTCCATGACTCCCCCTTACAAGAAGCACATATATTTTTATAACTTTCTCCCCCTTTGACATCAGCAAAAAGGAATAACTAATTGCCGACGCCAACCACATATCCTTTAGAGTTGTCACCAAAATTGACTAATCCACCATCTTGATAAGTAATGTCCTTGAGTATCTCGGGATTTCCAGTCATGTGCCTCGAACAACCACTATCAAGTATCCATTTATCTTGCTCAATTTGCACAGTTTGTCCATTGGGTGTTGATTCGTCAAAAGCCATATAACATGTCTGTCCCTGCATAACACACCAATTCGGTAGATAACTTGATTTTTCAAAATAACTATATGCAGACTTATGATACTTTGATGAAATGCATAGATTCAAAACAGTTTTAACACAATTTTCCAAAAATGCCACTTTTATATTTTTCAAGTTTCAGATTATGAAAACAATGAAAACCAATGCTCTGATACCAATTGTTGGGGATGCGGATTAAGGATCTTAAGGCAGAAATAACACTAGAGGGGGGGGGGGTGAATAGTGTTTTAAAGAATATATGAACTATATGACTAAATTAAAACTTTCAACACAAATCTAAACAGAATTCTAACACGGAATGATCACAGAACATATAACAAATGCAAATAGTAAAGTAAAGCAAGTAAAAGGAAAGAACACACTGGATTTTATACAGGTTCGGAATCCTCCTACATCCAGTCCTGCACCAAGGCAATATCCTTGTACAGATTTTTATAAGCAAATATCCAAATTACAACCCTCAATTTCTAAGGCCTTGAGGAACCCTCCTATCTCCGAGTCTGGGGTAAACTCTCTTGATTTACGGGACACAAGATCACCCTAATACTTCTTAATAACAATCCTTTTGAATGGACAGACTCTATGGACTTTTTGAATACAAATTAATCCTATAACTCTGAATAGCACTTTGATCTTCAGTAGAATGATGGTGAATCAAATAGAGAGAGTATCTAAATGATTTCCTATTGAGAATTTGGCAGAATGATGGCACGATCTGAAAATATGAAGTTTTATGGATATGGAATGGTGGAGAAGAAAGAGTGAAGAAAATAAGAAAGTAGTTGTTAAAAAAATTCGTTTTGGAAGCCTTTATATAGATGCTCAACAGTCATAACCATTGGCGAAAGGTTTTCGAAAGAATGGACACTTCTTTTGAAAATTGAATTTTGAATCCAACCGTCACCATGTCGACATGGGGTATCCCCTTATGTCAACATCCCTTAGTTCAAAATTATAGAGATGTTGTTTTGTAAAGACAATTGAATTTAAAACAAGTTGAAACTTCTCTGAAGCAAAGTAAAGTGTTTAAACAATATTTTGAGATAGAGAATGAATATAAAACATTATTTTAAATATATATATATAAAATTGATATAGACCGTCAATTATATAAGTAATATTTAAAATCAGAATAAGTATTGATGTTTTTAAAAATAGAAGTTTTTAAAATCAGAATAGAGGAATATTTCATGGCTAAAACAAAGTTTGAAAATATTTTTGAAAACATGACTTTGAAAGCTAAAACATTTTGAAAACAGATTTAAAAACATTTTGAAAAATCTATTCAAACTGAAATTGCAAGAACCTTCCTACATAGCTCCTTCATAGGACTCGAGAACTTGTACAAAGTAGTTTAAATGATTTTGATTTTCGTGGGTTTGTAAGCCGCTTGTCGTAGGTTTGTAAGCTACTTGTCGTGGGTTTGTAAGCCACTGGTTCAGATAGAAATTGGGTTCCATCCCAAAAGAAAATTGGAAGAAAGATGAGAGTGCTATTATGAAGTTTTAACAAAATACTAGACACTTATCTTGAGATCTTGAAATCTTGATTCTCTAGAGTCTCGAATCTTGAATCTCTAATCTTCATCTTGATGCTTGAGTCTTTATACTGATCAGTCTTCGATGATACCTGCATATACTTCCTATATACATATATATATATATATATACATGGAAATGTTAGTATATATTTTATAAAGTAAAGTATAATAGCTATATAAGGTTGTTGTCATCAAAACATCATCAACTCAGTTCCTCACAATCTCCCACTTTTTGATGATGACAACCTTTATTTATAAAATATTCTTACCATACCATAACTCTCCATAACTCCTCCTTACTCCGTGACTTCTTCTTATAACTACAACTATCCTTTATTCCATGACACCCCCTTACAAGAAGCACATATATTTTTATAACTTTCTCCCCCTTTGACATCAGCAAAAAGGAATAACTAATTGCCGACGCCAACCACATATCCTTTAGAGTTGTCACCAAAATTGACTAATCCACCATCTTGATAAGTAATGTCCTTGAGTATCTCGGGATTTCCAGTCATGTGCCTCGAACAGCCACTATCAAGTATCCATTTATCTTTCTCAATTTGCACAGTTTGTCCATTGGGTGTTGATTCGTCAAAAGCCATATAACATGTCTGTCCCTGAATAACACACCAATTCGGTAGATAACTTGATTTTTCAAAATAACTATATGCAAACTTATGATACTTTGATGAAATGCATAGATTCAAAACAGTTTTAACACAATTTTCCAAAAATGCCATTTTTATATTTTTCAAGTTTCAGATTATGAAAACAATGAAAACCAATGCTCTGATACCAATTGTTGGGGATGCGGATTAAGGATCTTAAGGCAGAAATAACACTAGAGGGGGGGATGAATAGTGTTTTAAAGAATATATGAAATATATGACTAAATTAAAACTTTCAACACAAATCTAAACAGAATTCTAACACGGAATGATCACAGAACATATAACAAATGCAAATAGTAAAGTAAAGCAAGTAAAAGGAAAGAATACACTAGATTTTATACTGGTTCGGAATCCTCCTACATCCAGTCCTGCACCAAGGCAATATCCTTGTACAGATTTTTATAAGACAATATCCAAATTACAACCCTCAATTTCTAAGGCCTTGAGGAACCCTCCTATCTCCGAGTCTGGGGTAAACTCTCTTGATTTACGGGACACAAGATCACCCTAATACTACTTAATAACAATCCTTTTGAATGGATAGACTCTATGGACTTTTTGAATACAAATTAATCCTATAACTATGAATAGCACTTTGATCTTTAGTAGAATGATGGAGAATCAAATAGAGAGAGTATCTAAATGATTTCCTATTGAGAATTTGGCAGAATGATGGCACGATCTTGAAAATATGAAGTTTTATGGATATGGAATGGTGGAGAAGAAAGAGTGAAAAAAATAAGAAAGTAGTTGTTAAAAAAATTCGTTTTGCAAGCCTTTATATAGATGATCAACAGTCATAACCATTGGCGAAAGGTTTTCGAACGAATGGACACTTCTTTTGAAAATTGAATTTTGAATCCAACCGTCACCATGTCGACATGGGGTATCCCCTTATGTCGACATCCCTTAGTTCAAAATTATAGAGATGTTGTTTTGTAAAGACAATTGAATTTAAAACAAGTTGAAACTTCTCTGAAGCAAAGTAAAGTGTTTAAAAATATTTTGAGATAGAGAATGAATATAAAACATTATTTTAAGTATATATATATATATATATATATATAAAATTCATATAGACAAACTAAAATTTTGGTAATGGCGGCTGGAACAAGTATTCCCGAAACCCTAGACGTAGATGAAGATGACGGTGGTGGCTGGAAGGAGGTTAAAAGTAGGGGAAAAGCGAAAATAACGTTTGCTGAGGCTCTTAAATCCAACAAGGAAGCAACTAGAGCCAGATCTTGGATCGAAGCAATCGGATCTAATATTGAACTCAAAGGATCTGCGAATTTTTATGCTCCACAGAAAAATGGGGAAGAGATCTATCAATTGATAGATGATGAAGACTATGAAGAGTCTAAAAAGCTATGGCAACACTCGATTTATGCGTATATGGCTGGGAAAAGGCCTTACTTTGTTCACTTCAATGCCTATATCAAACGAATCTGGAAGCCAAAGGGATCTTGGGATGTTTTCCCCCGTGATAATGGATTCTACTTAATTAAATTTGAATTAGAGGAAGATTTTCAACGCATTATTAACGGTGGCCCTTGGTTCATGGACAGCAAATTAATTTTGATGAGGAAATGGGAAGCAGATTTCAATTTTGAACATGTTATGCTAACAACATATCCAATTTGGATCAAATTCAATAATCTGGACCGTGCTTTATGGAATATGAGATGCATCAGCAAACTTGCAAGTATAATAGGGAGGCCAATTGATATTGATGAGAACACAAGGAAACTTAAAAAAATTAAATTTGCAAAGGTACTGGTAGAAATCTCAGCTAATACAGTGCTACCAAAAACAGTTAAAGCTATTGATAAGCGGGGATTCATTTACAATCAGGAGGTGGAATATGAGTTCGTTCCACCAAAGTGTGGTGAATGTTTTTGTTTTAGTCATACAAATTTACAGTGCCAAAATAAAGTTACTGACAGACAAAAGATTTGGGTTGAAAAACCAAAAAACACATCATTTCCATTTGAAGCTAGTAACCCAAAAAATCAGGAGGATACTACAAAAAATTTACAAAATATATCCCCCATCATCATACCTAGTGAAGTGCAAAATGTCACTATGGTGTCGGACTGCGTAACAGAGCAAGAATCTCATCTATCTCTTGCTCAGAAAGAGAAGACACCCTGTTCAAAGGATCATCTGAAGAATGCTGAACATGATGAACCACTTCATGATCAAGATCAAAATCTGGTACTGCAGGCTGAGGTACCTCCAATTGTTGAACATAATAAGGAGGAGGAGGAGCTTCCAAACTCCCTAACAGATATCCACAAGATGGACATTGATTTGGAATCAACTGATGAAGAAAAAGAAGAAGAAACATCAGAAGACATAAGTAAGTATACAAAATGCAATACTGAATATGACAATCAATTCATTCAAATTGATAAAGGTAGACTCAAATCAGTCTCGGTGGGTAATGCTCCGGTTACACGGAGTAAATCTACCAAAAAATAATGTCTATCATATGCTGGAATGTGAGAGGTCTCAACAATGAAACACGTAGGTTAGACCTCCACATTTTAAAGGCTTATCATAAGCCTACTATTGTTGCTCTCTTGGAAAATAAACTAAATAACTTTAATTTGGAGTTACTGAAAAGTCAGTTTGGTAATCAATGGCAATTTATCACATCTCAATATAAAGGCAGAATTATTGTAGGATGGGAGACTAATTATTGGAATGCAAACATTGTTGATAATGGTGAACAACAAATCTCTATTAAATTTCATAACAAAGGGGGATTACAAATAGCAACCACGTTTGTGTATGCAAAAAATCTAGCATCTGAAAGATTGAGTCTATGGAAACAAATTACTGAATTAGCTAAAGATATTAACATTCCCTGGATAGTTACTGGTGATTTCAATTCTGTTCTTAAAACTAATGAAAAAAAAGGAGGACTTACACTGCGTGTTTCACAAGTGGCTGAATTCAATAATTGTGTATTATCTGCGGGTCTTGTTGAAGCTATCCACTCTGGCCTAAAATACACATGGAGAAGTGGTAAGTCAAAGAAAATTACTTCTAGATTAGACAGAGTTCTGGGTAATGCGGAACTATTTACAAAAATTACAAATTTGAAAGTGACTGTTCTACCTTGTTCAACAAGTGATCACTGCCCCCTTTTAGTACAATTCAATGATGATGACAAAATGCATAAAGGAAAACCTTTCCGATATGCAAACCACTGGCCTCTTATTGATGGATTTGATGAAGTGGTGAACTTTAACACTGTTATAATTCCTCCAGGTAACCACATGTACCGTTTTGTAATGCTCATTAAAACCATGAAAAATAGACTCAAGGAATGGAACAAAAACAGACCCAAAAACAATGATAATATCACAAAATTCCATCAACATTTAGAGGAAATACAGCATAGACTTGATGAAGATCCGCTAAATGAAGACCTAAACAATGAATTCCACACGGTTCAAAAATGCCTTAAAGAAGAAATACACAAGAAAGCTGTTGAACTGAAGCAAAAAGCAAAAGAAAAATGGTTGATGCAGGGAGATGAATGCAACAATTTCTTCTATGCGAAAATGTCCATTAGACAACATCATAACAATCTGCTTAACTGCATAGACGAACATGGTGATACATCAAGATACATACAAAATATAGAAGAACAAGCTATATCATATTTTACTAATTTATACAATGGGGACAGCAATGATCACTTACCTCAGGTCAACTGCAGAAGGATCATTTCCACTGAAGGAAGCAGTATGCTGATTGCACCAATTCATGAAAGGGAACTGAGAGAAGCTATTTATTCCATCCATAATGACTCCTCCCCCGGACCTGATGGAATGGGGGCAGCCTTCTTCAAACAGCACTGGATAAACCTGAAGGATTTAATGTTAAAAGCTTATAATGAGGCCTTACAAACAGGTGAGTTTATTAAAGAAATTAATCATACTTTTATCTCTCTTATCCCTAAAGTTAAAAAACCAGACAGAATTGAAGAATATAGACCAATTGCATGCTGTAATGTGACATACAAAATCCTCAGCAAGATTATTTGTACAAGATTGAATAAAGTACTGCCAGATCTGATATCTCAATGTCAAAGTGCATTCATCAAAGGAAGATGTATTTCAGAAAATTCTCTTTTGGCTCATGAGTTGATAAGAAATTTTAATAAAAAAGGAGCTGAAAAAATTTGTATAAAAGTTGACCTCCAAAAAGCTTATGATAAAGTCAATAGGAGCTTTATTATTTATATGCTAGATTCGATGGGTGTTCCAGTGAAGCTTTTAAAACTGATAAAATACTGTATAGACACTCCAACTTTCTCTATATTGGTGAATGGCAAACCTACAGGTTACATACAAAGCAACAGAGGGATTAGGCAAGGTGACCCCCTTTCACCATATCTCTTTGCAGTAGCAATGGAGTGGTTTACTCTCCAAATGGAACTGGCACACAATCAGGGCTTAATACAACCAGTTTTCAATCATCAACCATATGTAACTCATTTACTTTATGCTGATGATTTACTGGTAGTAATAAAAGGGAACTTAAAAGCAGCAGAAAAAATCAAAGATATATTCAGAGATTTGGAAAGTTTTGCAGGGCTAAAATTAAATGAAATGAAAACTAAATGCTACTTCAACAAATTCTGCTCAAACAAACAATCAATGCTAGATAAACTGGGATTTACTGAAGGTTCCCTCCTAGTCAAATATTTGGGAGTACCTCTATCGAATAATAATATTACTGATGTGGAGTGTGGTAAACTTATAAATGAAATCAGGGATAAGCTACAAGGATGGAGATCAAAACTTCTGTCTTTTGCTGGAAGAGTGGAGCTAGTTCATACAGTTATAACATCTAAGGTCAGATTCTGGCTTCAAACTTTCCAAATACCTGATTGTTCTATTGCAAAGATTAACTCTGTTTGTGCTAATTTTATTTGGAGAGGAGGGATACACAAGATTAAATATTCAGACCTATGTAGGAAAAAGAAAGAAGGTGGAGTTGGATTGAAAAATCTATTTGAACTCAAAAAGGTATATTGCCTTAAACAAGCCTGGAAAGTATTAACATCTAATAAATTATGGGCTACTTGGATGCGAGCTAGATATTTGAAAGATAACTTCTGGACTACTAAAATAGACAATAATGCTTCAGTTACTTGGAAAAATATTCTTAAAATCAGAAATGATCTCCAAAAACATTTAGACAAACAAATAGCAAATGGTAGAAATACAGACATTTGGAAAGACCCATGGTTGAACTCGAAAAGTTTCATTGATAGACTTGGTTGGGATATCTTCTCGACATATGGTACTCCTAATTGGAGGGTAGCTGAAATAGTGGATAATGGTACCTGGAAATGCAATAATCATTCAATAACTCTTAACTATATTGAGGAAATCAGGAAGAAATACATTTTTACAGATAATTCTGAAGATAAATGGGTATGGAAGGCTAGCATGAAAGATCAGTTCAAGTTCAAAGACATCTGGGAAGAAATACGAGAAAAAAATACAGAAGTTATCTGGTCTGATGTTGTCTGGAGCAAATCTATCCCTCCCAAAATGGCTCACACCCTTTACAAAGCGATAATGAGAAAACTTCCAACAAAAGACAGATTAAAAAAATGGAAGATTTTGGATGACTCAAAATGTAATTTCTGTTGCATAGAAGAGGAGACACATGACCACATCTTCTTTGACTGTGAATTTTCAAAAAGAATCTGGAACACCCAAAAATGCAGACTCCAGCTCAACAAATGCGCTACAAACCTAAAAGAGGAATTAGAATACCTGCACAGTAGGAGTCACCTCTCTGATTTGATGAAGGAGATTGGAAAAATTGGCCTCGCAGTCAGCTTGTGGTTCATTTGGAAGGAGCGGAACGGCAGGACTTTTGAAAACAAAAAGCAAGACACTTTAACTATTACAAAGCTAATCAACAGAGAAATTGCTACTGTAATTGGAAGAATTCCGACAAAGAAACTTACCATTGCATCGGAACAAGAAAAACAACTACTGGAGAAGTTGAAGAAGATGGAATTGATCGAACGAACTCCACCAGGGAATTGGCAGCCGCCATAATCGCCCCAATTTGGAAAGTTTGGAAGTTATATTGACTGATCTATGTTATGTCGGCCTGTGATATATTTGTAATGCTATTGGGCCGCAAAGCCTGTTTAGTAATTCAATTAACCAATTTTCAAAAAAAAAAAAAATTCATATAGACCGTCAATTATATAAGTAATATTTAAAATCAGAATAAGTTTTGATGTTTTTAAAAATAGAAGTTTTTAAAATCAGAATAGAGGAATATTTCAAGGCTAAAACAAAGTTTGAAAATATTTTTGAAAACATGATTTTGAAAGCTAAAACATTTTGAAAACAGATTTAAAAACATTTTGAAAAATATATTCAAACTGAAATTGCAAGAACCTTCCTACAGAGCTCCTCCATAGGACTCGAGAACTTGTACAAAGTAGTTTAAATGATTTTGATTTTCGTGGGTTTGTAAGCCGCTTGTCGTAGGTTTGTAAGCTACTTGTCGTGGGTTTGTAAGCCACTGGTTTCGATAGAAATTGGGTTCCATCCCAAAAGAAAATTGGAAGAAAGATGAGAGTGCTACTATGAAGTTTTAATAAAATACTAGACACTTATCTTGAGATCTTGAAATCTTGATTCTCTAGAGTCTTGAATCTTGAATCTCTAATCTTCATCTTGATGCTTGAGTCTTTATACCGATCAGTCTTTGATGATACCTGCATATACTTCCTATATACATATATATATATATATATATGGAAATGTTAGTATATATTTTATAAAGTAAAGTATAATAGCTATATAAGGTTGTTGTCATCAAAACATCATCAACTCAGTTCCTAACAAGATTTACTTACGAATCGCAATCCCTTATCATTTTACTTTGAGAATAATTCCCCTTCAAATTATTAACACAGATTTACAGGATAGAACCTCCTATAATTAACTGAACAAAGCGTACGAGACAGAAAATAACAACAGAGAGCATTGAATAACTTGATCGTTTCCATCATTTCCTTGAGCTGCTATAAAAAAGGGAATTCTGCACATAAATAGGTAACAACTCAAACAGCATATGTAGTAAATGTCTAAGATCAAGATTCACAAAACTGAACAACATATGGAAATTGAAAGGTAAACAAATTAATGTGCGGTTAGAAAGTTTTATTAAACTATGCTACTTCCTGAAATAATTATCGAATTGCCAAATTATGACATGTTCCAGTTGTTTCCTATACAACTAAATTCTTGCTACTGCATGGTGGGTAAATGTAATGAAAGTTAGAGATAATCTAGTCAGATATCCCAGTTTCAACCAAAATCACTTTCTGGGCAAGTGATAAGGGTTCATCATCTGGACAATGATTTAGTTAAATAACACTAAACAGGTTAAAATCAGATTTATTCAATTCAAGATAAATGGCAGCAAAAATCAAGCTAAACCCAAAAGTTTGATACGAATTAGAAATAGGATAAAATGGAAATACAAATTTACCAATCAATTGATTCTATTAGTATTCCAGAGGTCTTATAACTTAAATATATTTCTACATTAATTTTTTTTTAAAACAGAACAACCAGCTAAATTCCAATTTGACAGCACAGTTGAAAAACACTGTCAATCGTGCTAAAAGCAGCCCCAAAGAATCAAAGTCGAGACCTACACAGAAGAAGAGTAAGCAAAAGACACAATCCTTGATGCAAAAATTAAGAAAATCGAGCAAAGGTTACTCATTGTTACACTTAGATCAGAGAACCGCTCTAATTGTTGATCTGGAATTAAAGTTTGAAGCGATCCACACTTGTTTTCAGACGAATTTCACCTTCGCTTGATTTGCCGTTGCTATCAGGTCGATTGAAGTTGTTGAGCTCGATACTTATTATATACATTTTTCCTTTAGTTCATTCGAATCGGAGCTTTAAGCCAAACAAAGGATACGTTTATATGTGAAGAAGGAAGTGTGCAGGGTAAGTATTTGCTGGTACCATTTTCTTCATTTGATCAAAGATATTTTTCTCTAAATGGTGGCTGAAATGAAACAATTGGTGCTAGCATTAATTATGTTTGTCATGTTTTACAAGCTAATATCTATCATCATTTTCCTTTATCTTATGTATAGACTTGATTTCATTTTATTGTGTACAACATGGTTCATTTTATATTTTATGTGACTATAAGTTTTAAAGATATCTATTTCTAGTATAATTACTTATCCTATTTCTTTTTAAACTATCCAACATTTAATTTCCTATTTATTATTTATTATACTTACTTTTATTCCTTTGTTAAAGTTTAACTATCAAAATTTAATTTACTTATTTATTATTATGTTTACTTGTGTTCATTTCAGAGTTTCTCTTATGTTATATATTTATATATATTTTTATAACCATATTTTGTTTATACTTATGTTTTAAATCAATAAGATTTATTTTATTTTAACCATATAATTGTTTAAGATCTATAAGATATATTTGTCCTTTAAAACATTATTGTGAATAAGGCTAGATTTAATTTTTGAATATTTTAAAACTCTTTATTTTATACTTCCAGATCATAGTTATTTTTCCCAAATACACACACACACACATATATATGGTTAACATAATAAGTTATATTTTAATGAATTAGATTGAATTCTTATCAAAATAATATTGCTAAATTTCCGGGTCATCACATGTATCGTACACAAATGCGTGTACACAGGGAAAAAACGAAGTGCCATCGAAATTTTCTGAACCGTTTAAACTGAAATGATTTATAAAATATGATTACTTTATTGTGTTTATAACTTGTCCAAATACTAGGACAAATCCAACAAATGTTGTATCAGATGAATATAGATGTCCGTTCTGTGGAAAAACGAATATCCATATAACGATCATATACAATAGTTGTCAGATGGAGCCAAAAATTCTCTAAAGGGTTCATATAAATAAAGCACAAATTAAAAAAATACTAATATTGAAGTATTTGTGGTCTGTAGTGAAATAATGATCTTAAATTTTTTAGTAATGTAGCCAAATAGAATTCGTTTAATTATGAATCAAAATCCATGGGAACTATCAGTAACTCGAAAAATATGCCTTATCTCACAAATGGGAACTATAAGCTACTATTTTAACAACTATAAAAACTATTTTATAATTCATTTAACTATTTAAATATTTATTAATTAAATCTAAAATTTTAAAACATATTTTAACTTTTGTTTAACTAAATAAATTTTAATTAACGATTTTATGAACTAAATAAGTAGTTAGCACTTACAACAGTAAAACAAACATTCTCGTAAACTTATCAATAAACATATTATTCAATAATCATGTACTATTTTTTGGATTTTAAATTAGCCATAATTTTTAACAACATATTAAACAATAAATTCACTAATTAATACCACCAAATCAACACTAATTATCATCACCTATTACGCAATTATCACCATTTTCAATCACATAATCAACTAATTTTTTAAATTAGGTTTACCATTATATACCCAATTCAAATAATAAACTATATATCATAAACTAATAACATATATTCATCAGTTTCAAACCCCTAAATCATCCAATTCAAAATCAATAAATCATCAACTAATTTAATTTAAACCTAAATTAAACAAAGATAATGGAAAATAAGAGATAACGGCAAGTTTGGAGAGGTTGAAATTAGCAAAAGAAGGTTGTGACGGCTCCTTGTAGCGGAGGGTGGCGGCTCGTTGCCGGGGGCGGCGGATCTGAGTAGATTTGAGGAGAGGAAAAATGAAATGTTTTCTCTTGGGTAGCAGGTTTGTATAACGCGATAAGCGACGGCTAGCGTGGCTAGAAACGACCGCTTTTTTAGCCGTTGCTAGCCATCGCTTTCTAAAGCCTTTCTAATAGTGTCCTTTCCACTACGCCGCACCCGCGGACATAGCTAATTGTTGTTCTGAGATAGAAAGTTACATGATTTACTGCTCAAGTAGCAATCACATATACAGAAAAGAAGAAAACTAGATTTTAAATAAAATTCAAATCTATATAACTTTAATTTCTTTATACATTTGTTTATTATTTTCATTTCTTTCAACAGTAAAAGTAAATGTGACATGGATAGAGAATTTCATTCTGCCAATTTTAATACGAATAAGCTTTTTATCTTTCAAAAGTGAAAAAAAAATTAGGTAACAAATTAATTTAAATAATTAGGCATAAGGAAACGCGCACAAATCATTTATCGCATGGACAAGCCCATAGACTAATAGCGATTTAAAACAAAACAATATTTTACTAATTTGTTTCGTTCATCTTCCTTCTTCGCTCGTTCGCTCATTCACTCACGAAATTTTAATCAGCAACAAACAATGGCACTGTAAATCAGAAATAAATCGTTATCTTCAACACAACAACAAACATCAACAAACGACGAACAATCACCATAAAATCAGACAATAATCATAGATTCGAAAAATAGATGACCTTGCTTCAGCGAAAATGCAGCAACAAATTCAAAATCAAAACACCAAAATAGTACCTACAGTGGATATTTAACAGCAATACATAATGGCAAAAACGAAAACCTACCTCAATTTGAGTCAATAGCAGAGACGGTGAAAGGAAAAGATAGCAAGTTAAAATTAAGAAAACCGCCAGTAAGAGAAGAAACGAAGCAAAATCGACAAAAAGAATAAAGAAAAAAAATGAAAAAAAATACAGCAGATGAAAACCAACCAAAAATAACAAACAATATACAAGAGAAGAGAACTGATACTATAAACTCAAGTATAACAAATTTAATATAGTTTTATTATAATAACATTGAATTTATTTGACAGAATAATGAAGAAAACATGCAGCTAAAAACTGCCGCTGAGAAGGCAATTAAAGATAATCTACAAAAAAAAGAATAAAGAATGAAGAGAAAAAATGAAAAAAAAATCAACAGATAAATGATACTATATGTAACGACCCACCTTTTTGGATGGTTTAGATCGACAATAAACAACATTTGTCTAACTCAAACCATTCAGCAGGGTAGATTATCAACGGAGTTAATAAGAAAATAAGGAAAAAAGTAGAAAATCTCTCAGTGGAATGACAAAATATAATAATCAAATAAACAGTTCATGAAGCCGTTTTATCATATACATTTAATTACTAAATTTTCACAACATAATCAGAGTACAATCACAACATACCAAATAATGATGCAACGGAAAATTTCTAATAATAAAATTTACCAAACTCTGTCTTCGTCCTACAGAAATAAAGTCTTCAAATACTGAAAATCTCAGGCTGACCTGAGCGTAATGAAAAGACCGAGTCAGAACTTAAAGTTCTCATGCAAGTTAAATTAACAACAAGTAAATATGAGTGCGATAGCTTCAGAGATGTTTACGTGATTTTACATCTCCTATCCAATGTATAATGTGCATGCAATAACTTAAAAGATGTTATATGATTTTCCATCTCCAAAGGATCCGTTAAACTATCTATATGTAATAAAATATGATACATATGTAGTGTCTATCAATAAAATAAATATTAAAATAGCATTAAGGTTTTACATTGATACCCCTTAACACATTTTTAAGCATTGTCCTATAGTTTGCCTTAGTAGCATCATCAGTAACGTCGGTAATCCTGGAGGCGCCGTGATAAGACAACACTAAAACAAAATCGTAGTGGTCACGAATAAGGATAAAAAGTATGACAAGGCATGTGGGGCAACGCCGAAGGTAGGATACTACCGTTTTGCGTTTCCTGCCTAGTGGTAACCCCTAATGGCCCACCATGCCCAACACCCCTAAAAATAAAATTAAGATGCACCGATCAAGCCAACATCAATACATTAATACGAAGAGGTGTGTCCGCTAGAGGTAGATAGCTTCGTTGGTCAGGTACGACTCATGTTTTAGTCTTTTCAAAGTGGCACATGGGCCGGGGTCATCCATCACCGGTCTCTTTCTTTAAATCCAGCAAACGCATCTAATTCAACCTCTACATTTTGGATATCATCCAACGCATACTCAGTTGTTAAAGTGGTTTCGGGATTGGTAGAGAGTATGTCAATAAGAGGCACCGGTCTCTTTAACAACCAAACATCATTTTTTTTATCGGTTGGTTCTTTTACCTTTCAAAACTGATTCAAATTTGATATTAAAATATCATATTCGATTAAAATATCCTTCATTTTAAAATCATAATATTCACTCAAAATACATCATTTTCACTTGAAAATATAATTTCAAATTCTAACTTAGGTTATAATTTCATTTAACCATATTTCGCTTTTAAATCAATGATTTAAATATAAACATCTCAACCTTGCACACTTTAATATTTTAGAAATAGTTTGAATTGTTCAAATAGTTTAAAAATAGTTTAAGTAGTTTGATATCAAAATGGTTTGAGTATTGAAAATGGTTTATATAGTAAAATAGTTTGGAAAACCTAAATAAATTGAATATTAAAAAGAACAGATTTTAAACAATTTATATTAAAATAATTTATTATGAAAATAGTATAAAATCAAACTATTTCCTTCCATATCAACAAATTTGGGACCATGTCCAAATTTCAAGTCAACAAAACTCAATTTTCAATCTTCCAATTCATTTCATTCAATCTCAATTAAGTTTCAAATCAACTTGATTTCGATTTCAATTCAAAATTGCTTCAACTCATAGAAACATTCATTTTTTACTCAAACTCGTTTCAACAATTCAATTCAATTATTTAAATTCCAATTTAATTCTTATTTTAAATCATTTCAATTTATATCGATTTCATGTCCAATTTCAATTTAGTGATTTAAATCGCTTGAATCAAATTGACTCTTGTTGTTCAATTTTAAGATCCAACTTTAAAATAATTTAGTTTTCGGAATTTAAGTCAAATAATAATTATAACTTCACATTTCTATTTCAATTCTTAAAACTACTCTTTTACCAAACTTCAATTTCAACATTTCATTGCTTGAATTAGAAAGTAATTCAATTTATATAAACCCAAAATTAATTTCCTTTAAAACAATGTCGTTTAACCAAAAACCAAATTTAAGATTTTTAAAATCATTTAATTTAACCAACCCGGTGTGTGTGTGTGTGTGTGTGTGTGTGTATTTATTTATTTATTTTTACCCTATGGCCAAGTGATCAGTTATTTCAATTTTAATTGTTGGGATGGATATATATTATTTCTATCAAAATCAAGGTGTCATAGGTATATATTATTTCAATATGTTTCTTAATTCATTCAAAATGATTTAAATGACAATTTATAGGATGTCAAATAATAAATAGGATGATAGCAGGGATATATAAAAATAAATAAATACCTAATCATCCAAAAATGTCAACAGATAGCCATCCATCAAAGTCAACATCTAAATCATCCAATAATTCAAAATAATTTACTGGATACCAATATCAGGTATTTAACTAGCAATTCAATTTCAATATTAATTTAAATGACAATTTAATTCAATAAAATTTAATTTCAATTAAAATGACCAATTAAACTACTAAACAGCTACCAATAAAATTCTTATCACATCATAATTTAATTCAACTAACATAAGAAGGTTTAGTATTATGTGAGTGGATTAAATCACTCACCTTTGATTTACTGCCGATTTAAAATCCAAATAAAGCCCAAAATTTGAATAGTCTCCAAATTCAACCAAACTGGTTTTCATGTTATCCGGACTTTCAACACGATCCTAACTGAAGAAACTGCGCACGAATCCTAGTTCATATGCAAAAGTTATAGGCGTCAGAAGTTGAAGTTTTAAAAATTAAATTAAAAAGAATTCAGGGGTAAAAACGTAAAAAGCAATACCATTGAAACCCTACCGACCCATCTCGTATGCACGAACCCATGATCGCACTACAACAGCCGCCACGTTCATCAAAGCGCCGCTCGCTACACATCTCCTTGCCTCTACTAGATCCCGCTGATGAACTCGCCCTGGCTTTCCGCCCCTAGGCTGAAGTCGCGGCCACACACGACGCCTCCAAGCGCATAGCATCGCCGCCACCTTGTCTCGCCGTTCCTGGAGATCTCGAGCCCCTCTGACATGAACGAACCCTATGGATGCACTCCTCTAATCGCCCTCTACCATGCAGCACCTTCCGATCGTCAAATGGTTGACGATCCATCGCTGAAAACAAAACCCCAATATGGACGTCTGAGAATGTTTCACCCAATTCTAGACAAATTCGAAACTTTATTGTAAAAATGAACAACGATGTAAATTGCGTTCATTTAAAGCTTCGCGATCATATATTATATGATAGGTTTTGAGGAGTTTGAATTTTCAATTTGACTTGAAATTTCAACTTAGGGTTTTGAAATGTCTGCCATTGAGAAGAAACATAATTTTGAACAGACAGATAGAAATTGTACGTACAAAAAATGAAAATAAGCATCTTATAGGGTTTATAATAGCCTATATATAGACAGAGAAGGATAAGAACGGTTGAAACAGATCGAATTGGGTTGTAACGATAATGTAACGACCCGCCGCCTTGACCGCCTCTAGTCGGTAATTAAACCAACTAGAAACGTTCAAAATGACGGATTGTTATTTAGTTTATAACATTTAAACAGAATCAGCTACAGAATCACAGAATAGTAATCATATTTTATAAACAACTTTTCTTTTATATACAAATATCAGAGTTAATACAATAAGTTACATTTTATACAGCGGAAAACAAATTTTATTAAGTACAAGAAAAATAATTTTCTGAAAAGCTTTAGTTGTGCTTTCCCCTCTCTCTCTAACTTCGCTGCGCGCAAAACTCCAAGCTGTAAAAATACTCGGTCTGACCCGAGCGTTAATTGCAAAACACAAAAACACTCGAGTCAGGATTAATCTTTATTCAAGTAAATAAATTTGAAATGAACTGAATAATATGGTTACAGATATGGTAAAACAGATAAATCAATTTAAAATCTATTACGGATTTTTCACATTAACAATTTCAAATTTTTAAGTTCTGACAAACACACGTGTGCACTGCCTCGCCAACACGTGTGCGAGTGTAATCACAAAGACCACAAAGATACAATAACAAGCCCGAACAGAAACAACACAGCAGGTCAAGGCAGCGAGCACAAGTACAGGCCGAAATGCACAACAGTTTCAGCAGCCCCCAAATGCAACAGGGCATACAACTACAAGTATGGACAGTGCACAGATCAATAGTGCACAGGGGCAGCAGTGGCAAGACACAACTACAGTGGACAGGTATACAACAACAAGCATGAAGTATGCAAGCTCAGCAACAACTACCAGTTCCATATAACAAGCTACAATTGAAGATGAAACTGAAGACCAACTGGCTACAAATTATAAGTAAGACCAACAACAAGTTGGACTGCAACAGTCAATATGCAGACCAAAGGCACAATGCCACAGCAACTAGGAGAAAACAGAAGTGAAGACAAGTGAAACAATGATCAAGCTTCAGGATGAACAATTGCAGACAAGAGTATACATTGGAATGAAGTAGTGCAAGCATAGGTGAATGTGTCAACATATCACGTACATAACAATGCAATACCAAACTTCACAAGCAATGACCAGTGCGATGACCAAGCACTGCATTAAACATGAAACAAGACCACAACTAGGCAAACATCACATAGGATTTACAACAACTAAAACCAAGATGAATAAGACAGCAAGTCAGTGACATGCCCATCAACCAGACAGAGTTAACAACAGGGAATACACAAATTGACACAGCAAAATGATCAAGATTTGTTCCAATGTTCACAGAGACAACCCATAAGATTTGTTTTGTTTATTTTCTAAATTCACAGAGACAATACAGAACTTTCATATTAAATAGAACTTTAAACTTTGACAAATGTTCATAACCACATTTTGTTAAACCTTAAATCTTCACACTGAAAGAAATAAACTCACAGCAGCTTGCTCAACTAAATATATTCATGTATCTACCAGTATGAAATTGTGTTTTCATGCAAACACACTTGTTTCTAGAGTAAAACAGGCAAATAATTTCTACTTAAGTTTATTTAATATAAAATGTTACTCACATACAACATATTTTGTTTAAGGATTAAAAACTAAAAAAAAACACTTAGGTGGATAGTTTGAATTTTTAAATCAAGTTTAAAACCTGTAACTATAAAGATAGAGGCAAAATAAATCAAGGCAGTGCATCAAAATGACCAAGCTACACATGAATAATGCACAATTCAAACAACAGGCAAATAAAGGTCACAAATGCAAGTGCAGTTGCAGTGTGCCACCTGAGAATATACACAAGTGCAGATCAAATGCAATTATACAACAGTGGCCAAACTTATGTATGCAACAGATAAGGATGCAGACACCAAATGACCAAATGAATCAACTGCAATGCAACATATATCAGGATGCAAACAACAATGGAAATGAAGACTAGAACAACCAAGAGAACAGTGACCAGACCCAAGTGCAACAGCATGGGGTACAACTACAAGTGCAACAGCATGGATGCAACTTGACATGCAAACTGCCACAAACCAAAGTGCATGAACACAGTAGACTACTGTTACAAAAAAAAAAACTCAAGTGAAGCAAGTAATGCAACAGTAGCAAGTATATATGAATACAACTACAATGCAGACCAAATGCAACACCAATACAACAACAGTACCAAAAGACTCAAGTGCAAAATAATAAATGGTCTAATGGTTACCAGGCATGGGACAAACATGCAAGTTTAAATTCATAATGCAATTGTTTGCAAACAGTTTTCAAACAAGATATTTAGTAGCATCTGTACTTATCAATTTAATAACAAAATAAATATAGCATCTGTTCTTATCAATTTTTAAAACAAACACCAATAGCACATGTTCCTATCAATTTTAAAACAAACACAAATAGCACATGTTCCTATCAATTTTAAAACAAACACAAATAGCACATGTTCCTATCAATTTTAAAACAAACACAAATAGCACATGTTCCTATCAATTTTAAAACAAACACAAATAGTCAGGTAGCATTTGTTCTAATCAATTTAAAAATTAAGACTGGGCAGCATCTGTTCTTACAAATTTAAATTTTAAAAGAAATCAAAAAAACATTTGCTCCTAACAGTTCAAAAACTAAATCAAATGGGTAGAATCTGTTCTTATAGTTTAAAATAATTACTAGCATCTGTTTCTACCAATTTAAAATCCAAGTAAATCGAGCAAATAACAGCAACTAGCACAAAAATTCAACATGCAGTCACAAATCTGAGCATATCAGTTTTAAAAATTAAATTAGCCGAGCCAAAGATAATCAAATCGCCCCAAAAACATAGCATGCAACCAAGGAATTCACTTCAAACAAATTCAAAAACTTGCATGAAGATTATCGTGAGCTTAGAAAACTCACATGCATTTCAAAACAGAGGGACAGTCAACATAAACAAGCATGCAAACACATTATCACTTAACAAAAACAATTTCAGGTACCAAAACATCACAACATATTATAGGCTTAAGTGATTGATTCACGGATAAACAAAGAAGAAGGTTTGGGTTCAGAGGTTTCCATATAAATATTCATTAACAAAGCAAGATCCAACACATGCAGCAACACAAAGCAAGTCAAGATTTAATAGCCTCTATTCTCATCAGATTCTTAAAATGATAGCATCTGTTCTCAACAGTAAAAAAAAAAAAAAAAAAAAAAATTTAAATTTATAGCATCTGTTCAAATCAGTTTTTAAGAAAAACAAATTTTCAAAACAACAATCTGAAATCAAACATTTGGAAGCACCTGTTCTCATCAGGTTATTCATAGCTTTTGTTTTTATCAGTTTAAATTAAAATTTAAATAGTGTCTGTTCTTACCAATTTAAAACAAATATCAAATAGCATTTATTCTTATTAGTTTAAAATCAAAAATTGAGTAGAATCTGATCTTAACAGTTCAAAAACACAACATCAGAGCAAGTGATAACGAATAGCAACCAACAATCCAACATGCAGTGAGTTATCTGTTCTTATTAGTTTAAAATTCAAATTTAACCGAGCAACTGAAAGCTAATAATCACCAAATCATAGCATGCAACCAACATTCAATCCAAACAAATTTAAACACCTGAATTAAAAATTAATCGTGAGCAGAAAACTCACCATAACAAAGTCGAAGCAGCCGAAGGGAAATAAGCCAAGTTGAACGAAGGTCGAAGCCCAGATTAGATCGCAAACCCTTGTTTTGAATCGCAAGAAGCAAAACCCTAGATTAGATTGCTAGCCCTAATTTACAAAGAGGAACGGCTGCCATCATTTTTATTTTCTTTTTCTTTCGTGATTTTGCTTAGGGTTTGTGAAAATGGATAATGGAGGAAACGGGTCGAATTGAGGTAAAAAGGAAACGGCATTCAAAGGTAAATGGACCGAGATTCACAATTTCAAAGCCCAACAACACTTAACCAAATTTTATTATATATTTTTTTTCATTTTGAATTTCAATAAATTTTGTTATTTCTTTGCTTTGTTTTGTTGAATTATGTTGTTATAACTTTTCCAATGTAGTCACTTCATATTTTACGAAGTTTACAAATATGTTGTTTTAAATTTTAACTATGTATATTTACTTATCTATTTTGTATTGAATAAAATTTTATTCCTTTTTATTTTAAAGAAAAGAAAAATGTTATTTAAAACTAACCATCCATTTATAAATTTACATAAATAAAAATTCTTGTATCCAAATTATTTTCTTAAGTCATTAGTTTGAATTAAAAATACAAATTCAATATTCAATTTCAACTCCAAAGTCAAATATAAATTTTATTCAACTTTTTCTAGATTAAATTCTCAAATTTGATCGCAAAATTCATTGTTATATTGGAAATTCAGTTTAAATTATCATTCAAATATTCAAAATTAATTAAATATTCACAATTTAAATTGTTCAAAATTTACGATCGTTACAATCTCCCCTCCTTAAAAGAATTTCGTCCCGAAATTACAAGTAAGGAAAAATGATTGTTAAAATTTCACCGATATTTATATTTTACTCAATTTTATCAAGTTCAACACTTATTAAAGATGAATGAATATAGGATTCATTCTATTTGTTTTATCTCGCTAGCTTTGCTAATTAACTCTTTTGTTTATTATTTTCTACAATCAAGACACAAAAAAAAATCTTTACTAAAATTTTCAACTTACAAAACCCAAATTTTAAATTTGAAACACTACATTTAAGAAATTTTACATATTATAACTTTTCCAAAGCTGTGGATTTTTCAAAACATTTCAAAAATCCTCTTCCTTAATTCATTAGGTTGGAATTTACATCACTTTAATTTCAGATAATTGATTTGCTATTTAAAGTTTGAAAATACTTGCTAACTCGAAATTTAACAAGTCTACTGTCGTTCTTAAAGACATTAGGCATACGCTGGCCAGGCGCAAGTCTAACAATCTCCAAGTACTAAATATACTTGCTTCAATTCCCAGTGAAAATACTTTAAAAATTCTTTTAAAAATGGATATGGAAAGCACATTCCCCCATGGATCACAGTTTACTCGGCGGTTCCGCTACTATCCCAGTAGAGTCGCTTGTAACTGTGGATATCTCATCCCTTGAATTTCGCCATGGTTGTTGCCAAAGATCGCGGTTCACACGGCGGTTACGCTACTATCCCAGTAGAATCGCTCGTGACCGTAGGCATCTCGCCCCTCGAATTACGCTTTGGTTTGTAGATTGCAGTTTACACAGCGGTTACGCCACTATCCCAGTGGAATCGCTTGTAACTGTAGGCATCACGCCCCTCAAATTACGCTACCACCCGAGTGTAACTAGATCGCGGTATACTCGGCGGTTACGCCACTATCCCAGTGGAATCGCTTGTAACCATAGGCCTCTCGCCCCTCGAATTACGCTAGCACACTATACCAGTCCAAAAGGACATTCCAACTAATGGAAATACAAAAGGTCATCCAACTAATGGAAATATAAATGGTCATCCAACTAATGGAAATATAAATGGTCATCCAACTAATGGAAATACTACGTAGCTACGATTTTTAAATGGATACTCATCTCGAGTTCCATCACCATCACACAGTCACACAGTATAAATGGAAGGTACCTTTCCATATCCTCAATTTGGAAAACATAATATTATACATACATATATAATATTTCATTTCACATTTAGTACATATCATACTCATGTACTTACATAAGTTTTCCATAACAATTACTTTTCCAAACTAATTGGTTTTCGAATTAATCGTATTCACACATATACGTTATGAAAACCACAATATTTCATACCCATAACAAATAGAGGATTCACAAATTTTTCCATTTCATTATCCATTTAAAATTTTCCTCTAAGCCGATTTGGAATTTTAAGGTTATCTCAAACCTAATTCACATTCATAATCCAATTTATTATCGACTTCACACTCGATTTGGATTTCACGTTACATCGTCAATCCTCAACACATAATTGATGTCTATCGATATATAACCTCTGAGCTCGTACGTCTCAGAGAAGGGTGTTAAGCTAAGAGAATAAATTCTCCGCCACCAACAGATATATATTTAATAGAGATCAATTGATATGTCGTCAATTCACGACGTTAGACATACAATCCAAATCATCCATTTAAAATTCAATGTTCAACTTAAATTGTTTTTGGGCGTCAAAGTTAAACTCAATTTAACTCAAAATTCAATCACTTTGAAAATTTCCAAATTGAACTAATTGTTCAAATTTCCCAAAAATAATATCTTTACAAGATATAAAAATTTTCACACTTAACCATTTGAAACAAATTCAAATCATTTTGCACCTTTTAATCTTTGAAAACAAATTTCAAAGCAATTTCCTTAAATGGAAACATTTCCAAATATTTATCCATTTTAAACTTAAAATGGTTCACTTAAATTAATCAAATAAATCCTTACCGATTTATTTTAAACTTACGTTCCAAATCCGTAAATTTATTTCCACATTTCAAAAATAAATCAATATTTATTTTTAACAAATTCCCCTTTCTTTTATAAATTCCATAGTGAATTTACATTTCCAAAGTATCTATGAATATACGATTTTCAAATCGATTTCACAAATTCATTTTCAATTTATCTTCAAAAGATAAAATTTCAAACATTCACTTCTCACTTTATCTTTAAAAGATAAAGTTTCAAACTTTTCATTTCATATTGGAAAATATTTTCATACTTATTCAATAATAAGTAATTCACAAATCCATTTATTTTCAACACTTTGAAAATATTCGATATACTTAAACCAAAATCAAGTATATATTTCATTCTTAAAAGAAATCATTCTTTAAACACATTTATTTGAGTCAAAACGAATGTTGCGTAAAACATCGTTACGACGACCCAAAAATCATTAGTATAGGGATTCGAATTTAATATAGATGTATAAATCCCAATACTATATAAAACATTTCCTTTCTTTTCCTCGAAAACGTCTATTTCAACAATGAATGTTGAAATCTATGCTTTCGATACTTAACACATTTCAAAACAACTTAAAATGGATTTACTTCATTTCATAGTGTTGCTTCCCAAAAACATTCCCATTTAAGTTTCAACTTCAACTTAATTCATAGTTTGAATTCTGCATACATTTCAAAATATTGGTTTTAAATCAACTTCAAATTTCCAATATTAAGTTTTCCACTTAACTTAATTTCATGCCATACAAATTCAAATTCTTCATTGCATCTATTTAAATCTCTTATAAATTTTCATTAGATTCATATCTCTTTTTATATCTTATTTATTGTCCAAAACCATAGATATAACTCCTTTAATAAGTTACAACAATTTACTTATCAAAATAAGTCATTTGCGGATTTTATAAACATCTTTAGAAATTCCATTTCTATTTATAAAACTTCGTTTTATAATCTCCTTTATTAATTTGATTCAATTCAGCTCATATAACTTAGTTATATACCCAAAATTTCATATTATAAGTTAAATACTTATAATCCATTTATTCACTAAATCGTTCTTCACAACATTTGAAATCAATTTTTCAAAAGAATTCAAAATTAAATTTCCAAGTTATAGTTCAATAATCCGCTTGGTTATAATCAAATTGACATATCATTTTATTTTCCAATTACTACTTTGGAGATATTCAAAATATTTGATTTAAGTCAATTTAAACCAATTCATTAATCCACTTGACTTACATTTCATTTTCCATGACTCTCAAAAATTCGATAATGAGTTTCTGAACGATCGAAACTCAAGTCTAACGAGACCTCACCGAAGAGAAACAGTCGCAAACCTAAATTTAGAGAGGGGAATTTCCAAAAATAATTCTAATTTTCAAATACCTTTTATTTTAAAGAAAACAATTTTAAACTTCTTTAGATTTGAAAACACTCCCTTTAAAGTGATTCTAGTAACTATTCATATTAAACGCCATAAACTAAGCTTTGTGTACCAAAGCTCTGATACCACTTTGTAACGACCCGCCGCCTTGACCGCCTCTAGTCGGTAATTAAACCAACTAGAAACGTTCAAAATGACGGATTGTTATTTAGTTTATAACATTTAAACAGAATCAGCTACAGAATCACAGAATAGTAATCATATTTTATAAACAACTTTTCTTTTATATACAAATATCAGAGTTAATACAATAAGTTACATTTTATACAACGGAAAACAAATTTTATTAAGTACAAGAAAAATAATTTTCTGAAAAGCTTTAGTTGTGCTTTCCCCTCTCTCTCTAACTTCGCTGCGCGCAAAACTCCAAGCTGTAAAAATACTCGGTCTGACCCGAGCGTTAATTGCAAAACACAAAAACACTCGAGTCAGGATTAATCTTTATTCAAGTAAATAAATTTGAAATGAACTGAATAATATGGTTACAGATATGGTAAAACAGATAAATCAATTTAAAATCTATTACGGATTTTTCACATTAACAATTTCAAATTTTTAAGTTCTGACAAACACACGTGTGCACTGCCTCGCCAACACGTGTGCGAGTGTAATCACAAAGACCACAAAGATACAATAACAAGCCCGAACAGAAACAACACAGCAGGTCAAGGCAGCGAGCACAAGTACAGGCCGAAATGCACAACAGTTTCAGCAGCCCCCAAATGCAACAGGGCATACAACTACAAGTATGGACAGTGCACAGATCAATAGTGCACAGGGGCAGCAGTGGCAAGACACAACTACAGTGGACAGGTATACAACAACAAGCATGAAGTATGCAAGCTCAGCAACAACTACCAGTTCCATATAACAAGCTACAATTGAAGATGAAACTGAAGACCAACTGGCTACAAATTATAAGTAAGACCAACAACAAGTTGGACTGCAACAGTCAATATGCAGACCAAAGGCACAATGCCACAGCAACTAGGAGAAAACAGAAGTGAAGACAAGTGAAACAATGATCAAGCTTCAGGATGAACAATTGCAGACAAGAGTATACATTGGAATGAAGTAGTGCAAGCATAGGTGAATGTGTCAACATATCACGTACATAACAATGCAATACCAAACTTCACAAGCAATGACCAGTGCGATGACCAAGCACTGCATTAAACATGAAACAAGACCACAACTAGGCAAACATCACATAGGATTTACAACAACTAAAACCAAGATGAATAAGACAGCAAGTCAGTGACATGCCCATCAACCAGACAGAGTTAACAACAGGGAATACACAAATTGACACAGCAAAATGATCAAGATTTGTTCCAATGTTCACAGAGACAACCCATAAGATTTGTTTTGTTTATTTTCTAAATTCACAGAGACAATACAGAACTTTCATATTAAATAGAACTTTAAACTTTGACAAATGTTCATAACCACATTTTGTTAAACCTTAAATCTTCACACTGAAAGAAATAAACTCACAGCAGCTTGCTCAACTAAATATATTCATGTATCTACCAGTATGAAATTGTGTTTTCATGCAAACACACTTGTTTCTAGAGTAAAACAGGCAAATAATTTCTACTTAAGTTTATTTAATATAAAATGTTACTCACATACAACATATTTTGTTTAAGGATTAAAAACTAAAAAAAAACACTTAGGTGGATAGTTTGAATTTTTAAATCAAGTTTAAAACCTGTAACTATAAAGATAGAGGCAAAATAAATCAAGGCAGTGCATCAAAATGACCAAGCTACACATGAATAATGCACAATTCAAACAACAGGCAAATAAAGGTCACAAATGCAAGTGCAGTTGCAGTGTGCCACCTGAGAATATACACAAGTGCAGATCAAATGCAATTATACAACAGTGGCCAAACTTATGTATGCAACAGATAAGGATGCAGACACCAAATGACCAAATGAATCAACTGCAATGCAACATATATCAGGATGCAAACAACAATGGAAATGAAGACTAGAACAACCAAGAGAACAGTGACCAGACCCAAGTGCAACAGCATGGGGTACAACTACAAGTGCAACAGCATGGATGCAACTTGACATGCAAACTGCCACAAACCAAAGTGCATGAACACAGTAGACTACTGTTACAAAAAAAAAAACTCAAGTGAAGCAAGTAATGCAACAGTAGCAAGTATATATGAATACAACTACAATGCAGACCAAATGCAACACCAATACAACAACAGTACCAAAAGACTCAAGTGCAAAATAATAAATGGTCTAATGGTTACCAGGCATGGGACAAACATGCAAGTTTAAATTCATAATGCAATTGTTTGCAAACAGTTTTCAAACAAGATATTTAGTAGCATCTGTACTTATCAATTTAATAACAAAATAAATATAGCATCTGTTCTTATCAATTTTTAAAACAAACACCAATAGCACATGTTCCTATCAATTTTAAAACAAACACAAATAGCACATGTTCCTATCAATTTTAAAACAAACACAAATAGCACATGTTCCTATCAATTTTAAAACAAACACAAATAGCACATGTTCCTATCAATTTTAAAACAAACACAAATAGTCAGGTAGCATTTGTTCTAATCAATTTAAAAATTAAGACTGGGCAGCATCTGTTCTTACAAATTTAAATTTTAAAAGAAATCAAAAAAACATTTGCTCCTAACAGTTCAAAAACTAAATCAAATGGGTAGAATCTGTTCTTATAGTTTAAAATAATTACTAGCATCTGTTTCTACCAATTTAAAATCCAAGTAAATCGAGCAAATAACAGCAACTAGCACAAAAATTCAACATGCAGTCACAAATCTGAGCATATCAGTTTTAAAAATTAAATTAGCCGAGCCAAAGATAATCAAATCGCCCCAAAAACATAGCATGCAACCAAGGAATTCACTTCAAACAAATTCAAAAACTTGCATGAAGATTATCGTGAGCTTAGAAAACTCACATGCATTTCAAAACAGAGGGACAGTCAACATAAACAAGCATGCAAACACATTATCACTTAACAAAAACAATTTCAGGTACCAAAACATCACAACATATTATAGGCTTAAGTGATTGATTCACGGATAAACAAAGAAGAAGGTTTGGGTTCAGAGGTTTCCATATAAATATTCATTAACAAAGCAAGATCCAACACATGCAGCAACACAAAGCAAGTCAAGATTTAATAGCCTCTATTCTCATCAGATTCTTAAAATGATAGCATCTGTTCTCAACAGTAAAAAAAAAAAAAAAAAAAAAATTTAAATTTATAGCATCTGTTCAAATCAGTTTTTAAGAAAAACAAATTTTCAAAACAACAATCTGAAATCAAACATTTGGAAGCACCTGTTCTCATCAGGTTATTCATAGCTTTTGTTTTTATCAGTTTAAATTAAAATTTAAATAGTGTCTGTTCTTACCAATTTAAAACAAATATCAAATAGCATTTATTCTTATTAGTTTAAAATCAAAAATTGAGTAGAATCTGATCTTAACAGTTCAAAAACACAACATCAGAGCAAGTGATAACGAATAGCAACCAACAATCCAACATGCAGTGAGTTATCTGTTCTTATTAGTTTAAAATTCAAATTTAACCGAGCAACTGAAAGCTAATAATCACCAAATCATAGCATGCAACCAACATTCAATCCAAACAAATTTAAACACCTGAATTAAAAATTAATCGTGAGCAGAAAACTCACCATAACAAAGTCGAAGCAGCCGAAGGGAAATAAGCCAAGTTGAACGAAGGTCGAAGCCCAGATTAGATCGCAAACCCTTGTTTTGAATCGCAAGAAGCAAAACCCTAGATTAGATTGCTAGCCCTAATTTACAAAGAGGAACGGCTGCCATCATTTTTATTTTCTTTTTCTTTCGTGATTTTGCTTAGGGTTTGTGAAAATGGATAATGGAGGAAACGGGTCGAATTGAGGTAAAAAGGAAACGGCATTCAAAGGTAAATGGACCGAGATTCACAATTTCAAAGCCCAACAACACTTAACCAAATTTTATTATATATTTTTTTTCATTTTGAATTTCAATAAATTTTGTTATTTCTTTGCTTTGTTTTGTTGAATTATGTTGTTATAACTTTTCCAATGTAGTCACTTCATATTTTACGAAGTTTACAAATATGTTGTTTTAAATTTTAACTATGTATATTTACTTATCTATTTTGTATTGAATAAAATTTTATTCCTTTTTATTTTAAAGAAAAGAAAAATGTTATTTAAAACTAACCATCCATTTATAAATTTACATAAATAAAAATTCTTGTATCCAAATTATTTTCTTAAGTCATTAGTTTGAATTAAAAATACAAATTCAATATTCAATTTCAACTCCAAAGTCAAATATAAATTTTATTCAACTTTTTCTAGATTAAATTCTCAAATTTGATCGCAAAATTCATTGTTATATTGGAAATTCAGTTTAAATTATCATTCAAATATTCAAAATTAATTAAATATTCACAATTTAAATTGTTCAAAATTTACGATCGTTACAGATAACAACACTCCGAAAAGCCCATTTTGTTCCCTAAACGAAAATAGGTCATCCAATATATCCCAATATAGGTTTTCAATCTTTTTAAACTCAATGGAACTAGTTTCAAACCCTAATTCCATTGTATATAGAAGTTAGCCTTTAAAATCAAATTATATTCATTTAAATTCTTTAATTTGATTTCTACGCGTTTCGAGCTCGCACGATCAAACGATAAGTTCGATCGCTACAAAACTTAAAATCCTATAATAATTCTCCATTACAGATCCGATGAAACTGGTTTCATGAAATTTAAGTCAGTGGCCAAAATGTCTATTTTCGCACGTTAATTAAATAAATTATTAATTTAAAAATAAATTTAATCGCTTTTAAATTCTAATTAAAAGTTAATAATTTTCATCGTTCTTGATTACATAGAAATTAATAATCTATTACAATAGTTTTCCAGGTTAAGTCCAAATTTAAATATTACACCATTTTTACATTTATAACTACAACTGTAATAAAATCCTAATTTATTATAATTTAAATTCTAGTAAATTCTTTTGTTTTGGTTTACACTCTTATTATTTAATCATTAAATACCTTATGAATTTAATTAACAATAGTTTCCATCTTATTACACTCAAACTCTATAGTTCACATCTTTTCTTATTATTAAATGCAATCTTCTATTACTATTAACTGCAATATTTCAACTATATTCAATTTCATTGATTTCCAATTTAATTTCAATGGATTAAATGATAAGATGAGGATAAATCAATTATTATAACATAGTAATTCAATACATTAATTTATTGGTCATAGATAAGGATTATAAATTACTTACCAATCTCTGATTTCATATACTACATCTAACCAATTAAATAAAATAACATGCAATTTCACCATTAAGTACAACATTGATTTTACCCCTTATTTGCAATTATAACCAAATTAACTTTGCAATTATTTCAATTGATTAAAATTACATTAAAAATATTTATCAATAACATTCAAACAATAATATTAAATTATATTCTAATTATTTTTCTCATTAATAAATCATAAAATTTAAATTTCTCACAGTATTAAATTACAAAATCTGATTGATTTGATATTTTTAATTATAAAAAATACAAGTCCTTACACTATAAAATTATGAAACTGATACTAACAATATCGTATTATTAGATGTATTCTAATAGTAAGGAAAATGTTAAACAAGAAAAATCTCAAAAAGGAAAAGGAAAACAAGTTGCAGATAAAAAATTAGAAGATGAACAACTCAATTCAGTAAAATTACAAACATTATCACATTATGACATGATACATATTGCAAAAACGATACTTATAAATTGTTTGGTAAAAGATAAGGCTTTAAAGCTTTAAAAATAATGGTCATTATCATTTATTTAAAAACTGATACTAATATATTGCAAAAAATAACATACACACACACATCTGTCTGCTTAATTTATATGTTTAATTTAATTTGGCACTTTCTAGTCGAAGAAATTATTTTCATACGCATATATGATAAAACTACTACTAACAGACTACAAAAATGATATCTACTATCTGTTTCTGTGGAATTGGTACCTTGTAATTTAGAAATTATTTTTCAGTCTTATTTATAGCAAACTGATACCAATACTTAGAAAAATGATACCTAATTTATATGTGTTTGAAGCTGATATACTTTTAGTTTGGAAAATTATTTTCACCGCAAATTGTTATAAAACCGATATTAATATAAACCAACAATGATAGCTCTAATTTGTTTTTTTGATGTCATTATTTAAAAAAAATTAAATTATATCAATTGTAACTTTTAATAACTGAAACCTAAATTTAACACAAATGATAGTTGCTGTTTGTTTTCAATACAATTGAAAACTAATAATCTGATAAACTGTTTCCAAATCATTGGAAACAAAGATGATGTTGATATCTTCAAAAAATGAAACAAATAATCATTTTGTGTGAAGTATTAACCTTGTTCTTTGATAAGTTGTTTTTATTATATTTTTTTATAAAATCCGACTGCTTTATAAATCAAAATGATACCTACAGTTTGTATGTCTAATGGCAATAATTTGGAATTTTCAAAATTATTTGAAATATCTTGTTTATGAAAACTGATATCCACACCTAAAAAATGATACTCACTGACTATTTCAACTAGTGTTGACGACTTTATAATTTTGTAAATAATTTCCAATGTATTTTTAGAAAAAATAATGCAAATACAATTCAAAAATGATGCCATAAGTATGTTTGTTTCAAGTTTGTACTTTGTACTTTTTTGAATTGTTGTTACTACATTATGTTTAAAAGCTTATGCCATTATAAATAATAACTGACAACTATACTGTGTATGTTTAAGTCAAATGATTTGTACTTTCCAAAATTGTTTCAAATTACATTTTTATGAAAACTGACACCACTATTTTACAAAACTGATACCCACTAGCTATATAGAATAAAGTTAAAAAATTTGCCATATTTTATAAAACATTTTCCATGTAATTGTAGTAAAAATAATACCAATAAATTGCAAAAATAATACCATAAACATATTTATCAAAAGCTTGTACTTTTTACTAGTATACATGGTTTTCCTGCATTTTATTCAAAAATAGACAACATTAGGAGTTGGAAACGATACCAACATTAACAGATTGATACTATTATAAATCAAATATGATACCTACAATTCATACACTTGAAGTTATTAGTTTCAAATTTTCAAAATTGTTTCAAATCGCATTTTTGTGAAAATGACACCTCCCTATAACAAACTGACACCTATTAACTGTAAAAACGATAGTCCTTACATATTTGATTGAAGTTGTTTCATTGTAGCTAAAACCCAACCTATTGTTGTGTTTCAACATAGTTTGTTTCACTTTCAACTTATTACCTTTATTTTGAACAATAGATGATGATGATTTTGTAAATTCACGTCCTACATGCATGAAAGTCATATCAGAAGGAGAAGGGCAGAAAATATCAAAATATGTAGATAGAAAGAAAGACACAACTTATAGATGTTGATTACATTCAAAATGGTGAAATTGATAAAACAAAACAATGGCCTATCCCAAAACCAAATGGAGACATTGAAGAAGACTTCATTCTACAACTTCTTCAAACTGTTTTATGAAGAGAAAATAACGATGAAAGAATGCATAAAGCATCAACACAATTTGGATGCTTTATACAAATGTTATTTGGTTGAATCCGATATGTTCTTGTTTGGTAAAGAAAAAACGAAAGTAGCTGCAAGAGACATAAGCTTGCTTTTTGGGTTACCATTAAAAGGAGTGAACATTGAACCAACCCAGAAAATTACAATTAAAACAATTCCAACACAGTGCAAAGGAATTTGCAAAAATAAATTTTAGCAACTGTGCTTTCATTAGAAGAAATGTTGTTGAAAGAAGAATAAAGAAAGAAATAGCAAAGAAGAAAAAGCAGTATGAAGAAGACCTACCATTGTTAATATTAATGAAAATATTGTTAACATTTTTCTTCCCAAACAACCAACAAAAATTGAGATGGGGAATTCTTCTATTCTTAATTGATTTAGAAACAATGCAATCGGTTTCTTGGCCTATAACAATACAGAAGAATTTCAGTAAATTTGTCAAAAAATTCATCCACAAACCAAGAAACATGTTTGGATGCTCCATGTTTGTATTGGTAAGATAAGTTAATCAAAATATTATTATTTGAAATGTCCTATATTTTTTATAATCATATCTAATCAGTTCTTTATATCATAAAATAGTGCTGCATATGTGAGAAGTTGCAATTGATTCAACAAAGATGACAATATACTGAAGATTTACCTTGATTTGCAAAATGGGATTTGAGGAAACTCAAAGGCATAATAGTCAAAGAATTTTTCGACGATGTCAAAGATGGTGATGTAAGTTAAAATTCGATTTTATTTTTGTTAATCAATACTACTTTAACTCTTAGAATAAATTTTGACATTATCATTTCTTCTATAATTTACGACCATATGGACTATAAATTATTAACCCATACATTGTATCAGTCTCAATACCTGATATCATTTTTTACCTACGCATGGTACCAGTTTTAAAACTCAATATAATTTATGTCTCTGCATAGTATCAGTTTAGCTTCTACATAATATCAGTTTAAATTTTTGGTATCAATTTTGTCTCCACTTAGTATCGGTTTTACCTCCGTATATTACCTCTTCTGTTTATAATAAAAATTCAATTATCATTGTAAGTTCTAAGTTAATATCATAGCTTAAAACTAAAACAAACCAGTTATATAGGTGAAAGAAATAATTAATCTTCATCCGCACAAAGAAAGACTTCTTCAAATAGCAGCTGTAAAACAAGAACTGTCCACCAAAAAAAAGAAAAGCAAGGAAGAAAAAGAAAATTTGAAGAAACTGAAGGAAATACACATTCATTTGAAGAAGACATAGATTTGGAAGACAAAGCCAAAAAAAGAATTCAAAACAAAAAATAAAATGAGAATAAAAGTTGAGCAAGAAGTTCTGAATTTGAAACAAGAGTTAAGGGAAATTAAATTAAAATTGCAAGAAAATGAGGAAAAAAGTAACATGTCGAAGACGGTACAGAGAAATTTGAAACTAAAGAGAAGAAAGACGGTGAAGAAAGAATTGAAGAGAAAAATGCAAGTTCCAATGTACAAAATGACAATATAGCAACTGAACTAAACATAGATACATGTACAGAAATGGAAATAGAAAAAATGAAGAAATAAAGAAAGAAAAGTTGAACAAGATGTACAACAATCAACAGAAAGATCAGCAGAAGTGGAGAAAAATATGCAGATCGAAACAGAAACTGAATTGATCAAAAAACTGGAAAATGAAGAATCACAATGCGAACAAAGAAGTCCTGAACATGAAGAAGAAAAACCAGCTCCAACTGAAATGTATCAACATGAGTAGGAGAAAAATGAAAGTCAAGTGCAGCAAAAAAAAAGATGATCAAAATCTGGAAGAGGATATCAATATCAAAAGCCAAAATGTACCCTACAATGTTTCAGTACTTGAATTCACTCCTCCAACTTTCAACTATATGGCACACAGGAGTTTGAAAGCGAAAAAGATGAACAACATGATGTAGAAAAACCAATAGAACCTGCCGGTAGAAAAGGGTAAAAACAGTGGCAAGATCAACTGGCCATAAAATCAAAGCAAAGCAAACAAAAACAGCTTCTTATATTCAAAAGCTAAAAAAAGAACGAGAGTGAGAAAACAAAGCGATAGCTTTGACTACGGTCAGAAACAAAAAATGTAGTAAATAAGCCAAAACCTGAAAGAAAAAAAAACAAAGCTTGTGAAAACAAAAGTGCAGAAGAGGAATTTCCAATGCCACTTGCAGTAATAGAACCAACGCTTTCAGAGATAGGGCTTGGATACTTCAAATGTTTGATATATCTCAATGTAGAACAGCAAAATATGATCAAAACTTTCTTTTCTCTGACATTATCACAAAAGTAAGTATACATATATTTATACTAATTTTAATTAGGAAAATAAGTTTACCTAATTTATACAAATCTTTTCTATTAAAATAGTGTAGTAGCATGGAAGGATAAGGACACAATCAAAGGAGGATGTGTCATAACAAAAAAGCATTAAGACATGCACTGGAAGAAAATGATACAGATGGGCAGGAATATTGATTTAATTTTTTCTTTAATCATACTGGTATCAATCAAAATTAGTAGAAAAACCAATAAATAAGAGCCGTTTGATTGGCATTCATGCTTGGTTATTTTATGTTACTCATAACATAACAGATACCTACATATATATTCAAAAATGGTACCTAGTTTTTGTCTATTATAACATTATGCTCTGAAAATTTAATTATTTAGTTCACCATCAGATATGACAAAAAAAATAACAAAGCAGTGCAAAACTGATACCAAGTAGTTCTTTGCATTAGAATTAATGCTTCATTATTGTATAAATTATTTTCACTACTGTGAAAAAAAATTGATACCTGCATGTATGAAAAAATGATACTTAATTTCTGTTTTAATGAAAGTTGATGCTCCAAAATTTTAAATATTTATTTAACTTCCGTATATGACCAAAATAATATTGAAATAATAAAAAAACTAATACCTAATATTAATAAGTACGAAATTGATGCTTGATTGATTTCTAAGTTATTTTCATTGTAATTTACATCAAAACTGATACCAAAATAAAAGCAAAAACGAGATCTATATCCTGGTGTTGTGCAAAGTTGCACAGATGTGGAAAAACAATAAACATGATCTAGATTTACCAATTTGAACATCACTTAATCTAGCAGCAATTATTCTGTTACTCCAAATAAATAGCAAATAACTATAAAGAAGAAAGAGGCGCACAATATTTATACTGGTTCCACGATCATCAGGATAGTGTACGTTCAGTCCAAAGGAGAGAGATTTTATTATACGTGAGAGAGATACAAGAGATTACAAGATAAGAGTTTACATACCAAAGCCCTAAATTAGGGATAACAAGAAGAGGCACTCTATCCGGAGATCATTGGCTAAATGCCAGTATGGGTTGACAATGAAGTCTACCTTCAATATATAGCCAATGTAAATTCATTTGAGCCATCAATCAAATTACCAAGATATGGTAAGAAGATAAAGGATGCAAGTTACAATGGTAACAAATTGCACAAATATAGCAAGTAATTCACTCATTCCGAAGATGGAAGAAAATAATCCCAAAGCAATACGATTATGAAGAAAGAAATAATATGCATATCTTTTTGCATATATATTATTCCATAACGTGTGCATGCGTATACTTCATTGCCATCTCATTCAAATGCAATCCAATAATTTATGCATTTCCATAATAAACAAACGTGATTACTTTCCTTCTTGCATATTTGTTTCCTTATATTTATGATTTTGTATCAACAAAATTTAACATTCCACCTTGATGCAAAATCACATATCTCCAACACCCCACCTCGACTCAAGTTTTCTTCTCAACATAAAACTCTTAAAATCAAACTCCACCTTCAACTAAAATCTTTTAACGAGATAGCTACCAAAATGAATACTTACCCAATGGGTTTCGGCAAGGCCACCCTCCATCACACCTTGTTAACGAGCTCAGACCTCGTCCGCCAACAAAATGCTGCAAATATCCAAAATTGAAAGAAGGTAGATACCAAAATAATCTCAAAGCCACAAAGGCCAAAAAATTCTCTCAATCGCCAATCCAAATACAAAGCCAAAAAATAAAAGCCAATTGACACAACAAGACTAATCCAAATCTGTGTATGTAAGACAAATTTCTCTCCTCCCACATACCTTATCTGCCAAACAACAATTTACCATGAAAATCAATATAAGACTCTCACATCAACATTGTACCATGAAGCGGATACAGGTTCCCAAATCCAGCTGTCCCTTTAACACGCTAACTCCTTATCACCAAATTTCCAAGACTAGAACGCTCTTCTCTCTCAACATAATCTCATCTATCTTTAACTTCCATATTGCATAAAATCTCCTTTTCCATCCAAATGAGTAAAATTATAATCACTATCAGATCTACCACTCTTTCTAGAAGCCATTGATGTAAAAATTTAAACAAATCGCCTTGCTCTGATACCAATTTGTTGTGCAAAAATTGCACAGATGCAGAAAAACAATAAACAAGATCTAGATTTGCTAATTTGAACATCACTTAATCTAGCAGCAATTATTCTGTTACTCAAAATAAATAGCAAATAACTATAAAGAAGAAAGAGAGGCATAATATTTATACTAGTTCTACTATCATTAATATAGTGTACGTCCAGTCCAAATGAGAGAGATTTTAATTCACAAAAGAGTTACAAAATAAGAGTTTACATGCCAAAGCTCTATATTAGTGATAACAAGAAGAGGCACTCTATCTAGAGATCGCTAGCTAAATGCCAAGATGGGTTTATAATGAAGTCTACCCTCAACATATAGCCAATGTAAATTCATGTGAGTGATCAATCAAATTACCAAGATATGATAAGAAGATAATGGAGGCAAATTACAATGGTAATTAATCACGCAAACATGCCAAATAATTCACTTATTCCAAAGATGGAAGAAAATAATCCCAAAGCAATGCGATTACGAAGAAAGAAATAATATGCATAACCTTTTGCATATATATTATTCCATAACGTGCGCATGCATATATTTCCCTGCCATCTCATTCAAATGCAATCCAATAATTTATGCATTTCCATAATGAATAAACGTGATTATTTCGTTCTTGCATATTTGTTTCCTTCTACTTGTGATTTTGTATCACCAAAATTTAACAATCATAAAATATAACAATAGTTAATTTTAGAAAAATATTATTAATAACATGTACAACAAAACTGATAATAAATAAATGCAAAATCTAATACCCATAAGATGTTTGAATTGAGTTGATGCTTTGTTATTTTTATACTTATCAATATACACAGCCCTTATTAACATTAGTGATACTATTTATTATTTAATATTGCTTCTCCAATAAAAAAACTTATACTTTCCTACTTTTAATACAGATTATTGATTGGTATATTTCTAAATGCAGACTAGCAAAACACAACTATGCATTCACAACCACAATGACGGTAAATAAAACTGTAATATGCAAGTACATAATAATTGCTTCATATATTAAATTGTAAATTATTTTCATATTCGATAGAAAGGAATTTTCTGTGCTATAAAGGGTGTTAAAAAAAGTTTGGTCATGTCTAAGCTAGAATTAATTGTACAGGACAAATATGCAGAAGATATATATTTTCCGTTGCATTGTGAAAATTATTGGACATTAGTCATTTTAACATACCAAACAATGCAATGGTGTCATGTTGATTTTAGACGCCCTTGAAGATCTAATAAAGGAAACAATTTCAGTTTAAAAGAAGCTATGAAATTGGTATGACATTTATTTCTTAAAAAAAGTTACTTAATACAATTAAAAAAGGTGAACTTAACCTAACTTTTTATCATTTTGTCTTTAATAGAGACATCAAATAGAAGAAATGCTTAAAGTTGTCTGGAAAAATAATAACATACAAGACATGAAGGTGAAGCCATATGATATACATCAAATCACATATGCATAGCAAGGAGACGATAGTTAAGTTTTTTTGGGTTAAAATAATATCTACTGAGAACAAAATTGAAAAAAAATCTATGCTCTGATACCAAATGAAAGTTACTATACGGATTGTGCTATATGGAATTATACTATACTAGTGCGGAAATAAAACAAGATACTATAACAATGAAAATAAGTAAAATAAAACAAGCATACCAGGAATTTTTATACTGGTTCGAACTTCCAGTTCTACGTCCAGTCCCAGACTCATTCTGAAATTTCAACTAACACAACAACCCTCACTTAACCCGGAGGAACAGGTCTATACAACCCTTGAACAGCCGAACAAGAGACCTGAGCAGCAGAACAGGATTTTGCCTCAACAACCGAAGAGGACTTCACATGCCTGAGCACCAGAACAGGACTTATACAAATAAAGTTTTCTTGACACTATGTGTTCTTTAATAATACGAATTTGTCAATTATAGTACACCACTCCTATAATCTTCTCCTTTATGATATATATATATATGAATATGTGAAGAACAAGGAAGCAATAGAATGAAATTGTATGAAATTGAATGCACAAGAGTGTTAGAATCAAGAATATGAGAGTAGAGTAAGAATAGATTGAATTAAGTTGTTAAAAACCATGATTCTAATGTGTTTATATAGATTATAAAGAGGTGCATTTGTTCGTGAAGAGTTATCATGAAGAGATATGGACATATCTATTGAAATGAAGAATGCATCTCTTCACGAATGGTAGTGTCTATTTGAAAAATATAGTTGTTATAGATATTCAGACTTCTGAATCGAAAATTTCAAACTTTTGAATTTGCACGGGCTCAAACCAGAAAGAAAATAGGCTAAAAATGGCCTTATTCAGACGTCTGAAAATTTTCATTCAGACGTCTGAATGAAGTATTTCAGACGTCTGAATTTACCCTATAACAAAAAGTATCATAGCTTATTTGGTTAGAGCATTTACCTCCTAAACTAGAGATCCGGGTTCGAGTCCCGCTCCATGCAATATTTGGAAACTTGATTTTCATTTAAAATATGAATGTATATGTGTGTATACCATTTGGAGAAGATTTTAACATTTGTAAACTCTAGACACGACACTTTATGACTAATAAAACTTTGTTTGTCACCTTCGTCTTGTCTCTATCGTGATATCTCTTCTTGTATCTCCACATACATACTTTTGTACTGTGTATCTTCATTTTGAACGTATTTGATTATATATTTTTGATGCTTATGTACCTGCAAATTAGCTTAGAGATTCTTTGACATAATTGTATAGTCGTTGTCATTAAAATCCATTAATTGACGTTCTAACATTCTCCCCCCTTTTCAATGATGACAACTATACAATTTTAAAAAATATTCATTCTATATAAAAAAAAGTATAAATATGTTTAAAGCTCCTCCTAAGTATGACATCTCCCCCTAAGTATAATATCTCCCTCAGTTAATATGCATATGAATTTCTCCCCCTTTGTCATTATCAAAAAGAATGAGGGAATATAATAAATTATATAAAATATCTTGTAAATAATGAGATAAACTCGTTATTGATTATGAAGGAAAAATAAAATAGATTTTACCATATTTGCTGAAGTCCATATTTCATTGTAAGCATGTAATTCTATTAAACGTATGGAACATTCTTTAAAATTCCAAAATCTATCATTTTCCTTTTGTTTCTCCGAGTACCTGCAATAAATAATAATTAGTTTTGGTACTCACTTACTATGTTAGGGTCCGGAGGGGTTAGGTCTTAGGAAACCATACCCATTTGGGTGTGGTTGAACCTTTATAAATATAATTTTCATTATTAACTACCATATAAAAATAATCATTGATGTATATTTCTCTATTTTTTCAATTAACAGGAACCCAAATACTTAGATAATTTTTATTCATATTTCCATTCAATGATTTTGTACTTCTAGAGAAATTATAAACATTATTGGTCATAGCAATATTTGAATTTCTATAAAAATTGGATTTAGACTTTACTCGAAATTTAGCACTATCATTTTTACTATACATGAAAGCATATCTAATGTTATTTCTACGATCAGTTTTATTATATCCTAAACCACTTTTATCTTTGTGAGCTTTTAAATTCTTAACATAACCCAATCCCTTCTTGTTTGAAGTAGGTTGAGAATTTTCAATAATCCTGGATAAATTTTCTCTCCCTTTATTAAAATTGAAAACATTTATAGTAATGTCATCAAACTTAGTTTGAGACTAGTGTTATCTAACTCAACAATTTTAATTTTTGTTTTTAACTCATGATTCTCAAAAGCTAGAGCATTATTCTTTTCTTTTTGAGCTTCTATTTCTTGACTTAATAGAGCGAGTTGAGAATTGTCTGAATCTTGAATTTTCTCAAGTTCTTCTTCTAATATTCTCGTCTTTAAGCATATCTCTTTCGAATTCTGCTTTCTTCTGATTTTCCAGAGCTTCCTTATATTTTCTTTTGAGACTTTTTAAAGTGTCTAGAAGTTCTGAATTTATTTCTATCATATCATCAAAAGTTAGATCACTAACCTCATTATCTTTTGCCATAAAGCATTTGTTTGTTTGCTCCTTTGATTTCTCTTTATTGCTCTTCCTCTTCTTATTGCCTTGACTAGATCTCTTTGTAGCCATTTATTCTAGGATGTTGTTACAATCTCTAGAATACCAGGCTCTGATACCAAATAAAAGAAAAGCTATGCTCTGATACCAAATGAAAGTTACTATACGGATAGTGCTATATGGAATTATACTATACTAGTGCGGAAATAAAACAAGATACTATAACAATGTAAATAAGTAAAATAAAACAAGCACACCAGGAATTTTTATACTGGTTCGAACTTCCAGTTCTACGTCCAGTCCCAGACTCCTTCTGGAATTTCAACTAACACAACAACCCTCACTTAACCCGGAGGAACAGGTCTATACAACCATTGAACAGCCAAACAGGGGACCTGAGCAGTAGAACATGATTTTGCCTCAATAGCTGAAGAGGACTTCATACGCCTGAGCAGCGGAACAGGACTTATACAAATAAAGTTTTCTTGACACTATGTGTTCTTTAATTACACGAATTTGTCAATTATAGTACACCCCTCCTATAATCTTCTCCTTTATGATATATATATGAATATGTGAAGAACAAGGAAGCAATAGAATGAAATTGTATGAAATTGAATGCACAAGAGTGTTAGAATCAAGAATATGAGAGTAGAGTAAGAATAGATTGAATTAAGTTGTTAAAAACCATGATTCTAATGTGTTTATATAGATTAAAAATAGATTCATTTGTTCGTGAAGAGTTATCATGAAGAGATATGGACATATCTATTGAAATGAAGAATGCATCTCTTCATGAATGGTAGTGTCTATTTGAAAAATATGGTTTTTGTGGATATTCAGACTTCTGAATCGAAAAATTCAGACTTCTAAATTTGCACGGTCTCAAACCAGAAAGAAAATAGGCTAAAAATGGCCTTATTCAGACGTTTGAAAATTTTCATTCAGACGTCTAAATATTGCGAAACAATATTCAGGTTTCAGCATTCAGACGTCTGAATGAAGTATTTCAGACGTCTGAATTTACTCTATAATAAAAAGTATCATAGCTTATTTGGTTAGAGCACTTGCCTTTTAAATTAGAGACCCGAGTTCGAGTCTCGGTCCATGCAATTTTTGAAAACTTGATTTTTCATTTAAAATATGAATGTATATGTGTGCATACCATTTGGAGAAGATTTTAACATTTTTAAACTCTAGACACGACACTTTATGACTAATAAAACTTTGTTTTTCACCTTCGTCTTGTCTCTATCTTGATATCTCTTCTTGTGTCTCCATATACATACTTTTTTACTGTGTATCTTCATTTTGAACGTATTTGATTATTTCTTTTTGATACTCATGTACCTGAAAATTAGTTTAGAGATTCTTTGATATAATTGTATATTTGTTGTCTTAAAATCCATTAATTGACGTTCTAACAAAAATTAATACTACAGTTGAAACCGGTAGTCATAATCAATTGACAGCTGCTCATTAATAAAACTATTTGCCTTTTTTGCGTTATAATATTTCATACATACTTTTATACATCTTGTATGCTTTTTATATTTAATTGAATTTTATTCATATAAAAAAATTGAAAGATATCATCTTTCAATTCGATAAACCTTTAGTTCAAAAATAACAGATACCTACAGGAACAAAAATGATACCTACAGAAACAAAAATGATACCTATAGAAACAAAACTGATACCTACATAATCAAAAATAAAACAAAATATTTACCAAAAAAATCTTAAAATGATAACTACAAACACTAAAACTCATACTAAAACTAATACTAATGTGGCAGTAAAACAGTTAAATATTTTAATTCAAAGCATACTGTATGCTTGTACCATTATCTTTAAAATTCAATGTTTTGTATTAGTTATAAATCCGACAATACAACTGATGCAAACTGATAATAACAATATATTTTGGTTCAAACAGGCTTGACTGCGGAATATACGTGATAATATTCATCATTTCGCTCAGTAGAAGCAGAATACCAATCAAAAAAGAAAAGGAGCAAATATTGTCCACAAGAGCAAGAATAATGCATACAATATTGATAAACGATGAGCACTGCTGCAATTTTTCTAAGTACATGTCAATCCTAGAAGAACAAAAAAAATCAAAAGTACTAAATTTGTTTGCAAAATCTAATGTTATGTTCATTTGCACTAATATACATTTGAGATAATGTGTTAAAAGTACTAAAAAGTAGATTTTTCTTTTGAATGCTGCTGCAAACACTTGTTGGTTTTATGTCAATTTGCTGTAAAGACTACGTACTTCTATCAAACATTGCAAAAAAGTAGCTTTGTTTAACTTCTATCACACTTGATTTTCTGTTATGATAGTAAACAAATTTTTACTTACAAATGAAACTAATACTAGCAGTATGCGGCGACTGATACTATTTTTTTCACCTACATGTATGATTGAAATTAATACATGATTCTTTTATTAATTCTTTATATCAAATGCTATTTACAATAAACCGGTACCTATATTCATGCAAAATGATACCTTTAGCTATTACATATAACATAAACCTCTACAAATTAAATTTACTATATTGTATTATATAACAAAAGAAAAATAAAAATTAATCCAGCACTCATACTTAGTACTTGATTAAAATTTAAGTGTCAAGATTTAATAATTGTTCTAAACATTATATGTAGTAAAACTAATGGCTACGCTTATGAAAAATGATACCCAATAGTTATTTGATATAATATGATGCTTTATAAATTTAAATATTTAGTTTACTATCATGCATATCAAAAGAGGTACGAAATTAGTGCAAACCCATACGTAGTAACCGTTTAATTAATATTCATATTTATTCATTTTATACATTATTTTCACTACAATTTATAGCAAAACAGATACTTATGTATATACAAAACTGATACCAAGTTGTTGTTTGAAATAATCTGACAACAACAATATGCCAAACTGCAATTTTACACTTATAAATCATTTACTAAGTTGTCAACTGTTCACCATAACATACTAGTCCTTATATATTAACTTTTAAGCTTATATTTATTTATAAAGTTTTGCACTTCACAACTCAACAAACAAACACTTACAGTCATTTCAAAAGTAGGAAGAAATCATCATGTACAAATGATACAAATAATAGGCAAAGAATGACACCATAGTTGTTTATGCCTGAAACAAATTAAAAACAAAGAAAACCCAATACTATAATTTGTGATTCTACAACTGATAATAATAGCATAAAACCACTGATACCACATATTTTACATACCTGAAAAAGAAACTAATAGAACCAAAAATTGATACTGAACATCTAATAAAAATAAATAAACTGAACAACATAAAAATTATAGCACATTACTTCCCATGCAACATATATATTACAAAAAAACAATACTAAACTAAAAATGATACTATTCAACAAAGTTAAAAAAATATCAAGTCACCATTACATATAATATATGATAAACCAATACAATGGCATAAAAATGTTCACTGACATAAATTGCCAAAAAAGTCATAAAACCAAGAACATCTTCTTAGAAGCTTGACAATCAAATTATATCTTCTTAGAAGCTTGACAATCATGCTTGATCTGACCATATTGCTTGTGTACACCACATCTATTTTGTTTATTTTGAAAATATACAAATCCACATTTCCGTTTTATAGGTTTGTCAGCACCTCTTCTCTTCTTTGATGGCTTAATAACATGTTCAACACTTTCATCAACAATTGGCTTATCAAATTAGGAATAGGATTTATGGAATTAGCATAAGAACAACGATAAGCATCAACGGTAAAACAGTACTCAACAAAATCATAAACATACAACTTTGATTTGTTCATGCACTTAATAGCATGAGCATAAGAAAATCCTGTAACTTTCCATTGATTGCCACTACAACTCCATTCTTTAAGATCAACACGATGAGAGTTTGTCGATTTCAGTTCAAAAACAAACTCTGAAGACTAGTATTCATCCCTTCTGAATCCTTCTTCAATTAGTTCGCTTAAATGAGATTCCATAGAAGGACAAGAGTAGTATTCCATAATCGACACTTCTCTCTCCTATTAACCATTTGTTACATAACCTTAATTCAAATTCCATTTAAGCATACAGTAACAGGCAAGGCCCGTACATCCAAAATCCAACTATCAAAAATTTCAATAACATTTAAACTATATTCACCATATTGTTTACCTAGGAAAAACAAATTAGCCCATTTATCAAAAGGTTTATCCTTCAAGAAATTCACAACAGCGACATCACCATGTTCACAAAATTTAGAATGTGCTTCTTCAAATTCATACAAATTAGAAGCTCTAAAACACATCTTGAACAAATCAATGATAGACATATTCGAATTCTTTGTCTTGGCTGCCAAAAGTAAATTCTGCAGTCTGCTCTATATGAAGATAGCAATAACTGTGAAGGGCTAAAGGAAAAACTTCATCAATGCCTATAATTAAACCTTGATGGCGATCCAACATAAAAAACAAGTCACGATCTTCTTGAAGCATTTGTTTTAAATGACTCAAAAATCATTTCCAATTATCCACATTTTCTTAAGATACTATACCCATAGCTAAAGAAAAAAAACCCCTGCATATAACAGCTTTAAACAAATATTAAAATAAAATTCAATAAACTCGTAACTTAAAAATTGATACCTAATAAATGCTACAATTAACTAAAAACTGATACCTACCAACTGATAATGATAACTAAAAACTGATTCCTAGAAAAAAGATAACAAAATTTTGATACTATAAATTAAAGCATATTAAAATAAAAACATACCTTGATTATCATTTTTTACAGTCCCTTTAATTGAGTAGCATCTAAAAGTATCATAGGTCGACATTGCTTGGAACCAAGTAAATAAACACCAAACTAACAAATACTCTTTTAAATTGATTAGATCATGCATTAATTTCCATATCAACACAATTGCTTGAATTATACTTCTTTAATGCTTCTAAATACCAGCACAAATCATTGTATGACATAGCATCATTACCATGCAATTCCATCAAAGCAAGTTGTTTTCCACAATAAGCAAAAGAATAAGACAGCTCAAGGTTGCATTCTCTTCTAAAATCATTTATTATATCTTTAGGCTTTTTACTAGAACAATCACAGATCTCATTAACAATCAACGATTTTACAAATGCACTAGAAAGATGAGGATTATTCAAATTTATAAGACCAGCTCCACAAGAATGATGACTAATCAAACTACTAATGAAAAACATATTAAGTTTACCGGAATCACAAGAAGCATGAACTTTAAATAGATACCCATTCGTAGAGAAAGTGCAAATAATGGCAATTCTTCTAGAACAATTCTTCATAAATAAAAATTCATATCCCTTTTGAATTTAATATGCCATCAAAAGTTCCCTAAAATCATTGGCTCCTGCAAAAAAAAACCAACAAAACTAGAAATGGATAATTTCGAGCCTTTCAACATATCCTTCAAATAACTTTTACCATGAACAACAACATTTGAACACAAAGATCCACTAGAAGATGAATAACTAAGAAGATTAGATGAAATTAAAGTATAACCACCACAAAAAATTTCCAATTGGGAACCCTTGATCTTAACAATAAATGGAAAGAATGCACTCTTCTCATACAATTGAAAACAAGGTATACTCTGAAGATCGGAATCAGTATCAAACACTGTAACTTTATCCTCAAGCACAAAAGAAATTTCAATGGATTAATGAGCTAATTGAGGCCAATATCGACAAATGTCATTCTTCAAATCATAAAAACATAATCAATGGACAATCGAGCACTAAAAGTATTATCATCGAAGACAAAAAACAAAGAAGGGTATTATCACCATTGCAAAATAAAAAAACAAAAGTAAGAAATCAAGAAGTAAATAAAATAGTTTTAACAAAACTGATACCCACTGACAATAAAACTGATACCTAAAATATGAAGCTCAAATTTATATTAAAACTGATACAGAAACATACATCAACAAATATTTGATACTAACAAAACACTGATTTAACCCATCGATTATTTGCTACACATCATTAACTATACATAAAAAAAAAGTAAAACGATTCAAAACTTCAGTATTGTAAAAATAATACTAAAAAAACTAAAAAATGATACATGAACATTGATCCACAATGACCAAAATACAACAATAAATATTCATCCAAATCAATATGAATCCAACATAATCATAATTGAACAAAACAAATGGAAGCCAATTTAAAATAAATTTAAAAACAATGTTGCATATATATAGAGTAAAAGAAATAAGAATGAACTTGCTACTACTGCCCAAAATTTTCATATAATATAAGAGAAGAAAACACAGCAATAAAACTAATTTCAATTATAAAAAAAGACAACGTTAGAATCAACAATATTAAAACTCTAGTAGAAGAAAAGCATAAGAAGAAGAAATAGAATCATACCTAAAGCTGAGAATTGACAGTATCGAACTAAAACAAAGAAGACTTGAAATCATGATAATATGACTGAATCGCGTAGCAAAATAAAGAAGAACGAAAATGAAAATTCAACTTTGAAATCAAAAAAGAAAAAGCGACGAAGAATTAAAGAAGAACAAGAACGAGATAGGAGAAAGCGCACGACAGTTAGGGTTATTTAGACTATTTTAATGATTTTATCCTTGGCAATAAAAAAATTACTGGACTATCCTAGCTGGCAAAAAGGCCTTTAAGTTTGTCCTTCACGATATTTTTCTGCTTTCAAAATGTAACGTACAAATTTTTACTAAGTTTAAAATATCACTTACCTCAAAAATACTCAAACCAATATCATACATTTTCTCTACTTCTATTTTTTATTTTAATAAAAGCGGACGACTATAGAAAAAAACATCACTTGAGATAAGAAGCATTCATAATTTTATTTTTAAAACCGAATGCTTAGATGATAGTATGTATTAGTAAGTCATATACAATATAAAATATCTTATATGTCAATATATATTCGAATCATACTATGCAAGTTTCGAATCTATGATTTTTCACATTAGTATTCATATTTTGATTAGTTCAAAAAGAAATTTGTTATATCACTTTTTGTCCAAACATTACAATGCAATACATATTTAGAGTTTGAGAGAGAGAATTTATCCAGAGTTTCACAACTTTGAATATATTTATGTCTGTTTCACGCAAAGGTATTTTAACGATCTTTCACGTAATCTGTTAATAGTAATCTTGAAAATTTGGTTTGGTAGTGGTTCTTCGATACCTTGAACAGTTTTTGAGAACCTGAAATATATTTTTGAAATATATATAAAGACAGTGGAATATGCTCAAATTAAATGTCATTAACAAAAAGTAATGTTTTAATGCTTCTAACATATATGTTGGACGGTAAGGATGATTCTCTTATGATGTTTATATATTGGGCATTATGCGAGACCCATTATTTTGTTTCGCTTGAGTGAGCTTAACAAATTTAGAGTTCATTCGCTGTAATTGCTTGGCAAGTTACCTTTGGACATGCCTCGGACGTCCTCAACTATCCACTCCCCTCCCCTCGATGTCGTTTGAGAAAAGTTGGAAATTGATACAATGCCAACATATTGACGCCAACTTTCCCGTTCATACATATGCAATCTCTTACCTTTCTTCGTTCATCTTCCATTCTCTTCTCTTTTCTTCTAATCTCCTCTTCTACTACCAAAAGTTGATTCGAAAACATATTCATACTACGAAGATGAGCATGACTTAGTCATTATATCAACGTATCTACATAAAAGAAGATGTAATATTAGACGAATTCACACATCAAATTATACAGGTTTACAGTAGGGGAAGATTAAACAAGCATCAACAATGTTGTCAAAGTAATTTTCAAATGAAAATAATATGTTTTCTCTTGTTTTGCGATATGTTACAAAATTATAGTCTGGTTTCAACGGAAAGCGTGAATATTAAGGAATTGGTTACCACATTCTTATATACCACAGCTGCATCGCTCTCAAATTCACAAATGAGCAAAATATTTCATAGATCAAGTAGCATAATATCATTTTATTTTCATGCGGTTTTAGAAAGTGTATTTTTACTTGCTAAATATATCATTAAAGCAGACGATCCTCAATTTAATAATATTCTAAAACATAATAAAAAATTCAAACTGATACTATCCTTATTTTATAAACTGTGCTTGTGCTATTGATAGTAGCATATAACGACACACTTAACCGCAGATCGAGTAATTTCGCACATAGAACAAAAAGATTTTGCAATAGAATATATCTTAATAACATGCTCATTCGATTTACAATTCACTTATATTATGGACGATTGGAAAGTTACTGGGCACGGTAATAGAATTTTTAATTCAGCTACAAATGATAGAAACTCTAACTTTCTTCATCTTCCATCCAGACAGTATTATTTTGTAGATTTAAGATACACACTTCAAGTTAGATATTTACCAACTTATCAAAATATTAGATATCATATTCCTCATTTTCGTGAAATCGCAAATCAACCAAAATGGGAAATGAAAATTTATTTTGTATCATTCAAGTTTATGTATGTAATTGAAAGAACATTTGTAATATGAAAGAATATTTTTACCATTTTGAAGAATACACCAACATATTCATTTGAAACTCAAGTAAAAGTTGTCATTGTTACAATGGTCGTACATAATTTATATGAAAATACAGTAGCGATGATCTATATTTTATGACTTAAGATGATGATCTTGATCTTGTTCCAGAAAGATACCATTAAGAATTAGGTAGTGTTTGGTTTGTTATTTTTAGTTTTGGTTTTCTTTCATACAAAAATGCACACGACGCATTTATATTATCGAAAACGATCAATTTAGAAAAAGAAGTTAACATACAAAATAGAAAACAACTTTTTTTTAGTTTCTGTGTTTTGGGAATAACACAAGCACATGAAACAATCCATTCTTCTGTCGTCCCTTTATCCCCTTCGTCCTCCCATCCATCTTTCTTTCATCATCTCCGTCGTCCCTCCATTCTTCTCATATTTGAGATGCATATTGAAAACCGAAAAAACAAAATTCGTTTTTAAATCAAACACTAGCTTATAATTTGAGAACTACCACAGAAAAGTGGAAGAAAAAGCACAGTGATATGTAGACAATGAAACGACAACACTTCACGATATCATAAGAGATGAAATTATTGCAGCATGTTCCCGCTGAAGTATTGCAGTTCTATCATTTTATCTGTGTTTAAATTACTGTATTCGTCTTTAAAATATTGTAGTATTGCAACATACCGTAAAAAATTTAATAAGAAATTAACTAATTAATAATAACAATAAAAATGAAAAAGAAAAATTTGTAACTGTCAGATTTTGATCACGAAAGTTAGAATATTGCGTTCTTGGCAATTTTCTTATCAATCTTCATATATAAAGTTTATAATCGTTCATATATAAAGTTTATAATCGAAGTTCAAATGGTAAAATCATTGACGTTTAAAGTTTTCGAGTTTAAAATAATTCAAACGAATTCAAAATTTGAATTTAAATTACGATTACATGGAAATTAAAATGGATAACTAATAATTTAACACTATGGCAAATTAATGTAGGAATATCGTTAATGTTAAGTGATGTATTTTCGCAAGCGGTACTCAAAGGAGATTCCACGGTGAATGCATAACACTGAGAGGATGCCTGATGGGAGCAGTCCAGCACAACAAGAGTTCTAGTATGCATAAATACTTACATGACGTGATACAGTTTAGATGGAGGATCTCGGAGCATGCGACAAGAGGCCAGCACTATCATGGAGAGGTGGATACGGATGCGAACGATGCGACACTTCGACGAGTCGGCATTGGGGTTCCCCCGCAATGCGCAGCGAGGTTACGTGTAGTAACAATTAGGGAAAAAACGATTTCCCAGTGTATTAGAGGCAGTGATATTGATTGGATTAGTTCCTCTGTGGCCTAGTGGCAGTATTTTCATAGTTAGCATCCAAAATGACGGTGTCTTATATATTGAATAACTCTAGGAGCGCTGGTCGATTGTTAGATATGAGATTTGATCCATTATAGTGGCCTATGCAAATTGTAACGTAGGAAAGTATTAAACAAGAACCCTTAGGTAACAGATCTTAGGAATTCACGGACACTTATATCACACTCCATATCATCTAGAGTGGTATTGAAGTAACTGCACATGGTCATTAGATATTAAAATTGTATTTCTTCACTAGACTTTTGTTTGACCCATTCTTTTTCCTTCTTTTTTCTCACCACAGGTGGACATGGCAGTAAGTGTTGGTTCATTGTTGAAAATAGACGAGTCATACTTATCTTTGGAGACTACTTTTTATCATATTTTCTCTCCATGTATTTTTCTATCTTGTCGGTACAGTTTATCACTTTTATTAGACTTGAAGTGATATCTTCTATACACTCTGTATTGGACAACGTACTAATTTTCTGAGATTGTGATTTGGATATTTTCTGAAATGGATATTTTCCTGTGTTATATAGTTTGTTTCTTCTACAATGAGTTCTAAAAGTGTAGTATATCTTATATTATACCTGGTTGTATTAGTCTTTGTGATGTAAATTGTTATAAAATCCTAACGATCCGTATTTCTCAGCATGACGCGAGTCCAAAAGTTATACTAGGCATTGGATCGGTGTCTCGGAAGGTGTGAGTTGTCACAAAATGTCTGTCATTTCTCATAAAAGTGAATTTATAAGGAAAAATGTTGCTCGATTTTCTCTCATCAAGACGAGCAGGCCGGGTCATTGACTACTTAGCACCCCGCTTCAACCATGAGATCACAATCACTCCTCGTTCGACCCAATTTGTTCACAAAAGCCAGTATCACTATAGGAGGGCCTGCCCTACGATCAATGGGTGACATGTGTTGGATTCTACCAAACAAGAAAGCGACCCCACTTATGCCTCACTCGCACTATGGAAGACTCACCATCTCTAAAGCCCAAGCACCTCGACCATGGTCACGCTTTCCTCTTCCTAGCAACCTGTCCGCTCCACCTTTGTCATTTTTTCTTGGCCTAACAAGCCTCTGCCAAAGTGCGTGGCCGCCTCCGTAAAAAAAGCTACGTCTTTGCACTATTCCGTCGAAAAGATTAACATATATGACATTGATAATCTGGCAAAAACAGCACTGTGCAGTGATCAGACAACGTCTTATCTCCATCACATTGGCACAACGTTGCTATACAACAAACTTCTACCCTATGTTGTCTTTTCTTAAAAAAATCAATTTTCGGTACTGCTCGCCAGTAGTCTTTTATCTGGGTCATTCAAACTAATTGGCATCCCCGCTGGCCTGCATTTGCATCATCCGACCCCATCCACGGTCGAGACGAATCATGGGGATTGACCCATTGATCTTAGCCATCTAAACCAGATTGAATCTGCTTTAAGTACAATATTGAATGCATTTGAGGAGGGATTAGGGTCCCACTTCTTGCTCTCATTATTATCTATTGTAACAAAACCGATGTAATAGGAAATTAAAGCAATAGAAATTATCAACTCAGTGGACGTAGATCATTCTTGGTCAAATCACTTGTTTCTTTAATCATTTTAGCATTTATTATAGAAAGAAATTTTTATTTGCTGAGTAGAATGAAATGATATAGCACACCACAAATTGATGCATTCTGTACAATATATATACAGCAATGTTCAGGAGCAAAAAGACAATAACACCCATGAAACCCCTATTACATTTGTCTAAAAGCTTTGTTTATTGTTTTACTCAGTCATACTCTCTTAATTCCCCCGACAAATGTAACTAAGGTTTCTTCATCTTCCCTAAAAAATTTCACATGCTCTATTGATCTTCAGATCTAATAGATTTCTTGTAAAAATTGCATCTTGTGAGTGATTAAGTGTGAGCGCTTGAATTCTAATAGCTTTTTGAAGGTCGATTTGAGCAGCTTTCCTCTCTCAAACTTCTAAAACTTCTACAATCTTCAGATCTGGAGGTATTCATGTAAAATTTCTTGCTTGCGAGTAATTTTGGATGAATATATGTACTTAGATAGATTACTGATGTATGATTTGTAGAGTTCCATCTTCTTAAACTCTTGAGACTTCTTCGATCTTCAACTCAGATTTTAGCCTTGCAAAATTACTCTTTGAGAGTGGTTTTGTAAGGACATCTGCCCTCTGATGAGTTGCTGGTAGATGATTTATGTCCAGTTTTCCTTTGATAACTTGTTCACGAACGAAGAAAAGATCAATTTCTATGTGCTTGGTTCATGAATGAAGGATGGGATTGGCTGACAGAGAAACAGCTCTTAAGTTGTCACACCAGATTATAGATTTTCTGGGAATATGAATTCATATCTCTCTTATGAGTGATTTGAGCCACATAATTTCGACTGTAGCACTGGCCACCCTACAATATTCAGCTTCAGTACTTGAGTGAGAGACAGTTGGTTGCTTTTTGGAGCACTACGAGACTAGATTATCCCTTAATTAGATGTAGTGAGTTGTTGTGGATCTTCGATCATCAGAATCTGATGCCCAATCTACATCTACTTATCCTTGAATACTTTCTGTTTTACATGCTTTTAAAAATGTTGTTTTATTTATAGTGCCTTTAGGTATCTTAAGAGTCCTTTCACTACTTTCCAGTGATAATCTAGAGGTTCCTACATATATTGATAGATTTTATTTACACTGTACGATATATCTAGTCTAGTAATTGTAACATATTATAAGGCACCTACTATACTCCTGTATTGTTTTACATTTTCTATAGGCTCACCTTTGTACTTAGATAAATGTAAATTACTTACCATTGGTGTTGGCACAGACTTAGCCCCACTCATTTTTACCCTTTCAAGAATTTCAAAAATACACTTACTTTGAGATAAAATTAGTTCATTACCTGACTTCCTGAATACTTCAGTTCCTAAAAAATAGTTCATATCACTGAGATCCTTGATTGAAAATGACCTGTTTAAATGATAAGTGACATTCTTGATTTCATTATTTCCATTCCTTATAATTATAAGATCATCTACATATACTGATATATAGATTATATCATTGTCATTCATTTTGATATAAAGGGAATTATCAGACCTAGTTCTCTTGTAGCCTAAACAGGTGTATAATTGGTGCATGTTTGAGTCCACAAATTGCTTTATGTAGTCTGCATACTGTAGGATCTAGATTAACCCTAGAGGGGGGGTGAATAGGGTTATAGCAAATTTTTCCGAATTAAACACAAAAACAAACTGTAGAGATAAATATGCTGAAAAGTAAATCACACACAAAATTTACCCAGCTTCGGCAACCCCTGCCTACTGCTGCATTCCCAGATTTCTATTAGAATTGAACAGTTTCCCGCTTACAAACACTCTAACAGACTTGCAAACCCTGCTACCGCCTATAGAGTTTTGCAAACTCGCAAACCCTGCTAACTGGACTAATTCTAACTAGACAATCTGACAACACCTAAACCCTAGGTGGTGATTTACGAATTCTTTTGACTCAAAAAGAAAAGAAACAACTTCAAAATTAATTGCAGGAGCAAAGATTAAAATATAAATGTTAATCCCTAATTTTTGCTCAACTTTAAAAAAAAACTTTAAAGTTTAAACCCTAAATAAAACTAACACCCCTTTAATAATTAAACAAAGCCGGTCTAATATTCTTTAACCCGATCCACTTCGTTCCTTCTTTTGCTTGTAAAAATAATGTCGGCCTTGCTTTTGAGATTAGGGCTTGAGTCTTTGAGAAAAATTAGGGCTTTACGCCATCGATCCAAATTGCGGCTATCGGCTCTTGCTTGTGCTCGATTTCTGATGATTAATTGTTGACTTTGAAATTGCGTTGCTCGGCTTGCTCGTTCTCTGATGATCGAGTTGTTGATGATTCGGTATATTATTTCTTTTGTTGCTCGTTTGATTGCTTGCTTTTTAACTCGATTTCTCTGTGTTCTATGATGATTTCTTGGGGTTTATTTATAGGGTTGAAACCCTAATAACCACTGTCAGATTTGATTTCTTCACGTCGTTGATTATTTTCCTGAATTTGTTCTGGATTTGGAGTATTCCTTTCTTGATTCAATTTCGAATAATTGCTGACCATATTTGTATTCGAATTAATTGATTCGAAGATATCTTCCTTTATTTGTTGTCTCGGCCCCTATTTGAATTAATACTGACCATATTTAGTCGAGAAGTTTGATGCAGAGATTTCTTTCCAAAATTTGATTTCTTTGACTTAATTAAAAATACGAATTTGATCTTTAACTTTGGCTTGATTTCTGCACTGACTTGTACTTGCCACTGTCTTGTGTTTCCTACTGCACATTCACCTGTTTACTATATATGTGCATACATACATATGTATGTGTGTATGCATATATTCTTGGGTTTATACTTTCATTGTGACTTGATTTTGCTATGGGATTAAATCAGAACTTCATTTGATCTGCATGTAGTTGTGATCTGATTCTTGATAGCTTGCTGGTGCATGTCATTTGTTTCTAGCTCGAATTCGTCTTTGAGGAACACTGTACTTGTTGTTATGATGTTTTGAACTTGATTCACTTCATGTTGCATTAGTCACTTGCATTGGTGCATTGCCTTGTACATCCATGTTCTTTACTTGGTTGTTGTCACTGGTCTGCTGCCATGTTCACGTGCACTTGAGTTTGTTTCCACTGCTTCATCATGTTGTATTCATCCCTGTACTTGTAGTTGTGCAATTCTTCTGGCTTCACATGTGCACAGAGTTGTTTGCTGTGTTGTACTCGGTTTGCTTTTGATGCATTCTGGTGCGGTGTTGTTACTGCATTCATGACCACTGTAATGTGTTCTCTGGTTTGATGTTGCATTTCATGATTCATCTGATCACTGCTGTGTCTTGATTAATGGAGTCAGTGATAATGATCACTGTGTTAGCCTTGTAGTATTCTTTGACATGTTGTATCTGCATTCACCATAGTTTGTATATGCATTTGCCTGTTGTTTCATTTGTCTGCACTTGATCATTTTTGAGCTCAAGTTGCTCCATTTCATATGCTTGCACTACTTCTCTTTGGTCATGTCTGATCTTTGTGGTCTTCACTGTGTTTGTTTTTGCAGTGATTTGTCTGACCTCGTATGCTTCAAGTTGCCTTGAGTTGAATCCTATCTTGGGTTTGACCTTGTTTGTGATTTCTGTGCATTGGTGCAGTTTCCGTATTTTGTGTATTTTGATGTTGTATACACTTTTTCATGCTGCTGTGATGCAGTTTCCTTCACTGTTGTATCTTTGGGAGTTTGCACTGCTTCATGTTGAATTCATTGAAGTATTGATTGCAATTGTTGATAGCGCACATGAGTTGGCGAGGCAGTGCACACGTGTATAAATGTACACGTGTGTATTGCAGCCACTCACGATTTCCTGTAAGAACACTGATATGTACAGATATTACACAATCAAAGATGATGACAATAACCCATGTATCTGAGACACAAAACAAATTTCTATTTTTGCAAATTCAAATTTGTTTGTTTTCAGATTACTGTTGTAGTTGCTAATTATACAGGTACATAGGAGGCAGGACAAGAAGTGGAGCTGGACAATGCAGATAGATGCAGATACGCAGACAGAGTGAAAAACTGAGTGTTGAGTGTTGTAGTGAGAAATGTAAAATGTATGAACTGGTGTATGTATATATAGAGAGAGCTGAAAACTTTGTATTGTTTAAGTGTTGTAATAAAATATTATATTGAATAAAAAATACTGGTTGAATTATATAAATTCTGTGCAATAGTATAATTATTCAATATGAATATTTCTTCCTTTTTGTATATAGTCTAAACTGTAAACACATATAAATCTTTGATATATATTTTGTTATCATCAAACAAAAAATCACATCAAACAATCTCCCCCTTTTGATGATGACAAACATATATATTAAAGATTTTGAAATGCTAATACATGTGTTTGAACATGAAATTTTTAGCTCCCCCTATTTGAATGCTCCCCCTACAACTAAGACCACTCCTGAATGCTCCCCCTACAACTAAGACCACTCCCTATTTAGAAGATAACAAAAATTACACAAGAATAAAAGAACTAAAGAAAATTAACTAACAACATTTAACCAAATTTGTTGAAATATTCCAAAAAATATTTACTTCCTCATCAAAATCTTGTTCTTCTCCCCCTTTTGTCATTATCAAAAGGTTGACAAAAAAAAAATGGAACAGTAGGAACAAAAAAATAATATATCATAACGAGATAACAACTTCCACATTGTAGAGAATGGATTGATGACCGTTTTTTTTTTTTATAATAAGAAGAGAGATATTTTAACATTAATTTGACATTTAAGCACAAAAAAATAAGCACTTACTAACCACGCATAACCATAAGGACTTTTAAATGGGATTAGCAGTTACTTATTAGTCTAAGCATCCAGACTTTTAAGTGAGACCAGAATACTTAGTTACCATACTCCATCCATGCATAACCATAAGGATTTTTAAATGAGAATGAAGTAATGATAAAAATAAGTCACTCACGTGCTCCATCCATGCATAACCATAAGGACTTTTAAATGAGAATGTATGCATGAGAGTTATTATTATTTATTATTATAATAATTTTTTTTATTTATTTAAAAATAATTCACTTTTTTTTTTATAAAACCATTATGAACGATAGAAAGATGGTAGAAATAGAAATGATCGTGGAATAAGTTACCAAGTTAATTATATTATGTAATATCCAGTACTGAATACCATATTCGAATCAATCTTTGGATAATATCCAAAACTGGTTTGAATCCTAGAAATTGAAGTTGAAAGTATATATCCAAGAATATTTCAACTAAAAAATGAAAAATGGTTAGTCAATTTCTATAATCCCCAAATCCAAACGTAATCTGGAAAATCTGTCTTCGGGGAGGGGTTTTGTGAAAATATCAGCAAGTTGAGCCTCAGTTGAAATATATTCAATGCAAATGTCTTCCTTAGCAATGTGATCTCTAAGAAAGTGGTGTCTCACATCAATGTGTTTTGTACGTGAATGATGAACAGGATTATTTGACAAGTCTATTGCACTTTTACTATCACATTTCAATGGAATTTGTTTATAAACTAAGCCAAAATCAGAAAGAGTTTGCATCATCCATAAAATTTGAGCACAGCAACTTCCTAAAGCAATATATTCTGCTTCAGTGGTGGATAATGCAACACAATTCTGTTTTCGACTTGACCATGAAACTAATGAATGTCCTAACATGAAACATGTCCCACTGGTGCTTTTCCTGTCAACCAATGAACCAGCATAATCAGCATCAGAATAACCAACCGAATCAAAGTTTTCACAAGAAGGGTACCATAATCCAAATTTGTGTGTGTGTGAAAGATATCTCAAAATTCGTTTGGTGGCTTTCAAATGAGATTCTTTAGGATTAGATTGAAAACGTGCACACAAACACACAGAAAACATAATATCAGGTCTAGAAGCAGTAAGATAGAGAAGTGAACCAATTATCCCTCGATATTTCTTCTGATCAACAGCACTTCCTTTCTCGTCTTTGTCCAACTTTGTTGATGGGCTCATAGGAGTTCTCAATGGTTTGGTGTTCTCAACTCCAAATTTCTTCAACAGTTCCAACACATACTTGGATTGTGAAATGAAAATGCCATCACTGCTTTGCTTGATTTGAAATCCAAGAAAATATTTCAATTCTCCAACCAAGCTCATCTCGAATTTAGCCTGCATGACTTGTTCAAATTTCTCGCACAAGAGTTCATTAGTAGCACCATAAATGATATCATCCACATAAATCTGAACAATCAAAAAATCACTTCCTTTATGTAATAGAAACAGTGTCGTGTCAGCACTCCCCTTTTTAAAGCCATTTTCCAAAAGATATGTACAAAGGCAGTCATACCAAGCTCTAGGAGCTTGCTTAAGACCATATAATGCTTTTTCAAGTTTATACACATGATTTGGAAAAACGTGATTTTCAAAACCAGGGGGTTGTTCAACAAAAACTTCTTCTTTCAAATCACCATTTAGAAATGCACTTTTTACATCCATTTGTTTAAGTTTGAAACCTTTATAACAAGCAAAGCTTAGCAAAATCCTAATGGCTTCTAACCTAGCAACTGGAGCAAATGTCTCATCAAAATATATGCCTTCTATTTGGTTATATCCTTTTGCGACCAACCTAGCTTTGTTTCTAATTACATTTCCTGATTCATCAAGTTTGTTTTTGAACACCCATTTAGTTCCTACAATTGGATAGTCATTAGGCCTAGGAACTAATTTCCAAACTTTATTTCTCTCAAATTGATTAAGTTCATCTTGCATTGCTAAAACCCAACTTTCATCATTAAGAGCCATTTCAACAGAATCAGGTTCAATTTCAGAAATAAAACCACGATGACTACAAAACGCACACAAATTTTTATCAAATGAAGAGCGAGTGCGTATACCTTCCGTAGGATCTTCTATAACCAATTCAGGAGGATGATTGGATTTGAACTTCAATCTATCAGCATCAACAGTCCTACTTCCATCTTTCTCAGTAGATGTCCCTTCTTTAATGCCTTCATGATCTACCCCATCATCAACCATTTTTTCAGTCGTCCTTTCCAGATCAGATTCATCAAATTTCACATTGATTGATTCAACAATTGTCTTTGTTCGTTTGTTGTATATCCTGTAAGCCTTGCTCCTTGTTGAATAGCCCATGAAAATTCCCTCATCGGCCTTTGATTCAAATTTTCCAAGTTGATCACCTGTGTTAAGAATGAAACAAGGGCATCCAAAAACACGAAAATAAGAGATGTTAGGTTTCCTTTCATGCCACACTTCATAAGCCGTTTTGCCTAGTATTGGTCTAATCATTACTCTATTCATTACGTAGCACGAAGTATTCACCGCCTCTGCCCAAAAAGTTAGAGGTAGTTTATACTCACTCAACATGGATCTAGCCAATTCTTGCAATGTACGATTTTTCCTTTCAACCACCCCATTTTGTTGAGGTGTTCGTGGAGCAGAAAATTCATGTTTTAAACCATTTTCTTCACAAAAGTTTTCAAATTCCGAATTTTCAAATTCGCCTCCATGATTACTTCTTAAAGTTTTAATTGAAACTCCTTTTTCATTTTGAACAAGTTTAGCAAATTTTGAAAAATAATCAAAAGATTCAGACTTTTTGGCTAAGAAATAAACCCATGTAAATCTAGAATAATCATCAACCAATACATAACAATAACGTTTTCCATTCAAGTTTGCAATTTCATTTGGTCCAAATAAGTCCATATGAATTAATTCGAGGACCCTTGATGTGCTAACAATGTTTTTAGGGCGAAATGATGATCGACTAAGCTTGCCCAAGAAACATGCTTTACACACTTTGTTATCTTTAAATTTCTGATGTGGTAACCCTCTGACTAATTCTTTCGTTTCAAGATTTCTTAAGAGACTCATGCTAGCATGTCCAAGTCTCCTATGCCATAAAGATGCCTCTTCGTCAGTGGCTACCAAACATCTGGAAAGATTTAGATTGTCAAACGAAAGTGAGTAAACATTTCCTTTTCTTTTGCCCATAAAAACAATGTTATTAGAAGTTTTATCAATGATTTTGCAAGTATCACTATCAAAAACCACATTCATACCTTTGTCACATAGTTGGCTAATAGAAATGAGATTGTGATGCAAATTATCAACGTATAAAACATTAGTCAAGGAAAAAGTACCATTACTTACTTCACCTTTCCCAATAATCTTACACTTGCTATTATCTCCCATGATCACATTTCCACCTCTAAACTTCTCTAGGCTAAGGAACTTAGATTTATCACCTGTCATATGTCTAGAACAACCTGAATCTAGAAACCATTCTTGTTGCTCCTTAGCCCGCCAACAGACCTACATAAAGAGAGAGGAGGATGACCTAGAGAAACTCTTAGGTCCAATGATATTAGTAACTGAAGCATTGTGAACAAACAATCCCTTTGGAACCCAAACTTGTTTTGTCCTTTTATTTTTGTTCCTATAGACATGAAATTTGTTTGTAGAATTCTTAGGAACCCAAACTTGTATAAATTTTGTGTTCTTGTTCCTATGACTACAATTTTCAACACGATGTCCAATTTCACTTCTAACTAAGACACTCTTACCTTTTGCATGATCATCAACCTGTGTTTTCCCAAAACCTAGTCCTTTTCTGTTGTTAGCAAAGAGTTGATTTCCCAATAACATGTTAAACGATTTTTCTCCTCTTGAAAAGTTATTCAGAGATTTCTCAAGATTTTGGACTTTGGTTTTTAGTGTTGTGTTTTCAGTTACAAGTGTGGTGCATCTATTTATAAAATCCTTTTTCCTAGTGTCAATGGTTTCCTTAAGACTTGAGTTTTCTTTTTCAAGATTATCGAAGCTATTCTTAAGTCTTGATATTTCTGAATCTAAAGTTTTACATTTTTTACAGTCTAGGTTTTGAATATTCTCAAGTTCAGTTTCTAACCTAGTATTCTCATGAACAAGTTCTCTCCTGTCAGACTTCAATTTTTCAATTTTAGTTTCAAGAGTATCAATTGTATTAGTAAGATCATAACACATCAAAACAAGTTCTTTATAAGAATAGTCACGTACCTCACTGGATTCCTCTGAACTTGTTTCTGAATCTGATTTTGCCATAAGGCACAAGTTAGCCTCTTCTGAGCTATTATCCGAAACTTCTTCTCCTTCTTCATCATCCCAAGTTGCTGCAAAGGCCTTCTTCTTCTTTTTCTTTCCTTTGTTGTTTTTGAGAAGTGGACATTTTTGTTTGAAGTGGCCAGGCTTTTTGCAGTTAAAGCATGTCAATTCATTACCGGAATCATCAGAATCTTTTGACTTATTACCACTTGTTTTCTTCTTGCGTGGCCTGAATTTTGACCATTTTCTAAGAGTATTAACAGCCATCGCAAGCTCTTCAATTGGATCTTCTTCTTCTTCACCGCTTTCTTCTTTGCTTTTTAAGGCAATCGTCTTCTTTTTTGATTCGGAGTTGTTACGTTCCTCCTTTGCCTTTAGCTCAAGCTCATATGTCATCAAGTTTCCGATCAACTCCTCCATGCTTAGTTTACTCAGATCTTTCGATTCTTGTATTGCAGTGACTTTTGCCTCAAAGTTCATTGGTAAGACTCGCAGTATCTTCCGTACAAGCTCTACTTCAGTGAAGACCTTCCCAAGCGCTCTAGCATTGTACACCAAAGTTGAAAAACGTCCAAACATATCTTTTATGCTCTCGCCCTTTTCCATCACAAAGTTTTCGTATTCATTGCTAAATAGAGCTAGTCGTGACTCCTTGACTTGAGAAGTTCCTTCGTGTGTCACCTCCAGAGTGTGCCAAATTTCCTGTGCTGTTGTACAATGAGAAATTCTATTAAATTCATTTTTATCAAGAGCACAGATCAAAGCGTTCATTGCTTTGGCATTTGTAGTTTTTAATTTCTTATCGTTAGCATCCCACCTATCCTTAGGTTTAGGAATCTCAGTATCACCAACAACTATAGTGGGAGATTTATAGCCAGTTTCAATAATATCCCAAACATCATAATCGACAGAACTAAGATAAATACTCATTCTAACTTTCCAATAAGCATAATCATTCCCATTAAACATGGGTGGCCTAGCAATAGATTGCCCCTCAGAAAAAGCATTATTTGGTGGATTCATGACTCTAGAGTTAAAGTAAAATACCTTGCTCTGATACCACTTGTAGGATCTAGATTAACCCTAGAGGGGGGGTGAATAGGGTTATAGCAAATTTTTCCGAATTAAACACAAAAATAAACTGTAGAAATAAATATGCTGAAAAGTAAATCACACACAAAATTTACCCAGCTTCGGCAACCCCTGCCTACTGCTGCATTCCCAAATTTCTATTAGAATTGAACAGTTTCCCGCTTACAAACACTCTAACAGACTTGCAAACCCTGCTACCGCCTATAGAGTTTTGCAAACTCGCAAACCCTGCTAACTGGACTAATTCTAACTAGACAATCTGACAACACCTAAACCCTAGGTGGTGATTTACGAATTCTTTTGACTCAAAAAGAAAAGAAACAACTTCAAAATTAATTGCAGGAGCAAAGATTAAAATATAAATGTTAATCCCTAATTTTTTCTCAACTTTAAAAAAAAACTTTTAAAGTTTAAACCCTAAATAAAACTAACACCCCTTTAATAATTAAACAAAGCCGGTCTAATATTCTTTAACCCGATCCACTTCGTTCCTTCTTTTGCTTGTAAAAATAATGTCGGCCTTGCTTTTGAGATTAGGGCTTGCGTCTTTGAGAAAAATTAGGGCTTTACGCCATCGATCCAAATTGCGGCTATCGGCTCTTGCTTGTGCTCGATTTCTGATGATTAATTGTTGACTTTGAAATTGCGTTGCTCGGCTTGCTCGTTCTCTGATGATCGAGTTGTTGATGATTCGGTATATTATTTCTTTTGTTGCTCGTTTGATTGCTTGCTTTTTAACTCGATTTCTCTGTGTTCTATGATGATTTCTTGGGGTTTATTTATAGGGTTGAAACCCTAATAACCACTGTCAGATTTGATTTCTTCACGTCGTTGATTATTTTCCTGAATTTGTTCTGGATTTGGAGTATTCCTTTCTTGATTCAATTTCGAATAATTGCTGACCATATTTGTATTCGAATTAATTGATTCGAAGATATCTTCCTTTATTTGTTGTCTCGGCCCCTATTTGAATTAATACTGACCATATTTAGTCGAGAAGTTTGATGCAGAGATTTCTTTCCAAAATTTGATTTCTTTGACTTAATTAAAAATACGAATTTGATCTTTAACTTTGGCTTGATTTCTGCACTGACTTGTACTTGCCACTGTCTTGTGTTTCCTACTGCACATTCACCTGTTTACTATATATGTGCATACATACATATGTATGTGTGTATGCATATATTCTTGGGTTTGTACTTTCATTGTGACTTGATTTTGCTATGGGATTAAATCAGAACTTCATTTGATCTGCATGTAGTTGTGATCTGATTCTTGATAGCTTGCTGGTGCATGTCATTTGTTTCTAGCTCGAATTCGTCTTTGAGGAACACTGTACTTGTTGTTATGATGTTTTGAACTTGATTCACTTCATGTTGCATTAGTCACTTGCATTGGTGCATTGCCTTGTACATCCATGTTCTTTACTTGGTTGTTGTCACTGGTCTGCTGCCATGTTCACGTGCACTTGAGTTTGTTTCCACTGCTTCATCATGTTGTATTCATCCCTGTACTTGTAGTTGTGCAATTCTTCTGGCTTCACATGTGCACAGAGTTGTTTGCTGTGTTGTACTCGGTTTGCTTTTGATGCATTCTGGTGCGGTGTTGTTACTGCATTCATGACCACTGTAATGTGTTCTCTGGTTTGATGTTGCATTTCATGATTCATCTGATCACTGCTGTGTCTTGATTAATGGAGTCAGTGATAATGATCACTGTGTTGGCCTTGTAGTATTCTTTGACATGTTGTATCTGCATTCACCATAGTTTGTATATGCATTTGCCTGTTGTTTCATTTGTCTGCACTTGATCATTCTTGAGCTCAAGTTGCTCCATTTCATATGCTTGCACTACTTCTCTTTGGTCATGTCTGATCTTTGTGGTCTTCACTGTGTTTGTTTTTGCAGTGATTTGTCTGACCTCGTATGCTTCAAGTTGCCTTGAGTTGAATCCTATCTTGGGTTTGACCTTGTTTGTGATTTCTGTGCATTGGTGCAGTTTCCATATTTTGTGTATTTTGATGTTGTATACACTTTTTCATGCTGCTGTGATGCAGTTTCCTTCACTGTTGTATCTTTGGGAGTTTGCACTGCTTCATGTTGAATTCATTGAAGTATTGATTGCAATTGTTGATAGCGCACATGAGTTGGCGAGGCAGTGCACACGTGTATAAATGTACACGTGTGTATTGCAGCCACTCACGATTTCCTGTAAGAACACTGATATGTACAGATATTACACAATCAAAGATGATGACAATAACCCATGTATCTGAGACACAAAACAAATTTCTATTTTTGCAAATTCAAATTTGTTTGTTTTCAGATTACTGTTGTAGTTGCTAATTATACAGGTACATAGGAGACAGGACAAGAAGTGGAGCTGGACAATGTAGACAGATGCAGATACGCAGACAGAGTGAAAAACTGAGTGTTGAGTGTTGTAGTGAGAAATGTAAAATGTATGAACTGGTGTATGTATATATAGAGAGAGCTGAAAACTTTGTATTGTTTAAGTGTTGTAATAAAATGTTATATTGAATAAAAAATACTGGTTGAATTATATAAATTCTGTGCAATAGTATAATTATTCAATATGAATATTTCTTCCTTTCTGTATATAGTCTAAACTGTAAACACATATAAATCTTTGATATATATTTTGTTATCATCAAACAAAAAATCACATCAAACACATACCATTTCCGTGTTGTTATGTCTAACATATTCTGGTGGCTACTGCATATATACTTCCTCTTGAAGTTCACCATGTAAGAATGCATTAGTAGCATCTAGTTGTCTGATGTCTCATCTGTTATGTAGTGCACCTGTAAGAATTACTCTGATTGTTGTTGGTTTGACCATTGGAGAAAATGTTTCACTGAAGTCAAATCTACATTGTTATGAATATCTTTTGATACCAGTCTTGCCTCATATTTTTCTATTCTGTCATCTTCCATTTTTTGAGTTTGTATGCCCACTTACATCCAATGATATTTTTGTCTTTTGGTACTGGCACAATGCTCCAAGTTTTATTCTTTATTAAGGCATTGTATTATTCATCAATGGCTGATTTCCAGTTGCTATCTCTGACCGCTTCCTTAGTTGACTAGTTTATCATGATTTAGTACTGTAGTATAAACTTTAGGTTTAAAAATTCCATGCTTTGATCTTGTTATCATATGATGACCTTCTCCTGTAGGTGATTGAGGTTAACTTGTACTTGATTCACTGACTTGATGTGGACTTATAGAGTGTTCCACATTAAGATTTGATGTTTCATTTTCTTGGCTATAACTGCATGAATTTTTAAGTGTATCATGATCTATTTTTTCATCATACATTGTATCTTGAGATTCAAGATTCACTTGACCATCAGTTTGAACTTTTTTACTTGCTCACTTGAGTAAGTTGGTATTGGATGGATTGAAGTTTTGGCATTGTAGACTTTCTGAGTAGTTTATATTTCAGTCCATGAAAAGGGAAAGACATGCTCATTGAAAGCAACATAGCTTGAAGTAACTACCTTGCCATCACTGGTTAGACACTTGTATCCTTTTTGGTTAGATGCATATCCAATAAATGTAAATGGTAAGGATCTAAAACTCAACTGGTGAGTGTTGTATGACCTTAATTATGGAAAGCATAGGCAACCAAATGCCTTCAGCACAGTGTAGTCTGGTAGTATATTAAATAACTTTTCAATTTGAGCTTTGTTTTGCAGCACCCTGGTTGGCATTCTTTAATAAGGTATGCTGCTAAGTTAAAGGAGTCTGGCCAAAACTTTAGAGGCATTGGTGCAAGAGCTAAGAGTGTGAGGTCTGTATCCACTATATCTCTATGCTTCCTCTAAACCAGACCTTTTACTCAGAGGTACAAGGGCAGGTAATCCTATGTATTATCCCTTTTTTTCATGAAGTAATCCTTCAAAGGCTTGAATTATGTTCCCCCATCTGTCTGAATTATCTTTAACTGATCATTTATTTGCTTTTTAACTTGAGTGATAAATTGTATCACTGCATTTTGTGTTTCTACCTTTGATCTAAGAAAATATATCCAAGTATATATAGAAAAGAATCTACAAATGAGACATAATAATTAAAGCCGTGGTCAAAATTAATTGGAGATGGATCCCATAGGTCAACTGCTACCATCTCTAATGGTATGTAATATTTAGTTGATGATTTAGGAAATGGCTGCTTATGAATTTTCCCATTTGACATGATGTACACATATATGGTATTGATGTATTCTAAAATTTAATATTATTACTCTTCAATACATACTTTACAGTGTCTATACTGAGATGTCCAAGTTTACAATGCTACAAATCAAACACTCTTTTATCATCAACATTAGCATCACTGTAACGACCCGCAAATCCGTACCCCTTGAGTCAACACTAATCTACCCAAATCAACTCAAGTTGTACCGAAATACGAACCATTTGGGTTAAAGAAGAAGAGGTAGAAGAAGAAAATAGAAAACAACAACAGAATCTAACCATCGCAGCGGAATAAAATATAATAGATATTAACATATCTTTACACCAAAACAAATATATCTGTTTATATATTACATCATCAAAGTACATCAATCACAGTTCAACATCAATGTCATACAACTGGATATACAGTAAACCAACACAGCGGAATATATATATAAAACAAGTACGAAAGTACGTATCGTCATCCAGCTCGTGTAACAACCCTGTATTTTGTAATTATTTTATTGTATATTTTAATTATTTTTAATGTAAGATTTTGATTTAAAAAACTTATTTTACTTATTTTAAATGATTAAATTTATTATTTAAATATAATCTTGATTTTTATATGACTTATAATTCCAAACTTGTGTAAGTTGAATATTTGCCTGAAATGCTGATTTTGGTCAAAATAATCAAACTGTGACTTTCAACTTAAAATTTTAAAAGTTTAAAATTTTAATTTTTTTCTTTTATTATGAAAGTACATAAAATTCTAAGAACACCACTTTTCGTTTCGTTGAAATCGGATGTAAATTGTGAAAGTTATACCCTTTACAATATTGTGCGTATATAGGGTTATTTAACAATGACTATTTTAAATTGTATAAATTACTTCTTCTTGGATTTATTTTATGTTAATATGTGATAATATGTTATATTATGTATATTTTGACTTTTAAGTATTTTTAAAATGATAATATAATTTTTCTAAAGTTTATTTGAATTTATTTCAATTTATAAAGCCTAGTTGGTATTTACTGCATTTTTCTTTATTTAACTTTCTATTTAATAAAAATTAAATTATTATTTTACCTTGAAAATGTTTTAAAACCATTTTTAATTCAAATTTTGTGTTATAATATTTTTTTTGTGAAGTAATAAATTTTTCAAAGTCATTGGAGATTTTCTTGTAATTTTTATGTCAGGGTTGCTATTTTTAAGCAATTTCTTATTTCCTTTTTCTATTTTACTTAAAATAAATTATTTATTTTATTTTATTCTTACTTTGTTTCGGTTTTAAATAACATTTCTGAGTTTATTTTTTTTTATAAAATTAAAAAGAAAAGGAAATGCAAAAGGTTTAGAAAGTTAAGAGATCTTAAAAGCCTGAAACGTAAAGACGTTTTATCCGTTTCTTTTTGCAATTAATACATCAATTTATCTTAGCCATTCCTTTCCTCATCCTTTGCAGCCGAATCCCTCATATTATTCACGAATTTTCAAGCTCCAAAACCCTAAAAATCATGGCCTCCATCTTGAGAAAAAAATCCGGTAATCGCTACATCTTTTTCTACCTTTTTCTTCTCATTTTCTATGTATTTTGCCTAGTTTTCTATGCTTTCTGGATTGGTCTCTACCACCCACCATCACCACCATACTCTCCACCATCCCCTACCACCCTTCCTTGGCATCATCTCCAGCCATCATTTCAGATCCATCCATGGCCACACCTCCATTGGTGACAAAACTCCACAAAATTGCAAATAATGTCCAAAACAATGCACTATCCACCACTATTACTTCACCACCTTCATACTTCACCATGGCCACCACCTCTAGCCATGACCACCACCTTGCTACCACCACTACACTTCATTTTAGCCTCTATCCAGATCTGAAATTGACATGGCCAAGACTCCATGAACCAAAACTCCGCAAAAATAATGCATAAAGCCTTGAAACATTCTTGATAGCCACCCTATCACTTCATATCTTCATCCACCACCTTGGCCACCACCATAGGCCCCGCCACCACCTTTTCCAGACCTCCCCACACCCCTCCATCTACTGTCCAAACCTGTACAAGTATGGCCAAGCCCCTCTTGACCCAAGGCCGAGCCTTGTTGTGCTCATAAACTTCATATATGTTGCCTTGATCAATTGTATGCTTCATGTTATAACCCTACCACTCCATACTCCTTCTAGCCGTGAGTTATGGTGCCAAACCTGAGCTATATCATCATCATGGCTGAACCCAAGAACCTCCTAGGCCAAGCATTTGAATGGTTAAAACAAGGTCAAGTAATCTATTCCTTTGTTGCTTCGTATTTTCATTGTTTCAACATTGTTTTGCGTTGAATATTTATGTGTGTATTGCCTTGTTTTGGTTATTGTTTACAAGACAAATATCAAGGCTCTCCATTCATTCAAATCAAAAGTCATGCTATATAGTGCTTGTCGTGCTTTTGGAATCGCTCTTGTGTTTGTTGTTTTGGTCTTCAGCTTGAAAAAGTGAGTCTTTCTCACTCTGACATTTATACTTATGAAAAGTGAATTGATGACAAGTGTTTAGTAATAAAAAAATGTTTATGCAAGTTAATGATGATCATATGATATTCTATGCCATGTTATTGCCATATTATTACCATGTTAAAACTGTTAATTTTCACCTGACATCTGATATATGACTGTATATTGTGATATTGACCTTGTTTATATTATTTCTGTATATGATCACACTGCAAGTTCCCTGTTAGAAAAAAAATGTTATGGGCTGAAATGATAGGCCTGAATGGTTTTAAATTTTTCATTTTGACTTGGGATTGCGGGTTTGAAATGATAAAACCCCGATTTTCTTTGTAAATTATGGGTTGAAATGATATATTACCCATATCACTTTACCTAGCGTAGAAAATTATATACAGGCCCGTAGTTAAAATATGTTTTTCTAAAATTTTAAATATTTTAGAAATTTAATTATTATAATATTTTGATTTTAAATTTAATAAAAAAAAGGATTTTTGTAAATTATTATTGATTTTCTGAATAATTGTAAGCGAAATGAATTAATGAAAAAGTTAGAAATTTTAAACGTAAGTTATTTTGGAAATTTTGATTTAATTATAATTGGAAATTTAATTGAATATGAAATTATGATAAATTTATGATAATTTGAATTTAAATGAATTTAAGGTGATTTTTATATCATATTAATGATTTAATAAAGTTGAAATGTGAAATGAATGAATATTGTAAGTTGAAATTTTGAAATATAACTAAAACTGGAAATTTATGAAATTGACGTAAAAGTGAACTTTTAGCTAAGTAAATAAAAATAAAACAAAGTTATATTTGAGGATTTGAACTTAAGTGTTAAGTTGAAATTTAATGTAATGGATTTTAAAAATTCAACATTGCAATTTAATAAGTGAATTATTATTAAATCTTGATTTTTGAATGGAAATTTAACTTTATAAAATCATGAATTTGAGGAAAATTAAATGATGTTTATAAATGTGATAAATGTATGATTTTATAAGTTAAAATGTTTTAAATAAAAATATAATCGGTTGAGAAATTATATTGAATATTTGAAGTTAATTGACTGCATTTTGAAATGCTATTAATGACAATGTAAATGATATTACGGCATTTGTAAATGCTGAAGTTGATGATAATGAACTAAAAAGCTAAATTGAATTAAAAGCTATTATAGCAATTTTTGTAAGTGCTATAAATTGTTGAATTTAACTATGTTTATTCGAAATTTAAGTAAACCCTATTACAACATTTTAAAATGTCGTCTTTTGATAAATTGAACTGTTTTGAATGTAACTTTCCGTAGCGTTTTCTAAATACAGCGAAAAATTAATTTTCACTGTTTTAATAAACTTAAGTGAACAAATGAACTTTGGAAGTTGAAATTTTGGCAATTTAATAATTTAATTATTAAACATAATAACTTCATTTAATGATTAAAAATGATTTTGGAATATAATCTGTTTTGAAATATGAATTGAAATGGTATTTTAAATTGAATAAAATGAATAATGATTGAAATGTGGTACTGAAAGATATGATATTTTGATATTAAAATGATTTGAAACGAAGTTTTGAAAGATATGATATTTTGATATTAAATGATTTGAAAAATGGAGTTTTGAAAGATATGACATTTTGATATATTAAAATGATTTGAAACGAATTTTTGAAAGATATGATATTTTGATATTAAATGATTTGAAAAATGAAGCTTTGAAAGGTTATGATATTTTGATGTATTAAAATGATTTGAAAGGAAGTTATTAAAAGGATATGATAATTTAATACATTGAAATTGTTAGAAATGACTTGATATTTATTTCGATAAATATTTGAATTGAAAGATATGGTATGATGATATATTGAAATGGTTTGGAAATGATTTACTCTTTATTTTGATAAAGATTTGGGTTGAAATGATATTTTATTTTGAAGTATAAAATATTGTTTCAAAAGTTATAACTACGGGTTATAATAACGATTGGTTGTTAAAGAAACCGGGATCGGATATTGTCTTATAGCCGGCCAATACCGAAAACCACTTTAACAACTGTGTACGCGGTAGAGATTCCAGAATGAAGTAGGATGGTGGCGACGTTCTCGAGGTATATTACGTGGACCCAACTCCCTTGAGTTGGCAGATATGACTAAAACAGGAGCTATACCGGGCTACACAAAGGGTCGCACCCTTTCATCGAGCATGCTCCATCGAAAACCATTCTATTACTGTTGTGATTCGATTCGATGGCGCCACTTTGATTCGGGGGTATTGTTCGAGGTGGGCGGAAGCTGCTGGCTTGCCGTCACCACCAGTCCGGGAGTGCAAACGGTGTATCCACCCTGACATTTCCTTGCGTGCCATTTCATATCCTTATATCGAGCCCACTACGATTTTGGTTTTAAAGATCTGACCACATTAAGGTTCACCATCCCCTTAACGTTATTTTCTATATGATTATACTTTACTGATTAGACACTACCGTATATAGCATATATTACTACATAGTAAATAGTTTAACGGATCCTTAGAGGATGGGCGGTCCCAAACATCCTTTAAGTTACTGATGCATTTTGTTACTGTTCACTTGAGTTGATTTACAGTTTATAAGTATTTATGTCCTGACTCGAGGGTTTTGTGTTTTGCTTTACGCTCGAGTCAGATTGATTGAGTTAGCATTCAAGATTCACCTTCGGAGTTGGAGCTTTCCTTGAAGATCCAGCCATCTATTTTGTTTCAGTATCCAGTGTTTCAGTGATGTATCTGATTTGTACCTGATGTATCTTGTTACTCTTCGGTTGTATCTTATTTAACCCTGATGTATCTTATATTTTATATAGTAGCTTCATGAACTACTATCTCTTTTTCTTCCGCTGCATTATTATTACTCTTTGTCTGTGATCTATGATTTTATTTACAGTATATTCTGAGGTTTGCCAAAAATTTTAATTACAACGCGGTATTTTGAGCAATTCAATTTCGGCATGAGTGTCTACCTATACACTTATAATGGATGCGAATGGTTGAAAATATCGGGTCGTTACAGTTGGTATCAGAGCTTTGGTAGCTCTAGGCAAAACTCGGCATATGGAGTGAATGTATTTACAGAATCACTTTCATTCGAGTTTGAATCTCTCCCTTTTGACTCGATTCCTTTGAATTTTGGAACATTCCCTACGGTTCCAAAATCCATTCGTATCCCTCACTATTCATCTTCTTTTGATTCTAGAGTAACCCATAACTCCGCTTCGAATGATCTTTCTAGTGAGTCGGCGATCACGCCAATTTCAAATTTAATTGAAAAGGGGGAAAACTCCTTTGCAGTTAGCGTCGATTCACCAAGATTCTTATCTATCCTTAGTTTAGATGCTAATATCTTTTGTTATTTCAAACTCTAACTCTTGAGATCGAATGTAGATTTACCCTAGAAAAATCAACATTGATCTTATTCTTTAAGTCACGGTTGACCCGGTTAAGGTTGCCCGTGATTTATATAAGCTTATCCATCTTCCTATTCTGTTATTTAATCATGTCATCCTTGTTTCCAACTTATTTTTAAATCATAATCTCCTTTGATTTGTGTTAATCAAAAATTTGAATCTCTACCCTTCTTTGAAAATCTATTCATGTATAGTGTATTTGTAAACTAGTATTTAAAATTAAAATGTTTTATATATTGTGTTGTTTGAGTTGTCGATGTTGAGTTGGGTTTCTGATCGATACGTCTGATCAGCGCTATCGATAAGATTTCCAAAACACTTTGACAGAACAAACGGACACAATATATTTTAAAAAAATTTGGTTATTGAAATAAATTTTGATATATAAGTAAATTTATGAAACTTAATGAAATGATTTAAATTGATAATTTGAGATGATAATACTTGATTTATCATTTATTGTTCTACAAATAGATCTATAAATATTTGTTTATAAATTTATTTGGGAACTGAAATGAATTTAAAACAAGAATTTAAGGAATTGAATTCCGATTATTTCGAACTTTGGTTTAAAGTTTTAAAAGGTTATATTATTTAAAGTATTTTGAATAGAATTTGTTTTCAAAGAATTTTAAAGGTTTAAAATTAGTGCTCTTCTCTTTATCGCTGGAAAATAACTTCGGTGATGATCGCGACATCATCGACGTTCATTTTCGAGTTTTGAAGTTAAGAGACTGTTCTGTAGTCTTGCTACAGCTTTGTTTTGGGAAATTAAATTGATTTGAATTTCTAAAATATGACTTGATTTATAATATATATATATGATTGAAATTTGATTTGACATATTATATATGTATATATATTATTACTTATCTCTAAATGGTTTGAAGAAATCGAAAATTTAATTCTTAAATTTTATTTTAAAGAATAATTCCAAAAAAAAAATCAATCTATCAAAATTTTGGATGAATATCAAGCATGAAATGATTTAATTGGAAGGTTTATTTGTATAATACAATTGCATTCAAATATAACTTACCAAAATTTCAGAAGTTAAAAATGTAATTGGATAATATACTATATAAAAAGATTTTATAAATAAAATTTGAGTAGTTATAAAAAAAAGTGTAAATATATTTAACATGAGTGATAAATATATTGAGAGGAATAAATTTAATTTTGATTAGGAATAAAGAAGAATAAAATTTATTAAATACATTGTGAGTGTAATAAATGATTATTTTTCAAACCCATGGTTTTAAAAATGGTTAATTTTAGATGATTGGATAATAAGATAATGAAATTTGAGATAGTTAAGATTTAGTTAACTTGTGTAAAAATTTATTCTCTGTTTAAGTTGAAATCTCCATGCTTTCAAATTCATTTCCTTATTTTGTTTTTCAAACTATCTTTTGGTTGTCCTTATCATCCTTATCTTGCTATAGACAAGTATAGGCATCTTTCTATAATCTTTCTGTTTAGAAATCTTTCTATAATCTTTGATAGACCTTTGGTAATCATTTTGAATCCACCTTTTTCGTGCTTGTGTTCTTGATTCTGGAGGATCTTGGAAAGATCACCTCCACCTTGTAAAACTTACCTATAACAACAGTTATCAAGTATAACTTCAATCTTCTTGTCATCTTATCTTAATCCTATTTCACTCTATCTTTTCTGTGTCCTTCCATACCTCATTCCTTTTCGAGGACGAAAAGTTTTGAGTGGGGGAGAGTGTAACAACCCTGTATTTTGTAATTATTTTATTGTATATTTTAATTATTTTTAATGTAAGATTTTGATTTAAAAAACTTATTTTACTTATTTTAAATGATTAAATTTATTATTTAAATATAATCTTGATTTTTATATGAGTTATAATTCCAAACTTGTGTAAGTTGAATATTTGCCTGAAATGCTGATTTTGGTCAAAATAATCAAACTGTGACTTTCAACTTAAAATTTTAAAAGTTTAAAATTTTAATTTTTTTCTTTTATTATGAAAGTACATAAAATTATAAGAACACCACTTTTTGTTTCGTTGAAATCGGATGTAAATTGTGAAAGTTATACCCTTTACAATATTGTGCGTATATAGGGTTATTTAACAATGACTATTTTAAATTGTATGAATTATTTATTCTTGGTTTTATTTTATGTTAATATGTGATAATATGTTATATTATGTATATTTTTACTTTTAAGTATTTTTAAAATGATAATATAATTTTTCTAAAGTTTATTTGAATTTATTTCAATTTATAAAGCCTAGTTGGTATTTACTGCATTTTTCTTTATTTAACTTTCTATTTAATAAAAATTAAATTATTATTTTACCTTGAAAATGTTTTAAAACCATTTTTAATTCAAATTTTGTGTTATAATATTTTTTTTGTGAAGTAATAAATTTTCCAAAGTCATTGGAGATTTTCTTGTAATTTTTATATCAGGGTTGCTATTTTTAAGCAATTTCTTATTTCCTTTTTCTATTTTACTTAAAATAAATTATTTATTTTATTTTATTCTTACTTTGTTTCGGTTTTAAATAACATTTCTGAGTTTATTTTGTTTTTATAAAATTAAAAAGAAAAGGAAATGCAAAAGATTTAGAAAGTTAAGAGATCTTAAAAGCCTGAAACGTAAAGACGTTTTATCCGTTTCTTTTTGCAATTAATACATCAATTTATCTTAGTCATTCCTTTCCTCATCCTTTGCAGCCGAATCCCTCATATTATTCACGAATTTTCAAGCTCCAAAACCCTAAAAATCATGGCCTCCATCTTGAGAAAAAAATCTGGTAATCGCTACATCTTTTTCTACCTTTTTCTTCTCATTTTCTATGTATTTTGCCTAGTTTTCTATGCTTTCTGGATTGGCCTCTACCACCCGCCATCACCACCATACTCTCCACCATCCCCTAGCACTCTTCCTTGGCATCATCTTCAGCCATCATTTCAGATCCATCCATGGCCACACCTCTATTGGTGACAAAACTCCACAAAATTGCAAATAATGTCCAAAACAATGCACTATCCACCACTATTACTTCACCACCTTCATACTTCACCATGGCCACCACCTCTAGCCATGACCACCACCTTGCTACCACCACTACACTTCATTTTAGCCTCTATCCAGATCTGAAATTGACATGGCCAAGACTCCATGAACCAAAACTCCACAAAAACAATGCATAAAGCCTTGAAACATTCATGATAGCCACCCTATCACTTCATATCTTCATCCACCACCTTGGCCACCACCATAGGCCCCACCACCACCTTTTCCAGACCTCCCCACACCCCTCCATCTACTGTCCAAACCTGTACAAGTATGGCCAAGCCCCTTTTGACCCAAGGTCGAGCCTTGTTGTGCTCAAAAACTTCATATATGTTGCCTTGATCAATTGTATGCTTCATGTTATAACCCTACCACTCCATACTCCTTCTAGCCGTGAGTTATGGTGCCAAACCTGAGCTATAAATCATCATGGCTGAACCCAAGAACCTCCTAGGCCAAGCATTTGAATGGTTAAAACAAGGTCAAGTAATCTATTCCTTTGTTGCTTCGTATTTTCATTGTTTCAACATTGTTTTGTGTTGAATATTTATGTGTGTATTGTCTTGTTTTGGTTATTGTTTACAAGACAAATATCAAGGCTCTCCATTCATTCAAATCAAAAGTCATGCTATATCGTGCTTGTCGTGCTTTTGAAATCGCTCTTGTGTTTGTTGTTTTGGTCTTCAGCTTGAAAAAGTGAGTCTTTCTCACTCTGACATTTATACTTATGAAAAGTGAATTGATGACAAGTGTTTAGTAATAAAAAATGTTTATGCAAGTTAATGATGATCATATGATATGCTATGCCATGTTATTGCCATATTATTACCATGTTAAAACTGTTAATTTTCACCTGACATCTGATATATGACTGTATATTGTGATATTGACCTTGTTTATATTATTTCTGTATATGATCACACTGCAAGTTCCCTGTTAGAAAAAAAATGTTATGGGCTGAAATGATAGGCCTGAATGGTTTTAAATTTTTCATTTTGACTTGGAATTGCGGGTTTGAAATGATAAAACCCCGATTTTCTTTGTAAATTATGGGTTGAAATGATATATTACCCATATCACTTTACCTAGCGTAGAAAATTATATACAGGCCCGTAGTTAAAATATGTTTTTCTAAAATTTTAAATATTTTAGAAATTTAATTATTATAATATTTTGATTTTAAATTTAATAAAAAAAAGGATTTTGTAAATTATTATTGATTTTCTGAATAATTGTAAGTGAAATGAATTAATGAAAAAGTTAGAAACTTTAAACGTAAGTTATTTTGGAAATTTTGATTTAATTATAATTGGAAATTTAATTGAATATGAAATTATGATAAATTTATGAATTTAAATGAATTTAAGGTGATTTTTATATCATATTAATGATTTTAATAAAGTTGAAATGTGAAATGAATGAATATTGTAAGTTGAAATTTTGAAATATAACTAAAACTGGAAATTTATGAAATTGACGTAAAAGAGAACTTTCAGTTAAATAAATAAAAATAAAACAAAGTTATATTTGAGGATTTGAACTTAAGTGTTAAGTTGAAATTTAATGTAATGGATTTTAAAAATTCAACATTGCAATTTAATAAGTGAATTATTATTAAATCTTGATTTTTGAATGGAAATTTAACTTTCTAAAATCATGAATTTGAGGAAAATTAAATGATGTTTACAAATGTGATAAATGTATGATTTTATAAGTTAAAATGTTTTAAATAAAAATATAATCGGTTGAGAAATTATATTGAATATTTGAAGTTAATTGACTGCATTTTGAAATGCTATTAATGACAATGTAAATGATATTACGACATTTGTAAATGCTGAAGTTGATGATAATGAACTAAAAAGCTAAATTGAATTAAAAGCTATTATAGCAATTTTTGTAAGTGCTATAAATTGTTGAATTTAACTAAGTTTATTCGAAATTTAAGTAAACCCTATTACAACATTTTAAAATGTCGTCTTTTGATAAATTGAACTGTTTTGAATGTAACTTTCCGTAGCATTTTCTAAATACTGCGAAAAATGAATGATCACTGTTTTAATAAACTTAAGTGAACAAATGAACTTTGGAAGTTGAAATTTTGGCAATTTAATAATTTAATTATTAAACATAATAACTTCATTTAATGATTAAAAATGATTTTGGAATATAATCTGTTTTGAAATATGAATTGAAATGGTATTTTAAATTGAATAAAATGAATAATGATTGAAATGTGGTACTGAAAGATATGATATTTTGATATTAAAATGATTTGAAACGAAGTTTTGAAAGATATGATATTTTGATATTAAATGATTTGAAAAATGGAGTTTTGAAAGATATGACATTTTGATATATTAAAATGATTTGAAACGAATTTTTGAAAGATATGATATTTTGATATTAAATGATTTGAAAAATGAAGCTTTGAAAGGTTATGATATTTTGATGTATTAAAATGATTTGAAAGGAAGTTTTTAAAAGGATATGATAATTTAATACATTGAAATTGTTAGAAATGACTTGATATTTATTTTGATAAATATTTGAATTGAAAGATATGGTATGATGATATATTGAAATGGTTTGGAAATGATTTACTCTTTATTTTGATAAAGATTGGGGTTGAAATGATATTTTATTTTGAAGTATAAAATATTGTTTCAAAAGTTATAACTACGGGTTATAATAACAATTGGTTGTTAAAGAGACCGGGATCGGATATTGTCTTATAGCCGGCCAATACCGAAAACCACTTTAACAACTGTGTACGCGGTAGAGATTCCAGAATGAAGTAGGATGGTGGCGATGTTCTCGAGGTATATTACACGGACCCAACTCCCTTGAGTTGGCAGATATGACTAAAACAGGAGCTATACCGGGCTACACAAAGGGTCGCACCCTTTCATCGAGCATGCTCCATCGAAAACCATTCTATTACTGTTGTGATTCGATTCGATGGCGCCACTTTGATTCGGGGGTATTGTTCGAGGTGGGCGGAAGCTGCTGGCTTGCCGTCACCACCGGTCCGGGAGTGCAAACGGTGTATCCACCCTGACATTTCCTTGCGTGCCGTGTCATATCCTTATATCGAGCCCACTACGATTTTGGTTTTAAAGATACGACCGCGTTAAGGTTCACCATCCCCTTAACGCTATTTTCTATATGATTATACTTTACTGATTAGACACTACCGTATATAGCATATATTACTACATAGTAAATAGTTTAACGGATCCTTAGAGGATGGGCGGTCCCAAGCATCCTTTAAGTTACTGATGCATTTTGTTACTGTTCACTTGAGTTGATTTACAGTTTATAAGTATTTATGTCCTGACTCGAGGGTTTTTTGTTTTGCTTTATGCTCGAGTCAGATTGATTGAGTTAGCATTCAAGATTCACCTTCGGAGTTGGAGCTTTCCTTGAAGATCCAGCCATCTATTTTGTTTCAGTATCCAGTGTTTCAGTGATGTATCTGATTTGTACCTGATGTATCTTGTTACTCTTTGGTTGTATCTTATTTAACCCTGATGTATCTTATATTTTATATAGTAGCTTCATGAACTACTATCTCTTTTTCTTCCGCTGCATTATTATTACTCTGTGTCTGTGATCTGTAATTTTATTTACTGTATATTCTGAGGTTTGCCAAAAATTTTAATTACAACGCGGTATTTTGAGCAATTCAATTCCGACATGAGTGTCTACCTATACACTTATAATGGATGCGAATGGTTGAAAATATCGGGTCGTTACAGCTCGTCTCCAGATCTCCCCAGCATCATATCCTGTATCCTATAATACTCGGTCTGACCCGAACATTATAGTTAAATAACACCCGAGTCAGTCTGGAATACCAGCGTGAGAAAATCACACTCAATTGATTATTAAAGTTTCAAAAATCCTTTGAAAACAAAAGCATCTCGTAAGACCACACCACAAATAAACATGTCGGGTTTTTACCTTACGATAGCTAAAACAATTTTTATATTAAATCCTCTGATATTATAATAGTGTCTATAAAAAGTAAAATAGAATCTAGCTGAAATGCTTGCATCTCACGTTTCAGCAATAGTTGGTCACAATCAAAACCGTACGGGCGCGTAGGGAAAATGGATTTCCAATGAATGACTAGGCACTGGGGTACCACCTGTCACAGTACCTGGTCTAAATCAGCGTACCGAGGACCCACCCTAAGTCCCCTGCAACACAAGACCGAAAACATCCCTTACTGGACAGTCCCGAGCAAGATCACCCCGCGGTTGGGAGCAACCGCCCACTAAGCCGAAATAAAAAGAGACCTCTAGACAAGGATAACCTTACCCTCAAGTGGGGGCTACCCACGTAGCCTTGCTGCATAACCCCTGATTTTCAGTCATTCCCGGTTGATGAGGCTTGAGGCCAAGCGTTACCTTTTTAGAACATATCCCTTAGAATGCCCATCGCCCACCTGACGATGTTCCGAAAGCATTCATCCATACAAATCCGTCCCGGGTTCGAACGGAACCGAAGGCACTATTCCTACTACATCCATTTTGGAAATCCTCAGGATTAGTAGCGACTAGCCCTTGCACTCCACTGCTCCATCTTTGCATCCAAACTCGTTTTCCATGAAAACATACAAACCGGATAGAAGTGTTTTTCGAGAAATAAATCTCGATCCAGGTATCTTCGAAACGATCAACGCATTTGTCCAATATTGATAGTCGGTATTTAACTATCAATTAACATTCACAAACATCCATAAACAAATAAATAATTTTCCAAATTATTTATTAACCTCAAAAATATCTTCACAAGATACTATTTCCACTTTCAAACTCTTTTAGAAACAGTTTCAAACCAACTTCCTTTTTCAAAATAAACTTTCCTAAATATTTTCTATCTCCACTGAAATCACCAAACAAAAAACTAGTTTTTAAAATAATTTAAAATACTTTACTTTAAAATATAATTTAAAACATTCAAGTTAAAACTACTTCAATAATTTTTTAAAAATACATACTACATGAATATTTGAAAATAAAGTTACTTAATAATATATAAAACTAGATTTTCACTTTTAAAAACAAAATACTAAGTCGCTCTTTAAATAATTACTACCATAATAGATTAAAAAGAAATACTTACTTTATAATTTAAATATTAGAAATAATAAATTTTCTAAAACATGCTTTTTAAAACAACATTAAACTTTTTATCTTATATTTAAAAATTTACTTTGAAATCGTACTTGGCTATTCCAGAGAAATATACTTCTCTTCACATTCTTCTTTAAATCTCCAATTCAAACACTTGAATCAATTTCCAAATTGATTTTCAATTTACTTCCTTTTTAATTCCAAAATCCATTAATCTCATATTTTATTCCTTAATTATGAATAAAAATACTTTTAACTCAAAGTGCCCATTTTAGATTTCTCAAATTACTTCTTAATCCTTTTTAAATAAATTTAAAATTTAAATTTTAAAATAATTCTTTATCCTTTAAATTAATATCACTTAATTTACAATTCATTAATTCATGTTTATTCAAAATCTTTTCTTTCATACTCGAAGTTATTTATTAGTATTTTAATATCACTTCCATTTCCTTTCAATTCATTCTTAATTTATTCAAATTTTCTATAATTATTTCGCTTACAAATTCACCTCTTTTATTTTCTTTCCAAAATCCAACTTATATATTTTTGGTAGCTCAATATACCCAAATATATTCAATCAATCCATAGCATTCAATATTCCAACATAATTCATCATAGAATATCAAATAATCACAACCGAGAATTTTAAATAATTTAAATAAATATTGAGGGATCCAGTTGGATCCCTCCAACCTGTTTTCCCTACATCCACAGACGTTAGCACAACATAAATACCAATTCCAAAATATACCATACTATAGCACATCAATCAATTCAACCATTCAAACAATTATTTAAATTTAATCATTTAAATTTAAATTTAAATTCAGCTGAGTGAGATTAACTCACCTTTCTTTTTGTTTTGCAATCCACTTCAATATTGCTTTGGATTTCCTGATGTTTGACCTTGAATAAACAATTTATATAATTTATTAATATCTGAGATAATCAGATAACCCATTATTATTTATTAATTTAATTTAACTAGTAATTTGCCTATAAAAATTCCTTTGTTTAAAAATAATTAATATAAGTTAATTACACTAATTAGTCACCTTAATACACTATTTTTAAATAAAATAAAACTCCTTTCAATTATATATATTAATTTAGAAACGGGATTTTTATAACACTTACTGCAAAATATTTATATACGTTTTTCTTTTCTATAATTAACCAAATAAAATCTTTTTCCAACCTATACACATATATGCATATATTTAAAATAGAAACTTATTGTTATATTTATTTATTTTGTTTTCTGTAAAATGTACATATGTGATTTTAACGAAATAATTTAAAATAAAATATCTTATATATATTAAATCAAAATAGTACTGTTTTGTATATCCTATACATATATCCTATTATTTGCCTATAGTTTAAATTAAAAGAAAACCAACAGAAAAGAAAAAAAAACGAGAAAGATTATAGATACCTCCAACGTCGCCACGCTCGAACCACCATCGTTGCCCTAAGACCCTGTCGCCATCACCATGACTCACGTGCGCATGCGACCAACTGTCGACGACTCTCCACCCACGCGCGAACACGACCACCGAGCCCCTTCGCCTCGCGTGAGCTTCCAGAACTGCCGCTCGACCCTTGCTTCGCACGCGAACCCGAGATCCACCTCCCTTTTTGCTAACGTGAATCCCTACTCAACTGAATCGCAACTCAAAGCCCTAGCTTCGATTTCGTCATCAACGATGCACGCGCGAACGATCTTCCCTTTCGATCGCCATCTTTATTTTTATTTTTTTCCTTTGAATTTCGATTTGAAGAAGGTGGCTTCGGCTTGTATATTTTTTTATTTCAAATGAATCGACTTCGGTTGAGTTTGAAAAAGACGGAGAGGGTGATGATTTTAGATCCGCTATTTTTGTTTATTCGGCTATCTTTTTTTTATCCTGAGGAATGAAATGATTTGTGAGCGGGGAAGCTAAGGATATGAGGTGAGTAGTTCGCTTGCTTTAGAAGACAGAGGAGAATATGTCGGCAAAAGAAACATAGGGCGGCTGTGATTTGATTGGTGACATAATATATTATATTTAAATTAAAACGATAAATTATTGTCTAGGCGTTTTTATCCGGTACGATCACACGATGACTCCGAACATTACGAAATTTAAGATCCGATAATAATACAATATTACGGATCTAATGGAACTGGTTTCGTCGAAATCCGAGACTGTGCCTCGGAAGGCTATTTTTAAATTCTATTTAAACTATAAAATTTTAAAACTAAACAAACCATTGTTAATTTCAATTTTACAACTTCTATTATCCTCAGTACTATCAATATAAAATTTTCAAGCTTTCAATTTATTTTTAACAGGCTTAAAACTCCAGATTCAACAATTTACCCAACTTCACTTATTTAATTTAATAATTCAATTATCAAATAAATTGTGATATTCGTAATTCAAGTAAAATTACTCTATTGAATATTTAAAATCAATTAAATATTCCGATTTTAAATGCTCGAAAATTCCTGGTCGTCACAATCACATTTTGAACAGTTGCACCAATTTCTTTCAGGTGTTGACTTACAATTCTGCATCAAATAGGAAATGTATAGTCCATTTTGCACATTACTCTGTAGCAAAATTTCTTTTTTTAGTAAGTCCCTAAGTAAGCAAAATTTTGGGTAAAATTCAAAATATACTTGGTTATCATTCGCAACACTCATTAATTTTTTCTTAATCTCTGGCACTCTAACTAGATTATTGAGATATAACTTTCTTTTGCCTCTGATTTTTACATTTCCAGCCATGAAAATAGATTGCATACCTTTCTACTTCTCGTTTTCAAGATTGAAATTGTCAAAATTATTGGTAATGTGATTTGTTGCACCTGAATCTGGATACCAGTCTTCAAACTGTAGATCATTATATTTTGCTTGTTGTTCCAAATCTGTTTGACTTCTTGAACTACTGCTTTGTTTTCTTGAATCCAGATTTGTATGTGCAATGTTAATATTTGGATTGAAGTTCCTCTGATTGTAGTTTTGCTGATTTATAGTAAAATTTTGATCAAATCTTAAATAGCACTTAGCTGTTGTATGTCCAAAACTTTCACATATTTGATATCTAAGTTTGTTTGAATTGTTCCATCTTCCTCCATGTCTACCTTTATAATTATGTCCACCCCTTAGTATGGTTTTCTGAAGTCTGTTGTTTGTTGCCTGTTCTTGATTCTTACGTTTGAAATTCGATGTATAATTTACTGATAAATCTGAATTCAGTGGCTTCTTTTGCTCTATTCTACCTTCATGTGCTAGAAGTGTAGAATGTACATACTAAATACTTGGTAGAGTTTCTTTTGAGGAAATGATTTCTACAACCGATTCATATTCTTCATCTAAGCCACTCATGATCGTTAAAATTTGGGCAGTCTTAGGCATCTTGTGGCTAGCTGCATCAATTAAGTCATGGTAGGTCTTGACTTTGGTTAAGTATTCTTGCGTTGACATATATCTTTCCTTAGACTTTGAAGTTGTCTTTTATAATGGAAGATTCTTGTTGTTGTCTGAGAATTAAAGATTTGACTAATTTTTGCCCATATTTCTTGAGAAGTCTTGCATCCAACAATTTGGGAAAAGAGACTTACACTAATTGATGACATTAACCAAGAAGCTAACAGGCTGTCTTGCCTTTGATAGTTTATATAATCTTTGATTTGTTGTCAAATTACCCTTACTGTCACTTATCATTTTTGGTGGAATTAATTGCTATTGTACCATTGACATATTCTTTAAGTCCATATTGTCTTATTGTTGTTTCTGTTTGATATTTTCATAGTAAGTAGTTATTTTCATCCAATTGAACTTCTAACTGACTTTTTGGTTTTATGATGGACAGATTTGATGTTCCTCGGGTTGAGGTTGTGAAATTCCTTCTTGTGAGTGATGTAGTTGCAGAATCACCATCATTTTCTCCAGCCATGATGATACTTCTAATGCACAGAACTAAGTGGAAATGGTTGGTATTGGCGTGACAAACCCGCATGCGGCCAGGTGATATATTTCAAGTAGAAGATTTGAAATAGTCTCTTTTCAATCAAGAATCTGATTCTTGATTGAAACTGATAAGTAATAGACAGTGGTACACTTCTCCAGTGAGAGTCTGATCTGAGGAGAGAAAAAAAAACTGCAGCCTACCTTGAATGATGAGATCTTTCTGACAAGATCTAGGCGAGACATTGTACAAATTAACAATAAACTGCTGCGATACAGTTATTATTGTTGTTAGGCGTGAAAGAAATCTTTATTACATTTGTATAAAAGCTTTGTTTATGATCTTACTCAGTCATACTCTCTTAATTATTATCTTAGTTGGTGTTTGGTTTGTTGTTTTCAGTTCTGGATTTTCGTCTATACAAAAATGCACATGACGCATGTATGTTGTCGAAAACGATTAATTTAGAACACAAAGCTAACATATAAAATAGAAAATAATTTTCTTATTTTTCATGTTTTGAGAAATAATACAAGTACGTAAAACAATATATTCTTCCGTTGTCCGTCCGTCCCTTTCGTCCTTTCATTTATCTTTCTTTCATCCTCTTCGTCCTTCCTCCGTTCTTCTCATATTTAGCATATATATTGAAAATCGAAAACACAAAATTTGTTTTTAAACTAAACACTACATTACTTTCTTTCTCGTTTTCAATTTACCAACTACGTTGACGTTAGCTGGTAATATTTGCTATTATTAATTAACTCATAATCACAATTCTGAATGTGGCTAAATTTCTTGTCAACAAACACACGCACATCACTAAAATGGTTTACCTTAAATAATTTATTCATTTCTCTGTTATGACTTTGTAATCCCAACATTTGCCGGAATTTTTTATTTATTCCATACCGTCTCTATAACTGATCTTTGTGCTTGTTTGATCATGGGTCTTGCATAGGTTAAAAAGAAAAAGAAAAAAATAATATCTATTCATTTTTGCTGATTAACTCACGCTATTTTTCCAAACATATTTCAGTACACGTTACACTTTTATCATTTGTAATCCCAACATGGATCTTAAATGGATCACGTATTCTCCTCCTTTATCATTTGTCTCTTTCATCATTCAGTGAAAATTATATTTCTTCTGTTAATACAATAAGTTGAAGAGAAAAAATTCTATCGATCGACACAGTGCATTGAAAGAAACTGGCTACTGAGACGTAGCAAAAAATACATTGGACAACACAATAAATCTCAGGGATTAAATCCCCTTACTGTATTAAACTACTAATGACATATAAAAATGTTGTATATGCATGTACAGATGTTTTCAGCATAAATTCATGGAGAAAAACTAAAGACATAAAAGCGTCCACGATAAGGTTATATGTACGCTGGAGTGAGTCCATATTGACAGTTGACATTCATATATATGTTTTGAGCATATGGCCAGGAAATTCCAGAGAAAGCAAATTGTCCATGCTAGCCAATATTAGCCTACTGTTTGTCGCGTATACATTTGTTTTCAGCCTGTGTATATAGTCGTGCACTGTATATGCATGTGTAACAACAGAACAGTCGGTTACCACGCCGTTATCATTCATTCTCTTTTGAATGCCTATCTTGGTATAAAATCCAAACATATATAACCCACTTTCATATATATATATATATATATATATATATATATATATATATATATATATATATATATATATATATATATATATATATATATATATCACGTCTTCATTCCTGGTTATAGTCCAATCATATGTAGTTTTTGGGATTGCTTTTCACCATATTTAAAGGTAGCATGTTAGTTCAAGATCTGTTTTACTTATGTGTTCTAACAGCTACGCTACGACAGGAGCTGGACTGAGAGGGCTGGATGACAGGCCAGACCTCCTTTTTTAAGCAGGCCTTTTATTTTACGTTACTATTATAAGTCTACTGGTTTGAAAAAAGCCCATTCGCACTGGTTATATAAATATAAATGATTACTATGGAGCTGCAAACCAAGAAAACATCTTTCTACCATTAGAGAATAAACTGAAGCATTCATTAGTAATTTGCGTGCATGGTGTCAGAGGTTTCCTCTTGCATTTGTGAATGTATCTACAAAGGGAATGAAAACTCGGATGTGCATTTTATATTTATCCGAGACCAAACGGATTTTATTTTATTAAATTTGAAGAAATTGATTGTGAAGGAATACTGAAACAGTGATCATATTATTTTAATTCTAAATTAATAATGATTGAAAATGGAATCTTGGATTCTGAGAACTTATATCCACGATGCCTATTTAGGATAGAGTTTCTTATTTTGATTAGAGTAATGGAAGGTTAAAGCAATTAGTTAAACATGAAATTATTGTCAAGAACAATATTTCTTCTCGGCGTTTTAGTCTCAAAGTCAGATCTTCAGTATTTTAGCCTGAAGAACAACTTTCTTTAGGTATCAATTTTTAGTTATTGATAACAGTTTTTAAGTATCAATCTGTAGTTATTGATAGTAGTTTTTAGGTATCAATTTTTAGTTCGTAGCAGTTTTGGAAGAATGTTTTTCCTTTTAAATAATTTTGAAAAAATATTTGTTCTTATGAATGATTTTTAGAAGAATGTTTGTTTTTTTGATAAAAATACCAAAGTCGTGTCCTTTAGGCTAAAAATATATAGATTTTGTCCATTAAATTAATTCTCTCTTAGTTAAATGTCTAGTATGTAGGATATTTTATTGGAATTGGTTGTAATGAAAACAATTAGCTTATGCTAAATGGTATTATTTCAACATTTTTATAATGGGGGCTTGGCAAAGAAGGTCTATATTTCTAATGTTTTTACGAAAAAAGTGCATGTAGCAATTGGTACGTAAATTAGATCCTTGATTTTTCAAAATTTTCAGAAATGTCAAAAGTTTTAAAAAAAATTCAAAATAAAAAAGCGTAGATCGCTTTCCAAAAATTTTAAAAATTTCAAAATCAAAACCCCGAACTAGCTTACGCTTTCCTGATAGAAAGCGCAAGATAAGCTTTTCAAAATCAGAAAACTGCAAATTTCCTTTCATTTGCTATCGAAAAATTGTAAAGCACCGTGCGTTTTCTGTTTTTCAAAAATAAGGAGAAAATTTACTTATTCATTTCTGCAGGGGCTTTTCTTATAACAACATCAAAAACAGGGACCTGTAGCTCTTTTCTTGTTTAAAATGGGTTAAGGTTAAAAAAATTTCAATAGTACAAAAGAAGGAAATTCTAGTATGGTTACTATATAGGTGGAGTATATCTCATCAAGATGTCGTGTATTTAGGTTTTATAAGCATGGTAACCAACAATGTGGTTGGAAGGAATTAGAAGTATGAGTTTTTAAATTTAATGTTATATTAACAATGGAAAGGAGAACGTTGACAACAATCTGATTTAGTGGCCGATGGTCAAGAGGAAAATTCTCATCACTACCTTGTGATATGACCCGAAATGATTTTGAAGAGCCTTTAGTTTGGATGCTTTTCTTCTTCCAAATATTGCTAACCCTTCATAACCTATCCATTATTCCTCTTGATCCACTGATAATAAACCCCGTCCTACCCCGCCAAGCTCATCCAAGTTACCTGCTCATATACCTCCACAATCAGACCAACTCACCATTCCTATTATGTAACAACTCTCTTCGAAACGGGTCTAATTTTTGACCAAATAAAAGCTCATCGAACTTTAGGTACATTTCAAAGCTGGCTGTTGGTTAGTGTATAATTTAATAAAACAATATGCAGAACCATCTACCTATGTCTTTCGAAGTCTCACAGCGAAAGTAATACAATATAATAATAAAATAAAGTACCCATCTCATAAAACAAATTCACAAAATTACAATGTCTCAATAGTATATAAAACATGTCTGATACATAGTTTGGATACATCATAACAACTTAAATAGATAACTATAATAGATAATACCAGTCAAGTCTCTACCATCTTCTCGACGCTCATCGTTGTACCTGACCTTTAGGTTGTAACGAAGAGGAAGTTAGAACAAAAATGTTTGGTGAATGCAAATCTCAAGTTTTACAATAATAATATGTACGTAGTAAGCATTCAAATAAGTATTATGTGTTATGTATCTATTATACTTCTCCAAGTATATATCCAACTATAGGGTAGTGGCCCTACAAGTCCAACAACATGACTAAAAAAACAGGTGCAATGCAACTATGGAGTATATTGGGTTCAACAGCCTATCTCACGTCCAATCATATTCTAACGATGCGAGAGAAAGTACCTAGGCCACTTAAGACCTTTAAATGAGGAATAGGCAGACTCTCCAGTCATTTAATACATAGACCTAAAGTGAATCCCACCTGGTACTCCCTAGCTAACATAAAAAAACCCACTTAAGACCACTTAATACTTCTTAGATAGGGAAGAGACAGCCCTTCGGCCATTTAAAACCTCAACATCGAAGTGGACCTCCAAAGAAATTTCCACTAACCCACCTAAAAGATAATTCTGATCGTTTAATACTTTTAGATAGGGAAGAGGCAGACCCCAATAGTCATTTAATATCTCACAGCTGAAGCATGTCCATCCTGCAATTACCCTATGCCAAAAAAGAAATCCCGATCATTTAATACTTGATAAACAGGGAAGAAGTAGACCCAACAGCCATTTAATACATCAACCCTTACGTAGGCCCGTTTTGGTATTATCCAACGTTATATATAAGAAATTCTCTCAGTCATTTAATACTTCTTGACAGGGAGGAGGCAGACCCTAAATCAGTCATTTAATACCTCAACCTCGAAACAGACTCCTTCTAGAATTTCCTCGTGGCCCGTAACCCAACCACGACATCCCATATTAGTCCGATTATTTGTAGGCGCTAGTAGCTAGATAAAGCTTATCTCGGGCCCAACATGGATACTTATTATAGGTGATATTTCACATCGGTTGCAAAAGTTACATTGCTGGTAGCCAGATTAGCTAGACAAACTTGTGTGTGCTTTCAACTGACCACGCCTCCCTATAACATAGCTATATTTCCACTTTACAACATTTAACGTTGAACAACGGTAAACACACACAAACACACACACCCCTCTCACCATACTTACGCATTAAAGGCCTTATAAAGAAAACTCCTTATTTCGCCTTTATTTATGGATTAAATTCCATAATTGTTATTAACCCATTTTATTAGCTTGATTATCGATTACTAGTTATTATACATTGTAAAGTCTTCTTTATAAATTGTTGGTTTCTTTATTTGATGCCTTATTTATTGTATATGTTATGAATTTTTAATTACAATTGGTCAGTTTGAAAATTTAAAAGAATATATTATTATTACATTTATGTCCAAAATTCTGACTAATTGTTTTATATGTATTCAAGTAATTTTCTGTTTTATTTAGGGTGATATATTATTTTAATGTGTAAACAACTATAATTTTTTATTCAAGTCATAATCCAATTCAACAAATTTCTTAATACCTGACATCATAAACAAATTAGCTGTGCTAAATAGAACTGTATATGTTCAAAATGGAATTAAAATCATGCAATTCAATTTTGGTTAATATAGCAGATTTAACGGGGTTTTTAACCAAGCCAAACAGAAGTCAATGGAAGTTAGAATATCAATACAAAGACGAAATGACTCAAAAACTTGAAAATACACTTATAAGAGCTATAGAAAGAATTAAGAGAAGTTTCAAAGGAATTGGAACTAAGGGGACAACTCGATGCCGAGTTGTTTGAGTCAGTGTCGAGTCATTTTTCCTCTCCTTTTCGCCTCCAAAACTTAATACATCTCACATACTATTACAACTACTCGTGATCAAGTAGTTTTTCTAGAGTATGGACAAGCAATTCCAATGATTGATGAAAAGAAAGTTAAGAAAGCAGGATGATTCAAGTGCTATTGAAAAGATCGCTAGAATCAACTCAAAATCATTAAAAAAAATATACTTGGAACATATTGAGTAGAGAAGAAAAGAGCAAAACAAGTAAAACATTCCACTTTTGATGAAGAAAGACAGATCGATATTAATCCACTTAGATCGGTACCGACTTGTTTTCTAGGTTAATGGGCATCCATGCTCACTTGTACGGTATCAGGCTATCTCCTAGACTTCAATGCAAGTAGGCTTCTGATCCTGTATCTCTATTTCTCTATAAATACAAACCATACTACGACTAAATAGGGATCAGATTCTCTGTTGGCATAGATTCTTCCATTTCTTCATCTCCTACCTCCCTCTCAATAGCGACATACACAACTACTCTTTGCAGTTCTAGGCTATAGAACCTGTCAAACCTTTGCACCAGTGACTTGTAATCTCAGACTCTCTGTAAACAATAATTAATAAAAAAATATAAAGTGGAATTATGCTAGAGATTGTGGAACCATTATAAAAAACTTGTGACTCATTGTTATATTTTCTTTTATTTTTCAATACTATTTGCTAGATCTAAATCTTTTAGGTTCCCTACAACTCAAACTTGAGTGCTGATCCATTTTTTGTGTCAACTTTTTGGTGCTTCCACTAAGAAATCAATTCTCAAGGTTAGATCTAGCTCTGTATTGTGGATTTTAGAGAGATCTAGTTGTTAGGCCCAGATGTTCTACTTTTGAAGATTAGCTATCGGAAATTGATGGTACTTAGAAGAGGAAGATCTAAATCCAGTAGATCTACAGGAGCGATTGCTGGTGGTGATGAAGGAAACAATCACAAACGAAAGCACAATACCAAATTTTCTTCTCAACATTAAATAGTTACTAAAGAAGAGTTTGATAAGATGATGCAAGAGCTCAACCAGAAGATGGTGGATAGCCAGAAAGCTCTAAAAGATAAAATGGATGTTGTACTGACCTTGCAGTTGCCAAGGACAAGAAAAGTTAGTGGGAAAACTTCTCTTGCAATAGAATAAGAGAACTCTTAAGTTTCTGGCTAAAACAGAAGAGATGGAAAATAAAAGCAGAAAGTTGGATACTCTGGAGTCGTTGAAGGACCTATAGGAGGAAGCATGAATGCTCCCCTCATAAGAAATCCACTTGGTACCGAGAAAAATTTACAAGAGGGTGGACCCTTAGAAGGTGATGCTACGTTGATCTCTGATGAAGAAGAGGATCTACAACTTGATGATGATGATTTTGAACCGAATGCCAATGCAAATAGAGATGGAATTCAAACAGCAGCAACTCAACCAACCGTGCATCCATGGAATGCTGAAGAAGTGGTTCTCCTAAAGACTGGGGGACATGGCCGTCAACCGACAAACCAAAACCATTTGTAGAGTCAAACAGTGAAGCCCTTAATAGTCGACTTTTAGATTACCGCACCAATGAGGAGTACATCGCTAACATGGTCAAACAGTTGATGGTGGAAAGTAGGGGTCGAAAGGATGAAGATTGGGGTTCTACACCAAACCGAACTCCCTTTACTAAGAATATCTTAAGAGAAGAGTACCCCTACAAATTTACGATGTCGACCATGCCGTCATATAACGGAAACTGATCCTAGACAGCACCCGTTCAAATACGAATGACATATGGACGGAGTAAGCTATAGATGTTTTTTTTACTGTAGACGTTTTCTCATTTTCCTGTAAATATTGGTTGGAGCGTCAATACTCGCCTTTCTTTTAAATTTGTCAATAACCGCTGCAATAGATGCTTTGATAGTAGCAGATTTAGTAGGCTTACTTAAAGAAAGAATATAATCTTTAGCCTCCTTCTTCTTGGAAGCAATAATAAGTGCGGATGAGCCTAAATCAAAAGTAGGAGTTTTGTGAGATGATAACATAAGAAATTTCACTTAAGTCACAATAAAATTTACTAGAAGATCCAAGCTGAATGGGAGAATTGATAGAGAAAGTCTTCTGATTACCAACGATTAGTGATCATTTTCCCTAAGCGTTCCCCTTTAGCATCGAAGGTTCTCCTAATATCCCATGGTCGTCGAAGATCAGTGAATAATTATGGACATTTATCTCCGTCAAAAGTGTAAGTCTATCATCCATACTCTTGGATGCCTGAGTCAAGGACTTAATAGTGTCGTCGATGAAAGAGCTTGGTTGTTTATAAGTAGGATCTAAAAGAACATATTCATCATATGAGGATGACAGATTTAACATAAATAATAGAAAATAGAAACTTGCTGAAAACAGAGAAAGTTTTCCTTATCTTAAGTGAAACATCTCGCCTTTTTGTACACTTTAAATCGACGATAAACCACACACGTCAGACTCAAACCATACAAAAGAGCGGATTATTATTAGGGTGAATAAGAAAAGCAGAGAAAGAAATAAAGCAAAACAAAATCTCACAGCGGAATGACAAAATATAATAATCAAATAACAGTTCACGAAGCTATTTTATAATACATTTGATTATACTTATACAACATAGATCAGAGTTAACATGCCAGAGAATAATAAATAATGCAGCGGAACAATGTGATGCAGTGGAACAATATAGTAAATAATAGTAATACAATCTTCGTCTTCGCCCTCCAGAAGTAAGGTCTTCAAACCCTGAAATGCTTAGGCTGACCTGAGCGAATTGAAAAGACAAAACACTCGAGTCAGAAATAAAAGATCTTATGTAAGTTAAATCAACGGTAAATACTATGAGTGGAACGACATCAAAGATGTTTACGGTATTTGACATCTCATGTCCAGTGTCTAAAGAGTGCAGCAACTTAAGAGATGCTCGGGATTCACATCTCCTGAAGATCCGTTAAACTATCTATTGTGTAGTAATATACGCTATTATAATAGTGTCTACAGTAAAATAAACTTACTTTAAAATAGCGTTAAGGCTTTACATTTCCACCTTAACACATACATAGTCCCAATAGTCTATCCAGTATCATGGTCCCTTCTGATCGGGAAGCCTCCAGAGGATACTCCACAGGCTATGACACAAAACAAAAATCGTACAAGGCGCGCTAGGGCAGGTGACACGACACAACGAGGCAATGCCAGGGTAGATATATAAAATTACACATCTGGACTGGTGGTGACGCATAGCAGCCACTACCGCCCACCTTGAGCCACACTCCCAAAATCAAAGGTGCGCACTATGTCAACCACAAAGTAATAGAATGGCATACGAAGTAGTGTGTCTGATAAGAGGAGCTACCTCACTGGCCTGGAATCGCTCCTGTTTTAGCCACCTTATGTCAACTCACGGGGGTCGGGTCCACGTACATACATCAATAGAACGTCGTCACCATCCTACTTCATTCTGGAATCTCCACCGCGTACACGGTTGTTAAAGTGGTTTTCGGAGTTGGCAGAGAGTATGACAACTTCCGATTCCGGTCTCTTTAACAACCAAACGTTATTATAACACCGCTGTCATTTTCAAAATAGTTTATACTTTAAAACTAAAATATCATTGCCTTTTCAAAATCATATAAATATGATATCATTTCCATTTTCAAAACCAAATTAATACGATATCATTTTCATTTCAAATATATACTATTCCAAAACCATAACATTTTCAAAGTTATAACACTTCGAAATCAAAAATACTTGAAACATTACACTTTCAAACATATTGAAACCCGTAACTTTGAAACATAACTTCCACCACTTAAATGGTTTAAATATTAGAATACTTTATGTAATGAAATAGCTTCTTCGGTTTCGCAAATCAATTCCAAAACAACTCGAATTTCTAAATTTTAAATTTAACCTAATCCCAAATCTTAAATTTCAATTCAATTCGGTTTTCAAACAAACTATTCCAAATTATATCGATTTCAAAAAAGATTTGATCCACAGATTAAACCATTTCAAATTCAATATATTTAAAACTTTAAGTATTCAACAATTTCAAAACTAATTTTGGTAATTTCATATATATATATATATATCAAATTCAATTTTCTATTATTTAGTTTTGAAATATTTTACTTAATAAATCCATTATCATTTAAATAAAATCCAAATTACAAATAACTAAATATTTCCTTCAATTTATTTATACTTGAAATATTCATTTAATTCACCTTAAAACAAAATCAAGTTATAAAAATCATATCCTTTAGAAATCTCAAATTCAATAAGTTCCAAATCAAACTTATTTGGGTCTAATTCTTAAATATATTCAATTTGAAACAAATTTCAGATTTATCTTCCAACCTTAATTTATTTAAATCATTATAAACTCTATATTAAAATATAATTTAAATATTTAACCATATTATCTTAAATAAAATCAAACTTTATTATTAAACTTATTCTATATTAAAAAAAATTTATACATAGCTTAAAATCAAAAATAAAATAACATATTTATAATATCTAAAATCAATATTTATATAAAACCATATGTTTCTTTACAAAACCATAGAAATCATTTCAAAATATTTTTGTATATAGACCCCGGTGTCCGTATATAATTTTCTATCATATGGTTAAGTGATACAGATATTTATCATTCCAATCCGCAATTTAATATTTTTATAGTTGTATATCATTTCAAACCGCAATCCCGAATTAATAATCCATAACAAGCTTGCAGTTTATAACAATATAAATTAAACATCCATTCAAACAATATCAACAATCAACATCCATCAAAATCATTATCCAAAATAAACCATAAATGTCAATATAGAAACTGATAATAAATAACATGTATTTAACTCACAGTTTATGTGCAAAAATAAATTAAATAATAATTTAATTCAAATAAATTCAATTTAACTGAGATGATGATTAAAAATACCAAATAATCATAAATAAATTCCTAATTACATCGTGAATTAAATTTAACAAACATAAGAAATTTTAGAAGTTGCGAGTGGGTTAAAACACTCACCTTTTGAATTTAAATTGAATTTAAATTCAAAATAAGCCAAAAATTTGAACGGTCTCAGAATTCTTTCGAACCAGTGTTAAAATATCCGTAATTATGATACGATTCGAGCAAAACAAACCTCGTGTAAATCTGAGCTTGTATGAAAAGGTTGTGAAAATTAGAAGATGGGAAAATTCTGGTCTTGTGTCGACTTCGGGTTCAACTTCGGTCCGTCGCCTAAATCCCTGGTGCTTGCTTTGAGTTTTTGCCAAAACGACCTGGAGCGACCCAAGTCATTTTCTTCCTGACCCAAAGTTGTTGTAGGGTTTTGCCTCTAAAACCCAAAGCACGACTCGAAGTTGCTGCAGATCCGCAATTTTTTTTTTGAAATTGAAATTAATTTTTGGAATTTGAGAATTAGGTTTTGTCTGCCATTGGAATGAGGAGTTTAGAAGGAGATGTACGTGCAGACAAATAAAAATAAGGAGTGTTGAGGGTTTATAATGGGTTATTTATAGGCAAAGCTGAAAATAGAATGAACGGACAAGATTTGATTGAACGATAAACGACCCGAAAAGCTCGTTCTGCCTCCGGAACGAAAATGGGTCGACCTATATATCAAAATAGATGTTTTTTAAATATTTTAAATTCAATGGAACATGTTTCAAGTCATAATTCCATCGTATGAAGTAGTTATGTTAAAATCTGCTTATTTCAAATTGATTTCAGTTGATTTTAGTTAAACTGATTTATAGACGTTTCGAGTCCGTACGATCAAAAAATAAGTCCGATCATTACAAAACTTAAAATCATACAATAATTTATTGTTACGGATCTGATGAAACTGGTTTCGTCGAAATCCGAGTCACTGGCCAAAATGGCTATTTTTCAGTCAATTAAATAAATAATATTAAATTAAATTAAATCACTTTTCATTCATTAAAATTTATAATTTTTATCATCTTGGATTACTACAGTAATTTGTAATCCTGTATAACAAATTTCTATATCAATTTAAAGTTAATTTATTAACGAATTACAATATCAAATTTCAATTTCAGCAAATTCATTAATTTTCAATTAAAATTCCAACAAATCCATTTATTTGATTTTAAATCTTGTTATTTAGCCAATTATTATCTTATGGGGATAATTACCATCGGTTTATTTTTATTACATTAATATTTCCCATTTCCTCCTAATTTCAATTAACGTAGTATTTTATTTCATTTACTTACCATTAATCCATTTGTTATAGATTGAATTCCAATTGATAAATTCCAAATAAACTGATTTGATCCAACAAAAATCTTTTTATTATGTGTATTATTACTCTATAACTTAGTTAATATTTGCTTGTCTTTCATTACATTCATATATTCAAATTTACATCTTTCATATGTATTAATCATTATTTTCAATTATATTAAATTTGTCAAATATATATACTTATTATAATTAAAATCTCAATTAATCTATTCAACTAGGTTTCATTCTTTTATTTTATCTTGTGAACAAAATATACATTTCTCTTTATTTTATTACATTTACACTTTACAATTACCTAACTCACATCTGTGGACATTTTCTCACAATTAAACGTAATTGATTTCCAATCTTATATTTAACAGCCTAAATAAAAAGGTAACTTGCAATAAATGTTATCATTATTTTTATATTGCGCTCAAGTTTACTATTTCCACTAATTATAATAATTGGTTACATACTGTTGAATTCATTCAATTACATTAAATTATATACAAATTCATTTATTTATACAACACTTACCCTTGTTTACTTATATTCAATTTTATACCCAAGTGTAACATTTACAACTAGGTTAACAGACCAATTAAACAGCAACTTACCACCGTTACTATAACTTTAAATCATACTTTTGAATTCATGGTTACACTTCATTTTTGCATTCTTTCATTATTAAATTACAAAGCTTTTTTCTTCCATATTAAATTACTAAAACTTATTAATTTAACAAATTTAATTATTGAAATTTACGGGTCGTTACATTAAGCGAATAATATCTAATGTAGAAGAATTGGTTCTCCTACTCCTTCGTCTTGTTAATTGGATGGGTAACTAAGTTTTAAGAGAATGGACGAAGGCGATATAACGGACTATCTAGCTATTCACTTATCCTTACAGGGTTGGCCAAGATATGTAGAGTCTTAGCACTCAAGGCAGGGAGTTTAGCTTCTCCAGCAAGGATTTCTAAGCAGCTTTTATAAGCATACAAGTTGGGGGTAAGCTGAACCAGAGTGACATTCGAATGCCCTAGGAATTGGAAGAGAAAATCTTGGAAAGGCAGATACCTCAAGTGCCAGATGTGAATAAGCGTAAAGGCAAAGAACCCCAGGGTTGTCTATCCTGCTAGAGGGATTGGTAGGCTTAGCCTCTATATTCATGATCCTGAATTGCCGAAGGATGGTGTCCACTTCTCTTTGAGTGGTAATGTAAGATTGATTAAGCCGATAATCTTATTTTTTTGGCAAAAGGAGATGGTTTAGAACTCTTGCTTGCTTTCTTACTTTCCATTATGCTTGCCGGTAGTATTATACAAAGTCAGGAAAGTACTGCATATTTTACTAAATTTAAAATGCTTATGGGTTCAAAACAGATAATTAAATGTCTAAACAAAGGATAGTTAATTAATTAAAATTACCCAAGTCATAATGTTTGAAATGTTGAATAATTCATGTTGAATCTATGTAATGCTTGAGTTTATATTCAAAATAACTTTTAAGTCCATAGTGAGAAAGTGAGTTTATATTTATTCAAAAGAAATCTGATTGAAATATTGCCATGATAACATCTAAATAGCACGTCCAAACAATAAAATAATGTCAAATTCATAGCATGTCGCATTAATAGTTGATATTGAAAACCATATATAATGTCGTAACAATGACCTAATGTCGGATTAAAAGATGGTCGAGTTTAATGAATGATGTCGGAGCGGTTTATATACTCTAACAAACTGTTAAACTCATAAAGATATCGGTTATACGATAACTGCATAATAAATTAATGATGTCGTATAAGATTAAAACAAGAATATTGAATTGTCAACACTTTAAATAGTTGTCGAAATAGGGATGACTGCATCTTATAGAGTTATCAAAACTTCGCGATGGTCCTTTAAAACACATGTCAAATTCCTGGATGGTTGTTACACTCCTAACTAGATATCGGCATCGTAAGGATCTTGTATTTTAATAGTTTTTGAGTTTTAGACTAATTGTCGAAATAATGGTTAAAGAAAGAAGCCTTATTGATGTCAACAATCAAGTTGAATATGTAGTCTCGTAAGGCACTAACTTCAAAATCAAACAAGTTAGTAAATTTTACAACGGATTTCGTGTCCCTCATAAACAACCTATTTCACAATCAAGCTAGAATCTCCCAGATTTTAAATCGATATCGTCAATCCTTAATTAATAAATTGAATCTCCAACAGTATGATAATTCGAAGCCAATCTCACCTTTAAGCGTAATAAATCTAGAATTTAACCAATAGTTTCAAGATTAACAGTTGATATCTCAAACATCGATTCATAATCGAAAACCCCCAAATAAAACCCCAGTTTTAACTTGAATGTAATTTTTTTAAAATATAATTTGTCGACTTGATTAACTAAAACAAAATCGTACCTTGATTTAAGTTTAAATACCGAAGGATCAAATGTTCTTGAATGAAATATGAGAATTTACAATTTTTATCTAGAGTTTTGAGTTGCAGGTAAAAGAGAAAATGATGAAGAAGGACGAGTATTTATAGAGAGGAAGAAAAGGCACATGATTCGTTGATCTAATTTAAATAAACGACCTAAATTTGAGAAGAACACAAATAGGCAGCAAGTCCAAATGTCAAGGAATTGACTTGAAAAGTCAATATTTTCTCTACACTAGGTGGCAAATGTTACTACAAACCACGATTTCGAAGGTATGAAAGCATGTCAACAATAAGGATGTCAAAATAGTGACAAGAAAACATACAAGAGGAGATAACTGATATCGAAAGCATGAATACATCATGTCGAATTCTATGATGTCGGAGATAAAGCAAAGAATCATACAACAAATGACACATCTCGAGGCATCTTGAAAGGTCTCGAAAGTTTACTGCTAGTGATAATATCACATACTATCGATTTTGCACTTCACCGATGCAACAAGAGATGTCATATCCCATCAAAATAGGTAAAGGAGGATATCACATATCGACATCGCACATAAGCATGCCACAAGTCATCGGTGTGAGAAAGAATACCGCATGTTACCAATACCGCACCTCATCAATAAAATAAGAGATGTCAAAGGCAAGCAAATAAGAGAATATCAAAAAACGACAATATAAAGATGTCGTAAGTCATCAGTGTGGCATGAATATCGAAATTCATCAACGTTTATAAAGGATATCATCTATCATCGGAAAAGCCAAGATTAATGTCATAAAAGATTAATAAGGCAAGATGTCGCACATCATCAAAGCAAGAATGAATGTCATGAATCATTAATCAAGAACAATTTCATGTATCAACAACGTTACGGGGGTTATCAGAAAATGACAATTACTAAAGGAATGTTGTATTAGTAATGTCGTGAATCACAAATCCTCGGTGGATATCTTAACTCACGAATATAGCAAAGGATACCACAAGGATATTGAACAAAGCATGGAGCCAAATGACATTGGGATAGATGATGAGCTGAAAGTCAGGCATTCCAAAAAACATGGGCAACTTTGCCACCCATCTGCATCCCATCAATGAACAAGGGGATGTCGCATGCCATCAACATAAAGAGTGATTCTTAATAGCAAGCATTTCAGAGTGCTACGTGACAGTCGTACACACCACTCCACCTTTATAAATAGGCACCCAGAGTCATTCAAAAGGGGCGATTCATTCTTTTATCATTCTTACATTTTTAAAGTTTGTAACCCTAAATCAATATGTGTCAATTGTAATTTTACGATCTTTTTGCAAATAATGACTTGTACAATTGCAGTCGTATAGTATATTCAATAAAGAGACTTGACTCATGACTTATGTTGAACTCTGGTATATGCGGCATGATATGTGAACTTTTATCTCATATTAGACTTATATGCATACGATATGATATTGGATGATTCTTATACGGGCGATATGAACTTGACCATCCTTTTTGTAATTCAAATTATTGCCTTACATACTCGCGTACTTCAACTGAAATTTCACGAGGTTTTCAAAGCCTATCGTTAACCAAGACTTACTTATTTGCATACTTCGGGGTTAACAAGAAACCTCGTTAACAAAAGCGTTCGCTCCGATCTAACCCGTTTACACCCCCTGTCATGTTTTACCTTTAGAAAGTCAAAACCAATTTATTTTGTATAAAAAATACATCTTATTTGAGTCGATCCAAATGAACTCTAAAACTTTCACTTTTCCTTATTTCCCATGAAAAAAGAAAGCGGCAACTACCACCACTTTTTATCTCCATCCAAACTTGCCCCCACTTTATCCTCGTTAACATTCTGCCGAAATATGCTCGTCAAAACATACTCGAATACGAATAGTACATATCAGCATCCACATTCGAAATCATTTTCAAATATTGGATCACGTCCGCAGATACAGACAAACATTGAATAATTATTATATCTGTCAACGATCGAAAAATCAAGACATATAAATGAAATTTTATCGGCTGTAAAAATACATAAAATAAACAAATGTGATGAGAATAAATATGTTTGAGCAGTTAGTATGTATTAAGTGAATATAATAATATAAACCAAGAATTTATTAAAAAAATAAATAAACATCTTTTATTTTTATTGTACTAAATTACATATAAAATAAACTATGATTTTGATAAAAACCAAGCGGATAAGTTCTGAGATTGGATGTCATTCCTTTCTCCATCCGTTTTCCAGCTAAATAAAAGCATCCTTATTTGCATTATTATTAGACAGATTTTGGGTACCCGGCCTTATGTGGAACCCGCACTCCTCGCTATCCACCAAGCCTGCTCCACCCTCTTTCCGTTTTGTTTCTCGCCCTTTACCTCTAGGCTTGAAAGCTCTTCACTTCCACCTCCGGCCTGGAAATGATTGCAGCTTCTCCAATCATCGTCAGATCTAGTAGCTCGACCACCACCACATTAGCTCAGCAGTTCACAAGACCAACCGGCGAACTCCATAAACCCTCCCATTGTCTGATAACTAACTGCTGCAACCTCCTCCGTAATTATATGATTGGGAACCCTAGGCGTCCTTTGAGTGTGTTGGGTATCCAAGTGCGATTGTGTATAGGAAGTATCCCACTTCTATTGACATTGGGATACGTTGTTGGCTTATATTATTTAAGATCGGCAATAGACGTTCTTCTTCTTCTTCTTGTTCTTCTATTTAATGAAGCTAATTGATGTGTCAGTGAGGCTTGGAGCATTCGATTTATTGGATTGGAGCTTGGAATATTGGATTCAGCATATCTTCTCGTTTATGTCAGTATCTGTTACTATAAGTCTCTAATATTGTATATAAGTCATGGTAGATAAGCTCTATTTTGTAGTATACGTAGTTTGAACCAGTCAAATAAAACGAAGGTGAGGAACTTTCAACTGGATTCAGTGTTATAATATCTAGTCAATATATATGCTCTAAGTTAATTTTCTTTCCCACGGTTTATACTTTGTGTTTGGACATTGGTTTGAGCTTTCTAAGAGTGTATTTAGAAAGGAACGAATATGTTTTGAGTTTTTTTGAGATGATTTGCATCTCGACACCCTTAATAAGAATATATTGAACGGTTATGTTTGATATACTCGATATTGCACGTGTCATATCTCAAAATCCATCCGTAAGCAACATTGATATGTTAGGACTTCTGTGGTAAGTTTCACTTCTATATGTTAAAACCAATTTTCTTATTCTGTTGCATCATGAAACAAGTTTAACATGTTAAAAATCTGAGGTGTTTCTCCCCTTATATATGTTTTTGTATCATTGTTCAAATATATAGAGCGACATGACACGATTTATTTGGACATATATAGTTTATGAGATGATTGAATTATGAGTTTGAATTTGTTCCACATTTTGTCGTGTATACTTAAATTAGGATATTATAAGGTTATGGAATTTGTAGTTCGAAATTTATTTTGAATCATAAAATATTTTGGTAGATAATCGAAACAAGAAACTAGATTGAAGGGCTTCTGAGCAGAAGGTAATAAGTTTCAAGGATAGCACTTTATAACAATTAGTTTAAATGACAAATGATAAAAGAAATTATCATTTTCCCAAAATACTGCAGAAAAATGAAAAATGATCATGATTAATGAAAATGATATTTAATGATACTTTCTTTTATCATTTGTCATTGAAACTAATCATTCTAAAGTACTACGTATATCCTAGTTGAAATCTATAAACTATAGATTAGGCCCATTAGGGTCAGCTTTAAAATCGAGTCGCCATAGCCCTATTAATTTGGATTGCCCCTTATGAAAAAGAAGAAACTAAAGTACCTTGAATTTAAACTAAAAACCGCAAACAATGTAAATTACAATAAAGAGGAGGTTATTTGCACAAAAAACATGATAGTTGACATTGTAGACGATCAAAATCGCGTGGGATATGGCTGGAAGCGAGTTGATCAAAGAACGGATGTTGAGCAAGGAGGGAAATGCAGCACGAAGATACAAATTCCGTCGACATAAAGAGCCACTCTTTCGATGGAATCTACCTTTCAGTTTGGCATAGAAAATGATTGTCGGTATAATAGCTCTTTCTATCAACAAAACTGAAGTTTTTACAGGTGCAATAAAGTGATTATGTCCACAAAATCACATATTCTATTGATAGATCACATCTTATATTCTGGTTTAGGTTATAAATTCCATTGGCAAGTAGTGTGATGATTCTGATCCATGGACAAAATTATGGCTGCAAGCCTGGGTTGAACTAGCTGTTGGGCATGTTTTCTGTGGGTCGGATGGGTTTGTCTTAGATCTCACAGTTGGGAGACTGGGTTCAATATATCTAAAATGTATACTCAATTAGTTAGAATTTTTTTATACCTAAGCCAATCTTCAAAAGGGAAGTTTACTATCTCACGACTACGGAACTTGCATAAATTATGTGGATTGATTCATTATTTTTAATTCGACTTGTTTCGTATAATTCAGATTGTTTTTATGTATATTGTGTATTGGTTGTTTTATCAATTTTGTGGACAATTTTGGTCTTTTGGATGTAATAGTTAGATATCATAATTTTAAACGTTTATTCAGTTGGAATGAATTCCTTATATAATATATAAATATATAAAATCATCTTGTCGATTGTTTGCGCAGATTGATTGAATTTCTGGCATGAGATGGTAAAGTCAGATTTATGTGATAACTGCACCATCAGAGAAGAGATTGTATGTCTTGATTTGTATTTAGCAATGGGAAACAGTTCAGCGAGGAAAGAAAATTTTCAAACTGACAATTCATAATGAATGATATTCCAAGGAAGAATAAGGTGTACAGGTTAGTTTATCATACTCAACGTTCATGATCTTGAAAAGAAAAAGATTAATGAATGATCGTTTGATATTCTTTAGCCTACAGTTAGTGAAGATTTGATTTCGTTAATTGTTGATAAAATATTTGCTAGAGGTATTTGGAAGAAGGTACATTTGGCTGCATTTGATAGTTTTCGGGGGAGGGTGAAAATGATAGATTTGAATGTTGTTGGAGAAGAAAGAACATTGATTATGTTAATGTCTTGAATTGAGAAATGTAGCTTTTTCATCGCGAACCCTAACGTGTGCTTCAATTAATGAGACCTTGACTCTTAAGGATGTCGAGGAGGGATTTGTGAGTCAATAGCTGAACGATTAGATGTAAGATTTCAAGATAAAGCACATTAACAATGGTATTAGTCGGATTTGGTAGTTTCAGAGGGTAAAGATGGAAGTGAAAAGGGGAAATCTCACAGTAATTATAAACGACCCTTGATATGCGCCTAAAGCGTGGGGATGGAAAAGCTCACAGTACTTATAAACGACCTTTCATTTGCGTAAAGCATAGGGACGGAGAAGCAAATCGAGGAACATCTTTCATTTTGCCTGCAAAGCCCGGTTATTAAAGAAATGGGTGTTTGAAAATAAAAAACAAAAGAAATGGATGTGTGGCAGCTTTTAACATTCGCTTAGGGTATAAACCATGGGTGATGTTTCTCTGTTCTTAACATAAATCCAAGTACTTTGGCATGGAGAAGTCCACATCACAATGACACCATATTCGTTGTCATCCCTTATCTCTCTTTCCAGTTTCACATTTAAAGGATCGATCACCTTGGCATCCCTCTGTCCAAACATGGCCGGATGTGATTCCGTTCCGATTCCGCTCATAACCGAAACGGAATCCAGTCAAAATTCCGGTTTCAGTCTAAATTTCAAATATGCTTTATTTTCAAATATTGAAAAAAAACTTAAAAAAATTAAAAATATACAACAAATATATCATGATTAAAAAAAAAAACAAATTAATCAGGACAATAAATAAATGGAAAAGAAATCATATAATTTCATAAAAAGAGTTATTATACGTTTGTTAATTTACGTCGAATCATAATAAAAAATATTTTTTTTTCAAAATTGATCGAAGTTTTAAAATCTCAAATAAACAATACACGATCTTGCATAATGGATTTTTAATTAAAGTGTGTATTTTATACGTAATGTAAAAAATGTACTATAAATTTATGACAATATAAGATATTTATTGAGGCTTTGCATCGAAGGTTTCTATTTTCGATGTTGTTGTAAGAAAAGTCCCTATGATAATAAGTATGTAAATTAAATCCTTATTTTTTGTAAATCAGAAAGCGCAAACTATCTTGCGCTCTTCTTAAAAAAAATTAATTTTTTTTTGAAAATTTCAAAAATTTTAAAAAAATTTCAAAAAGTTTAAAAAAATTTCAAAATAAAAAAACGCAAACCAGCTTGCGTTTTTCTGATAAAAGTTGCAAGTTAGCTTGATTTTCTGTCAGAAAAGTGCAAAACACCTTGCGTTTTCTATTTTTCAAAAAATAGGGACTAAATTTACATACTTATATATACATGGACTTTTCTTATAACAACATCAAAAATAGAGACCTGTAACTCGTTTATTGTATTTATTAGCATATATAGCAAATTAAAACAAAAAGTACCGAAATTAGAAAATCAGAATTAAAGCGGAACTTTCGAAATTTCCGAAACGGAAACGGAAATTTTAAAATTATCAATGGTCGAAACGGAAATGGAAACGAAATTTTGAACCTCGGTCGAAACCCACAATTTTCTTTAAATGGTTTAATTTCCTCAAGGCTTAATCCGAATTAGAAGATTCAAATTACTAACCATTTAGTATTGCTCGCCGCTCGTTACATTGACACCCTATGCAAATCAATATACGTATTCATTTAAATATCCCCTTCTAATTACATTTTCCATATTTTCACAAACCAATATTTTAGGTGTTCATTATCATGTTTTTGAAATTTTTAGATCCTGACGTCCTTCCTCCTTAAAAGGATCTTAACCCTAAGATTACAATACTGAAAACAAAGTAATACCGAGTCCTTTGATGACCTCTTAGAAAAACTTTCACTCATATCTCAAGGAAAATATATGTTAGGTAGACTATAGGATCTTTGTAATCTAGCTTACCAGTACAATCTTCGAGGTGGAGCCTGGACGCAACGTTTAGTTCACTCGCATGGTGATCTGGACACTCAATTTCGAGTCCGGAAACAGCCTCTTCGCAATGCAAAAGAAATGCTGCGTACATTCTCGACCTCCTCGGAGCCTGCTATCGTGCGGTAGCCTCGTGCACTGGGTTTCATTTTTTTAGCTTACTGGTATGCAAGGCTTTAAATCTCGGATATCGGTCACGTTTCGTCTCGAAGATTTTAGTGACTCGGTATCGTATCGGGTGAATCTCGGAGGAGACTATGGTGCCAATATCGGATTTACATCTCGGAGCTTAAATTTCATTTCGGGACCATCTCGGAGTATATTTTATGTTTAAAAATATTTTGAATACAAAATAATATTTACATATACTAAAATAAATAAAAAATTAAGCTTGCTGGATTCGTAAAATCACATCATATACCATTGTCATTGATAGCTCGAAAAAACATCTATGCCATTTCTATCTTGGATAAAAAGTAAATTAATAAGGTGAGTAATGTATATATAAATATTGATTATTGTAATGTGTATAAAATACTACAGGCGAGTGAACAACTACTTATTATTTGCATGTTGTAATGTGAATGAACGAGCAATGTGTATAAAAAGAAAGCAACGTGTATAAAATGGTACAGACGATGTGTATAAAATGTACATGCAATGTGAATGTGTAGACATTGTAATGTGCATGTGAATGTGTAGACATTGTAATGCATATAAAAATGTTCTATTTTATTCGCAAGTTGCAATGGGAACGTACATGACAAATATTCATGTGAATAAAAAAGGGTACAAGTGGGCATGCACTCACTCACAAAGACAGCATATAATGATCAAGCATTCTAATATTAGTGTGTAAATAATGTGTGCATGCATTCTAGTTTACTAACAAAAAGTGCAGGCCTAAAAAAAATGCATGCAGACATTCTAAAAAAAATTGAATGTTCATGCATTCACTCACAAATAATGCTAATGCCATTCACTTGCAAAATGCGTAGGCCATTCATTTGCAAAATTTGCAAAACGTACATGCAAAATGTACCTGCAAGATGGTTTCAATTTTTTTGTTTGAAAAGAACAATAAATCGGCTGATATCTCGGAATACCGTCTCGGTCTAAATATCGGTCGATATATGTAAATATCAGCCGATATATTGGAAACTGGATATCAACTGATATATTATGTTTCGTTTCATGGAAGCCTTCAACCTAGATCTCGGCCGAAATATCGGCTGAGGTATTCGAGATTTGAAACACTGCTTGTGCGATCTTCATCTTCACTTCATTACACCTAGATAAATTTTATGGCCTTATTTTAAAGAATCTCACCCTGATTGATTGTCGATGGTTATGTTTTGTTGTGAAACATAATTGTGCATGATTGCTAATTTCTTTGATAATGCCACATTATAAGCTAGTTTCTCGATCCATTCAATCACTGCAATGGATCCTACAAAACAAAGAGATACCTTTCCGCATTTCCTAAATCTCATAACATTCCCCATAGTTGAAATTTTAGAAACACAATCTTCAACTTAAATTATAGGTTTTCTCTCTTTTTTCCCACATAATGTTCTCTCTCCCTATTTTGGACTGTCTTTGATCTTATCGCCTAAGACTAGTCTTTTCAAATTATTGCATATCATATCTATCCACGTAATAACCTTTTACCTGTTTTCTTGACGACATATGAATTACTAATACGATCATCAATACAAAGCGTTGAATGGTGCAATTTCAATTTTGGTTGCAAGCTATTGGTATGAAACGCTCCGACTTCAGTGATTGAAATAACAGAGAGAGTTTACCGTCTGATAACTCGGATTAATGGTCACGGAAGGAGGCATCTCTCATATACACTAATTTTGGATCAACATAAATATGTTTCAATACTTGAATATATTTGAAATAATACGTATTTCGTCTTGACATAAGACAATGTACGCGAGTTTTAAAATTGAATAATGCTGAGACGTAAATAAAGTTTTTCCAACTGACATAATCAGAATGAATAAAAGTAATGAATTTTATATCATATCTAAAATTTGATAACCTATCTTATAAATATATATAATTCATCACACAAATACATCACATCATTTACCTAATAATTACTAGTCATCATCATTTGCTCCAACTCCAGATCGTAGCCCACAATGCATGTACATGTCATATCAAACCTATTGAACAACCTTAGTCTGACTCAAGGTTGTTAAACAAATAACAAACCCCTAGTCAAACTAGAAATCTAGCTATGAGTGTGACCGAGCTCAAATAGTAACATAATCAGTTAATAAGCGTGACAGGTTTAAATATAACTTTACTCGGCTATAAATATAAATTTATCACTATAATCAGCACCAATGAATAATTCCAATAAGCTCGGTAATCAAAATCATTTCAAAGTAGATTTCCAAAGTCATTTTCTTTCAAATAGTTTCCACAAAATCACTTCAAAATGGATTTTCAAATTACTTACATGAAATTAATTTATTCACGAAAATCCCATATATTTAAAAATCATATACCAGAGGTTTACTTTGCAAATGTATCAAAATACTTATTTCAATTACAAATAATTTATCATTTTTTTTCTTCGATTTGTATAAAACCAATCTTTGAAATATATTTCACAATTGAATTTGTAAAATACAATTTATCTCAAAATTCCTTTTCATAAAACTAATGATTTATCAAAACATTTTCAATGGGTACAAAACCAAACTTTGATATATATTTCATAAATCAATTTGCAAAATCCAATTCATCCCTGGTTTCCTTACCAAAACATCGCGTAAAATAATATTCCCTTTATTTGTTTAAAATTGCTACTTTCCATTTATTTAAACTAGTTCCAAAGTATTCGATAATTTCATTAAAACTAGATATCAAAATATAATACAATTTCATCGAATCTAGTTTAAATAAATTTTCTTATAAGGTGAATGCTCGTCCTGATAGATCATAACATTACTCATTTGCAATCGACACCGATAGAAGAAACCTTTAATCCAACCCCTACAATACAAGCTTAGGCATTACCTTTGAGCAATATCAAAAGCAATAATATCCAAACATATTATAAAATAAGCAACAATCCCTTTTTTAAAAAGGTAAAATTACCAAATCTATTTTCAAATGAGGAAATACATAAAACCAGAATTTCTTTCAAATTGGAAAATTATCAGCAGTATAAAGACTATCAAAATACATCTGGTTTATTTTATACAAAATCTGTAAATAACATTTCGAACAGTTGTCCAAAGCTTATGAATAAACCGTTCAACCTTTATGGTTTAAATTCAGACTATTTCTAAAATATATTAATTTTATTTTATAAAAAGCTCTTTTACTTCAAAATCCAAATGAAGATATTCGTATATGATTTTAAATTCAATTTTAATTGAAACCATTATTTTCCATTTGAAACTAATTCAAACATAAATTCAAATGCTCAAAGGCAAATCAAATAAAATTTCTTTGGTATAAAAATACCATAAAATTTATTTATTTCAAATTTATAACCCAAAGGAAAATCAATTCAAATAATAATATTTGCACTTTTATTTCCTTTCAAAATTAATACACACATTGTTTTGTATATATAAAACAATTGAAATTCCTTTATGATTCAAGTATAAAAATCCAAATATGTATGTATACACACTCACTTGCACACACACACATAATCAACTTCATTTTTAATAAATCAATTTCAACTTATTTCAAAAGTAAATTCAAATATATTTCAACATAAAATTCTTTTAAAACACCATACCTGCTTTGAATATTCATATCATATTTTTCATATAAATAATTCAAACCACTCATTTTAATCAAATTTCCACCATCCAAAATAGTCAATATCAAAGTATATAGCATACCAATCAACTATATATAATTTAATTCAAACAGTCATCAATCAAACAATTCAACCATCAATCATCTACTTATAGTAATTAAGGCTACCAAGCCATCATCAATCAACATGTCATCCAGTTTTGAATACGTTGAAATTAAGATATCAACATTAAGCCTAGCCAGTAAATCAATCTTCCAGTTATCCATTCCAAACTTATATGAATTTCAATTTTAAACGATTTGAATAAAAAAGAGAGAAGAAGTTAACTCACTAATAATCAAAACAAAGTAACAATGCTCATTTATAAATTAATTCAGTTAATCATCTAAGGCTAACTTGCTTTACTATAATATCAAAAACCATATCATATGGATCATCCTATGATTCAATTATCAAAACAGTGTAAATTGTTTGAACAATGAAAGTTTTAATTTACAGCATATTAATATAGAAAATTATACTCCCTTAACTGTTGTTAAAACCCCTACCACCATTTGCAATTCCTCCACTGCGTATGCAAGCCAAAATTCTGACCAAGATTGATGCTACCACCTCTAACATGCACAACCCTTCATGTCGCTACTCGTGTACCGTCACGGTTATGTACTCGCCTCCTCCTGCTTCGGCCTACCACTCACGCACCCAATGATACCAACAGAAATTCAATCGCAACAAAATCCAACCTTGTCGCCTTATTCTATCGTCGACAACCCCTGGCGCCGTCTTCACCTTCTGCGCGCGAGCTCCTAATGTAATGCGCTACGACCACGACGTTTTTGTTCTTTTATTTTCCATTTTCGAATTTTGCTTCATGAAATTAAGGCCAAGGAAGGAAGTGGAACGTAGGGGATGGATGTGGATAAGATTGGGGGTTAAGGTGGTCCAATTAAAAGAGAGCGGAATTCCAATTTATTTATTTATTTTAGTTTTAAAAAACCAACTCAAAAATTTAAATCAATCATCTTAACCCATTTTGAAACCAACCATCTTTTAATCAAATATTACATCCGTTTAAAAATCCCTGATGCATTTTATCAGCTTTTTTTATTTATATAACGATTTTTCGTTTGTTAAAATACTCCTTTTCAATTTTAAATAATTATAAAATAATTGTTTTATTTTCAAAACTAATCAAAATTTTCACAAATAATATTTATTTTGCCAAAATAATTTTTCAGCCAACTTTTGGATTTTTAAAACACAATTCAAATTTCAAATTTGAATTTTAAATCAATATTTTTTCAGTATTATCATCAAATAAATCCAAAGGATGAATTTATCGAATTAAATTCAATAAAATATTCATTTTACTATGTTTACTATATTTAACTCCAAAACGAATGTTACCGACTTCTTTCCTTAAAGAAATTGCATACTTGCAGTTTACTGAAGAGTACTTAATTCTTTATTTTGCTTTCGTCATGCCATCGTGATAAAATCTCATATATAATCTACATTACTTATTTGAATTTATTTTATCGACGCAAACATACACAAGAAACGTAAACATCTATTCCAGTCCAATGTATCGCATAATGTTACAGGCGTAGTGATTGATATACGTTTAACTTCCAATAATTCCTTTAAAAAATGAATTTTTTAAATTTCAGAAAGTATAAAATTTTAAATTTTTTTGTTAAGTGTCGAAAATTTTAAATCTTTTCGACCGTCTCTTTTGTAGGAAGAGGCTTTCGAACAATTACAACATAATAAAATAGATATACATGGACCAAAACATGGTCGAGAATAATTTATATATCAAAATTTACCACACAGCATATAATCCACAATATATATATATATATATATATATATATATATATATATATATAACTTTTTAAGTAAAAACCATACCTTGTTTTTAGCATTTTAAAGCAATTTATTTAGTTTTATGGGAGCAAAAGCGAGTTTGCGCCACAATCCAATCCAAATAACGTTCGTTTAACTGTATTCAACCTAAACCAAAATTATAAGATCATATACATAACCTTAGAGAAACAACACATTCATATAGGAGTGGGCATAAATCACACCGTTATATGAAAACCCCCCGCACCGGACCGTAAAAATGGTGCAGAAACCCGTACCGAATCTTCTAACCAAAGCAAATACTCTAAATCGGATCGACCCACTCCGATACGATTTGGTTATGGTTTAGGCGATTGAACCGACCATATTAAACCGGACCGAATAGAGTATTTCACTAGTAATTTTATGATAAAAGTATAAGTAGCTTCTATCTCATTTTATATGCTAACGATGTATATTCTATTTTTAGCTTATATTAATAATAATCATTGTTTTTAGTATAATATTTTTCATCTCATTTTTTTGGGCAAATGCTAGTTATTATCTTATTCTGATCATTTTACTTAATGATTATGCATTAATTAATGTTGATGATCGGTTAATATACTAAAAAAATCTCACTATAGCTAGATGTCAAATTGAAATATTTATACAATGAAGAACTAATCTTTCATTTCAATATGACATGTGTGTTTGTTTACCGTTAAATGAAAAAACCTTCACATAGCTGCCTTCGTAAATTGATTGTTTTGTTGATGGAAGTAATTCTCTTATTTCATATTGAATACGGGTTCAAACCAGATCAAACCAAAACCGGGTTGTATTACATTAAACTGAATCATTTAAAAGATAAGCGTAACGATTTGTATTTTTGATGAACCGTTTGATGCAGTGCGGAAGCTGTTTGGGCTTCAAACCGCACCACACCGACCCGTGCCCATCCCTACATTCATGTGCTAAAGAAAACCATTTCCATACTTTTCATGCATAAAATTATGGTATATATATAAACATTTGTTACACCTTTTGTATTAAAATAACTAAACAAACAACGATCGCCATCTTATTCCTTGTCTTTTTTACTTCTTATAGTTTAACTAGTAGATGTTAACATTTTGATTTCAAACTAGAAACTTGTTAGGGAAAATCTCTTCAGATGATCAGTCTAACGGAATAAAAACCCCAATGCAGCAGAAAACAACTGGATCGTGATTGTAGTGAGACGAAACAAACATAGATAAACACCAGAATAGACAGTTACAGATCAATGCAACGCAAAAAAATTAACAACACGTATTTATAGTGGTTCCACTACCGCGAGGCAGTGTACGTCCACTTGGTGAGAGGAGATTTTATTAATTACTGAAAGATTAGAGTTACAAGATTGATTCATCTTGGAGGCTATACATAAAAAGAATTAATAGTACATACAAAATTCTGCGGAGTTTTAGCTCTCTAGGATGACTTCCATTTTTGTCCAGAAGCTTCACTATTTATAGAGTGAAGAAATGAGAAGGGGTAGCTGCTATATAGCAGCATCGAGGTTTGGTCCTGGATAGTCAGTCTAGTTCAGTAGCACACATCATAATTTTGTTCGGCACAGCTCAATATCATTTAGTTCAACAATCAATACTCAAACTCTGGATCGGCATGGTCCAAATACTGAATGAGACATTTCGATGCAGTGCGGAAGCTGTTTGGGCTTCAAACCGCACCAACCCGACCCGTGCCCATCCCTACATTCATGTGCAAAAGCAAACCATATCCGTACTTTTCATGCATAAAATTATGGTATATATATAAAGAAACATTTGTTACACCTTTTGTATTAAAATAACTAAACAAACAACGACCGCCATCTTTTTCCTTGTCTTTTTTCTTCTTATAGTTAATTAGTAGATGTTAACATTTTGATTTCAAACTAGAAACTTGTTAGGGAAAATCCCTTCAGATGATCAGTTTAACAAAATAAAAAACCCAATGCAGTAGAAAACAACTGGATCGTGATTGTAGTGAGACGAAACAAACAGAGATAAACACCAGAACAGACAGTTACAGATCAATGCAATGCAAAAAAATTGACAACACGTTTTTATAGTGGTTCCACTACCGCGAGGCAGTGTACATCCACTTGAGGAGAGGAGATTTTATTAATTACTGAAAGATTAGAGTTACAAGATTGATACATTTTGAAGGCTATACATAAAAAGAATTAATAGTACAGACAAAATTCTACGGAGTTTTAGCTCTCTAGGATGGCTGCTATATTTGTTCAGAAGCTTCACTATTTATAGAGTGAAGAAATGAGAAGGGTTAGCTGCTATATAGCAGCATCGAGGTTTGGTCCGGGATAGTCAGTCTAGTTCAGTAGCACACATCACAATTTTGTTCGTCACAGCTCAGTATCATTTAGTTCAGCAAACAATACTCAAACTCTGGACTGGCATGGTCCAAATACTAAACGAGACATTTCGTTCGGCATCACTTTAGTTCAATACGCTCCTCCTCCACCGAACGAGATTGCTCGTTCGGCCTTCATAGCCTCAACACCGAATGAAACACCGCCGCTCCATAAATATGGAGCGGCAAAATCTAGCAACACAGGACGAGATTTCTCATCCGGCACTTCCCTCACCGAATCAGATTTCCACTACCGCCTAGTCAACCATTGATGAAGTAGCTCATTCGGTCTCCATCCTACACCGCTCCACCTCCACTGAACCAAGTTAATGGTACAACAATTCTAGCAGCTTCCTAGAGCTTGCTCGTTTCTAGGGTTAGGGCTTCCATCCTTCCTCGTCAACGCTTCTCCAATGGAGCTACTCCTTCTTCCTCGGTCTTCGCCTTTGCTTCCGCGACTTTAACTCCGCCAGCGATGGAACCAAGGTAACAATTCCAACAATCTTCAACTTGTTACCATATTCCATCAAGCCATCTAAATTCTTCTACCCCACTATGCTCCAAGCAATGGATACTTATCCAGTGAGCTTCGATAATGCCATCACCCGTTACACTTTATCAACGAACTCTGGCAAAGCCATCGGCCGTCAGCAAAGTGTTCGAAGTACCCAGTTCGTGTAGAACCTATCAATCTCCACCATGAAAACAAATGTCTCCATGAACTATCTCAACTCCCCCCCCGGTCCACCCCGTGGCATCTTGCTCTTCATTAAATGAATCAAGCTCAAGTAATGCTCGAACTTAGCAACATGCAACGACTTAGTAAACATGTCTGTTGCATTCTGCTTTGTGCGAACTTTCTGAAGAGGAACTAGCTTCTCTTCACTCATCGAGAGATAAGGAATGACTCTCTTACCTCAATATGCTACATCCTCGAGCTGAATGCTAGATTTTCAGCTAAGTGAATTGCGCTTTGACTGTTACAATGTACATCCATGCCTTCATATACGAAGCCCAAATCACCCAACAGTCGCCTCAAATAAAGCGCCTCCTTAGCTGCTTCAAATGCAACCATGGGCTCTGCCTCTATAGTAGACAAAGCCACAGTCATCAGCAACCTCGCTCTTCAATTGATCGTTGTCCCACCAACGGTGAACGCATATCCGGAGATTGACTTTATTCGATCTCTATCACCGACATGATGAAAATCGCAAAAACCAACCAAGTTGAGATCTCTCTCTCTACTGTCAAAGACGAGTCCATGGTTTGAAGTTCCTCCAAGGTATCTGAAGATACACTTCACTGCTTTCTAATGTCTTTCTTGGATTTGCCATGAACCATCTCACAATATCGAACCGTCTGTGTAATGTCAGGCCTAGTGCAGATAATGACATACATCAAGCTTCCAACTGCATTTATATATGAGACCTTTATCATATAAGCCTTGTCCTTTTCCTAGGTCGGAGAGCCTTTAATAGAAAATTGTATATGCAAAGGCATGAGTATACTGATTGCCTTTGCCCCTTCCATGCTAACTGAGAAAGCACATGTCGAATGTACTCCTTTTGAGTGAGACTCAAAAGTCCTAACTTTCTATCCCTTTGAATTTCCATACCCAAAATTTTCTTTGCTTTTCCAAGGTCTTTCATTTCGAATTCCGCTTTTAGCGTTCGCTTTAAACTCTTGATTTCAGCTTTAACCTTGGAAGCAATCAATATATTATCCACGTATAAGAGTAGGTACACCCATCTACCATTTTTAAATGTTTGAAATGCACACAAGAGTCTTTAATGCTATGATCAAAGGCAAGTGAAAGCATAAAAGAGTCAAAGCTCTTGTACCATTGTCTAGGCGACTGTTTAAGTTCATACAATGACTTCTTCAATTTGCAAACCTAATTTTCTTTCCCATCTACAAAAAATCCTTATGGCTACTTCATGTAGACGGTCTCTTCCAAATTTCCATGCAAGAAAGTGGTTTTCACGTCCAGTTGCTCCAGCACCAAGTCATGAACTGCCACGATAGAGAGCAAAATGCGAATGGACGTATGCCTCACTACTAGTGAGAATATCTCATCATACTTCAATCCCTTTCTTTGTGAAAACCCTTTAGCAATTAGTCTAGCCTTGTATCTTCCATCATCCTTCACCTTGAACATCCACTTACAACCTATGTCTCGGCTTCCTTGAGGAGGTGGTACCAGATCTCAAGTCTTGTTCTTTTTCAACGACTCTAACTCCTCTTCTATAGCACACATCCACTTAGAACAGTCACATAAATTCAAAGCTTCATCAAGGTCAAGCATCCCCTCATGAACCACATATAAGGCATAGTCAAACTGATTACCAAGGCTAAGGTTTGCAAACTGCCAATCACCATACTTTTCAAGCTGCCTAATAGTCCTACGACTGACCCGGGTAGGTACTGCTTCGCCTAAACTCCTTTTAACTCCACCTTGAACTAAACTTCCTCTATATTCATGCACATCACAAGTACTACTCGAAGTTACCTGTGAACTATCCTGTGATATTTCATCAACTGTGTTTTTCTCGACAGCATCAACAACAACTCTACTATTTGGCTGGAACATGGGAACTTCTTTCATCTCCTTAGGCCTATTAGAATTTTCTAATGTGGTAGGTAGCTTCTCCTTCGGATTGAACATAGCAGTCTCATCAAAAGTAACATGTCTGAAATGAACAATCTTCCGATTAACAGTGTTTCAAATTCGATACCCTTTAATACCAGTGGTGTATCCCCTTAGTGTGCTCTTGTATGCTCTAGCCTCCAACTTGTCATCACCTATATGATGAACGTACACAAGACAACCAAAAATTCAGAAGTAACCAAGATACATTGCTTTACCTCTCCACTTTTCCTATGGAATCTTCCCATCTATGGCTGAGCATGGAATTCGGTTTATGATATGCGCCGTAGTTGATAATGCCTTAGCCCAAAAGCCTCTAAACAAGCCCGCCGTCAATCTCAATCAACGAGCCTTCTCTAGTAGAGTCATTATTTCTGCAACCCCATTGGATTGCGGATCGTAGGGTGTAGTGAAAAGTATCTGAATGCCATGCTGTTTACAAAAGCTAAGAAACTCCATAGAGACAAATTCACCGTCATCATCCGATTTCAGCACCTTCAACCTAGAACCAGATTGGTTTTCAACAAGCGCTTTCCAGTCTTTGAATTTCTCAAAACTTTCTGATTTGGCCTTCGTCACATACACCTATTTTCGAGAAAAGTCATCAATGAAAGAGATAAAATACTTTGCTCCTCTAAAAGGAGTAGCAATTGGTCCTGAGACATTTGTATGCACGTACTCAAGTACTCGCCTCGATCTATGGAGTCCAACTCCAAAAGATACTTTAGTTTGCTTGCCTAACACACACTGCTGGCAAATGTCCATCTTGTCAAAGCTTTCTCCTTTGATCATCTTCCATCTTCGAAGAAACTCTAAGTCCTTCTCTGAAATATGACCTAACCTGAGATGTCAAAGCTTTGTGGCGCCCAATCTATCTACTCCAACAAACGACTATCGAAGAACTGTGGTTCCTTTCAGCAAATACAGATTTTGAAAAACATCTCCTTTCATAAGAACTAGTGCATCTCTCGAAACCTTCAGACTATCCTTCTGGATAGTTACATTGCATCCCAAAGATGCCAATTGTCCTAAAGAAATTAAGGACTTTCGAAGACCTGGAACATACTTGACACCTTTCAAAATGCATATCACTCCATCAAACGTCCTGATCCTCACTATACGTTCACCATTGCTCCACAGCTAGCATCATTACCCATAAGAATTGAGCTTCCCTCTCATCCATTGAAAGAACTAAAGTAATCATTATTAGGCGTCATATGGAAAGACGCCCCCGTGTTCAGCACCCAATGGTTTGAGACATCGGACACTACTGCAGACAAAACGTCGTCACATACAGACTTCTCCACGGTAAATGATGAAGGTCCGTCTTTATTCTTCTTCTTTAAATCTGGACAATCCTTTTTCCAATGACCCGGTTTCTTGCAGTTAAAGCACTTCCTGTCCTTAGACTTTCCTCTCCTGTCATTATCAGACTTCCTGAACTTGAAACGCCCTCCAGAGTGCCAATTTTTCTTATCATCTCTACATCTTTCAACAAATAGGCCGTGACTACTATTTTCATTTCTACTTCCTTCACTTATCTCCTTCGTCTGATCTCTCAAGCCCTTAAATAGAAGGCCTAACTTCACATCTTTCACTGTCAATGTGTCTCTAGCGAAGATAAGGCTGTTAACGAAATCTGTGTAACGCTTCGTAACAGAACACAAAAGAATCATTGTCATTTGCTCCTCATCCATCTTCAAGTCAATAGTCTTCATCTTCATCATGAGATCATCAAAAAAATTAAGATGTTCCTTCACTGATGTATCCTCTCTCATCCGCATGGTGAAAAATGTCTTCAGCGATATCAGATGGTTAGTCAGAGATTTCTCCAAGTAGAGATTTTCTAGCTTGGTCCAAATGCCCATGGAAGTGGTCTCACTGCTAATCTTTGAAATAACATTCTTTTCCATAGCTAGTTGTAAAGTAGTAAACGCCCACTCTCCATCTCATTCCTTTCTGTGACTAAGATGTTAGCCGTCAACTCCTCAATGGCAAACACTACTGAATGAAGTTCATTTCTCATTAAAGAAGCCTTCATCATCCGTTGCTAATTCTTGAGATCTTTATCCCCATTCCATTTCTCACATGCCAATTGTGATCCTGACGCGATATACATCCCTCTAGTATAGGGTCTTGTAACAATTGGAGTCGCTTCATCTCTTGCCATAGCGTCTAACACTCGTCAATCAACCTTGCAGCGCTGAGACCAGACTGTTGGGGAAAATCCCTTCAGATGATCAGTCTAAGGGAATACAAAACCCAACACAGCGGAAAATAACTAGATCGTGATTGTAGTGAGATGAAACAAATAGAAAAACACTAGAATAGGCAGTCACAGATCAATGCAATGGAGAAAAAATAAATAACATCAATATTTATAGTAGTTCCACTACCGCAAGGCAGTGTACGTCCACTTGGGGAGAGGAGATTTTATTAATCATTAAAAGATTAGAGTTACAAGATTGATTCACTTTTGGAGGCTATACATAAGAACAATTAACAATACAGATAAAATTATGCAGAGTTTCAGTTCTCTAGGATGGCTGCAATTTTTGTCCAAAAGCTCTACTATTTATAGTATGATGAAATGAGGAGGGGTAGCTGCTATATAGCAACCCTGAGGTTTGTTTCGACAGTCTATCTGGTTCGGTAGTGCACATCACAATCTGGTCCGGCACAACTCAATATCATTTGGTTCGACAAACAATACTCAAACTCTGGACCGAATGGTCCAAATACCGAACGTGACATTTCGTTCAACATCACTTTGGTTCGGTACGTTCCTCCTCCCCCGAATAAGATTACTCATTCTGCCCTCATACCCTCAACACCAAACGAAACACCACTGCTCCATAAATATGGAGCGACAAAATCTAGCAACATCGGACGAGATTTCTTGTCCGGTACTTCCATCACCAAATCAAATTTCCACTGCCGCCCAGTCAACCACCAAACAAAGTAGCTCGTTTGGTCTCCATCCTACACCGCTCCAGCTCCACCGAACCAAGATAGTGGTTCGGCAACTCTAGCAACTTCCTAGAGCTTGCTTCTGCTTCTAGCGTTAGGGCTTCCCTCCGTCCTCGTCGACGCTTCTCCAATGGAGCTGCTCTTTCTTCCTCTATCCTCGCCGTTGCTTCTGCGACTTCAACTCCGCCAACGATGGAATCAAGGTAACAATTCCAACAAAGCTCATACACAGACACAGTAAACCTTGATGTTGTGATGGTTAGATTTATATAAATAATGACTTGATTTTTATTGGTGTCACTTTTTTAATTTCATATTTGATGTTACAATCACTTAAGCATATCAATTCATAGATATTTACTTACAAAACATGATTAGGCTTTTAAGATTTACCAAATACACAAACATATTCTCTAAAAAAATGTATCAATATACTTTTATTTATCGTTATGTATAAAGGAATCGAACATATAACATTCTTCGATGTTCATAGTCTCATCATACGTCAAAGTTTCATAACTACCTTCTCTCTCTGTGTGTGTTTTTTTCTTTCAATTCCGCTGTTGCTTATGGCAGTAGCCTGGTGATATTTTATTTCCTATGGAAGTTTAATAAATAGCTTGCCAGTAAGATTATTTTCAAACATGGAGGTACACCATAATTTAGTATACAAATAAGCAACATCTAACCCAATTATTCTAGATGGTCATTCTATTCTATTTTCGGGTTTATGTTTATACCATAGTAGTTATGGCGCGAAGGCACAAAAAGACGCAATTCTTGAGCCTTGGGCCTTTTATACAAGTTTGATATGCTATTTTGCTAATTACAAATTAAATTTTAAACCATATTTTATAATTCATTCAACTATTTAAATATTTTATATCTAAATTTTAAATTTTGAAACCATATTTTATAATTCATTTAACTAATTTAATTTTTTATTTAACTATTTTGTAAACTAGAATTTGAATTTTGCAAAAAGGTACCTTAAACTGCAAAAGGGCGCACTCAAACTGCAAAAAGGCGCACAATGTGTGCCTGAGCCTTTTCTGAGCCTAGGCGCTCGCCTTGATAACTATGGTTTATATATACTAGCTTCCATTTCAAACTGAAAATAGAGATATTTTTGTACATATAAAAATGTAAATTAATGGTACAATTTCTTTAAAATATTAAAAATGTAAAACGTGCTTCAACCAAATTCGTAATATTAAAAATAATACAAATTTGGAAGTTGTCTAATTGGCATATGTACCACATGAAAATAAATACAATTTCCTTTTCTTTTGCTTCATCCAGCGATACTTGCAGAATTTATGTAGTGGGTTTTGCATCAAAGCTGTTCTAGTTGTTCATATGATTTATGTACTTATTGTTGCCGTGAAATTCGTTAAGGGCAATTACTTGGCAGTTATGCAAAACAACTACCTCAATTTGTTGATTGGGGCTTGGATTATTTACATGGGGGTAACTCAGAATGTAATAACCAGGTACGTTTTCCTATAGAAAATTAAAATATTGGGACAATCTCTTCAGATGACACTCCTAAAAACCACTGTATTAATTCAAAATGTTAGAAGTCCCCGTTCTCATAATGTTTTTGAAAATTTCCAGGATTATCCTAGACCATTTCTAAACGACCGCGCCTTTGATTCAAATAATATTGTTAAAACCTTGAAAGATTATGCTAATCAAACTTAGAATGAAGAGGACATCTCTTTAGAAAATGTTATTAAAAGTCACCTTCCAGATAGTTTTCTTGAAAATTCCTAAGATACTCCTAAACTAGCTCTAAATGGCGGTGCCTCTGCTTTCGATGATAGTATTAAAAACATGAATGATTCTATTAGTCGAACTCAGAATGATGTTGGCGTCTCTTTTGAAAATATAATTAAAAATCACTCTCATATACCAATGCATAATTATGATACTATTGATTCGGATAATAGTCTTCAAAACTTGAACGATTCTAATTAAAAATGACTGAAGCATTCCCTCGGGTAATATTCTTGAAAATTGCATGGATATACTAGACCAGCAGAAGAAATGGATGGCCAATGATGATGGTTGTATCCGTTGTCCATCGGGTCTTTACGGAAATACCACTTTTGAGTTGAGATGCTTTTTCAAAGAAATAGTGATTCAAAATTTGCTTGAAAAGATAGTTGCTTTAGCATGAGGAAGCCTTGAGTGTACATAAATACCTCACATATCTAGCAGCTTCTGGTGCGATTGTAATATGTTACCGAAGGCAGCAAATAGAGAGGGTTCTAATGATAATTATTTGGTTTACACGAATTCAGCAGAGCCTTCTTGGTACAGAGAGGTTTTTGAGCAATTACAACATGATAAAATAGATATACATTGATCAAAACATGGTCGGAAATGATCTATATATCAAAATTTGCGACATAAAATTATGGTATATAGATAAAGAAACATTTGTTGCACCTTTTGTGTTAAAATAATTGAGCAAACAACAACCACCACCTTTTTCCTTATCTTCTTTCTTTGTTTTTTATTTATTTATTGTTCTTACAGTTTAACCAATACATGTTAGCATATTGATTTCAAGCCAAAAGCTCATACACAGTTAACCATAATGTTGTGATGGTTTGGATTTATACAAATAATGACTTGATTTCTATTGGCGTCACTTTTTAATTTTCATATTTGATGTTACGATCACTTAAGCATATCAATTCATAGATATTTACATATAACATACGATCAGGCTTTTAAATCTTACTAAATACACAAACATATTTTCTTAAAAAATATATCAGTATATTTCTATTTATTTTTATGTATAGAGGAATTGAACGTATAATATTCTTTGATGTTCATAGTTTTCATCGTACGTCAAAGTTTCATAACTACTTATCTTTCTTCTTCTCTCTATCTCTCTTCTAATTCCACAGCTGCATATTGCAGCAGCCTACTTGCAGCTGCGTTGCAGCAGCCTACTTGCAGCTACGTTGCAGCAGCCTGCTGATGTTTTTTTTGCTATTAAAGTTTAATAGCTTGTCAGTAAGATTATTTTCAAGCATGTAGGTACCTCATAATTCAGTATACAATTGAGCATTATCTAACCTAATTATTCTAGATGGTCATTCTATTCTAGTTTAGGGTTTACGTTTTATATATACCATTTTCCATTTCAAATTGAAAATAGAGATATTTTGTACATATAAAAATGTAAACCAATGGTATAATTTCTTTGAAATATTAAAATGTAATATGTGCTTCAACAAAATTCGAAATGTTAAAAATGATACAAACCCGTGTTTCACATCATACAAATTTGCAAGGCTGTTATGGTAATGGTTACCGTTTTTACCGTTAAACTAAAATTGTTCACCGTTATCGATTGATTGGTATACCGATGACTGGTATACCGATAAACCGGTAACCGTTACACTAGTAATGGTAAATTATCGTTTATCTAGAAAAATAATAAGTTGATATATTTTTATACCGAATGATGATTTATTATATATCTCATTGGGTCACTTAATAAAGGACATAAAAAAATATTTATCATCATTTGAGTTGAATTACTAAAATAAATTAAACTGTTTTCTTGCCTCTAAATGCCCGTAATACAATATCTTACATAAATATCAATGTATTATGAATGGACTGGTATATTACCATTATCGTTGGTTTTGATAAAAAATATTACCGATGTTTTACCGTAAAAAATGGTAAATTTACCGTTACCGTACAGATATGCTGGTATATCGACTTTACTTTAAAATGATAACCAATTGACTGGTAATGGTAAATTTACCGTTACCACAACAGCCCTACAAATTTGTTTTTCACATCATATACATCTATTTCTCATCATATCTGTCAAACTGCTTTTGAACCAAGCAGATTTTAACCGAAGATCAAAATGAGAATGAAACGATTCACAAACTTAAAAGCACACTCAAAAGAACTAGAAAATGGAACTTTAGAAGTTTGAACAAGAATTTGGCTTAGTAAATAGGTCGGCCATGAGTTAAATAGATCGGCCCTGACCTATTTCCTCCTTGTTCCTGTCTCTTGAACTTCATATACCTCTTATGCAACTCCAATAACTCGCGGTCAAGCGATTTTTCAATGGTTTCGATGAGCAATTCCAAGAGTTGAAGAAATGGCAGCTAAAACGGTAGGATAACTTAAGTGATGAAGGAACGATAACCAGAATCAACCAACAATCAATGAAAACATGAGACAAATCAACATGAAGTTAGAAAGACGATGTAAGAAAGTTGGACTTATTTCCAACTAAGGAAATAACTCGGTACCGAGTTATTTTAATAAATCAGGGGACATTGCGACTTCTCTCTGACTTTGAGCCGATTCTGAACTCTGCTGCAAGCGGGCTTCTGACTCCATGCCTCTATTTCCCTAAAAATACAAACCTTCCCGCAACCAAAGAGGTGTCTCTCCTTTCTGCTTTATCTCCTTCAGCTCTCTAACTTTTGGATCTGGAACTCCGCCTTCTTCACTCCTATCCTCTACCTCAAAAACATTCTAAAAACTCCATTGTAAATCTGAGATACACTAGTTAGTAGTCAGATGTGATATAATTAGTTGTAATCTGGTGAGAGAACAACTAATAACAAAAGATTAAATTGAACGTAGGTCGGAGATTACGTCAAACACTATAAAAATTCTTGTGTTTCCTTTTACTTTTTTGCCTTTTCTTTTATTTTGATAGAACTAGTGCTTTCATTTGATTTTCTAAGTGTTGATCCATTTTATAGGTAAACAATATCGCAACTATATTATTCCATAATAGTACACATCATAGCGACTGGTAAAATTAGATCAAATGGTTCGTGTGGTGGAGCTGAAATGGTTCAAGATAAAAGTGGGCTTTTGATTATCTATGTGCGCATGCATACTCCAAAATAAATGTCCTTTTCAAAACATTCATAGATAAAATTCTTTCGAAGTATTTTTCATAGCAAATATCCTTACTATATATAAAAATCAAAAGCTTGCTTTTTTTATAATCACAACTCATACTAATTTTTCTAATATTCATTTGAAATTATATACATCACTATCGATAAAACATCCAAATAAATGACTCATAACATCAATAATTTGCCTATCACATCCAAATAAAATTTATTTTAACATATCACGATCACATGCAAGTATTCACATCATACGTGTGAATATTATTTTATATTTGCTTTCAAAAATAAATAACTTTTACTTAATGATCGACCCATTCGATCAACCAACGACTCTCACATCACGTGTGAGTCGAAAACAAATGGATAAACATCCTAAGTCTCACTCCTCTAAGGCAAAATATGTATCTATCCATGTCTTATTCTAACACAAGCTCTCATATGTACGTATATTTTGTCAATGATATTTCTTTTGTTAAAATACAGTGTAGTAATGATATAAAAATATACACTTGCTCTACTGGACGACAGTAGAGATCCCTGAACTCTTTACAGTGCTTTCTAATGTAACTTTCAAGCTTTGGGACGTCTTCCCTTCTAATATATCCCAAAGATCACCTCCTTTTGAATATTTTATATCATTGTTCTGGTTATTTTTTCATCTCCTTCACAATTTTTCCACCGCTTTTACCACAAGTTTGTTTCAAAAACTCGTAGGCATCTGCATCATCTGTATTTGACGAAATGGCTTCATTTTTACATTTCTCCAGACTCTGAACTCCATTGCCGTTTATTTCATTCTACTCACTGGATAAATTTATGCTTTCAATACCACACTTTTCTTTAACATCTTGCCTAAAGTGTTTTTTCTTCAATTGATTTATTCTGCATAACTATTTTTCAGATGTTTTCAACTCTGCAGTGTGGATCAAGGTGTTCATTTGTGAATGTAACCATAGCTAAGTATATAAAACGAAAAAGACAACTGGTTTTCATCAGTTCAGAAAAGTGTGCATTCAAACAATCAATTTGTAACAACAAAAAAAGGCCAAAATCCTAGAGCTAAGAGCACTCCAGAATCCAGATTCGATGTTTGGCCTACTACCATTTTCAACATCTCTGCACTAAGTTTGACAGCTCCATTGATATGAGGTATGAATCTTTACACAACACACTAGTTCAGGACAAAATTCATGAATCCTAAATTCTCTTGAATTCAACCAAATTCGATTTTGAAGTTTGAACTTTTTAAATTCAACTTGAATTTCGAACTACAAAATTTGCTAGTTGTTTGGTGAAATTGTTGATTGGTATTGCTAAATTGTTTAATTATTGTAAATGTTTGAAATGTTGATTTTCACTGGATTGTTACCAGTTGCCTGAGATTGCTAAATTTCAAATCACACTATCCAAGTTTCGAAGTTGTAATCTCTTACACCAAAGTCGGAGTGTCTAACCATTGAGACAATTTTGCTATGAGTTCATTTACCATAAAGCTTGGTTTTACCGAGAAGTTATTTTATAGTTCATTTACCAAAAAATTCCCCCAAAACCTGTATAAAGTTATTTTTACTATGAGCCCATTGCAGTTAGATTTGAATCATAAAAAGAAATAGAAAAAAGAAAAAACTAAACTGGAATGAGCCCATTGCAGTTTTTCAATGAAGGCAAGAAATGAAATTTAGGACTTCTTCTCTACTATTTTTAGGGAGAACGAGGTTATATATAGTTTAAAGTTTGAGGAAACTGCATTTAAATTTGTGTCATATAAGGTTTTGTTCTACATTGCTTACAATCCCCTTTTCATTAATATGGATATAATATTCTAGGAAAAGTTTGGTTTCTCATTATTGTAAAACAATATTCTGCTACTTAAATTAGGTGATTTAAACTGAACTATCGACCAAATGCTTTAAGCCTGGAATTTTTTTATAAGAATTCACATTGTTGAAAAAAAAATGATAACTAGGTCTTGCAACTTTGTGGTCTTGACTTGTTTTCTCCCTATAGCGTAGACTCTATTCTTTCCCTTTTTTTAATTCAAAATATGGAATTAAAACCAACAAAATAATAATTATATATTTGAATAGTTGGATGAAAGAAGAATCGGGTCCTACCGCACTCAAATCTTCAGTTTTTTTTTCAAGTCGTGATCCCCCCAACCAAAATTTTTGGCTACGCCACTGCAGGTGGTAATAGGACTTGAAGCTGACAACAAGTAGTGTTAGAAGTCATTATACTGCCTTGTTTTCGGTTCAACTTTTCATTGCAGGGTTATGCAACAAACATGTTAAACCAAAACTTATATCGCCTTCCAAGAAAATGGAATTTACCAACTAGCTAGTTGACAGAGCTTACATACTGCATCAGACATATCAGAGTGAAGTTTAGTGATCGAATCTCCTCGTCCTACTCTTTATGAAATCCATAAGCAATATAACGACTTGGACTTAAGTCAGGCTTCATAACATCATTTGGTAACTTGACTGCTAAATTAAGAATTCCTTATCGAGGGTGTGTATATTCCTTGAAGGGTAAAGCTGAAATAAATTCAGCACCATGCCTAGGCAAACGATCTTCAAAAGAAGTAGCGCGAGGCCAATCATTAAGTTTCAGCATTTATGGCCAGCCATCATTATCAAAACCACCATCCATGTACCGTTTGAACAATCGGTGAATGTTGATTTCAACCTTGCAAAAAATGAATGCTGATTTCGACCTTGCAAAAATCATGGTCGAATGAACAAATTTTATTAGTAGCATAGCAAAAATGTGTGTATTATATGTTTCTTTACGTGAATACTCTCTAAAAAATCGAGATTGTCAACGTGTTGGTGGACTGTTAGGCACAACGTCTTCTGCTGTACAAAATTACTGCAAAGATAAATTATAAGAAGAATGAAGAGGAAGAAGACGAGTGATTTGAAGAAAAATTTCATTCAGCCATACTATTTCATTTGCATATGCCAGTATTTAAAGTAATTCCTACACATCCCTCTCTAACTAACATGACAGCTGTCATATATCTATAGGCTAATAAATTTCAGCCAATCGTTTATAACAAACTAATAATGCATTATGGAATCTGCAGGCTTTAGTGAACTGTCAAGAACGTGCAGAATTAATCCTTATAACGGCTTGGAATTCTTATGCTTCTCTGCGGTTTGGTTGAGGCCATATTGGAGCTGGTTGATGCATGTGCAGCTAGACGTGGAGCAGGGTCAGCATATGTTGTTGTATCAATATCCCCTCCTAGGAGAACGACCTTGTCCTCAAGGTCAGCACGAGCATTGTGAGCAGTAACTTCCAAAGGCAGAGGAGCCTGAGTAGCGAGTTGCGGGATGGGGCAGAACTTGAGCAGTGAAACATGAAAAACTGGGTGTAGACGGGCATCTGGGGGAAGAAGCAATTTGTATGCGACTGGTCCAATACGCTCGATGATTTGAAATGGTCCAAAATACTTTTTAGACAGTTTGTTGTGGCTATGGCGGATCGAGAGCTGACGATACGGTTGAAGCTTGACATAAACCCATGAGCCGACGGAAAACTCTTTGTCAACGCGATGTCGATCTGCTTGAGTCTTCATTCTTGCTTGAGCATGCTGAAGGTTAAGTTTAAGGGTTCGAAGTAGTTCATCCCTTCCCGCAGCCCAATCTTCGACATCAACAGAGAGTGCATTGGAACTAATATAATCAGAGATAGTTGGTGGGGGTCGGCCGTACACAGCCTGAAATGGCGACATGCCCGTCGAAGAGTGGACACATGTGTTATACCAATATTCAGCCCATGGAAGACATCGTGCCCATTTAGAAGGTAAGTCACTGCAAACGGTCCGCAAATACGTCTCCAAGCATCGGTTGACGACCTCCGTTTGGTCGTCGCTTTGAGGGTGATATGTACTACTCATTTTGAGCGATGTGCCATGAAGGCGGAATATCTCCTTCCAAAATTGACTCATGAATATTCGATCCCGATCAGAAACTATTGACTTTGGGAAGCCATGGAGACGGAAATACTCTTGGATAAAATGTGAAGCCAACTGAGTAGCATTAAAGGATGTCGGAAGAGTACAAAAATGAGCATACTTGGAGAGGTGATCAACGATAACCCATATGCAAGTTTTGTCGAACGAAGGGGGAAGATGTGTGATGAAATCCATTGAGATATCATCCCAAATTCGATTCGGTATAGGTAGGGTTTGAAGTAATCCTTTCATCGGTGTATTTTCTGGTTTGGCTTGAAGGCACACATTGCAGTTTTGAACAAACTCCTTGACAGTGCGTGGAAGATTTGGCCAGTAGAAGTTGCTAGAAACTCTTGCGGTGGTAGCTTTAATGCCCGAATGTCCATCGACTTTGGATGAATGGAATGCAGTAATAATGTCATGCTGAAGTGTGGGATCTGGGGGAATGACAAGGCGAGTGCCATGAAACAGAAGACCATCACGAATCTGAAACTGAGATGATGCGGCCTCGGGAGATTGAGCTGCAGCAAATAAGCGTTGCGCTTCAGGGTCATTTCTTAGAGCAGTTCTTATGCGGGAAGTAAAATCCATTGTTGGACAAGACAGAGCATTCATAATTGCTTTCGATGTCCATCTAGATAATCCATCGGCCACACCATTATCCCTACCCGGTTTGAAACGAATCACAAAGTCAAATCCAAGGAGTTTGGACAACCATTTATGTTGGTCCGGTGTCTGAATGGTTTGAGTGAGGAGTTGGCGTAGGCTCTGGTGGTCTGTCGTGATTGTGAATTGGCGACCCAGCAGGTAGTGTCACCATTTTTGAACAGCGGACGTGATAGCAAACATTTCTCGAGCATAAGCCGACCGGTGAGCATGCGAGCATGGAGGCGTTGGCTGTGGAAAGCTATGGGATGGTCGGATTGGGAAAGAACCGCGCCGCAAGCGGTGGCAGATGCGTCTGTGTGGATGTCGAATGGTTTGGTAAAATCAGGAAGAGAAAGTATTGGAGTGGAGGTGACGAGAGCTTTGAGGGAAAGAAATGCAGAATGGGCTTGTGGTGGCCAGTGAAATGCTACAGCCTTTTTTAGTAAATCAGTGATTGGGCTGGCTAGTGAGCATATCCTTTTATAAAGCGGCGATGATAGCCCGTGAGACCGAGAAATCCTCTGACTGTAGTTAGACTTGATGGAATGGGCCAGTGCACTATTGCTTCAATTTTTGAGGGATCGACGCGGACACCATTGTGGGAAATTATGTGACCCAAGTAAAATAATTCTTTGTGTCCGAATACACATTTTGAAGCATTAGCATAGAATTGATGCAATGTCAAGATATCCAAAGTAATTTTGAGATGAGATAGATGCGCTTCCCACGTTTTGCTATAAATGAGAATATCATCGAAGAAAACAAGGATGAATTTTCGAAGGTGGGGTCGGAAGATGGTGTTCATTGTGGCTTGAAAAGTAGATGGCGCATTAGTGAGGCCGAACGGCATTACAAGGAATTCATAATGCCCTTCGTGGGTTCGGAATGCGGTTTTAGGTATGTCGGATGGGTTGACACGGATTTGAAAATAGCCACTACGCAAGTCTAGTTTGGAGAAAAACATCGAACCATGTAATTCATCAAGTAATTCGTCGACGGTTGGTATAGGGAATCGATCCTTGATCGTCATTGCATTTAAAGCCCTATAATCGACGCAAAAGCGCCATGAGCCGTCTTTCTTTTTGACAAGTAGAACGGGAGAGGAGAATGGACTTGTAGATGGTTGTATTATTTTGGAAAAGAGCATGTCACGAATTTGCGATTCAATTTCATTTTTTTGAAAATAGGGGTAACGATATGGTTTAACGTTAACGGGTTGAGAATTTGAGTGGAGGTTGATATGGTGGTTGTGATTGCGATGTGGTGGAAGAGTGGTTGGTTTGAGAAAAAGGTTTGGGTATTGTTGTAATAATGTAGCAATGTCCGGATGTATGGATGACGTGTTGGCAGTAGTGGAGCTGTCTGTAGGTGTGAGTAAATCCAAATGAAAATAGCAGTTTATAGAAGTAGTAGAGTGCAGTCGTTTAAGTTGTTGTACCGTAATCTCTGATGGGCTGCATCCTGAGTCTTGGCCCACTAATAAAATGTGTTAATTCTGGTAAACAAATTCCATTGTCAATTTCTTATGGTCGATAGTAATAGGCCTAAGATTCTGCAACCATTCAATTCCAAAGACAGCATCGGCTCCAGAAATTGGTAGCAAGAGAAAATCGAGGCAGAATTCATAATCATCGATCTGCACTAGAATGTGGCGGCATGCTCCAACGCAACGGAGCTTCTCTCCGTTACCCACCGCTGCCTGAAATGCAGCCGTCTTTTCAATTTTAAGATTCAAAAATCGTGCCACCTTCGGATGTATGTAATTGTGAGAGCTTCCGGAGTCCACCAAAATAGAGATAGGTTTATTGTTGATAAGTGCTTTTAATCGGATGGATCTCGAGTATGAAGATCCGATTAGGGCATGGAAAGAAATGGCGGGTTCGGTAGGTTGGGTTTCGGTTGGCGGTTCGAGGTTGTGGTCAGCTAGGTCGTCGTCTGGAAGGAGTAGCAGAGCTTGTTTCATTGGACATTTATGGCCGGCTGAAAATTTCTCGTCGCAGTAAAAGCAAAGACCTTGTGCCTTACGATTTTGGAGCTCGATTTGGGTTAATCGACGGATTGGATAGTTAGCAGTGGAGTTTTGGGTGGGATTTGGGATTGGTGGAAGGGAAAGGAGAGGTGGTTGAGTACGGTTATTGGTGTTTTTGAAAAACTGTTTAGTATCATTAAGTTTGGATTCGATGAGTTTGGCGAGCGCGATGGCGTTGGTAAGAGTGGTGGGCTGATGGGGCTGACTTCATTTCGGATTTGTGGTCTTAAGCCAGAAAGAAAGCAATGCAGTATGGCATCCGGTGGAAGGGTGTTTATTCGATTTGATAGTGTTTCAAAGGTTGATTGATAGTCTTCAACGGATGTTGTTTGGCGGAGTTTGAAAAGTGAAGCTTGTGGATTAACGAAGGGGGATGGGCCGAAGCGGTTTTCGATGGCTTCAGTAAGAGATGGCCAAGAAGATAATTGGTTGTTGTTATACATCCATTGAAACCAAGTTAAAGCTTGACCCGACATATAAAAACTTGCTAATTCGATTCGATATTCATCGGGGGTAGAATGGTATTTGAAAAATCTTTCGGCTTGGAAGATCCAATCGAATGGATTGGATCCATCGAATTTGGTTAGTTCGCATTTAGGGGAGCGGATATGGATTGGGGTAGGAGGGTGATGTGCGTTAATCGGGATTGTTAGTAATGGAGGAGGAGGAGGTGGTTGTCGGATGTATTGAGGAGGAGGTGGGGGTATTGCTGAAGATGAGATAACTGTTGGAGGAGGTGGTGGTATTGTAGTCGGAGGTGATGAAGTTGGAAAGCTAGAGTCTAGTTTGGAAGATAAATCGGCTATGGTTTGAATAAGTTGTAGGATTGAAAGTTGCTGTGTGGTGAGAGAGTGCTTGATATCGGGTATGTCGACAATGGCAGCTTCTTGCTTTGAGAGGGAAGTTTGTTGGGTTGTGAGGATGGTGTGGATGGAATCGATGGCGGCTTGTTGGTTGTTGAGTTGAGAGGTTAGTTCTTCGAGGCGTGTCATGGTGGTGGGTTGGTAGAGGAGAATGTGAGAGTGAAAGCACCAGATTGTTAGGCACAACGTCTTCTGCTGTACAAAATTACTGCAAAGAAAAATTATAAGAAGAATGAAGAGGAAGAAGACGAGTGATTTGAAGAAAAATTTCATTTAGCCATACAATTTCATTTGCATATGCCAGTATTTAAAGTAATTCCTACACATCCCTCTCTAACTAACATGACAGCTGCCATATATCTATAGGCTAATAAATTTCAGCCAATCGTTTATAACAAACGAATAATGCATTATGGAATCTGCAGGCTTTAGTGAACTGTCAAGAATGTGCAGAATTAATCCTTATAACGGCTTGGAATTCTTATGCTTCTCTACGGTTTGGTTGAGGCCATATTGGAGCTGGTTGATGCATGTGCAGCTAGACGTGGAGCAGGGTCAGCATATGTTGTTGTATCATGGACTTCCATATTAGAGAATGTTACTTCAGAAGAATTGGCTACAAAGTTTTTGATGAGTAGAAGCCGTAGAGTAGAGTTACCAATCTAAGCAATTTATTGCAATAACTTCAAACTTATCTTAGCAGTTTTCTTTGGTTCTTGTACTGCACCGTACATAATCGTTGGTTCCCAATTCAAACTAGAGGTATATTCAAGCACATCACGAATAATGACAGGGATACCCTTGCTCCAGTGCTTGTGAAATTGTTCTAACTGCCTTTCTGCAACTCTAGCATTCGAGTAAAACAAATAATTATCATTAGAACCCTCTTTATTTGTTGCTTTTAGTAACATATTTCTATCACAACAGAAGCTGCTAGATAGGTAAGATATTTCTATATGCTCAAGACTTCCTCGTGCTAAAGCAACTATCTTTTCAAGAAAATTTTGAATCACCGCTTCTTTGAAAAAACATCTCAGCTTCAAAATGGTATTTTCAAAAAACCGGATGGACAACGTCTTAGAAATTGATACCTGAATTCGGGAAGAAGCTATATGAGAACATCGACAAGGAAGGAGGAAGCCCTAACCCTAGAAGCAAGCTCTAAGAAGAATTGCCGAACCACTATTTTGGTTCGCTGGAACTGGAGCGGTGTAGGATGGAGACGGAACGAAATACTTCATTAGGTAGTTGGCTAATGGTTGGAGCGGCAGTGGAAATCTCGTTTGGTTAATTGAAGGTTGCAGTGAAAAATTGATTTGGAGCGGTGATTTGCTGAGGAGTGTTGCTGAACCAAAGTTTTCATTTGATGATTTGGTGATGCCGAACGAAATATCTCGTTCGGTATTTGGGCATAGCGGTCCAAACTGAAGTGGTGATGCCGGTCCAGATTGTATGCACCGAACCAAAAGCATGTCGGTCCAGATTGGGCTTTGTCGAACCAAATGCCAAGTAATGTATGCCGGACCAAACCATGTTTGGTGTTTTCCAAACCAAAACCCTGAGCTGCTATATAGCAGCTTCCCCTCCTCATTTCTCTACTCTATAAATATTAGAGCTCCTGGACAGCAGCAGCAGCTATCCTAGAAAGTTGAAACTCTACAAAATTTTGTCTCTATTGTTAATTCTTTTTATGTATAGCGTCCAACAGTGAATCAATCTTGTAACTCTAATTTTTTAGTGATTAATAAAATCTCCTCTCTCCAAGAGGACGTACACTGCCTCGCGGTAGTGGAACCACTATAAATACTGTTGTTATTTATTTTTCTACATTGCATAGATCTGTAACTGTCTGTTATGGTGTTTATCTCTGTTTGTTTCGTCTCACTACAAAAACTATCCAATTGTTTTCCGCTGCATTGGGTTTTTATTCCCTTTGATCGATCATCTAAAGAGATTTTCCCTAATAGTCTGGTATCAGAGCTGCAAGGTTGATTGAGGAGTGTTAGATGCCATGGCAGGAGATGAAGCGACTCCATTTGTTACAAGACCCTATACTAGAGGGATGTACATCACGTAATGATCGCAGTTGGAAATTGAGAAATGGAATAGGGATAAAGACTTCGAGAAGTGGCAATGGAGGATGAAAGCTGTTCTAATGAGGAATGAAGTCCATCCAGTAGTGTTTTCCCGTGAGTAGTTGACGGCTGACATCTCAGTTGCGGAAAGAAAGGAGATGGAGAAATGAGCTTTTAACAGTTTACAACTAGCTATAGGAGAGAATGTTATCTCAAAGATTAGAAGTGAGACCACTGCTAGAGGCATTTGGACCAAGATAGAAAATCTCTACTTGAAGAAATCCCTGACTAACTGTTTGATATTGCTGAAGATATTTTTCACCATGTGGATGAGAGAGGGTACTTCAGTGAAGGAACATCTTAATTTCTTTGATGATTTCGTGATGAAGATGAAGACTGTTGACTTGACATTGGATGATGAGCAAATGGCAATGATTCTTTTGTGTTCTCTTTCGGAGCGATACACAGGTTTCGCTAACAGCCTTATCTTCGGTAGAGACATGTTGAATGTGGAAGATGCGAGGTCAGGCCTTCTATCTGAGGTCTTGAGAGATCAGATGAAGAAGATGAGTGAAGGAAGTAGCAGTCATGGCCTGTTTTTTGAAAGAGGTAGATAAGATAAAAAGAATTGACACTCTAGAGGGCGTTCCAAGTCCAAGAAGCTCAGTAATGACAGAAGAGGAAAGTCTAAGGACAGTAAGTGCTTTATCTGCAAGAAACCTAATCATTGGAAAAATGATTGTCCAGATTTAAAGAAGAAGGAAAAAATGAATCTTTATCATTTGCGGTGAAAAAGTTTGTATCCGACGATGTGTTGTCTCCAGTGGTGTCGGATGTCTCAGACCATTGGGTGCTGGACTCGGGGGCGTCTTTCCATATGACGCCTAATAAGGATTACTTCAGTTTTTTCGTTGGACGAGAGGAAAACTCTATTCTTATGGATAATGATGCTAGTTGTAGAGAAATGGTGAAGTTATAGTGAAGATTAGGATGTTTGACGGAGTGATACACACTTTGAAAGGTGTCCGGCATGTTACAGGTCTTCAAAAGTCCTTAATTTCTTTAGAACAATTGGCACCTTTAGGATGCAAGGTAACTATCGAGAACGATAGTCTGAAGGTTTCGAGAGGTGCACTACTTCTTATAAAAGAAGATGTGTTCCGAAATCCATATTTGCTGAAAGGAACCACAGTTCTTGGAGAGTCGTGCATTGGAGGAGATAGTTTTCATGCATTGGATGCCACAAAGCTTTGACATCTTAGGTTGGGTAACATTTCGGAGAAAGGGCTTACAGTTACTTTGAAGTCAGAAGGTGATCAAAGGAGAAAGCTTCGATAAGATGGTCTTTTGTCAAGAGTGTGTGTTAGGCAAGCAAACTAAAGTATCTTTTGGAGTTGGACTCCATAAATCGAGGCGAGTACTTGAGTACGTACATACAGATGTCTGGGGACTAGTTGCTACTCCTTCTCTTGGAGGAGAAAAGTATTTTATCTATTTCATTGATGACCTCTCTCGAAAAGTATGGGTGTATGTGATAAAGGCCAAATTAGAGAGTTTTGAGAAGTTCAAAGACTGCAAAGCGCTTGTTGAGAACCAATCTAGTTCTAGGTTGAAGGTGCTGAGATCTGATAATGCCAGTGAATTTGTCTCTAGGGAGTTCCTCAATTTCTGCAGAAACATGGTATTTAGAGATATTTTACTGCACTAGGAGATCCGCAATCCAATGGGGTTGTAGAAAGGATGAACATGACTTTACTGAAGTAGGCTCCTTGCTTGAGATTGACGGTGGACTTGTCTAGAGGCTTTTGGGTTAAGGCATTATCAACTGCGGTGCATATCATAAATCGAATTCCATGTTCAGCCATAGATGAGAAGATTTCAGAGGAAAAGTGGATAGGTAAAGCAGTGTATCTTGGTTGCTTTTGAATTTTTGGTTATTTTATGTACGTTCACCATATAGGTGGTGACAAGTTGGAGGCTCGAGCATACAAGGGCATACTAATGGGATACATCGACGGTATCAAAGGGTATCCAATTTGGAACCCTGTTGATCGGAAGATTCTTCATTCCAGACATGTTAATTTTGATGTGTCTGCTATGTTCAATCTGAAGGAGAAGCTACCTACCACATCAGAAGATTCTAATAGGCCTAAGGAGATGGAAGAAGTTCCCATGTTCCCACCAAATAGTAGAGTTGTTGTTGAGGAAAATGCAGTTGATGAAACATCACATGATAGTTCACAGGTACCTTCTAGTAGTGCTGGTGATGTGCATGAATCTAGATGAAGTCCAGTTCAAAGTGGAGCTAAAAGGAGTTTAGACGAAGCAGTACCTACCCGGGTCACTCGTAGGTCTATTAGGCCGCATGAAAGGTATGGTGATTGAAAATTTGCGAACCTTAGCCTTGGTGATCAGTTTGACTATAACCTACATGTGGTTCATGAGGAGCCACTTGCCTTGATGAAGCTTTGAAGTCATGTGATAGTTCGAAGTGGATGTGTGCTATGGAAGATGAGTTAGAGTCATTGAAAAAGAACATGACTTGGGATTAGGTACTGCCTCCTTAAGGAAGCCGAACCATGTTGTAACAACCATGTTTATTAATTACCTAATTAATTATGATTTATTTTGGTTGATTAATATCTATTGGGATTTTGTAATATAAATTGTGAAATTAATTTTTTTTTTGAATAATTGATATGATTATCAAATTTTTAGCATTTGATAATTGAAATAAATTATTAGTACGAAAATAAAGTTTGAATTGGTCAAAATTGATTTATTTTGATTATAAAATATAATAGAACAATATTAATAACTTATTAATTTGTAAAAATGAAGGTTTACAATTGTATTCTTGTTTCATATTTTATTTTTTAAGTATCAATAGAGTGTTTAATAAGAGCTAAATAGATAAACAGCTTAGCTTTGATTAGTTGAATTCAATTAATTAGTGTAGGAGATAAATAAAAGACAAATATTTGAATTTTATTTGTATTGCTGGGCCTTAAGGAATTACATGCCCATAGCCCTAACTAAAGCCAACATAAAAGCTGCTTATGTAACTTTCTCACTCAAAAAAAAATAAAAATAAATGTTTCATGTACATTGCACAACTCAAAAAAGGAAAAAAAAAGAGAGCTAGGGCTCCTTTTTCCTTTCAAGCAAAAATCAAAATCCTTCAAAGCAGGTGTTATACAAAGCTGATAAACTAGGGAATGTTAGAAGTTGCTGGAAATCAAACTCAAGGCTGAATCAAAATATTTAACGAGAAATTGGATTTGAGGTGAGTAAATCACTCACGAAACCTATCTCGAAATTTTAAATGTCGACTGAATTTAGTGATGGGTGATTATTGATGATCGATTGTTTTGTCTGTTCATATACACTCAGTTGTTCCCTATAATTTTACACGGCCATGAAAATTGGTCCCGCATGCCTTGTGCTTTGAAAATCTATGCATGAAATGGCCCTGCAACTGTAATTAGTTCGTCCTTCTCTATTGCTTGAAATATGGTCATGCGATTAATTTCATGCGTCCTTCTTTTTGAAATTTATTTCATGCGTCTTTCATCTCCTATCTCTGTTTGCTTGGTTATATGTATATGCATCAGGATGTACATCCTTTATTGGTTTTGTGGATTGAAAATTTGTCACCTAACTTGTTTCACTACAAAAGACGTACTGTTTAGCGACGGCAAAAAGTCGTTGGCGGCCGTCGCTGAAAGCCGTTGCAAAATACCTCGTTGCAACTAAAGAAAGCGACGGCCTTAGCGACGGCTCCGTTGTTCTTTTTGCAACGGCTTGTAACGGCTAAGTGTCCACGTGGAAGCAACTATTGGGGTTGTTGGTTAGTTGTTGATGCAAACCGTTGCAAATCATTGCAAAATGGTAGTCGCTAGCCGTCGCTTAATTGACCAAATGGTAGTCGCTAACCGTCGCTAGTCGTTACAAACCTGGAATATTTTTTTCAGCCAATTTGCAGCACCTTCAACCCTCAATCTCAATCAATCCGAATAATATAATTCCATCGTTCCACACATATAATATCATTCCATTATACCATATAATCAATATCAACACAACCAAATCATCAAATATTGCATATTCTTCATTATATTTACAAAATCATATAAGAAATTCAACATAACCAAATATAAAAATGCACCAAACCAAACCACATAACTAAATTAAACGACAGTACATATCAAGTGCCCAAGTATCAATCACAACAACCAAAATACCAAACCCACCAAAAAACTAAGTATCAACCACAACATCCAAAGTACCAAATGTCAAACCCATCATAATATGTACACACATATATTTAAAGCGTATCTATCAAAACAAACCAGCTAAGCATCATCATCATCTGCACCTCCTTCCTCGGGCATTGACCCATGCTCCTGATAGAACGTAGCAATACGCTTATCTATCTGCGTCGCCAACTGACTCTTCCGCCAATCATTTAGCTCATCCAATTGTGTTTGCATCCGAGCAATCTCTTCCTCATCTATGGATCTCCTATATGCCATTTGGAAATTAAGATCCTGTGAAATAATTCAAGTGAATAAGAAGTACATGGCATATAATAACAATAAGAAAACTCAAGTTATTGGTAATAAACTCAAGTGAATAAGAAGTTCATGGCATACAGGTTTCTACCGTGTAAACGTTGAGTACATACCATATTTCCGAAACTGTAACGCCTGTTTCGACTTGCTGGTTCAATGATTGAATCTCATACCCGATTAGACTCATCAACCGTAAGCGACTCCCGTCCACTCGCTTGCATCGCTCGTGCATACTCTGCGTTATATCTCTCCTACAATTACAAACATATATTTGACATAATTGCTATACAATTTACTTATTTACTGCGAAATAAATGAATATGAAATATTTTCATTACAGAAGTAAACATATTTACCATTATAGAAGCAGCCTTGTCATCCGACCAATCATATGAAACATTCCCATCCTCATCTGTATGCTCCACTGCATGTGTGACTATGAAATCCTCAGCCGCTGTGGGCTCCCTATCATACTTTGCCCACTGAATATATACAAGAATAGATTATATTGATAATTTGCATGAGTATATACAAGAATCGATTATATACAAGTATATAATATATGTTAAAGACACACTAGTAAATATATACATGCATAACATAAATATTGGTTAATTTATTTACCAATTCCCTCCTATGTTGTTGGAAGGATTTCGAGCCACCACGATGTAAAGCGGGAATTTTGTTCCTATTAGTCTTGTTTCTTGCCGACAATTCCTATTAATTTATACGCACTATTAAGTAAAATAATTCAACACATTTAAATGTAAAAATATAGTGATAATATAACTTACTTTGAATGCTTCAGATTCCCAATATTGTTGGAATCTAGCCCAAATATCATCCCCCATCCCATTTGGCTTTTTCCCTGAACTCTTAGCCCTTGACAGAGTCTCTTTGTAATTTTTCCGCATCTTTTTATTCCAATGATTTACAAAAACATCCATATCCAGTGGATCCACACGTACATCTGCCTGCATATTGAATTATCATATGTGTTATGTAAAAGAGATTGTATAATTAAAAAACAATCAGCAGAACAGAATACGTAAAACTGATATCATAAGGCATGATGGCATATTGTTTTTGGTTTCATATAATGCATAATTATATATTACAAAATTGTATTTGCCATAAGATCAACCCATATTGCATTTTTTATATGTGTTGGGATGTTATCCCACTGAGGCCAACACCCGGACATCCTACTCTTGTATGCCTCCTTCGATACTTGTAAAATGAAATCGAACTGCTCCACCTCGAACCCTCTGTAGAAATGTTGATGTATATATTCAATATATTTCATATAATATAGGTAAAATAAGTTTGATACATACCCAGCACTTTTAGGAACTATCTCCACAACTCGACGGAGATCTGGCTCAGAGGTACTCGGACCTGCTCCAAGTGAAGGTGACTGAGATGTACTACGTCGATCACGTCGTCTATCAGACATAACTGACAAATACATATATAATATCATACACTGGTTAGAAAAGAGTACTGATAACATAAGCATCACATAATCATCAATCAATATCACATAATCATTAATCATCGCATAATCATCACATAACTATTAATCAAGTAATAATCATCACATAAGCATACTCTGCACATAATCATCGAAAAAAGCGTACATGAGAAGAATAATGCATAACTCAGAATGATACAGATCATATATAGTCATCATTATTATTACATAGCTCAGAATATTACAGAACATAGTCATTATTGTTAATACATAGCTCACACTTATACAACAAGTGATGCCATCTATGATCAGTCTTCGTCATATTCTGATTCAAACTCGGTCTCGTACTCTATATCGTTTTCTTCGATACTTACAAATGCATCTATTAAAACATTCGATTCATCAGTCAACGACCCTACGTCAATGTCATCGGTTATCACTATTTCAGTATTTGGCTCGATATCCGTTTGATACGCTGCTTCATCTGGAATATTATTTCCATCAAATGTATATCTTGCCTTCGTTTTAAAAATAGCCCACCAGTCTGCTTTATCTTTTTTAAGGACGGATGTGGAGCAAAATAAACTTGTAAAGCTTGCTTAGCTAATACAAAAGGATAATGCTTATAGTAATGCGACGTATGCCTTATTTCAATTAGCTTATAATCTTTGTGCGCGTTAATTCCAGAGCCAGGAACATTGCTAAACTAGTTGCATTTGAATAAAAATCTTTCTCTGCAGGTTGTATATAATATGTCAACTCTAAAACTTGTATTAAGACGCCGTAAAAATCTTTTATATGCTCCTCTGGATCATCACTTCCTTTGACAAATACACCATTGTTATATGTTAATTTTTCAGCACCGTAATCTTTGGTGTTGAATTTAAATCCATTGACGAAGAATATTGGATAAGTCTTGACATTTCATTTTGGTCCGATAGCAAGATATCGTAATCCTTCGTCAACACACAGTTTTCTGTATCATGAACGTAGTTTGAAAACCATCCAGCAAATTGTTTATTGAGATCGCCAAATGGATGTTGTGATTCGTATATGCTGCAAATACGTATTATATTCCTTTATAATTAATATATACATGTATAATTGAATTATATATGAATTCATAATTACTCGACAAATGGTGCAACTTCAGCACAATTTAGAAGAACATATGTGTGTGCCACATGGTAATCTCTATCATCTAACTTTATTTCCACACATTTTCCAACAGGTCTTCCATGTTGTCTAAAAATAGATAACATTGTTTGAGAAGAATCCTGCTCAATAGTTTCTTCATTACAGGGAACACTTACGAACGATAAGTTCACATCGTTACTAACGTAATGTGAGAAAAAAAATGAAGCTTCTTCTTCAAGGTACGATTTGCAAATCGAACCTTTTACTCGTGCTTTTTGTTTAATTTTTTCTCAAATGATTCAGGTACCTAAAACAAAATTAAATAAATTTATATGGTGGTATAAAAACCGAAATTAATTAAATTGCCTCTCAAATGGATACCTTCATCCATATTGCACAGGACCATGAAGGAGTGCTTCAGATGGAAGATGAACAGGTAAATGCTCCATTACATTAAAAAAACCAGGCGGAAATATTTCCTCCAGTTTGCATAGAAGTACAAGTATTTCTGCTTCAAGTTTACGTATACGATCTACCTTTAACGTCGTAAAACAAAGCTATTTATAAAACATACTTAATTCTGTTATAGCACTCCATATTTTTGCAGGCAGCAGTTCTCTGAAAATCACGGGAAAAAATACTCCATCATAATGTGGCAATTGTGACTTTTCATCCCACTCAATTTCCTGTTTTTTAAAGTCAACACATCTATGGAGGTTAGAAGAAATCCCATCAGGACATCTAAGTCCTTCCATCCACTTTAGAACGAGTTTTACTTGCTTATTGTCTAGCTCATAGCATGCTTTGGGTTTCTTATAATCGTCGTATAATTGAAGTTCGGGCCGCTTGTAAAAGTGTAATATATCACGTCTTGAATTCGCATCGTCCTTGGTTTTCCCTTTCATTCAAAATTGCATTAAACACGATGTCAAACACGTTTTTCATTGTGCATGACGTCAATGTTATGTCGGAGTAGGAGAGTTTTCCAGTACGGTAACTTCCAGAATATACTTTGCTTGCACGAGTTATGAATGTCCGATTTACCTGGAATTTCAACCTGTACCCCAGTTTTATGTATCTTTGGGTAGTCTTTTACAATTTCATATACCTCTTCACTTGTCCAAACCTTAGGTGGTAGCATACTCTCTACTTTGTTAGCTTTAAAGTTTTTTTATCCGTTCTAAATTAATGATTGATATGTAGAAAACACCGATGACGGTCAAACCAAGAAATTTTCTTTCCATACTTTGATGAAAATGCTCGCGTTTCATCCATACAATAAGGACAAGCTAGACGTTCGGATGTGCTCCAACCTGAAAGCATGCCATACGCGGAAAAATCACTTATAGTCCATAATAAAGAAGCAAACATACGAAAATTCCTTTTTCTCGAAATGTCGTACGTTTCAACTCCTTCATGCCATAGTGTTTTCAACTCATCGATTAGTGTTTGTAGATAAGCATCAATTCCTTGTGTCGGATCATCGGGACCGGGGACGACAATCGTTAGAAACATATATGGAGTATTCATACACATCAATGGAGGTAAATTATAAGGAGTAATAATAATAGGCCATGATGAATATTTACTACCAAACTGAGAAAATGACGAAAATCTATCCGTACATAAGCCAAGCCTAACATTACGGCTCTCTGCCGCAAATTCAGGATAAGTCTTATCGAAATGTTTTCTTGCTTCTCCATCAGATGGATGTATCAAAGTTCTTTCTTCTGGTGTTGTCACACTGTGCCATCGCATATGACATGCTGTAGCAGAAGATGCATATAACCGTTGAAGTCTCGGAGTGATGGGTAAATAATGCATCCTCTTATATGGAACTTATTTTCCTTTCTTTTTTCTTGGTTTGTATCTTTCCTCGTTACAAATTCTGCATTTAGTAAGATGAGTGTCTTCTTTCGAATACAGCATGCAACCTTTTACACATGTATCTATCTTCTGGTACGGCAATCCAAAAGCAAACATAAGTTTTTTTACTTTATAATGATTATCACACATCAAATTATTATGTGGCATGTGTCGTTTTGCAGTTTGTACAACTACTGTAAATGCAACTTCTGTAAGATTAAATTTCGATTTCAAGTAATCTGTGTAGTTAATGCCCCGCTATTACCCTGCTATAACCCCGCTATATCTCATAGCGGATTTCTACTGCTACGATTTTTCTATGTAGCCCCAAAATATAGCCTTTCCGCTTTAAGCCCCGCTATTTCCGCTATATCCCGCTATTTCCGCTATATTCCGTTATTTCCGCTATATCTTCTTTAATAAAATGAATTGAAAAATTGTATTTATACATTATAAAAATTATGAAACTAACTTATTTGATTTAATTTTTAGTATATTTTCAGAAATGAAAATACTCTAATATTCTACCAAATTCAATTATGTTAGATATAATAGTTTTACGTTTATTTAAAATATATTCGCACATGTTTTTATTTAAAACTATTTATGTATTAATTATAATTCAATTGAATGATAATTTTTCATTTAATTACCATTTATAAATTTGTAAAAACATTAAGTACGGGTTTTACATGATATTTTAGAGCCATCCGCTATATCCTCGCTGTATCCCCGCTTTGACATTTTGCACCTCACCACTTTGAATCTGCCTAGCGCATTAACTGCACAGCAAGTGATGTATTCGGCGGTTACAGATAATTCGGTTCCGCTTGTACATCCATCCCACAATGGCCTCTTAGCTGAATCCAATAAATCGTGAATTTTTTAAGCTTCCGCGGTCGGCTCTTCGTCAACATTTTCGTTCCCATCATCACCTTTGTCAAAGGTAGGAAACATTGATCGTGCAGCATCTTGCACTATGCCTTCTATAGGATTGGTCATAGTATTATCGTCCTCTAACACTACAGGATTATGTGTGGGCTGAACAATTTCTCCATGACGATCCCATAAGTAATAATTCGGCACAAAACCAAATATGTACAAATGTACTTCTACTACATCTGGTTTTCTATGCTTCAGATGTTTGCACTTACTACACGGACAACGAATGTCTACGTTATTTCGATTATTAGATTGAGCAAATCTAATAAATACGTGTACACCGTTACAGAAACGTTCTTTTATTAATCATTTCATACCTTTTCGAGGTTCATACATCCAACTACGATCGAGAAAATAATCGAACATATTTCTTGATTTGTAAAATGTAGGTTAGAAGATTGAATAACACACTTCATATTAAAGTCTTGTAAAAATTCATATATAACCCTTTACTATTTTAACAAATTCAATAAATACTGCATTCAAATTTTCAGTTCTTAAGTTTACTGTTTTTTTACTTTGACGGCCGGTTATCCTACTTTCCATTACAAACACAATAACGTAATCATATTTTATAAATCATTTCAGGTTAAACGATTCTAAAAAATTTCGTCAGCACTTCCCTTTATTTCCTGTATCGTACACAAACGCGTGTACACAGGGAAAAAAGGAAGCGCCATCGAAATTTTCTGAACCGTTTAAACTGAAATGATTTATAAAATATGATTACTTTATTGTATTTGTAACTTGTCCAAATACTAGGACAAATCCAACAAATGTTGTATTGGATGAATATAGATATCCGTTTTGTGGAAAAACGAATATCCATATAACGATCATATGCAACACTTGTCAGACGAGGCCAAAAATTCTCTAAGGGGTTCACATAAATAAAGCACAAATTAAAATATATTAATATTAAAGTGTTAGTGGTCTGTAGTGAAATAATGATCTTAATTTTTTTTTAGTAATGTAGCCAAATAGAATTCGTTTAATTATTAATCAAAATCCATGGGAACTATAAGTAACTCGGAAAATATTGTTTATCTCACAAATGGGAACTATGAGTTACCATTTTAACAACTACAGAAACTATTTTATATTTCATTTAACTATTTAAATATTTATTAATTAAATCTAAAATTTTAAAACATATTTTAACTTTTGTTTAACTACATAAATTTTAATTAACGATTTTGTGAACTAAATAAGTAGTTAGCACTTACAACAGTATAACAAACATTCTCGTAAAATTATCAATAAACATATTATTCAATAATCATGGACTATTTTTTGGATTTTAAATTAGCCATAATTTTTAACAACATAGTGAACAATAAATTCACTAATTAATACCACCAAATCAACACTAATTATCATCACCTAATACGCAATAATCACTATTTTCAAACACATAATCAACTAATTTTCTAAATTAGGTTTACCATTATATACCCAATTCAAATAATAAACTATATATCATAAACTAATAACATATATTCATCAATTCCAAACCCCTAAATCATCCAATTCCAAACCCCTAAATCATCAACTAATTTAATTTAAACCTAAACCAAACAAAGATAAGGGAAAATAGAAGATACCGGTAAAATTGGAGAGATTCAAATTAGTGACGGAAGGTTGCGACGACTTCTGGTAGCGGATGACGGCGGCTGGTTGCGAGAGGGAGGAGAAGGAGCTGAGAAAATTTGGGGCTGGAAATGAAATGTTTCTCTCGACTGCAGATCTGCATATTCGCGACAAGCGACGGCTAGCAACAGCCGTTTTTTTAACCATCGCTATGCTCTGTCGCTTTACGAACCGTTTCTAGTAGTGTTTGTTGCCTTGACTTGGTATATTTTCTAATGCCATGACCTTGCCAACCCGTGCCTTGTCCTTTTGCCTATAGCCTTGCTTTGTGCGTCCTTACTTGCTCAAACTACATGGCTGTTCTTTTAACAACTTTTGTGATTTATTATTTTATGTGTGCAACCTTTTGAAATATGTTTCATTGTCTTAGCTTGTTGCCTTGTTATGTTTCTTTGTTTAGATTTGAAGTCCGACTAGTTTGATAGCTAATATACCCACATTTTTTTAAAGATAGATTTTTGTAATATACACATATACATATATATACATATATATACATACACACATATATACATATACATATACATATACATATATGTATATGTGTATATATATGTATATATGTATATGTGTGTGTATATATATATATAGTTTAGAAATTTTACATGCTCTAGTTTATCCAACAGGTTTCGAAATTTATACGCATTGCTCAATATACATGTGTGCATGCATATATATATATATTGCTTACAAGTTTTATGTAACTGCCTACATTTCTCAGTGGAATATGGACGTGCTGACGATGTTTTTGATAATATAGTAGTCTTACTACTTCAAATCTATGATTTTGTAAATAATAATATAAAATATTGACAGTTTTCTTACATATACATATTCAAACTCTAGGCCAAGGCATTAAATGATTTCATCCCATGTGGTTTTGGTAGCTTTGAAAAGAGTGAACACCTATTTATATAGTTTATTATTTTAAGTTGCAAAGCTCTGTAGCTTTGTTTCTTTGCTTTTTCCTCATGACTATTTCACCTTATAGTTTATTATTTACTCAAACAACGTTTTGTTTTCTTATAAAGATAAGTGTCAGATAAGGAGGCTGCATTTGTACTAAGCTAGACTATGAAATAAAAAGTTAGTGATAGGCTTGTATGTAAATAGTAATAACCTGACATGCTTTTGAATATAATGTCCATGCATTCTATTATGCTTGCTGTCTAGTTTGTAGCAAAGTTTAAGCACATTATGGAAATTATTTTATTTATTTCACATCTCCTTGCCATATAGTTGCATGCATTTTTTTTTAATCTTTTGACCTGATGCCTTTTTGTTTTGGAAAGAGTAGCCAAGTATTAAATGTAAGTGACAGGCTATGTATAGGAGCATGAAAATTCGAAATCTATGTGTACTATTTTATAGAGTTAGTCTATATATAACAGAGAATGAATTGCCACTAAGTTTTAACTAGTTATTCATATACTTCTACCTGTCTTGTTGTACTTGGATTTCCAACTAAATTGTTAGTAGCTAAGATTCAATATATTTGAAGCTTGGACTGGAAGGATTTTCGGTTGTCCTTGATAAGTTACTATCATGCTTGTCTACTTTTTTTTCATGCGTTTGCTATATGTTGTGTTGGCATTTTTTAATAGCTAACTTAATAATATAAACATTTATATAAACACTAAATTTCCAAGGTGGTTGTAAAAAGATCCTTATCTAAATGTAGTTCAGGTGTTCCAGTGATATTCGTAATAAGTGATATTTACTAGCTTTTAGTAAATACTAGGATTTCACCGTACGGTATGGGACGTATTGGTTAAGCTCTAGTGATTACTGAAGGTGATAGTATTTAGCACTTCAGAGTTTACTCTCTTTTGGTATGCATCAAGTGATTGCTAGATCCTTAATAAGTTACTCCTGGATTTCTTTTCAAGTGTAATAATCTAAAATAAACATGAGGGATTCAGTCATGGCTGCCATTCTTGAGATCGTCTTGTGATCCTATGATTTCCGTCCAGTGTACGATCTCCAGTATCGGATCGGTTCGTGTGATGCTAAATTGTTTGTTCGTTACGGTTCCGTGCACGATCATTATGATCATTTTGAATAAGATCTCTTAATTCTGGATATTTGGATTTTGTAACTATTTTGTGTTCGTGAAATAAATATATGTTCTTGTGTCTTGTATTCACGAAATAAATAAATATTCTTGTGTTTCGTGAAATATTCTTGTGTTTGTGGTAGATGCAGAATTAAGTTAATTCTATTATTCTGTGTTTAGTGACTAGTTTGTGTATGTGACTTAAACTTATTATCATGTTCTTGGTTAAATTAATTTCCCAACCCATTATATCCTGGACATCTATATTTACTTATATGTTGTTTATTCTTGTGTTATATTCTGTTCTTACCCTATTGGATATTTAGAGATAGTCTGACAAGGGTGTTATTTTGCTTAGGTCAGACCGAGACTTTTCAGGTTTTGGGACAGGTGAATCTTGGATGGTTGGGCTAGCAAGGAGATAAAAAATTGGACTTTATATGTATTAAATGTATAACTAAGATTAGAGAATTGTAAATTTGTATATTATCGAGTCTAGGATTTCATTTGTAGACTCACAGTTAGTACAAGTATAAATATTTATTATTCCGTTGTGATCTGTGACTGATGTTTATATGATATATTGTTCCTATTTTGAGAAATCGATGTGTCTATTATTTTGTATTGATATTGCACACTTCAAATTTCAGTTTGATATTAACTAAAGGTATAAATGACGTGTCAGTATTAGTATAAAAATATATTCACATTCGGTTGTCCTTACCAAGCCCTATTCTTTGGACTAGCGGACGATATAACTTGTAATGTTCTTCGCTAAACCGGGCATCGCGGTAGGGTCGTTACACATATGTTGCAAGTGGGTGTTCAAGGCGAAGGATGATGGAAGGTACAAGGCTAGATTAATTGTTAAAGGGTTTTCGCAAAGAAGGATTGGAGTATGATGATATATTCTCTCCAGTAATGAGGCATACGTCCATCCGTATTTTGCTCGCTATCATCGTAGCTCATGACTTTGAGTTGAAGCAACTGAACGTGAAAACCGCTTTCTTGCATGGAGACTTGGATGAGACCATCTACATGAAGCTGCCAGAAGGATTTGTTGTAGATGAGAAAGAAAATTGGGTTTGCAAATTGAAGAATTCATTGTATGGATTTAAGCAGTCGCCTAGACAATGGTCCTATAGGTTTGACTCTTTCATGCTTTCACTTGATTTTGATCGTAGCATCAAAGACGCTTGTGTGTACTTCAAGCATTTAAAGAATGGTAGATGGGTGTATCTACTCTTGTACGTGGATGATATGCTGATTGCTTCCAAGGATAAAGCTGAAGTCGATAGTTTGAAGCTAAAGCTAAAAGCGGAATTCAAAATGAAAGACCTTGAAGAAACAACGAAAATTTTGGGTATGGAAATCCAAAGGGATAGAAAGTTAGGACTTTTAAGCCTCACCCAAAAGGAGTACATTCAAAAGGTGCCTGCTTGGTTTAGCATGGAAGGGCCAAAGACAATCAGCACAGCCATACCTTTGCACATACAGCTTTCTAGTAAAGGCTCTCCGATCTTAGAAATGGACAAGTCTTATATGATGAAGGTCCCATATGCAAGTGCAATTGGCAGCTAATTGATGTATGCCATGGTATGCAATATGCCTGACATTGCATAGACGATTGGATTGGTGAGTAGGTTCATGGAAAATCCAAGAAAGGCGCATGGGAAAATAGTGAAGTGTATCTTCAAATACCTTAGAGGAACTTCAAACCATGTACTTGTCTTTAGCGGCAGAGGAAGAGATTTCAGTTTGGTTAGATTTTGTGATTCCGACTATGCCAGTGATAGAGATCGAAGAAAGTCAAACTTCGGATATGTTTTCACCATTGGTGGGACAACGATCAGTTGGAGAGCGAGTGTAATGAAACGGGTTTTGCCCGCTCGAAAATCGACATCCATACTTCAAATCGTATTCGAATGCCGTAGATTCGACCGTTCAAATCCGATTCGCCGGAGCTTATAACACAATTAAGTAAACATCACAGCGGAATAAAAGAATAATACATTGATATACAATATCTGATACAACAGAATGTTACAATGAATATCAATATACATCAGAGTAATGATACAATAGAATAGTAGTGGAAAGCAAAATAGATAACAACAGCAGCGGATAATCTCTATCTCCAAAGCTCCAATCCAGCAATAGCTCGAACTCCCATAGATAAGCAAGTGCAGTCCATATCCAAAGACTGAACTAGCTCCAGATAAAATCTACTGAACCTAAGTATCTGAAAAACCCAACACTAGACTGCTCGTGTAGAAAATAATGAGCATCCAAAGTTTAGGAAAGGAACAATAAACTCCGGATCAGTCATGGGACTGGTGTGAGCAACAAAAATAGTTTATCTTTTAATTCAATCAATAAAAGAATTTTAAAGTAAATTCGCAATGCTTTTTGAAAATGAAACTACCATAAGACCTCCCGCCACACACACAATGCAAACGCAGACTTGGAGGAGATTTCTTCTTATGATAGTCAAACATGCTTAATACGCAGAAAATTTCTTTGATATTATTATTATAAGTGCACGGTGCAGAAAACATTTCGAAAGTAGAATATAAATCTTAGCCAGCATAGACATGTCGAACTATGCCTACTATAGCTACCATCCAAACAGTGGGGCGCCACCATAAGTGAATGGCAGGTTCTATAACTAAAACCGTACAAGGCTCGTATTGTTTCTTTGGATTTCCAACAAATGGTCAGGCCAAGGAACTTCCCATTGCCACATGAGAACGCCTCTGGAAGGACGTCCCCGAGAACCTAACCGGATCTCTGCCAACACAAGGCCGGGTTACCCCTAACTGGGTAACTACTGACACGAGTATGCCATCCCCCGGTCCTTTAGGACCTTTATCCGAGCGCTCGATAACCAACATCACACTATAGTAAATAGAGTGTTTTCCACATGAGTAAGTATCTGGGCTCCATACCATGATACCACCCTTTTCCAGAAGGAAATGAACATACCCTAAAGGGGCGCTACCCCCTAATAACCTTGCCGCATCTTTCCTGTTTTGACCATTCCGGGGTGTGAGGTTCGACGAAGTCACGTCCACAAAGCCACACTTTGGTACAAAGCCATGCTTTGGGTCAACAAATGATCAAAGTAATGATCACAAAGATAAATGATCAAACAAATGATCCTATCACAAATGATCAAACAATGATCATTTCACAGCAACACTTAGCATGTCACATTACCAAATTGGGAATATATCGCTGATGACCTTCAACTACATAACCTCTGAGCTCGTATGTCTCAGAGAAGGGTGTTAAGCTAAAAGAATAAATTCTCCGCCACCAATAGAAATGTATTTGAAAGAAATCTGCTTTATATCTCAATATGTAATGTCGGACACACAATCCATACAAGTCTGTTCCGGGTTCGAACAGAACCGAAGGCACTTCCAAAGAAGCCCTTGCAATCCGGATAACCCCTAATCACGTCCGGATTTCCCATCACATATGGAGATCTCTATACCGGGGATCAGCCAGTGCAGAGGCAATCGACAAGAAACCCTTTCGTTTTCGAAAATATCCGGTCTTCATCACCGGTCTTCAATTGCTATCATAACGACGTATCACATATTCGGAATGGGATATATGACACAAAGGTCCTCTCCCGGCTAAACCGAATAGTGAGCGCAATATTTCAAAAACATATGGATATTGGGATTTCAATTTAAGTCACAACTTAATAATTCAAAACTTCCTTTCAAATGGTTAAACAATTTACCATTTCAAATCTTTAGACAAAAAGATTTATTTCACAAAGATCAATTCATAGATTTCCAAAAAAATTTCATTTCTATTGTATTAACTCGTTAAATCTTTAAATCAAAGATTTAACTTATAGCTTTCAAACTGTTTCTATAACTTGGAAGTCATTTTCATTTTCAAACTTGAAATTCCTTTTCACACAAATTGGACGTTCATTTCTTATGTGAAAGCTTTTATTATGTGAAAACAAACAGTTTTCGTTTTAGAAAAATCCAATTTCATTTACACGAGTTAAAGTTCTCAATTTATGTTTATATCCCCAAATTAATACATTTAAAATAGTTTAACTCATATATAACTGGTATAACACCTTTAATCCCTAGTTTCAAATTATAGAATTTAATTTCAAATCTTGTATTTAAGTTTAAATCAATTTTATTTAAACTTTAAACCTAATCAAGTTATTCAAAATAATTTCATCTTTGAAATTCCATTTAAAAAGCTTTTCACTTTAGACCCAATCTTATTTTCAAACCATTTGAATTTAAAAATTCAAATTTAAAACTATTTTCAAAAATCTGTGACTTAATCGATTTCCTCGTGAAATCCATATTTGTGTGTGTATGGTGTGGTCCAGGGGTTTAACACAATAGTGCAATATCATTCAATCATCATAGATCAAAACACAGAAATGTAATTGATAAGCGATATAAATTATAACGCTCATCGCCCATTCACAGATTCACAGATAATATACAGATGCAAATAAATACACACAGTTCAATCTACAGAACAAAATATCACAAATCAGATAGGATAATCAATTCAAGGCATCACATATAATACGATCATTCATAAGTAATTCAAGCATACAATAATCATTTACAAACAGGATTATTTATCGTTTAATCCTATGTAATTCAATTTATCTCCAATTAAATTAATTACTTATGAATTTATTATCCAATTCTGATTAGATTATTTTTGTAACGACCCAGAATTTTAATTTAATAAAATTTGAATATTTAATTAATTTTAAATATTTACTAAGTGAATTTATAAGTCAAATAAATTTTATTTTGAATTATTGGATTTAATTGAATAATTAAATCGATAATTTAATATGTTAAATTATGGAAATAATTAAAAATTGAGTTAAATATGATTGAAAATGATTTGAAAACTTAGTAAAGTATTGTAAGAAATTTAACTATGAATTTTGGAAAGTTAATAGATCCTGTAACTTTTCTTACTTATTAATTTCGAGGACGAAATTCTTTTAAGGGGGGAAGATTGTAATGACCCAGAATTTTAATTTATTAAAATTTGAATATTTAATTAATTTTAAATATTTACTAAGTGAATTTATAAGTCAAATAAATTTTATTTTGAATTATTGGATTTAATTGAATAATTAAATCGATAATTTAATATGTTAAATTATGGAAATAATTAAAAATTGAGTTAAATATGATTGAAAATGATTTGAAAAATTTTATTTTATCATATTGAAGTTAGAATGATATTTTAGAACTTTTAAAATCGAATTAAAAGTTTATTTGTGAAAATTGAATATTTTAATATTTAAATCGACTAGTGAAAATAATCAATTTTTGAACAGTCTCAGAATTGAACGAAACCAGTTCCATTGGATCTGTAATAGTTAGTTATTACCGGATTTCAATTTTCGTGTCAATCGGAGTTATCGTTTGATCGTAGCAGCTCGAAACGCATCGAATTATTTTTAATTTTAATTTGGCGAGTTAAAATAGCCATTTTTCAAAAAGTCTCGGATTTCGACGAAACTAGTTTCATCGGATCCGTAATGTGATATTATTGTAAGGTTTCAAATTTCGTGTCAATTGGATTTACCGTTTGTCCGGTACAAATTAAAACGCCTAGAAAATCGTTTAAATCGATTTAATTTAAATCGAACGTTTATAGCCATAACTTGCACAGATTTCCGAATTAGCTTCCGAAACCTGTTCCATTGTGTCCAGAACGCGGGATAAACCCTAAAAACGTCAGTTTCGGCGCGTAAATCGGAGTTCGGAATTCCCGGATGAATAGTGATTGAAAAATTCTCTATAAATACCCCCCATAAATCTAAAAAAAATTAAAAATAAAGAGAAAACCCTAATTCAACTGCATAGCCGCCAGTCCAAGCTTCAATGGCCATGGTCCTCCCACGTTCTTCCCCGTTTTTCTTTGAATCTACAAACTTTCACAAGAATTCTCCAACTACAAAAGTGTCGAGTTCAACAAGCTCTTGGCATCCAACGGTTATGATTGAATAACTCGAAGGGGATCGCCTGGAATTTAGCCGTGAAGCCACGCGTTCGTGCACGGTTTACGAGGCCAAGGGGAGGCCGCATGTGACCGGGTCCTGGGCGAAGGTAGCTCTCGCGAAGGCGAGGACAATGGCGCTATCTGATCGAAGTATAGTTGAGTGTAGAGGAAGCACGATTAAACCCTAGTTGGCCATGGGATGGGTTGCGTGCGTATTTTATTCCTGTAGGAGTCGCGCGATGAAGAAGATGGGGGTGTGCGGTCCAGATGAGGGGGGGCTTGGATCTAACGGCCTGAATTAGATGTAGGTTTATAAATAGAAAATTTAAGTTGTAATTTATATATTAAAAATCGTGTAACTTCAAATATTTATATCTTTTTCATACGAGGTCGAAAACGCGCGAAACCAGTTGCGTTAGAATCGTATGGACGAGCACTACGCGATGAAATTGGATTGGAGTCGTTTGGAGTTAGTGAGAATTTTGGGTAAAATTAAACGTCCGTTTAATTTTATTCGAAATAAATCGCTAAAATGGAAATAAAATTAAGGTGAGAACTTCTCACTCAATCGAATCAGTTTCGATTTTATTTTAAATAGTTAGATTTAAAATATTTGAATGCATGTTTGAATGATGATTGTTATCTATTGATTGTTAAAATAGACATTATACGCCGTTAGTAAGCGGATGTTATTTATTAAAAACATATACCACGAATATTTCATAAACAGTGAAATTGGTATTATATATAATATCAATATATATATTGGCATATGTATATATTGAAGTTATTTATTTTCCGCATTTGTTTAGCGGATGAGACCCTATTGCGCCGTCTATTAAGTGGATAATATTTTAAATCCCATATACCGCGATAATTCCGTACTGGAGCGGAATTGGTATTGTGCTAATGTTTGTGGATGCAGGAAAACAGGTTGGGGGGATCCAACTGGATTCCCCAACAGTTTTTATTTGATTTCAGATATTTTGATATTTTATGGATTATCATATCGATATATGATATCGTTGTTGTCGTGATTGACTATTTGGTGTGTGCATCATTGGACCAAATTTGGAATTTTAAAATGATTTTAAAGTGATTTTTGAAAGTATATGTTTATAAAATAATTTTGGAATTGATCCATTTTAAATAAATAAACGTTATAATTTTTAAAGTTATAAAAATTATGATTTTTGAGAAATATAGTTAAAAGTTGATTTTTGAAAATATGGGGTTAATGATTTTATAAAATAGTTTAATTGGGATTTTTGAATTTATTATACAAAGTTGAAAAAATAGGATTATAAAATTTAATTATTTTATGAATCAAAATGGTGAAATTATAAAGGAGATTAAAGATGTTTTAAAATAATAGTATAAATCGATTTTATAAAGGATTTATAAATTGATATTTATAAATTAAAACATTTGAATTATAAAAAGGAGTTTTTATAAGTGTTTGAATGAAGTGAAAATGAATTTTGTAAATGAGTGGAATTTATAAAATTAAAAATGGTGAAGTTATAAATGAAATTTATAAATAGTAAGATTTATAAATTTTATAAAATTGTTAAAAGAATAGTTTTGAATAAATCATTGAATCTTATAAGTTATAGGATTTATAATTATGAAGTTCCAAGGAACGGTTTTTGTAAACGAATAAATTATAAGTATTTAACTTATAATATGAACTTTTAGTTTATAACTGAGTCATAAACTGGAATAGGTTAATAAAGGAATTTATAAACGTTGTTTTATAAATCCGCAAATGACTTATTTTGATAAGTAAATTGTTGAAACCTATTAATGGAGTTATATTCACGTTTTTGACTGTGAATAATACTTTAAAATAAAATGAATAGAAATGATGAAATTGTTAACGAAGTATATTCACGTTTTTGAATAGTGAATATTATGTTAAAGAAATTATTTTAGATGTGTTGTTTTAAATAGAGTTAAAACGATCTAACGATGTTTTAATTGGGTTGAGATTCGAAACCATAGATTTCAACATTGATTGTTGAAATAGACGTTTTCGAGAAATAGAAGGAAATGGTGGTCTATAACACTGTTGTTATAGTAAATGATTTCCGAAAGGAAATGTTTTGTATAGTATTGAGATTTATATATCTATTTTAATTTCGAAATCCCTATACTAGTGATTTTGGGTTGTCGTAACGATGTTTTACGCAACATTCGTTTTGGCCCAAATAAATACGTTTAAGTGAATGATTTCCTTAAAGAATGAAATATATACTTAATTTCGATTTAAGTATATTGAATATTTTCCAAGTGTAGAAAATAAATAAAATTTGTGAATTACTTATGAATAAATAAGTATGGAAATGTTTTCCAATATAAAGTGAATATTATGAGAATTTATCTTTTTGAAGATAAATTGAAATGGATAATAGAAATCGTATATGCATGGATATTGTGAAATATAAATTCACTATGGAATTTATGAATGAAAATGAGAATTTGTTTAAAAATAAATATTGATTTATTTTTGAAGTGTTGAAAATATATATCTTGTAAAGATATTTTGGAAAATAAATAATTTGGAAAATTATTTGGAATCTGGTGATGTTGTGCATATCCATTGATAGTTCAATAACCGACTATCAATATTTACCTTTGAAAGGTATTTGATGTGATTTGTTTGAATTTGAATGCCACACCTATTTTTGAATAAGCGCTCACTATTCGGGTTAACCGGGAAAGGACCATGGGGTCGTATAACTCATTCCGAATATGTGATACGTCGTTATGAATCGCATTGAAGATCGGTGTTGAAGACCCGGTATTTGCGAGAGCGATAGGATGACCTGTCGATTGACTCTGCACCGAGTTGCTCCGGTATTGAGTTCTCCCTAAGTGATGGGAAATCCGATCAGGATTGTGAATATCCGGATTGCAAGGACTTCTTGTAAGTGCCTTCGGTTTTGTTCGAGCCCGGAACAGACTTGTATGGATTGTATGTCTGACGTTACAAATTGAGATATAAAGCAGATTTCTTTCAAATATATTTCTGTTGGTGGCGGAGAATTTATTCTTTTAGCTTAACACCCTTCTCTGAGACGTACGAGCTCAGAGGTTATGTAGTTGAAGGTTATCAGCGATATATTCCCAATTTGGTACTGTGACATGCTGAGTGTTGCTGAAAATGATCATTGTGTTGATTATTTGTGATAGGACCATTTGTTTGATCGTCTATCTTAGTGATCATTTCTATGATCATTTGTTGACCCAAAGCATGGCTTTTGTATAAAGTATGTTTTTGTGTGACTTCGTCGAGCCTCACACCTCGGGAATGGTCAAAACAGGAAAGATGCGGCAAGGTTATGAGGGGTAGCGCCCTTTAGGATATGTGCATTTCTTTCTGGAAAAGGGTGGTATCATGGTATGGAGCCCAGATACTTACTCATGTTGAAAACACTTTATGATTGTGTGAATTGATTGCGAGCGCTCGGTGAAAGGTCCCAAAGGACCGGGGGATGGCATATTCGGTCAGTTGTTACTCAGTCAGGGGTAATCCGGCCTTGTGTTGGTAGAGATCCGGTTTGGTTCTCGGGGATGTCCATCCAGAGGCATTCTCATGTGGCAATGGGAAGTTCCTTGGCCTGATCATTCGTTGGAAATCCAAAGAAACAATACGAGACTTGTACAGTATTAGTTGTAGAACCTATCATTCACTTATGGTGGCGCCCCACTGTTTGGATGGTAGCTATAGTAGGCATACGATAATGGTCGTATGTTGGCTAAGATTTATATTCTACTTTCGAAATAAATTTTTCCTACACTATGCACTAGTAATAATATCAAATGCTCTTTTTAAATGCGTATCAAGCATCTTTGACTATCATAAGGAGAAATCTCCTCCGATTCTGCGTTTGCATTGTGTGTGTGTGTGCGGGAGGCCTTATGGTAGTCTCATTTTTAAAAGCATTGCGAATTGACTTTAAAAATATGCATCTATTTTGTTTTCAAAGATAAATAAACTGTTTTGAGTTCTCACACCAGTCTTGCTTATGCTAGGTGATATGTGATGGGGGGTTCTCGCTTCGCGGTTAGGTGGCGAACGGGAGACTCTTACCCCCACACGTCCTCTTTTAGGGGGTTGGTTAGGTGTAACCTGAGACAGTCGAGAGGCTGGCCGTAAAAGCAAGTTTGGGATATCAGTGTAAGACACGGTGGGGCTGGGATGGTTGAAAAGCCTACCGGTTGTGACCGCTACCTCCGAGTCGTTACAATTTTCATTAAGTAATTACATTTAAAGCAATTATAATTGATTATCTAATTTATTTAATCCAATAAATCATTAATATTAATCACTTTAAATCAATTACTTAATAATCCTTAGTTAATTATCCTTATTAGCGAATAATATTTCTTAATCACTTTCTTAAGAAATTATCTTAGATTAATTCATTATTAATCATTTCTAATTATAAATTAATCCAAACATTAATAAATTAAATAATTAAATTATTCATTTTAATTAACCTAATTATAATTCATTAAATCTTTATTACTTAAAGTATAGCTCATTCATACTTATGATTAAATTATTTATAATGTGTTTGGAAACATTGTTTTCAAATTTGCTTTTAGATTTCAAATTAAATTTCAAGCTTTTAAAATGATTACCAATTTATCTTTAATAAAGTAAAAAATCCAAATGATCTCTAACTTTTAATTTCTCATGTTAAAGTAAAAAAAAATTGTTATAAAGAAATTCCAAGAGTTAAAATCAATTTTTTTTTTCTTCTTTATACACATCTTTTTAAAAATATACTTTAACATTTAAATTTATAAACCTTTATTTCATTTCCAAAACTGAACTCGAATTTGGGTTTGCACTTTGTTTCAACACTCAATTTAAACCTTGGTTTATAAATTTAAATTTAGTTTTTAAATTTCAAATCAAAACAGGCTTTGAAGCCTGTACAACATCTACACGAGCCTCCTTGCTTCGAGTTCCCTATAACATCACGTACGTTGCTCCCTTTTTTTTCTTTTTATTTAAGCTTTACTAAGCATAAGTAGCATCAGGTAAACCCATTCTTTCCAATTCATATAAACTGAAGCATCCAAACTCAAAAACACTCCCCTGGAATCAAAACGTGCACGAGTTACTTACGAGCTAGAATGACTACGAGATCAACAGTTCCTTCTTCAACAAAACAGAACAACCCAGGTACACGCGACGTCACCGTGCACGTGCACCGCCCCACGACGAACTTCTGGCGATCGACGATCCCTCCAGCAAGTCGTGTTCGACTACGTCAACAACCTCAGATCGAATCATAACCCATATCTGCTCTTGATCGAATTCGAGCATAGCTCGAGAACCTCGAACCCAGACACCCACCACAAACTCGCCTCGCCATCGCAACACCCATCACCCGTCGCCGCGAGCTTCCAGCCATGGCTTCGCTACTCACCATACCTCCTTCACCCAAAATTTCATACAGCTCGGTCAACCCATGGGGATGGAATCAACGAACATACAGACCCCCAAAAAATTGAACCAAACCCTATTCTTGATTCGCCCCAACATTTCTTGCATTCGAAATTTTTTTCAACATTTTTCCTAAATTCCTGAATCAACAATCTATCTCCACAACCAAATTCAACCTCAATCATTTGTTGAATCATCAGATATTCATAAAAACGTATTTTCAGTTCCTTTACGAATTGCACTCTGAATACTTACCTAAAATTTATCATTTTTGTTTTAAAAATCCTACCTTTATATGTTTATTTAAAATATAAAATCAAATCAATGATTTAAAATAGTTTATTTTTTTCACAAATTTTGTTTTTACTGTAAAACTAATGTTTATAGGGTCTAACTCTTTATAAACTAACTTAAAACCAAATTTAATTCATAGATGATGCTTAACTAACCTATTTGTTGAAGATTGAAACCTACTTGAGATCACAGGTGAAAGAAGTGAAGTTTGGATTTAAATTAATCTCTGTGATAAAAAAAACAGAGATGAACATCTTACCAAATCATCCAAACATTCATATGTATACTCAGAAAAAGTATGCATATATGTGTAAAGCATATCATTCCAGATTCTATCATGCAACCATAATTCACATACTTAAATTTTTTAAAGTGTTACTCACCTTGTAAAAACAGAGGCAGAGCATAAAACAATAACAGAGGCTTTGAACAAAATTTCTGGTAATACTTCTGATCTTTGACGATTTGTTTTTAGCTTGTTCGATCTGTGCTACTTGCTTTGCTTCATGAATTTGAAGTTGAATCTGGAGCTTGCTTTCCAGACTTGAAATTTTGTTTTGTTTATTATCATTTTTTATTTCAGTTTGGAAGATGGAGCAAATGACATGAAGAGTTTGTATAAAAAGAGAGCTACATGTGATGTAGGGTTTAAACAATGCAAAACAAGGCTAAAAATGCTTGCACAGGCGATAGTATTGTACAGGGTGATATTTTGTTTGTACAAATCAAGTCAGTGATCTTTTTTTATTTTTTTATTTGGAGGCTGATAGCTTGCTTCAAATTGTTGGCTGAAGTGATATTATAGTGTGCTAGAGAAAAAATATTATGTACTAAGGTACCTTGGTCTTGCATTAAATGTTTGCTTGACTTCGACTGAGATGAAGGCATTACATGCTTGTTTTACTGCAGATTCTTATTTCCATTTTGCAGGCTTTGTTTGCCTTGGTTTTAAGTGTACATACTGAATATAATTTTATAAGTTGTTTGTTTCTTTTGCAAGCTATCCACATAATTTTTTTTTTCTTTTACTTTGTTCTTTCCAACCTATACTTATTCAACTTTGTTTTATGCTTTGTCATATTTCTTTACTTCTTGTACTCGCCTGCTATGACATGCTAGGGTTCTAAAGATATTACATTTGCTTTGTTTCTATTTGTAAGTTTTGTATATGTACTTACTTGCCTTATAGGCTACAGCCTACATACTTTTTGTTTTATATTTGTTTTATAATTTTCAAATGCTCGATTATCAAAATTTTACTAACATTTTGTATAAATTACTAATTATTACACAATTTTAATTCAAAAATTAAATTGATAATTTATTTACACTCAGTTAAATCCGGGATCGTTACAGCGAGGTTGAAGACGATTGTTGCTTTTTCCACTACAGGGGCAGAGTTCATAGCTGCAGTTGAAGCAGATAAGAATGCGCTTTATTTAAGGCGATTGTTGTGTGATTTGGGCTTCGCATACGAAGGTGTGAATATGGATTGTGATAGTCAAAGTGCAATTCACTTAGCTAAACATCTGGCATTCAGCTCGAGAATGAAGCATATTGAGATGAGAGAATCTTTCCTTGTCTCGATGAGTGAAGAGAAGCTAGTTTGTCTTTAGAAAGTTCACACAAAGGAGAATGCAGCAGACATGTTTACCAAGTCGTTACCTATTGCTAGGTTCGAGCATTGCTCGGACTTGATTCGCTTAATGAAGTGCTAGGTGCTACGGGATGGCATTGGGGGACACTACTAAATGTGAGAAATAGAGGCATATGCATTGGTGACTGCTAGCACAAATAGGGGTGGATTACTATGTTAAACTTCCCCTAAAGGTAGGAGAGGCAGTTTAAGAAGTGCCCCAAAAAATGGGGTCCTTAATAGTCATTAGAGGCAAATTGTTACTTTATATATGCTCTTAATAGTGATGCTGCCACATATGCATGCAAGCATAATAAAAGCATTTGTTAACGCCCTTAATAATTGGAAAACAATAGGGGCCAATGCATTTAACACTTTTACTCAATTCAAAATAACATTTAATATACATCCACAGACATATATAAATGCCTCTATTGGAAAAAACGACGGTAATGTTATAGAATAAAGAAAAATAGAAGCCACTGGAGAGAGACAAAAGATATATTATTCACTTCTGAGAATAGATATGTATTTACATCACATAGCCTCCTTTATATAAAGGCTTCAGAGCAAATGACTTAACCAATTCCACGATGTGGGACTAAATAAAAAACCATAAAAGCATATTCACTTATATATTTACATATATTATAACACTCCCCCTTGAATATGCGTCTTCAAAATCTTGAATGCTCGGATAATTTGAAATTTCCGTTTTGTATGATGATTGCTCCCCCTCATTATTATCTTGCTTGCATTTATCGATTCAGTCGATATAGATATTGTCTGTTGCCTCATTAAAAACCTCTATTAGAAAAACCCAGTGGGAAAAAATCTTGAACGAGGAAAAGAGTGCAACTTGTGAAATCATAAATATCATACTAAAAATGATATCCGTTATAAAAGTTTGATACTTCAGGATCAAAATAATGCCTCATTAAAATCTTACTAAGAAAAACCCAATGGGAAAAATCTTAGTAAGGAAAAAGAGTACAATGACATATTTTATTTTCTTATTTCTTTAAATAAAGCTTGATAATTCTGGATCAAACTAATGCCTCATTAAAACCTTACTAAGTAAAACCCTATGGGAAAAATCTTAGTGAAGGAAAAAAGAGTACAATATAGTATGTCATATTTCAATAATTTATTGCATCAGATAGAGTTTGATACTTCTGGATCAATTTAATACGTCAGTAAAAACCTTACAAAGGAAAACCCGATGGGAAAAACCTTAGTCAAGGATAAAAATATAATTTAACTTAAATAACATATTTGAGATGTTATTTCTTGAAAAGACGTTTGAATCTTCTAGATCAAGATAATGCCTCATTAAAACCTTAATAAGAAAAACCCAGTGGGAAAAATCTTAAATAAGAAAAAAGAGTACATTATAGCTTATTTCAAATGTTACTAGGGAGTTGATACTTCTGGATCAAGATAATGCCTCGTTAAAACCTTACTAATAAAAACCCAGTGGGAAAAATCTTAGTTAAGGAAAAAGAGTGCATTATAAAATACTTATGAATTCTCCCCCTGAATTTAATTTTTCCTCTGAATTCATATTCGTCTTTCGAAAACTTAAATTGGTTATAGATACTTCTGGATCCATAAATATGTATCTCATTCATAATACAATTTATTAATAGTTTTCTTTGATACAATCAAATTTTCTAAGATTGTTTCTTCCAAATATGGTTTACATTTTATGCGTTTGTATGCTACTTTTATGAAAAACACTTCATGTGCTTTCATTTTTATGCTTCAAATTAGTTTTGCGCATTGCAACTATACATCTTTCATGAATATTAAAAATTTCATTACAACATTACTAGAAAGCAGGAAGTAATCTACTCATCTTGATGTATCAAGATTTTCATTACAACAATACTTAGAAGAAATTTGTAATCTATACTTCATGCTACAAAAGTTATATATATTCTTCAGAAATTCGTATACTTTAATAAGTATTTGCATATCGCAACTATCACTTCAATGGATATTAAGAGTTTCATTACAACGATACTTAAAAATAGGAAGTAATCTACTCATCATGAATTGTATCAAGATTTTCATTACAACAATACTTAAAAGTAGGTTGAAATTTACTCTTCTTGTTCTTTGCATTCTTTATAACAATGAAAGTTATTTATATTCTTCAGGAATTTGTATACTTTCATTATTTAATATGATTTTAAACCACATTTATACCTTCAGGGTATATTAAGCATTTCAAGTACTTTCGGTACTTTGCGGACTACATGTCCATATTTCTCTACTATTAAGGAATTCATGATGGCCAGTCATGTTTTCCCCTAATTCAAGATTCTTAATCTATTTATAAATATAAGCGCTTTATTATTTGCAAATTTATCATCGATGATTATTTCTTGTCAGTTCTAGACATGAATTATTGAGATCTCTTTAATTATGTTTTAGGTACCTAACCCACTTCTAGGGTTATTTGAGAATCATGTCATGGATCTCTTTCAGAGCATCCTTAAGTGTTTCTTCAAGAACACCCACCTCCTTTATTTGGCATCTTTATTACTAACTCCAAAAATATTTTGAACTGACTTTTGAAGCATATTTCAGATGTGGTTTACAAATTTTGATCCTTCAGGGATTCAAATCTATATTGGAGAAAGTCTACTAGGGATAATATTGATAATATTTTGCATCATTGTATATTTTAATAAATATTTAACACTGATGATCAAAATGAACTTGTATCCCTTTATCCTCCCCCTCAATGTTGACAAACATTGTCACATTAAATAATAATCATCTTTGGATTCTTATTTTGATCCATTACGATATTTCTACTAGCAAATACATCATACATATTAATAATAGGAGGATAATTCTTTTGTAAGATGCATTCAATTGATATTGATTATTAGAGTTTGTTCTCATTCATTGATCTAAGCAATTGGAGAAATTTACTTATTGTGTAGATCATTTGAATACATACATGACTTCAGGTCATTCAACATTTATGTTGATTGAATTTTAAATCACTAAATAATGTCTATGCATAATCTATAAGATGAGCTTATAACAAACTTCAGGTTGTTAGCTAAATATTTACATATATGGATGTATACGTGCGTCCACGTATCACATATATATTATAAAATTTTCATATTCTTTCTCATTTGAATTAGTGATTTTTAGAACAAACTATTACAAGGATCCAAACTATTAATTTCTATTTATAAATCAATGTCAATGCAAACCTGTCAAAACAGCATGATAATTTTCAAAACATTTGGTTTGAAACCATATCGAACTTCTGGTTCGAATAAAATATACACACAACTTCAAATTGTTAAGTTTATTCCTCAATTATATCTCAAATATCATTTTTTGAACCTAATTATGATTACTTATCAAGGAATAATTTTAATTGCGTATAGACATTTCTACACATCTCTATTGAGAGTTCTGTAAAAAAAATTACAGCAAAAATAGTAATAGTATCTTCTGGATACTTGAAATGTTACAGATACAGATTTCCTCAGGACCGTATGTATAGTTCTCAAACTTTTAGGATCTAATCTAAGCTAAATTAGGATCCTTTATAATCAAATTCCTATGCATTTATTTGCTTTAATAAAATTACCAAACATATAAGCAAATCTCTTCTAGAGATATGTTATCATTTCCTAATTTATTAGTCTCTTTTAGGGATATTTTATTATCACTACTTCTGGAGTGAATTTATCTCTTCTAGAGATATATATGTACTATTAGAATGTCATATCAATGTACAATGTTTCTATTTGTAGAAATTACATAATTACTACCTTTATAATAACATAAAACATCCCTACTGGAATTTTTTTTTGTTGTAACTATCTTTGAAATGACATATCAGACTTTAAATACAGTAACAAAATTAGATGCACTAAATGAAAGTAAGATGCGAAAGATAAAACCACTACTTCTGGAGTGTAACATTGGTATACAATATCATTTTTTTCTCTCGATAAACTATTGTTATTACTCAAAAATATTTATATCATTATTCCTTCGGGGAATATAGTATTTCCTTTTAAGGAATTGCAATGTAACAAAAATAAAATTTCTATAACATCTCTTCTGGGATGTTATATTTTGCAATATAAATATAAATAAATCTCTAAAACATCTTTTCAAGAGATTAATACACACACATCCAATGATGTTTGATACATCATATAACATAATATCTTCAGGATATTTGGTTAATATAATATAAATATGAAGATATAAGGTAAGGTATAACTCATTTGGATATTTTTGTAATCTCTTGAATGCAGCATTATTATCTCATATGATAATATATTATTTTCCTTTAACTTGTTCAAGAAGTACAACCTTATCATTTTACACAATTTCAATAGAGCTTCGGGCTTCTAATTCATGAACTTCAAGTTCACTAATTTATTATGAACTTCGGGTTCTAAAATTTTGTGTAAACTGCCTTTTTTTTAGAAGCTTGTACATTTTGACAAATTAAAAAAAAATTCTGACAAGAATTCGAGCTTGTAAAGTTTGTCTGAAAATCTTTTCGTAATTCCAGACTTCAGGCCTTGGACTTTGAGTTATACAACTTCTATTAAAATAATTCCTTTGCACAACTTCAAGTTGTTGTCAAACCTATTTTTTCCGTTACAACACACATTACTTGTCAAAATAAATACATCAAATAGTAAATCATACGTCTATTCTTATTTCAAACACAAACATACAACGTCATTTAATTTACAATAATCAATGCATTTAATGCATTTATGACAATAAATGATTTAATTTATTACCATAACACTTGCAATTAATTCATTTGTGATAAAAATAACAACAATTAACCTTTATGTGGTTTAGGGTATAACTACTGTCATAGCAAAATAATTTCATTATAAATATATGAACTAATTGAACAAACAGTACTCAAAGTAACACAATTTCATCTCAAATATAGGTTCAATATTACTCAATAATAAAATTAAAATAAATATCTTAAAGCGAAACTTTATTTCCCAATAATCAGAATTTCTAAATAAACAAAATTATCTCAGATCTATCCATATCATTCATAATCATAAATAACTATAAATCTCAGATCCAAATCATTATTATTTTCATAAGAAAACTAACTTCGTAATTCTTTACCAAATATATCAAAACAAACATGTAAATCTTCAAATCAACACAAGTTATTTTGGAAATTTAGGAAATTAAGATTATTTCAAATCTATTATATTTGATCTATTATATTTTACCTTTTGAAGAGCGATTGGATGCATGGAAGAAGGAAAAAAAATTAAGAAATAAACTTTCTATCAGAACAGCTTATTTTTAATTAAAAAGAAAGAGAGTAGGAGAGTATATATATTTCTTCGTATTTATTTGGTTTAGTAAAAGCACCAAATATATCAACAAATCTCTTCTGAAGACCTTTTTTTTTAATATATTATTTTCACTACTTCTGGAGTGAACAAGTTTCTATATATTTATTTGATTTAGTAGTTAATACCATTGGCAAATATTTTTAGAACTTCAGGTTCCAATTTTACTTTAAAAAAAAGTCTTTGTTTAGTATTTTAGATCCTAAATGGTACAACTTGATTTTCATTATCAAACTTCAGGTTTGATTACAATTGAAATTTACCATAATATGAATTAGATTTTCTAATAATTCAAAGCTTCACATCTCAAATTTATATATTTGAGTTTTGATATATAATCCTCTTTTTTAGTTAGAACTTCTGGTTCTTTGTTTTGAGGAAACTTGTAATTTACTGATTTATGAAAACTGCAGGTTCTCAATTATTATTTTCTTTTCTCTTTTTTTTTTAAAGGAAACATTGGAAGATATTAAGCTTATCATGTAAGCTTTTACTAACGTTTCCATTCACTTAATACGATCTTCTAGATACGTATTATATTTATATTTGTTTCTCTTAGAAACAATAAAATATTTCTTCTGGAAATATAAATCATATATCAAAATAAATTCCAAAGTCTGCATTCAAATCTAAATCAAATTAAAAGGTTTTCAAAATGAAAACCCCATTTACCAACCATGTTTGATTTCTCAAATCCATGTCAAAAAATTTGCTTTAATCAACAATATCAAAATTTTGTCAAGTTCAAACTTGCATTCCAAAATAAATGAACTCAAAAGCATAAAAATAAGTATGATATTGAGATCTACAATATAATATTATCAGAAAAATAGCAACAACAAACAAATTAGATCTGAAATATAATAACCAACAAAATAAGAATTAGATCTCAAAGTTTAGATCTATATAAGATATAAAATTATAAGACTAGTATAATAAAGTCTAAAAAATAAGACAATAGATTTAGATCTGAAGAAGTAGATCTAGAATGAAATGGGATATATAAAAAAAATTGGAAGATTAGATCAATCATATTAGAAAAATAACTTACCGTTTTGTGATCTATAATTAGATCTGGAGAAGAATAGATTTGATTTCATAAATTATCACAATTGTAGATCTGAAAAAAAACTTTTGTGGAGATCATGCTGATAACGTGTTATAGAATAAAGAAAAATAGAAGCCACTGGAGAGAGACAAAAGATATATTATTCACTTCTGAGAATAGATATGTATTTACATTACATAGCCTCCTTTATATAAAGGCTTCAGAGCAAATGACTTAACCAATTCCACGATGTGGGACTAAATAAAAAACCATAAAAGCATATTCACTTATATATTTACATATATTATAACAGGTAAAATAATATTGATAATATACAAATAGGTACTGATTTCCTAAACTGGAAAAGCAACAGCCAAATAACAATGGAGAAGACATTACGATAAGTTGTCAGAATGATTTCAAAGTTATCTTTCATGCACAACACAAAACAAGACATTATGAAAGCGTATAAAAATGAAGTATGGGAAGAGAAATCAAAGAAGCGTTAAATCTTACTAAAAAAAACATAATCTCGTTATTTTGAGATTAGAGAAAGAATATCATCCTAAAATTGTCCAACTGAAACAAACAAAACTCATCCCAAAAGCCATTATTGCAATTTAGTTAGAAACAAAAGAAGGCCTTATTTGAACTCTCTTCCTTCCCCTGTTAACTGAAGCAGACAATGGTGGATGAAAACTCCAGTTCCTTTACCCTTTGAGGACTTGGATTCCACTTTCCAGCCATAAATTTTTGAGTCCGCAAAGTAAACTCAGGCAACAAAACATGTACTTCTAATTCTACCAATCTTCTTTTGTTTGGTGCAGCTGCTTCAGCCTTACTTTCCTTTAACCCATTCTCTGTTTCTGATCCATTTTTTCTTCGCTTTCTGAAATCAAACGAAGAAGCCATCCTTCTATCTCTAGGAGTTGTACATCTTCTCTTAGGTCTATTATTCTTCAGCGACAAAGGCAACAATGCTCTTGGTAGCGTCATAATAATATATTTCCATTAATCAATGATTATATATACATATACATATATATATTTATAAATCACAAATCCATTATGTTACCATGTAATAACATATGTAATCATAGTAAGATTCCAATACAATACTAGTATCACATAATCTAAGTTCCTTAAAAATTTTCGCCACTGAGAATTTGTCTCTTTTCTTCTTCTACTTGTTTCAACAGAGCTTCTAGTTTTTGCTTCAGTAATCCTCTCTAGTCATTTCTATTCATTATATTGCACAAAAATATAGTGAGAATTACACATACAGGTAGAATAAGTTATTATTAACAAGAATTATTTAGATATCCTAAAGCAGCAGAGTAAAGTTAAAGTGTGATTAATTATGAAATCAAGCCTCAAAAATTACAATGACGGGTTACTAAATTTGCAACCTGAACATCTAAAAGTCATGGCACAAATGGTTTTAAACTAATAGAATATAAGTGCAAATACCTCTATTTCTCAGTTGAGTTCTGCCTTTCGAATATCTTGTTTCCTCCATTTCTACAAGCATGTGTCCTTGCATTTTCAGTTAAACAACAATATAAATAAACATTAATATGATGCACAGTATATAGAAAACGATCAAGTATATTCAATATTAGTAGAATAATAGAAAATTTATTCATATCTTGTTAGTACTAAAAACATTATTAATCATTAAATACGACGCTTTATATGCAGGGAATGATAGATCTAATGGTGGAGTCTATATTGACATTGATGGAACATGGAATGAAATCAAGAATGGTAAAGGAAGTGCAGACATAATGATTGATGAAGATTTGCAAAAAAAATTGGCTGATGTGATATCAAAAACTTTTATTGGGAGCAACTACTCTGAAAGATAAGAAATATCTACAAAGCTTAGAACTTTGAAAAGAGCTTTTTCCTGACCAAATTTACTAATTGATATTGCAGGACCGAGGTGATATAATTCTGAAATTAATAATCAGACTATCAACTCATCATAACCTTTTGCTTAAGATAATTTGAAAACTCCATTACTATGTATTTTCTGGCTAAATTATAATTGAAGTTACATAATACATCTGTGACACTAATAAGCATGTAAAGTCAAAGTTCTAAAATTCTTAAACCTTCAATAGCAATATTTATTAATTTATCCACAAAGACAGGAAAACAAAGAACTAATGAGCCTGTAAAGCCAAAGTACTAAAATTATTAAGCCTTTAATAGCAATATTTATTAATTTAGGAAGAATTAAAGAGTCTATAAAGTTAAAGTACTAAAATTCTTAAACCTTTAAGAGCAATATTTATTAGTTTGCGCATATATACAGGAAAACAAAGAAATATGCCTACAAGACGCAAAAGAGAGGTATGGCGATTAAATAAGAAGTCCGCGGTCTAATCCTAAAATTAGTCAAGGATGGTGATATTTCTACCCTGCGAATGTATTTACTCAATGGTTTATTCTCTTACTTGAATATTTCAAATGTAAAATTTTCTATTCCATTTCTCTGAGGTAAAATTTGGTTCAGGTTTTATTATTTCCATCCATTTAATATGTATAATTTATTTATGCTAAATGTATGTCATCATAACAAGAAACTCATTATATAAAGTTTGGATGATACATGATGTATAATTGTTTAAAAACATGATAAAATTTATTTCCATTAACTTGGATCACTTGATAGTCATCCTAAAAATAATGAATTTTTGCTTAGCAAATGGAAAAATTGGACTTATATTAATACTTTGAAATAAAAATAAGGAATAATGCATACCTCCTCTCATTAGTTTTCTTATTCCTCGGCTACATAACTTGTGTAAAATCAATTCGTTGAGCATTGATGTAACTTCCCCGCTTTGATTATTTCTTTGAGGCGCATTTTGTTGCGTAAAATCAATTCCATTGACCATTGATGTAAACTCACCGCTTCGATTATTTCTTAGAGGCACAGCTTGTTGTGTAATATCAACACCATTGAGCACCGATGTAAACTCTCTAAGCGAATATGACATTTGTGGGTAGAAAGGAGGATGGTATAATTGAGGATAATAAAACTGGCCAGATGATGATGAAAACTGATACGGTCCTATCTGTGAGTGTGACATACAATGTTGGGAAGTTGGATGATGTTGGAGGAGTGGTTGATGTTGGATGGTAGATATTTGATTAGTGTTTGGTGGATGTTGAGTGGGAGATTGTTGTGCTTGATGCTCTAAAAATGAACGATGTTGAGACGATGATGGTTGTGACATGAAATTGGATGACGATGACTGTCGTTGTGAAGATAAAATCATAACTCTGAACTTTTCTATCTCCTTACTTTGCTTTTCACACATGGCTTGTAGATTTAAACATTTAGACTCCAAAGATGCATAATCTCGTCCTTTGCGTGATTTACGAATTGATGATACAGGTTGAGTCTGCTCTACCCAAGGCACCATGCTCGGTATCACAAGGTCGCCATAACAACGAACTCTATTATGATTCTCATACCCCATCGTTGCTACATATGCTTGCAGCCTCAACTCAGGTGTCTCCTTACCATGGGTTGCTACTAGCTGGGTTAATTCACGTGATATTTTAGTCTACAATTTTTTTTTCCAAGTGAACATCATTTAGTGTAAAGTACAATAAATTAAGTTTGAAATATTCAGTGTTAACCAAGTATCAAACATTATGTGTTATGATAACCAAATTCAGATGTTAGTCTTTAAAAGCAGCTTCCAACAATAAAGATGTATAATCAATAGGTCGCATATAGAACATCCGAATTCACCAAATATTTGGCAAGTGAAACCATTGTTAAGCATATAGAGTTTTGTGCTTATTTATTTTACTTCAACACATGTATAATGCTATCCTATATTGCATTAATTGAAAATTAATCCAAATATCATTCAATACAACAAAGTTTCAAAAAGTCAAACAATATATAATAAAATGTAAGTTTTAATCGTATATTTAACTTGTATACGAATATCATTAAGTATTAATAATTTTTTATCTTATGTTTGAAGTATAAAATAAATTTTATGTCAATATCATTTAGTAAAATTAAGCTATATGTATAAGTTTTATATGAGTATTATTCACTATATAGTAAGTTTAATTGGAAAGTAAGTTCCAAAACATTAAATTAAATAATATAAAGTAAGTTTCAAACTTTTTATACGACCATCATTATGTTTAACTTTTATAAACATGTATTTAAAGATTGTACAATGTTAGTTCCAGAAGAAAAAAATTTACCGCCGATTGCTCTGATGCAATATCCACCCAACTTCTATGTTTGTCCTTTCTTCTATGAAGCAACTTGTATGCTCCAATAGGATCGGCTTCGTGACCGTACTTTTCTTTCCGTTATAACAAAAAAAAAACAATATCCAAATTGAGTATGTTTGATCAAACACAGAACACAAACTACATAAGAATAACTTTGAGCATTTATGATTAAGAAAATAAATGAAGATGTACTAGCAGAATTTTTGAAACCAATAATTGAGGATAAGCTGACTGGACTTAATATAACTTGAATGAAAAGGCACAAGATTCCATTGTGCATGAACCGACATGCATATGGATACCATCGAATGAAAGCATAAGATAATAGGAGCCGATGAGAGGCAAACATATTGTTTCACTATCAATTACAATTTCATTTCTTTTTAAACAATGCAAGTTATAACCATATATACATGCTTTTGGTGAAATCAAGCAATTAATTATTTTAAACTTATTTGAGTATAATGTAGCAATTTTCACTCTTCGGGTATTAAATGGTCAAATTTCCTATTTGCATGCTAATTGAACTATAGAAGATATCAGTTCATGTAGTTTAAGTACAACTTTTGTTCATATGTTCTAATTGTTAAGAACACCTAAGCCAAGATTTTCACTGATCATATAATATTGTACACTTTCAAAGAATTTGACGGGTATATTATATCTTATAATATGCTAAGATTTCCTTGAGATTTACCAAGTATGTAGCACCCACTCATCCAATTCTAAGTATTATAAACATTCATCATTGCATCTTACTATGTGCATCAATGGGTATCTTCTTGTTAATATTGGAGTTATTTGCGCACTAAGAACCATGCAATTTGTATGACCATATTAACAGTATGAAGTATATGAAAGTTAGTTATTATAGTTAAATAAAGAAAGAAATACATGAAATAATTAATCCTAGTAGAGAAAGCAATAACAATTTGGTGAATTATAATCAAAATTAGATTTAATCGGTTTGACTAATACTCAAGATGAAGTAAGACAAAGTGCACACTTTAAACGCACTTGCTTTGTTTATAGTAAAATTGCACGTAGGATGTAAGCCTTAATCACGTGCAAACAAGATTCTCATATAGTTTTTCTCATGCCCTATGAATTATCATACATGTGCAACATTGTTGTTTTATTTAATGATATTTTATTCACTATGTTCCACAGAATGCGACATTCAACCTATTAGCTCATCCTATTAAGCATTCATGATTTGCAGGAAAATAAAAATCCAAAATGTATGTGCAAATGACATTAAAAGTAAACTTCATTTCATTCTTACTGATGTATATTAATTCATTGGAAAACCAATAATACATATAATTTAAGATAGAAATGATTAAAAGTATAAAGTAAAAAAATTGATGATATTGATTTACACTCAGAAAACCAAAACAAGAAGAAAATTACACTTTTCTTAAAGCTATTTTTTTATTGTAAACTTAAACATATTGGCAACAAAGTAGACAAGTAACAAAACAAACTGCTAAACTATCTTTACTGAAAATTAGAAATGCTCGGCATCAATAATCAAGTTTCAAACGACTAAAGAATCAATAACTCTTCTAAGAATGAATAAATGGACCATAAGATAAGAATGAAGAATGGAATAGACATATGCTAGTATGAATAGTTAGGCATAAGTAATTTGATGCTAAGCAGTCACTTAATAGTTAAAAACTAAAACCCACAAATAACTAATTCCATGTGCTAGTTAGTTGTATAACCACTATGAATCAGGGGTTAAACTATAGGTTAAACAACGTTTTTGATCGAGAAAGCTCTTAAGAATTCACAATCAGTGGCAATGAGTTACTCTATTAACAAATGCACGGTCTAAAAGCAATAAATAGTATTTTAAGAGCAAGTGAATTTATGTATAAAATAAAACTATAAGTACTTACAAAATTAGCAAGGTATCTTACAAAGCTCATTGATCCACCCGTGTGACTCGTCTTTAGATTCTTGCGATTTGCAATGTTTCTTTCAACTTTAGTCTATCATTAGTTAAACATTTCAATTTTGTTTGATAAAGTAAACAAGACATAGAAATAACAACAAAGAAAATTAAAAGAAAGAATAGGAAACATAAGAAGACTTACTTTATTTTTAGGGTCGTTGTCCTAATAATTGACCATTTTTCTCCATTGTTCACTATCCACACGATCATCTCCACACACAAAACGTGATGATGAGCCCACATGTGGAGTGTAATATTTTTTTTAAATCGGCTCTATTATTCCTAATCCTTTTGGATAGTCTTTTTAGCAAAGTATATCGAATCACAGGGATATGGGGAATATCTTCAGCACGCCAACCGATAGTATCCTTGAGATGGAAAAAGAATGGGTTAGCTGGGGGTATTTAGGATAACAAAACTTAGATATCTCTCCTTAATAATGATCAAGAAAGATGATTAAATTTAGCTTAATTATAACAAAGTTTTGACTGCCTTCCATTTTATGTTCTTAATCATGCGTATAAATTTACATGATGTATTTATGTTTGTATGATCATAATTTTGACCAATACCACATTTGTATTTCATAATTATTTGTAGGGAGGTAATTAGCATTTTATTACTGTACAGTCAGATAAATATATTTATTCAAAAGAAAACACATTGCTATTGTAACATAAATAAATGAAAGCATTCAAGAACAATATTGAAAGCTAACTGGATGTAATCAGTATGCTATTTAGTTTTCCTAGCATGAATTTAACACAAGAACAACCCAGTGGGTTTATATAATTACTAGATTAAACTTAATATAATAGCTCATGAAGCATTTACCATTATTTTCGGAGTCATCATTGTCCAACAAGTCTTTATCTGAACGATTCTCATTGTTGGGATCTAATTCCCCAGAGATACACATCTAAAACAATTTAACAGAAAACACTAATCCTGTCGATCAATTCAAAATATAATGATGGATCATATGCTTCAAATAATGGATATCATTCAATAAAAATCAGGTTATGTTCAAGTTTTAAACACAATTAAACTAATTTTAAACAATAAGTGTAAACTAAATTTAAAAAGTGACTATGAACTAAGTTCCAAGCATTTTATGAAAGCTAAGATTCAATCTGTCAACGTAAATTAAGTTTTAAACAAGTATCATTCAGCGTAAATTAAACATTATACGTTTAGATTTAGACATGTCTAAGTAAAAGTGACACTTCAAAATATGTTCACTGAATGTTATTGATTTCCTTACACTAAATATTGAACATTATAATTCTTCAAAATCTAAATTGGTATATGACAGGTAAAATATAGGGAACTCAACTACCTCATGTAGATTACTACACCACAAACGACTATGGAAAATGTACAAATGAAAAGGAGAAGTCACATTTAATTTAAGTTTAGTCTAATGAAGAAAAAAAAGAAAATTTATCATAATTTAAAATAAAACTCTAGAAAATATAACATAACATGAAAAAGAACTATGGAAATTTAGCAACATAACATAAAAAAGAACTATGGAAATTTAACATAAGTTTACATAGAATTCTAGCACTAAATTCACTACAACAAAACAACCATTTTACAACGGGCAATGCCCGTTGTAATATAGATTTCGCAACGGGCATGCGCCCTTGTATTAGGCCTCGTTGTAATAGGTCGACCATATTTTACAATGGGCAATGAACGTTGTACTACACCTTTTTACAACGGTCATCGGCCCTTGCAATAGGCTCTATGACAACAATTAAAGCCCGTTGTAATAGACTATAATACAATGGGCTATACCCATTGTAATACATGATATTGCAACGGTTTCTGACCGTTGCAAAATAAATGCAAATTTTAAAAAAAATTATAGCAGCACCCATGCACTACAAACATACCGAGAATGAATAATTTAACGAGTAGTAAATATTATCATAAAACAACCAAAATCACATACGAAAAGAGTGAAAGCTAGAGTCATAAAATTCCAACACATTCCGAAATCAATCAATCTCTCAGAAGTACCTCCTTGACATGAATCAACCTATGCTCTCGTGTAGGAAAAAAACTGGACCCAAGCATCGATTTTACCTACATATACGTAATAAACAAAAATGTACGCTTTTAGCAAACAAGAAAAACTCACTTTCCTAATATTAGATGTTGCCTTAAGCGACAAGATAAAATAATTCAACATAACATATGCTTACAGCATAGAATTGAAGAAAATAAGATATTAATAAATGAAATTATTGCTACAAAAACGTGACTAAATTCCAACTAAGTCACTGCCTAAGCAGATTCACCAGTTCAGTGTGACTTAACAGCAACAAGGATCTTTTCTTGAATGAAAGGGCCACTTTCATGATCACTTGTATGACCTTTCCATCTCATCCCTTCAATCATTTCCTTTATTTTGGTCAAAACATCTACAGTGTCTCGGAAAATAATAGTGCCTTCTGGCCTCAGTATTCGATCCGTCTCTAGTAAAATGTTGGCAATGTCGCACCTACAAGTATTTCCCATATCAGAAAAAGATATCTGACACTATAAACATATAATGATGTAAAAAATGCTCTTTAAAATATATGATTCGAATGTCAGATATGTGAATGTGCATGCAAACTTGTTGAGTTTGATTCGCCAAGTTAAAAATACAAGATTAAGGCTAAGATAATATGTGCATATTATTATGCAAAAGATGTCCTAACATTTTAGTACATGGTTATGTGATGTTAGCAGTAGATAGACTACATTATTGTAACTATACATAATCAGTCTCTAAAGGATGCAATGTGTGCATTATTGTAACTATACATATGGGGCAACAGTAAATAGACTACACTGCAGTTATAGAAACTACTCTACAAATAATCAAACACCGGGAATGCTACAACAAATTTGAATACATTATAATGGTGAAATTTGCTTGAAAAAGCATGCAATGTTTAAACTTAATGCCATGTGCTAGGCATATAATACATAGCATATGAATGCACTCGCTGTTTGAGAAGTCCTATACTATACATCAGACATGAACACTGTTACTTCTGAGAAATTAATACTATATATGAGTCCTTGTGTAGTATACTGGTGCTCTCCCAGTATTATGTAATCATAACCTTGCATGTGTTTGGATTAACACGATTAATCCAACAACCATAGTTAGCTTTATTTTATCATTACAATTGTTCACATAAATCTACAAAACAATCATATAGCTAAAGTACTATAAACATACGTCTGTTGTAATGATAAATGTTTAGTCTGCATTTTCTATATTCTATTTTCCCAGAAGTGCTGCATCCATGTGTTTCTATAAACACATCTTCTATATTCTATAAAAAAAATGGCATACATTACTATAGTAGTTATATGGTGATTTGCAAATAAAAATAAAAATAAATATTAGTACTTGCATAAATTAAAGCGATTGCAGAGATTGCATACCTTGTATAGGAGTATTAGTTAATGAGTTAAGAAAGGTAAACTTCACAAATAACACTAAAAAATATTTGCTTTTGGATATTATTGAAAATACCTCGGAAGATTTGGCTTCATGAGAAAGATCATGCACGAGTCCTGTAGCTCATTTTTGCTTGAGCGTCCTATTATATAGAACGCAAAAAACAATATAAATAGTACATATTACTATTATTAATCGCACAATACTATTTATTTTTTAAAAAAATACCACAGTGCTAATTATACAAATTATACCTGTTGATGTGAAAAGGACGATTCTGTAGATCGAAATATGATGTAAGTCTTCATTTTGTTTTCTTTCTCTTTATAGCTCTTTCTAAACAACCTTTGGCGTAACAGAACTAGCCAGTTTCTCTTTTTCTTTGGACTTTATGCCTCTCACATTATTGTTGTTCTCATTTATAAAGATGGGCTCTAATACATTACTATTCTGTAATGAAGTACATTGATCATTAACCTGAAGAGCTTCATCATGAATAAATTTTCAAAACAAGGGAGCATTAGAGAATCATTATTTCAACACCAAACTGCCAGCATCTCAGAAGTATCAACACCAACAAAACTTTTCCATATTAGTACATCTTATTTCTACATCATCAACAAAGTATGTCATCTCTTATCAACTGACACCGATCACTACATTGTCTAATGCCATCTCAGGGTCATTCACTAAACAACAAACATATTATCAACTCAAGTTCATCCATTAAACACCACATTTTCAACTTCAATTATCATCGACATTCAGACCACTATATCACTATACTGACACCATCATCACAAAACTCTGATTCAGTCAGACATCAACTAAAAACAATACTCAGACATCAACTTATATGTATGTTACAAATATATATTAAAAAAATGGTATATGATACTCCATCCTATACTGATTTATTAAATATAATTTGTTAAGTTATATTCAACAAGACATGGCAGAGTATGAGAAGCCTGACTCGGTACAAAATGTTATGTATGTAACTAGGGGAGAGATGCTCCAAGTATTAGTACCAGATAAAGGTTGTGACTGGTAGTCCAAAGGACCAGGAAGCAAAGGCTGTGAGAAGTGAAGAAAGTCATAACATGGTGTTCGAGCCAAACATGGTATCTGATGCTGCCTTCGGAAGTGATACCTAACATTGGAAGAATGGTCGAAGCCTATGCAACAGGGAAAAATAAGAATGGGCATCACAAGTGTCCAACAAAACCAAGTCACTGATCCAGTTTCATTTGCCACCTGCGATACTACATTGTTGGTTATACCTAAAGTAAAATAAAACTAGCAAAACATATTATTTTTCCCAGGTGTAAATAATTGAATTTAACCCTCTATGCATAAAAAAAGAAACCAGTATATTGTTTATACTAATAAAATGCTTACTTTCCTAAATTGTTGAGTTACAATGCGAATGATGGAGCAGGACTCAAAAAACAGTTGCGTTGTCTTTTTATCAAGTGAAAGTATAGCTGCAAAATAATTCTTTATTTCAAATTTTCATGGTTTATCCTCAACATCAGCCATTCTTCCAGAAACACAAGCGGGTGGTGGATATTAGTTTATCACATTCGAATGCCAAATTTTGGGACTGAGTTATTTATTCACGAGATGCAGTTTGGACGTCTTTGTTAAGCAATATAAAGCACTTAAACTATTTTTCTAGCTTCAAATGACGGTGCTTCTGTTCAAATACATTGTGGATTTACAAGCCAACACGAATAATTGACTCGAATTATACGACATGTTCTTCACGAATTACATTTTTACATACCAAAAATACAGTTGTTATAATCTTTTTAATCCGTGAGAATGGTAAAGTGAAATTTTAATGTAACATTCATTCAGAAAGCAGTTGCACTTTTCTACACCTTCAAGATTTATGCAATATGAGAAATATTCTAAAAGCGTAATCTAACAGAATCATAAACTAAAACAAACGTATTAAAAATGAAAATTAGCAGAAGCATACACAAAATCATCAAAACCACCGCAAATTGCGGAAAACCACCCTCTACCGCTCCTCCAACCTGCTGTAATCACTTGAGCAACCATCGCCTGAAATTGCACTTCAACCACGACCTACCACCTCGCGACCATCGACCGCCTCCACCTTTGCCAATCGCCCCGAATAAAAGCCCAACCTTCATCACTCCTTTTGAAACCCAAATCGCAATAAAATCTCACTGTTACAAAAGTCGCGAAATTGAGAATTCGCGAATTGAAAATTGGGGAGATTGAGAATCGTTCATTTCGTAAATGAGGATTTGTGGGTACATGAGGATTTGAGATTTAGTTGTGAGGCTTGGGATTTAGTTGTGAAGTAGCGATTAGGGATTTGGGGATTAGGGTTCTACTAAAAGTAAAGGTATACCCATGAATGAAAATTTCACGCGGGTTTTAAAATTTTGTTCCAGCGCCATGTTCACTTGTTTATAATTGTGTTCCAACGCTTGTTCCCTTGGTTATCTAGGTTTTTTCATTTGTAATTTTTGTTGAACTGAAAAAAATTATGAGAAATGAAGGAAATGCTTAAAGCTAAAATTTGCAAAAAAGGGAAGTAACAAATATTATTATAAATTATATGTTAATAAGTATATATTATCACTAATACGTTATTATTGTAAATTATTAACTTTAATTTATTGATATTACCAACAAATTATAATAAAATATTAGTCACAAACGGTTATTTATCAAAATAATAATTTTTAATTATAAATTATTAATCATAAATTATTGGTTAATAATCATAAATTATTGGTTAGTAATCATAAATTATTAATCAGTATCGGATTGCCATGGAGAAGAGGTCGACGAATCTAGGGATTCCAGATCTTGGGAAGGAACGTTTGATTTGGTATTTAGGGTTAGCGAAAAATAAAGTTTTAGCAGCGAGGGAATGAAAGCAAACAGATGGCGGGCTTTAAAATTTAAGTTTTACTACCATAAATTTTGTTTTATTTTATCAATTATCATTTGTAAATTAGTATTAAAAATTTATTAATAGTAATTTACTAATTATAAAATATAAATTATTAATATATAATTTTTTTATTTATAAATTATTAATTATAAACCATTAATTATAATAAACAATAAATCATAAATTATTAATATTTATTATTAATTATGAATTATTATATATTTAATATTAATTACTTGATATTACTTACTAATAACTGGAAAGTAAAATTAAGTCTGTTGGAATACTAATAATATATAATAATTAGTAATTGGTGATTATTTATTAATAATCATTCATTATTATATTATAAATGATTAATATAATATTATTAATGATTAATTATTAAATATTAATAAATAATAAATATTAATTTTAAGAAAACATTGTAATTATTAATTATTGATTGTCGAAAATTGGCAATAGACATTTATTACAACGGGCATTTTATGATGGTTGTAAAATTGGCATCGGTTAAAACATGCATTTTATGACCGTTGTAAAATTGGCATCCATTACAACGGGCAATTTGTGACCGTTGTAAAATTGGCATCTATTACAACGGGCATTTCGTGACCGTTGTAAAATTGACATCTATTACAACGCGCATTTTGTGAACGTTGTAAAATTGACATTAATTACAACGGGCACGAAAGGACCGTTGTAATAGCATTTTATTACAGCGGGCAGCCAATGCCCGTTGTAAAAAGGGCATTGTATAAGGCATCTATTACAACGGGCCTGAATGGACCGTTGTAATAGGCTTTATTACAACGGGCAGCAAGTGCCCGTTGTAAAAAGGGCTTTGTAATAGGGTATTTTTGTTGTAGTGATTTCATCACCACTGTTAATGTCATCATCATCTTCAATAAGGTCATCCTCTTCAGGTATGGTATCACCTACTTCATGCAATGATAAAATTTTGTTAACATATATGCCATGAACGTCGGTCCTTATATGCAATTCTTGATTGTCTAAATTAGGATCATCCATGTTAGATGTTGTATAGTAATCATCGTTGTGGAGTCCATCACTGTCATCCATTACATCGTAAAAATCTCTCGGCTTTGTTTTAACCACAACACTCCAATCCGACTCTTTTGGATCAGCAACATAAAAAGCTTGATTTGCTTGTGAAGCCAATATAAATTTATCATTATTTTGTGCCAGACGGTTGAAATTCACTAGACTGAAACCATACTGATCATTTTTCTTTCCAGAATTGTTTACTCAATCACACTCAAACAAAAATACTTTACAAGCTTGATCATCACTTTCCTCTGGAAATCTATAATCAAGCTCATAAATATTCCTTAAAGCACCATAATAGTCGACATTACCTGTAATAGGATTACAGTCTCTCGCACTTGAATAACTTGACGTTTCAGCATTCACAAAGACACCACAATTTTGATTTTTGTATCTTTCATCAACCAATTTAGTTCTAAACCTATACCCATTGATAACATATTTTTTATAATGCTTTACAATCCTACTTGAACCGTTTGCTAATCGAATTAAATCTTCAGATATTGATAAGTCACCAGCATCACGAAGTTTATTTACCTAGCAAAATATAATAAAAACGTATTATCTTATTTTACATGAAACTAAAAAAGTATAAATGACATGATTGCATTTTAATAGTCTAGCATGTGCAAAAATGATACATACATGAATCCTAAACCAAGTAGGAAATTCTTTGTTTCTCAAACCCTCTACTTCTCGAATTGTTTTTCGTCAATGAATTTTTCGTAGCTCTCCCAATCTTTTACTATCATAAAACAAGTTAATTATTTAATAAAATATAATTCAATTCATAAATTAATTCATATGGTTAGAAAGTATTTTAATATTTAAAGAATATCTTACTCTAAATAAGGTGCAACTTCACTACAGTTGAATAAGACACAAGAGTGACATTGTTCCCAATTTTTTTTTCTAAATCAATCTCTATACATTTATCCAAATGATGATCGGAGCTTGCGAATATTGATAATCCCCCGACAACATCACGAGGTAAAGAATTATTGGCATTGCGACCACGTCGATTATATCGGTTCTCAGCACCTGTTAATTACATTGAACAAAACGATACACAATCTTCTGCAAGGTATCCTACCGCAATACATCCTTCTGGATAAAATCTTGTTTTGAACATATCTTTTTAACGTTTGCAAATACCTACAAACAAAAATAACTACAAAAATATATACTTAAATAATAAATGCTATATTTAAAATCAATAATGAAGAAATATGGTTTGCCTTTCAATAGGATACATCCAACGATATTGAACTGGTACTGCAATTGCTGCTTCATTGGCTAGATGGATGATTAAGTGGACGAATATGGTAAAGAATGAAGGTGGAAACATTTTCTCCATCATACATGAGGTTAATACAATCCTATATTTCAATTTCTCGAGTGATGCAATATGTTGCTTTTTATTACATAATTGTCGAAAAATTGAACATAGTTCAAGCAATAAAAGTGTGATTGGTTTAGGCAAAACTTGACGAATTGCAAGAGGAAGTAAATGTTGCATAATTACATGGTGATCATGGCATTTTAAACCACATACCCTTTTTTATTTTACGTCTACACATCGAGCAATATTAGTTGAATATCCATTGGGAACACGTACATTTGAAAATACTTTACAGAACGACATTTTTTCTTCATTGGTCATGGAGAAATTGAAGGTGGCATATATGTCCCGATTTCCCTCACGATAAGGTTGAAGTTGTTTTCTTATTCTCAAACATTCAAGATCAGCTTGAACTTCAAGTCCATCTTTTCCTTTTTTTGAAGTGCCAAGTAATTTCCCCAAAATATTTTCACTAAATTTTTTGTCAAGATGCATCACATCAATGTTGTGACGTAATAAAAGATGTTGCCAATATGGTAAAGTAAAAAATATTCTTTTCTTTTTCCATGGTCCTATAACTTTAGGTTCTCTAATGACATTTGAACTCTTACGCTTTCTTTGCCCAATATTAGGTTCAACTGTTGGCAATTTACTAAATGTGAATCTTAAATTTGATTGTTGTCTTAAACACTCCAATCCGGTTAATGCTTTAGGTGGAAGATCATTCTCATGCTTTCCATTGAATGAGTCAGCATCATATCGAAACCTATGTTTAATAGGTAAGAACCTATGACTGCCCAAAAAAACCTTGTTTCCAACTATTAGGTAAGCGTATTGAATATATTTGATGATTGCAATGTGACATGCAAGCTTTCCTGATGTACCCCGTCCCGATAAGTTTGCATATGCAGGTAAGTCATTTATAGTCCACAGAGCAACTGCCCTCATATTGAATGTTTGATTAGTGAAAACATCATAAGTATTAACACCAACTTCCCACAACTCTTTTAACTCCTCAACTAATGGTTGCAAATACACATCAATATCTTTTCCAGGCTCGTGAGGTCCTGGAATTAACAAAGACATAAACAGAAAAGGATGCTTCATGCACATCCATGGAGGGAGAGTATAAACATCAATTATAACTGGCCAAGCACTATGTTTACGGTCCATATTTGAAAAGGGATTGAATCCACCACTTGCGATGCCCAAACGCACATTGCGATTTTCCATTGCAAAATCAGGGTATGTAAAATCTAGGCTTTTCCAAGCTTGCGAATTAGCTGGATGCCTCATAATTCCATCATTGGAACATGTTGAATGCCATATCATATGTTCTGCAGTATACTTTGACATATATAACCTCTTCAATCGAGGAACTAGAGGAAAATAACAAAGTACCTTAGCTGAAACTTTCTTACTACCATCATCATCAAGTTCATTAATTTTGTATCTTGAAGTACCACAACGAGAGCATGTAGTCAAGTGCGAAGTATGTTTCCAAAATAGCATGCAATCATTCGGACAAGCGTCTATTTTTCATATGTGAGACTCAAATCGTCAATAACTTTTTTAGCTTGAGCGATTGACTTTGGTAGACATTTATCTTCTGGCAACATATCTTTAAATGCTTCCAAAAACATAGAAAAAGTTGCATTACTCACATTTCCTAAACACTTTATATGGTGTAACTTCACAATTGCGTCCAATTTCCTATATTTACTACCATGATATAATTCTTTATTAGCATCATCTAACAATTTGTAAAATCGTTTCACTTCAGGAGTTTGACCTTCAAAAATAGGAGGTTGGCTTGATGAACCAACACTATGTCCCGTCAACGGTTGCATAAATGTTTCATTGAGAAAATCAAGCATTTCACCACAATCTTCATTATTATTGATACTAGTTTCCATTTTATCCGTATGAATAGTAGAAGGCCCCATTTCATTATGTTGATCGACATAAATTTCACCATGATGTGTCCAACGAGCTGTCCGATATAAGGGATCCATTCCATGCCAAAGAAGATGACCGCCAACAGTAATTTTACCGTTAAAATAATGGTTGCAACATTTCTTACAAGGACATATTATTTTATCCTTTCTTACAGATTTTGCAAAAGCATCATTGAAAAATAAATCCAATTTATGTCTATATTCATCCGAACTACGATCCAAGTCTACCCAACTTTTATCCATAGCTCTAGTTACTGCCTATATAATAAACCAAACAAATGCATTGTTAGTTAGTCGGTAAGATATTATCTTAATTTAGCTAATTTAGAGGAAGACAATTGTAAGATATTGCTTAAGCCAATTCATTCACTAGCACAATTTGTAGTTACTTTAAAGATAAACGCTAGTATTAGAAACTAAATTCGAGATTGAAGACTTATTTTTTTTGCTTATTTCTCACTTATAGTGAATAACCAAATACCAATATATTTCAGGTTGACTGCTTAGTTTTTGCATATATAAGTGCAGAACACATCTAGCAAAAACAACACCCTTTAATCACGCAAATAGATCCAAATTTTTTCTATGATTCCATGGCGTTGAATATATATTCATTCTTTATATGTTTAATTTGTATTTAGTTGCACCTACATTTAATTTTTGTTGAATGCAAGACTTACAGACAGACATACTATGATTTGGAAGGTTAGATTATACACATGCATTTAGAATATTTTTCACTAATGTTCCAAAACCAATAACCAGTAACTGAGTTTACTAGCTTCTATTTCTCCAATGTGGTGAAACTTTTTAGTGTTGTTTATTGGATGCATATATTTGCATTTGATAATATATGATGGCAAAACTTAATCACTTATAAAAGCTAAGGCCTAGTTTCAAGTCTTTTTTTTGAACAATGTATATTTCTTTGAAATATACATTGTTCAAAAAACCGACGTTGATTATATTAGTGTTTTGTGCATTTTGGCCCTACAAATTTGTATTTTTGGAACTTAGTATTTTATGGCAGAGCATTTAATCATCTATTCAATACGCAGACTCATATTGCTTCAAATGAAGGCATAACTCTCCTCCTTTGCCATTTTTATCTTCATCTAGTAAGTTCACATTCAAAAATTCATATTACTATTATACAACTATTTGATTTCATCTACCCTTCTTCTATTTTTAATGGTTCAATTACATCGATGGAAGTGGATGCCAATATTTCTATTCTGTTTTATTTTTGGCTTGGTTTACTTTTTTAGGCAAATAAGGTGCTTGAGTAAGTGGGGTTGCAATTAGTTCTGATGTTTACATTTCTATAGTAAACTAATACCGTTGCAACATATCAAATGTTCGGTGAAGAGAAGGCTATACAAAAGTAATAACTATATATATATATATATCAAAAATATTTTATTATAATCCAAGCTCCTTTTCACCTTTATTACTTTCATCATACAATTCAACTAAACTGCTATATTATCTTCAAATCTGCATAATAGAAGTTCAGTTAGGAAGAAAGAATCATTGATGACCATAAAATTCATTTATTCTCATCTGAAAATATTCAAAGTATTATTATAATTTGAATCTTGTTTATTTTAGATAAATGATGGTTTTGAAAAGCATTTGGTCAAACACTAGCAATGCAAAGCATTTTAGTAAACCGCAAGTTGATAAAAAAATTGACAATTAGAATGCTTACTTTCATTAACATAATTATTATACAAAAGACCAGTCACCAGTATTGTAAACATTGTACATTATTAGTTTTTCTTGGAACCAAAATATACTTATATTATGCAAAATTCATCCATCAATCAAAATGTGATGTCTTTGCTTTGGGATTTGATTTGAATTAAATGACTGTATAACAACATGTTTTCAAAACTATAAGTCTTTGATCTAAAATATTAGTTAAACCATTGTTTATGAAATATTTGACTAAAATTATTTGCATTATTTAGGCATGTGCTGAACTTAACATAGCCCAGATATGGCAATTTTTAAACCTAGATTTATGGATTTTTGAAAAAAATTTAGTCAAGTATTTACTCAAATGATGATAAGCTGACTGGGTTTCAAAAATTCAGTTGGTGAGAATGTTAGAAGTAAAACCTAGACATGACCTATACAATGTCATTAGCTAAGTAGTTATTACAATTTTGTAAAGATTTACCAACTTACAATGATGTCCATATTGCTATAACTTTCATTCTCTACATTTACAATGTGTAGTATATTTAACATAATCTGTTATAATAACTATTTTTCTATATTTACATTAATTTTTCATACATTTATATGGGTATGTCTATGATAGTGTTGTCAAGGATTATCAAATGAATACTGAAGACAACACAACTATTTATGTGTGTTTGACGAAAGAGCCAATAGTCATGCTCAAATGGTTCTCCTCAACCTTGCATGACCTGCTCTTTGTGAAGTTTATTTATAAAATAATACACATTTTTTCCAAAGTTACAAACATACCATACCTCTACGCATATCGAGCTTTCCCACTTCATCTTATTATAATCATAAATTTGATAAACTACTTTTAAAATAAATCAAGTACAACAATTGCAACAATGAGTATATAGTATATACCACTATCCATTGTTTTTATTGAATCAAAAATTCATGAACTTTTCATGGTTGATAATGCATGTTTCTTTAATTTTTTTATACTGAAAATCACATTAGCAATGTAGAGTATCAAAACTAAACAAACAAAACTTCGCAACCATGCCATCGGTAGAGGCTTCGTACTAGTACTTTCAAATACAATAAAACTATACAAGTATGAACTCATTGCAAATTGATTTATAAAACTAAACTTGTGTCTGTTGAGTTAATGCATATTTTACAAAACTAAGTTTGCGTTAATGAATGATATTTTATCTATTTGTGCATTGCAGATTAGTTCAAGTAGCATTGGCTAATCACTTTAATATATTATTCATCAGACATGAGCAGAGCCTTCGAAGGCATGATATGACATGGATAGTTAAATGATTTTGTGGGTTTCATGACACTCCTTGCTTATCTTATCTATAAGATACTCGATTTCAACATTTGAGTTTAATGCGTTGTGTGCACTAATTATTTTAATTCCGTTTTCAATAATAAGAAATTAAAATAGTACTAATAATAGATTGTTTGTTTGTTTGTATGGCATCCTTCTTAATTGAAACAATAGAGGTTGCCAATTTTATTTGCTAAATCATCGAGTAATAAATATTACTAATGTAATAGATATTTTCAAAAAAATTTACTCTAATTAATTATCAAATGTCACACATGAGTGACAATTATCAACAGCACAATAGGTAACAAAAACACAATTATTTAACATGTTAGCTAAAAACCTATCAACATCCAAGCAACCAATTGTATTACTTTGCTACAAAATTTCACGTTAAATTACTATGGTTATTACTGCTAACAAAATCATTATATAATTAGCATTTAGGCAAACAACTCATATGCATAGACTGGAATGCAAGCATAAGCATAAAAGAAACCCTGAAAACAGCAGAAGTAATACATTAGCTATGGAAGAAGAAACAAATATGTTTTTCTATAAGAAATGGAACCGTATTGTTCAACCTTGAAATATTAGTTTTAAAACAATTACAATGAAAAATAATGTAACTAAAAGATTGGAAAAATATATCCTAACTAGTGAACCATGAAATTTAAAACTCAATTCATTCTCATTTATCAATACTGATGATCAAGAATTGCATCCAATATAATAGAATCAAAATTTTCTTATTATCAACTACTAACTTGTGATTTGGGTTTCTAATGACTACGGTAAATGAATCATCATTCCAAATGAGATGAAAAGCATACCTCGGTTGATCGTAGATTTGCAGAGCCAATTAGCTGGAACCTTGATATGCTGCGGAATTCAATCGACGCGATAATTAGAAGGAATCTTGATTTGTAGATTAAATTAGGAAATCGATGTTTAATATGCTGTAGCAGGAAATCATAATTTGTAGATTAAAATAGGAGAACGGTCTTTGAAGTAATTGTGGAAGGAATCTTAAGTTGTAGATTGAATCAGGAGAATTAACCTTGACTGGGGAGTGAGCACGTTTGTTTCCGCCCTAATGGATAGAGATTTGGGGATGATTATATTTCTGCCTCTTATAATTTGTGGGGGCAGTTTTATCCGTGAATATAACCACTGGTGGAGGCAAATATCATTTTCCCCCTAATATGATTTGAGGCTAATTTTGTTTTGCATCTAATTTGTTTTGAGGCTATTTTATTTGTGACATATAATTATTTATAGTGGCAAATATGATTTCTCCCCTAATAAGTTATCATTAAGGACAAATAATTTTATTGCCCATATTCCAGTGCCTCAAATACCTCATAATTTAGTAGTGGAAGAGTTGAAATGATTCATGAAGACGTTGTTTTCAAGTGGAGATTGAGAGGCTCCACACGGACTGGGTACTTCGAACACTTTGTTGACGAGCGTTGGCCTTGCTGAAGTTCGTTGACAGAGTGTAATGTGTGATGGCATTGCCGAAGCTCATTGGGCAAATATCCATTGCTTAGAGCATGAAGGTGTAGATGAAGTTGGAAGGCCTGTATGGAATTCGGTATTAAGGTGGAGATTGTTAGAAATTGATACCTGAATTCGGGAAGAAGCCATTGGAGAAGCATCGATGAGGAAGAGAGGAAGCCCTAACCCTAGAAGCAAGCTCCAGAAAGAATTGCCGAACCACTATTTGGTTCGTTGGAAATGGAGCGGTGTAGGGTGAAGACCGAACAAACTACTTCGTTCGGTAGTTGGCTGATGGTTGGAGGGGCAGTGGAAATCTCATTCGTTTAATTGAAGGTTGCGGTGAAAGATTGATTTAGAGCGGTGATTTGTCGAGGAGTGTTGTCGAACCAAAGTTTTCATTCTGTGATTTTGTGATGCTGAACGAAATATCTCATTCGGTATTCGGGAATGGCGGTCCAGACTGAAGTGGTGATGTCGGACCAGATTGTATGCACCGATTAAAAAGCACGCTGGTCCAGATTTTGCTTGGTCGAACCAAATGCCAAGTGATGTATGCCGGACCAAACCATGTTTGGTGTTTGCCTAACCAAAACTCTGAGCTGCTATATAGCAGCCACCCCTTCTTATTTCTTCACTCTATAAATAGTGGAGCTTCTGCACAACAATGACAGTCATCTTAAAGAGCTGAAACTCTGTGGAATTTTGTCTGTATTGTTAATTCTTCTTATGTATAGCCTACAAAAGTGAATCAATCTTATAATTCCAATCTTTTAGTGATTAGTAAAATCTGCTCTCTCCAAGTGGACGTACGCTGCCTCGCGGTACATAATTTAAATATAGAATATTGCTTAGTAAACAAAACAAATTTCATTTGATCTTGAGATAGACATATAATAAAACAATTTTAATATTCATTATACACCTCGTCGGGATTGTAGTTCAATTGGTCAGAGCACCGTCAAGGCGGAAGCTACGGGTTCGAGCACCGTCAGTCCTGAACTAGGATCTCATGAATTGAGAAATTTATTTCTCTATTTTTGCGAAAGGGAAGATGAAGTGCAAAATGGAATCAAACAAATTCGCACCGTAGAGATTATTTCTTTTGTTTCGGGGAAGTCATTCTTTTGACCGACAGAAGCCTTATCCGGTACCCACAAAAATGGAGGTCCAATTAATATACTGGGCTGTATATTAATTGAATGAAATGCGCGTTCTCCCAATTAATATACACGCAACTTCTTGGGATTTCTTGCCCAAATCTCTTAACCCAAGAAAACAACCGGCTGTATTTTTTCTTAATAGAAAGAATAATGTTTGAAGAGGGCGGATATACGTCCATTTTGTCTTTTACTATATGTCATTTCTCTATAGATTTGTGGCTGTCTATTTTGATGTTTATCTCTGTTTGTTTCATCTCACTACAATTACGATCCAGTTGTTTTCCGCTGCATTAGATTTTTATTTCCTTAGAATGGGATTTTCCCCAATGCAAAGAATATTACAATCATCATTAGCTATCCATTCTTCTGTTGATTAGTAGTAGCCTCATAATTTTCCAGAATATCACACGAGGGAATGCTTCTGTCTTTTTTAATAGTTATTCAAACTTTTGAAGATTGTTATCTGAATCAATAGTATCATCATTATCCACTATGAGGGTGATCTTTAATTATATTTTCTGAAGAGACGCCTTCATCATTCCGAGTTCGATCAATAAAGTCATTCACGTTTTAAATACTATTATTTGAAGCAGAGGATCCACCATTTAGAGCTGGTTTAGGAGTATCTTGGGAATTTTCAAGAAAATTTACTGGAGTGTGACTTTTACTAACATTTTCTAAAGAGATGTCTTCATCATTCTGAGTTTGATTAGCAGTATCTTTCATGGTTTTAATACTATTATCTGAATCAGAGGTACCTTCATTTAGAACTGGTCTAGGATAATCCTAGGAATCTTCAGAAACATTAAGAGAACGGGGCTTTCCAACATTTTGAATTTGTTTAATACAGTGGTTTTTAGGAGTGTTATTTGAAGAGATTGTCCCAACATTTTGATTTCCTCTGAGAGAACGTACCTGGTTATAAAACTCTGGGTTGCCCCCATGTAAGTAACCCAAGCCAACGTCAACAAATTGTGGTGATTGCTTTCCATAACCACCAGGTAACATCCCTTCACGAATTTCACAGCAACAATAATAACATAAATCATATGAACAACTAGGACAACTTCCATGGAAATCCACTATAGAAGTTCTGCAATTGTTCCTGGATTAAGCAAAAGAAAGGAAATTGTATTTATTTTCGTGTGGTATATTATATGTGCCAATTAGACCCAGCAAGAGAAAAGGAAATTGTAATTATTTTCGTGTGGTATATGTGCCAAAATGAAATGGAAGATGCAGCTAGATAATTTTTGTACAATGTATATATTAATAATTCAATATACTCAGCTAGGTTAAACAATTTTTGCCTTTGCATTTCTAAAGAGTGGAGGAAATAATTCAGAGATTGGGTTAAAAAATGTGGCTGTTTTGTTAATAATATCTGCTCTGTCTTCTAAAAAATGTGCTAAAAACCAAATTTGTGATGTCTTGATTTTGATGATGATAGAGTTCTTAACTCCTTCCATGACTTTGTCAAGTTGCATCCTTGGTCCTTAAAGAATTTTTACTATTTGTGCACAAACCTCGTTTAGCAATATATAGTTTTCAATTTTAGGTCCAGCTCGACAGTTACCAGACTTTAAAAGATCCCATGGACAGCTATAATTTATGGGCTGGATTTAAGGCTGAGAGTGTTGTGTACAAATGCTACATGAATATATATATATATATATATATATATATATATATATATATATATATATATATATATATATATATATATATTCCTTTTTACCAGTTTTCAGTATTATTCAAACTACCAAAATTTGAAATCCTAACATCAACAATGAGCTAGATTCCTGAAGCGTGGGAGAAAAACTTGACAGAAAAAATGTCCAAATGTTCCTGGTTTCTTCTCTAATATAAAATAAACTTAAATTATCATTTCCTTTAATACATAAAATTCCAAAGAGATCTTTACAGAGAAAAAACATTAATATTATCCAAACATGCGGTATCTTTTCATTATACAACAGAAGTATATTACTCACACCAATGCTCATCACCTTATTCAATTATTTGTACATAAACTCCTAAACTACTTATTAGAGCCCTTTGAGTTAGAGACACCACAAGCTGTGCATAATCAAAAAGCATAACTTAAATAATATATTCAACAATAAAAATCGTAAGTGCTTTTGCATTGATTCATCAACCAAAGTCTAAAAATCAGTTTATTTAAAACTTCTACAAAAATAACATTGAAATCGTTTATTTTTCCTATTGTTTTAAAAGGCGAAAGCGTATGCCACTACTAGAAAAATAGTAAATTCCAACGCCCCAGTTCGAACGGCCGCCAACGGCATTTCCAACGGCTTCCAACGGCCCGTTAATTTTTTACGTAGCCGTCTGAAACCGTTAGAAACCGTTGGAAAAAAGCCGTTTGCGGCCGTTGGAAGCCGTTGGAAGATTTCCTGCATATTTCCAGAGACCGACCTTCAGCTCATTATTCATCTTTTCAACCGAAAATTACCCCCAAATCCACCATTTCATCATCTCCAATCTTCATTTGCCGGCCCACACACCATCCCAACAACCTCCGACGCCATCTAGAAGCTACTCCGGCACATCTCCACCGTTCTAGCTCTCCAAATCGGTAATTTTCCTAAAGCTAATTTTTAGATTTTTTTTGATTTAGGGTTTAATTTGAATGTTGATTGAATCCTACTTGTTAGTGTATGCATATTACATTATATTATCCTCTAATTGCAACCATTATAACATAATGAACAAGTTATTATAATTGATTGAAAATTTTGTAATTTAAGATATTGCACTAGTTTATGTTATTTGGTTAGTATATTAAACGTATGTGTGTGATAGAGTTTATTGCATTTGGAAGCCGTTAGAACGGATATTTCATATGTGCGAATACGAGCTTTGTATTTGTGTGAACACGCGAATTAATTTAGTTTATAAATGAATTTTGTGTACAAATTTAGCGTATAAAATGAATTTAGTACTTATGTAATAAAACGGTAAAATATAAACCAATATTAATTAAACGAATTATATATTCGAATTTAATATAAACAAATATTTAAATCCTTAGATATTATTCGGCCCCGTCTGACAAGTGTTGTATATGATCGTTTTAGGGATAATTCGTTTTTTCCACAAAACGGACAACTCTATTCATCTGATACATCATTTGTCGGATTTGTCCCAGTATTGGACAAGTTACAAACACTATAAAGTAATTATATTTCATCAATCATATCACTTTAAACGGTTAACAAAATTTCAACGGCATTTCCTTTACGTTCCTTGTGTATACGCATTTGTGTACGATACAAGGAACACGGGGGAAATGCTGCCGAAATTTTATGAATCGTTTAAAATGATATGATTTACGGAATATAATTACTATTATGTTTGTAATGGGAAGTAGGATGACCGACCATCAAAGAAAGACACATAAGTGGCAATGAAACAATAGTTGCTTATTTAAAATATTCAGTTTGTGAAATAAGCAGTTTGCGGCCGTTGGAAAATTTCGTGCAAAATATAAAATGAATGATTTATAACATTTTTACTCTATCATAGGTTTTCTAGTAGGGAAACATGGTCAATTACTTTAATGATCGGAGCTGGATGTATCAAAGAAGGGAAACTAGAGGCGCAATAAGCGAACATTTTCTAAAAGGGGTACAAGTGTTCATCGAATTTGCTATAAGTAATATTGCAAACGATGAAGAAATTCGTTGTCCGTGTGGTAGATGCAAATTGTTGAACTATTTAGAACCGAATATGGCTAAGGTTCATTTGCGCCAATTCGGTTTCGTACCCAATTATTTGCTGTGGGATCGTCATGGAGAAATTGTAGCCCCTAATAATCAAGAACAGTCGGTGGAGGTCATCAGCGAAGAAGGTAGTACGAATCTCATAGAACATATGGTCGAAGATGCAGCACGATCAATGTTCCCTGCCGCTGTAATTGATAACGACGATGTTAACGTCGAAGAGGAACCAAATGTTGGAGCGAAAAATATATATGATTTATTGGATTATGCTAAAAAACCCCTTTGGAATGGATGTTTAAGCGGCTCTCAATTATCGATAACTGCAGAATACATTGCGAAGAAATCAAAATACAACCTTACAGAAGCTGGATTTACGACTGTTGTGCAAGCTGCTAAACGTCATATGCCATCCGATAATTTAATGTGCGAAAATTATTATGAAGTGAAAAAACTTATGCCATCTTTCGATTTGCCATATCAAAAAATAGATACATGTCTAAAGGGTTGCATGTTGTATTGGAAAGAAGACATTAATCTTAGAAATTGTAAAATATGTAATCAGGAAAGATACAAATCTAGGAAAAAGAAGGGAAAAGAAGTTCCGTACAAGCGTATGCATTATTTGCCCCTCACCCCTAGACTTCAACGATTATATGCATCATCTGTGACAGCGCATCATATGAGATGACACAGTGTGAGAACACCTCAAGAAGGTACGTTGACACACCCAGCCGATGGAGAAGCATGGAAACATTTTGACAAGAAATATCCCGATTTCGCAGCGGAGAGCCGAAATGTTAGACTAGGTTTATGTACAGACGGCTTCTCACCGTTTTCTCAGTTTGGTTTTAAATATTCATCTTGGCCTATAATAATCACACCTTACAATCTACCTCCGTGGATGTGTATGAAAACTCCATATATGTTTCTCACGATTGTCGTCCCCGGTCCTGATGATCCGACACAGGGCATTGATGTTTACTTACAACCGTTAATCGAAGAGTTGAAAATATTATGGTATGAAGGAGTTGAAACATACGAAATATCAAAAAAGAAAAATTTTCGGATGTTCGCTTCTTTGTTATGGACTATTAGCGATTTTCCTGCATATGCAATGCTTTCGGGTTGGAGTACGGTCGGTCGTTTCGCTTGTCCTTATTGCATGGAAGAAACACGAGTATTTTCTTTGCCAAATGGAAAGAAAATTTCATGGTTTGATTGTCATCGATGTTTTCTTCATATTAATCACCCTTTTAGAAGAGACAAAAAAAACTTCATAGCTAATAGACATGAGACTCTACGACCACCAACGGTTTGGTCAAGCGAGGATATATATGAACTTGTAAAAGATTATCCAAAGATACACGAGACCGGACAACAAGAAGAAATTCAAGGTAAATCGACGTTTCATAATTGGTGCAAACAAAGTATATTCTGGGAATTGCCTTATTGGAAAAATCTATTAATCCGTCATAACATTGACGTGATGCATAACGAAAAAAACGTATTTGATAATGTGTTTTATACAGTTTTGAATGTGAAGGGCAAGACTAAGGACGATTTGAAATCTAGACGTGATATAGAGCAAATATGCAATCGTCCTGAGCTTCATATGACTCCCGACAATAAAAAACCCAAAGCATGCTATGAACTAGACAGCAACCAAGTTGCAACCAAGTTAAAGTACTGTTACAATGGGTGGAAGGATTACGATTTCCCGATGGAATTCTCTCTAATCTTCGTAGATGTGTCGACTATAAAAATGGGAGACTGAGTGGAATGAAAAGCCATGATTGTCATGTAATGATGGAAAATTTGTTACCCATCGCTTTCAAAGAATTGTTACCGGTAAAAGTTTGGACGGTAATAACAGAACTTAGTTTATTTTACAAGGAGCTTTGTTCAACTACGTTAAAAGTTGACCGTCTACTTAAACTTGAAGAAGAAATTCCTATACTGCTCTGCAAACTGGAGAAAATATTTCATCCGGGTTTCTTTAATGTAATGGAGCATTTACCTGTTCATCTTCCATATGAAGCACGTCTTCGAGGTCCTGTGCAATATGGATGGATGTATCCATTCGAAAGGTATGTTACTATATTGAGTATGTAAATGTTGATTTAAGTATAAATATAGTAGTTAATACTTAACCCAAATATTTTTTATTAGGTACTTAAATCATTTGAAGAAAAAAGTGAGACAAAAAGCTCGAGTTGAAGGTTCTATTTGCAAATCATATATCGAAGAAGAAGCTTCTTTCTTTTTCTCTCATTATTTTAAAGACCATGTGAACTTATCATTTGTAAGTGTTCCGCGTAATGACGATCAGGCCGTTGAACAAGCTTCTTCTTCTGAATCAGTATTATCTATTTTTAAACAATATGGACGACATGCTGGCAAAAGTGAGGAAGTATGGCTAGATGATAAAGAATTCCATGTAGCACACACATATATTCTTCTTAATTGTCCTGAAGTTACACCATTTGTTAGGTAATTAGCACATTCCAAGTTTTGTTAATTTTAATACTACACGTGTGAATAAATAATAATGTAATATATCATGTTTGTGTTTGCAGTATTTATGAATCACAAAATCCAGGTGGCGATTTAAGCAAAGATTTCAGTACTTGGTTTTCGAAATACGTTTCTGATCCCACAAATAATGTGGTCGATAAAGGACTGAAACATTTGACGTTTGGACCGAAAAGAAAAGTTAATACGTATCCAATATATTTTGTTAATGGATATAAATTCAACACCAAAGAATACGGTGCTGAAAAATTAACAAACAATACTGGTGTATTTGTTAAAGGCAGTGATGACCCTAATAATCATATAAATGATTTTTATGGCGTGTTAACTCAGATATTGCAGTTGACATATTTTACAAGACCCGTGGAGGATGTTTATTTGTTTAGATGCAACTGGTTCAACAATGTTCCAGGTTCTGGTATTAACGTTCATCCAAAATATAATCTTATAGAAATTAAACACACATCGCGTTATCAAAAGTACGACCTATTTATACTAGCCAAACAAGCCACCAGCTCGGCCACTTGTTTACTTACAGCCTAAGGCTGATGAGACGTAAGTATCATAATTAGCGAGCATAGCATTTTAATTTTTTAATTGTACATGATATATCTACAATTGTCTAAAGTTCAATTTTATATTTAACGCAGTGGATTTGAGTTGGAGCTATCCAAAGTGGTTCTAAGCATTTCGAAGCAGGCGTACATGGCTAGGACGACCGATTGCTGGCCAAAGTGGGGCAAGATCCCCGACGACGTGAGAGAGACGATTTGGCAAGATTTTCTGGTAAGTTTATACCGCTTTACAAGATGATTAATTAAATACAAATAAATAATTAGCAATATTTTCTCATTGTACAGGGCGCCGTAGATTTGCAAGAGCCTGACGTCAATTTAGTTCAGCGACACTGGAACTCCAGGATCGCGAAGAACTATAGAGAGACTATGTCGGAAATTAAAAAAGTAGGAAAGAAGCCCAAGTGGATGAGCGCGACTGTATGGGAGAAATGGGTTGATTGGTGGAACTCTGAGGAGTTCAAGGTAAATCTACAATAAATCTCAGCATTTTTTTACCGTTTAATAAATAATTAATCATTGTAAATTTGCAGGAGGAGTCAGCTAGGAACTCGGCAAAAAGGAGCAGGAATCCTGTATCACACCGTGGAGGCTCCAAATCTTTCCAGCATCACCGCAAAGATTTGGTAAATTTATCTATTATCACATTTGTATATTGATCAGTTCAGTAATTAGTTATGTACAGTTAAATTATCCAAATTATCAATTGCAGGAACGAGCTCGTGGAGGCTCTGTTGGCTTAGTGGACGTGTTTGCTCACACCCACGCGTCTAGGCAAGTAGATGAGGCTGGCAATATCATATATCAGTGGGGTGAGCAAGATAGGGCGACCGAGGCATATGTATGCATTTTTTAATTTTTAGTACTTACACCGATAAGTTTATTAATTTCTAGCTACGCAAAATAATTACATGCTACTATTTTTCAACTGAAATTGTTTTTTTCATTATAGTCGAGGTTACAGGAGGCACAGGCTTATGCGCTTGAGCAGTCTGGTCGTGATGCGCTGACACAGGAGGAGCAGGATAACATTTTTACCGCTGTTATGGATCCGGCGCAACGGAATAGACGTTTTGGCTTCGGGAACCTAACGGTAATTAATCCTTTTACATATGTACAAAAAATCAGCGTTTAGATATATAATGTTATAATATTGTATATGCTGAGACAACCCTTTTGCTATTAATTTTATTTGCAGGCTCGACAAGCTCAAAAAGACCGAGACAAAGAAGAAATCAAGGAGCTTAGAGCTATGGTTGAGCAGCTACGGGAGGAGAATCGTCTACGAGCCATCCAGGTGGAGCAGTTGGATCAAAAGCTTGCGCAGTATTTGCAGAATCATGGTACCCTTCCTTCGTCGTCTGGTGCTTCTGGAGGCGACGAGTATCCTTGAGGAGGTATGTTTTTGAGTATTTGTGTTTGAACAATGTATATATTGACTTGGAGATGTTTTGATGTTGATGGTGATGTTGTATATATTGGTACGGAGTGGGTGAGAAGTATTTTGATGGTATGATCATGGTTTAGTGACATTTGTTGATGGTATGTACGTTGATGGTATATTTTGTGATGTTTGATCGGTTTGGTTTGTTTATATTGGTGTTTTATTGATTTATGTACGTTGTTTGTATTGATATTGATATATATATGTGGAATTGATTGGAAATGGAATGGAAATTGAATGGATTGGAAATGGTGTGGTGGAAGGTAAATAGGCTTGCTGTTGTACAGCAAAATAAACCCAGTATTTCCAACGGCTTCCAACGGCATATTGGCCATTTTGTTGTAACGGTTTCCAACGGCTATAAGCCGTTAGCGGCCATTGGAAATGCCGTTGGAAATGGTCCGTTGTTTCCGTTGAAAAGCGTTGGAAGTCGTGGGATATATTCCAACGGCTTCCAACGGCCGCCAACGGCTAAAAGCCGTTGAAATAGCCGTATTATCTTGTAGTGTGCGAGACATTTTCAGGTTGATGAGACGAGGCGTAACTCTTGAGATGTTCAGTCATAAAATTTTCGAGTTTAAATAAAATGCAAAACATATAACAAAACTGAACATATAACAACATTGAATGTCAAATCTATTAAATAATAATAAAGCATAAGAATTCTCTACTCTTTACATCGATTATTGGGGATTTCCTCATCTCCTCGTAATTCCCTCCAATTTTTTTATATTTTTAAATCCTTGCAGTTTATCATTATTATAGTTATTATAAAGTTCTACCGATTCTTTTTATTATCATTTTACATTTAAATATTAACAGTTAATAATTTCTACGGGTATCAATAAAATTCCCCGAAGTTTTATCATACTATTTTACAATTCAAGTCCATATATTTAAATTAACCAAGTAATCTAAAATTTGAAGTTTTAAAATAAATCCAATTAACAAATGGTTATTATCGGTCTAATAAGTCCTAAAAAATGACAATGCACTTTTATTGACAGAAATTGTAAACTAATATTTCATTCTAAGTCCACATAACTTAAATTTACACGATTGTATACAAAATCATTATTAGTTTTCTTACATTTTTCTACATTCAAGTTTACATAATTTATTTCTTTCTAAAATTAATAATTTATTACAAAGAAAAATATACATAAAATTTATTTCTAAAGTTGATAGGTCGTTACAAATAGACATTTACACCATTTTTTCTTTCTAAAACAGGTATATTTTTAAGGAAAATGAATGATCCTTCAAGGGAGAACACTTATTTAAAACAAGTATATTATTATAAGCATATACAAAGTTTTTTCATTTTAATTGGTGCATTAAGTGAATTTTTTATCATTTATTAAGACTGACATTAAACTAATCTTAGCTGATGAATTTTATAGTTCGTAATACCCAAAAAACAACGAATGGTTTATATGTTTTGTGAAAATGTTAGATTTTAATTACGTATATTAGTGATTATATTAATTAATGGATAAAAATGTATAAAAATAATTTTCTTTTCAATTTTATTATTTTTTGAGATAGATTTCAATTAATTTTTGAAATGTTTTATTATAAATTAAAATTACCAAGGAATGAAATAATGGTTCAAAAACTAAGTTATAACTTTTACATAATTAGAATAGACATTATGATTGGTAATGTTTTTTAATCAGCGTTTATTTTAGTCGTTAAATAAATATTTTGCTTAATGCTTTGTCAATAATATAGTTATTTATAATGCTGAAATTAAATGCAAGAGCTGTAAATGCATAAAAAATATACTAATTTATTACTATTACACTTCCAATTTTTCAGGTATTTTTGTCATTCTCTCAAGTAATATTAGAAATTCAATCCATATAATGTTTACCTTTTAAACAAATATACTAAAAGATAAATGCTAAACTCAAAAATCTATGTATATAAATATTTACCGGTTGAAATTTATGAAACATTAATTTCAAAATTAATTAAGAATACTAACTTTCATTTATTTTATTAACAAAATATTAAATGCTAAAAAATAATTAGTCAGTATCTAACTCATTATTAATCTACAAAAACCACAATTTTGTATACTTTCTATTCAAAATAATAATAATAATAATAATTCAAATTCAACTTAATTTGAATTATTTTCAATTTAAAAGTAAATCAAATAAAATTTATTTTGTATAAAATCCCATGAAATTTATTTATATCAAATTTATAAAACAAAGAGAAATCATTTCAAATAATATTTGCACTTCTACTTTCTTTCACATATATATATATAAAAAATACATATATATATATCCATTATATATATATATATATATATCTATAACAATCAAAATTCCTTTATAATTCAAGATAAATTCATACACTCTTATTCATATTTACTAAAAATCAACACACACATATCAACTTCGTTTTTAATAAATCGTTTTCAACTTCTTTCAAAAATAAATTCAAATATATTTCAAAATAAATTTATTTTAAGACACCAAACAACCTTTAAATATTCTTATCCTATTTTTCGTATAAATAATTCAAATCACTTTTTAATTTAATTTTTCTACCGTCCAAAACAATCAATATCAAAGTATATAGAATATCATTCAACCATATATAATTTAATTCAAAAAACCATTGATCAAACAATCAATCATGTTCTAATAGCAATCAAGGCTACCAAGTCATCATCAATCAATGTAAATTCAATTCAATTCAATAATACAAATGTACTTTTATTTTATTTTCCAAACGATCAATATTTCACTTCAAGGCATATCAATAATTTCAACATTCAAAGCAAATTAATCATTACCTATAATTATTTGTAGGCAAGCAGTTAAATTGTAAATGAACAATTTGAAGGTTTAAAGATTTCACACGCCAGCCACCACCTCATCTCCTTCGGGTCCGATGTTTTCCAAAACAGTCATGCAAACTAGGTGTCAGTGCCTTCTCCCTTAAGTCGACGCTGCTTCGAGCCACTGTCAGCTCCTCGCGATGTCGCCTCCACCTTTTGCTGCTCCGGCCTATTCGCTTTTTTTTCCTTTGCATTTCATTATATGCGTCTGCGAGAGTGGGGATGAGGGAAACAGGGATACGAGTTTGTTTTGGGCAAAAGAAAAGAAAAGAGGACAAGGATGAGGTGGATAAACTTTAAATGTTTGGTCAAATAGGAAGCAAAGAAAATATAGATTTTTCTTTCAATTTTTTTTTTAAATTAATACCCCTAACCACTTATATATCCAATCACCTTTTAATCAACGTTTTACATCGGATTAAGAATCCATGCAAGGCGTTTTATCTAAGTAAGGGAAAATTTCAAATTGACAATTCACAATAAATGATATTCCTAAGAAGGATAAGGTGCACGGGTTAGCTTATGATACTCAACGTTCATGATAATGAAAAGCAAAAGATTGAAGAATGATTGATATTCTTTAGTCTACAGTTAGTGAAGATTTGATTTCATTAATTGCTGATAAAATATTTGCTAGAGGTAATTGGAAGAAGGTACAATTGTCTGCATATACACTACAAGAACGACACCTGATAGCGACGGCTTTTAGCCGTCGTCGGCCGTCGCTAGCCGACGCTAAATGCCGTTGCTATTTACCTCGTCGTCCAATAGAATCGCGACGGCTCCGTCACATAAATAGCGACGGTTCGCGACTGCAAATGTGCCACGTGAAAATTTTTCAACGTCTAATTGTCGTCGCTAGCCGTCGCTAATCTGAACAAAATGGCCATCGCTAGCAGCCGCTAGCCGTCGCTAATCTGAACAAAATGGCCGTCGCTAGCCGTCGCTAATCTGAACAAAATGGCCATCGCCAGCCGTCGCTATACTGAACAAAATTCTGTGCACTTGCACAGCCCATATATACTTCAAACAATAACCATCAAATACCATCATCACAGCCACTATAAACTATATTCATCAACTATAACCATCATATATTCATCATATAACATCACTATACATTCAAACAATATAAAATCCAACAAAACCAAACAAAATCATATACAATCCCAACAACAATACATATCACATCAACCAATACAAGTCATCAAAATATGTACATAGTTTCCCAACCAAAATGTGTGCATAGTTCTCCAACCACAACTACAAACCGTTAACCCAAACAAACCATTAACACAACTACAAGTCATCAAAATATGTACATAATATCCCGAAATATATATACACCAAACCAACCAAAATGTGTATATACCAAACTGAAACATGAGCAAACAAGCATACCTACTCCTCACCATCGCTGTCATCCTCTCCAGGCATCCTCCCATGCTGTTGCAAATAACCTGCAATCCGCTCATCCAGCTGTTGCTCGAAGAAACTCTTCCTCCAATCATTTATTTCATCCACTGTTTGCTTCAACTGAGCAATCTTCTCTTCTTGCTGGGACCTCCTGTACGTACTCTGCAATCTCATCGCCTATAAAATAGTTCATAATTATTTATATATTAGTATATATATAATATTATTAAAATTATTTAACTATTCATATGCATGTGTAAATTTATATATTAGTACATGTCAAAATTTACCTCCAGATTTCCATAGCTATACCGCACATTGGTCCGAGAAGGCGGGTCAATAATAGCATCCCAGATATTGTTCGTCTCCTCTAGCATAAGCTCTTCCCGACCAGTGGACTGTGCTACCCGAGCCCGCTCAGCTTCGTACCTCTCCTGCGATTACAAACAATTGTTTTACACGATAAAAACCGAATTTCAAGTTTTTGAAAATAAAATAAGACAAAATATTGTTATTAACAATAAATTAGTTTACCATTACGGATTGGGATTTGTCATTCGTCTACTCGTACGAAACATAGCCTTCTTCACCAGTCCTCTCCACGGCATGCGTCACCTTGAACAACTCGGCCATAGTAGGCTCGCGGTTGTATCTCGCGGCCTGAAAATATATAAATATTATTGCTAATCTGATTATAAAATATTTTAATAAAATGTAAATACAGTTTATAAATTTAATTACCAGCTCTCTCTTATGCTCCTGGAAGGATTTGGAGCCATCACGGTGCAATGCAGGATTTTTATTCCTGTTAGCCCGGTTCCACTCAGATAATTCCTACAAATTAAGATAAATTATCACTATATATCTTGCGAGATTTATATTAGATTTAAATAACAAAGAAAACATATATTACTTACTTTTGCTGCCGGAGTGTCCCAAAGCCGAAGAAAATCAGCCCATACACCGTCACCCATCCAGTTTGGCTTTTTGCCTGAATTCTTAGCCTTGGACAATGTATCCCTGTAATTTTTCCTCATTCTTTTATTCTAGTGATTTAAGAAAACGTTCATGTCGTCAGGGTCAACGCGGAGTGCGGCCTGTAAATTAAAATTATTTTAAGTTATATAGATTATATTAATTTACAACTGAAATTCAAACTACTACTTACAAGCAAATGGCATGTATTGCGTTCTTGACATGAAGGGGGATGTCGTCCCGGCGAGGCCAACAACCATCCATCCCGCTCTAAAAAGCCTTCCTCAAAACCTGTAGAATATAATATGATGGCTCCACCTCAAAGCCCCTGCAAAAGTTATAATATACATGTTTAGTGGATTTTAAAACTTATACTTTAAATAAAATTGAAACTTACGCAGCACTTTTCGAAACAACTTCTGTCATCGGACGTAAGTCCGGTGCAGTGCCACTACCACCTGCACCGGGATATGGGGATGGCGTGCATGTCATACTTCGTCTCCTGCCAGACATATCTACTATAGAAAAACAATATCATCACAGAACAATTATAGAAATTCACTACTACATAGCATGTTTCAATCACTTTCACAGAAACAATTATAAAAATTTACTAGTACAAAACATGGATAAAATTTAAATAAATGATCATCACAGAACAATAATAGAAATTCACTACTACATAACATGTTTCAATCACTTTCACAGAACAATTATAAAAATTTACAAGTACAAAACATGGATAAAAATTAACTAAATGATCATCACAGAAAAATTACAGAAATTTACTATTACATAGCATGTTTCAAGCACTATCACATAACAATTATATCAATAACGATCAGTCTTCGTCATTTTTTGATTCAGACTCAGTCTCGTATTCTATCTCATTTTCTTCGGTACTTTCGAATGCATCAAATATGACGTTCGATTCATCATTCAAAGGCCCTACATCAATATCATCAGTTATTATTATTTCTGTATTTGGTTCAAGATCGGCTTATATGCTGCTTCATCTAGAATATTATTTCCATCAAACGTAAACCTTGGTTTTGTTTTGAAAATAGCAGACCAATCCGCTTTATCTCTTTTCAAAGATGGATACGGAGCAAAATAAACTTGTAATGCTTGCTTGGATAATACAGAAGGATCGTACTTATAGTAGTGTGATGTTTTCCTTATTTCAATAAGTTTATACTCTTTATGCACGTTGATTCCGGAACCAGGAACGTTGCTGAACCAATTGCAGTTAAATAAAAAAACCTTTTCTAAAGGTTCAACATAATATGTCAACTCTAGAACCTGTGTTAAGACGCCGTAAAAATCTTTTAAATGCTCATCTGGATCATCACTGCCTTTGACAAATACCCCGTTGTTATATGTTAATTTTTCAGCCCCGTAATCTTTCGTGTTGAACTTAAACCCATTGACGAAGAATATTGGATAAGTCTTCACATTTCTTTTCGGTCCAATCGCAAGATGTCTTAAGCCTTCATCAACGACATAGTTTCTTGGCTCATAAACATAGTTCAAAAACCATTTGGCAAATTCTTTACTGAGATCGCCAGATGGATACTGTGATTCGTAGATACTGCATATATGTAATATGTGTTATAATTATTATGTGCGTACAAGTAAATTACAAGTGAATTAATTATTACCTGACAAATGGTGCGACTTCGACACAATTTAAAAGAACATACGTGTGTGCTACATGGTGGCCTCTATCATTCAACCATATTTCCACACATTTTCCACAAGGTCTACCATGTTGTCTAAAAACAGATAACATTGTTTGAGAAGAATTTTGTTCAACCACTTCCTCATTTCGAGGAACAGTTACAAACGATAAGTTCACATCGTCCTTAAAGTAGCGAGAGAGAAAAAAATGAGGCTTCTTCTTCAAGATGCGATTTGCATATCGAACCCTCAACTCGGTCTTTTTGTCGAATCTTCTTCTTCAGATGAATCAAGTACCTATTAAGATATTTATTACATATTTAGATATACAAATTTGAATTTGAAACTGACATGAACATTGCACATGTTAATTTACCTCTCAAACGGATACATTCATCCATATTGCACAGGACCTCGAAGAAGTGCTTCGGATGGAAGATGAATAGGTAAATGCTCCATTACGTTAAAGAAATCAGACGGAAGTATTTTCTCCAGTTTGCATAGTAATATGGGTATTTCTACTTCAAGTTTACGTATACGATCCACCTTTAATGTTGTCGAACAAAGCTGTTTATAAAACAAACATAACTCTGTTATAACGTTCCATACTTTTACGGGCAACAGTTCTTTGAAAGCCACGGGTAGTAAATATTCCATCATGATATGAAAATCGTGACTTTTCATCCCACTCAGTTTACTATTTTTGAAGTCAACACATCTACGAAGATTGGATGAAATCTCATCGAGAAATCTTAATTCTTCCACCCACTTTAGCACGAGTTTTACTTGCTTATTGCCTAGTTCATAGCATGCTTTCGGTTTTTTATTGTCATTAGGCTTCATATGAAGTTCTGGGCGCTTACAATAGTTTTCTATATCAAGCCTTGAATTGAAATCGTCCTTGGTTTTGCCCTTTACGTTCAAAATTGTATTAAACAGATTATCAAACACGTTCTTTTCGTTGTGCATCACGTCAATATTATGTCGGAGTATGGGATCTTTCCAATATGGTAACTCCCAAAATATACTTTGTTTGCACCAATTATGAATGTCTGACTTTTCTGGGATTTCAGTCTGGACTCCAGTTTCATGTATCTTTGGATAGTCCCTTACAATTTTGTATATTTTCTCGCCTGACCAAACCTTGGGTGATTTCAAATTCTCTTCTCTGTTGGCTATGAAAATTTTCTTATATCTTCTAAAAGTATGATTGGGATGAAGAAAACACCGATGACAATCAAACCACGAAACTTTCTTCCCATATCGTAACGAAAATGCTCGTGTTTCTTCCATACAATAAGGGCATGCTAGACGACCAGCCGTACTCCAACCAGAAAGCATCCCGTATGTAGGAAAATCATTAATAGTCCATAACAAAGAAGCGAATAACCGATTTTTTTTTTCGTTGATACATCGTAAGTTTCGATTCCTTCATTCCATAGTTTCTTCAACTCTTCGATCAATGGTTGTAAATAAACATCAATTCCTTGGGTTGGATCATGAGGGCCGGGAACGACGGTGGTGAGAAACATATATGGTGTCTTCATACACATCCATGGAGGTAAATTATACGGAGTAACGATAATTGGCCAGGATGAATATTTACTATCAAACTGTGAAAATGGTGAAAATTCATCCGTACATAAACCAAGTCTGACATTACGGCTTTCCGCAGCAAATGCGGGATAAGTCTTATTGAAATGTTTTCATGCTTCTCCGTCGGATGGATGTATCAAAGTTCCTTCTTCCGCTGTTCGCACACTATGCCATCGCATATGACAGGCCATAGCAGAAGATACATATAATCTTTGAAGTCTGGGAGTGATGGATAAATAATGCATTCTCTTATACGGGACTTCTTTCCCTTTCTTCTTTCTTGGTTTGTATCTTTCTTCGTTACATATTTTGCATTTTCTGAGGTCAACGTCGTCTTTCCAATACAACATGCAACCTTTCACACATGCATCTATCTTCTCGTATGGTAGACCGAAAGCGGACATCAATTTTTTTACTTTGTAATGACTATCGCACATCAGATTATTGGGTGGCATGTGTCGTTTTGCAGCTTGTACAACTGCTGTAAATGCAGCTTCCGTAAGTTGAATTTTGATTTCATTGTTATGTATTCGGCGGTTACTGAAAGTTCGGTTCCGCTTTTACATCCGTCCTACAACGACCTCTTAGCAGAATCCAACAAATCGTATATTTTTTAGCTCCCGCAGTCGGTTCTTCTTCGACATTTTCGTCTTCATCGACAGCTTCAGTTGTAGGAAACATTGATCGTGCTGCATCATCCACCATATTTTCTATCTGATTCGTCATCATATTAGCATCCTCTAACAGTTCAGTATTAGGTGTAGGTTCAATAAGTTCTCCATGACGATCCCAGAAATAATAATCAGGCACGAAACCATATTGATACAAAAGTACTTCAACTATATATGGTTTCCAATGCTTCAAATGTTGGCACTTACTATACGGGCAACGAATTTCTATGTTGTTTCGGTTATTAGATTTAGCAAATCTAATAAATTCGTGTACACCGTTGTAGAAATGTTGCTTTATTGATTCCTTCTTTCCAGTTCTGACTTCATACATTCAAGTATGGTCGAGAAAATAATTGAACATTTTTTCTGATTTGAAAATGTATGTTAGACAATTTAAATTATTAATTTTCAACCATTCTCCATTGTAAACAGTTCATCGTTGCAGAAAATTCAAAATAAAAAATTCACTTTATTTTTTTATTTTTTGTTTTTTTGGTTTTCACTTCGGTGGTCAGTCATCCTACTTTCCATTACAAACACAATAATGTAATTACATTTTATAAATCATTTCAGATTAAACGGTTCAACAAATTTTCGGCAGTACTTCCCTTCTGATCCCTGTATCGTACACAAATGCGTGTACACAGGGAACGTAAAGGAAGTGCTGTCGAAATTTTGTAACCGTTTAAAATGAAATGATTTATAATATGTAATTACTTTATTGTGTTTGTAACTTGTCCAATACAGGGACAAATCCGACAAATATTGTATCAAATGAATATAAATGTCGTCCGTTCCGTTACAAAACGAACATCCGTATAACGATCATATACAACACTTTCCAGACGGGGCCAATGCCAATCTAAGGGATAAAAAAATTTCTTTAAATTTTATCAAATATTGTTGTTCTTTTCAAATTTTGACAATGTTTCAACTATTTAAATTTTATTTCATAAATTTGTGTATTTAAATTTTAGTTCAACATTCAATTAACAATTTTAGTTCATTATTCATTTCTTTATTTTTTTACGACATAGATTTTAGCGGAATATTTGTTGCTGTTATATTCATTTCTTTATTTCTTTACAAACTCGATTTTAGTACAATATCAGTTGTTTTTAAAGTCATTTCCTATTTTTTTTTAAAAAATTAGATATTTGCAGAATTTTTAATGTTCTCATATTCATTTTTTAATTTTTGTATAAACTTTATTTTTGTACAATATATACAACCCTTTGCATTTTGACCGTCGCTAGCCATCGCCAAAATTATTAAAATGGTCGTCGCTAGTCATCGCTAAATCAACAAGATAAATAGAAGAATTATCAATGAAAATAATAATAAAACAACAAAATCTAATTATCAAATAGATAATTAGAAAACAATAAAAATCTAATTATTAAATAAAAATTTGTCAATTTAAATTCACTTAACACTTTAAATTTGTAATTTATCAATTTCATAAACTATGAAATACTTTCATGTAAATTTATCAATAACCAAGTTAATCATTAATTTATCAATAACCAAGTTAATTCAACTTCATGATAAACTAATTAATCTAATACCTAATTTAACTTCATGACAATAAACTAATTAATCTACCAAATCAACATACAACACTACTAATACCTAATTTAACAACAAATCCTAATTTAATTAGGATTTAAACTAAATCTAAAAAAACATCAAATTTACTTTCAAAATAGAGATTAGAAGCATACCTACGCGAATTTGGGAGATTTGGAGGCGGCGGAAGGCGGGGCGATGGCTGCGGTGACGGGGGCGCGGATTGGGGGAAGGAGGGTTTAATTTTGGTGGGAAGAATGAAAGTTCTGCTCGCGGGAAGCAGATCTGTATATTTCGTATAGCGACGGCTAGCGACGGCCGCATTTTTTAGCCATCGCTAGATTCCATCGCTATTTGAGCCGTTTCTAGCAGTGATAACAGTTTTCGGATGAAGGTGAAAATGATATATTTGACTGTTGTTGAAGGAGAATGAACATTCATTACATTAATTTCTTTTTATTAAGAAATGTAGTTTGAGAGGGTAAAGATCAAAGCGAAAAGGGGAAATATCACAGTAATTACAAACGACCTTTCATGTGCATAAAGCATAGGGATGGAAAAGATCACAGTAATTATGAACGACTTTTCATGTACATAAAGCATGGGGATGGAGAAACAAATTGAGGGACATCTTTCATTTTGCCTGCAATGCCTAGTTATTTATGAAATATGTGTTTATTAATGAAATGAGCGTTTGAAAAGGAAAAAAGAAAAAGAAATGGATGTATGCCAGCTTTTAACATTCACTTAGGGTATAAACTATGGGTGATTTTTGTGTGCTCTTAACATAAATCCCGATACTTCGGAAAGTATGCACCATAATTGTGGTTCAAACTGAACAACTTTCTTTGCTAAATTTAATCCACATCTTAATGTGATTCTCTGGCATGGACCGATCTTATCATAACTAAAAAAATTCATTTGATTTCAACTGTTCACGATTTTAAATCTAATGAAAATTTGTAGTTATGTTACGTGGATCAAAATTTTGATTAACTTGAATAATCATTCAAAATAATATTTCAAATCAACGGTCGAAATGTTTCAAGTTTCAACGGTTAATATTGACTTGAAACTCCGAACGTGTTAAAGTTTTGAAATGATCTCTTTCTTTTGGATGTGATATTCATAGTGTAGATTGAACATCTTCAAGTTTCATTTTGATATCTAATAGTGTAGCACTAAAAGTTTTACGTTAAGAATGTAGTGGCGTGAACTTTTCTTATGTATGTTGCATCTCAGTTGCATATCAGTGTGAGCCATCCGATTGAAGTAATTCCCAGGCTTAAAAGCAAAGCTAATTAATATGAATAATTGTGAGTAGTGAGATATTAATATTGTTACAATAACTTGTTTAGTATGTGTTACTTGGTAATTTGACATCTTTGTTACTATTTTCCTCTTGTTATTTTTTCTATGGCTGTACAATACTGGTTTGTGAAGTCTAAACTGATTAAGAAATTATACTGCTGCTTCTAAACAATCAACCATGCATGCTTATTGAGTGAAATGTAACACGTGAGTTTAAAGATTACCAATAGAAATATTTCATGTCTCCATTCTTTTTGTTTGTAGAAGAGTAGGGGAGCCCTCATTATGCAGCTGTGAGTTTGAAATGAAATTTTGACCTAACCACCCTTCCATAATGCACATAGATAATACAGAACTTTAGAACACTTCCTGCAAGGCACAATCAAAGTGGCGGTTTATTGATAAAATTAACCTTTAATTTTGTTGGTATCAGGAAACATCGAGTCTTTGACTATATATGAAGGAAGGATGTAATGAATGGATCAATCTATCAGATACTAACTGTTCAAAACTTCATCAACCGCAATATGGTGAGTACTTACATTCTTATACACAAGAAATGAGTATTTTTCAGTATATATGCTTGAATCTTAAATTTCCCATATGATGGTCAAATTATTTCGTTTGTGTACTTTTGTATCATATTGTATGAGGCCACTCTAGTTCTGAGATTGTCTTATTTCACTCGAGTACAACCAAACTGTTCTGTTGTGTTTTTGGTAGGCTGCATCTAATGAAAATTAAACTTAACTTTGGGCTAGATTGTTGGACTTAATTTGGGCCACAAACAAAGAAGTAAAGCTAAAAGAGAATTCTAGAGAAAGTTAGAAAGAAACATCTAGATAGAATTATCAAGATATATGTTGTCGTGGTAGAAGAGGTTCTAGAATTTTCCATTCTCAAATTGTAATAAATTAACTAGAATCTAGAGTTTTTTTATCTAAAGATATTTTGTATGAAAGTTATAGAAAACTCTAGAGAATAGTTGTATACCATAGGATCAAACACATCTCCACCGTTCATTTGAGATGTGAATTACTATAAACAGGAGTGATGTATCTCAATTGCAAGCAAGCAAAAAAAATTGTAAGCAAAAGTTTGTAATAAAGTACAATTTTCTCCTTTAAAATCAATTTCACATTTCACACTTGCTATTCAATTAATCTTCAACTTGAAAATTTTCTAACATTGGTATCAAAGCCAGGTTCTTAGTCAAGAAAATATGGCAAGCGTCATGACACTATTTCAAGTTCCATTTCTAAAGGAGTACTATGATAATTGGAGTATTCGTATGAAGGCGTTGCTCGGTTCACAAGATGTGTGGGATATCGTTGAAAATGGGTATATTGAACCCGTCGATATTACCACTTTATCCCAAACACAAAAGGATAATTTGAAGGATTCAAGAAAGAAGGATCGTAAGGCTCTTACTCTCATTCATCAAGGCTTGGATGAATCTATGTTTGAGAAGGTAGCAAGTGCGCAAAGTAGTAAGGAAGCATGGGAGATTTTGGAGAATGCATTCAAAGGCATCGATAAAGTGAAGAAGATAAGACTACAAACTATGCGAGATGAGTTTGAAGCTTTACATATGAAATCAACCGATTCGATTGATGATTATTTTTCACGAGTTTTGGCATTAGCAAATCAAATGAAAAGATATGGTGAAAAATTGGAGGACTCTAAAGTGGTCGAGAAAATTCTACGATCTTTAGATTCAAAATTTGATTACATAGTTGTAGCTATTGAAGAATCTAAAGATCTAGAATACATGACCATTAATCAACTCATGGGATCACTTCAAGCCCATGAAGAAAAATTAAAGAAAAGAGTTAAAGAAGAACCATTGGAGCAAGCTTTTCAAACCAAACTCACCTTAAACGAGAATGAAACATTTAGAAATATAAGAAGTCATAGCCAAATAGGAAGAGGTCGAGGTCAAAGATGTGGAAGAGGTGGTTACAAATTTTTCAATAAAGAGGAGAGAAGCCAAAATGCAAATGCTACAAGAGGTCGAGGAAGAGGAGGAAACATGAAACAAAATGGAAGACCAAGGTATGATAAAACACAAATTAAGTGTTACAATTGTGATAAATTTGGGCATTTTTCTTCCGAATGTAGATCTACTTCTAATAAAGTTCTAGAGAGATCTAGCTTTGCTAAATAATAGAAAGAATATTCTACACTACTTTTGACACAAAAGGGAGATGCATGTGGTGATAACAATACATGGTATTTGGATACAGGGGCTAGCAATCATATGTGTGGAAGAAGGAACATGTTCACAGAGCTTGACGAATCAGTAAGTGGAAACATTTATTTTGGTGATGAATCTAAAATTCCAGTTAAGGGAAAAGGAAAAATATCAATTCGCTTAAAAAATGGAAAACATGATTTTATCTCTAACGTATATTATATGCCTAATATGAAAAGTAACATTCTAAGCTTGGGGAAACTTTTAGAAAAGGGATACGACATTCATATGAAAGATCATAGCCTTCTCATGAAAGACGCTAAAGGAAATCTGGTTGCTAAAGTAGAAATGTCAAAAAATAGAATGTTTCCACTCCATATTTCAAATAATATTGCCAAATTTTTAAAAGCACGCTATAAAGATTCATCATGGATTTGGCACTTGAGATTTGGACATCTTAATTTTTTGGGTTTAAAGTTGTTAAAGAATAAAAACATGTTGAAAGGTTTACCATGAATCGATCATATGAATCAACTATGTGAAGGATGCTTATTTGAAAAACAACCAAGGAAAAGTTTTCCAAAAGAATCCAACACAAGGGCTAAAGAACCACTAGAGTTAATTCACACCGATATTTGTGGTCCAATAAAACCGTGCTCACTTGGAAAAAGTAATTACTTTGCTTTGTTTATTGATGATTATAATAGACAAACTTGGGACTATTACCTTAAACAAAAGTCCGATGTATTTGATGCATTTAAGAAATTTAAAGCTTTTGTAGAAAATGAAAGTGGTTATAAGATAAAAACCATGAGGTCCGACCGAGGTGGAGAATTTACCTCTAAAGAATTTGAGAAATTTTGTGAACAAAATGGAATTCACCGTCCCTTAACCGTCTCGTATACTCCACAACAAAACGAGGTCGTAGAAAGGAAGAATAGATCTCTACTTAATATGGCACGGAGTATGTTGAAAAGTAAGAGAATTCCAAAAGAATTTTGGGCCGAAGCCGTTGAATGTGCAGTGTACTTAGCTAATCGCTCTCCAACTCGAAGTGTGTAGAACAAAACTCCCGAAGAAGCTTGGTGTGGAAGAAAACCATGTATAACACATTTGAGAGTATTTGGAAGCCTAGCATATGCCCATGTGCCGGATCAAAAGCGTTCCAAATTGGATGATAAAAGTGAAAAATATATATTCATGGCTATGACTCAAGGTCAAAAGGGTATAAGTTATATAATCCTATAAATGGAAAAGTTGTTGTTAGTCGAGATGTGGAGTTTGATGAAGAAAACACTTGGGATTGGAGCACACAAGAAGATGATTATAATTTCCTTCCCTTTTACGAAGAAGTAGAAAGCAGTGATGTGCAAGAAGAGCCGACTAGCCCAACACCGTCATATCCATCAAGCACTCATCAAGAAACTCCACAAGAAGAAAGCTCAAGTGAAAGGATGTCGCGCATGAGATCTTTACAAGAACTATATGAGGTAACACCGCTTTGTGATAATATTACTTTATTTTGTCTTTTTGCAAATTGTGAGCCAATAGATTTCGAAGAAGAAAAACAAGACAAAAGATGGAGGAGTGCTATGGATGAAGAAATCAAAGCTATTATAAAAAATGATACATGGGAGATGGCTGATTTACCTAAAGGACACAAAGCTATTGGAGTAAAACGGGAATACAAAGTAAAGAAGAACGCTAAAGGAGAAGTTGAAAGGTACAAAGCTAGATTGGTAGCCAAAGGATACAAGCAAAGAGCAGGTATAGATTATGACGAGGTATTTGCTCCTGTTTCCCGTTTAGAAACTATAAGATTATTAATTTCTTTAGCGGCTCAAAACAAATGGAAAATATAAAAAATGGATGTGAAATCGGATTTCTTGAATGGTACTATAGAAGAAGAAGTTTATTTGGAGCAGCCACTTGGTTATAAAATTAAAGGACATGAAGATAAAGTTTTAAAATTAAAAAAGGCACTTTATGGTTTGAAACAAGCCCCTAGAGCATGGAATACTAGAATTGATTAATATTTTCTAGAAAATAACTTTATAAAATGCCTCCACGAACATGCTCTTTACATAAAGACAAATCAAAGTGGAGATATCTTGATTGTATGTTTGTATGTGGATGACTTAATCTTTACCGGAAATAATCCAAAAGCATTTGAAGATTTTAAGAAGGAAATGAGTTTAGAGTTTGAGATGACCGATATTGGACTCATGTCATATTATCTTGATATCCAAGTGATTCAAAGCGAGCACGGCATATTTATTTCACAAGAAGCATATGCAAAGGAAATAATGAAGAAATTTAAGATGGATGGAAGTAAACCAGTTAATACCCCAATAGAATGTGGAACAAAGCTCTCAATATATACCAAAGAAGAAAATGTGGATCCCACACTATTCAAGAGTTTGGTTGGTAGCTTAAGATACCTCACATGCACAAGACCCGATATACTTTATGGTGTTGGACTCATTAGCCGCTATATGGAAGCTCCTACAACATCACATTTGAAGACTGCAAAAAGGATTCTTCGATACATTAAAGGTATCATTGATTGTGGATTGTTATACTCAAGTTCTAATAATTTCAAGTTAATTGGTTAAAGTGACAGCGATTGGGCTGGAGATGTTGATGATCGTAAAAGTACGACTGGATTTGTCTTCTTCATGAGAGATACAGCCTTCACCCGGAGCTCAAAAAAGCAACCAATTGTGACACTTTCCACTTGTGAAGCTGAGTATGTTGCTGCTTCAACTTGTGTTCGCCATGCTATTTGGCTTCGAGATCTATTGATGGAGTTGCACATACCACAACACAATGCAACAGAAATTTACATGGATAATAAGTCAGCTATCGTTCTAGCCAAGAATCCCGTCTTCCATGAACGAAGTTCACACATCGATACACGTTATCACTTTATTCGAGAGCGGATTGCAAAAAAGGAAGTACAAGCAAAGTTTATTAACTCAAAAGAACAAGTAGCAGACATTTTTACAAACGCATTAAAAAATGAAGACTTTCAAAGACTGCGGAAGATGCTTGGAGTGACAAAGTCAAGTTTACGGGAGGATGTTGAAAATTAAATTTGACTTTGGGCTAGATTATTGGACTTAATTTGGGCCACAAACAAAGAAGTAAAGCTAAAAGAGAATTCTAGAGAAAGTTAGAAAGAAACATCTAGATAGAATTATCTAGATATATATTGTCATGGTAGAAGAGGTTCAAGAATTTTCCATTCTCAAATTGTAATAAAATAACTAGAATCTAGAGTTTTCTTATCTAAAGATATTTTGTATGAAAGTTATAGAAAACTCTAGAGAATAGTTGTATACCGTAGGATCAAACACATCTCCACCGTTCATTTGAGATGAGAATTACTATAAATAGGAGTGGTGTATCTCAATTGCAAGCAAGCAAAAAAATTGTAAGCAAAAGTTTGTAATAAAGTACAACTTTCTCTTTTAAAATCAATCTCTCATTTCGCACTTGCTATTCAATTAATCTTCAACTTGAAAATTTTCTAACAGTATCATTAGTAACCCCAGATTAAACTGAAATTTATGTTGGATTGTGTTAATGTAATGTAAGACTACTAGCTGTTTAAGGAATGTGTTAACCGGGTTTTTGATTATAGAGCGGTAAATTTGATGGCTAAACATTTAAGTTAGTCAAATGAAGTATACCGATGTCTTTTCTTTTTTTTTACTGTGAAAAACATGACCTTGTACCGTTACAGGCAGCCTGCACCAGTAAGAGAATTTAATAAGAGATATTTAGTTGTATAGTTTTTTCTGTCATGTGCAAGCAAATTCTCCTGAATTTCTTTCTATTCTTTTTATTATTATTCAAGGAACAACGTGCTTCTAAATTTCCTTTATTTAAAATAAAGGACATAAACCACAATATATTTCTTAAGTTTATTCCTCAATATACGACTATGGTTTGATGCATGATTTGATCTTTAAAACTACTATGGTTGAAAGAAACAAGGTTATAGTCTTCTTTTTTTTCTACAATATGTAGTATTCCTTCTGTCAATTTTTTACACTGTTCTTAATTATTCTGCATATGCTTAGTTGTTTGCTAAACTTCTAGTGGATGACAAACCAATTATAGACGATAACAAATTTTTGAGACATGATTTTCCGCTTAACTTACATGCACGTTATATGCTATCTTGAATCAAAGAGTACTATTCTATATGCCAATTGCAAGGTTGTTTTTTTCAAATCAATGTCGATCGCTTTCATTGGAACCTCTCCGTTGACGAATGGCCCTCTCCGTTGGCCAAGCGGTCCTCTCCACCGATCTACCTATGGAGACACCCTTTAAGTTCATGCATTCATCATTTCGATTGATCATCTTTCGCTGATCATATCATTTACCTTTCAAAGTTGGTTCTGATAGTTTTCTAACACGTTGATTGTAGTGCGAAGTTCAATTGAGTTACACAACCTCCAAAAGCACGGCGAAATACTGAATCGCAGAAACAATCAAAAGAAGAATCTAACTTGTCGATTAATTATCAACTACAAATTCAATGAAAAATAATCATCAAACAATGAAAAAAACCGAAGAGTAGAGAACACAAAGATTTAACATGGTTTGGCTAGGTTCCTACGTTTACAAACCCAACAACTATTCTTTATTTCAGTGAAGAAAGAGAGTACAAAAGAGAGAGATTACAAAATTATAGGTAGTAGTGGAGAGACTAACATATGATTACAAATTGAATAATCAATTTATCCAAAGACTTGTTTACGCTCAAAACCCCTAATTGATTGATTGCAAAAGTTAGGGTTTACAGAAGAAGAGGATAATGGTGGATACTCTCACACTCATATGAAGATGAACATCCTTCATTTAAATAGGCTTGGGAATGAAGGGTTTATTGAAGATTAAGAAATCAATTTCCTGATTACCCAAATATCTTTCCAAATTGCATGATTTGATTTTAGTACAAATATATGGTGTAATCTTGGTTTCCATATCTTTCCTTTGATTGATTAATTCTCCATGCCTAATCATTTATTTCTTCATATAACAAATGCATTGACTAATTAATTGATTGACTAATTAATTAGTTTCCTTCCAAAATATCCTCTCATATCTTTCCATATGCAAACCAAATTAATTGATTAAATGAATCAATTAATTATTTTCTTGTCTTCTTTGGAAAATATTTGAATCACATAAATTTAACACCCCACCTTGATTCAAATATAACAATCTCTCTACATCACCACATCTCGACAAATTGTTGGATCTACATCAACAAGCTCAATATGAACTAGTTTGGGCAATATTGCCCAAGCAGAGCTTCCAAATCTTTCCCAAGCATAAGAAAGATAGTATAGCAAATATAATGCATACGAGAAAGCACCAAAATTCTTCAACATATCCGATGTAGGAGATGAAACCGTAGATGCTAAGTTTCGAGAGACCAATGGAGATTTTACAGCGCGCTTCACCTTCTCCATTCCAAATTGAGTGAAGACAAACTCAACATTATCTACTCCAATCTCCTCCACAAGAATTTTGCTAAACTTTCCTAAGTCAACATTAGCAGATTCATCAACAAGCTCCACAACATTCAAAGCATAAAATGAAGAATCATTGCTACAAATATGGTTACAAATAGGGCCAACTGAACCAAAAGGCCTTTCCAGCAAGTGAGCTTCACTTAAACTTTGAACCTCGGTAATCTTCTCATCAACCATGGTATCATCGAAAATACCAATATCTCTCCGAATATGGAAACAATCTGATGACTCCAAATGTGTTTGGCAATTTTCTGTCATTCCAATGTCATCACTTGATAGAGGCTCCACCTTTAACAAAGACCTCTCATCAAATATCGAATGTCTGCTAGTCACAATTCTCCTAATTGTTTTACACCACAACCTATACCTCTTCACTCCTTCTCTATAGCCTAACAAAATATGCTTGCTTTCCCTAGGTTTCAACTTATCATGTCTCTCATCTTCTAAATAAGCTGAACAACCAAACATTTTAAGGAATGAATAATCATTAGGCTCTCTTTTCCATATCTCTTTTGAGATCTTCGTATCTATGGTAATTGAAGGTGTGCGGTTGATGAGGAATACTGCTATAGATATCGCTTCTGCCCAAAATCCCTCTTCTTGACCAGCAGTCGTTCTCAAGCTCCTAGCTCTGTCCCACAATATTCGACACATGCTCTCCGCCACTCCATAACAATGTGAGTCAACACAAATAGAAAAATCTATAATTACATGCACGGACGCACAATAGTTAGTAAATTCTTGTGACATAAATTCACTACAATTTCCAACTTTGACAACCTTCAAATGCTTCCTCGACTGCTTCTCTACCAAGGCCTTCCACTTACAAAACTAGGCAAATATTTCATCTTTGGCCTTCAAGAAATAGACCCAGACCTTACGTGAGAAATCATCCACAAATAAGACGAAGTAACTGGCTCCACAAAAGATGCAACTAGGGTGGATCCTCGCACATAAGAATGAACATACTCAAGAAACTCCGTAGCTCTAGGTCTTCCAACGTCAAATGTGACACGCTTCTTCTTTCTAAAAGAACAATCTCCACAAGAGCTAGGCTTCGACTGACAAACGCCATCAATCAACCCACGCTTCTTTAATACCGCAAGACTCTCCTCATCAATATGACCTAAATGAAGATGCCATAACTGAGTGAAATCTGAAATACTAGAATCAGTAGAAACTACCGACTCTTCTAAGACTGTCTCTCCATGAAGCACATAAATATCATTAACTCACACCTCTTTCATCACTACCAAGGAACCCTCCGCCACTCTCAAATTCTCCCCATCTATTATTATCCTCATACTATGTAACGATCCCATTTTTAAACCAAATTTAATTCAGTAATTTATTTAATTTTTAGAATTAAATTGTGAATTAGTTTGAATTTTTCCAAAACAAATCAGATATATGTTTGTTTATATATATATGTAAATATGTATATATAGATCATACATAGAATTTTGATTTAAAATTCAAAAATAAATATCTTAAAAATAAATTGGATTTAAGAACTCTATATCTTAAAAACCGATATATATATATATATATATATGTATGTATGTATGTATGTATGTATGTATGTATGTATGTATGGTGTATAATTAGTTTTAAGTCATTTTCTTTAGAGTTATATAAAAATATATAAAAGTAAATGTATTAATAAAATTTGAAAATATAATAACTTTCAAAAGCTATTTAAAGTTAAATTTTATATTTTAAAAACTTATATATAAATATATATATGTGTGTGTGTGTGTGTGTTTGTTTATTTATTAATGTATAATTAAATTTTAAATCATTTTCTTTAAAGTTATATAAGTATAAATAATAGAAAATGAATCAATAAAAATATAAAACACACACACACACAGATATATATATATATATATGTAAAACTAAATTGAAAATATAATATAAAAGTCATGTAAAAACATATAAATACATGTGTAACATTTATAATATGCAAAATAGACAAATGTAACAATTATAACATGAAATTTAACAAGTGCTTACTTAATATAGCATGCATAATAACAAGTGTTTCAACATGTAAATACAAGTATCCTATTTTTCATCTTCTTTTCATTTTTAATTTTTGTAAATAAAGGGAAATCAAAGCTATATATATTCCTCTAACTTCTTTCTCATTTTTCTTCCACATATTCAAACTAAAGAAAACAAAATCCAAAATCTGAAAAACTTAAACCAGAGAAACCAAAACCAAAAAAGAATCAATAATCAAAGCAAAGCAAAGATTCAACTCAAACAAATCTTCAAACTAAAAGCTTGAGGCAATTTCAACTCAGTTCAAAGCAAGTTATAGATCAGGTTTATCTCAACCTGAAATAATTTAAGCAAGATCATCTCAGTCTCAAAGAAAGTCAGATCAAATTCCAGTTTTTAAAATAAAATCAAGTTCCAGTTTCAAAGAACTTCTCTGTACAATATCCGGGTGAGTAAACACTTTTAAAAAACAAACAAACCTGGGTATATACTTTGATATATGTGATGATACTTGAAGTATGCTGTGAAAATATTTGTATAGATGTAAATATGTCTACATGTGTGTATATATATGTAGAATTATGTGTGCATGTCTCTGTGTGTGTGTGTGTATGTATGTATGTATGTATGTATGTATGTATAGGCCTCTGTTGAATTACAGGCATAAGCCCACCTAAATAAATTCATATTTTTTTGATTAAACAAATTCAAGTTGTGATCTCTGAAAGGAAAATGATTGTAACAATGTAATATTATTTTTAAAAATATTGTCAAGTGGAATTATTTAGAAAATATTTCGAAAATAGGTTATTACGGTAAAATCTTTTTAGAACAGAAAAATCGATGATTTTAATTTCATGTTTGGATTTCATAATTTGATTCGTATTAGAAAATGGGGATTTTAGATAATGGTTTCATGATTTTTAAGTTTGGGGATGTTGAGTATTCGTGAGTTGATCAGAATTGTTAGTTTCGTTCATTTCTCGATGATCGGTGATGGATGGACGTCGTGCTTGGTGCTGGAGGTAGTGCGAAGGTTGGGGATTGGGGGAAAGACGGTGAAGGGATTTATTGGTGGCTGTGGTGGCCGGGCGACGTTGAATTAGGGTTATTGGCCAGTTTGGGTCGACATCGTTCTAAGGGCTCATGCAACGTCGAGGGTGCACCAGAGGCGATCGAACATGGGGAATCAGAGCGTGGGACAGTGACGCAGCTTCGGGTATGATGGCGAGGTTTATGGTGATTGGGATAGATCGGTCGAGGTGATTTAGTCGATGATTTGGGTTTCTGGTTGTGATCGTGTTTCTCGAATTCGATTTCCAGGCGTGTTCGTCGCGCTAGATGGTCGGATCGATTGTGGGGGTGATCATCGACGTGTGGGTGATCGCGGCGATGGCCAGAGGTGGTCAGGTCGACGTGCATGGTGCACGTGTGCACGATTGTCTCTGGTGTTGGTTGAAGGGTCGGGGAATAGTGATTTACTCGAGTCAGGCTCGAAGACGATGTGAAATTATCTCGAGGAAAGGAATGTACGCGAGTGACTCGAGGTCTGGCTCGGGGGTTTTAGCTTTTAGCTCGGGTTTTTGTTAAGTTGAATTAACTAAGTTTTAAAGGTAAAATAAACGTGAATTTAGTTAACAAGTTTTAAAGTTTATTAAAAAGAATAAGTTTTCAAAGCTAAATGAAAATAAACAAGTTTTCAATGTAAAGTATTCATCAAATTTTCTCAAATAAATTTCAAACTTAAAATTTAAATTCAAATGTGATTTGAAATAATTTGATTTGGTTTTGTAATAATTTAATTGATGTAATTAATTAAGATAAAGGGATTTATCTTTAATTAATTGGGGCCTTAATTAATTAAAGGATCATTATTAATTAATTAAGGGTAATTACTTAATGTAATTAATTTAAAGGTTAGTTAATTAATAATTAAAGGTTAATTAATTAAAGGATAATTAATTAATTAAAGGTTAATTAATTAATGGAAGTAATTAAGGGATAATTAATTACTTAAAGGATAATTACTTAATGTAATTAACTAGTGCTTAATTAATGTAAGTAATCAAGGGATAATTAAATACTTAAAAGATAATTACTTATCGTGAGTAATTAGAGGATAATTAAATAATTAAAGGTTAATTATTTAATAATTAAAGGTTAATTAATTTATAGTTAAAGGGATAATTAATTAATGATTAAAGGTTAATTAATCAAATGATTAAAGGATAATTACTTAATGTAAGTAATTAAAGGGGTTAATTTGTTAATTAATCAATTGAGGGTTAATTAATTAACGAGACTGGTTAAAGGTTAATTAATTATTAATGGTTAATTACTTAATATAAATAATTAAAAGATAATAAGTAATTAAAGTTTAATTAGTTGAAGGTTAATTAACTAATAATTAAGGGTTAATTAATTAATGTAATTAATTAAGGGTTAATTAATTAATGTGATTAACTTAAGATTAATTAATTTATGTGATTAATTAAGGAATAATTAATTAATGTAAGTAATTGAGGATAATTACTTAAGATGGATAACTAAGGATGATTTATTAATTTCATTTTAATTAAATTAATAACAAATGGTTTGTAATGAGTTAACGTTAATTAAGCATGATTTAAAAGTAATTAAAGTAATTAATTTAATTTATCTGGAAATTAAATTGAATTAATTAGGAAATGATCAACTAATTAATCTTGCTTATGGATGATTGGATTATACTGAATGCCTTGAATCGTTTGATATCTCTGGTATGTAGTGTTCTGTGATATGAATTGCTTTAGATTGAGCTGTGATAAATATTATCTGTGATGTAAATCTGTGTGAATGTGAAATTCTGAATTGAATTGAAATTTTTTACTTAAACAACCTGGCCTTTAAAACGACATTTGAATTTCGATGCGACGGAGGGTCGGATTCCAAATGGTTATCCGAAAACCACATCGAATCTAAAAGGTGGATCTTTTGTTCAAAAGATTAAAAATGGAAATTTGTTGTGACTGTATTAACTTGTTTTTTAAATAACGCTCATTATTCGGTTAAGCTGGGAGTGGACATTAAGTCATAAACCCATTCCAATAATGATAAGACGAAATGGGATGATATTTGAAGACGGTGGTTGAAGATCGGGTATTTTCGAAAACGAAAGGATTACCTGTTAGTTGTCTCTACACCGAGTGGCTCCGGTATGGAGATTACCCTAAGTGATGGGGAGTTCGAACGTGATTAGGGGATATTCGGATTTGTAAGGACTTCTTTCCTTAATTGGACAAAGAGCCTTCGGGTCCATTCAGACCTAGGATGGACTTGTACGGATGTATGTCTGACGTTACACTTTGAGATGTAAAGCTGGTTTCTATCAAATATATTTCTGTTTGGTGGCAGAAAATTTATTCTCTTAGCTTAACACCCTTCTCTGAGACATACGAACTTAGAGGACATGTAGTTGATTGTTACTAGTGATATATTCCCAATTTGGTAATGTGGCATGCTAAGTGCTGAGCATTGGTTGATCGAAGCATGACTTTTGCGAAAAGCGTAGCTTTATGGGACGAGACTTCATCGAACCTCACAAATCGAAAATGGTCGAAACAGGAAGGATGCAGCAAGGTTACGGGGGTCGCGCCCCTTAGGGTATGTGCATTTTCCTTCTGGATAAAAATTGGTATCATGGTATGGAGCTCAGATATTTTACTTATGTGGTAGTTGAAATTTGTTGTTGGCGCCTCGGTAAAGGTCGGTTACGACCAGGGGATGACATACTCGTGGCAGTTAGTTACCTAGTTACAGAGGTAACCCGGCCTTGTGTTGGCAAAGATCCGGTTAGGTTCTCGGGGCGTCCCTCCAGAGGCGTACCCATTTGGAAAGAAAGTTCCTTAGCCTTGACCATTTGTTGGAAACCCAATCACTCAATACGAGCTCTGTACGGTTTTTAGTTGTAGAACCTGCCATTTTAAAATGGTAGCTATAGTATGCATACTATAATGGTACGTATGCTGGCTAAGATTAATATTATAATTTTAAAATGTTTTCACACTATGCATTAATAATAATATCAAAAGGATTTTCACGTATCAAGCATATTTGACCACTATAAGGAGAAACCTTCCCCAAGTGTGCGATTGCATTGTGTGTGCGCCGGGAGACCTTATGGTAGTTTCATTTTTCCAAAATCATAATGGATTTCTTTTTATTTCTTTTTGTTATTTCTTTTTGTTATTTCTTTTTGAACAAATAACTATTTTTATTTGCTCACACTAGTCCCATGACTGACTCGGAGTTTATTATTCCCTTTCTAAACTCTGGGTGCCCATGATTTTCCACACGGGCAGCCTAGAGTCAGAATATCAGTTGGTTCTGAGGCTATTCAGATAGTAGATGTAGATTGTGGAAATCTTTGAAGTCTGTGGATTTGGGTATCGCATTTGCTTCATTGTAGAATGATAGTGGTTTTGAGAATTTTGGTTTGGAGCTTCAAAGCTTTGGCGATGAAGATGCAGTCTGTTGGATTCTCTCTTTCTCTCTCTCTCTCTCTTGGAGGCCCTGTCGATGGTTGCAAAGCTAGACCGCCATATTTGCTGATATCTTTCCGCTATTGTGTTATCTTTCCCCCGTTGTATCTATATTTGGCTCTGATATATGTTGGGCATTTGTTATCAGAATATCGTATCCATATTGTATCCATTATTGTGTATCAATAAAATCATTCTTCTTTGTTTCCGTTGTGTTGTTGTCACCTAATGTGTTATAAGCTTTGGCGAACCGGACTCCAACGTTTGAATCTCCGACATTCGAATACGGGTGATGTATTGGATGCTGATTTTCGGACGCTGGCATCAGGGTCGTCAATACCAAGTCTAATCAAAGCTCTAACTAATAACAAACTTCTACGCAGCATTGGAACATATCTAACATCTGTGATAGTCCTAACAACACCATCATGCATCATAAACCTCACACTTCCAACACCCACAGCATGACAAGATGTGACATTCCCCATATGAACTGCTCCGTCATTAATTTTCTTGTAACTGACAAAACAACTCCTATTTGGTGTCATATGACAAGATGCACCAGAATCAATCACAAAACTATTATGCTCTATAGGTGAAATAGTGTCTGAAAGTAATGATGTATTATTATCACTTCTATTCCCATCTCATCTAACTGTTGGCAAAACTGAAGCTTTCTCCTCCTTCTCTCTCTTTCTTCTAAGAGCTGAACAATCCCTTATGAAATGTCCTTTCTTCTTACAATAATAGCAATCACTCCTTCTAGGACCCATAAAATGAGACCTACATATATCTTTTCTACCTCCAAGGTGCTTCTGGCTTTTATCTCTTCCTCTAAACGAATGAATTTGTTGCTGAAGAACACCATCATTAGTCTTCACCTTTCATGTCCCAAAAACTTCTTTTCTAACAAATTTGGTGATGTCATAATTTTACATACTGCTACTAAAAGAATTTGTCATTGATAACTAATCTAGAACAAGACAGCTAGCTCTAATACCAAACTGCTGTGTGAAATTCAATTGATTTGCACCAACTCCAAAACCGCAGCAGAATACTAAAGCGTAGAAACAATTAAAATAAGAATCTAACTTGTTGATTAATTATCAACCACAAATTCAATGAAAAATAATCACCAAACAAAGAAAAAATAGAAGAGTGGAAAACATATAGATTTAACGTGGTTCGGCTAGGTTGCCTACATCCACAAACCCAACAACTATTCTTTATTTCAGTGAAGAAAGCAAGTACAAAAGAGAGTGATTACAAAATTATAGGTAGTAGGGGAGAGGCTAACCTATAATTACAAATTAAATAATAAATTTATCCAAAGACTAGTTTACGCTCAAAACCCCTAATTGATTGATTGCAAAAATTAGGGTTTACTGAAGAAGAGGATAATGGTGGATACTCCCACACTCATATAATGATGAACTTCCTTCTTTTAAATAGGCTTGAAAATGAAGGGTTGCTAGGAGATTAAGAAAATCAATTTTCTGATTACCCAAATATCTTTCCAAATTACATGATTTGATTTTGTACTAATAGATTGCGTAATCTTGGTTTCCATATCTTTCCTTTGATTGATTGATTCTCCATGACTACTCATTTATTTCTTCATATAACAAATGCATTGACTAATTAATTGATTGGCTAATTAATTAGTTTTCTTCCAAAATATCCTCTCATATCTTTCCATATGCAAACCAAATTAATTGATTGAATGAATGAATCAATTAATTATTTTCTTGTCTTCTTTGAAAAATATTTGAATCGCATAAATTCAACATTGAAGCCGTAGAATTCCACATTACAATGATACCAAATTAGCTAACATCCCAAACTCCTCTTTACAATTTCGTGCTATAGAGGATCAGTCTCCTTGACATTCCTTTGTTCAAACTCACAATTTTCTTTAAATAGTTTAATTTCCTTGTGACCTTCCTGCATTAGAGGATTCAAGTTATTAACCATTCTAGTATTGCACCCGTTACATTGACACCATATACAAATCAATACATTTATTCATTTAAACATATTTTCTAATTATATTTTCTTTCAACCATATAAAAATCAATACATTGACACCATTCTATTTATATTTTCTAATATATTTTCACAACCAATATTCTGAAGTTCATAATTATGTTCTTGGAGCCTTACATTTTCCTTTGAGAGGATCTTAACCCTGAGATTACAATATTGAATACAAAGCAATACCTAGTGTCTCAATGACCTTTATTACTCATATCTCAAGAAAATTCTTTAAGTGGACTATTTAGATTTTGTCCTCCACCTTAAAAATACTATCATCCTCATCTTCACTCCATTAGACCTAAATAATTTTTATGTCCTTATTATGAAGAATCTTACCCTCATCGTCGATGGTTCTTTTTCGTTGTTAAATATAATTGTCCACCATCACAAGTTTCTTTGACAATGTCACATTATAAGCTAGTTTCGCAATCCCCGCAATCCCCACAATGGATCCTACAAAGCAAGGAAATACCTTTCCACACTTCCCAAATCCCGTAATAAATTTTTGCACTTTCTTATTGAAATTTTATCACCCCCCACATCTTCCGCTATGTGCGCACTTCATTTAGTGTAGAAGAGGCAAGACCACTGAATGAAGCTATTTTGGTGTCAGCATCATGATTGGATATCCCTACACCCTCTAGAGCACATATATTTTCATGGCAATATTTATTTGTAACAAAAGGAATCCCCTGTTGTTAAATGTTACTAATCACATATATATGCTGATCTATTTTAGAATATTCTGCGATATGGGACTAATCATAATCCAATCTATGCACCTACTTGAGTATAATGCGAGCCACACCTAACAGATCTCCATCTTAGCGAGAATTTTTTCTTAAATTAATTTGAAGTTATACAGAGTCCTTAAACACTTGGATAAGATTGCTAACACCTCCAGCAGTTTAGATTAGGTCGATACCACCTCCAGCAGTTGGGCCAAGCTATTTCACAAAGAGTTCTCTTTCACACGGTTGGAGCAGGCCGCATTCTAACCTATAACTCCACCTTAATGAGAATCCCAAGCTCAAACCACATATTGGAGCATACTTAAGTCAACGCTGCATCATATTGGTCTCATCGAACCATCGGCTTTGATACCATGTTGTAATTTTCGACGCCCCTCGCATCTTCCACTCTGCGCGCCACTCCAATATAATGCGAGTCATACCTAATAGATCTCCACCTTGGCGAGTATTTTATCAATTCAACTTGAAGTTATACAGAGTCCTCAAAAAATTGGATAAAGTTTCTAACACCTCCAGCAGTTTAGATTAGGTCGCTACCACCTCCAGCAGTTGGGCCAAGCTGTTTCACAAAGAGTTCTCTTTCACACGGTAGGAGCAGGCCGCGCTCTAACTTATAACTCCACCTTAATGAGAATCCTGAGCTCAAACCACATATTTGGAGCATATTTAGGTCAACGCTGCATCATATTGGTCCCATCAAACCATCGGCCCTGATACCATGTTGTAATTTTTGGCACCCCCTCGCATCTTCCGCTATGCGCCCAATTCATTTAGTGTAGAAGAGGCAAGACCACTGAACGAATCTCTTTTGGCACCGGCGTCATGATTGGATGTCCCTACATCCCCCAGAGCACATATATTTTCATGGCAACATTTATTTGTAACAAAAGGAATCCCTTGTTGTTATATGCTACCAATCCCATATATGTGATGATTTATTTTAGAATATTTTATGATGTGAGACTAATCATAATCCAATCTACGCATCCATTCTAATAAAATGCGAGCCACACGTGATAGATCTCCATCTTGGCGAGCATTTTCTCAATTCAACTTGAAGTTATACAGAGTCCTCAAACACTTAGATAAGGTCGCTAACACCTCTAGCAGTTTAAATTAGGTCGCTACCACCTCCAGCAGTTGGGCTAAGCTGTTTCATAAAGAGTTTTCTTACACATGGTTGGAGCAAGCCGCGTTCTAATTTATAACTCCACCTTAATGAGAATCCCGAGCTCATACCACATATTGGAGCATAGTTAGGTCAACGCTGTATCATATTGATCCCATCAAACCATCGGCTCTGATACCATGTTGAAATTTTCGGTACAATCTACGCATCCACTCTAATATAATGTGAGCCACACCTAACATTTATATCCATACAATTATTTCTCTCTCCTTATTTTAGACCATCTTTATTCTTGTTTGAATAAGATAAGTATTTGCAAAGTATTACTATCATATCTATTATGTAATGATCTTATATCGACTCTCTTGCAACATACTAATGACTGATATGATCTTCCATACAAAATTTCAAACGATGCAATTTCAATGCTTGCTTGAAAGCCATCGTTGTATGCGAACTTTTCTAATGGAAGACGGTCTTCGCATGAACCTTCAAAATCCAATAGATATTTGAACACTTATTTACTCTAGAGGTCTTCGTATGAACCTTCCAAATCCACTGTACATCGTTGCAACGGATATTTGAAAACTTATTTACTACCTCGATCGAGCTATTGGTTTGCTGATGATATGCGTTGGCCATATCTTTGCTTTGTACATAGTGCTTATTGCATATTTTCCCAAAATTTAAGAGTAAACAATAAATCACATTCAAACATAATGGACTAGCATTCCATGCATCATCTAAGTTTCCTGAATATAAATAAAATTGTGTTGAACAACTTGTGCATCTATGTACCTGGATAGGAATGATATGCATTAACTTAGACAACCGATCAACTACCATTGAAATTGACTCACTTCCTCTTCAAAATCGGTAAAACTCGTTAGTGAAGCACTAGCACATATAAATGGGCTATTATTCCAACATTAGAATTTCTAATGGTTGCTTAAGCCTCGATGTTTTTTTTAAAGTCGATCTTTACTTATTGGTTTTTTGTGCCTGATCTTTACTTATTGGTTTTTTGTGCTCGATCTTTACTTCTTGGAAATTTATGCATATACTCACACATAACCCACATCTCTCTTTATATCTTCGCACTAAAACGATCTTTTCATGTCATGATACAATTTTGTTCCTTTCAGATTGATGATGAAACAAGAGTGATAAGCATCATCCATATTTGTTTTCTTAACTCATTCATTATCTCTCGGTAGACACTACTTTCCTCTTAACCAAAACACCCATTCTTATCAATCGAGAAAAAATTTACACCATCATTTTCCCTCTCTAGCACCAACTCACTATTCCTTTAGTATTATTGAATCTAGAAAATGTCTTGTCTTAGTTTAACAAACCAAACTTGGCTATGCACATATTCAAAAGGAGCGATCAATTCAATCTGTTAAACATATGGACCTCGTAAAGGCTTAACAAATATAATAACTTCCACTCTTCCAACATCATGGATGCTAGCAATATTATACTTTTGAATCAAAGTATCCATGACTAACTTTTCTTGTCCCATTTTGTATGAAATTTCAAAGTCAAGGGAATAAAATAACTAGTCATTATTGGTATCTCTTATTAAACTTCTTTTGCGAAAATAGATAATTAATGAATTATGATCATTGAAAAGTTCGAGTTTCTCCTTATACAGCTAATGCCATCAAATATTCGGTGCAAATATCACCGAGGACAACCATTCATGAGGTAATGTCTTCTTGTGAGAATATCATGGCCTATGAATCGAATAAAGCTATTGATCTGAGAGGAGGGGTACTTTTTGTAATGTCACCTGATTTAGTTCACGGGTATAATCATGCCTCCACATAGTTCCATCCACTTTAGGCATGATGATGGTTAGTGCACCACATGACATAGGGTTTGACCGAATTTGTCTTTTTGTGATAATTCATAAAATTAAGTTTTCAACTCAACAGAATTCTTCAGATTCAACTGATAGAAAGGTTGTAGAATAAATTGTGCTTCTAGTATAAGATCGATTTGGAATTTTATTTCTAGATTTAATAGTAATTGAAACATCTTTTGAAATGCATCCCCAAACTCATACATCATCTCCATGTTTTCTAATTTTGTTTTTTGGACTTTAATTGACTATAGGAAAAACTACTCTCATCGGTACCTTCTTTGCACGTATCAAACTTACGAATTTCCTTTATGTGGAACTTCCATAGTTATCTTGACCCAATTATAGTTTGTCACTATCTTATATTTTCGTAATCATTCAATTCCTAATACCCTTAAAACATTAAACTCTAACACTCTAAAGTCAATGAGAAACCCCTACTAGACAAGATCGCAAGGGTGCATGCAATTCATATTCAATTCAATCCAACCCATAAACCCAACCCAATCAACCCATTTCAGATTAGATTGGGCTACAATTTGTAACTCATACTATATATGGATCAAATGTGATATTTTAATCAACCCAACCCTATTTTAATCTAGTTAAACCCTATCTTAACTCAATCCAATTCTATGTTAATCCAAATAAAATTAGAGCAGTTAAAATATAGAATAAAGAATACATATTCTTTAACGACCTATATTTTTTCGATAATTCTAAATAAGATTTTAAAATTTAATATTACGAGAAATTAAAATTTATGATTTATCAATGTGGAAAATAATTAGAATATGATTTAATATTATTGTTTGAATGTTATTGACAATATTTTAATGTAATTTCAATCAATTGAAATTTTTGTAAAGCTAGTTTGGCTACAATTGTAAATATGGAATAAATTAAATGTTGAATTTAATATTAAAATAATATGGTATAAATTGGAAAGGTTTATTACAAAATATGAAATCAGCAATTTGGTAAGTAGCTATAATCTTTGTTGTAAACAATAAATTTATAAATGCGATCAAATTCTTAAAGCAACAATTGTTTATTTATCATCTCATTATTTAATATGTTTGGAACTAAATTTGGAAATCAACGAAAATTTATGTAATTAAATATTGTAGTTAATATGGTAAAAGGTGTTAACGGTAAAATAATGAATGTAATAAAATGTAAACTTATGTTAATAAAGTTCATAGGGTATTGTTGATCGAATAATAAGAATATAAATCAAAATAAATGAATTTATTGAAACTTAAATTAAAGTTAATGCATTTATTGCAGTAATAATTGAATGCTATAATTGTTGCAATATTTAAATGTTGAATTTGACATGGAAATTTATTTTAAGATTATGAATTTTATGTATCTAGAATGTTGGAAATTTGTAAACTTTAATTTTGAATTTAAAGAGTTAAATTAATTTAATAATAATTTATTTAATTAACATGAAAATTAGCCATTTTGGCCACTCTCTCGGGTTTCGACGAAACAGTTTCATTAGATCCGTAACTGTGAATAATTGTAGGATTTCAAGTTTCATAGCGATCAGACTTATCGTTTGATCGACGGGCTCGAAATGCGTAAAAATCGATTAATAAAAATTAAATGAATATAATTTTATTTGAAAGATAACTTCTGTATATAATGGAATTAGGGTTTGAAACTAGTTTTATTGAGTTAAAAAATATCGAAACTTATATTTCGATAAATTGGATGTCCCATTTTCGTTTCGAAAATGAAACGGGCTTTTCGGGTCGTTGTTATCGTTCCGACCTAATTCGACATGTCTACTTGCTCTTATCTATCTCTACCTATATATAGGCTGTTATAAACTCTAGTTATTTCTCATTTCATTATTTCTGTACGTACATCTACTTCTCAGTTGTTCCTCCTTCTCAAACGTCAGAACATCAAAACCTAATTCCCAGTTTCAAAACTCTAATTTCAATTTTAAAATCACTTACAAAATTTCAAACCCTCCAAACTATGTCATATTATATACCGTTTCGAAGCTATTGACGAGCATAATCTAGTTCTGCTATTCGTTTTTTCATACGATTCACGGTTTGGCCAAAAATTATCGATTTAGTCTCGGCCGTCGAAACCAGGGTTGTCGATTCAATGGTGGATTTACGGCGATTCGTCGATCGAGAAGTTGTAGTGCGTAGAGGTCATCAAGGCGAGTTCATCTGTACGGTTGCATCTTGCCGTGGTCGACAAATTTCACTAGATCTGGGCATTTTTGGAGGCGGCGATTGTGGCGTCTCTGGCAAGGTGGGGCGGTCGCGATGGTGGCATAGATCGCAGCCTTCGATGGCGAGGCTGATGGTGGCTCTGATATGGACGAAGGCGTGGGACACGACGACGTTTGGTCAATCTATGATTGGCGGTTAGAGAACGAGGAGTGTTCGACCTCATGCCTGTAGGGTTTCCACGTGAAGGTGACGCGTTCATTTATGATTTGCTTTCTATTTTTTATTTAATTTAAATTTTCAATGTTCTAACTCACATAACTTTTGCATACGAACTCGGATTTGGACGCGGTTTCTTCCATTACGATCGTATCGAAATTTTGGACGACAAAGAACTAGTTTGGCTGAATTCTGAGACTGTTGGATTTTTGGGCTTTATTCGGATTGTAAATCGACTAAAAATCAAAGGTGATTGTTTTATCCCACTCACAAATACTAAACCTTCTTGTGTTAGTTAAATTAAATTTATAATATGATCAGAAATTTATTGATTGTTGTATGGTATTTTAAATTGTCATTTAATTTTAGTTTGAAAGTATATTGAATTAAATTGACATTTAAATTAATATTGAATTTAAATTGCTAGTTAAACACCTGATAATGATAACCAATTAATTGTTGTGATTTATTGGCTGATTTGGATGTTGATTGTGATGGATGTTATTGGTTGACATTTTGGATGATTTAATGTTTGTTTATGTCTATATCGATGTTTTCACTATGGATTGAAATGATACATACCCGAACGATCTTATAGATTAGAGAAAATCGTTATTGGTTGAAATGATAAACCCGAGCGATTTTTATTGATTTGGAAATTTTGATTCGAGATATTGGTTGAAATGCTATATACTCATACAATTTATTGAATTTGGATTATGTATTAGAATTGAATTATTTGAAAGGTTTAAGTTTTAATTTAAACTTCGAATTTATTTTAATTAAAGTGATTAAAATTAGTACTTCGAATTATTTGAAATCTCTTAAATAATTATATTCACGCTGTACACTTGATAAAAGATGGAAAATCCCGTAACATCTCTGAAGCCATTGCACTCATATTTTTATTTGAGATTGTTTTGACATGCAAAGGAGTTTTTAGTTCTGACTCGAATGTATTGTTTTTCATTATGCTCAGGTTAGCTGGAGATTTTCAGCGTTGATAATATTATTCTGGAGGACGAAAATGGAGTTTAGTATTATATTATTATTTTATCCCATTGCATCATGTTGTTCCATTGCCTTATTTTATTATTATTCCCGTTGTATGTATAACTTTGATTTGTATTGCAAAAGTATAATCAAATGTATTTGTAAATAGCTTTATGAACTGTTTATTTGATTATTATATTTTATCATTCTGCTATGAGGTTCTGTGTTTTTTCCTTCTTTTCTCTTGTTTTCTTATTTACCCCATTAACAATCCTTCCTTTTAAATGGTTTGAGTTGACATGTTTGGTTTATTGTCGATTTAAACCGTCCAAAAAGGTGGGTCATTACAATTGGTATCAGAGCATTGGTTTAGAGATATCTTAGCCTGTTGGGGTTAACTCATTAGAGATAGGGTTAGTAATAACCTGGAATGAGTTTAAGTGTATATATATGTACGAGAGCGTATTTGTTAGCATTATAGTTTTGAAATGAAATATTTTTTCCTAATATTATATGTTATATATAAAGGAATAATTTTTTTATTACTAAAATTCCAATGATTTAGAAATCGGTTGCCTAATATTTTGTAAATAATTGTAGCATTATTCAAAAGTGAATAATTAGGATATTTGTTTATGAAATTGAAATGTTTTATTGTGAATCTGGTTGTTTTGTTGATTGGTAGTTTCAACTATTGAAATAAAATGGAATGTTATGAAATTCTGGACAGTCTAAAATTTTGAAATTAATTTTAGTGTTAAAACTTAGTAATTTTGTAAAATTATAAAAGTTGAATTTTATAACCTTAATTGGAAAAGGAAAAATGAGTAAAACAAGATTTGAATTTTAAAATTTATGTTAAGAAAATGATTTTGAAAGTTTATATGTACTCTGAAGATGAAATATGGTACTATAAGTGTGAATTTAAGTGTTGAAATGTTTGAGTTGAAATTGGAAAAGAAAAAGTGTTATAAATAAGGTTAAATGGTTGTAAACGTATTTATAAAATTAGTTAAAATTTATGAAATGTGTCGTAAATAATTTGAAAAGTAAAAGTGAAAACTAATTGGATTGACACGTATGAATTCAAAATGAAATGATTATAAATAAAGTCATGACCTGTAAATTATTTTTGAAATAAATGGATGTTGCAAGAAATGGTTATAATTAAAGCTGTGATAACTTTAAACTTGAATAATGTCATATAAAAGAAGTTAAGCCTTTATAAATTGGTTATAAACCTAATGAAATGTCTTATGAAATGATCCGAAAATAAATATAGTATTAAATGAGAAATATTATACGTGAAAATGAATGTGATTTAAAATGAAGCGAGATGTAGTAATGTTATTTATTAATGATTTTGTCATTAAATGAAATTTTTTTTTAATTAATTGATAAGAGATAAAGTGTGTATAAATGAATGAGATTTATAATATGAATTGAAAATGTAACTGTGATGAAACAAATTAGAATAAATACGTAAGTTGTATGTATATTTTTTATTCGCATAATAATTTGATTCGGATTTGAGTACACAAGTTCGAGGTGAATTACACCATTTCGTGTAAGGATTTTTCATTCGATTCTTGATGGTGAATATTTGATATGGATTTTTGATTTGATTTTAAAATTCTCTATCATAATATATGGCTATGCAAGGAGAATGATGGTTTATAGTCAGGAAACCTTATCAAAGTCCGTACTAGGGAATTCGAATGAACAATTAGTTCGAAAGCGTAATTGTGTGATCTAGCGAGCGATTGAATGTGATATTGCGTGATGATGACATATGTACAGCTTATGTTCTAATATAATAGATTTGATTTGACGCTGAAAATGAAAGTTGTTGGGTTGGATATCCTTTGTAATTTAAATTGGAATTTTTTTATGCAAAACTACTATTAATTGAAAACCATTTTACAAAATTATTTTTATTTTATTTTATTTTATCCAAATTAAAAAATTACTTTAGTCCAAAACTATTTTTAATTAAGCACTATTTTACAAAAATATTTTAAATAGGAAAAAAACTATTTTAGATTCAAAACTATTCTAAATTCATAACCTTTTATAAAGCAAAGATGTTCAATCCCATATGGCTTTTTATACAGCATAATTGATTTTGAAATTTTTTGATTCTTATATAAGATGGACGTTATATAAGTATAAGGTGATTTTGAAGACTATTGATTTTGAAAGGTATTCGATCTGAACAGATAAATCTTATATACAACGGAATTTATATAAGAATGATTTGATATATTCAAGATTATTGATTTTGAAAAGTACTCGATCTGAAATGAAATCCTGTATATAATGGAATTTATATAAGTGTGATGTTTGAAGTTATGATTTTGAAAGGATACTATATATGGTATGATATATTTTGAAGTAAAGGTATGGAGAAGTACCCTCCGCGAAGAAGTATAGTATGATATGCTTCGATCCAGATGGACTTGGGGAATCCAGGAATGGATTCGACCGAAAAAAACCCTAATATACTTGGGTGAATTCAGAAATGGATTCGAACCGATATGGTTGTCCAAACTTGAACTCATGAGTTCCTCAAAAATTTTCAATGTAGATGGTTCTTTAATTTACCCTATGGAGGCGCTTTCAATCTTGGGATATGTTGTTTATGGATCTTTTGGGAAGGACGTGCATCCATTGCGTAAATCATTGAATCAGCAGCGTACCATTGCCGTAGGAGTTGGTGGTCCCTTGTTTACGAAATGGCTATGATATTTTTTTGGAATCCGAAAGATGGAAGGATCTTCCAAAAAGTTTGGTGTCCATTGCGTAAACATTGGATCAGCAACGTGCCACTACTATCGTAACATCATCATTTAACATCAGATTTTGAGCGGTACTTTTCATATCTGTTTTTAAGTATTTTCACTTGGTGTTGAAACAGGTCTACTAAGTACTTGGAGATTTCTAGTCTTGCGTCTGATCAATGTACGACCAGAGTCTGTAACAACGAGGATAAATTTGTTAAAACATCGAGTTATAAATGCATTTTGATGAAAGTACTATATAAAGGTTATTTTGATTTTTTTTTCTTTTTTTCTAAATACTTTAAAATGTTCAAAATATTGTTTATTTACGTACAACATGGTTTAATATTAAATTATTAGTGTTGTAAATATTGTGAGAAGTTATTAATTAAATAAAACATACTTAAAGTCAATGATTATTAATTTATTAATGGTGTTTGAAAAGTATTTGAGATTTAAAACTAATAAAATTTATAAATAGTAGATTTAAGGTTTTCAATAGCTCCTTTTTAAATCTAAGTAACGATGTAAATAATTATTTACAAATAGTTTACACATTTTTTTTAGATGTCATTTAAAATATTTAAAGGCACTACAAGAAAGAATGGCTATTCCAACGGCACCAAGCCGTTGGCGGCCGTTGGTAGCCGTTGGAAAAGCCGTTGCAATAGCGTTCACGCTTTCCAACGGCTTCCAACGAAAGCAACGGGGTATTTCCAACGGCTACCAACGGCAAAAAGCCGATGGAAGCCGTTGCAATAAAATGACCAAAGAGCCGTTGGTGGCCGTTGCTAATCTGGGTGGATTTTTTTTATAACAGCAAGTCATTCGCCTTCCAGCCACACATAATCAATATATATCCATTTCCACTCCATTTCCACTACATTTCACACACACACACACACAGATATATATATATATATATATATCACATATCGAACGTATTATACCACAAATAATATAAACAACCAAAAATTAACATCAAACATTACATTTTCAAACCAAACTACAAGTCAATATGTACATAAACAACAAAACCCTCATCAACACCAACTCCAAACCATATTCAAGTCAAAATATATAGTGCAAAAACTTAAACCTCACCACCTCAAAGTCAATATATACACAATAACCATCAAACACAATCCTCACCACCTCAAAGTCAATATATACAATAACCAAACACAAAGACAATAATCATCATACCTCTCAAGCATCATCCTCACCACCGGAAGCATCGGACGACGAAGGGAAGGAACTATGCCTATGCGCGTACTCCGCTTAACGTTGATTCAGCTACTCCATTTGTATAGCGCGAAGACGGTCCTGCTCTTGCTGGTGCTCAACCATGGCTCTAAGCTCTTTTATTTCTGCTTTGTCACACACCTTTAGAGCTGCCCGAACCTACAAATAAAATGTGAGATGTTCACACTTGTATTATAATCGTTTTCTTAAGCAATGCATATGTTAAAATATAGAAATGTAAATGACATGATCTTAAGCAATGCATATACCACAAGGAAATGCATATTTTATTAAATGATAATGGTGCATGATGGTAAATCACGTATATGTTAGATTTAACTCAGGTAGAGATCATCACATGTAGCTAGTGTATCTAAAGGTTAATTTATTAAATATAATATTGCAATGTTTATAAGATTACCGCTTGGTTTCCATAGCCATAGCGCCTATTCCGCTGTGTCGGATCCATGATAACGTTGAAAATATTATCTTGCTCCTCTACCGTCAACTCATCGCGATCCGATTCTGAAAGTTGCTCTGCCCGTGCCTCCTGAAACTTTGCCTAAAATAAAAAACAATTACAGGTTAAAAGTAGTAGAATAGGATTTAAAATTATCGATATTAATAAAATAAGATTTAAAATATGCATACATATGCAGCCGTCGCCTTATCATCCTTATCCTACTGATATGTAATATTGCCAGCATTGTCTGCTTGTCTTGATGCGTTGGTATGGGTGAATACCTCCATCATAGACACGGGACGTCCAAGCGATCTTATCTGTAACAAATAATTTATATATTTTAATTTTTCATATCTAATTACTGAACCGATTAATATACAAAATGTAATAACGGTTAAGATTCGTAATTGATAAATTTACCAAGTCCTCACGGTGATGCTGAAAAGACGTGGATCTGCCACAATGCGTTACAGGATTCCTACTTCTATTGGCGGAGTTCCTCTCCGACTCCACCTGCAATTTAAATTGAATAGTAGATTTACTAATTGCGAAATAATTAACTATATATTTGGTAGATTTACCTTGAACTCATCGGTCTCCCACCAACTCATCCAAGAATCCCATACGGAAGCGCTCATCCAGTTCGGTTTCTTCCCCGATTTTTTAAGAGCTGACATTACGTCCCTGTAATTTTTGGCGACCTTCGAATTCCAGTGGCGCTGAACCATGGCGACATCGAGCTCCGCCAAGTCCACTTGCCCCTGTACAAAGAGAAAATATTACTAATTGTTCATTTATACTTATTCATATAGTAAAGTGGTATAAGCTCACCAGAAAATCCTGCCAGATGGCCTCCCTGACTTGGTCAGGGATCTTACTCCACTTAGGCCAGCAATTTGTCATCTTGCTCATATATGATTGCTTGGAAATGCCAAGAACAACTCCTAAGGGCTCCAAATCAAATCCCCTGTGTTAAATATAAAACAAAGCTTTAGAAAAGTATATATATGTATAAACAAATTTATGTTGTTATCATTTTAATTTTGATACTTACGCTCCATCAGCCTTCGGCTGCAAATATACAAGTGGTCGGACCGGAGGCTCACCACTACTCTCGCCGGTCGAGCGAGAAGAGCTACGACGTCTGGAGTCTGACATAATGCCTGTTGAAAATATCTATTTTTAATTATAGACATAGATAAAATGATGATGATATGTGGTGCATGTTATAAAGTCATTTTTAATTGGTAGTGAGCATGTAATGATGATGATATGTGATGCATGTGCGTGAATAATTGTAAAAATTCCCGGATATTACTCAGTCCTCGTTGTTTTCTGATTCAGACTCGGTCTTGTGTTCTATATCGTTTTCCTCTACACTCTCAATTGCTTCGACTAATATATTTGTCTTATCATTTAATTGTCCAAAATCAGTTTGATCGTCTGTAATTGTGATTTCAACATTTTCCTCGATATCTGCTTGATAGGGTTGTTCTTCTGGAATATTCTTTCCATCGAATGTAAATCTCGCCTTGGTTTTAAAAACCGCAGACCAGTCCGCTTTATCTCTTTTTAGAGACGGATAAGGGGCGTAATAAACTTGTAGGGCTTGTTTGGCTAGTACAAAAGGATTGTACTACTGATAACGGGAGGTATGTTTTAATTCTATAAGATTATAATTTGGATGCATGTTAATACCAGAACCTGGAACATTGCTGAACCAGTTGCATCTAAACAACGAAACTTCCTCTACGGGTCTCATAAAATATGTCAATTGCGAAATCTGGGTTAACATGCCATAAAAATCATGTATATGATTATTAGGATCATCACTGCCTTTAACAAATACACCGGTATTGTTTGTTAATTTTTCAGCACCGTATTCTTTGGTGTTGAATTTATATTCATGAAGAAAAATATTGGATATGTTTTAACTTTCCTTTTCGGTCCCAACGCCAAATTTTTTAATCCTTCATCGACCACATTATTTGTAGGATTACAAACGTAGTTCGAAACCAAATTTTAGCGAAATTTTTGCTTAAATCGCCATTTGGATTTTGTGATTCATAAATACTGTAAACAAAAACATAATATATTGATTTATTATTAATTTACACATGCAGTATTAAATTAAATTTATCAAAACTTTTAATTTGATAATTACCTAATAAATGGTGCAACTTCTGGACAATTAAGAAGAATATATGTGTGTGCTGCATGGTAATCTCTATCATCTAACCATACTTCTACACATTTTCCAGCATGTCGACGATGTTGTTTAAAAATAGATAACATTGCTTCAGAAGAAGAATCTTGTTCAATGGCCACATCATTACGTGTAACACTTTGAAATGATATATTCACATGATCACTGAAATAATGAGAGAAAAAGAACGATGCTTCTTCTTCGATACATGATTTGCAAATCGAACCTTCAACTCGAGCTTTTTGTCTGACTTTTTTCTTTAAATGATTTAAGTACCTAATAAAAAATATTTCATATCAATATTGATTTTTATTTATAGTTAAATTAACATTTACATACTCAGTATTAGTAACATACCTCTCGAATGGATACATCCATCCATATTGCACAGGACCTCGAAGATGTGCTTCAAATGGAAGATGAACAGGTAAATGCTCCATTACATTGAAAAAAGTGGAGGAAATATTGTAACGACCCGCATTTTACGTGTCGATAAAATCGTAGGATTTTAGGTCGTTAGAGTCGTATGGAAGTTAGATCGTGTGGGAAAGTTAACTCGTGTAGAGATTTACTCGTGGGGAAAGCTTAGGTCGGTATTCATGAGTCGTAGATGACCTATGGGAATATGAGTTAAGGAATAGGTTGTTAGCAAGTTAGTAATTGGAGTAGGTTAATATGTTGCAACCTAAGGTGACTAACGAGTTAACGGGTTAAGAGATGGGACGAGTGTTTTTAGGTCGTAGGCGGCCTAAGGTTGTTGGCAACTTACGGGTTAGCAACTTAGTGGTTGTTCGAGTTAAGGGTTTGGAGATAGGTCGTATGAAGATAGGTCGGTGATACGACTTAAGGTGGTATACGAGTTAGTGTTTAGGTCGAGTGGAGCGACCTATAGAAATAGCGACCTAAGTTGATTGAGCGACCTAAAAACTTACGGGTCGGTGAGTTAGTGGGGTTTTTAAGTCGTAGACGACTTAAGGGGAACCAACGGGTTAAGAAGGGAACGACCTAAGAGTTAGACGACCTATAGATTTGACCGGCTTAAGAGATTAAGCGACCTAAGGAATCCCTGTGTAGTTAGGTCGTTAGACGACCTAAGGTTGGTCGCATAGATAGTAGGTCGTAGCTCGCGCGTGAGTTTAGGTCGGCAGTGTTTATAGGTCGAGCAAACAACTTAGCAGCTAGGCCACTAAGTATAGTTAGGTCGCACGCGTTATAAGTCATTAGATTTAGGCCGCGTGCGTATGAGCCGTATGTTCTGTTAGGTCGCTAGCGACTTAGTTAGGTCGCGGCTTCGCTAATCTGCGTTCGTTTTAGGTCACAGGGTCATCTGGGCCGTTGATTTGTTGAGCCGTTTGTAGACGATAGGTCGTTGATTAGTTAGGTCGGGGACTTTTTAGGTCGGCAATGACCTAATAGCGAGCCTAGGAGTTAAGATCTGGGCGACCTAAGGGGCGATTCAGCCTATAAATACGCGACCACTTGTGCACTTTTTGGCACCGGTTTTTGAAGCGACGAAGTGCTGCCATTTTGAGAGCTCGACTACAACATTTCTTCATCTTCTTTTCTCCATTCCAATCTAGTTCTAACATCCATCCAAGATCGAAGATCGAGATTGAAGATCCAAGAGCCAAAGTTGAAGATCTTCATCCAACGAAGCTAGATTTCATCGTTTCAAGCGAGATTTCGACAAATCAAGCTTGAATCCTTGCTGTCCAGATCTGAAGTGATTAGTTTTTGAGGTGTTTGGGTGATTCGGTGAGTGGTAGTTATCTCTCACGCGGACCCAAAGGAGTATATTGGATTGGTGGTTTGTTTGGGTGTTAAAAATAGTGATTTCATGCATTTTTCTTAGATCCAAGTCTAGATCCATTTCTTATGAAGATATTTACTTATGCTAGTTCATTTATCAAGTTAGAGAAACAAAACCCATGATTTATATTTGTTAGATCTATGATAGAAACCCATGATTCATGTATGTTAGACTTATGCTCATTTATTTACGAAATTGCCACTATAGTTAATATTGCTTATTAGATCTTGTTTGAATGCTTGATTGTTTGGATGTATGATTGATTTGATTGTTTCAAGTTAGCTAGTGGTTGATTTGGAACAAGATGGTTGAGGATGATTCAAAAGCTAAGTGGAAAAGCTCTTGAATGGTGAAAGCTGCTTGTGGCATATGAAGCGGATGTTGAAGCTCATATGTATGGATTAGATGATGTTGAGATGGGACTTTGCCATGATGCGATGAGGCAAGCCATGATGTTGAGATGGGACTTTGCCATGATGCGATGAGGCAAGCCATGATGTTGAGATGGGACTTTGCCATGATGCGATGAGGCAAGCCATGATGTTGAGATGAGACTTCGCTATGATGCGATAAAGCGAAGCATGATATGAGATAGCCTTGGTTTAATCCAGACGGGATCATCCCAAGCATGTTGATAACTCGATGATGCGATGCGAGTTGGTTGATAATGGTTAGCTTGAGAGGCGCTTGAGCTAGTATGGAAATAGTCGTCAAGGAGGATGACTAGGAGGCTGAGAGCTCATCGTTGTTGAAGGTTCTAGCATGCTCAAAGCAAGAGTACGTTGGAACGGGCTGCGACGACGTTCCAAGCATGGGCTGCGACGACGTGCTAGTACTCTGGGTAGTTGCGAAAATTCCTAGGCACGGGCTGCGACGACGTGCGGAGTTATGTCTAGAACCGGGGTTACCATTAGCCCTTGACAGATGGATAAAAGAATGAGTTGGTCATTCAATTAACGGTGAAATCAAGGCAATGATAACAGTGATAGCCAGAGTCATGGATGTTGGTGTACCATCATTCGGTCTCAAGAGCGGTGTTTTTTTTTCTGGGTGCTTATCTGATCTTGGTTTAGGCCCTGGGGGTTGTATTTGGAAAACATCGACCTTGACTCGAATGATTATTGATTTACTTTAATTGTCTGCCATGTTATGCTTGCTTCTCCTTAGTGTGTGTCTGGGGGCTATCACTGTAGTAAGAGGCGGAGTGGGATGGTTTGGTTCCTATTCCTTTTATCCCTTATGCTCTTTTGGTATGTTTGATAGTTGATTTACTGCTCACTAAGACTTTGTCTGACTCAAGGTTTTATGTCTCCTCTTATTACCTTGGGCTGTTCATCCATGTTGGGATGGGCAGACTAGGTGACAGGTGGCAGGTGCTGATCTTAGTGGCTCACGTTGATGATGACGAAGGCGAGCAGGAGGCTTTACATATTATTTTCATATTCTATGTACTGGATATTCCGCTGTTTATTGATTACTCTGAGTGCTATGTAGTGAGGCTTCTTGTATTCATGATACAGACCATGTATAAAGCTATTATGATTAGATGATGATATTCTGTTCTATGGGAGCTTCACTATATTATATTTCTCTATTGTATTTTATCCATGCGCTGTGAGTTTTACGATAGAGTCTGAAATGTTTATTTTACCCTTGACTATCGTCCATGGCTGCCTGGCACACTTTCAGCGCACCATTCCCTTGTTTCCGTGCGGGAGTCATGGGCGGTCGTCACATTTGGTATCAAAACTTTGGTTAATCGATTTTAGCCAACGCTCGCTGACGTAACTACGTATGAGAGACGTAATTGTATTTTGATGAATGATTACTATATATATATAATATAGTAGTTTAGAAGGATTTGAACTCCTTATGCAGTTGTTTCTCAAGGTGTTCTAAGTCATTCCTTTTTGTAGATATTAAGGATGAGTCAAAGGGGGAGACCAGCTGCTAGGGAAGGCCGTGCTGCTAGGGAAGCTGTTGATTATGCTCCTATGTTTGAGGCCATGATGACTTCGATCATGAGAAGGATACCAGCTTCAGGGCCATCAGTGGATGTTGGAGTTCAAGTTCAAGCTCCAAGACCAGTGGATTTTGCTAAGCTTTGCAAGGACTATACTTCTCTTGGAGGAAAGGTTTTCTTAGGAACGGAATCAACCATTGAAGTGCAAAGATGGATTGATGCTTGTAGAAGGATCTTTGGTGACTTGGGAATTGAGGATGCAACTAAGAGGAAGCTTGCATCAAGGCAACTTCAAGGGAGAGCTTCGGATTGGTGGAATTCTATCACCATTGATACTCCGGAGGAGGAAATTACTTGGGAGCAATTCCAAGCTAGATTTGAAGCTAAGTTCATCTCTACGGCTCAGAAATCTGTCTTGTTTAAAAAGTTTGTGGAGCTCAAGCAAGGTGGAAGACCCGTTCTTGAGTATGTTTCTGAGTTTGAAGCTTTGTCCAAGTATGCCAGATCGTATATTGATTCTCCCTATCAGAAGAATGAGAAGTTTGTGACCGGTTTGGATGCTTATCTTGGAAGACAGTTGGTGGATCATCTGGATGATCCGTTTGAGAAGCTTGTGGAGAAAGCTCTCAGGCATGAGAATTTGTTTCCTATGGAGAGTTCTGTTGTTGCTGTAACCAAGGAAGGGTTTAAGCCACAGAAGGGTGGAAACAAGAAGAGGAAGCAACAGCAACAAAAGGGTAAGGATGGCCAAAAGAAGCCGAAGGGCGAAATGACTTGCTATAATTGCCAGCAGAAGGGCCATCTCTCCAAGGATTGTAGGAATCCAAAGGCGCCGGCGAAATGCCACAACTGTGACAAGCCAGGGCATTTCAGGAAAGATTGTCCAGAACCGAGGAAGGACAGGCAGATTGTGCAAGCTTATGCTTTGGGAGCTGTGCCGTCGTTTTCAAAAGCTCTTACTGCCGAAGAGAAAGGAAAGAGTGTGGTGGTTCAAGGTACTCTTTCCATTTGTGGTGTTCCAGTTAGGGTGTTGTTTGATACTGGGGCGTCGCATTCCTTTGTTTGTAATGAGTTAGTAGACCGGTTGGGTTTGGAACCGGATATTGTTGATAGGCCATTGGTTGTGACTAATCCAGTTGGGGGTTCGTCATGTTTGGGTATGATATGCCGTGGTCTAGTTGTATCGAGTCATGATTGCTCTTTCGTTTGTGATTGTTTTGTTCTGAACTTTGCGGGGTTCGGAATTATTTTGGGTATGGACTGGCTTAGGAAGTATGCGGCAAGGATTGATTGTGAGAGGCTAGAGGTGACAGTCGGGAATGCGGAAGGGCGAAAGGTTGTGATACGATGTAAGCATGAGGAAGGCGTCTTCATGAGCTTCATGTATTCGCTGGTTGTTCCACGGGATGGACTGTCATCGGTGCCTATTGTGAATGGATTTGAGGATGTCTTTGACGAAGTCAAAGGGTTACCGCCGCATAGAGAGATCGAGTTTCGTATCGATCTAGTTGAGGGAGCCAGACCCGTTGTGATGCCTCTTAGGCGGATGGCGCCTAGAGAACAGCAAGAGTTGAGGGTGCAAGTTGATGACCTTTTGCGGAAAGGATTCATTCGGCGTAGTGTGTCCGAATGGGGTGCACCAGTTGTGTTCGCAACCAAAGCGGATGGATCGTTGAGGTTGTGTGTTGATTATCGTGAGATGAATAAGGTGACTAAGAAGAACAAGTATCCATTGCCGAGAATAGATGACTTGTTTGATCAGCTTCACGAAGCTAAGGTGTTTTCTCAGATGGATTTGGCAACGTGATTTCACCAGTTGAGAGTGGCGAAGGATAGTGTGCCGAAGACTGCTTTTAGGACACCATCCGGGTTTTATGAGTGGCTGGTAATGCCGTTTGGAGTGACTAACGCACCAGCATATTTGGTGGATCTTATGAATAGAGTGTTCAGAGATCAGTTGAACAAGTTCGTACTTGTGTTCGTGGATGATATTTTGGTTTACTCCAGAACTGAGGAAGAGCACAAGACACACTTGCGTATCGTTTTGGAAATCTTGCGGAAACATCAGCTGAAGGCTAAGTTTTCGAAGTGTCACTTCTGGAAGAGTGAGGTGAGGTTCTTAGGCCATGTTATTTCTGGAAATGGGATAGCGGTCGATCCCGCTAAGGTGGCAGCAATCCAGGATTGGGTTAGACCTAAGAATGCATCTGATGTGAGAAGTTTCCTTGGATTAGCAGGATATTATCGTCGGTTTATCAAAGACTTTTCCAAGATAGCTGCACCATTGACAGGATTGACGAAAAAGAACCAAGTGTTCAGATGGGATGATAAGTGTGAGCAAGCTTTCGTAATCCTGAAAGAGCGACTGACAAGTGCTCCTGTTTTGACTATTCCAAGTGGGAATGATGAGATGGTGGTTTACACCGATGCATGTGGTACTGGACTTGGAGCAGTGCTAATGCAAAAGGATAAAGTTGTTGCGTATGCAAGTCGACAACTGAAGCCGCATGAAAGGAGTTACCCGACTCATGATTTGGAGTTAGCGGCGATTGTTTTTGCTCTGAAGATGTGGAGACATTATCTATTGGGAGTTCGATTCGAGTTGTTTACAGACCATAAGTCTTTGAAGTATCTTTTCTCCCAAAAGGAATTGAATCTTCGGCAGCAACGATGGTTGGAGTTTTTAGCATCATATGATTTTGGTATAGCTTATACTCCGGGAAAAGGTAACGCAGTAGCTGATGCGTTAAGTCGAAGACATGCAGGATTGGGAGCCATGTTTTCGGAATGGAAGAGTCTCGAGTATTTAGCTGGATTTGACTTCAGGCCTAGATGTGAATTGGAACCTGAGATGTTGGCAAACTTATCGATAAGACCTACTCTTGTGGAAAGGATTGGCGAGAGCCAAAAGCAAGATGATAAGCTTGTCAAGGTTATCCGTGATTTGGAATCTGGATTGAACCCAGAAAAGGATAAAGGATTCGAAGTCGATCAAGAGGGTTGGCTTCAGAAGCAAAGACGATTAGTTGTTCCTGATATAGATGGGTTGAGAGATGAAGTTCTGAGGGAAAGTCATCACTCGAAGTTGACGATTCATCCAGGTGGAAATAAGATGTATCAGGATATGAGGAGAACCTATTACTGGGAAGGTATGAAAAAGGATGTTGGAAATTTTATTTCCAAATGTATGAACTGCCAGTTGGTGAAGGCTGAGCAGAAGAATCCCAGTGGATTGCTTCAGCCATTAGAGGTTCCTACATGGAAGTGGGAGCAGATATCGATGGATTTTATCGATGGTCTACCTAGAACCAGGGCAGGAAATGAAGGGATTTGGGTCATTGTAGATCGTTTGACCAAGAGTGCAAGATTCATTCCTGTTCGATCAATTAGGACTGCATCGAAGTTGGCTGAGTTGTATGTTAAGTGGATAGTTCGATTCCATGGTATTCCAAAGAGTATAGTGAGCGATCGAGACCCATTGTTCACTAGTGGATTTTGGAAAAGCTTCCAGGAAGTTTTGGGAACCAAGTTGTGTTTGAGTACAGCTTATCACCCACAAACAGATGGTCAGACTGAGAGAGTCAACCGAGTTTTGGAAGATCTTCTGAGAGCATGTGTTTTGGATTTCGGAGGATCATGGGAAGATCACCTTCATTTGGTGGAATTTGCATATAATAATAGTTACCAGTCAAGTATCGGTATGGCACCGTATGAAGCATTGTATGGAAGACCGTGTAACTCTCCGACATGTTGGCTAGAAATTGGAGAAAAGTTGATACTTGGGCCAGAAATGATTCGACAGACTACGGATTGTATAGAGATCATTCGGAGACGAATGAAAGCGGCCCAAGATCGTCAGAAAAGTTATGCCAATAATCGTCGTAAGGATTTGGAATTCGACGTAGGTGATATGGTTTTTGTGAAGATTTCTCCTCTAAAGAATGTTATTAGATTCGGGAAGAAAGGGAAATTGACTCCGAGATTTGTTGGACCATTCCCGATCATCGAGCGAATTGGAAAGCTCGCTTATAGATTGGAGTTACCGGAAAAGATGGCGGGTGTGCACAATGTTTTTCATGTATCTTATCTACGGAAGTATGTGCATGACTCGAATACGATGGTTTCTGCTGATAGCTGTGAAGATTTAGAAGTTGATCCAGTTGTTACGAGACCTCGTAAGCCGCTTCGTGTTGTTGAAACCGACACGAAACAGCTTAGGAGGAAGACGATTACGTTGCTCAAGATACAATGGAGTGATGATGTTAACGACTGTACATGGGAGGAGGAAGAGAGGATGAAGGCAGCTCATCCTGAACTCTTCAAGGTATGGCCCTAAGATGTCGCGGCATCTCATGAAATTGTAACTTGATTTTGATTTTAGAATTCTGCATGCTAGGCTAGTAATTGGATGCATGGTTTGTTGGTTGCTATGGATGGTAGGCATGCGGAATAACTTTGGTTGCTCTTGTTTGTTTGGAATTTCGGGGGCGAAATTCCTAAGGGGGAGAGAATGTAACGACCCGCATTTTACGTGTCGATAAAATCGTAGGATTTTAGGTCGTTAGAGTCGTATGGAAGTTAGATCGTGTGGGAAAGTTAACTCGTGTAGAGATTTACTCGTGGGGAAAGCTTAGGTCGGTATTCATGAGTCGTAGATGACCTATGGGAATATGAGTTAAGGAATAGGTTGTTAGCAAGTTAGTAATTGGAGTAGGTTAATATGTTGCAACCTAAGGTGACTAACGAGTTAACGGGTTAAGAGCTGGGACGAGTGTTTTTAGGTCGTAGGCGACCTAAGGTTGTTGGCAACTTACGGGTTAGCAACTTAGTGGTTGTTCGAGTTAAGGGTTTGGAGATAGGTCGTATGAAGATAGGTCGGTGATACGACTTAAGGTGGTATACGAGTTAGTGTTTAGGTCGAGTGGAGCGACCTATAGAAATAGCGACCTAAGTTGATTGAGCGACCTAAAAACTTACGGGTCGGTGAGTTAGTGGGGTTTTTAAGTCGTAGACGACTTAAGGGGAACCAACGGGTTAAGAAGGGAACGACCTAAGAGTTAGACGACCTATAGATTTGACCGGCTTAAGAGATTAAGCGACCTAAGGAATCCCTGTGTAGTTAGGTCGTTAGACGACCTAAGGTTGGTCGCATAGATAGTAGGTCGTAGCTCGCGCGTGAGTTTAGGTCGGCAGTGTTTATAGGTCGAGCAAACAACTTAGCAGCTAGGCCACTAAGTATAGTTAGGTCGCACGCGTTATAAGTCATTAGATTTAGGCCACGTGCGTATGAGCCGTATGTTCTGTTAGGTCGCTAGCGACTTAGTTAGGTCGCGGCTTCGCTAATCTGCGTTCGTTTTAGGTCACAGGGTCATCTGGGCCGTTGATTTGTTGAGCCGTTTGTAGACGATAGGTCGTTGATTAGTTAGGTCGGGGACTTTTTAGGTCGGCAATGACCTAATAGCGAGCCTAGGAGTTAAGATCTGGGCGACCTAAGGGGCGATTCAGCCTATAAATACGCGACCACTTGTGCACTTTTTGGCACCGGTTTTTGAAGCGACGAAGTGCTGCCATTTTGAGAGCTCGACTACAACATTTCTTCATCTTCTTTTCTCCATTCCAATCTAGTTCTAACATCCATCCAAGATCGAAGATCGAGATTGAAGATCCAAGAGCCAAAGTTGAAGATCTTCATCCAACGAAGCTAGATTTCATCGTTTCAAGCGAGATTTCGACAAATCAAGCTTGAATCCTTGCTGTCCAGATCTGAAGTGATTAGTTTTTGAGGTGTTTGGGTGATTCGGTGAGTGGTAGTTATCTCTCACGCGGACCCAAAGGAGTATATTGGATTGGTGGTTTGTTTGGGTGTTAAAAATAGTGATTTCATGCATTTTTCTTAGATCCAAGTCTAGATCCATTTCTTATGAAGATATTTACTTATGCTAGTTCATTTATCAAGTTAGAGAAACAAAACCCATGATTTATATTTGTTAGATCTATGATAGAAACCCATGATTCATGTATGTTAGACTTATGCTCATTTATTTACGAAATTGCCACTATAGTTAATATTGCTTATTAGATCTTGTTTGAATGCTTGATTGTTTGGATGTATGATTGATTTGATTGTTTCAAGTTAGCTAGTGGTTGATTTGGAACAAGATGGTTGAGGATGATTCAAAAGCTAAGTGGAAAAGCTCTTGAATGGTGAAAGCTGCTTGTGGCATATGAAGCGGATGTTGAAGCTCATATGTATGGATTAGATGATGTTGAGATGGGACTTTGCCATGATGCGATGAGGCAAGCCATGATGTTGAGATGGGACTTTGCCATGATGCGATGAGGCAAGCCATGATGTTGAGATGGGACTTTGCCATGATGCGATGAGGCAAGCCATGATGTTGAGATGAGACTTCGCTATGATGCGATAAAGCGAAGCATGATATGAGATAGCCTTGGTTTAATCCAGACGGGATCATCCCAAGCATGTTGATAACTCGATGATGCGATGCGAGTTGGTTGATAATGGTTAGCTTGAGAGACGCTTGAGCTAGTATGGAAATAGTCGTCAAGGAGGATGACTAGGAGGCTGAGAGCTCATCGTTGTTGAAGGTTCTAGCATGCTCAAAGCAAGAGTACGTTGGAACGGGCTGCGACGACGTTCCAAGCACGGGCTGCGACGACGTGCTAGTACTCTGGGTAGTTGCGAAAATTCCTAGGCACGGGCTGCGACGACGTGCGGAGTTATGTCTAGAACCGGGGTTACCATTAGCCCTTGACAGATGGATAAAAGAATGAGTTGGTCATTCAATTAACGGTGAAATCAAGGCAATGATAACAGTGATAGCCAGAGTCATGGATGTTGGCTGTACCATCATTCGGTCTCAAGAGCGGTGTTTTTTTTTCTGGGTGCTTATCTGATCTTGGTTTAGGCCCTGGGGGTTGTATTTGGAAAACATCGACCTTGACTCGAATGATTATTGATTTACTTTAATTGTCTGCCATGTTATGCTTGCTTCTCCTTAGTGTGTGTTTGGGGGCTATCACTGTAGTAAGAGGCGGAGTGGGATGGTTTGGTTCCTATTCCTTTTATCCCTTATGCTCTTTTGGTATGTTTGATAGTTGATTTACTGCTCACTAAGACTTTGTCTGACTCAAGGTTTTATGTCTCCTCTTATTACCTTGGGCTGTTCATCCATGTTGGGATGGGCAGACTAGGTGACAGGTGGCAGGTGCTGATCTTAGTGGCTCACGTTGATGATGACGAAGGCGAGCAGGAGGCTTTACATATTATTTTCATATTCTATGTACTGGATATTCCGCTGTTTATTGATTACTCTGAGTGCTATGTAGTGAGGCTTCTTGTATTCATGATTCAGACCATGTATAAAGCTATTATGATTAGATGATGATATTCTGTTCTATGGGAGCTTCACTATATTATATTTCTCTATTGTATTTTATCCATGCGCTGTGAGTTTTACGATAGAGTCCGAAATGTTTATTTTACCCTTGACTATCGTCCATGGCTGCCTGGCACACTTTCAGCGCACCATTCCCTTGTTTCCGTGCGGGAGTCATGGGCGGTCGTCACAAATATTTTCTCCAGTTTGCAGAGCAGCATAGGGATTTCTACCTCAATTTTACAAAGACGATCAACTCTTAACGTAGTTGAACAAAGCTCCTTATAAAATAAACTAAGTTCTGTTATAACCTTCCAAACTTTTACGGGCAACAATTCTTTGAAAGCGACGGGTAACAAATTTTGCATCATTACATGACAATCATGGCTTTTCATCCCACTCATTCTTCCGTTCTTATAGTCGACACATCTACAAAGATTAGATGAAATTCCATCAGAAAATCGTAATCCTTCCACCCATTTTAACAGTACTTTAACTTGGTTGTTATCTAGTTCATAACATGCTTTGGGTTTTGTAGTGTCATTTGGCTTCATATGAAGCTCAGGACGATTACATATTTCTTCTATATCACGTCTTGATTTTAGATCGTCCTTAGTCTTGCCCTTAACATTCAAAAGTGTATTAAACAAATTGTCGAATACGTTTTTCTCGTTATGCATCACGTAAATGTTATGATGGATTAAGAGATTTTTCCAATAAGGTAACTCGCAGAATATACTCTGTTTGCACCAATTATGAAACGTCGATTTACCTTGGATTTCAGTTTGCAGCCCCGTTTCATGTATTTTTGGATAATCTTTTACAAGTTCATATATATCTTCACTTGACCAAATCATTGGTGGTTGTAAAGTCTCATGTCTATTAGCTATGAAGTTTTTTTTGTCCCTTCTAAAAGTATGATTAATATGGAGAAAACGTCGATGACAATCAAACCATGAAATTTTCTTCCCATGTCGTAAAGAAAATGCTCGTGTTTCTTCCATACAGTAAGGACAAGCGAAACAACCAGCCGTACTACAACCCGAAAGCATTGCATTTGCAGGAAAATCATTAATATTCCATAACAAAGAAGCGAACATCCGAAATTTTTTTCTTTCGATACGTCGTATGTTTCAACACCTTCATACCATAATATTTTCAACTCTTTGATTAGTGGTTGTAAGTAAACATCGATACCCTGTGTCGGATCATCAGGGCTTGGGATGACAATTGTGAGAAACATATATGGAGTTTTCATACACATCCACGGGGGTAGATTGTAAGGTGTAATGATTATAGGCCAAGATGAATATTTTGAACCAAACCGAGAAAACAGTGAAAATCCATCAGTACACAAACCTAGTCTTACATTACGGCTCTCCGCTGCGAAATCGGGATATTTCTTATCAAAATACTTCCATGCTTCTCCATCAGACGGGTGTGTTAACGTACCTTCTTCAGGTGTTCTCACACTGTGCCATCTCATATGATGCGTTGTTATAGATGATGCATATAACCTTTGAAGTATAGGAGTGATAGGTAAATAATGCATACGCTTGTATGGAACCTCTTTTCCTTTTTTTCCTTAGTTTGTATCTTTCTTGATTACATATTTTACAATTCCGAAGACTAACATCATCTTTCCAAAACAACATGCAACCATTTAGACATGTATCAATTTTTTGATATGGCAAACCGAAAGATGACATAAGTTTTTTCACTTTATAATAATTTTCGCACATTAAATTATCTAATGGCATATGGCGTTTAGCAGTTTTATACAACAACCGTAAATCCGCCTTCTGTGAGGTTGTACTTTGATTTCATTGCAATGTACTCTACAGTTGCCGATAATTGAGTGCCGCTAGTACATCCATTCCAAAGAGCTTTCTTAGCAGCATCCAATAAATCACATATTTTTTCGCTCCAATATTTGGTTCCTCTTCGACGTTAACATCGTCGTTATTAATTTCAACAATGGGGAACATTGAACATGCTGCATCTTCAACTATATGTTCTATGAGATTCGTCGTACTAACTTCATCACCAATGACCTCTATTGACTGTTCTTCGTTACGTGTTATAATTTCTTCATGACGATCCCACGCCAAATAATTGGTTACGAAACCATATTGGCGCAAATGAATCCTAACCATATTCGGTACTAAATGCTTCAACAATTTGCACCTACTACATGGACAACGAATTTCTACGTCGTTTCCAATATTACTTGAAGCAAATTCGACAAACACATTTACCCCGTTAAGAAAATGTTTACTTATTGAGCCTCCCATTTTTCTTCTTTGATACATCCAACTCCGATCAACAAAATAATTGACCATTTTTCCTACTATAAAACCTATGATCAATAGTACAAAAATTATTAATCAAATTCGATAAACACATTTAGATTTTACTGTTTTTTATAATCCATTTTCGTTTACATACAAAGTTATATTTCTTGATATTTTGTTCACATATCTGTACCTTTTGTGTCATGGTCGGTCATCCTACTTCCCATTACAAACACAGTAGTAATTATATTTCTTAAATCATATCATTATAAACGATTTATCAAAATTTTGGCAGCACTTCCCCCGTGTTCCTTGTATCGTACACATATGCATGTACACAAGGAACGAAAAGGAAATGCTGTCGGAATTTTGTGAACCGTTTATAATGATATGATTTACGAAACGCAATTGCTTTATAGTGTTTATAACTTGTCCAATACAGGGACAAATCCAACAGATATTATATCAGATGAATATAAATATCCATTTTGCTATAAAAACGAATATTCATACAACGATCATATACAACACTTGTCAGACGGGGCCAAAAATTCACTAAGGGATTTAAATTTTCTTTATATGTTACTTTTTTTGTTAAATATATAAAATAAAGCATATTATGCATTATTTTATTTATATTCTACTATTTTACTAAATATATAGTAAATTATATGATTTTTACTATTTCACAAAATATATAATTCATGTGTATATATATACTAAATTATATACTTATTTATCTAATGCTAATTTAAATCAATCCTAACTAATCTAATGCTAATTCAAATGCACAGTTACACTAAATTATAAACATATGTATATTTCTGCATAATATATATACACAAACAATTTGGACATTTGGATGGTAATAAGTGTAACTAGCACTTAGTTTGATATAATAAACAATCAATAGGCCATTAGATACAACTATAACAACAAATTAACACAAAAATAGAAAAATTTATAATTTTAGGGTTTTAGGCAAAACCTGATTTTGGCGGTTTCTGGGGATGGAGAGAGGGTGCTGGTGCTGATTGATGGCGTCGGAGCGGCTGTCGGTTGCGTGGGGAAGCTGGAAGGAAGAAAGGAGGAGGAGTGGAGGAAGGGTTTTTGGTGAATTTGGGAAACAAGGGAATAATGTTTCAGTCTCGGCCGGGTTGCAGGTATACGCGATTATTTCCAAAAGGCTTCCAACGGCCTCAAACGACTTTATTTTCAACGGTCACCAACGGCTACCCACGGCAAGTTAAAAAAATAACGAGCCGTTGGAAACTCCCGTCGACGGCCGTTGGAAGCCTGTCGTGGCTATATACTGAATTTCTAGTAGCGAGGGTATTTATAAATGAAGCAAGAAATTTTGCAAATGAATTTTTGCAAAGTATATAAGTATTAAAGATGATTGATTTACAAATGAATTTTCAAATGAATGTTTCAAATAAAAGTTATATAAGTTTCTTTGAATATAAAATATAAAGATATTATGTAAATGGACTATAAAAAAGTTACTTGTTTTAAAATTTTATAAAAAAATGATTTGGAAAGTTTTATTTATAGTAAAGAACTTGACAAATAAATTTGAATCTTTATTTTAGAAGTATGGTTTGAAATATTTACTTGATTTCGAAGTAATAATAGTAAATTTATAGGTTTATTTACTATTAGAATTTTGTATTAAACCAAAATAAATGTTTTTCCATGATGTGAATATTCAATTTAAAACAAGTGTATAAAATTAATTATGAAGATATGAAATTTTATTATTGATTTGGAAATTTAATGTAAGATTTAAGTATACTATTAGTTTTAGTTCAGTAATCTACAAGATTGTACTTATTTTAAATTAACGAGTCTAATAAATTATCGGATTTAAAGAACTTTTTTATAAAGCTTATTATAATGTTTCGATATAAATTCATAACATTGTTTTAAACTTTTTGGAAGTTTTTTGCATAATTCTATGAGGATGTTTTAAATATATCTTGTGTTTTACTAAGTGAATGATTTTAAATGTTTTAATTGAATTTTTAGTTATACTGACATATTTATTTACTCTTCAAAGATGAATACCAAAAACTTAAATTTTTATTCTATAACCGAATTAAGTTATAAACTTAAGTAAGGCAGTAGAAACTTAAGTATGAATTGATTCATTAATAAATATTGTTATTAAATGGAAATCAATTATATAAGTAAACAATAATTGTGAATTAAATTTCGCAAAGAAACTTATATAATATATTAAGAATTGATTTATTGACGATCTAAATAATTGAATGGAAAATAATATATGTAATAAATAAATGTAGATTAATGGAAAAATGACGTTGTATGAATATATTGAAAATAAATGAAATGTATGTAATACTTTAGCAATGTATTCAATGATGATTTCAAATATTGAATAAGGAATATATTATCTAAGTTATCTAAGTAACTGAATGAAAATTTATACAAGATGACCTGGTATGAATGGAAACTGAAAATAAATAAAAGTATATCATGTGTAAAAGGGAAATAGATTGAATAAACTTAAATAACATTTTAATTTTGTATTGATTGGCTAATGGGAAGTTTGGGAATGGATACTTCAAAAAAATTTAAGGTTGTATGAATAATCTATTAAGTAATTATCTAAGGTTGTTGAGCGTAGGGTATACTTAGTAGTTATTTATCATCCTTGCAAGATTAATAGTTTATGAACCTGAACAAACCATTAGTCTTAGTTGTTATGGATACATGGTGGTCTTTGGTTGCATATGATGGTTGTACTGTTTTGTGTGCATATCTTTTGTGTTGATTGCTTTTGTTACTAATTAAAACAACTAAATATTTCTCTGTTATGAAAATTTTACTCTTTTGGATTATATAAGTGGAATACTGGTTATGAAAGCAATAGCTACTGCTTTTGCTTTCATAAATAAAGTTGTTTGCCCGACAAATAGGTACGTTTTCGGATTATGGTTTTGCAATGATATTTATTGTTTTTCACATGGTTTGGAATGTTTTATTATTGAAATATGGTGTGTGTATATATACATATATGTTGTAATTATTGATATTATTATTTTCCCAGACCTAACCGCGCAAAGGAGACTCTACCGAAATTTTTCCATGAATTTAGGACTTAGATTTTTTTTTTTTGTAAAAGGTTAGTTATTTTCAAATTTTTATTAATCTTAAATATGTAAAGTAATTGTTTATAAATTGAGTAATTTGAGTAAAATTATATCACGCTTCTTAATTCCTTCTTGTTCCTTTTCGAAGATGAAAAGTTTTAAGTGGGAGAGAGTGTAATGACCTGCATTTTTTCGATAATTAAAAATATTAAATTAAAAAAGATTTTGAAATTTAATATTATGAGAAATAAAAATTTATGATTTATCAATGAAAATAATAATTAGAATATTATCAGTTTTATGATGCAGCTACCAGTTGTATAATAATGTTATAAGATTTTATATCATATATCAATACAAAATAGTAACAGGGTATCAGTTTTAATAACTAATACTATCAGTTTTACTAAAACTGACACTCAACATACTTTATGAAACAACAATTAGAGCCACTATCAGTTTTTGCTAATGCAACATATCATTATGATTATTTACTAGTACTAGTGTCAATTGTAGCACATATAATAATACAGAAAACTAATATTAAAAACTAACCAAAACTGATATTAAAGTCCTTTATATCCAATCAAACAAATTTTACCTCCAACCAATAGACAACATGTATCAATTCAAACATTTTGTTCAATCAATTACACAATGATTATCAGATCCCATATACTATGCTATCAACGTAATTATAAATAAGTGAAATATACAAAATTGAACAAAACTGATGTCACGCAATGAAAAAATGATACCATATTTTATACCAACAGAATATGTAAAGTGATACTAGATAACTGATACAAACAGTATGCAAACAAATACCAAAACAAATGTTTGGAATAAATAAACAAATAAATAAACACCAGAACTGATACTGTAAAAACATATAACTAATAATAAAACTGATACTATCACTTATACTAAAAAGCTAAAATTAAAATCAATTTGATAGTATGCTACATAGAATACAAATTAATAACAAGGTTCAATGACAGTAAAGCGCCAAAACAAGTCACGCATCCACTTATTAACCTGTACAAATTCAAAATGTAAAATCAAATCATATCCTCTTGAAAGCTTGACAATTCCGTTTATTATGACCAAATTGCTTGCACTCGCCACATCTATTTTGCTTGTTCTGAAAATATGAAAATCCTCCTTTGCGCTTAATTAACGGTCTACCAGCGCCATGTTTCTCCTTTGGTGGCTTTATAACATCTTGAATACTACCATCAACAATAGGCCTATCATAATTTGGAATATGATTTATAGCGTTGGCATAAGAACAGCGATAAGCATCAACAGTGAAATAATACTCAACAAAATCATATACAGACAACTTAGACTTGTTCATACACTTTATAGCATGAGCACAAGGAAATCCTGTAATTTTCCATTGGTTGCAACTACAGACACATTCCTTCAAATCAACACAATGAGAGTTTGGAGATTTTACTTCAAAACAAAAATCAGAAGACTTATATACATCCCACCCAAATCCTTCTTCAATCAATTCACCTAAACGCAATTCCATAGAAGGACAAAGAGTTGTTTTCCACAAACGACAATCTTCTCTTCTTTTAGCCATTTGTTTCATAACCTTAACACGAATACCATCTAAACACAAAGTAATAGGCAATGCTCGTTCATCTAAAATCCAATTATTAAAACTTTCTGCAACATTAGAACTATATTCACCATAACGTTTCCCTGGAAAAAATAAATCCACTCACTTATCAAATGGCTTGTCCTTTAAAAAATTTACACCAGCAACACCACCAATTTGACAGAACTTATAATGTGCGCATTCAAAGTCATAAAGATTAGAAGCTCCAGAACACATTTTGAAAAGATCAACAATAGACACATTTGCATTTTTGGCTTTGACAGCTGAAAGAAGATTTTGTTCCATATGCAAATAGCAATAACTGTGATAAGCTGCAGGAAAAACATCACGAACACCTGAAAGCAACCCTTGGTGGCGATCTGACATAAAAACCAAAGTACGATTTTCTTGAAGCATTTACTTTAAATGGTTCAAAAACCATGTCCAGTTATCCACATTTTCTATAGAAACAACACTCATAGCTAAAGGGAAGAAACCTGCAAATGAAAAAATAATTCGTAAAAAAAAGTAAAACTAATAATGACCATAAATCTAAAACAATTCATGAAACTGATACTAACAGTAAAAAACTGATACCGAAAACCTGATACAACCTTTATTGAAATATTAATAGACAGAACATTATGCATATTAATCTTCATTCTGGCACAACAAAGTAACGAACATTAACATATATTATGATACAAAGGAAATTCCAATACTACACAACTGTATTTGATACCATATATTAACATACTTGAAACTGATACTAACATTATATACAAGCTGATACTAATCTCATTCTAACCAGTATAAAATTATGATATCAAATACAAACTTACAATTCAATACAATGCAAATTCTGATACTACAAACTTGTTAACTGTAAACTATATATCTTAAAACTGATACCAACATAATACAAATTATGATAACAAATTAATATTAATGCTAATGCCAACTATTATGATCTCAATACAAATAAATCAAAACTGAAAACAAAGACATACCTTGATCACCATTTTTTGCAGCAGCACCCATCTACACACCAGGACGTCCCTTCAAGTGAGTGGCATCTAAGAATATAATCGGACGACAATGCGTGAATCTAAGTAAATAAGCACCAAAAGCAATAACCACCCTCTCAAATTCATTACTACAAGGATCAACATCCATTTCAACATAGCTTTCTGGATTAGGCTTCTTCACTGCATTCAAATACCAACTCAAATCATTATAAGACAAAGCATCATTACCATGCAACTCCATTAATGCAAGTTGTTTCCCATGATAAGCATAACCATAAGACAACTGAACATTGTATTCTCTTCTAAAATCAACTATAATATCATTAGGCTTTTTACTAGGACAATCACGGATCTCATCAATAATCAATGATTTAACAAACGAACTAGATATATGTGGATTATTCACATTTCTAACACCAGCTCCACAAGAATGATCAGAAACCATATTTCTAATAAAAAACTTCTTCAAATCTCCAGAATCACAAGAAGCATGGACTTTGAAAAGACAACCATTCTTATATGAAGAGCAAATTACAGTAACTCTTGTAGCACAATTCTTCAAAAATATTAATTCATATCCTTTTTGAATTTGATACGCCATCAAAAATTCTCTAAAATGCTCAGCTCCTCCAAAACAAAAACTAGCAAAATCAGAAATGCATAATTTAGACCCTCTCCTCAACATATCTTTTAAATAACTTCTACCGTTAACAACAACATTTGAACATACAGATGCAGTAGAAAATGAAGAAGCACGAACATAAGATGAACTTGAAATAGAAGCACCATCAACATATTCCAAATCAGAACCCTTAACCGTAACAGTAAAACCAAAGAAAGAACTTTTCTTGTATAACTGAAAACAAATTATGCTCTGAATATCAGAATTAGTGTCAACCATAATAACTTTGTCCTCAAGTACATAAGAAATCTGAATAGAAGAAGGAGTTAATTGAGACCAACATCGACATATCTCATTCTTCAAATCATACAAAGAGCAATCGATAGACAACCGAGTGCTAAAAGTGTTATTACTCAACACAAACAAACAAAGAAGACTGTTATCCCTACTGCAAAAAAAAAAAACATTAGTAAAAATATGTTCAATATAGAACACTAATTATTCAATTTAACAAAACTGATATCTACCGTATACAAAACTGATACCTAGTTACTGATAATAAAAAAATGATACTAAGAAAAAATAAAAATGATACCCAAAAACTGAAACTAAAATATGATACGTTTCCACTGTATCACAAATTTGTATACAACCCAAGCAGTAATACTTTTCCAATCATCCCAATATTAATGCACGAAAATGCAAGATAAATAAAATGAAAAGCAAACTAAAATACAACACTGCATAAAGAAAAAAATAAATAAAAAAAACCTGCTGCTACTTCCACAAGTTGCCATGGACGAAAGAACAAATAATGAAAACAACAACACTCCATATCAATTGTAAAAATGATCACAATTACAAATCATGGCCATTTTAAAACGAATAGAAAAACAACAAAAAATACAGGAATATAAGCATACCTAACTAATACAATTTGAAGAAAAACGAAATCACGATACAAATATGAAAAGAACGATATCAACGACACGCACGGAAGGAGAAAATGATGAACTACCATTACCAGAAGGACAAATTCAAATAACCGAACAAAATACATCGATATTTTTATTGCGAGAGAGATATTTGATCGCGGCTGAAAAATCTGACCGCGACTGAAAAATTTGATCGAAAGAAAGAAGAAGCAGCGCACGAAATTGGGTTGGAAAGAAAAAACGATGTGGACTGGAAAGAAAAAAACGATAATTTGTCATTTGGAGAAAAATAATAGCGGGCTGTCCTACAGGAAAAAAAAGCCCTAAAACGTGTTCTTGAGGAAATTTTCCTATAAAATTAAATGCAGGTTTTTGCTTAATTTAAACGCTAAACTACAATTATTATTATTTTTACGGGGAATTCAGCTTACTAAACAAATGATATGACAATGATCAACGACGTTATATAATTGAATAATATTTCATGTTTATGATATTACGATTACTTTTATTTTAGCGGAATGATTAAAAATATTCTTTGCATGTCTATTCTATTAATAAAAAAATATAAAGTATTTTTTTATTCAATCACAACGTATAATCTTTAATAATAGTTGTAATAGTTTTGGTGTCACACTTTATCAACGTGAACTATCAAAAACGTCCTTATTTATATTATCAAATCTTAATACTCTAAATATAGGATCTAATATTAAATTTCTTTTACAAACTTAAACGTCCTTAAAAATAGGATCTAACAATCAATTTTTTTTTACAAATTCAAAATGCCTCTAAAAATAGGATCTATAATTAAACTTACTTCATAAATTCAAAATACTCATTTACAAATATAATAATCTTCATATTATTTGAAAATAGAAAAAAAACCAATTTTTTGACTGATTTAAACATATACAGTTTATAAATGAAAAAAATTCAGCCATGGCCCTCGTAAGCATATAAATTTTGTAATGTATGCACAATGAACCAAAATGCATGCGCCGTTTGCCCCATAATGCGCCAAGACTCCATTAAAGATTTTGCACTTTTTTCACAGTGGCTCGTTAATAACTATGCATTCAACTTTAAAAGCATTGTCCAATATTGCATTAAAAGTGCCAACTGTTGAAGCGTGGAGATGGATATTGATCAAGGGTGAGTCCCACCGTCATTTTGTCATCCTTTTTCTCCAAGGTATTAATCATGGCACCATTTTAAGCGAGATAGGCAAAAATAGCAAATTTATTATACTTACTAAAACTGGTTCCACCACCTATTATTTATGAAGTTGTATTGTCAATTCTTATAGAAAGTTCTTTCAATCAGTGCTTTTCGATCAAGATTTTTATTTCTATTTATTTTTTATTTTTTATTTTTTACTGCTATCTTTGTAAGTCTTTTTAAAAATTTAAATTGATATCATCTCCAACTTTTAAGTTTATATGTTTTACAATTGAACTGGTTAAAAATTGAATCATCCAAATTAGCATTACAGGTAAATAGACACAAGAAAGAAGTTACAAAAAAATTGAGTCTCAGGGACAACAAATTTACATTTTAGTCCGAACGACACTTTTTAGTGTAAACTGAAAATGATAGTTACAACTATCATTATGTGATTTACACTAAAAAATGTCTTTCAGCCTAAAAACCCCATAACATTAAACCCAAGATTTATTCTTGATTCAGCCACTGCATTCACGCCATCTTCTACCAATTGGTTTTGTTCTAAATCTTGCGTTTGTAGTTTCATCACATGCAATTCTCTGGATACATATTCACACCTTAGCTACTATATTGCATAATTTTCATTGGACCCATCAAAACTATTTCTCCTCCAATTTCTCTCTGAATTGAGAAACTCCTTATTACACCAAGTGAACTCAATTTCCTTCTCTTTTGCTCAATTTAGAATTTCAACTTTTAAATCACTCTATAAGCATGTATAAAAAAAAAATCTCTAGTAAATTCAAAATATCAAAACACTTTTTTTTATTAGGAGTATTGCTACACTTACAAATTTGTAAATCTTACTTATGCCTTTGAAGTAAATTTTACATGCAAGTTTTGTAAGTAAGAGGTAACATTTTTCTTTTGTTAGCTTTCCTGTAACCAGTGTCTAAGGTAAATGTCATTCCTAATATCTCTAATGCAGGGCAAAAGCAGCACAAGCAAACATGACTCTCTAACACCATTACCAATCCCCAATATAAAGGCAAAAATATGGACCGATTTGAATGTAGAAGTAAACAACGACATATTTTGACAGGTCTAGCATAAATGAATACGCTACCATGTCGATACACCAGTATCATCGATTATGCTGTTAGCATCAATAATTGTGATCTTCGCATCATTATTAATCATTAACCAAACCAATTTAATGAATCTTATTCAGAATTTCTCATGATATGCCTCTATGCCTCATGTAATGTGTGCGTACACGTATATATTTCATTCTTGCTAGCATCCCTCGAGCATAAGCGACCGTGTCTTTACTGCAGTTTTTCCTTGCATTGCTCTATATATTTACATGCCTGTGATGTTGTCATTCTTTTTGGACTCCAGTTTTTTCCCCTACATTCTGTTAATTGAATCATTTTTCTCTGCCTACTCGTACCAAAAGTTAGTGGATAATTTCATCACCTAAGGGTTAAAAATTGGTGATAGTAACAAACCTATCAGGCTATTCATCATGTCATCATTCAACCAAGCTCCACTCTTATAAAATGTAAACTTTTTCTATGCGTTTGAGTCCCCCATATGTCTTACAGTCTTGGTTTTGACATCATATATCACATATAGTAGGAATTAGTTTGGCACTATGCTGAGAGTAATTAATGTATAACTTACCGATCAAGAGTGTATCAAAGGCATAGCCTCTTTAGAAAATTATTTTAGGGAAAAGGTGATTTGATCTACTGAACCATTTCAGCAAGTTTTGCCTATCCTATTATGTCCTTGATTAAATGAGCATATCCTTTTCTTCCCTGCTTATTATTTACCATATGCACTGTTTTTATCCTTTTTTTTTTTTTTTTTGGAATTTTACGTCAAAGGTGCCAACAGATAATTTTAATATACAAAATACTCTTCCTCTTAATTTTATATAATTCACGTTCCTAGCTGCGTCTTCCTTTTCCAATCAGCCGATATTCCCACATCGGTATTAATATTTCATATTTTATTTTGATTTCAATATTTAAAATGCAACAAATTTTTGTAGAAATATCGTATCAACGTGTTGAAAATAAATGAGTAAGACAATAGAGAGGTGTTGGAAAAAGTAAAATTGTGCATTGGGATATGTGAGGCATTCAATGCCTAAAATATGAATAGTCCCCTATCTTGATATATAATAAACAATATGTGTTTATATACTATGATGTGGTTCTTATTATAGGTATGATAAGAAAAGAGAGACATAAAACCACAACCCATTTTAATGTGCACCACCTCGCATGTGTGTGTGTCCGTGTCCGAGCTCACACTGTTTGAATTCAAACACTTTTTTGAACGAACGGTAACAAATAGTCAGTTGGTAAAGGGTTGTAACTTTTCAAACAGACAGCCCATTCAGACCCGAATAGACACCTTCTCGAGCCTATATAATTTATTTTCTTGTTTTTCTATCGCTCTTCTTCCACACATAACTCTGTTCTTGATTTTATATTCTCTTCAGTTCGTCGTCGCTCCGCTTGCAAGCATGACATTGCGGGGTTGGTCCGTTTCATCCTGAGAAGCAAATTGCTCGCAACCTACGGTGCATATAGGGAGCAATATTATTTCAAGGCAACAGTATTCACTGCACTCGTACAGATTGATTGGTAATTTGATTACTGATTCTATATTTACTGCTTGTTTTCTGATAAATTCTGTTTGCAACGTTTTTGCAACAGATTACATAACATTTTTTAAACATCAACTTTGCAGTAGCTTTTGCAACAGTTTGCTATAGCATAATTGTGATAGTGTTATAATATAGTTAAAGCAGTTTTTTGTAGCACTTGGGTTACAAGCGATAGCACTGTTGAAACAATATTGATTGTTCGCTGAATCTACAGACGATGATGTCTCATAATAGCAACAACAACTCTGCACCAACTTAGACCGTGATTAACACTCAGCCTGAGCCTTTGATTCCAGCAAAGGCAATATCTCATGGAGAAAGCCCTGAAAAGTTCACAAGGATGGACTTTAAGCGCTGGCAACAAAAGTTGCTACTCTATTTGACGACTTTGAGCCTTGCAAAATTTCTTAAAGAAGATGCTCCCATAGTCGAAGAACTGGAACCCGATGCAACTAAAGTTGAAGCCTTAAATGTCTGGAAGAGTTCTGATTTTATGTGCAAGAACTATATCTTAAATGGTCTCGACAATAGCCTGTACAATGTATATTGTACTGCTCAAACTTCCAAAGAACTCTGGACTGCATTGGATAAGAAATACAAAACCGAAGATGTAGGCATGAAAAAAATTCATAGCAGGAAAGTTTCTGGACTTCAAAATGATTGATGCGAAGACCATAATCAACTAGATTCAAGAGCTACAAGTCATTATTCACGAATTACATAATGAAGGAATGACTCTAAGCGAATCATTTTAGGTTGCCACTGCAATTGAAAAACTTCCTCCATCATGGAAAGATTTCAAGAATTACCTTAAGCATAAGCGCAAGGAGATGACTATGGAGAAACTTGTAGTTCGACTGAGAATCGAGGAAGATAATAGAAAATTTGAGAAAAAGACTTCACTTGTAGTGCCTGCCAAAGCAAATGTAGTCGAGTCAGACAAACCTAACAAGAGGAAATGTGAGCATGCTCTTAAGAAATCAAAGAATTTTCAGGGTTCATGCCATAACAGTGTAAAGAAAGGGCACAAAACAGCCGAATGTCAGGCACCCAAAAAGAAGAAATCAGAAGCAAATATGACTGAAACTTTAGATGGTGTTTCTGATATGGAGTTATATGCAGCAGTATCAGAATGCAATCTTATTGGTAACTCAAACGAATGGTTTGTAGACACAGGAGCCGCTAAACAAATATGCGCAAATAAGTGGATATTTACAACCTACAAAACCGCAACTGATGATGAACAACTTTTCATGGGAAATTCATCTGCATGAAAGATTGAAGGCAAAGGAAAAGTAGTACTAAAACTGAATTCTAGAAAGGAACTTACTTTGAGTGATGTTCTTCACATTCTGGAAATTCGCGTGAACCTAATTTTTAAAGTAGTTACTTAGCAAGCATGGTTTCAAATTCACCTTTGTGGCTGATAAATTTGTGCTATCAAAGAATGGAGTGTATGTAGGAAGATGATATGTATGTGATGGTTTATTTAAAGCAAATGTAACTACTATTGTACCAAACAATGGTATGAATAAAGTTGAATCTTCTACTTATAGTGTTGCGTCCTCTAACATATGGCATTCTAGGTTAGCCATGTAAATTTTGATACCGTGCGAAAATTGATTAATTTAAATTTTATACCAAAATGCAAAATAGACTCCAGCTATAAATGTCAAGTTTTTGTAGAAGCAAAATTGACAAGAACCTCGTTTCACCACATTGAAGGAGAAACCGAACCTCTAGACCTAATACACACAGATGTACGTGACTTAAAAATGTGTCAAACTAGAGGTGGAAAAATGTATTTCATTACCTTTATTGACGATTGTACAAGATACTGTTATATATATCTTCTTAGAACCAAGGACGAGGCATTCGAGATGTTTAAACAGTACAAAGCAGAAGTTAAGAATCAACTTAACAAGAAAATAAAAACTTTAAGAAGTGATAGAGGAGGAGAATATGAATTTCTCTTCGCGAAGTTCTGCGCCGAACATGGTATTATATACCAAACAACGACACCATATGCCCTTCAATCGAACAGTATAGCAGAACATAAAAATCATACCCTTAAAGAAATGATGAATGCTTTGCACATAAGCTCTGGTCTACCAGATAATTGTTAGGGAGAAGTTATAATTTCTGCTAATCACATTCTAAATAAAGTGCCTCGAAAGAAGACTTCGAAATCTCCACATGAGCTGTGGAAAGAAAGACCACTATCCTACAAATACTTAAGAGTGTAGGGGTGTCTTGCCAAAGTAGAAGTACCAAAACCGAAAAAGGTCAAAATTGGACCGAAAACTATAGATTGCATATTCATTGGGTATGCTCAGAATAGTAGTGCATATCGATTTTTGGTGTATAAATCTGAAATTAATGACATTCATGAAAACATCATTATCAAATCTCAAAATGCTAGATTCTTTGAACATATCTATCCTCTAAAACCCTCTATTGAAACTATTGTTCAAAAGAGAGCAAGAGATCAAAAAACTACTGAGGATAATGTTGATCAAAGCACACGTGAAAGTAATATTGAACCAGAATTAGAGGAACTAAGAAGAAGCAAACGGCAGAGGACCTCTAAAACCTTTGGACCCGATTTCTATGCATATATTAGAAAATGAATCTCTAACATACCAACAAGTAATGTCATCTCTCGATGCTCCTTATAGGAAGGAATCCATCAATAGTGAAATTGAATCCGTTTTGCAAAACCATACATGGAAACTAGTAGATCTACCTAATGGATCAAAAACACTAGTATACAAATGGATCTTTAAGAAAAAACTAAAAAGATGACGGCTCAATAGAGAAGCATAAAGCAAGACTCGTAGTCAAAGGATTTAGACAGAAGGAAGATCTATATTATTTTGATACATACTCACCAGTAACTAGAATCACATCAATTAGGACGCTCATTGCAATCACAACCATACTGAATTTAGAAATACACCAAATGTATGTGAAAACTGCATTTTTGAATGGTGAATTAGAAGAAAAAATATTTATGCAACAACCTGATGGGTTTTTAAGCCCAAGAAATGAGAATAAACTATGCAAATTAGTAAAATCATTTTATGGCCTTAATCAAGCGCCAAAACAACGGCATGAGAAATTTGATGAAACTATGTTATCATATGGGTTCAAGATAAATGAGTAAGGTAAATGCATCTATATGAAACATATAGATATTGGATATGTCATTGTTTGCCTTTATGTTGACGATTTGTTGATCCTAGGAAATAACAAAGCTATAACAAAATCTACGAAGGATGTGCTATCCTCTAGATTTGACATGAAAGACCTAAGAGTGGCTGATGTGATCTTAGGTATAAAAATTATGAAGATATCACAAGGATATTCGGTGTCTCAATCACATTAGGTTGCCAAAATACTTGAAAGGTTCAAGCAGCATAATATAACTATAGCAAAATCACCATTGGATATGAACCAAAATTGGGTAAAAAACACTGGTAATGGTATATATCAGCTTGAGTACTCTAGATTACTAGGAAGTATTATGTATGTCATGAACTGCAGTAGGCCTGATATTGCATATGTTATAAGCAAGCTAAGTAGATATACCGGCAATCTTGGTAAAAATCATTGGAAAACAATAATCAGAGTTCTAGGATATCTGAAGCATACACAGAACTATGTTTTGCAATATGAAAAATATCCTTCAGTAATTGAAGGATATAGTGATGCAAATTGGATAACTGGTTCAAAAGACACAAAATCCACAAGTGGATATGTGTTTACATTAGGAAATGGAGCGATTTCATGGAAGTCATCCAAACAGACTTGCATAGCAAGGTCAAGAACGGAATCAGAGTTTATTGCTCTAGATAAAGGAGCAGACTGGCTTTGGAGCTTTTTGGAAGACATTCCAAATTGGAAAAAACCGGTACCTCCAATTTGTATACATTGTGATAATCAATCATCTATAGGAAGAGCTAATAGTAGACTACACAATGGCAAGTCTCGACATATTCGTCGTAGACATAAAACTGTAAGACGACTTCTCTCTAATGGAGTTATCACTATAAACTGTATAAGGTCAAAATATAACATTACGGATCCACTAACAAAGGGCTTGCCTGGAAAGAAAGTTCAAAATTTGTCGATGGGAATGGGGTTAAGGCCCATAAACTAAAAAATTTCTCTAGAAACCTAACTTAGTTGACTGGAAATCCTAAGATCTAGATTCAAAGGGACAACAAATTTAAGATAAACTTAAAAGCACTGGTATACACTCAATCCATTCCTATATTAAGTCAGTGCGTTACTTGTTGGAGAATAGGATAAATTTTGACACTTTTAATGATGTCTGTACTTGCTAGTGCTAAAGAACAAAGTGGGAAATTACGAATACCCCTTACAGAATCACCTACGTGAGTGCGAAGGCCACTACTAGAACTACAGTATATAGCCATGACAGGGTTCCAACGGCCGCCAGCGGGAATTTCCAACGGCTAACAATGACTCGTTATTTTTAACAAGCTGTTGGTAGCCATTGGTAACCGTTGGTAACCATTGTAAAAATGTCGTTTGCGATCATTGGAAGCCGCTGAAATTAATCGTGTAAACCTGCAGCCAAGCCGAGAGTATAAATCATTCCTCTTTTCCTACCAAAAACACCCAAATCCATCACCATCTTCCTCCACTCCTCCTCTTTTCTTTCTCCCAGCCTCCCCCACGCAACCGGCAGCCACTCCGACGCCATCTATCAACACCAGCGGCCTCTCTCCATCCAAATACAGCTCCAAAATCAGGTTTTGCCTAAAACCCTAAAATTTTAAATTTTGCTAATTTTGTGTTTAATTTGTTGTTATAGTTGAATCTAATGGCCTATTGATTGTTTATTATACAAAACTAAGTGCTAATTACAATTATTACCATCCAAATGTCCAAATTGTTTGTGTGTATATATTATGTACATATATACATATGTTGATAATTTAGTGTAAACGCGCATTTGAGTTAGCGTTAGATTAGTTAGAATTGATTTAAATTATTTTGTGTATATTTTGTAAAATATTAGGCAAACATGAATTATTCGAATATTCTATGAACATGAATTATATCTTTTACAAAATATATTAGCATTAGATAAGTATATAATTTAGTATATATATACACATGAATTATATATTTTGCGAAATAGTAAAAATCATATAATTTACTATATATTTAATAAAATAGCAGAATATAAATAAAATAATGCATAATATGCTTTATTTTATATATTCAATAAAACGGTAACGTATAAACAAAATTTAAATCCCTTAGTGAATGTTTGGCCCCGTCTGACAAGTGTTGTACATGATCGCTGTATGAATATTCGTTTTTATTGCAAAACAGATATTCATATTCATCTGACACAATATTTGTTGGATTTGTCCCTGTATTGGACAAGTTACAAACACTATAAAGTAATTATGTTTCGTAAATCATATCGTTATAAACGGTTCACAAAATTTCGACGGCATTTCCTTTTCGTTCCTTGTGTACATGCATATGTGTACGATACAAGGAACATGGGGGAAGTGCTGCCGAAATTTTGGAAAATCGTTTAATGATATGATTTAAGAAATGTAATTACTATTGTATTTGTAATGAGAAGTAGGATGGCCGATCATCACAAAAGGTATAAAAATGTGAACAAAATATCAAGAAATATAACTTTGTATATAAACGAAAATGGATTATAAAAAACAGTAAAATCTAAATGTGTTTATCGAATTTGATTAATAATTTTTTTTTACTATTGATCATAGGTTTTGCAGTAGGAAAAATGATCAATTATTTTATTGTTCGGAACTGGATGTATCAAAGAAGAGAAACGGGAGGCTCAATAAATAAACATTTTCTTGACGGGGTAAATGTGTTTGTCAAATTTGCTTTAAGTAATATTGGAAACGACATAGAAATTCGTTGTCCATGCAGTAGGTGCAAATTGTTGAAGCATTTAGTATCGAATATGGTTAGGATTCATTTGCGTCAATATGGTTTCGTAACCAATTATTTGGTGTGGGATTGTCATGGAGAAATTATAACACGTAACGAAAAACAATCAATAGAGGTCATTAGTGATGAAGTTAGCACGACGAATCTCATAAAACATATGGTTGAAGATGCACCACGATCAATGTTTCCTACTGTTGAAATTAATAACGACGATGTTAACATTGAAGAGGAACCAAATGTTGGAGCGAAAACAATATATGATTTATTGGATACTGCTAAGAAACCTCTTTCGAATGGATGTACTAGCGGCACTCAATTATCGACAACTGCAGAGTACATTGCAATGAAGTCAAAGTACAACCTCACAGAAGCCGGATTTACGGCTATTGTACAAGCTGCTAAAAGCCATATGCCATCAGATAATTTAATGTGCGAAAATTATTATGGAATGAAAAAGCTTATGTCATCTTTCGGTTTACCGTATCAAAAAATTTATACATGTCTAAATGGTTGTATGTTGTTTTGAAAAGATGATGTCAGTCTTCGAAATTGTAAAATATGTAATCAAGAAAGATACAAACCAAGGAAAAAAGGGAAAAGAAGTTCCATACAAACGCATGCATTATTTACCTATCACTCCTAAACTTCAAAGGTTATATGCATCATCTGTAACAGCGCATCATATGAGATGGCACAATGTGAGAATGGATGAACCAAAAAAAATAATATAAGAATACTTTTAACGCCTATATATTGTATTAAAAAAAATCCATTTCCTTGTGGTATATATTCCAAGAAAAGGGTTCGCTATTTTACATTAGGAACCAAAAATATGAACCAAAAAAATAATAGTGGTAGTATTAACAATAATAAATGAAACTAAAATGAACACTACTAATGGAGGTCTTATATGACAAAGTTAAAGGGAAACTCATGCTTTATACCCCTGCTATTTATGAAAATAGATGAAATCTCCATATCTCTTTGCATGTCGTAAATTGTATCCCTAAAATTTACAATAATGAAATCACATTCGAATTCCTAACAATAAAAAATCAATAATCTAAATTATAAATGCAAATTTTAAAAAAACCAAATTAATTTCACTGGTGACAATTCAAATTGCTTGTAATATTAAAATATAAGGTACAATCCAAATTTATAATATTTTAAATATCTAGAATGTTTATATTATGTAATTTTGATGAAATGTATTATTGTTACTGATATAATATCCAAACTATTTTACCATAAACAACAAAATTTAAAATCATTCTATACCTTAGACTCTAATAATGCAATGAACCAAAGTAGTGACGGATTTAAGTTGCGATATAAAAATTCAATATACAATAAAAGTAACTAAAATTGAACAAAAGAACATTCTACGTTTGATACGTTATTTTAATTGAACAATGTAAGACATTATTGTAAAAATAAATAAATTCAAAAAAATTCCAATAGTTCGAATCAAGTTTGTATAGCTCTAACACATTCCATTTTTATTTTTCATTCAAAACGGAAACAAGTAGAAATGGATTAAGAATTTAATTAATTCATTGTAAAGCAGGGAAAAATCGGGTATTTTGGCATCATACACCAAAATTGATTTTGAAAAGGTACTATTTTTTATCGTTTATCATCCTGCACCATTATCATTTAACAAAATATGCATTTCCTTGTGGTATATGCATTGCTTAAGATCACGTCATTTACGTTTCTATATTTTAAAATATGCATTGCTTAAGAAAATGATTATAATACAAATGTGAACATCTCACATTCTATTTGCAGTTTCGGGCAGCTCAAAAGGCGTGTGCCATAGCTGAAATAAAAGAGCTTAGGGCCATGGTTGAGCAGCTACAAGAGCAGGACCGTCTTCGCGCTATACAAATGGAGCAGTTGAATAACGTTTAGCGGAGTACGCACAGAGGCATGGTTCCTTCCCTTCGTCGTTTGGTGCTTCCGGAGGTGATGATGATGCTTGAAAGGTATGATGATTATTATCTTTGTGGTTGGTTATTTTATATATTGGCTTTGAGGTGGTGAGGATTGTGTTTGATGGTTATTGTGTATATATTGATTTTGAAGTGACGAGGTTTAAGTGTTTGCATTATATATATTGACTTGAATATGGAGTTGGAGTTGGAGTTGGTGTTGGTGAGAGTTTTGTTGTTTATGTACATATTGACTTGGAGTTTGGTTTGAAAATGTAACGTTTGATGTTGATTTTTGGCTGTTTATATAGTTTGTGGTATAATGTGTTGGATATGTGATATATATGTGAAATGGAGTGGAAATGTAATGGAAATGGATATATGTTGATTGTATGCGGCTGGAAGGTGAATGACTTGCTGTTATAAAAAAATTTCACTCAGATTAGCAACGGCTCTTCGATCATTTTAAACCAATGGCTTCCAACGGGCTCCATCGGCTAAATGCCGTTTGAAGCCGTTGGAATATCCCCGTTGCTTCTGTTGGAAGCCGTTGGAAAGCGTGAATACTATTCCAATGGCTTTTCCAACGGCTCACAACGGCCGCCAATGGCTGGAAGCCGTTGGAATAGCCGGTTTCTCTTGTAGTGGGCGCCGCTTCAAGGAGAATTATAAGACCAAATTCTTTAAGCACTCATGGGACCAGGCAGGTGTTCATGGCAAAAACGAATACAAACAGAGAACGAAGGAATATAAGAAGCGTTTATCGTGTGCTTTTTGTTTTAGAATTACAAAAAAAGGCTTACATTTCAAGGACATCCAAAGTCTACTGATTCGCCAGTAATTCAAATAGGTAATCACTAGGAAGTTCAAAGCCAATAGTGCTACTTTAACCGATACGTTAAATGTTTTCGTGGAATTAAGAACAGTCGAACAATTACTCATTTATGTGGGAGATTGTCGGAAATAAATGAGTAAGACAATAGAGAGGTATTAGAAAAAGTGAAATTATGCATTGGGATATGTGAGGCATTTAATGCCTAGAATATGAATAGTCTCACATCTTGGAATATAATAAACAATATGTGTTTATATACTAAGATGTGATCGCTATCATAGTTACAATAAGAAAAGAGAGACATAAAACCACAATCCATCTTAGCAGGTGGTGGCGTGGTGCAACGTACCACCTCGCACACGTGCGCGTGCCCGTTTTCGTGCCCGAACCCGAGCCCGCACCCGCGGCATGGGAGAATGGACGTTTGAGGCGTATTAGAGGCATTTAGCACTTTGCAATTGGCGGTTGGCTTAGCTATTCAGACCAGAATTTTTTTGAATTCAAACGCTTTTTTGGACGAACGGTAACAAACAGTCAGTTGGTAAATGGTCGCAACATTTCAAGCAGACACGACCATTCAGACCTGTATATACACCTCCTCGAATAGGCAGACAGAAAACGAAAAGGAAATAATTTCTTTTCTTGTTTTTCTACCGCTCTTCTTCCACACATAACTCTGTTCTTGATTCTATATTCTCTTCAGTTCATCGTCGCTCTGCTTGCAAGCACGGCATTGCGGGGTTGGTCCGTTTAATCCTGGGAAGCAAATTGCTCGCAACCTACGGTACATACATGAAGCAATATTGTTTCAAGGCAACAGTATTCACTGCACTCAGATAGATTGATTGGTAATTTGATTACCGATTCTATATTTATTGCTTATTTTCTGATAAATTCTGTTTGCAATGTTTTTGCAACAGATTATCAAACATTTTTGAAACATCAACTTTGCAGTAGTTTTTGCAACAGTTTTCTATAGCATAATTGTGATAGTGTTATAGTATAGTTAAAGCGGATTTTTGTAGCACTTGGGTTACACAACGGTAACACAACGAACCTTTTTTTTTTTTGAATTGGTACTTTATATACAACAAATCATTGTGACAACATATGCCATGTCAAATAAACGTTCGAAAACAAGTTTCGAACTTATGACATCCTGCACCAAAGCCGAATCAATTAACCACTTGGACAAAGGTTCTTGTCACAACGAACCGTTTTCCCCATTAAATCATAAATTTTATGATCTTTTAAAGATATGTGTTATGTATAGGTAAATATATAGTCATTGATTTTTTTTAAAATGTAACCTTTTCATGTTAATAACGTATTTAAAATTGCATCATTCAAATGCAACTATAATGGTACCATTCAAATCAATAGGTTCGAAATTAACAAATATGCAGTTAAAATTATAGCTACATTATATTAATGTTGTTATAACAATATTTTCTTAATGCAATTAAATTCTACCTTAAGATCAAATATAATTGCATTTTCTTAATTTAGTTAAATTACAAGTGTATTAAGATTATAGAAAATTATCAAATGCAACCAAAATCATTACTGCATTGCATAAATGTTGTTAAATTAATTCAGAAAATGTTGTTAAATCATAATTGTTATTTTTTAAAGCATTTAAATTTAACTTCATTTTATTAGTGCACCTAAATTATAACTGTATTAAAATTGAATAAAATTATCAAATGCAGCCAAAATAGTTAAATTAATTCAAAATACGCTATTAAAACATAATTGTCTTATTCTTAAAACATTTAAGTATAACTGCATTTTCTTGATGCAATTAAATTATAAAGTGCATCAAGTTTATATAAAATTATCAAACGAAGCCAAAATTATCGCCGTATCACATAAATGTAGTTAAATTGATTTAAAAAATGTTGTTAAATTATATTTGCATTTCTTAAAGCGTTTAAATTTAACTACATTTTCTTAATACAGTTAAATTATAACCATATTAAAACCGAATAAAATTATTATCGCATCACGTAAATACAGTTAAATTAACTCAAAATATACTATTAAAGTTGAACATAATTGCATTTTCTTAAACACACACACATATATATAGCTGCATTTTCTTAATGTTTAAATTATAAAGTGCATTAAGATTGAATAAAATTATCAAATAGTGAAAATTATTGCTGCTGGACAAGCACCATTGTTCTAATAGTTAAGTGCTTCGATTTTGGTGCGAGAGGTCACAAGTTCGAAGCTTGTATAGCATGATTCGAGCATATATTGACATGTGATTTGCGTTATGTTGTCCCAGTGACATGTTGTATTTAAGTACCATTTGAAAAAAAATAAAAAATTATTGCTGCTTCACATAAATGCAATTAAAATATTCAAACGCAATCACTATCACATAATTCAAAAACAAATTACTTTAAATTAGGCTAAAAGATAATGGCCGCATTATCTTAACGCAGTTAAAAACAACTATATAAAAGATTATGGCCATCCATGATAAATGCTATCATATAATGCAGTTACACAAGTGGTAACACAAATAACAGCATTACATAAATGCAGTTAAAACTACCAGGTAAAATTATGATTCTCAAAAAATTATTTTGGATCTCAAAATTAAATTTATAATTTAATTGTGAAAACGATTCCTTAAATCCGATTAATTTATAAAAGTTATCAGATTTATTGAAATTAAATAAGTAGGTGGTTGTATTTGTTGGGTGTAATATTAAAGAACTAATTCATCAAAAAATTAATGATAGGGACGAACTTACATTTCCAAAGGTCTCTATTCTCAAAGCATATACACAAAAAGTCTCTTCTATTTTGTTATTTTTTACCAAATTGCCCCTTCGTAGAAAATTGGCTCAGTATTGAAATTATGGGCAAAAGCAGCATAAATTAGCTAAAAACTAAAAATAAGAAATAACTTTTTCGAGAGAGACTTTTATTTTATCATCTTTTCAATTATGGAGACTTGAAAGCTATTCCTTCTTTGAGATAACAAATATGAACTCAAGTTAATGTCCAATTGTTTTTATTTATATTATTATTATTGTTTTATGAACTTGACTTTATCCGGAAAAAGTGTGCTTGTGAAACAAATTTCAATAAAATTTATTTTCATATTAATTGCATTATGGTGGTCCCGTAACCGAAACCTTTCATTAATATGATAACCTACCCAGAAGTATCAATCCTAATATATTTCAGCGAGGAGGGATTACATAAAACTTTCCTGACAAAGTAAACATATGTAGCGGTAGCTATCATTTCATATATTAATTACAAGCAAAACAGCCATAAAAAGTGCTCAAAAAACTCAAATCAAATCAACATGTTATGTATTATTGCATAACCATAGTTTATTTCTCATTTGTCACTAGACATATAATTTAATGTCGCGTATAGTTAGGTAAACTATGCTACCTCCTTGCATGGTAAAATTTAAGAATTATCCAACGAAATAACATATTATGACAAACAAAAATCATATTCACCTATATTGCAACAAACTGCTACCCATCCAATCAGGTCTTGAATATCATATTCAACCCTCGTAATAATTCATAATAACATGAAAACACCCCGCTTGTAATAAAATTTATCACCCCCAACAATAAACTCCACTTCAACATTTCTTTTTTTTTTACTTACTATTTATCTACATTCACCAAATACACCCACAATTTTCATCAACCCTTAACATCAACCCCAACAAGCTCACTAACATCCCTTTCTTGCACGTTAACCCTCAACCCATTCTTCATGAACAACGTCAACGACATCTTCTGCTCCACCTTATGCCCTTCAGCCACCTTCAGCTTATACCTCAAAAGCAACGAAGCGGCTATCGACTTCATCTGCAAGTACGCCAAATCCTTCCCTAAACAAACCCTCGGACCTCCGTTAAACGCCACAAACTTAAACGGATCCTGCGGTTTGAATTTCGTTCCATCAGCAGTGATCCAGCGCTCCGGTTTGAACTCCAGCGCATCCTCCCCCCATGTCGACTTCAATCTACCCGCCGAATATATCGAGTAAGTCACAGCCGACCCCGCCGGCACAAACGTCCCATCCGGCAAAACATCGTCTTCAACAACATATTTGGAATCTTCCGGAACCGATGGGTACAGCCGTAAAGTCTCCGACAGCGCCGCCTTCAAATACATCAACTTATCCACTTCCTCAAACTCTAAAGGCGTACTCAGCCAGCTTCTAGGGTTTTTATTACCTCGCGTACCGGCCAGAACCGTGCAGATCTCAGCTACAATTTTCTGCTCTATTCTAGGGTTGTTCAGTACCAGCCAGAAGAACCATGATAGAGCCACAGACGACGTGTCCCTCCCTGCTAGAATGAAATTAAGTGCCACATTCTGTAAAAACTTGTCCGTGTAGCTCCCTTTGCGCATGAATCTCGACAGCAGATTGTCGTTGTCTTGGTTCTGGTTGACGTTGGAGTCGAGCTCGATCTTTCTGGATTTAATGATGGCAGATAGATATTTATCCACATGAGCTACTGAGCTCGAAAGCGTGGTCTCCATTCCAAGTCCAAGCCACTTCTTGAACCTCCAGACAACTTCGGGAAATATAAACCTGTTCAGACTTGCTTCGGTGGCTCGATCGAACGCCAGTGCGAAGGCATTGTCCGGAAGATCCGGGGACAGGGTCTGCGGATCTTTACCGAAGGCCAGCCCGCATATGTTGTCGAACGTGAGCCGGAGCAGCAGATCCTGTAGATCCACGTTCTTTTTGGATTCGGATGCGGACTGAAGAATGGGGATGAAGCGGTCGGTTACGGACCTGGAAACCCAACGGGCCATGCCTACGCGTAGGGTACGGGTGGTGAACTCTAGGGCGGCGGTTTTACGCTGAAAGAGCCAGGTGTCGCCGTCTGAGTTGAAGATGCCGTCGCCCAGGAGCTCGTGGAAGACGGCCTGCCACGTGGGCCCCTTCGGGTAGTTGTCGAACTTGTTTTTTAGGATGTGTTCCAGGTTACGAGGGTCGCAGGTGACGGTGACCAGGCCCTGCTTCCTTGCGAGGAATGGAACAGCGCATATGCAGGTTTGGTAGGTGCCCTTTGTAGCTTCTAGGTTTTCGAGGATCCAGTCGTGCATGCGGTGGGCGTTTTGGACCAGGCCGGGCAGGCTTCCTAGCAGAGGCCAGACACGTGGGCCTCGTAGCTTTGGACGTAGGCTGTTGAACCAAAGAAGGTAGGAGGCTGCGAAGCAGACCAAAACAAGTAGCATTGCAGCATCCATTGTGAAGATTATTGTTGTTGTGAGAGATGGGAAAAGGGAGTGATGAGATTTTATAGAAAGAGCATTAAAGAGTGCCAGACTGTTGTCATACAGTTCATACGGTGAAGGAAAAATTATGGCAATTAATGTTGTCAGGGTTGGTTGGGGCCAATTTTTTTTTCTGTATATATAGTTATATATACACACATATGATTGTATGTGTTGAAGTTGAATTTTAGTGAAAGAATTCACCTAACTGTGGGGGAAAAAAGGTAGCATTCTTAAATACAAGCGCATTCAATGATGGTGTAAATAAGATTGGATGGAAAGTTTTGTAATTTTTGAGAGAGAGGAGAGATGGGATGCAAATATGCAATGCTAATGAAGAATTTGCATGCTTGTATATTTAAATAAGATGGATAAATTTGGCCAACTGTTTTGTAGAGTTTTATATGAAACTGCCATTTTGGTGTGAGTTTTTTAGAAGTGGGTGGCCGAACCTAGCAAAGATTAATTTTGGCAGAATTCTTGAATAAAAATGTTACTTTAATTTATATTTTCTGAAAATGTATTTAATTATTTGTTTTTGATATGCTCTTAGTGTCAGTGTGCGTATGTATAATAAATATATAGAGGAATATTAATTTGCCTACTGCTATATTGCATGTATTGCTCACATTATATAAGTTTGCAAATGGAAAGTTAGAATAGGGTAGGATGGTGTTCATGTTTTATATTTAGTTATATGCATATTGAAGCCGGTAAACTGGAATTATGTTCTTCTACTTTGGCGGCTGTCATTTGCTGTATCATTAATTAATATCTTTGTTACCTCTCTTCAGTCTAATCATGAACATATAACCATAATTAAGACATATACCAATAATTTCGGTTTCATGTTATGCTTCATTGCTCACTTCTTGCAGCCAATAAGACAGAGAATTTTCGGACCATTGTATACATAGTAAGATACAGACATGTTATAAAGTTGCAAACTCGTTACAAATGAAAAATTATTTATCATGTTACGTACCATTAACATATGTTATGTATAGCGTTGAGATTACTGATTCACATTGTGACGTATTATCCTTCATCTTGAATCCAATTTACAGCGAGCTAATATTTATCAAGTCTGGAGTCGGTAAATTAGATATTTAGAAATTATTTTTCGTAAAACTGTTAAAGGATAGTCGAAAAATCTAAAATACATCCGCATTTGTATGAAAAACAGATAAATATTCAATATTCGAAAAAACGGATACGGATGCTGATATAGAGATATTTGTATTCGAAAATTATCCATTCGGTTTTTTCAATATTATAGTTTAAATTATGTGTATTTAGTAAAATAAAATATATTTATTTGAAATATATATATTTACCGTTTTATTAAGTTAGAAGTTAATATTATATGCATTGAATGTATATTAACTGCTCAAAAGCATTTGTTATCATAATATTTGTTTACTTTTAACACTTAAATAATCAATGCAATTGAAAAAAGTTTAAATTAAAAAAATTCATTTATGTTTTTTAATTTATCGGTTATTAGCGGATAAGATGATTATTCATATTTGTTCATATCCGTGCGGACGTGGATATTCGATATCCGAAAATAATTTTGCATACGAATACGAATACGGCATTATCCACGTCCGAAAATATCTGTTGACGTATGTATCTTTTCGGACTGAAGCAAGAAGAAATATTGAAGTGAAAGAGATTGTAAACTTTACAACCACTGTTATGTTGGAATGTGACCCGGTGGCTAATCTATCAAAATTTGACCACACACGCAATACTGTTGCATCTGTATCTCGTCCTTTTGTCTTCTGTAACATGGCCATTGTTGTTTAGGCACATCAATAAACGCTTAGATTTATACCTAAGTGTAAATAGTTTGCTATACAATCTAATAGGTTTTGTGTTTTTTCTGACTAACTTATAATAAAATAAAATTTGCACTATAACAGTCTTTTTATTTTTATTTTTTGTTAATTGGTTATTTATTTCTAATAAGTTTGACACTTAATTTAAACGGAACACTCGTTTTGATGTTTCAGATGTTCGAATCCAAGATTTCTATTGTTTTAGATGTTCGATGTTAATGTAATTTTACTAAATCGATCTAGAGTCATAGATTTTGAGACTAAAAGATCCGATGATATGAACGATTATAGATTCACCAAGAACAAAATTGAATCAAAATCTTTTTTTTTTTACTAACAAATCTGAGGAGATACGAGAGAGATTATAAATTAGAAAAAAAGATTTCTAAATTTAAAAAAGTGTTTTTTTAATCACTTTATTTGCTTTACTACAATGATTAAAGCCTATGCATTTATATAGAAGAAGATAGCTTGGAGAGAAAGAAACTTTAATCCTTTGATTTGATATATTATAGCGAACAATTTCAACCCTTCACCACGATGCAATATACAAATCTCCAATCTCTCTCCACCCACGTCGACTCAACAACTCAATAAATAAAGGAAAATTTTTACCAGGTTCGCTCCATCAGCCGTCATGCCAAGTTAATCAAGTTTGAGAAATGTTCAAACTTCTCTCTCGAAAGTGACTTCATCATCATATCCATCGGGTTGTCTTTTGTATGCACATTTGCTAACTTTATCTTTTGGTGCTCTTCTTCAAAATAAGAAAGTACCTAACAAATCTATATGTTTGGTGCATGCACAATAAGCCTGATTCTTCACCAAATGTATACCGCTCTGACTATCGGAATGAATCTTCACGGTCTTCTACATCATATTAAGATCCTCTAGCAACTGCAACAAGTACGACCCCACCTTAATTGCCTCCACAATAGCAACTAACTCCACCCCAGTAGTTGATAAAGCAACAATAGATTGTAGCTTCGATCTCCATGAAATGGGCCTCGTGCCAAGTGTAAACACATAACCCGACACCAACTTTCGGTCGTCTCTATCCGCTGCATAATCTGAGTCACAATATTATCCTTACAAATTTCTCCAAATAGCAAGCCAATGTTCGAAGTTTCTCTTAAGTACCTAAGAATCCACTTCACTATTTGCCGATTAACTTTGCTCGAATTGGACATATACCAACTTACAAGACCTACTGCATGAACCAAATCTGATCTAGTGCACACCATAGCATACATCAAACTTTTCACATCATTAGAGTATGAAATATCCTCTATAAGAACTTTCTCCTTATCCAATGTAGGAGACATATTATGAGATAAAATAAACTAAGAGCCCAATGGAGCATCAACTAGTTTTGCCTTCTCTATCTCATATCGAGTGAGAACTTTCTCAATATAGTGTTTGAATGAGTCTTAACTCTTTTCTCTGTCTATCTCTGATAATCTTCATCCATAGTATCTATTGTACCTTTTCTAAGTCCTTCATATCAAACTCCATACTGAGTTTCCTAAGTCCTTTTTGTTCGATAAGATTTTCATCACGATCAGAGCAAACTTATCATACACAGTTGACTTCGTCGTCATCTACATTAACCTCTTCCTCCTCCTCTTCCTCATCATCCATACGATTGTGAATAACAAGATAATATGGTCGTGTTATAGCTGTGTTTGGTATAAGTTGAACCACTTAAAGTGAAATACTATTCAAGAAGGATTCATCTCCTTTGAATAGAAGTTAGTACGTCACTGTTAGTACCTTAGGTATCGGTTTTGATGATAACGACCACGGGACATTATAAAAAATATAGATGCTAATGTTTTATCAAGGCACACACACACACACACACACTATATAATGCAGGATATTAGACATATATTAATTAAGAAGACTGTACAGTACCAAGATGCCGATATCAAGAGTAGATTCAAGATGCTGATATCAAGAGTAGATTCAAGATGTTGATATAAAAGTTCAAGAGTTCAAGAATGAAAACCTATGAATATTGAAGAGTTCAAGATTTCAAGATATTCCAGATAAATTATAGAGTCATAAAATTAATATTAAAACCTTAATAGAACTTTCCTGATCTCTTTCGTCTTCTCTAATTTTGTTTTAATTGTTTTTTAAATATTCTGTTTTAAAATGATCTTTTCAAAATATTTTCCAAAATGATTTTCAAATCTTTTATACTTATAAAGATATTATTTTAGTGTTTTTATGTTTATATGTTAAATATTCTTATTAAATCTTTGAAATTTTTTATGAAGTTTTATTAATTTATATTTTGAGTAAAATTTGTATAAACTATATTTAAATGATTCTACAAAGTATCAAATTATTTTACAAACCAACGGATTTCTAGAATAATTTTTATAAAGCATTTTTTGATTTTGTGAAGGAAATGTCGACATATCAAAATCTTATATGTCGCCATACTACTCGTAAATTTTAAAATTCATATTTTAAAAGGAAATGTCCTTTTGTCGTATCTCTTCGTGAATGGACATGATCGCTGTTTTCCTATATACATTAGACTTCCAAATGAATTTTCATTAACTACTTTCTTATTTTTCTCATCTTTTCACTCTCTTGATTTCTAAATCAATTTCTATTGAAACATCTACCGAAATTCAAGTAGAATCAAATTCAATCATTACTAGTTTGATTCTCTTTCATAGACTCTTTGATTTCTCTCTTCATATCAAAGTGCTATTCAAAGAGTTATAGGATCAATTATAACTAAGATTGAAGATCTAAGTCTGTAAACTATAGTAAATCGTACTCTTATACTATGTGTGTATTTGGTATCCTTGAAATCCAGGTAGATGTAATTTAGCCCGTTTAAATCAATTGGGTGTGCTTAGTAGTCCGTAAATACATTGGATGTGTTTGTAGCTCGGAAATCAAGCGGCTCTAACCAGAGGCCGAGATTCTGGAGAGTTTGTCTCGTAGTCTTGAAATCGAGATTGTATTTTTATTTAGTTGTTGAAAAGAAATCCGTACAAGCTATTGTGTGGGACTGGATATAGAGTAATTCTGGGCCAGTATAAAATACTAGCACGTTCTTTTCTTTTTTACTTTTACTACATTTACTTTTATCTGTATTTAGTTTTTGTGATTGTTAATTCCATCAATACAAGTAAAATATTAAAGAATTTGAACAATATTCATATATTCCATTAAACACTATCCACCAATCTAATGCTAATTTAGCTATAAGATCCATATTCCACTGACTCACACTTTGATATCAGAGCATTGGTTTGCAAAGTATTCATCATCTTATTTTTGAAAATTTTTAAATGGCTACCAACAATGGTAATAATACTGTTAGTAACATTGTTAATACACTTGTTAGTAACTCATTTGTCGAAAGACAATCCATCGCTAGACTTCCAATTTTCAATAGAAATAATTATACATATTGGTCACGTAGAATAAAAATTTATTTGCGGTCAATGTTTTAGACACTTGGAATATCATGCAAACTGAGTACACTGAACCTGAGACAAATTTAACGTAGTAGACTGCTAACCGAAAAGCAGTTGCACAAAGTAACTCTAAGGTTATGAATATATTATTTTGTTCACTAGATATAAACAAATTTAAAAGAGAGTTTATATGTAAATCTGCATTTGAAATTTGAAGAATTTTGCAAGTTACACATGAAAGGACAAGTAAGGTCAAACAAACCAAATTTCCATGTTAACAAACCAGTTTCAATTATTCAAAATGAGTCCAAATTAGTCCATATCCAATATATATAGTAGATTCCAAGATGTAGTATACTCACTTATTGCACTGGATAAAAGTTTTCTAAAGAGGATCAAGTTAGAAAAATCTTCAAGCACTTACTCCTGAACGGTATCAAAAGACTTTTGCAATTGAAGAGGCTAATGATATTAGTACTCTAAAAATTGAATTGTTAATTGACAATTTAATGTCATTTAAAGCATAAATGCAGGGCAGAAGAGAAAGCAAAGAAATAGAAAAGAAATCTATAGCTTTTAATGCAATGACGGATAATCTGGATTCAGACAGCGATGAAGATGAAGAAATTGCTTTCATGATAAGGAATTTCAGAAAATTTCTAAAATATAGGAAGTTGAACAATTTCAAAAGAAATGACAACAAAAATCCAGGAAGCGAAAGTGGAAATGGCATTAGATGTTATAACTGTGATGACTCTGATAATTTAAAATGAGGTTGCCTACATTTTGATAATCTAAAAACTACACTGAATACTGATTCATCCAGAAAACGGAGAAGAGCCTATACTGCAACATTAGACGATTTAGATACATCCTCAAGTGGTAATGAATTAGATACAAAAATTGCTAATATGTGCCACACAACAATACATAATTCAGAACAAAATGGTGAAATAGATCAGAAAGTTGCACGCATTTAATTTATCAAAAGTTTTTAATAATTCCTAGAATGAAATTTTCTTTTCTTTTGGTTGCTTTATTTATTGTTAGGAATGACCTATAGATTAATAATATTATTGATTGAATATTGTGTGAGTATATTTTAAATATAAATATTTTATATATATTTCAATAATAAAATAAAAATATAAAAGATATTTAAAAGTATTTAAAAACTATTTTTTTGAAAATAGAATAACTGTAAATAGATCTATGTATAAAATAGGATATAGTTAACCAAAAATCAATTTTGAAATTTTCGACCTATAAGTCGACATACCCCATGAGCATTTGTCGACATATGCAGATTGAATTTTAATTTAAATTCAAAATTTGAATTTCCCTCCACTATTTAACCAGCTCCTACGTTCTGAAAAATTTACTTTTGACTAGAGAACATGTCCTTTGATCTTTATTTACTTACTTTATCTCCATTCATTCATTTCTCACTTTCATTTTCAAATTCAAAAATCATAAACTGTCTTATCTCTTCAAACTATTCTTCAATGGCATTCTCAAGAAATACTAAGGCGGAGGCTTTCTAAGAAAATAAAAGAATATCTTTTCAATGATCAAGAAGTTATTCAAGCCTATATAGAGTATTTATCTTTCGGAATAGTCTTTTCTGGAATATTTGCTATTTTTGTTGATTTTCCTACTTATGATCTTTTCAACCTTTGTTTGCAAAATGAAATTCTTGGTTAATCGATGCTTCTTAAATTATTTTGTTTGTTATCCACAACTAGTAAAAATGTTTTATGCAAATCTGAAAGGAAACTTTTATGATGGTAGAGAAGGAGAAGTTTGGAGTAGTGTCAATAGGATATAAATTATTTTAAATTGTGAATTTTTGGGTCACTTTCTTAAATGCAAATCTAATAGAATAGACCTTTCATCTTTTCAAATTGATTTTCAAAATCCTGAAGTAATTTATGATATTTTCAAAAGTGATGATGATTTTGAATTCAAAAACAAAAACTTGCATCCAAAAGCAAGAATTTAAGCATTATTTTTCAAGAAAGTATCACCCTTAGAGCAGGTAAATATAATAGCCTGACTCAAAAAGTTTTCAAAGCTTTTTTCGCAATTTATGATCAATACGACATAAATTAGTCTCAAGTCATTTTTAACGAACTTTTTCCTAAGAATCTTTCTAACCATGAAAGCACACTATTTCATGGTGTGTATTTTATTCTTGTTTTCAATTATTTTGATGCCGACCTTAAAAAAGAGGAAATAATTCCTCGAAAAATATTTAAGGGGGCTAACATTTCACTTATGCATATTCCACCCCTTTGCGAGCCTTATGAAACATTTGCAATAAAGGTTGGCTTGGGAAGAAGAGCATGAAATAAGAGAATGGAAGGAAGAGGAATTAGAAGGTGATGAAATGGAAGTTCAGGAGGAAGAACAAGAAGAGGAGGATGATACTTATTTGGAAAGCATCAACATGCCACCAAATCCGTCCATCAAAGATCTTCTCAAAAATCAAGAGAAGATCATCCATAACCAAAAGAAGTTTAAGAAATCATTTTTAAAGAGATTTGCTTCAATTTCCAACAAAATGGATAAATTATTTGCAAAGATCATCCGCAAGCTTGGTGGTTCTTCTTCAACTTCATCCGTATTTTCTAGTTATTTGTTTATACTATCTTTGCGTTTGGATTTTCTAGTTTTAGGTTATGTTGAATCTTATGAATCTTTCTTTTATTTCTCGTACTCATTATTATCATCAATTAAACTTCTATTTCTTATTGTTATATATTGTCTTGTATCTTTGGAAGTCGTATAAATACTATAATATAGCCAAATACAATAGAAAATTGTTTTGAAACTTTCTGCATATATGTCGACATACCCTACATAGAATGGTAATTCAAAATGTTGAAAATTTTAAAAATTGAATAAACAGCAAATGTCTATTCATTTCTAATGAATTTTCACCCTTTTAAGTATTTGTTAAGACCAGAGAATCATTATTATCTAGTCTTTTTCTTCTTCCTTTGCATTCCAAAACTCTAAAACCAAAATAATGGCTCCTCCTATCCAAAAACTAACCGAAAACCATGAAAAAACTCTTGAATCATTCAAGAACATTCTTATTTTCATCATAAGAAACCAAAGGCACTTAGAATTGAGTCAAATTCAGATGATCAAGGAGTAAGAAAGACATTGTAACATGATTCAGTGGATGATTTCTACCTTGAACAAAGAAGAACTAACCAACAATCCAGAGTATACCATCGACAAAGATGATGAAGATTGGGATGATATCAAAGTGAATCCAACCTTTGACGCTGATGAATGGATTAAAGTTCAAATGTTTATTTTAAATAGTTTGATTATATATAAATAATAATACTTGGTTTGGATTTGATTTGTTGGATTTGTGTGGATTTGTTTGAATGTTGTTTTATTGGATGAATATTTGGATTAATTATTTCATGATTAACTAATTTTACATATCACTTATTGTTTTTGTAATCTTTCTCATCATCAACATATGTTTTGAATTCATGATAATACATATTGATTAGTATTTTATTTAGGGAAGTTAGAGTTAGGATTATAGTAAGAGCTAGTGTTAGAATTATAATTTTAGGAAGTTATTTTTGTTGATGATAGAGGGGAAGAGATATGTAAAATCTATGCATATACTAAGGGGAAGTTTTGTAACTTAGAGGGAGTTATATCATACTTTACATACAGAGTTGTCATCATAAAAAATGGAGAGATTGTTAGTACCTTAGGTATTGGTTTTGATGATAGCAACTATTGGACGGGTGAAAACTATTCAGTATCATGATGCTGATAACAAGAGTAGATTCAAGATGTTGATATAAAGGTTTAAGAGTTCAAGAATGAAGATTCATGAGTATTGAAGAGTTCAAGATTTTAAGATATTCCAGATAATTTATGCTGTCATAGAACTAATGTTAAAACCTTGATAGCACTTTCCTGATGTCCCTCTCCATCTCTAATATTGTTTCAAATTGTTTTTCAAATTTTCTTTTATTAAAATAATCTTTTCAAAATATTTTCCAAAATGATTTTCAATTCTCTTAGACTTATAAAGATATTATTTTAGTGCTATTGAGTTTATATATTGAATTTTTGTTTATAATTTAATAATTTATAACTATATTGATATTATATATATATATTATTTACATTATATTGAATGTTCTTATTGAATCTTTCAAAACTATTTTATAAAATTTTATCAAGTTATCTTTTGATTAAAATTTGTACACTATAAATGGTTCTACAAAATATCAAATTATTTTACAAAGCAACGGATTTTCAAAATAATTTTTAGAAAGTATTTTTTTAATTTTGTCAAGAGTAAGTCGACATATCCAAATCCTATATGTCGACACACTAGCCATAAATTTCAAATTTTGAAAGGAGGTGTCTTTTCGTCGTATCTCTTCGTGAACAGACGTGACCTTTATTTCCCTATATGTACCAGACTTCCAAATGAATTTTCATTAACTACTTTCTTATTTTCCTCCATCTTTTCACTCTCTTGATTTCTAAATCAATTTCTATCGAAACTCTGCAAAATTCAACCAGAATCAAATTCAATCATTACTAGTTTGAATCTCTTTCACATACTCTCTGATTTCTCTCTTCTCTCTCAAGATTAAAGTGCTATTCAAAGAGTTGTTGGATCAATTATAATAAAGATCAAAGATATGAGTATGTAAACTATATCAAATCACACTTTTATACTCTGTGTTGTGCTTGGTAACCCTGAAATCCAAGTAGGTATGATTATAGTCTGTTTAGATTTATTGGGCATGCTTAGCAGCCCGTAAATTTAGTCGTTCCGCTTATAGCTCGAAAATCAAGTGGCTTCACCCAGAGGCCGAGATTCTTGAGGGTGTGTCTTGTAGCCTTAAAATCAAGATTGTATTTGCATTTGCTAGTTGAAAAAAAAATTCATACACAGAATTGTGCGGGACTGGATGTAGGGTAATTCGAACCATTATAACATCCTGATGTGTTCTTTCCTTTTTACTTCTGCCGCATTTACTTTTATCTATATTTTGATTCTATGATTGTTAAACCACAAGTAAAATCTTAAAGAATTTGAATAATATTCATGATCCATTAAACAATATTCGTCCGTGATAGGAAAGTCCCCACAAAAGCTTAAAGGAAAGCTCTACTGAACAACAATCTAACCTGCGATGTTATATGGTGTAAAATGTTGGCCAACTAAAAGACAACACATCAACAAGATAAGTGTAGTAGAGATGCGTATGCTGTGGTCATACAAGACGAGATCGATTTAGAAATGATGATATATGTGACAAGCTTGGAGCAGCACTAATTAAAGAGAAGCTAGTCAAACACCGCTTAAGATGGTTTGGACATCTCCAAATAAGGCCTCCCAAGGCACCCGTGCATTTTGGAATTATAGGCCGCATCGAATGCTTAAAGAGAGGCAGAGGTCGATCAAAGTTGACATGGTTGGAAGTTGTGAAAAAGGACTTGAAAAATTGGAATATATAGGAAGAGCCGGTGTCGGACAGGAGCGCATGAAAGTTAGCAATCCACGTACCAGAACCCTGAGCTAAGTATTTTTTGCTTAGGGTTTGTTTAGGGGTAGTGTTATAAGTTTTAGATTATAAGAATAGTAAATAGGAGCCTAAGATGTAGTGTTTGTTCTTCGGTCTCCATTATTATCGGTACCATTACTACTAAACTATATTATTATTATCATCATGGTTTTGTTTTAATTTCTTTATATATTTACTTTTATCTTTATTTTTATTTTTATTTTACTTATTTATTAGCATTATTATTAGTTCTTTAATTGTTTTACTTTATTTTATTATTATTATCATGGTTTATTATTATTATTATTACCTTTAAATTGACTTTTTCATTTTGTCTTGGGTTACATCTCTAATCAATCCCAACTTATTTGGTAATAATGACTTAGTTGTTGTTGTATTGTATATTAAGCCAACATGATAATCCAAATATAGTTTATAGTATATATATATATATGTGTGTGTGTGTGTGTGTGTGTGTGTGTGTGTATACGTGTGTGTGTGTGTGTGTGTATTGGCAGATATTTTTTGAAATTGTTTATAAAAATAAAGCGGTCCACATATGTGTATGAATTAATTAAATTGGTTTATTTCATTAACTGAAATAAGATCCCAGTTATAATGGGTCATACGTTGAATTGTGGTTCTAGGTAAGGTGTTTTATATAACCCATAATTACTGCTTCAAATATACCAAAATGTCTCATTCTACATGCACAGAAATTCATTCTCTTTCCTCCAAAAAGGCTAGATCTCAATAGTGGAGTTTGCGGCTCTTCCATTAAGTCAGAGAATGTTCTCTTTTTGATGAAGCTGATGAATTGAGGCATGATCGACTGACAAGATCATCGAGGAATTTAAGTTTGAAGCTGTTTTAAAATTAAATTCATATGTATATATTTTTGTGAAACAAGGTTAATAATATATGTTTGATTTGCACACATTGTGCACATCAACCATCATGGAGCAGCATGAATCTTCAAAGGGGAGGCTGTGAACCAAATGTAGGTGGCATCGGGTTTCGAGTGGATTAGGCAGCACAACAAGGTATGTAGCGACATCATCAGTGATGATCTGGGGTTTCAAGCACTTTTGATCGAAGGTTCTAAGTGCAATAGAATTTGTGGCCATGGTCGGAGCTGTAGAGAACAATCAAGATGGGTGGTTGGGGTTCGGTCACGGTCGTGAAAGTTATAGGTGGTTGCCATTTAGGCATCTTTTAGTGGATTTAAAATTGAGTTTTAAAGAGATGAGGTATTTATATTTAATTATATTTAATTTTGCAAATTACATTTAGCCCTTAATCTTCACACATGTAAACTCTCATGTACAAACTTCGTTTTAGCACAACACTCACACTGAAATTTCAAAATTTAAAATATATTAGTTAGATAAGACATGAGAAATCAAGCTTTTGAATAGTAAATTGTTATTCAAATATGTGCATGCGCGAATTAATATTAACATTATTAGTTCGGAACTAACGTAACAAAACACTGCTTATTTACTCGAACAGTTGATATTTTATTTTTTAGAAAAAAATCATTCATTTGTTATATACATGTGTGTGTACTTATATTTGTTGAATTAAATATGTCAATTTAATTAAATTTTATGCTTAGAACTAAATTAAACAAACAATTACATGTCAAGAATAGATTGAATTGTTCATGGAAATATTATAAAATTAGATTTAATGTTTTTAAATTAATTTATTAATTCAAATAGAATGTAATATTTTAAATTTGAATTTGATTTTTAATTCAAATTCATATGTTATTTCAAGAATCTAGAATATAAACTCTAAGAATATCAAAAAACATTAAATATGATTTAATATCATAAATATTATTCATAATAACACTATAAAAGGTTTAGTGCATAAAGAATTAAAAAGAAAATTTTGAAATTTTCTCATTTTATCCCGCTACCCGATGCACCTTTTCCAACAATTGAGAGCATGCAGACAATAGAAGAAGAACCAGTTAACTATGTGAATGTTTCTGGATTGGTGTTTATATTTAGCACTGGGTCTCCTAAACCGTCCCACGCTTGGATATGCGATTAAGTACGGCTAGGGAGATGATTGAGCTTTTTTGAAGACAAAGAGTGGGAAAAGATCGGGGGTAGAGTTTATCGGCTTTCTCAAGCTAGATCATCAAGCCAAATATCTAGACCGCTTGCTTGACTTTATTGCAATTTGTTGAGAATGCTCTATGCACGAAAATTCTTACGACACACACTCCATAAAAATCTATACTTGTGTTCACATAAGGATGGAAGAGTGGCTAAATTCCACTATCTTCTATTTTTTTTGGTCCCTTGTGTCAAATTCATCTCAATCATAAATTTGTGTATGATGTGATTACTTTAATGGTATGGTGGAACCCGTTAACAATTAAATCATATGAAGTTTGACTAAGATTTAAATGGATACACAAGGATATTGAAATTGGGACTTAGGAATTGAGCTGGGTGTTACCGAAACTATCAGGTCGTCGGGCATATTTAATGGTAGGGCACGTGGTGTGGCCAGGTTACTTTTACTCTCTATATTGTAGGGCTTTTTTTAAAAATAGACTCCATGATGTGACCCAACGCTTGAGTTGAATTCGATGACTAATTTGTTCCTACTCATTTTGGTTCCACGATTATATTTTAACATTTGGTACAAAATTAAAGCGGGTTCTCCAAAATGAAAATGCAGTAGGTGTAGTAGAATGTTGTAGGGGTGTAATGTAACCGCATCAGGGCGGTAGTTTAAAAAAACCACGTCAGGCATCGAAGAAAACTGTGTTTTAAAGAGTATTAACAAAAGTGACAGATAAGACAACAAAATGACAAAGCTTCAGTATATAATATCTTACACTAAGTGTAATTTGGATGCCGTCCGAAGAAATATTTTGGCCCGTTAACATTTGTGATACGTCCGACACGTCGGAAGTACCAACATTAATCTCCCATGTTCTTGCTCCATTTATTGACCATTGGAGTATGATAGGTTGACATCCGATGCATCGGATGCAATGTATTAAGAACCCGACATTCCTTCCCCTTTCCTTTCCCCTATAAACCAACCTCATAGTCCATCTTCTTCACATTATTATTCTTGTCTCTTCTCCTCTCTACTTTCACATTTCCTCCAATTTAAACAATGTCTAATTCGACAACAAATTCCAATTATGATCATGCGCAGGATTTAATCATATATCATAGTATCTATGTAGAAGAAGGAGCCGTATCACCTGATTGCGAACGACAGAATATACCAGTTTAATATGGGTGGAAGACGTATTAAATGGGCATTAAAAACATTGTCAATGAAATTTTCGAATGAAAAATTTCTCTCGTTATGCGATAGGCTATAAAATTTTGCTCCGACGACAACGGAAGGAATTAGCATCAGAAAAACAGTTGCCATATTCATATACACCATAGCTGCAGTGTTCTCAAATCGAAAATTGAGCGAAAGATTTCAAATGTCATGTAGGACAATTTCAGTTTGTTATCACACTGCTTTAGATATTGTATAATTACTAGCTACAGATATTGTCAAGCCAGATGATTATAGATTTTTTTGAGGTAGCATTTGGAACCTTAAGATTATTGTATACATTGAGACCTACTTAAGTAAACCCCACGTGATGTGTATACCCCACCTGAGCCAGCCTTCTCGCATTATGGACAGCGTCTGCTCTCGTACATGGGGGAAGTGGGACTCGAACCTGCAGAAGCCTAGCATCCCAGATCCTGAATCTATCTCTCCAACCATTTTAGTTACGGTGGCGGGTAGATAATCCTCAATTTAGTACTGTTGTAGATCATATTAGAACTTCAAACTGGTACTACCCATATTTTAGAAATTGTGTTAGTGTTACAGACGATACACATATAATGACATACTTCCTGCAGATTGAGTTATTCCATAGTTGGGACGAAAATGTTATGCTGCACATAATATCTTAGCAGCATGTTTATTCGATTTACAGTTTACTTATGTATAGCTAGTTGAGAAGGTACTGCGCATGATAGTAGAATTTTTAATTAAATTATAAATGATAGAAACTCTAACTTCCCTCACCCTCAACCTGGACAGTGTTTTCTAGTTGATTCAAGATATCCACTTCAACCAGGTTATTTACCACCTTATCGTAACATTAGATATCATATTCCTTATTTTTGTGAAATCGCTAATCAACAAAAATAGCATATGAAAATTTTAATTTCAGTCATTCGAGTTTACGCATGGAAATTAAGAGAACCTTTAGAATAAGGAAGAAAAAGTTTGTCATTTTGAAGAATATGCCAACATACTCATTTGAAACTCAAGTAAAAGTTGTCGTTATAATGGCTATACACAATTCCGTAAGAAAATGAAATAATGGCAATTCATATTTTAAAGCTTATGATTATAATCCCGATCTTGTTCCAAAGGAATACCATGTGGGATATTATAGTATGACAATTGCACCCAACATAGCAGCCGAATCGATACAAGGACATGCAGACTATGAAATGTTAACAATTCGAGATCGCATTACAGATGAAATGTGCACTAAAACATTATGTGATTTTATATGTTCTTTCTACTATCATATAATTAATTTTCGTTTGTTTAGAATTTTATACCGTTATGTCATTTAAATTAAACACAAACTACACATTAGAACAAATAATTAGTTAACTATAAATCAATTACATTAAAAACCACATTTTAAATACTCTGCTCAAATGCCCCCCTCATAACACACAAATGCATTCCCCGTTCACTTAACTTCCCTGCTCAAATGCCCCAGCTCAAATACCCTGCTCAAATATCTCATTTCCATTCATTGCAAACACACTCTTGGATTATGTCTGTTGTTCTAATAATGTGACAACTGCTCTATACCACCCACATGTCAATGATCTAAAAGAGCATTGTAAACGTGTTAGGCTAATATGGAACGATCATCAAGGAAGAAATTTAAGCAGAAAACCTGTTGCATATTTCACAGCACATGAATAAAATGTAATATAGAAAACATACAATAGAATATAATGAGCCATAAAAATTGAAAATAACTTCTCTATTGAATCATGAGTTATGGTACAAATGTCATAATATCCCAGTACAACATTTCCTAACTACATCCCTCAAAGTACATAGAAATAGACATTGGAAACTACAAATATAGAGTAATATGCCATAGCTTCTCCAAGCTCGTCTTCATACAACAGCTGCGACTCCAAACCTGTCATTTAGTCTACTTATTTAAGAGTACAAAAGATGATAAGAGGAAACATAAAACCTTGGGTCAGACAACAGTTTGGTGTGAGTGGTAAATGACTATCAAAAACTATACTGGAAAATATGGTACTAGACAGGTAAAAAAACCAGACCTAACCTGTCCCTGCAACCAATAAGTTAACACATTAATAATAATAATAATATAATATGCTACTCAAATAAATGACAATAGGAAATTGTAACAAAATAGGATAAAAGAATCTAAGCAGCCTCTTCCATTGACTCTATTCTCAATCCTTTCTCTGGCATTCCTATAGATAATAGCCTACTAAGAGAAATAGAAAACATAGCAATCATAGCAACCATAGCATCCATCAACTAAAATCTAGCTATCACCTTCTAAAACCTTGAATATATGATAACTCGTATGGCACCGTTCTCACTTTCTAGAGACTAATGAAAATCCTGGTTCTCGATTGTGTTCCCTCGTACTTTTAGGTACGAAACCCCGCTAAGTTGTCTCTACAGTGCCTACATACCGTCTGACACTAGACACTCTCGGAGCGGTCCAGGATACATGATTGGCGCTAGCAACTCTCTGGTGCCCCCACATATAATACTCCTGCTTGAACACAACCAGAACACTCCGAGTTATCAACGATATCTTGGCACTTCCAAATCATCAGAGCTTTCACAACACCAGTCCATTTCTGGGCACGAGTCCTACCACTCAACCCAGTCCATTATACCACAGGCTCGTTCCGTCCCGAGCTGTCGATCAACTCCTTCGATCCTACTTCTTATCCTAGCCCCCGACCGTAGAGTGAAACTTCATCATGCTATAACTTCCAAACCGTATAAGCAATCAACAAGCCATAACTTCTAGCTTGATCCACTACAACCCCAGAGTCTCCATCTTGGATCTCACATCCAATAGAGCCAATAATTTGGCTTGACACCGGTCTGATCCAACTGGATCATTGCCAATTCAAATACTTAACTACTTTGGACTCCATTTCTCGTCTAGCCTCTAATGCACTCCCTCTAAATTCCATAGACCCTAAGCCATCAGGTCTTCTCTTCTATGCACCATATTCGATCCAACAAAGATGATCCATCTAATCGTCAACACTTGGCCTATCCTCCGATCCAACTTCATACAACCATTCTAGAACTCATACTCTATTCCTTCTATGAGTCTCTCCTCAATTAAAGCTCAAAATTCGAATTGGTACCGATCAAATCGAATCGCTGCCGATCCAAAGACTTAGCTCCAATTGTGGTGAAATTCATAGAACTTCCTCTTGACGCGCTCTAGAGCCTATCCTCCAAGTTTCGTGCGATTCCAACGAACTTTGCTTCCGATCACTAACCTTAGTTCTAAAACATGCACAACACTATAAAATGAATCAAGCATAGCAAGAAATTCAAATATAACAGGGAATCAAACATAGCAAATCATTCAATTCCATCCAATATGAACATACAAATCATCCAATTCAATCTACCGTCACAATTATAGCATTTAATTTCATAGCTAAATACACACAAATGACACTAGCCGAAGATCTAAACCCAATTACATTCTAATTAGGTTAATCCAAAGTTTCTAAATCTGAAATCACCTAAGTCTAATCAATTTAATTTGATAATTCTAACCTATAATCACTTAACTACATCATATAATCCATCATAGACTAGTGGGAGATCATAACCACTCACCAAATCTACCATTTTTATGAAAAATGATGGAGATCCAGTCCAAACAGTGAGAAATCGAATAAAGATGCAATCAAGTGATGAGATCAAGCTTCTAGTTGAAGATCTAGTCTCTAATGAAGAATTAAAGAGAAATTAGGGTCTGGGGCCGATTTAAAATGAGAGGTAAACTTTCAAATGTTCTCTCTTACCTCATATTTGTAGCCAAACATGATTAGACTAATGATCTTACTAATTCGGCCTATTAATTCCCTTCTAATTATGACTAGTAGATTTTAAAACTTAAAATTGCTATAACTTCCTAACCACTTATCTAATTTTCCTATATGACCACTCTACAAAATGTGAAACCAGTATCCAGAAGCAATGAAATAGGTTCAAGCATCTAATTCGACTTCTATCAAAAGTTATAGCCGAATTAAGATCTCCATGAGCAAAATGGTCACATAGAAATTCGAAAAAAAATCATAGCTGTGTAAAACATCCCTAAAAACCATATCCTAAATTATTAAAATCAAAGGACCATAATTGAATTGAATTAAATTATTTTACGATGCTCTGATGTGTAAAATACGGGTCGTTACATTCTCCTCCATTTTAAGAATTTCGCCCCCGAAGTGCCTAAACAAACATAAGCAAACAAGGTTATCTCGCATGCCTACCGGTCACTAGATCCAACTGAATGGTCAAATCAACAATAGTAAACATAACCTGTCCTAGCATGCGAAAGTCTAATAGTATAAGATACAATGATGCAAGTAGATACGACATATGTGTCTTAATACTCGAAGAGTTATGGAAGGCCATCCTCATACTTTTTTCAGTTTTCCATGTGCAATCGCTATCATCCTCACTCCGTCGCACCTTAATTAGCTTAACTACCTTCCTCCTATGCGGTTTCATCTCATTCCCAATGATTCGAAGCGGCTTACGAGGTCTTGAAACTTCTGGCTCAATCTCTATTTCTTTCAACTGATCCGATGCTACCATGATACCGGAGTCATGCACAAATTCTCATAGATAGGAGATATGAAAAGCATTGTGCACACCCGCCATCTTTGGAAGTAGTTCCACTTTATAAGCCAACTTCCCAACTCTCTCAATAATTGGAAACAGTCCAACAAACCTAGGTGCTAACTTTCCCTTCCTACTAAATCGAACAACATTCTTCAAAGGAGAAATCTTAATAAACACCATGTCTCCAACTGAGAATTCCAAATCTCTTCTTCCCTTATCCGCATAACTCTTCTGGCGGCCTTGAGCAATCCTCATGCATCGTCGAATGATCTCTATCTTCTCTGACGTCTCTCTAATCATTTCGGGCCCAAGTATTGGTTTTACCTAAATACTATCATATCCTGCTCTAGTCCATGGAAGTCCATCTATATAATCCATAGATATTTGGTCCCATTTCCATTCGGTAATATCTAGTGGTTATAGCAATCCACTAGGCTTCTTCTGGTCAGCCTTCACTAATTGACAATTCATACACTTCAAGATGTATTTTCCAACATCCTTCTTCTTTCCTTCCCAGTAGTAAGTCCTTTTCATGTATCTATATATCTTGTTACCACTAGGATGAATGGTTAATCTAGAATGATGGCATTTCCTTAGTATTTCATCTCATAATCCATCAACATCTGGAACAACCGGTCTCTTATCCTTACAAAGCCAACCATCTCGATCAATCTCGTACTGCCTCAAATCTTTAGATTCCACTCCCATCTCAATCTTTTCCATGATCTCTACTAGATTAGCATCTTGCCCCTGAATAGTACCAATCATAGAGTAGGTATGATTGATAGACTTGCCAACATTTCAGGCTAGAGCTCACAATGTGGCCTAGAATCAAATCCATCTGTATGCTCCATATGCTTTCATTCAAAAAATGCAGTTCCTAATCCAGCATGTCTAGTTCTTATTGCATCTACTACTGAATTACCTTTCCCTGGAGTGTATGAAACATCAAAGTCATAGTAGGCTCAAAAAGCTAACCACCATTGCTGCCGAAGATTAAGATCCTCCGAGAGAAAAAATATTTCTAGGATTTATGGTCCATGAATAGCTCAAATCTTTTTTCCCAACAAATAGTTCCTCCACATCTTCAAAGTAAACACAATCACCACCAACTCCAAGTCATGGGTTAGATTATTCCTTTCATGTGGTTTCAACTATCAACTAGCATAAGTGACAACTCTCCCTTTCTGCATCAACATAGCACCAAGACCAGTACCACAACCATTCTAGCATCCCAAGTAAAAGTATGATTCTTCTTAGTCAAGTTGGTTAACTGCAATCTTTGAGAAGTCCTGTATGAAATGCCTATAATATCCTACCAATCCTAGGAAACTTCTAACATCCGTTGCATTCTTGGGAAGGTTCCAACTTTGGATCACTGCCACCTTTGCAGGATCCACTGTTATTCCTTGTCCCGACTCTACATGATGTAGAATTCTCACTTCTTCCTTCTAGAAGTGACACTTAGAGATCTTAGCTCTCAACTTATGCTTTCTCAAAATCTCAAGCACAATCCTCAAATGTGTGTTGTGCTCTTTATCAATTCTGGTGTAAATTAGAATGTCATCTACAAACCACAAGCACGAACTTGTTCAACTGATATTTGAAGACTTTATTCATAAGATTCATAAAGTATGCTGGAGTGTTGGTCAACCCAAAAGGCATTACCAACCACTCGTCGATGGTGTCCGAAATGCAGTAATAGGCACACTTTCTTTAGCCACTCTCAATTGGAGAAATTCCATTGCCAAATCCATCTGAGAAAACACCTTTGCACCGTGCAGCTGATCAACCAAGTCATCAATTCATGGAAGCAGATACTTATTCTTCTTTGTAACCTTGTTCAACTCATAATAATCCACACATAACATCAAAGAACCATCCGCCTTAGTCTCGAATACAACATGTGTCCCCCATTCGGATATGCTTCTTCAAATGAATCCTTTCTTCAGCAGATCATCCACTTGCACATCTAACTCTTTTTTGCTCTTTAGGTGCCATACGCCTCAAAGGCATCACTATGGTCATAGCTCCATCCACTAAGTCGATCCGAAATTCGATCTCTCTATGGGCGGCAATCTTGTCACTTCCTCGAAGACATCAGGGTACTCTCTAGCGATAAACACAGATGATAATCCTTCATATGGAATCTCAAGCGAATATATAAAGCTGACCAATACCCCATCCTCTGATAAGTAGTGTATCACTACCGTTGCCCTTCCATATTCCTAATTATCACCTCTAGCTTCTCGCAATCCATAATAGTCGCATATTAAGCCAGCCCATTCCTAAAATAATCCTGAATCCAGCAAAATTAAGAAAAAAACAATCGCAAGAAAAAGAATGTCCATGACTCGATAAAATTACGCCTTGACAAATCATACAAAGACTAGTAAATCCTGTAATTGGGTTCGTCATAATCAGAGGTCGGTCTACTATTTAGGGTTCCAAACCTAGTCTACATTCTAAGTCACTACAGATGAAAGAATGCGAAGCTCCAGTATCAAAAAGGTCTCTAACAGAAACATCTCGGATGGAAAGCATTTCTTGCACCATGAATCCTTTCCCCTTATCCTTAGCAATATGAGCAAAAGGTTAAGTCAGGACTACATCCAAAATGTATGCCTTCACAATCTGTTTATCTTTAGATGGTTTTGGACAGTCCTTCTTAATATGCCCAGGCTTGTCACAGTTGAAGCACTTTCTAATAGCCTTATATTCCTTGACATAGTAGCCTTTCTCCTTACAATTACGACAAATAATCTCACTCTTGCTTTTTTCCAGCCCCCTTTTCCTTGCTACTGTTGCTTCCCCTTTCCATTTAATTGCTTCTTATCTCCGTCACCCTATTGTGGTTTTGGTTCCTCTTCCTCAACAATAGCAATAATATTAGTCTTATTCTTTGGATACAGACACTCATTTTCAAAGGCTTTCTCCATAAGTTTCTCAAAAGACACTTCAGTATGGTCCACCAGCTTCTCCCCCTAGTGGTCATCCAATCTAGTGATAAACTTCTCATTCTTCTTCAAACATGATCAATAAAAGACATCCCATACTTTGATAAAGCATCAATTCTGCCACATAATCAGATATAGACATCTCTCCTTACTTCAACTCAGCAAATTTCTTGAATAGCATTGACTTCTAAGCCGCAGGAATGAACTTCTCCTCAAGTTTAGTCTTAAACCGATCCCAAGAAATTCGATCCTCTGGAGTAGTAACGGTAACAACATTCCACCTATCCATCACTCGGCCCTATGACTATCTTGAAGCAAGCTTCCTCTTCATAGCATCTTCCACATCCATATCCTTGAAAACGCGTTCACAAGTATCTATCCAATCTTGCAATTCAATAGTTGATTCTATTTCTAAGAAACCATTCCCTCCTCGAGTAGAATAATCCTTGCAAAGCTTGGTGAAGGCAATCCTAACACTTGTGAAGGAGCACCACCACCTAAAGCCACATTAGGTATTTGGGCTCTCCTTGCCAGTGAATCCATCATTGCATCGAACACAGCTTGAAAAGCAGGCGCAGTAGCTCTCGATCCAGCTCCCTCTTCCACTCCTGAAGTGGAGTTATTCCTAGCAGCATTCCTCATGTTCCGATTCATTCTTATCTATAATACGAATGATAAACCTCATTCCAAGAAAAGCTGTAATGGTACTCAAGTGCATATTATACTATATAATATTACTATATAGCACAACATCTTCATTACTCCTTTAGCGTATACTCTCGACTTCATTCGGTTAACTCGTAACCAAAGCTCTAATACCAAATATGACGACCGCCCCATACCACCCTCACATCAATGACCTAAAAGAGCGATGTAAACGTGCCAGACTGGTATGGGACGATCATTAGGGTTGAAATTTAAAGCATAAAACCTTGTTGCATATCTCACAGTGCATGGAAAAAATATAATATAGAAAATATACAATAGAATACTGCGATCCATAACAAATGAAAATAACATCCCCAATGAATCATGATTTATGCCACAAATGTCATAATATCTCAGTACAACATTTCCTCACTACATCCATCAAAATACGTAGAAACATACACCAGAGTCTACAAATATGGAGTAATATACCATAGCTTCTCCAAGCTCATCTTTGTATAACAGCTGCAACTCTAAACATATTATCTAGTCCACCCATTTAAGAGTACCCAAAATGATAAGCGGAAACATAAAACCTTTGGTCAGACAAGGTATGAGTGGTATATGACTATAAAAAGCTATACTAGAAAATAAGGTACTAGAAAGGTAAAAAAAACCATACCCGACCTATCCATGCAACCAAAGAGTTAGCACATAATAATAAGATATAATATGCTACTCAAATAAACTACAATAGGATACTGTAACAGAATAGGATAAAAGATTTAAACATCCTCCTTCATTGACCCTATTTCCAATCCCATCTCCAACATTCCTATAGATAATAGCCTACCCAAGAAAACTAGCAAACATAGCAACCATAGCATCCATCAACCAAAATCTAGCCATCATTTTCTAAATCCTTGAATATATGATAATGATAACTCGTATGGCTCCTCCTTCGCTTGCTAGTGACTAATGAAAATCCTAGTTCTTGATTGTGTTCCCTCGTACTTTCAGGTCTGAAATCCCACATTGTTGTCTCCTATAGTATCTCTATACCGTCTGACACCAAACCCTCTCAAAGTAGTCCAAGATACATGATTGGCGCTACTAGCCTTTGGGTGCCCCGTTATATAGTACCCTTGCTTGAACACCACAAGAACACTTTGAGTTATCAACAATTCCTTGGCACTCCTAAATCCTTAGAGCTTTCTCAACTCCAATCCATTTCCGGGCATGAGTCCTGCCATTCAACCCAGTCCATTATAGCACATTCTCGTTCCATCTCGAGCTGCTTATTAACTCCTTCGATCCCACTCCTTATCTAAGCCCTCGGCTGAAGAGCCGAAACTTCATTATGCTATAACTTCCATCCCGTAGAAGCAATCAGTAAGCCACAACTTCTAGCATGATCTACTACAACCCTGAAGTCTCTATTCTGGATCTCATATCTAATAGAGCCAATAATTTGGATTAGTACCGATCCGATCCAATTGGATCAGTGTCGAACTAAATACTTAACCATTTTGGACTCCACTTCTCTTTCAGCCTCCAGTGCACTCTCCCTTGATGCCATAGACCCTTATCCATACCTCTTAGCCATCAGGTCTTTCCTTCATTGCACCATAGCTGACCTAATAAAGATGATCCATCCGTTCTTCAAAACTTGGCCTATCATTTGATCTAACTTCATAGAGCCACTCCAGAACTCATATTCTATTTCCCCTGTGAGTCTCTCCTCGATTGGAGCTTAAAATTCAGATCGGTATCGATCCAACCCAATCGGATCGCTATCGATCCAAAGACTTAGCTCCAATTATGGTTAAATTCATAGGACTTCCTCCTGACATGCTCTAGAGCCTATCCTTCAAGTTTCATGCGATTCCGGTGAACTTTACTCCTGGTATTAAAACATGCACAAGACGAGCAAACAAATCAAGCAATTCAAACATAACATCAAATCAAACATAGCAAATCATCCAATTACATCAAATATGAACTTAAAATCATCCGATTCAATTTACTATCATAATTCTAGCATAGATCTAATCTAACATATAGAATTTCATAGCAAATCTACACAAATGACACTAGCCAATGATCTAATCCTAATTACATGTTTAATTAAGTTAATCCATGGTTTTTAAATATGACATTACCTAAGTCTAATCAATTTAATTTGATAATTCTAACATATAATCACTTAACTACTACATGTAATCCATTATAGACAAGTGCGAGATCATAACCACTGACCAAATCTACCAAACCTATGAAATGTGATGAAGATCCGATCCGAACAGCGAGAAATCGAAAGAAGATGCAACCCAAGTGATGAGATCAAGCTCCTAGTTGAAGATCTAGACTCTAATTTGTAATTAGAGACGATTTGAGATGAAATCTAATGAGATGAATGGAGAATTAAGATAAGTTAGGTTTTTTAGCTAATTTGAAATGAGAGATAAACTTTCAAATGGTCTCTCTCACCTCTTATTTAAGCCAAAATTGATTAGACTAATGGCCTTTCTAGTTCCACCCATTAATCCCCTTTTACTTCTGGCCAGCATATTTTAAAACTTAAAACTGCTATAACATCCTAACCACTTTTATGGTTATCCTATATGAGCACTCTACGAAAAGAGAAACCACCATCCTGAAGCAATGAAATAGGTTGGAGGTTCTAGTTCGGCTTCAATTAAAAGTTATAGCCGAGATAAGATCTCCAAGGGTAAAATGGTCACCTAGAAATTTGAAGAAAATCATAGATGTGTAAAATATCCCTAAGAACTATATCCCAAAATATTAGAATCATATGACAATAAATGAATTAAATAAAATTATTTTACGATCTTCCGATATGTAAAATACGGGTCGTTAAAGATAACTTGTAAATTACTCACCTACAATCGATGCCAAGATATGCTATATTAATAATGGTGTAAAAATGGCATATATGCAGTAATAGAATATAATAATATAAACCAAATTATAATAAAAATGACAAAATGACATCGCGTGCTACCAAAATTGTTAGATGAACCATTCGAAAGCAGAAATTGAAGGAAGCTAATCTGATTCACATTGGTCCTAGCCCTAATACGACTAATTACTATTTACAAAGTACTTAAGGGCTTTCAACTAGATATGCTCATCAAATCCTATAAAGGCATATTTTTATATCTTTTCTACTCTTTCCATAATTATATATCGTAAACTTTTCTATAAATGATAGATAATAAGTAACTACTAATATATCAATGTTAGTTTAATTATATACTAATTACACATGTTTATTATATAAAGGAAGTATATCAGTTGCTAAGGTGGTTGGTCCATGTGCATCGGATAACTTTACAGTACACCGCCTTGTGTTCCAGTAGATAGGCTACATGCTAGTACATTATCCTATTTCTTAGAGGTTAGGCATGTCTAGTCATTTGATCGTCCACTCATATCAGGCCTAGTTGAAAGTAGTTTGCATACAACACACGCATTCCATTTTCTCAATTTTGAGTTGGATATTACTCCTATATTTTTACATTATGAATGGTATAGAGATATGAGGGTCAAAAATGATAATTTTTCCATTTGATGAGGAGTGCAAGGCTTCTACACTAAATATTGTTTATCTACCACATTTTGATGATAGAGCTATTAGTTGCAGTGATATTCCTTTGACATATCTACACTATTACATTACACAATATAGGGGAAATGATGATATGGGTGATGCAATATTGAGGACTTTTTTACATGTATTCGGTTAAAGATGCTTTTCAAATAAAAAAGGGACTGTATGGTTAGGCTATCCTGCAACAATAGCCGATTTAGACAACCACCACGCCATAGATTAGGGGACATCCATGTTTGGTTCTTTATACAACATTCTAAACTTGTTTTCTTTAGGGAAGGTGAATTATATGTTTGCATTTTGGTATATTTTTTGTGCTGGTACTACAAGGACATGAAAAATGTGCACCCTGCATAGTTCGGACAACCACCAAGTATTAAAGCCATATTTTCTTGAAGGAGATGATGGGAGCGTTTGTAGTATGTAAATCAAGTGCCTATAAGAGGTTAGACATGACTTGATGGAGGAATGAGCTCTAATTGACTTGAGGAGTAGGTGTAGCCTTTTATGAGCGCCATGGGATGGATACTGGATCCTTTTGAATGAGATTGCGTAGTTGCATGACATACCTCCCATGATGATTGCATATCATGTTTCCAAGCTTAAAATAGCTTTGCATACACTAATATTTATTTCTATTTGGTATTTGGGAGGGAGGTTCTGTTATCAGACGAACGGTGAGCTATGTGTACCAAAGGATCCTTTTCCTTCTGATGACATGTTCACCAGATATAAGGCATTAGATCTTAGTATTTCTTGATGGTTAGGTAGGTTGGATGAGTTGATATTGAGGCCATCATCTTCGCATCTGGTGATTGTGACGTATATTAGGTTGAAGTTTCTCCATGGTGCTACATGTTACCAGACTATTCCCATGGGTTGGACCTTGATCATGTAGGTCCACGTTTAGCCGCCGGTTGAGTTCAGATCCCTTAATTTACATATGATTCCATTCCCTCCTAGTTTGTACATCAACCCAAGAAACTAGAGCTCGACACCATATTTAGGGTGTATGACAACACATATATACTTATTTATTAATCCCATGTTTATCCTCAAGATGTGAGATTCAAGGTTTTTATTTGCTTGGCTTATACCCTCCATTTAGGGTAATTTATAACTTAGTACTTCATTTTCATGTTTCAATTATCTGTACCCACAATATGCACCTAGATTGGAAAAGTTAAGACGATCCTTTGTCGTGTATCAATGCACAACTCTCTCTCATTTTCAAATATGGAATGAGCATTATGCCACCCATAGACAACTTATAAAAGGATAGATGCAACATTTGCAAGCTTAATTGATGGTGTTTTAGGTGGATGCTTATAGTTTTGCTAAGTTTGATGACATACAGGATGTCGACGATGACGGTCCCGGTGGTGGATCTGGATGTGATGGTGGTGGTGCAATTAACCTAGGATGAGTGATTATTTATGAAATTACATATATGTGATTAAACATGTTTTTTATTAGTACTACATTATTTGTGGATGTGTATATTTTTAAATTATTATGTTCCTCTATGATGTTGTATTAGCAAGTATGATGATATTCGTATGTACAGTGGTGTTGATTATGTTGTGATGTTTGTTTATTTAAATGAACATGCATGTATGTTTTTAAATTATTGATTATGTTTATTTACATTATTGGTACTATATTTACGTATGGGTATTTCATGTATTAACTTGTATCAGTATACCATGGTGATGTATTCTTTTACCTATATATTTCACTGCTATTACTATGTACCATTTTAGTCTTTTAAAACCATGTAAATACAAACTTCACTTCCTTATGTTCACCATTCAAAAAAGTATCTTTATTTCAATGTCAAACAATGAAACACAATGCATTTCTTTACTACACCTACTTAAACAAACTAAATTCGACTCCAAAAACAGCAAGAAGGAGCGGTACTGGGTGACTCAGAACAAATTGTTGTTCTGTGCTTATGAAGTTCTGATACCTACTGTAAAATATGACCTTGATATTGGATGTCATTATATGAGATTCCACTTCTATAGATGCAAATTCCATTAGTGGATCGATGACCCTCTACCTCTACATGCTACTACATAGTGGAAACACAAAAGGGTTTAGCCTTGCTACAGAGCCAAGTGAGTCTAGAATTGATTAATCAGCCTGAGATGACTCTTCTAGAAGATATGACCTCTAATTTGTTTTTTTGCTACTATGGACGTATAACTCGTGGTGACTTGATGAAAATGGAAGGTAAGGATATCGATCATCATTTCTTTACTTGTCCTCAATTCAAGCATTGGATTTTCACTTAGTTTGATGAATTCCCTTAAAGAGCTATAAATTTTGACATAAACATTTAATGAGATTAAGATGCATAAATACTAACTTACTATTGGATCAGGTGCATTGGTATCGGGGTAAAATGGGAACATTTCAAAAAAATTCTTCCTTTAATATGCAGTAAATCTCATTTTGTGTTTATATGAAAATTTTGTTTACACTAAATCGTATTTACCGACCATTGATTAGAGAATTCTTTGTCTTAATTTTTTAATTAATTTATATTAAAAATTTATGTGTGTATATGTATATATATGTTTTGTATAATACGATTTCTGTTTACTAAATATAATATATATTATTTTTTGTTTAATTCAATTCCAATTTTATGTTTTAATTTATTAATTTTTGTGTTCATAATGCAAACATCACAAAATAATAGATAAATGTCGTAGAATAACCAAGGGTATATAAATATATAAATATCAAATGTATCTAAATGATTAATAGGATCTATAGTTATTATTAAGGGTATAAAGTCAAGGGAAAATGATTTTAACATTAGTAATATCGCATATACACATGTGCGCACGCACGCACATATACTTGTATAAATAAATAGCATTTTTCGACAATTAAATAATTTTAAATATGTTTGAAGGTTATTTATATTTAATGTTACTAAATAATATATACCTATAATTGTTTTTTTGATTTTCAAATTATATATCGATATTAGATATATGTCGTGGTAAATATTGTATATATTCAATACACATACATACATATAATGATATAATTGCTTTAATACAAATATTTGAAATTTAAATATCCTTAATTATTCAAATATTTATCATGACATAAAAAATTAGTTTTTATATAAGCTTAAGCTAAAATAAAAATATACATACTAATATTTTTAATAAAATTGAAAGTAAAAGTTATATATTTATATTAATTTCTAAACTAAAACACGTGTATGAATATATATATATATATATATATATATATATATAGTAAATCTAAAAAATTGTTTGTTTTAAAACCGAGAAACAAAAATTAATTTTCTTTTTTAATAAGGAAATTACTTAATAAACTTTTCAAATGAACATAAAAAAGGGGCCATCTTCTTGCTCTCACACATTTAACTCTTCTTCCATAGTCCTCCCATCGCCCCTCCGTCCTCTTACCCATTTCAACCACTGCTTATTAGATCTTTCGTTTTCAATCCCCTACCATCACTCTAAACTTCCACTTCAATTCAAACCTAGTTTTACAAAGCTCAGTTTCTTCAGGACCACCAATGATGTTGCTTTGTCGGTTACATGTCCAAGGATGGTCCGTCTAGAGCCAGAACCGGCTATTCTTAGTGGAGTTCATGACTTTACTATTTTGCCTGACTCATGTAAGTCCTTCCGTAAATCAAAATCTAACGTGTCATATCCCATTTCTTCATAAAACTCCACTATTCTTAGCGAGCTTTTGATATTTTTAAAGCATGCAAGCCACCTTCTGATGCTCTAGCCATGGGCAGTGAGCCTATTTTCCAGTTTATGATGTGCCTATTACGTTAGATATTGTAACTACCAATGAAGTTTTCCACCCCTCTAGGGAAAACATTTCTACTTCTAAATTTAGCGCTATTCCTTAGGCTTCTTATTGGAAATCCCTCTCCTCATCCAAATCCCACAATGCTAGGAGGTATGTATTTAAAAGCTTTGACATTATTGAGAATAGTAATGAATTGCTAGTGCAATTGTAAGTTGTTTTTGATGTAGGCATTGCCTTTTGGAAGTAAACACTTGTTGGTTTTAATTAGGCTTGAGATATAAGTACTTGATTATTAAAAAGTGCTAAAGGAATAAATGGAATTTAAAGGTTCTTTGAAAGAAAGAATTGACAAAGATATGTTCATTTTTGATTTTTCAAACATTGATGTGAGGCGAATGGCATTAGAGGCTAAGCCATGTGTCATAGATGGGAAAGTTTTTATTATCACTAAGTGAAGTCCATATATCGCTTCAGCTAGAGAGCATGTTTTTCATTCCTCTTTAGGCTAAGTTTTCAAACACCCCTTTATCCCTTAAATTGTTGGATGGACTTGATGATGGAGAGGGTATCTCTTAAGGGAAATTATGTAATTTGTTATATATGTCTAACTCGATAATAAACTTTGTTCAAAAATATAAGGTTTTTTCATTTTATTATATAATTGTTATATTATGATAGAATTGACTAAGTAATTAATTTATGGTACATTAAATAGAAAATATTTAAATGATATGTTATGTGGTAGTAATCACAATGTATTGTAATCATGAGAAATTTGTCACATTAAAAATAACAAATTATTTTAAATCTTCCTAGTCAAGATGTTTCAAGACAAGATATCAGTACATCTATTAAGACTAGGATGTGTATGTAACATCCAGTCTTCTGAGCCCCAAAACTGACAGCTACTAATGTTGCAGTCATCCGTAGTTATTATTTCTTGGAGATCGAATGCGGCATAGTTAGTATTGATGCACGGGAACACACGAATATGAATATTTTTAAACTTCTAATAAATAGAATTTCTCATTTCATGCAAATTAAAATTTAAGATTAATTTAAATAATCCCAGATGTTAACCATGTTCAGATCACATATACATGTACAAAATATGATAAGAGTGAAATATGATGATGTCCCCTTATGATGATCAAAGAACTGATAATATGAACTTTACAATTCTTACATCACAGCGGAAAGCACAAAATAGCTCCTATATAGCTAACACTGCCTCCTGCACGTCTCCGAAAGCTTATTCATCCAAAAACCTAAAAGTCGTCCGCTCTCAGACTGCTCAAATTAATTTTGAGTACCCGAGAGTTTGTGGAGAAACTCAAACTTCGAGTCAGACAATAAGTCTGGTATGAATAATCCCCTATCATCTCTTACCATAAACAGATATCTAGTGAGAACAAGCCTCTTAGCAGAACGAGTTTTCCCCTTAATAGTATCCAAAATAAAACATGCAAATCATTTACTATGCTCCTATACCTAAAATGATTAGTCTTAACATGATACGAAATAAAGCCATAAATCATATATATTGGATATCCTATCCACCCATTTATTAGATATCCCACCTAAAAGAAATTTATTAGATTTCCCATATAAACTCAATTTATTAGAGTTCCCCTCTAAAATCTCTAAAATGACCATCTATTATAATTTAATAGGACTATCTGTCCCACTCCATTTAAAATAAATGCATATTATTCATCGTACACTATTTTATAAAAGATGGTGTCGGCTATCCACCACACGCTCCATAGTTTTCCAAGGATGACTATGAACCCTTGGGTGCGAAATCCCGAGGCTAACCACCTTTGGAAAAACATTCATTACCTTTGAAATTTGATGTGGGCTATCCACCGCATATTCCATTGTTTTCCTAGGTTAACCAAGAACCCATCACTTGGCTAATTAAAACATCATGATCCCCATGATTATTTATAAAAATTCATGATCCTCATGATTACTTATTTTTCCCTAGGTATACCAACCTATTCCTATTGGTAATCCCAGTTAGGTTAAACTAAATAAAAACATATCGATAGCCCCAATGTATATTTTTGAAAGCATATTTCCTTTTTTAACCCCAAACTATGCATCAAAAACATCCACCCCAGTGTCCCCAAGGTTTAATAACATCAAATTTATAAAAGGATCCCCCTTACATGTTCAAAAAAATAAGTATTTTATGCTATAACCCTTCGAAGTAACTCCTTCAAGTTAGAAAAATTTCACTTAAGGAAAATGGCTAAAAACATCCCTGTAAACCCCTTTGAATTAAGTCACATTTGAAAGCAAATAAACATCCGAAGTTAGTCCCCTCGAAAGCCTACCCTTTGAAAGCATCACAAACCATACCTTTCGACCTAGTCGGAAGGTTTCTTTTCGAACTAGTCGAAAGGTTTCACCTTTCGACTTTGTCCAAAACTTGGGGTATCCCCCTATTATAAAACTATTTATAAACTTTCAAAAGAAATGAAACTCAAAACCTTTTGCAATCATTGAAGGTAACCCCTTCAAAACCTTTTGAAACCGAAACCTTTCGAAGACAAACCGTTCGAAATCAAAACCTTTCGAAGATAAAACCTTTCGAAACCAAAACCTTTCGAAATAGTTAAAGGTAAACCCTTCAAAAATTAAAACCTTTTGAAATCATTGAAGTGTTAGTATTTGAACCAACCCTTCGAAAACAATGGAGAGAGGCAGCAGGTTTTAGAGAACAAAAGATAACCTTTGATTCCATCTGGGTTGAAAGGTTTTGAAGCGACAACCATGCTTCCGACCCTGTCGAAAGCTATACCTTTCGACTTTGTCGAAAGGTTTCATTTAAAACAAGAAAGAAAACCAATCAAAACCTTTTTCTTTTAAACCATTTGACAATGTGGAAAGCTAGCAGGCGTATTTTCCTTAAAACCAAAAAAAAGCTTCATCTCTTTCGGAAGCTCTAACCTTTCGTCCTTAAACCTTTCGACCCCTTTCAATTCACTGCGTACCAGTGCCTGATACCATGTGCCTTGAATTTTGACCTAGCTGAAAGGTTTGATACATTTCGACCTTGTCGAAATATCTGGAATGAAGGCGGAAGCCCTTACCGAAAGTGTCGAAATAGTGAAAATTGTACTTTAAAACAGTTCTTTTGTACCCCATGTAACGATCCTAAATTTTGAACAATTTAAATTGTGAATATTTAATTAATTTTGAATATTTGAATGATAATTTAAACTGAATTTCCAATATAACAATGAATTTTGCGATCAAATTTGAGAATTTAATCTAGAAAAAGTTGAATAAAATTTATATTTGACTTTGGAGTTGAAATTGAATATTGAATTTGTATTTTTAATTCAAACTAATGACTTAAGAAAATAATTTGGATACAAGAATTTTTATTTATGTAAATTTATAAATGGATGGTTAGTTTTAAATAACATTTTTCTTTTCTTTAAAATAAAAAGGAATAAAATTTTATTCAATACAAAATAGATAAGTAAATATACATAGTTAAAATTTAAAACAACATATTTGTAAACTTCGTAAAATATGAAGTGACTACATTGGAAAAGTTATAACAACATAATTCAACAAAACAAAGCAAAGAAATAACAAAATTTATTGAAATTCAAAATGAAAAAAAATATATAATAAAATTTGGTTAAGTGTTGTTGGGCTTTGAAATTGTGAATCTCGGTCCATTTACCTTTGAATGCCGTTTCCTTTTTACCTCAATTCGACCCGTTTCCTCCATTATCCATTTTCACAAACCCTAAGCAAAATCACGAAAGAAAAAGAAAATAAAAATGATGGCAGCCGTTCCTCTTTGTAAATTAGGGCTAGCAATCTAATCTAGGGTTTTGCTTCTTGCGATTCAAAACAAGGGTTTGCGATCTAATCTGGGCTTCGACCTTCGTTCAACTTGGCTTATTTCCCTTCGACTGCTTCGACTTTGTTATGGTGAGTTTTCTGCTCACGATTAATTTTTAATTCAGGTGTTTAAATTTGTTTTGGATTGAATGTTGGTTGCATGCTATGATTTGGTGATTATTAGCTTTCAGTTGCTCGGTTAAATTTGAATTTTAAACTAATAAGAACAGATAACTCACTGCATGTTGGATTGTTGGTTGCTATTCGTTATCACTTGCTCTGATGTTTTGTTTTTGAACTGTTAAGATCAGATTCTACTCAATTTTTGATTTTAAACTAATAAGAATAAATGCTATTTGATATTTGTTTTAAACTGGTAAGAACAGACACTATTTAAATTTTAATTTAAACTGATAAAAACAAATGCTATGAATAACCTGATGAGAACAGGTGCTTCCAAATGTTTGATTTCAGATTGTTGTTTTGAAAATTTGTTTTTCTTAAAAACTGATTTGAACAGATGCTATAAATTTAATTTTTTTTTTTTTTTTACTGTTGAGAACAGATGCTATCATTTTAAGAATCTGATGAGAATAGAGGCTATTAAATCTTGACTTGCTTTGTGTTGCTGCATGTGTTGGATCTTGCTTTGTTAATGAATATTTATATGGAAACCTCTGAACCCAAACCTTCTTCTTTGTTTATCCGTGAATCAATCACTTAAGCCTATAATATGTTGTGATGTTCTGGTACCTGAAATTGTTTTTGTTAAGTGATAATGTGTTTGCATGCTTATTTATGTTGACTGTCCCTCTGTTTTGAAATGCATGTGAGTAACTCAACTTAAAAAAAAAAAAAATTTAAATAGGTAAAGGTTGATTTCATGTTTTTAATAAGAAATTAATTTATAAATGAATTTGTTGTGAATACATATAGGTGAATATATCTATGTGTGCATGCTTGTTATCTGTCATATTCCTGTTTCCTCAATTTCAAACTTCTGTTTGATTTAAAAAAAAAAAAAAAATTCCATTTTCCTTGGTTAAATCTTGGTTAATTTGTAGTTTTGTTTTCTTTGACATTGCTGAGTCTTTGCTGGCTCGAACTTGATGTTGTCTGCATCTCATATTCCCTAACCATTGTGGCACTTCTGTTCATCTCAGTTGCATGTGCCATTCGTACTGCTATGTTGTATTTGCATTGTGCCTGCCCCTTTGTCTTGTGCAGTAGCATTCTGTCTTGTTGCATTACTCATTTCATTGTTGCATGTAGTGACTGTTCCATATATTTATACCTTCATGTACTTAGTTAAATTGACTGTTGCATTTGGTTCATTTGGTTACACTCATTGTGTCTGCTCCACTTGTAGTTTGCTACCAGGTTGCACTTAGTTGCTCTGCCTTGTACTCCATTTAAAGTGGTCTGCATTGTAGTTGTGTTCATATACACTGCTCTGTTGTATGCTTGATCACTTGAGTTGTTTCACTGCCACTTTGTCTAATTGTTGTGGTGAATGTCTGCACTTGTACACCCCATACTTGGTCATGCTGTAGTCTTGTTTGAGCTTTACTGATAGCCCATGGATCTGCACTTGTTCATCATATAGCTTACAATGTTCTTTTGAACACTATGCATTTCCATAATTGGATATGGTTCAGTCTTCATATCCATCCATTTTGCATACCTGATGTATTCAGTCTTCATTTAGTCTTCTCTGTGTTCATGCATTTTGGTTTGTAGAAATTTGCATGTCCATTTACTTCTCTGTGCATGTTGCAGTCTGTAGTGATGTTGCATATGCATACTTGTTCAAATTGACACCGTCACTTGTGTTGGTCACTGCCTATCCTTTACCACTGCCTGATATGTCTCTCTTTGTTTTTGAAAAGAGGGAAAACAGTTAAAAAAAAATGTAAGAAAGTTTTGAAATCTTTCTCTTTTCACTGGAATCTGGGTATCAGGTGTAACAAGTAACTATCTTTGGCCTTCTTTTCTTTTTGCTTCTGGAAAAGATTTTTTTTTTTTTTTTTTTTTTAAAAAAGAAAACAAGTTAAAATGTTGCATTCTTTGTTTCAGTAATAAAGTTGAAGCAAGTTCTTTGTGATTTCTTTTTCACTGAAAAACAGAAATACTTGTAAGTAACAGGTTCGATAAAGAAGACCATTTCAAAAAATCCAAATTCTTTTTCCCCTCTATTTTTTATTTATTTATTGAATGAGTGCATCTGGACTTTGTTTATAAAGTTACAAAATAACCCACATCGTACTCTAGCCATCTTCTCTGATGATGTTTGTTACTGTTGTATACATAGTTGTTGAGTAAGCTTAGCTTAAACTGCTTTAAAAACCTGATTGCTTATGAATGGTTGATGTGTCAGTTGGTTGCATAAATGAAAATGTGTTTTTGCAAGTTGGTTTATTAAGTATGAATTCTAGTTGCTTGTTTTACTCTGGAAATATGCATGTTTGTATGCCATTTACAAGTTTATTGCTGGTATATATGAATGTGTGAAGTAATGCATGCTGTTTCACCCTGCAGTAGCCTTACTATATAGTGTTGCATTCATGTGCTTATTTATTCATGTGTCCAGACCTGACCATGCTGTTTTCTTTGACTATAGTCTGCACTTGCTTACTCTTGTGTATTACCTTTGACATGATTCATTTCATGTCTGTTGCTAGTTGCCGTGGTATTGTGCATTTGGTCTGCACTACTTGTGTAGCTGGGTTGTTGTGCATACATGTTGATTTTATGGTGGTTGATATGCCTTGTGCTTGTTGTTGTATTCACTGTTGTATCTTGGTGCTGCTGGACCTGTTGTACATTGCTGCCTGTATTTGTGTTTTCAGTCCATTACCCTGGCTGTGGTTGCGTTTTTGTTGGTGCACATGTGTTGGCGAGGCAGTGCACATGGGTATGAATACACGTGTGTACTGCAGCCACACACGTTTGACAGAATTTAAAAATTTGAAATCGTTAATGTGAAAAATCCGTAATAGATTTTAAATTGATTTATCTGTTTTATCATATCTGTAACCATATGATTCAGTTCATTCCAAATTTATTTACTTGAATAAAGATTAATCCTGACTCGAGTGTTTTTGTGTTTTGCAATTAACGCTCGGGTCAGACCGAGTATTTTTGCAGCTTAAAGATTTGCTCCCAGCGAAGTTAGAGAGAGGGGGATTTCAGCACCACTAAAGTTTTAGCTAAATTTTTTTTCTCTTGTACTTAAATTTATAAATTGTTTCCGCTGTATAGATTTAAATGTAATTCAAATGTAATCTATTGTATAACTCTGATATTTGTATATAAAAGAAAAGTTTGTTTATAAAATATATTGTTGTTCTGTGATTCTGTGGCTGATTCTGTTTAAATGTTATAAACTAAATAACAATCCGTCATCTTGAACGTTTCTAGTTGGTTTAATTACCGACTAGAGGCGGTCAAGGCGGCGGGTCGTTACAAAGTGGTATCAGAGCTTTGGTACACAAAGCTTAGTTTATGGCGTTTAATATGAATAGTTACTAGAATCACTTTAAAGGGAGTGTTTTCAAATCTAAAGAAGTTTAAAATTGTTTTCTTTAAAATAAAAGGTATTTTGAAAATTAGAATTATTTTTGGAAATTCCCCTCTCTAAATTTAGGTTTGCGACTGTTTCTCTTCGGTGAGGTCTCGTTAGACTTGAGTTTCGATCGTTCAGAAACTCATTATCGAATTTTTGAGAGTCATGGAAAATGAAATGTAAGTCAAGTGGATTAATGAATTGGTTTAAATTGACTTAAATCAAATATTTTGAATATCTCCAAAGTAGTAATTGGAAAATAAAATGATATGTCAATTTGATTATAACCAAGCGGATTATTGAACTATAACTTGGAAATTTAATTTTGAATTCTTTTGAAAAATTGATTTCAAATGTTGTGAAGAACGATTTAGTGAATAAATGGATTATAAGTATTTAACTTATAATATGAAATTTTGGGTATATAACTAAGTTATATGAGCTGAATTGAATCAAATTAATAAAGGAGATTATAAAACGAAGTTTTATAAATAGAAATGGAATTTCTAAAGATGTTTATAAAATCCGCAAATGACTTATTTTGATAAGTAAATTGTTGTAACTTATTAAAGGAGTTATATCTATGGTTTTGGACAATAAATAAGATATAAAAAGAGATATGAATCTAATGAAAATTTATAAGAGATTTAAATAGATGCAATGAAGAATTTGAATTTGTATGGCATGAAATTAAGTTAAGTGGAAAACTTAATATTGGAAATTTGAAGTTGATTTAAAACCAATATTTTGAAATGTATGCAGAATTCAAACTATGAATTAAGTTGAAGTTGAAACTTAAATGGGAATGTTTTTGGGAAGCAACACTATGAAATGAAGTAAATCCATTTTAAGTTGTTTTGAAATGTGTTAAGTATCGAAAGCATAGATTTCAACATTCATTGTTGAAATAGACGTTTTCGAGGAAAAGAAAGGAAATGTTTTATATAGTATTGGGATTTATACATCTATATTAAATTCGAATCCCTATACTAATGATTTTTGGGTCGTCGTAACGATGTTTTACGCAACATTCGTTTTGACTCAAATAAATGTGTTTAAAGAATGATTTCTTTTAAGAATGAAATATATACTTGATTTTGGTTTAAGTATATCGAATATTTTCAAAGTGTTGAAAATAAATGGATTTGTGAATTACTTATTATTGAATAAGTATGAAAATATTTTCCAATATGAAATGAAAAGTTTGAAACTTTATCTTTTAAAGATAAAGTGAGAAGTGAATGTTTGAAATTTTATCTTTTGAAGATAAATTGAAAATGAATTTGTGAAATCGATTTGAAAATCGTATATTCATAGATACTTTGGAAATGTAAATTCACTATGGAATTTATAAAAGAAAGGGGAATTTGTTAAAAATAAATATTGATTTATTTTTGAAATGTGGAAATAAATTTACGGATTTGGAACGTAAGTTTAAAATAAATCGGTAAGGATTTATTTGATTAATTTAAGTGAACCATTTGAAGTTTAAAATGGATAAATATTTGGAAATGTTTCCATTTAAGGAAATTGCTTTGAAATTTGTTTTCAAAGATTAAAAGGTGCAAAATGATTTGAATTTGTTTCAAATGGTTAAGTGTGAAAAATTTTATATCTTGTAAAGATATTATTTTTGGGAAATTTGAACAATTAGTTCAATTTGGAAATTTTCAAAGTGATTGAATTTTGAGTTAAATTGAGTTTAACTTTGACGCCCAAAAACAATTTAAGTTGAACTTTGAATTTTAAATGGATGATTTGGATTGTATGTCTAACGTCGTGAATTGACGACATATCAATTGATCTCTATTAAATATATATCTGTTGGTGGCGGAGAATTTATTCTCTTAGCTTAACACCCTTCTCTGAGACGTACGAGCTCAGAGGTTATATATCGATAGACGTCAATTATGTGTTGAGGATTGACGATGTAACGTGAAATCCAAATCGAGTGTGAAGTCGATAATAAATTGGATTATGAATGTGAATTAGGTTTGAGATAACCTTAAAATTCCAAATCGGCTTAGAGGAAAATTTTAAATGGATAATGAAATGGAAAAATTTGTGAATCCTCTATTTGTTATGGGTATGAAATATTGTGGTTTTCATAACGTATATGTGTGAATACGATTAATTCGAAAACCAATTAGTTTGGAAAAGTAATTGTTATGGAAAACTTATGTAAGTACATGAGTATGATATGTACTAAATGTGAAATGAAATATTATATATGTATGTATAATATTATGTTTTCCAAATTGAGGATATGGAAAGGTACCTTCCATTTATACTGTGTGACTGTGTGATGGTGATGGAACTCGAGATGAGTATCCATTTAAAAATCGTAGCTACGTAGTATTTCCATTAGTTGGATGACCATTTATATTTCCATTAGTTGGATGACCATTTATATTTCCATTAGTTGGATGACCTTTTGTATTTCCATTAGTTGGAATGTCCTTTTGGACTGGTATAGTGTGCTAGCGTAATTCGAGGGGCGAGAGGCCTATGGTTACAAGCGATTCCACTGGGATAGTGGCGTAACCGCCGAGTATACCGCGATCTAGTTACACTCGGGTGGTAGCGTAATTTGAGGGGCGTGATGCCTACAGTTACAAGCGATTCCACTGGGATAGTGGCGTAACCGCTGTGTAAACTGCAATCTACAAACCAAAGCGTAATTCGAGGGGCGAGATGCCTACGGTCACGAGCGATTCTACTGGGATAGTAGCGTAACCGCCGTGTGAACCGCGATCTTTGGCAACAACCATGGCGAAATTCAAGGGATGAGATATCCACAGTTACAAGCGACTCTACTGGGATAGTAGCGGAACCGCCGAGTAAACTGTGATCCATGGGGGAATGTGCTTTCCATATCCATTTTTAAAAGAATTTTTAAAGTATTTTCACTGGGAATTGAAGCAAGTATATTTAGTACTTGGAGATTGTTAGACTTGCGCCTGGCCAGCGTATGCCTAATGTCTTTAAGAACGACAGTAGACTTGTTAAATTTCGAGTTAGCAAGTATTTTCAAACTTTAAATAGCAAATCAATTATCTGAAATTAAAGTGATGTAAATTCCAACCTAATGAATTAAGGAAGAGGATTTTTGAAATGTTTTGAAAAATCCACAGCTTTGGAAAAGTTATAATATGTAAAATTTCTTAAATGTAGTGTTTCAAATTTAAAATTTGGGTTTTGTAAGTTGAAAATTTTAGTAAAGATTTTTTTTGTGTCTTGATTGTAGAAAATAATAAACAAAAGAGTTAATTAGCAAAGCTAGCGAGATAAAACAAATAGAATGAATCCTATATTCATTCATCTTTAATAAGTGTTGAACTTGATAAATTGAGTAAAATATAAATATCGGTGAAATTTTAACAATCATTTTTCCTTACTTGTAATTTCGGGACGAAATTCTTTTAAGGAGGGGAGATTGTAACGATCCTAAATTTTGAACAATTTAAATTGTGAATATTTAATTAATTTTGAATATTTGAATGATAATTTAAACTGAATTTCCAATATAACAATGAATTTTGCGATCAAATTTGAGAATTTAATCTAGAAAAAGTTGAATAAAATTTATATTTGACTTTGGAGTTGAAATTGAATATTGAATTTGTATTTTTAATTCAAACTAATGACTTAAGAAAATAATTTGGATACAAGAATTTTTATTTATGTAAATTTATAAATGGATGGTTAGTTTTAAATAACATTTTTCTTTTCTTTAAAATAAAAAGGAATAAAATTTTATTCAATACAAAATAGATAAGTAAATATACATAGTTAAAATTTAAAACAACATATTTGTAAACTTCGTAAAATATGAAGTGACTACATTGGAAAAGTTATAACAACATAATTCAACAAAACAAAGCAAAGAAATAACAAAATTTATTGAAATTCAAAATGAAAAAAAATATATAATAAAATTTGGTTAAGTGTTGTTGGGCTTTGAAATTGTGAATCTCGGTCCATTTACCTTTGAATGCCGTTTCCTTTTTACCTCAATTCGACCCGTTTCCTCCATTATCCATTTTCACAAACCCTAAGCAAAATCACGAAAGAAAAAGAAAATAAAAATGATGGCAGCCGTTCCTCTTTGTAAATTAGGGCTAGCAATCTAATCTAGGGTTTTGCTTCTTGCGATTCAAAACAAGGGTTTGCGATCTAATCTGGGCTTCGACCTTCGTTCAACTTGGCTTATTTCCCTTCGGCTGCTTCGACTTTGTTATGGTGAGTTTTCTGCTCACGATTAATTTTTAATTCAGGTGTTTAAATTTGTTTTGGATTGAATGTTGGTTGCATGCTATGATTTGGTGATTATTAGCTTTCAGTTGCTCGGTTAAATTTGAATTTTAAACTAATAAGAACAGATAACTCACTGCATGTTGGATTGTTGGTTGCTATTCGTTATCACTTGCTCTGATGTTTTGTTTTTGAACTGTTAAGATCAGATTCTACTCAATTTTTGATTTTAAACTAATAAGAATAAATGCTATTTGATATTTGTTTTAAACTGGTAAGAACAGACACTATTTAAATTTTAATTTAAACTGATAAAAACAAATGCTATGAATAACCTGATGAGAACAGGTGCTTCCAAATGTTTGATTTCAGATTGTTGTTTTGAAAATTTGTTTTTCTTAAAAACTGATTTGAACAGATGCTATAAATTTAATTTTTTTTTTTTTTTTACTGTTGAGAACAGATGCTATCATTTTAAGAATCTGATGAGAATAGAGGCTATTAAATCTTGACTTGCTTTGTGTTGCTGCATGTGTTGGATCTTGCTTTGTTAATGAATATTTATATGGAAACCTCTGAACCCAAACCTTCTTCTTTGTTTATCCGTGAATCAATCACTTAAGCCTATAATATGTTGTGATGTTCTGGTACCTGAAATTGTTTTTGTTAAGTGATAATGTGTTTGCATGCTTATTTATGTTGACTGTCCCTCTGTTTTGAAATGCATGTGAGTAACTCAACTTAAAAAAAAAAAAAATTTAAATAGGTAAAGGTTGATTTCATGTTTTTAATAAGAAATTAATTTATAAATGAATTTGTTGTGAATACATATAGGTGAATATATCTATGTGTGCATGCTTGTTATCTGTCATATTCCTGTTTCCTCAATTTCAAACTTCTGTTTGATTTAAAAAAAAAAAATTCCATTTTCCTTGGTTAAATCTTGGTTAATTTGTAGTTTTGTTTTCTTTGACATTGCTGAGTCTTTGCTGGCTCGAACTTGATGTTGTCTGCATCTCATATTCCCTAACCATTGTGGCACTTCTGTTCATCTCAGTTGCATGTACCATTCGTACTGCTATGTTGTATTTGCATTGTGCCTGCCCCTTTGTCTTGTGCAGTAGCATTCTGTCTTGTTGCATTACTCATTTCATTGTTGCATGTAGTGACTGTTCCATATATTTATACCTTCATGTACTTAGTTAAATTGACTGTTGCATTTGGTTCATTTGGTTACACTCATTGTGTCTGCTCCACTTGTAGTTTGCTACCAGGTTGCACTTAGTTGCTCTGCCTTGTACTCCATTTAAAGTGGTCTGCATTGTAGTTGTGTTCATATACACTGCTCTGTTGTATGCTTGATCACTTGAGTTGTTTCACTGCCACTTTGTCTAATTGTTGTGGTGAATGTCTGCACTTGTACACCCCATACTTGGTCATGCTGTAGTCTTGTTTGAGCTTTACTGATAGCCCATGGATCTGCACTTGTTCATCATATAGCTTACAATGTTCTTTTGAACACTATGCATTTCCATAATTGGATATGGTTCAGTCTTCATATCCATCCATTTTGCATACCTGATGTATTCAGTCTTCATTTAGTCTTCTCTGTGTTCATGCATTTTGGTTTGTAGAAATTTGCATGTCCATTTACTTCTCTGTGCATGTTGCAGTCTGTAGTGATGTTGCATATGCATACTTGTTCAAATTGACACCGTCACTTGTGTTGGTCACTGCCTATCCTTTACCACTGCCTGATATGTCTCTCTTTGTTTTTGAAAAGAGGGAAAACAGTTAAAAAAAAATGTAAGAAAGTTTTGAAATCTTTCTCTTTTCACTGGAATCTGGGTATCAGGTGTAACAAGTAACTATCTTTGGCCTTCTTTTCTTTTTGCTTCTGGAAAAGATTTTTTTTTTTTTTTTTTTTTTTAAAAAAAAAAAACAAGTTAAAATGTTGCATTCTTTGTTTCAGTAATAAAGTTGAAGCAAGTTCTTTGTGATTTCTTTTTCACTGAAAAACAGAAATACTTGTAAGTAACAGGTTCGATAAAGAAGACCATTTCAAAAAATCCAAATTCTTTTTCCCCTCTATTTTTTTTTTATTTATTGAATGAGTGCATCTGGACTTTGTTTATAAAGTTACAAAATAACCCACATCGTACTCTAGCCATCTTCTCTGATGATGTTTGTTACTGTTGTATACATAGTTGTTGAGTAAGCTTAGCTTAAACTGCTTTAAAAACCTGATTGCTTATGAATGGTTGATGTGTCAGTTGGTTGCATAAATGAAAATGTGTTTTTGCAAGTTGGTTTATTAAGTATGAATTCTAGTTGCTTGTTTTACTCTGGAAATATGCATGTTTGTATGCCATTTACAAGTTTATTGCTGGTATATATGAATGTGTGAAGTAATGCATGCTGTTTCACCCTGCAGTAGCCTTACTATATAGTGTTGCATTCATGTGCTTATTTATTCATGTGTCCAGACCTGACCATGCTGTTTTCTTTGACTATAGTCTGCACTTGCTTACTCTTGTGTATTACCTTTGACATGATTCATTTCATGTCTGTTGCTAGTTGCCGTGGTATTGTGCATTTGGTCTGCACTACTTGTGTAGCTGGGTTGTTGTGCATACATGTTGATTTTATGGTGGTTGATATGCCTTGTGCTTGTTGTTGTATTCACTGTTGTATCTTGGTGCTGCTGGACCTGTTGTACATTGCTGCCTGTATTTGTGTTTTCAGTCCATTACCCTGGCTGTGGTTGCGTTTTTGTTGGTGCACATGTGTTGGCGAGGCAGTGCACATGGGTATGAATACACGTGTGTACTGCAGCCACACACGTTTGACAGAATTTAAAAATTTGAAATCGTTAATGTGAAAAATCCGTAATAGATTTTAAATTGATTTATCTGTTTTATCATATCTGTAACCATATGATTCAGTTCATTCCAAATTTATTTACTTGAATAAAGATTAATCCTGACTCGAGTGTTTTTGTGTTTTGCAATTAACGCTCGGGTCAGACCGAGTATTTTTGCAGCTTAAAGATTTGCTCCCAGCGAAGTTAGAGAGAGGGGGATTTCAGCACCACTAAAGTTTTAGCTAAATTTTTTTTCTCTTGTACTTAAATTTATAAATTGTTTCCGCTGTATAGATTTAAATGTAATTCAAATGTAATCTATTGTATAACTCTGATATTTGTATATAAAAGAAAAGTTTGTTTATAAAATATATTGTTGTTCTGTGATTCTGTGGCTGATTCTGTTTAAATGTTATAAACTAAATAACAATCCGTCATCTTGAACGTTTCTAGTTGGTTTAATTACCGACTAGAGGCGGTCAAGGCGGCGGGTCGTTACACCCCACCTGCCTTGTTTGTCTAAATCCGATTGGTTGCTAGAATTTTATATTCAAAATTGCTGCCGACTTTCCTTATTTGGAAATTTAATTTTTTTTAAAAGCCCATTTCTTCTTTATAATTATGCAAAACATTTAAGTTTCATTACTTAAATAATTTTATATAACCATTAAAACATCATAGAAAAATCTGAGAAAATTCTAGAAAATCAATTAATATGTTATCTTCAATATATTAAAATTTCAAAGCATATAAAGATCAAAACAACTCGGAATTTAACCAAAATCGAATAAAAACGTGTTAATTAGCCCGTTAACATTTAAAACACCTATGTCTAATCCAAACAAAGGTTAAATGGTTATATTTTAACCAAATCACAAACATGAATCGGGTATACCCCATAGCCAATCCAAACAAAGAAAAATGAGATGATAAACATGATCATTCACCTTGATTAGTTGATTATAGAATGAGATAATTTCCTAGCATTAATTCCTTAGCTTTTTCTCCAATTTAAACCCTTCTTGAAGCTTTTAGTGGCCGAACGAAAGTTGGTGAGGAGTTATGAATGAGAGAGCGTAAATTTATTCAAGTGGAGGAAGAGATTTATATTAGAAATGCAGCCCCATTTTCAAGTTTTCGCTTTAGGAAATTCCTCCTTCTTAATTTAGTTAAGTCTTATTTTGGTTCATTTATTAAGACATGGCCATAGGATTTATTACTCTCATCTCCCTAATTATTCACATTATTCTATTTAATTTATCCAATTAAATATCCAAAATAATGTTAATTAAAATTCAGGGGCATTACAGACTCCCCCAAGAGAATTTCGTCCTCGAAATTTTGGTAAGGACATAACAACAAGCATATAGCCCATGGAAGCAAAGCTAGTATAACCTTACCAGCCAAATTATGTATAAACCCTATATAGAACTTACCATCTAAAACAACCCAGGAAAAGTAGCCTTAACCCAGTCTTTTGTCTTCCAAGTATAGTCCTTCAGGTTGTTGCTCCACTGAACTTTCACCGACTTGATTTTCTTGTTCCTTAACCTCTTCTCATCTTTTGCCACAACACGAACTGGTTGCCTCAAAAGTCATATCTCGTTCCACCACTAAGTCCTCCCGTGTCGTTGAAGCGATAGTAGTTTCTGGATCATGAACCTACTTTCTAAGATGAGAAACATGAAACACATTATGGACCCCAACAAAACTGCTCGATAAATCTACTAGATACACGAGTCTCCCAATCCTCTTTGATATAGGAAATGGTCCAACAAATCTCGGTCTTCCCGAACTGAACCACACCTTTCATCGGTGATACCTTAATGAAAACTCTATCTCCAACTAAGAACTGTAGATCTTTATGCCTCTTGTCTGCGTAACTCTTTTGTCTAGATTAAGCTTCCTTCATTCTTTCCCGTATCAACTCGATCTTTTCCATTGCCTCTCCCACCAAATCTGGACAAAGAACCAATCCAACTCTGGTCTCTAACCAACGTACTTGTGGTTTGCATGGCCTTCCATACAAAGCTTCAAAAGGCGCCATTCATATAGTAGTCTAATAACCGTTATTATAGGAAAACTCCACCAAGTGCAGGTGATCTTCCTAAGAATCACTAAAATCCAGCACACGAGCCCTCAATAGATCTTCAAGTACCTTGTTGACTCTATTTGTCTGCCTATCCATCTAAAGATGATATGCGGTACTCATCTTGAGCTTTGTGCCTAACACACTCTGCGGGCTCTTTCAGAACTTGCTAGTAAACAAAGCATCTCTATCACTGACGATACTACTAGGAATTCCATGCAGTCTAATGATGTTCTTCATGAAAAACTTAGCCAAAACAAATGCCGTCTTGGTTGATCTTACCGAAATGAAATGATCACTTTTTGTCAATCTGTCCACTATGACCCATATTATTTCAATACCCCAGTTTGACCATGGCAACCTGTCAATAAAGTTCATGGACATCGAGTCCCACTTCTAAACTGAAACATCCAAAGGATGAAGCAAACCACTTGGTTTCTGATGTTCAACTTTTACTTGCCGACAGTTCAAATACTGTTTTACCCATAAGCCAACATCCTTTTCATTCCATACTAGAAGAAACTTCTCTTCATATCCTAATACGTCTTAGTTCCCCTAGGATGAATCGTATACTTCGATCGATGACATTCCTTAAGAACTTCCTTCCTAAAGTTTCCAATATCTGAAACACATAACCGTTCCTTCTATATCAACCAACCCCTGTGGTCAAGAATAAAATCCATTAAGTCATCAATCTCGATACCAGCTTCTAACCTTCTAATCCTCTCGGCTAAGACTGGATCTTCTTTCTGCCTAGAAGCAATTCGTTCAATCAGAACTGGTGGAACCTCCAAACAAGACATAAAGGCGATATTCTGACTAGATCCAGCAGTCGACCTCAACTACAAACTACAAGCAGCCAGTGCTTCTAAGTCTTTCCATTCTGCCAACATAGCTAACACCACATTTTGATGTTTCCTGCTAAGTGCATCCGTCACATTATTTGCTTTTCCCGGTGTATACTCGATGCTAAAATCATAAGCTGCAACAAACTCCAGCCATCTCTGCTGTCTCATGTTCATCTCCTTCTGAGAGAATAAATACGTGGTGACTTATGATCCATAAATAGCTCAAAACTTTCTCCAAAAAGATAATGTCTCCACGCCTTTAACGCGAAGATTACCGCTGCTAACTCCAAATCATGAGTAGGGTATCTCACTTCATGTGGTCTTAGCTGTCTAGAAGCTTAGGCAATAACCTTTCCATTCTGCATTAGAATACCACCTAACCCAGTACCACATGCATCGGTGTAAACTACCAACCCTTGGTTCCCATCTGGAAGTACTAACACGGGCGCCTTGGTTAAAAAATGTTTCAATTTAAGGAATGCTTCCTCACATTTGTCAGACCAAACAAAATTCACGTCCTTCATGGTTAGCATAGTTAAGGATGCCTATCCACGAGAAATCCTTAATGAACCATTGGTTGTATCCTTCAAGATCAAGATAACTTCTAATCTCACATACCATCTATGGTCTCTTTCAATTGTTAACAACTTCGATCTGATCCGGATCAATTTCCAACCTTTCCTCGAAAACTACATGACCAAGGAACTTCACTTCCTTCTTCCAGAAATGACACATGGAGAACTTCGCTTTCGGATGATGTTGCCTTAGTGTATCCAACATTATTATAAGATGATTTGCATCATCCTTTTAATTCTTAGAATATACCAAAACGTCATTAATAAAAACCAACACGATCCTATCCAAGTGCTCTCGGAAAACATAGTTCATCAAATCCATAAAGAAAGATGGCGCATTAGTAAGCCCAAATGGCATAACCAACCATTCATAAGACCCATATCTGGTCCTCAACACCGTCAAAGGAATACTATCCTGCCACTCTTAGCTGATGGAAACCTGTCGCCAAATCCAGTTGGGAAAACACTCTGGGTCCACTCAACTGATCGAATAAGTTGTAGATTCTTGGAAAAGGATACCTATTCTTGATTGTCCTATTATTCAACATACGATAGTCGATACACATCCTTAACGACCCATCTGGCTTCTTCTTGAATACCGCGGTCATTCCCTATGGCGAACTGCTTAGTCGGATAAAATTCTTTCTTTCCAATTCCACTAGCTGCACCTTCAATTCCTTCATCTCGGTTGGTGACATCCTGCTAGGTGGTCTGCTTACGGGTTCAGCTCCCAGTAAGAGATATATCCGAAACTCGATTGCCCTTTTTGGCGGCAAACTCAAAACTGGTTCAAACGCATCCACAAACTCTCTTGCAGCATAATTCTGCTTCAACTCTGCTTCCATTCCCATGACACACAATAACGCATAAGCATATCCATCCGAACTCCTTACTGAGTAAATAACACGATTACAGCGATTAGGGGTCTCAATGATGTTTCCCCTGCTGGAAAAATATCCTAACATTATATCTATTTAACCAATCCATACCCAATATGATCTCGAAACCCATGAAATCAAAAACATATAAACTGCATGCAAACATATGACCTATCAAATCAGTTCTAACTGGTCATATCTCGTTTCTAGAGTTGCATACCCTCCTATATGATTTGCAACCCTTAAAGGAGTAATAAGGTATAAAGATTCCAGACATAAGTAATCTACCAAACATGAGATATAAATGAGTGCGATGCACCGGTATCAAATAGTATCCTAATCAGAGTTGTATGAATCATAAGCATACCTTCCATCACAGCTTTTCCTTTCTCAACAGCCGTTGATCTAGAGATGATGGTTCCAATGCAAAGACCTTTCCCCTTCTAGCCTTAGCAGCCTCGGGACACTTGCCCTTGTAATGCCTCATTTGGCCACAATTATAGCACTTGGCATTCGGCCTCACTGCAACTGCTCTTCCATCACCCGAGAGACACTCATTAGCATAGTGCCCCTTCTTATCACACTTGTAACATACAATATCAAACTTGCTCTTCTTGGCTGCTACCCCCGACTGAGAACCTTTCTTCTTGAAGAACTTCCACTTCTTACCCTGAAAATTCTGAACGTCAGCTGGTTTCCCTTTTCCAAAAGTAGAAAGCATCTCTTCATTTCGAATAGCTATCTCGACAACTATATGACACAGATCCCATAGGTTTGGCATGGTTGCTCTGGCGATCTCAGGATTCAACCCCCTAATAAACTTATCATTCCTTCGAATAATAGTATCTACAGTAGCATATCCATAATGGGACAACTCATTAAAGTCTGTAGCATACTCAATCATTGATTTATCCCTTTGGACTAAATCTGCAAATTTCCTAAGCAATGTTAACATGGCAACCTTTGATAGAAATCTTTCTTCAAACCTCCTTCTAAATTCAGCACAACTTAGATCTTCCTCTGGCTCTACCACGGTAACTCCATTCCACCAAAACAATGCAGCTCCCTACAATAACCTTGAAGCAAGTCTTCTGTTCTGCATATCCATCAAGCCAAGATCTGCAAACATCCTTTCAATATGAAATAGCTAGTCCTCCAGTCCCACTGCATCCTTGGTTTCCAGAAAAGACTTCCTCCAAGACTAGTGTAACACCTACTCAGCTTTGTATAATTATTGCCAACTGGGACCACCGGATTAGCTCCTCAGCATTCCATACAGCCACTCCCGCAACTGCTCCAGCTTGCATCATATTCATGAAGAACTGATACATTATCCCCATATCAACCGGCGTGATCTCAGTACCAACCCTAGCATTTGCATCGGGGTTTGCATCCACCTATCGACCCTGGTCGCTCCTAGTATTGGGTCGAACATTTTCACTTGTTGCGGTGCATCATCCACCTTGATTCACTCTTCCGTTTCATACCTCCATATCTTACTTCCCTACTATCCGAAATCCAATCTTGGCATGATACAGAAGAACGGTCTAAGAGAGTGGGGTATGCGTACTTAGGTATTTATAGCAAAGTACACATACGTTACTATAATGCTTACCCAAGCCCAACCATATTTTAGATTCATTAGATTATGTTTTTAAAATATTTTAAGGTTTAAATTCCTTTTAAGTATATAAACTATGCTCCGATACCAATTTGTAACATCTCGCCTTTTAAGGCCTAAAACTAACCGCTACTGATACTGTAGTCATCCGTAGATGTTATTTCTTGACGACCAAACGCGGCATAGTTAATATTGATACACAGGAGCATATGAATATGAATTTTTTTAAACTTCCAATAAACAGAATTTCTCATTTCTTGCAAATTACAATTTAAGATTTTATTAAATCTCAGACGTTAATCACGTCCAGATCACATATACATGTGTAAAATATGATAAGAGTGACATATGAAGATGTCCTCTTATGATGATCAGAGAACTGATAATATGAACTTTACAGCTCTTAGTACATCACAGTGGAAAAACCAAAATAGCTCCTATATAGCCAACATTGCCTCCTGCACGTCTCCGGAAGTTTATTCATCCAAAAACCTAAAAGTCTCCCACTCTCGGACTACGTAAATTAATTTTGAGTACCTGAGAGTTTGTGGAGAAACACAAACTTCAAATCAGACAATAAGTCTGGTATGAATAATCCCCTATCATCTCTTATCATAGATAGATATCTAGTGAGACCATGCCGCTTAACGGAACAGGTTTTCCCCTCTCTAGTATCCAAAACAAAACATGAAAATCATTTACTATGCTCCTATACCCAAAATGATTAGTCTTAACATAATATGAAATAAAGCCATAAATCATATATATTGGATATCCCATCCACCCAATTATTAGATATCCTATCTAAAAGCAATTTATTAGATTTCCCATCTAAAATCAATTTATTAAGTTCCCCTCCAAAATATTTAAAATGACTATCTATCATAATTTAATAGGACTATCCATCCCAATCCATTTAAAATAAATGTAGATTATCCATCATACATTGTTTTATAAAAGATGGCATGGGCTATCCACAGCACGCTTCATAGTTTTCCTAGGATGACTATGAACCCTTGGATGCCAAATCCCTAGGTTAACCACCTCTGGAAAAACATTATTTACTTTACAAATTTGATATGGGCTATCTACTGCACATTCCATGGTTTTCCTAGTTTAACCAAGAGCCCATCACTTGGCCAATTAAAACATCACGATCCCATGATTATTTGTAAAAGTTCATGATCTCCAAGATTACTTATTTTCTCAAGGTAAACCACCTGTTTAACTGATTCCCATCGGAAACCCCAGTTATGTTAAATTAAATAAAAACACATTGATAGCCCCAATGTATATTTTCAAAAGCATATTTCTGTTTGTAACACAAAACTATGTTTCGAAAACATAAAACCCACCCTGGTGTCTCCAAGTTTTAATAACATCAAATATATTTAAGGATCCCCCATACATATTCAAACAAAATAAGTATTTTATTCTATAACCCTTCGAAGTAACCCCTTCAATTTAGCAAAATTTTACTTAAGGAAAAATGGTTAAAAACAGCCCTTTAAACCCCTTTGAATGAAGTCCTATTCGAAAGTAAATAAACATCTGAAGTTAGCCCCTTCGAAAGCCTTTCTTTTGAAAGCATCACAAAATCATACCTTTCGACCTTGTCGGAAGGTTTCTTTTCAACCTAGTCGAAAGGATTCACCTTTCTACTTTGTCGAAAGCTTGGGGTATCCCCCCTTTATAAATCTAATTATAAAACTTTTGAAAGCAATGAAACTCCAAAAATTTCGCAATCATTGAAGGTAACCCCTTCAAAACCTTTCAAAACCAAAACCTTTCGAAGACAAATAGTTCGAAATCTAAACCTTTCGAAGACAAAACCCTTCGAAACCAAAACCTTTTGAAACCAAAACCTTTCGAAATCATTGAAGGTAACCCCTTCAAAACCTAAAACCTTTCGAAATCGTTGAAGTGTTAGTGTTTGAACCAACCCTTCAAAAACAATTGAGAGAGGCGGCAGGTTTTAGAGAACAAAAGATAACCTTTGACTCCATCTGGGTCGAAAGGTTTGGAAGCGAAAATTATGCTTCCAACCCTGTCGAAAGCTATATCTTTCGACTTTTTCAAAAGGTTTCATTTAAAGCAAGAAAGCAAACCAATCGAAGCCTTTTTCTTTAAACCATTTGACAATGTCGAAAGCTAGCAGCCGTATTTTCTTTAAAACTAAAACAAAGCTTCATCCCTTTCAAAAGCTCTAACCTTTCATCCCTAAACCTTTCAACCCCTTCCAATTCACCACATATCAGTGCTTAATACCATGTGCATTGAATTTTGACCTAGCCGAAAGGTTTGATACCTTTCGACCTTGTCGAAAGGTCTGGAATGAAGGCGGAAGCCCTTGCCGAAAGTGTCGAAATAGTGAAAATTGTACTTTAAAACAGTTCTTTTGTACCCCCCATCAGCCTTGTTTGTCTAAATCTGATTGGTTGCCAGAATTTTATATTCAAAATTGCTGCCGACTTACCTTATTTGAAAATTTAAATAAATTTGAAAAAGCCTATTTCTTCTTTATAATTATACAAAACATTTAAGTTCTATTCGTTAGATAATTTTATATAACAATTAAAACATCATAGAAAAATCTGGGAAAATTCTAGAAAATCAATTAATATGTTATCTTCAATATATTAAAATTTCAAAGCATATAAAGATAAAAACAACCGGAAATTTAACCAAAACCCAAAAAAAAGTGTTAATTAGGCCACTAACATTTAAAACACCTATGTCTTATCCAAACAAAGGTTTGAATGGTTATATTTTAACCAAATCACAAACATGAATCTGCTATAACCCATAGCCAATCCAAACAAAGAAAAATGCGATGATAAATATGATTATTCACCTTGTTTAGTCGATCAGATAATGAGATAGTTTCCTAGCTTTAATTCCTTAGCTTTTTCTTCAATTTAAACTCTTCCTGGAGCTTTTAATGGCCGGCCGAAAGTTGGTGAGGAATTATGAATGAGAGAGTGAAAATGTATTAAAGTGGAGGAAGAGATTTATACTAAGTAATGTAGCCCCATTTCCTAGTTTACCCCATAGGAAATTCCTCCTTCTTAACTTAGTTAATTCTTTTTTTGTTCATTCATTAAGATATGTCCGTTGGATTTATTAATCTAATCTTCCTAATTATTCACATTATAAATATCCCTAATAATGTTAATTAAAATTCAGAGGCATTATAGTGTAACACTATCCAAATGTTTGGTTGTGTATTACTTATTATTACCGGGGCCACCATAGGGTTACGTACTGATAGTAATTGGAAAAAAATGGCTCACTTAAGAGTTTCTATTATTTAATATAACTAAGTCCAAATAGGGAATCTCGAAGTGACGATGTTACACTGTTCCCTCTACTTGAGAATGCTATTTTACTTCAATGTGGACACTCCACTTTGATTATAATTAAATCATAGCACGTCATCTATTACGTGACTATAGTTGAGTCTGTGTTAAAGCATTGAAAGTAAAACACTACTTAGTAGAGAACTCGTCTCCTTGGTTATGTAGGTAAGTATCATTGCTAACTGTAGTTAATTCAAAATCCAAATCTCTGGCTAGAGTAGTACGGTTAAAAATAAATGTTATTATTAAACTAAGGACTTTTTTACATACTGACCAAGTGGAATATGAATGATACTAGGATGTTGACCAAAACCAAATTCCATATGTCCCAATGTGATAAATATAGTGTTGACAAAGAGAATTGGTGCAATTCATTACCATCGGGATACTGCTTATAATAGGTAAAACTGAATTTTATCAAAAAATATATTAAGCAATAAATTCAGCCAAATTATCACACCTGTAGCTAAGGCAACGTATGTAAACTAATATTTGAATTGTTCGATACTGATCATTGAATGAATTTACACCTTCGAGTCACACAACCGAAATGATGAATATTCTAAATAAACCGCATGGTTTAACTAATTTACAATCATTGTAAATTAATTAAAATAACTAATATTTGTGAAACATTAACTATTAAATTTTATTTGATGTTTGAATACCATAAGTATTTAATAAAGTGTGTATAAAAGTTGTAAATGCGCGCATCGATATACGATATCGGTAGAATATTTAAGGCATCGTTTTAAAATGCTGAATTTTGAATGTTGAATACAGATAGTTGAATGCTGATTGCTGAACACTTAAAATATTGTTTATTTACATTCTAATTTGAAATTTTTTTGTGAATACAAATTACTACTTTGATAATATTACCGCTCAAAGTTATAATTAACTATTCTTCAGTGTAACTATCATATAAAACAAACTTAATCATCTTATTTAATGTCTTATATTAATATACCAACTAAAAAAACAATCACTCACGTGTGCAAGTATTACAAAATCAATAAAACATGTCTAAAATAGAAAATTTGATAACGTAAATATATTTTATAAGAGTTTGGTCGAGAAGAAAATATTTCATTATAATAAAATTGAAGTTCATTTGTGTTTGTATTATCAATTAATGCTTTTGACATTAGTAATATATATGTTCAATATGTTGAAATATGTTATTATGAAAATATCAGGCGATTTTGTTCATTTTTTGTAATTATGTAATATGTTGATTTCCTATACTATAGATTTTGTTTTGGTTTTCATTTACTTTGAACAAATCAATATTGTCCAGCTTGTTGAAATTATTTATTTATAATGTTTCACTTCTATATTACATATTTAAAAAAAAATTCCATTTCTATTTTTATTAATCAATTTATAAATTATCATATTTTAACTTCAAATTGTATGCACACATTGCATTAGATTGACATTAATTTTTTTTTGTCGTTGCTAGTATTTAGTATATTTGTTTCTAGTGATTGAAAACTACACTATAAAATAAAAATAAGAAAACCAATTGAAAACAAATTTGACATCATGTTTGAACTTTTCTATTTGTTTGATATAACTAAAAATAATTTATAATACAATTACATATTATGCTGCCTATGGGTATAATTGGAAAATATGGAGTAATAAGTGATCAGCACTTACAATAGGGTTAAATTTTGCGTATAGAATTAAGTGAATAGAAGACCTTAATGAAAGTACTTATTTAAAAACAAACTAACAACCACTTATCTCTTATTAACTACGTATTCAACTCTTTTTCTTAAAACAAACTCAACCTTGTATTTAAATAGAACAAATGCTAAACGAATTTGGAAAATTTTGAGGCCTACGACACCTCATTCTGTAACCTATTATGCATAGTCGGGGAAAGAGGATTTTGATGATATTTAATTAGGAATTAAATAGTGAACGCTTTAAAAGAGGAATTGTATGGTTTCAATGTTCCCTTTACAACATATTCTCTCTCATTCATTCATTTCATTACTTGCTGACAAGTTTTTTCCCTCTTCCTATCAAGTCAGGGAAAAACTGATTTATATCAATGTTTAAATGCCATGGAAAACTTTATGTTATGTAAAATTTGATTTTGGATTTAGATTTTAAATTTGATAATTTTTCAAGCTATGGAAGATTACTATGAATTTTCAAAGGAAAATATGGTTAATTGGGTTTATAAATTTATTTTGGAAATTAAATTGAGAATTTAGGTCTAAAATTTTGATATGTTAGATAACATTATTAAAGTGAATTTTTGGAATTTCTAGGGAATTTTACTAAGTGATTTCTATGCAAATTAAATTATTTTATAAGGACTTATTTGCAATAGTGGTTTTTCTTAATGGAAGGGCTTATTTGCTAACTTAACCATGGTTTAGATTTGAAATTAAGAGGCAGTTATTTTGGTAAAGAATTTGAAAAGTTAAGGCAACCAATCGCAGGTTTACGCATGGCAAGTTGGTTATATAAAATTTTCTTTAAGTGACATCAATCAGCTTTTAGTTAGAAAAATAGGTTCGGCCTCTAATAGAAGTATCTTTCGACTCATAAATCAAGTCAAAACTCCACTAAGCCGAAACCAATACACAAGATATCAATTAGATAGTATACAGTGGATTGGAGAAAAGCAGAAGGCTAGATGTCAAAAGCATTGCCTCCGATGGGGTCGATACCATTTGTTTGTTTTAGAAGTGAAGCACCTGCCTTTGTTTTATTAAAGCCTTCGAAGGAGTCGAAGCAAATGTTTTCGAAAGAGGTTTTCTAAAGGATTTTGAACAAGTTTTCATCTTATGTTTTAAAGAATAAGCTTCGAATGTGTTTTATTACTTATGAAAATATTGCTTTCAAAAGGTTCCGACCAGGTCGAAGCCCTGCAGCCGTTCTTTTGCCTTTCGAGGGTATTAAAGTTATTAATGCTTATGAAGGGTAGTTTTGTTTTAAATATTTTTTAAGCCATTTCCTACATGCTTTCAAAAAAGTCTAAGGGTTTCGAAGACAATGGCTTCGAAAGGGGTTTCAAAGCTATCATTCAATGGTTTGTTTAAATGATTTGAAGCTTTCAAAAGGGATGGTGCTGACGCCATTAAGTTTTTACCCAATACTTTTATATGATAAAGAATGGTTTTGTAAGAGATACTTTCGTTTAAATTCACTTTGACCTAAATGATATTTTTATATAAACCTAATGGTTTAGAAAGGGGGACTTTCAATGGTTTCAGAACAGATACTTCCAAAGGTTTCGAAAGGGATACTTTCACTGGTTTCGAAGCTATGCTTCTAAAAGATGATAAGTAATACTTTATTACATTTGAAAGGTTCCGAAAGTGATGTTTTAGAGTGTTTCGAAAGTAGAGGCCTAATGTTTTGAAAAGAGATTTATATGCTTTTGAAGACGGTCATATAATGAGGTCGAAATCAAGGTTTTGAAGGTTTCGACAGCCTTAATTTTCAAAACAAATAACCCAATCTCATTTTTTGAGAGGAAACCATAGCATAAATAAATAAATTGTTTTGAAAAGGAGTTTTTGAAGAAGTCTTCTTTGATTAAAATTGTGAAAGGGGTTAACCAAGTTATTGTGTTTGCTTCTTTATATATATATATATATATATATATATATATATATATATATATTCACATTTTAATGGACCCATAACTGCATTTTGGGAAAGGCTAGAATAACCAGCTCGGTTGACCCAGTAGTGAATATAAATTAAGTTATCCCTTAAAAGAATAGAATTGCATCCAAGAGGTTAGGAAGAGCAGAATATGGGATGCTAAAAAATTAAGGGAAAAAATATTGGCATGGACTAATAGTTTCTCAATAAGCCCATGAAAACAGTGTAAAGGAAAAGATATTGGCAGTGGCCAATAGGTTCACAGTAAGTCCATGAAAACTATGTATAATTGAAGATGTCAGAAAGATAGGTTCATAGTTAGCCTATGAAAACTAGGATAAGAAGAAAAGATATTGGATTTACCAATTGGTTCCAAGTCAGCCCATGAAAACTAGGACACAAGTAAATATATTGGAGTTACCAATAGGTTCTTAGTGATCCCATGAAAACTATGCAACTAGATAGGAAGTCCATAATCATTTTACCGGTTATTAGTCAGCCCATGGAAACTATTAGGTTAATAGTAATCCTAGAAACTATAACTATGACAGATAATCAAAATTAATAGGAATGGATAATCCAGAGTTGATTTACTTGTTTTGCATATCATCTTATCATATTGTTTTGAATTGTTTTAACCATTGTGGAGGTAGGAGCATAATATATGGTTTTATAAAGATTTTAAGGTATCAGTGAGGGAAAACCCGTTCCGTTAAGTGGTGTGGTCTCACTAGATATCTAAATGATTTGAAATGACAAATTATTATTCATACCAGGCTTTATATCTGACTCAAATTTTATGTTTTCCCTTTAAACTCTCAGGTACTAAATTGATTTTAAGTAGTTTCAGAGTTGAGGTTTTCAGGTACCTCTTTAGACGAACAAAGCTTCCAGAGATGTGTAGAAGACAAGATAGATATCTAGAGTTCTCTTTTATTTGATTCTGCTGTGTTGTTTGTAATGGCAAAGTTGTTATATTACTTGTATATACTTTGATCATCTAAGGGGGCATCTTGTAATGGCATATGTATTAATAAATATATTTTCTCTAAACATGGCTAACGATGGTAGGATTATGTAACGAATTGGAGATGTTTTGAAATATAATGTGATTTTGTTTGATGTTTTAGAACTTTTCCATATTCATGTGTTTCTGTATATCAATGTATCTAAGACCGCGGTATTTGGTCATCGAGGAAAAATAACTATGGATGACTATAGCATCCTTAGCCGTTAGTTTTGGGCCTCCAAGTAGGGGGATGTTACAAGTTAGTAGCAGAGCATAAGTTTATGAAACTTAAAAAAAAAAGGTTAAACCCGAAAGCTTTTTGATACATAATCTAATGAATTAGAAATATGATCATGGTTTGGGTTAACGCTATAGTAACGTACTTGTATTTGGTGTGTATATATATAAGTACATATTCCTCTCTCTCTCTTAGACCATTCTTCTGTATCTTACTAAGCCTCGTATGCAGATTTATGAGAAAGAAGATATGGAAGCAGGAAAGAGAAGTGGAAATCTCGATGGAGGAAGCACCATAACAAACATAAATGCTCGACCTAATATCAGGAGGAATCAAGGTCGATATGCTAATGCTAACCAAAATGCCGAGGCCAATGTGGTTGCTGGAAATTCATCAGTAGATATGGGGCAATGTATCAGTTCTTCGTCAATGTGATTCAAGCAGGAGTGGTTGCTAGGATTGCTGGTAATGTTGAAGAAACTAATCTTGTGGCTCAAGTTGGGAATAACTATGCTAAATTGAGCAAAAATTACATCAGTCTTGGTAGGAAGCTGTTAACAGAACAGAAGATGCCATAGATGTTGAGATTTGACTGTTGCATTGTAAGCGTATCTTTGCTGATTTTTGTTTAGATGAAGAGCAGAAAAGAAGGTTGGCTTCTAGACAGTTGGAGGAGTCAGCACTTCGTAGGTGGATTAGTGTTACTACTGGAGTTTCGAAGGAAGAGTTGACTTGGGATAAATTCAGAAGGAGATTTGAATAGAGGTTTTTATCTAAGATTGCTAAGTATCGGCATTGATGAGAAAGATTATGGGTCTAGCTCAGGGAGAGAGGTCGGTTATCGAGTATGACACTAAATTTGATGTGCTTTCTTGATATGGGTATGCTACTATAGACACTGACATCAAAAGGAAGGGGAGGTTCATTCGGGGTTTGAGACCCGAGCTTGCTAGGGTGACCATGACGCATATCCATGATCCTTGTAATGTGGTTGTGGAGATACTTGCTATATGTGCTAGAGAGAAACCAGTTGAACGCAGGGTTCTTAGGGAAAGAAAAGAAAGTTCTTTAAGAATAAGGATGCCCAAAGGAGAGATGCTACCAATAAGGTGATTTAATTTGCTACAAACTTGACCAGAAGAGTCATTATGCGAATGAGTGCCAGTCAGAAAGGGAAAGAAGGCTGCATACAGGAAGAATGTGAAGTGCTTCAACTTTGACCAAGTTGGGCATTATAAGAACCAGTGTCCAAATCCAGTCAAGGTGGACAAGGGGAAGGTTTTTGCTATGGGATCATCTGCTAAGCCAACTACAGCTGAAAAAGGAAAGACTATGATGAAAGGTACGTTTTTGATTTAAAATATACCAGTTAGGATACTATTTGATACAGGTGCATCACATTCATTTATATCCCCGTGTTTGATTGATAGTTTATGCTTAGAACCCACATACCTTGTTACTTCCTTAAGGATTGCGAATTTTATAGAAGGATATGCAACTTTGGGGATGAGATGTGACCAGTTAAAACTCGATTCATTAGGTCATAAGTGTTCATGCAGTCTGTATGTTTTCGATTTCTAGATTTTAGAATCATTCTTGGTAAGGATAGGTTGAGAAGGTATGAGAACATGATATTTTTCTAGGATGGGGAGATATCACTAAGACATCATGTTAGTCATAAGCGAATTATATTTCCAATAGAGAATTCTGACCGGAGTAGTTATGCTTTTTTAAGTGCAATGGAAGTGGAGAAGAGTTAAGTTTAGGTTCGAGTTGCAAGAGAGTTTGCAATTATCTTTGAGCCACTAACAGGACAACCACCTAAACGTGCTGTTGAGTTTTGGATAGAACTTGTGCCAAGAGCTAAACATGTGAGTAGACCACCTAGTATGATGACACCTACTAAGATAAAGGAATTGAAGTTGCAGCTATTAGATCTAGAAGGAAAGAATTTTATTAGACCAAGCAGTTCGCCTTGGGAATCGGTCGATGTATTCGTAAAGAAATTAGATGGCTTGTTGAAAATGTGTATCGACTATTGTAATCTGAATGAGAGGTCAATAAATAATAAGTATCCTTTGCCGAGAATTGATGATCTATTTGATCAGTTGAGTGGAGCCAACGTGATTTCCCAATTTGATTTGACGACAGATTTCCATTATTTAAGGGCGGCGGAGGACAGTACTCGTTTGATGGTATTTCGAACTAGACATGGTTCATATAAGTGGTTAGTAATGCCATTCGAGTTAACGAATGCGCTTGCTTTCTTCATAGATTTGATGAACCGAGTCTTCCTAGAGTATTTTGACAGATTTGTGTTGATGTTATAGATGACATTTTGGTATACTCTAGGGATGAGAGAGAGAGAGCATGAAGATCATCTTTGAGTTATGCTTGAGATGTTGAGGCAGCATCAGCTAAAGGTGAAGTTTTGCAAGTGTCTTTTTTGGTAGAAAGTGGTTAAGTTTCTTGGTCACATGGTTTCAGAGAAGGGCTTGTCAGTCGACCCAGATAAGATCAAAGCTGTTAATAATTGCAAGAGACCAGAGATGGTGACTGAGATTAGAATTATCGTAGACTTACTGGCTATTACCGGAAAGCATGTGAAGTTTGTTTGGTCTGACAAATGTGAGGAAGCATTCTAAAGTTAAAGAATTTGTTGACTAATGCATGAGTGTTAGTAGTTCTAGACGGAAACCAAGGGTTGGTGGTGTATACTGATGCATGTGGAATTGGATTGGAAGCTGTGTTGATGCATAAGGGTAAAGTGATTACCTACGCTTCATGACATCTTAGACCGCATGAAGTGAGATATCCTACTCATGATTTGGAGTTGGCTATGGTAGTCTTCGCATTGGAGATTTGAAGGCATTATATTTTAGGAGAGAGATTTGAGCTATACAAAGATCATAAGTATTTAAGATACTTATTCTCTCAGATGGAGCTAAATATAAGACAACAAAGGTGGTTAGAGTTTTTAGCTGCTTATGATTTTGGCATAGATTATACACCGGGGAAAGGTAATAAAGTAGCGGATGCTCTTAGAAGAAGACTTCATAATGTGGTGTTGGCTATGTTGGCAGAGGGAAGGATATAGAAGCTTTGACTACTTGTACTCTGTATTTAAATTCGACTGCTAGTTCTAGTCAGAGTACTGCGATATTGTCCTGTTTAGAATTTCGATCAGTATTGATCAAGAGAATAGCTTCTAAGTAGAACAAGGATCTATTATTAGCCGAGAATATTAGAAGGCTTGAGGTTGGATCGAAGATCGATGATCTAAAAGATTTTTTCTTGACCAGAGAAGGTGCTTGAGAAAGAAGGGACGATTATGTGTTCCAAATATTGAGAACTTGAGGAAAGAAGTTCTTGGGGAATGTCATCGGTCCAAGTTTACGATTTATCTTGGAGGAACTAAGATGTATCAAGATATGAAGAGGAGCCTCTATTGGGAAGGTATGAAGAGGGATGTTGGCTTGTGGTTAGGTGGTGTGCAAACTGTCAACAAGTGAAAGCCGAACATCAAAAGCCGAGTGGGTTTCTTCAGCCTTTAAAGATTCCAGTTTGAAATTGAGATTCGATATCCATAGATTTTATAAATGGTTTACCAAGGTTAAATAGAGAAAATAAAAGTATATGGGTCATAGTGGATAGTTTGACCACGGGTGCCCATTTCATTCCAGTTAAGTCAACGAGGACGACATCTGTTTTGGCTAAGTTGTTCATGAAGAACATAGTTAGACTACATGGAGTTTCTAGTAGCATAATCAGTGACAAAGATGCTTTGTTTACTAGAAAATTCTGGAAGAGTCTACAGGATGTGTTAGTCACTAAGCTCAAGATGAGTACTGCATATCACCCTCAGATGGATTTGCAGATAGAGAGAGTCAATAGGGTACTCAAGGATTTTTTGAGAGCTTGTGTATTGGACTTTGATGGATCTTGGGAAGATCACCTACATTTGATTGAGTTTTCCTATAATAATAGATATTAGATTTTGAAGCTTTGTCTAGTGGGCCATGTAAATCACCAACATGTTGGTTGGAGATGGGAGATAGATTGGTCTTAGGTCCAGATTTAGTTAGAGAGGCATCAAAGAAAATTAAGTTAATCCGAGAAAGGATAAACGAAGCTCAATCTAGATAGAAAAGTTACGCAGATAAGAGGCATGAAGACCTATATTTCTTAGTTGGAGATAGGATTTTCATTAAGGCATCACCGATATAGGGTGTGGTACGATTTGGAAAGTCAGGGAAACTGGCACCGAGATATGTTGGTCCATTCCATATTATAGAGAGGATTAGAAAGCTCATATATGGAGTAGAGTTGCCAAGCAGCATGGCAGGTGTCAATAATGTATTTCATGTGTCTCATCTTCGTAAGTATGTGCATGATCCAGAGACTACTATACCTCTGACAGGGTCGGAAGATCTAGTGGTAGAGCCTAATTTGACTTTTGCTAGACAACCAGTTCAGGTCGTGGTGATAGATGAGAAAAGATCGAGGAACAAGATAATCAAGTTGGTGATAGTTCAGTGGAGCGACGATGAGAAGGACTGTACTTGGAAGATAAAGGACAGGATTAGAGATACTTATTCTGAACTTCTTTTAGGGTATTTCTATATTAAATTTATATAGATAATTTCTAGTCAAGCGGACTAGTATGGTTGTTAGAAGTCATCAAAGGTGATTGCTATGTTTAGTTTTTAGTCCTTACTGAATTTCGAGGACGAAATTCTTGAAGGAGGGGAGCCTGTAACACCTCTAATTTTTTATAACAATATTCAGGAGATTTAATTAGATAAATTAAAATGAACAATGTAAATGTTAAGTAATAAGGGGATTGAGATTTTAATAAATATAATTAAGGTCGTGCTCAATTAATTAATTAAATGGGCTAAAGAATGGTTTTTAAGTTAATTAATCTACATAAGAGTATAGCGGGAATTAGCCGCACATAACCCCTTATCCTTATGTACTCTCATTCCTTACCATTTTATTTCACAGTCACATCATTTCGAAAAAAATGCGAAACAAAAACGTAAAGAGGAGCTAACCATTAACAAAGGAAGAAAAGAAGAATTCAATCAAAAGCCAGGGATTCAAGCTTAGGGGAAATTAATCTCAACCCAATCTTCTTATCTTAATCATGGTGAATAATAATTCATTCCATCTCTATTTTTTTATAATCATATGTTTTCGGATTTAATGATAAATTCATTTTTATGAAGAGTTGGATGACGATATACTTGAATTACAGTTTGGTTGATTTAAACAAGAATGTTTAAAAAAGATTATATGTGGTTTTAGGGAAAAAATGATTTATATTAATTTTTAAATGCCATGGAAAAAATTTACGTTATGTAAAACATGATTTTGAAGTTAGGTTTTAAATTTGATATCCAAGCTGTGGAAGGATTACTATGGATTTGCAAAGGAAAATATGGTTAATTGGGTCTATAAATTTATTCCAGAAATTATACTGGGAATTTGGGTCTGAAATTTTGATATGTTAGATAACATGATTAAAGTGAATTTTTGGAATTTTTGGGGATTTTTCCTAAGTGATTTTCTATGCAAATTAAATTATTGTAGAAGAAATTATTTTCAATATTGGTTTTTCTTAATAGAAGGGCTTATTTGCTAACTTAACCATAGTTTAGATCTGAAATTAAACAACAGTTATTTTGGTAAAGAATTTGAAAAGTTAAGGCAACCAATCATAGGTTTACATGTGGTAGGTTAGTTAGATCAAATTTTCTTTATGTGGCATTAATCAGCTTTTACTCAGAAAAGTAAGTTCCGCCTCTAATTGAAGTACCTTTCGACTCATTGCTTCCACCTTCAATCAAGTCAAAACACTACTATGCCAAAACCAACACACAAGTATCACTTAGATGGTACGTAGTGGATTGGAGAAAGGCGGAAGAAAGCATTACTTCCGATGGGGTCGGTACCTTTTGTTTGTTTTAAAAAGTGAAGCGTCTGCCTTTGTTTTATTAAAGCCTTCGAAGGATCGAAGCATATGTTTTTGAAAGAGGTTTTCTAAAGGCTTTCAAAGGGGTTTCCGTCTGTAGGTGATAAGTTGTACCCAAATGCAGATCGCTTCCTAAAACTTTTATAAGCACTTCTTGAATTCACTAGTAAACAATGGGTCCTAATCGCTTACAATACTCCTTGGAACACCATGGAAACGAACAATTCACTTAACATATAATTCTGCTAACTTGGATGTCGTTCTAGTAGACTTGACAGGTATGAATCTTACACTCTTGGTCAATCGATCTACCACTACCCAAATACTATCGTATCCTACTCTTGCCCTTGGAAATCCATTTATAAAATCCATAGATATCTATCCCCGTTTCATTTGGGAATATTAGTGGTTGTAGCAATCCACTAAGCTTCTTCTGCTCAGCCTGCACTAACTGGCAATTCAATCACTTTGAGATGAAACTTCCGACATCCTTCTTCATTCCTTCCCAGTTGTAAGTCCTCTTCACATCCCTATACATTTTGTTACCACCATGATGAACGGTTAATCTAGAATGATGGCATTCCCTTAGTACTTCATCTCGTAATCCATCGATTTTTGGAACAACCAATCTCTTACCCTTATAAAGCTAACCATCTCGGTCAATCACATATTGTCTCCAATCTTCATATTCTACTCCCATTTCAATCTTTTCCATGATCTCTACTAGCTTAGTGTCTTGCTTTCGACTAGTACTAAGCCTTTCAATGAGAGTAGGTCTGGTCGATAAATTTGCTAGCATCTCAGACTCGAGCTCACAACGTGACCTGAAATCAAATCCACCTATATACTCCATATGTTTCCATTCCCAAAACATTGCTCCCAATTCAGCATATCTTCCGCTCAATGAATCTTCCATTACATACCTTACCCTAGAGTATAGGAAATATCAAAGTCATAAGAAGCTAGAAGCTCCAACTATCATTGCTGCCGAAGGTTAAGATCTTTTTGAGAGAAAAAATACTTCAAGGATTTATGCTCTGTGAATAGCTTAAATCTTTTTCCCAACAAATAGCGCCTCCATATCTTTAAAGCAAATACAATCACTGCTAGCTCCAAATTATGAGTTGGGTAATTCCATACATATGGTTTCAACCGTCGACTAGCATAAGCGACAACTCTCCTTTTATGCATTAACACAACTCTAAGGCCAGTACCACAAGCATAGGTGTATACTATCATCTCTTCATTCCCACCCGGAATAACCAATACGGGTGCACTCGTCAACCTTTCCTTCAAAGTTACAAATGCATGCTCACATCTTACATCCCAAGTAAAAGTCTTATTTTTCTTGGTCAAGTTGGTCAACGGTGCTACGATCTTTGAGAAGTCCTTTATGATGTGCCTATAATATCCTAACAATCCAAGGAAACTTCTCACATTCGTAGAATTCTTGGGTTGGTTCCAATCTTGGATCGCTACTACCTTTGCGGGATCCACCGCAACTCCTTGTCCTTACGTGACATGTCCTAAGAATCTCACTTCTTCCTTCCAGAAGTGACATTTAGAGAACTTAGCTCTCAACTTGTTCTTCTTCAAAATTTCAAGTACAACCCTCAAGTGCATCTTATGCTCTTCCTCGGTTCTAGAGTAAACTATAATGTCGTCCATAAACATAAGTACGAACTTGTTCTACTGACCTCTGAAGATTCAATTCATAAGATCCACAAAGTATGCCGAAAAGTTCGTAAATCTGAAAGGCGTCACTAACCACTCATAGAAACTTGACGGTGTTCGAAATGCAGTAAGAGGCACACTTTCTTTAGCCACTCTCAACTGGTGAAATCCCATTACCAGATCCATCTGAGAAAACACCTTTGCACCATGCAGCTGATCAAACAGGTCATCAATCGGTGGAAATGGATACTTACTTTTCTTCGTAACCTTGTTCAGCCCGTGATAATCCATATATAGCCTCAGAGAACCATCCGCCTTCATTGCAAATACAATAGGTACACCCCATTCGAATATGCTTCTTAGTATGAATCCTTTCTTTAGCAGATCATCCACTTGCACCTCTAGATCTTTATGCTCTCTGGGTTCCATATGCCTCAAAGGCATAACTTTGGGTCTGGCTCCATCCACTAAGTCGATCTAAAACTCGTTCTTCCTATGCGGCGGTAATCCTATCACTTCCTCGAAGACATAAGGATACTCTCTAGCGATAGGCATAGATGAATCCTTACTGTACAATCTCAAATGAATAAAGTAAGCTGACTAATACCCCATCCTCTGGTAAGTAGCATATTATTATCGCTCGCCCTTCCATATTCCTAATTATCACCTCTAGCTTCTCGCAATCCACTACAGCCTCATACCTCTTAAGCAGACCATTCCAAAAATAATTACAAACCTAGCAAAATTAAGAACAAAGCAATCACAAACAAAAGAACCTCCATGACTCGGTAACACTAAACCATGAAAAATCATACAAAGACTAGTACATCCTCCAACAAGGTTTGTCACGGTCAAAGGTCGGTCTACTATCTTGGGTTCTAAACCTAGTCTGCATACTAGCGCACCACAGATAAAAGAATGCTAAGCACCAATATCAAAAGGAACTCTAACAAAAACATCTTGGATGGAAAGCATACCTTGCACTACGACTCCTTTCCCCTTATCCCTAGCAGTAGGAGCACAAGATGAAGTCGGGACACCATCCAAAGCATATGCCTTCACAATTTGCTTATCCTTACGCGGTTTGGGATAATTCCTCTTCATATACCCAGCTTTATCAGATTCACTTTTTAGCCACCTTACATTCATTAGCATAGTGAAATTTCTCACTACAATTGCGACAAACAACCTCACTCTTGCTCTACTTTTGGCCCCCTTATCCTTGTTGTTGCTGCTATTGTTGTTGCTTCCTCTTTCCATTCCATTTCTTCTTATCCTCACCGCCTTGTTGATTTTTGGTTCCTCCTTTTCAGCAACAACAACAATAGTAGTCTTATTCTTTGGGTTCAAAATCTCATGTCTAAAGGGCTTTCTCAACAAGCTTCTCAAAAGACACTTCGACATGGTCTATTAGCTTCTCACCCAAGTGGTCGTCCAATCCAGTGATAAATTCTCATTCTTCTTCAAAGGTGTATCAATAAAAGACATCTCATAGCTCGACAAAGCATCAAACACTACCACATAATTAGAAATAGACATCTCTCCCTTACTTCAACTCAGAAAAATTCTTAGGGAGCACTGATCTGAGCCATTGGAATAAACTTCTCTTCAAATCTAGCTTTGAATTGATCTCAAGAAATTAGATCTTTCGGATTAATAATGGTAATAGCATTCCACTAATTCATAGCTCGGCCTTGCAGTTGTCTTGAAGCAATTTTCCTTTTCATTGCATCTTCCAATTCCATATCTTTAAAGATACGCTCACAAGTATCCATCCAATTTTGCACTTTAATAATTGATTCTGTCCCCAAGAATAGCTTCCCTCCTAGAGTAGAATAATCCTTATAAAGCTTAGTGAAGTCGACTTTAGGCACTTGATACAGGAGTGCCACCTTCTAAAACCACGCCAGGAGTAGTTTGGGCTCTCCTCATTAGCGAAGCCATTATTACATTGAACATGGCTTGAATATCGAGTGTACTATCGCTATCCTGCTTCCACTCCCTCTTCCACTCCTGAAGCAGAGTTATTCCTAACAACGTTTCTTGTGTTTCGATTAATTCTTGTCTATAATAAAAATGATTAGCCTCATTCAAGAAAAACTGTAATGGTACTCAAGTGCATAATATGCTATATAATAATACTACATAGCCTATTATCTTCATTACTAAGTACGCTCCCTCTTTTAGCATGTACTCTCGAATTGCTTTGGTTAATTCGTAACCAAAGCTCTGATACCAAATGTGACGACCGTCCCATACCACCTGCACCAAATGACCTAAAAGAGCGCTGTAAATGTGCCAGGCTGATATGGGACGATCATCAAGATTGAAATCTAAGCAGAAAACCTGTTGCATATCTTATAGTGCATGAATAAAATATAATATAGAAAATATAAAACACAAATATAGCAAGCCATAACAAATGAAAGATAACATCTCTACTAGAACATCATGAGTTACGCTACAAATGTCATAATATCTCACTAAAAAATTTTCTCGCTACATCCCTCCGAGTATATAACAACAAACAACTTAAACTAGAAATATAGAGTAATATGCCATAGTTCGTCCAAGCTCGTCCTCGTATAGCAACTGCGACTCCAAACCTGTCATCTGGTCTACTCATTTAAGAGTACCCAAGATGATAAGAGAATACATAAAATCTTGTGTCACAAAACAGTCTAGTGTGAGCAGTAAATGACTATCATAAGATTTACTGGAAAATATGGTAATAAAAAGGTACGCAAAACCATACCTGACCCATCCCTACAACCATAGAGTTAGCACATAATAATAAGATATAATATGCCAATCAAAATAAACGACAATAGAATACTGTAATAAAACAGGATAGAAGGATCTAAGAAGACACCTCCATTGGCCCTATTCCTAATTCCTTTTGTAGCATTCCTATAGATGATAGCCTACCCAAAAGCAGACATAGCAATCATAGCAACCATAGAATCCAAAACCAAGCTATCATCTTCTAAAGCCTTGAACATACGATAACTCGTATGGCCTCGTCGTCGCTTTGCCAGAAACTAGTGAAAATCCTGGTTCTCCATTGTGTTCACCATACTCACTAATTAAAAACCTTGCACGGTTGTGTCTTGTGATACCTCTGTACTACCTGACCTAGACCCTGTCGGTTCAGAGTACATGATTGGTGCTACCAGCCCTCGGGTGCCTCCGCATATAGTCCTTTGCTTTCAACACAACCAGAACACTCCAAATAATTAACGGTTCCTTAGCACTACCAAATCTTCAAAGCATTCCACAACTCCAATCCATGTTCGAGCGTGAGCCCACAACTCATCCGAGTTCATTATCTTACAGCCTTGTTCCATCCCAAGCTATCAACCTACTCCTTCAATCCTGCCCCTTTCCGAGTTTTCAATCAATAGCTAAAACTTCATCATGTCATAACTACCAATCCGTAGAAGCAATCAGCAAGCCACAATTTCCAGCATGATCCACTAGAACTCCAAAGTCTCCACCCTAGATCTCACATCAATTAGAGCCAATAATTTGGATCAGTACCGATCCAATTAGATTGGATCGATACTGATTCGAATACTTTGCCAATTTTGGCTTCCTCTCACTTCCAGCCTCTGGTGCATTTCTCTAGATGTCATAGAACCCTTACTTTCGCTCTTAGCCTCTTGGTCCTTCCATCTATGCTTTATAGCTGATCAAACATAGATGTGTGAGAAATGCGGATTACGGATCTTAAGGCTAGGATTAACACTAGAGGGGAGGGTGAATAGTGCTAATAAAGAATTACTAAATCTTTTTGAGTTTATGTTAATTTAGACATTGACGTATGCAATATACAGACACAAATATGATCACAGAAACAAACACAGATTTAGAAATAAAATAAAAGCAGTAAAGGAAAGAACACACCGGATTTTATACTGGTTCGAAGTTACCCTACATCCAGTCCCGCAACACAAGTACGGATTTCCTTTCAAAAGCAATTGTACAATTACACCCTCGGTTTCAACGCTACGAGGTACACCCTCTAGAATTTCTATCCTCCGGGTAGAGATACTTGATTTCTGGGCCACAAGTTTACCCAATTGATTTACCAAGGCTACAATCACACCTTTTCCCTCTTGATTGGTTTTCAGAGCTACAATCACACCTTTTCTCGCTTAATAGATAACAAAGAAGCCTATAACTCTGAATAGCACTAAGAATCTTGTAGAGATAGTGATCGAGAATCAAACTAGAAGTAATCGAGTTCGATTCAATGTTGATTTCGGCAGAGTAATGGTAAGAATATATATTAAGAAATGTTGAAGAAGAAGAGGAGTGAAAAACCGGAAAAATCTGATATAAAATTCGTTGAAACTAACCCTTATTTATAGAAGAACAATAGCCTTGTCCATTCATGAAGAGTTATGGCGAATAGACACTTCTTTTGAAATTTAAATTTTGAACTCAACTGACACCATGTCGACATGGTTACCCTAGGCATGTCGACATCCCAAAGCAATTTTTGGTGATTTGATTTTCTTTGAAAATAACCTTTACCTTATATTAAACCTATTTTAAACTTTACAAATATACTTGACTATAGTTAAAATTCATAAGTAAATATAGAGAATAATATATATAGATTTTAACTATAATTTTATATTTAAATCTAAGTATAAAAGTTAAATATATAATTCAAAAAGACAGTTTAAAATGAGGAGTAATTTGACTTTGAAATTAAAGATAATTATGAGGCTAAAATTATTTAAAATCAGGATAGTGGGCTTTGATGTTTTTAAAAGGAAAGTTTTGAAAAACATTTAGAAAACATGGTATAATTTTTAAAAATCATTTTGAATAAAAAGTTAGCGGATACAAAACAATGTTCCACTAGATTTTTCGTAGGTTCCATCCTACTTAGGGTTCCATTCCTTTAACAGGCTCGAAGTGGATTCCATTCCACGAATAAATTGGATTTTGAGATGCCAGTGCTTTTCTATGAGTTTTTACAAAAATTACTAATAAAAATACTTATGCTTGAAATCTTGAACTCTAGATAATCTTGATACTCATGAGTCTTCTATCTCGATATCTTGAATCTCTATGCTGTACAGTCTTCATTCTTGGTACCTGCGTGGTTAAATCCTGCATATACATATATATCTAAACTTATAATGTTAGTATTTATATTTTATAATCAATTATATGGTTGTTGTCATCAAAACTATCATCTCACGGACTAACATTCTCCCCCTTTTTGATGATGATAACCTTTGTTTATAAAATATTATTTCTATCTTAATAACTCCCCCTAAAACTAATAACTCCCCCTTAATTTATGCCTAACTATCCTATTTTATATTTCTTCCCTTTGTCATCAACAAAAAACTCACTCCCCCTCATTCTTGGGCTTCAGTACCTGCATTGATAAACTATACAACGGAATATATATAGATTAAGAAATAATTATACTTATGAACATGATAACTAATCAAAGACTATATATTTCAATGTATATATATATTTTATACAACAAACTTTAAACCAATATCAAGAAATCAATCCACACAGAATATCAATCCAGACCAAAGAAAAATAAAAAATCAAACGTTACGTGGAACTTCCACCCATCCTTCTTCTCCAAAGATTGGGTCTGCCTTAATAGCATCCCAATTATCATTGTCATTGGTGAGAGAGACAGGAGGATGTGCTTCATTATCATCCTTGTGCAGAGAGGAGATCATCCATCGTATCGCATCGAAGTGCCTTTCTTGTTCCTTGATCATCTGCATTTGACTCAATTCTAAGTGACGCTGGTTACGTAGGATAAACGAGAGAATATTCTTGAACAAATTAAGGGTTTCTTCAAGATTTTCGGATAGATTGTGAATAGGATTAGCCATAGTTGAAATAGATGATAAGAAATAGATTTTAGTGAAGAATTCTGGAAGAAACAGGTGTTTATAGGTGTAGAAATTCGTTTGAAATGAATAGACATTTGGTAGTTGTTCAATTTTCAAATTGAAAATCAATTGCCATTTCTGACCAGTACATGTCGACATGGTCATATAGGGGATGTCGTCATAGGTTAGTGAAAAATTATCACTAATTTGATTTTGTGAATAATTGTGTGTGTATATATATATTTATATAATATACTAACATTTATTCTAGAGATAAGATAAGGTAGATATCAGAAAGGAAATTTCATTTCATTGCATACTACGATAATACAACGATTAAGCACATAACAAACTACACGAACATTCGAAATAAAGCAAACTGAAGCAAAACAACAAGATACGAAAAGATAAAACTAGTTAGAGGATGACGATGATGAAGATAGTCCAAGTTTCTTACTGACTTTGAAAATGAACTTGTTCATCTTAGATGAAATTTTGTCCAACTTCTTACTAACGGATCTTTTAAGAATCCGTTGATTCTTAACAATCGCCTTTTGGTTCTTGAGAAGGGTTTTGATGGATGGATTAGGAGGATAGTCAATGCTTTCCAAAGAGGTTTCACCTTCTTCTTCTTCAATTTCCATTTCATCCCCTTCTTCTTCTTCTTCCTCTTCCTCTTTTTCCATTTCCTCATGAGCCAGTCGCACTTCTTTTTCGGCAAGGGTCTCATAAGGTTGAAAAACAAAAGGAATTCATAAGCAAAATGTTGGAATGATTGAAAACTTTTCTAGAAACAAATTCTTCGCCTTTGAAATCCACTCCAAAATAGTTAAAAACCGAGTGAGATAAATTCCATGGTATTAAGTGTTCTCACCCATTTCAAGATTTTTAGGACGAAGTTCATCCAAAATAACTTGCGCCCAATTTATGTCATAATTTCGAAAAATAGAAAAAAGAGCTTTGCAAACTTTTGAAGTAGGATTGTTAAAATTCCCCGATCTTGGGGTCAAAGTATGTTGCAAAAGAAGATTGGCAATTCTTGCCTTTGGACGAAAATTTCGATTTTTGAATTCAAAATTATCAATCCCTTCGAAAATGTGATGAAATGTCTCACAATCATTTTCATCGATTTTAAAATTAGAAAGATCCATTCTCGTACACTTGCAATTAAGAATGGTACCCAAAAGATCACAATTCAAAACAATTCTAGTGCCTTTGACACTACTCCAAATTTTATCCTCATTTCCATGATAAAATCCACCGTTTAAATTAGCATAATTTTTTTTGACAAGATTTGGATAATAAACAAAATCATTTTGAGAAGCATCAATAAGACTAAGAATTCCATTATTTGCAAAAAGAGAATCAAGTTCATAAGAAGAAAAATCTTGAAAAATAGCAAATTTTTCGGGATGGACTTTGGCATAGTTAGCGTAATTGATGTATGCTTTTATTGCCTCCGGATCACTGAATAATTGCTCTTTGATTTTTCTGGAAATTCTCATGGTGGAGGGGTTGCTTGAAGAAGCCATTAAAGTAGAGAGTAGAGAGCTTGAAGTTATGAACAGAGAGCTTGAATTTGAAAATGAGAGTGAAAAGATATGATAAAAGATAGTGAATAAATAGATTCTTAAAGGACATATTCTCTGGTCAAAAGGTAGCTTTTCAGAGAATTTAATGAAGTGAAAAGATGGAGGGAAATTCAAAAATTTGAATTCAAATTTTGAAATTCAAATTAGGTACCCATGTCGACATCATGGTAGGGACCATGTCGATATGTGCCGTTGAATTTTTATGAATTGATTTTTCCTAAATTCTCTAATATATATATATGTATTAATATTAATATTATTTTTAATGTCTATATATATATATCTGAAATATTATTAAACTTCAAGTATATTTCAGAAAATATTATTATACTATTAAAAAAATAATAAAAATAATAATAAATTAATGAAATAATAATAAAAAATAGATTTTTTTTTTAAATTCAAACAACACACCAATTCAAAATCAATCAATCAAACAATCAAGCAACTAATTCTAAGCAAGCAATTTCAACCAATTGTATTGTAAACGTGTACCTTTTTTTGAGTCTGTTTCTTTGAATTCGTCGGAGTCATGAACAGCTGTGAAACACAAATTCGAATTATCTGTCTTTTGATCATCATCACTTGAGGAAAAGTCTGAGTCATCTAGAGTAGCACTAAATGCATGCTTCCGTTTCTTTGCTGTATCATTGTTCATAGGAGAATTGTGCCTATATGGATACAGACAGTCTCTTTTGAAATGGCCCGGTTTATCATAGTTGTAACATCTGTCATTATTTGGCACTACATTCTGATTTCCAGAATTCTTATAGTTGTTTCTCTTGAGATTATTCATCTATCTGTATTTTAAGAATTTCCTATAATTTCTGGCCATAAAGGCTATCTCTTCATCATTATCGCTGTTTGAGTCCGATCCATCGATCAATGCATTGAATGCCTTTGATTTCTTTTCAGATGCTTTACTTTCTCTTCTCCCGATCATTTGAACTTCATACGACATTAGATTTCCAATTAATTCTTCTATCTTTAAAGTACTGATATCATTTGCCTCTTCGATCGTAAGTGTCTTTTGATCCCATTCTGGAGTTAGAGAATTTAAAATCTTTCTAACTTGATCTTCTTCAGAAAATTCCTTTTCCAAAGATATTAGAGAATGCACAATTTCCTGAAATCTACTATACATATCTGAAATAGACTCATTAGGATTCATTTTAAATAATTGAAACTAATTTGTGAGCATGGAAATTTTGGTCTGTTTAACTTTGCTTGTTCCCTCGTGAGTAACTCGCAAAGTTTTCCAGATTTCATATGCAGACTTACAAACTGACACTCTATTGAATTCATTTCTATCTAGTGAACAAAGCAGAATATTCATAGCCTTAGAATGATTTTGTGCAACCGTCTTACGCTCAGCAGTCCACCTTGCAAAATTAGTTGTGGGTTTAGAATATTCAGTTTGTGTGATATTCCAAGTGTCTAATCCTATAGATTGTAAATATATTTTCATCCTATATGCCCAATATGCATAGTTACTGCCATTAAAAAGTGGTGGTCTGACAGTAGACTGACCCTCTATAAATGAACTAGTGACAGGGATACTAGCGTTAGTAACAATACCAGTGTTGGTAGCCATTTTGAAAACTTTTCAAAATTCAGATTATGAAACTTTGAAAACCTCGCTCTGATACCAATTGTGAGAAATGCAGATTACAGATCTTAAGGCTACTAGAGGAGGGGTAAATAGTGTTAATAAAGAATTACTAAATCTTTTTGAGTTTATGTTAATTTAGACACCGATGTATGCAATATATAGACACAGATATGATCACAGAAACAAACACAGATTCAGAAATAAAATAAAAGCAGTAAAGGAAAGAACACACCGGATTTTATACTGGTTCGGAGTTACCCTACATCCAGTCTCGCAACACAAGTGTGGATTTTCTTTAAAAAGCAATTGTACAATTACATCGGCGGTTTCAAGGCTATGAGGTACACCCTAGAATTTCTATCCTCTGGGTAGAGATACTTGATTTTCGTACCACAAGTTTACCTAATTGATTTACCAAGGCTACAATCACACCTTTTCACTCTTGATTGATTTCCAAGGCTACAATCACACCTTTTCTCGCTTAATAGATAACAAAGAAGCCTATAACTCCGAATAGCACCGGGAATCTTGTAGAGATAGTGATAGAGAATCAAACTAGAAGTAATCGAGTTCGATTTAATGTTGATTTCGGCAGAGTAATGGTAAGAATATGTATTAAGAAATATGGAAGAAGAAGATGAGTGAAAAACCAAAAAATCTGATATAAAATTCGTTGAAACTAACCCCTATTTATAGAAGAACAACAGCCATGTCCGTTCATGAAGAGTTATGGCGAATAGACACCTCTTTTGAAATTTAAATTTTGAACTCAACTGACACCATGTCGACATGGTTACCCTAGGCATGTCGACATCCTAAAGCAAATTTTGGTGATTTGATTTTCTTTGAAAATAACCTTTATCTTATATTAAACCTATTTTAAAATTTACAAATATATTTGACTATAGTTAAAATTTATAAGTAAATATAGAGAATAATATATATAGATTTTATCTATAATTTATATTTAAATCTAAGTATAAAAGTTAAATATATAATTCAAAAAGACAGTTTAAAATCTGGAGTAATTTGACTTTGAAATTAAAGATAATTTTGAGGCTAAAATTATTTAAAATAAGGATAGAGGGTTTTGATGTTTTTAAAACGAAAGTTTTGAAAAACATTTTGAAAACAGGATATAATTTTGAAAATTCATTTTGAGTAAAAAGTTAGCGGATACAAAACAATGTTCCACTAGATTTTTCGTAGGTTCCATCCTACTTAGGGTTCCATCCCTTTAACAGGCTCGAAGTGGATTCCATTCCACGAATAAATTGGATTTTAAGATGCCAGTTCTTTTCTACGAGTTTTAACAAAAATTCCTAATAAAAATACTTATGCTTGAAATCTTGAACTCTTGATAATCTTGATACTCATGAGCCTTCTATCTCGATATCTTGAATCTCTATAATGTACAGTCTACATTCTTGGTACCTGCATGGTTAAATCCTGCGTATACATATATATCTAAACTTATATGTTAGTACTTATATTTTATAATCAATTCTAAGGTTGTTGTCATCAAAACTATCATCTCACGGACTAACAAGATGAGCCGTAAAATCTTCAATACTTGGCCTATCCTCAGATCCAACTTCATATAGCATCACTGGGGCCCATGCTCTACCACCCCCTAGATCTCATGTTGATTGGTGCAAAAAATTCGGATTGGTACTAATCCAGTTAGATCAGATCGGTACCGATAAAAATACTTTGTGCCAACTGTAGCAAAATTTTTAGGGCATCTTTCTTGCGTGCTCCAGAGTCTATCCTCTAAGTTTCGTATGACTCTGACGAACTTTGCTCTCGATATGCTCCGATCACCAACCTAAGTCCTAAACATTCACAACACTAGCAAACGAATCAAGCATAGCAAGCAATTCAATCACAATGGTGAATCAAACATAGGAAATCATTCATTTTACATTCAATTATAAACATTCAAGTCATCCAATTCATTCAGTGATCATAAATAAGCATAGGTCCAATCTAAATCATAGAATTACATAGCCATATATGTATAAATAGCACTAGCGAATGATTTAATCTATATTACATGTTTTAATTAGGTTGATCTTGGGTTTTTAAATCTAAAATTACCTATATCTAAACAATTTATAGTTTAATTTAACAATCCTAACTTATAATTACCTAACTACAACATACAATCCATCATAGACTAGTGAGAAATCATAACCACTCACCAAATCAATCAAACCTATGAAAATGAGAGGAGATCTTATTCAGACAATAGAAAATTGGATGTAGGTGTGATCCAATCAATGAGATCAAGTCTCTGGATGGAGATCTAGCCTTTAGTTTGAGATTGGAGACGATTTGGGATGAAATCTGTGCAAAGCAATAGAGAATTAGGGAGGTGGTAGGTTTTGAGGCTTATATGAAATAAGAGACAAAGGTTTTAAATGGTCTTACTAACCTCATATTTATATCCAAACCTGATTAGTCTAATGGGCTTGCTAATTGGCCCATTAGTCCCCTTTCTACTTCGGGCCAGCAGTTCACAAAATTAATTTTTTTTATAACTTTCTAACCACTTATCCGATTTTGCTATATGACTGCTCTACACAATAGGAAACCACCATCCCAAAGCAATGAACTAGGTTAGAACGTCTAATTTGGCTCCTATCAAAAGTTATGGCCGACATAAGATCTCCATGGGAAAAATTGTCACATAGAAATTTGAGAAAAATCTTGGACGTATAAAACATCCCTAAGATTCATATTTCAAAATATTAGAATGATACGACCTCAAATAAATTACATAGAATTATTTTACGACCCTATGATACGTAAAATAAGGTTCGTTACACTAAACATATAATCCTATATAAAAAATATGTAGAACTGGATATTAAATAAACATTATAGAATTAACAAGATAATCAACTAATACCCAATATAATATATTCTTCATAACACTAATTTCTCAACCTTAAATAATAATTTAATCTTCGCTAAAAACTTGTTTGTTTCTTTAAGAACCCCAAAAATATTTTATGAAACTAAATACTATGCAATACAACTATATCATAATTTTCTATAATTAAGTAGTATTTTTAAAATAATTTATAACATCCAAATCAATTATTATATTCCAAATCCGTAAATATATATTTTTCAAAACTTTAATTATATTCAAAAAATTTATAAAATATACTTTAAAATAAATTTGAAAACTTCCAAAATAATTCGTTTCACTGTAAATTAAAATTTATAATTCAAGTATCGTTTCAGTTAGTGTATGTATATATGTGTGTATAGATGTGTGTGCATACATCTAAGAATTTATGGATATATAATCGTTTAATTATGAGAACGCACTTTGTCAATTGATAATGAAAATGATCTACATGTCAGTTTGAGTGTGTGTGTAGGTTTCTTTTGTGTGTGTGTGCAAATCTCTGCATGTGTGTGGGTGTGTGTGCAGACTTGTATGTGTGTGTGTGAGTATGCACCATGTTTTAGCTTGTGATTTGCTTATGTATGTTTGTTGTGCACCCTTGTGTTGCTTGAGCTTTCCCTTGCTAGTGCATGTCCTTTTGCCTTAGCTTGTGTGTGATTTTGCTATGCATTTTTCTTGCTACACCCGACCTTGTGCATTACTTTGTTTCACCTTATCTTGTGCATCCTTTTGTTTTGCTGCATGTTTGTGCACTTGGTTTGTATATTATACTTGTAATTTTGCTTGCCTCTAAATTATCTGTATGTTCATGTTTTTCTTTTGTTGTTATGGTTCACTCGAGCACCTGTGTTGAGCCTTTGATCTTGACCATGCTTTTGTGCTTGAAATTGAGTTTTTGTATGCGAACTTGCACTTTTTTGAAAGACATGCATATGCACTTGATTTGTATTTGTTTGGCCATAACTTTCAAATGGTTTATCCAATCTCGATGATTTTGTCCATTTTGGAAAGCTAGGAACCTAAGAAACAACCTTTATTTTTAGTGTTTTGCAAAACTTAATAGTTTAGTAGGCTAAAATCACAGTTTTTAAAAGTAAGCCTATGCATATTGAAAAATTTGTTACGCCTATGTTTATAAAATCTTTGATAAACTGAGTAGTAATACATATTTTTGCAATCTAAAATATTTTCAGTACGCAAACACACTATATAAAAATTTACTTTTGGAAACCATAGCTTGACTTAATGGTTTTTCCATTTAAAAATCAATCGAAATGTGGTTAAATATGATAGTTGCATTTCTTTTACATCACATAAGTGTATACTTACTATACTTCCATGTATGAAGCTAATATTTAAGGTTGAGGTAAGATAGGTGCTGAAGATGCTTCTTTGAATTAAAAATTAGTGATGTTAACTGCTTTTGCCCGCTTAAAAGCGAAATAGCTTAGTTAAATTCTATAAAGGTACGTTTATATATATATATATATATATATATATATATATATATGATACGATATTGTTTTTTTCCTTTCATGTTTTGAAATGCTATACGTTGGGATACCATTTCAAAGATGTATATTTTGTAATTATATTGTTTTTTGATTTTGAAACGTTCTCCATACAAAGAAGACACTGCCAGAATTTTTTGAAAAATCTGACATTTACAATATTTCATAAAATATACCGTATGCAAAAAATAAAAAGTCGTTGAAATGAATCTATTTTAATTGTATCATAAGATAAAATATTTTGGATAATGAGCCATATAGAACATCGTGTAGTCTAAGTTTGATAGAATATTGTATATTCAAGTAAAGTCAGATTATGAGTTGTGACATCAAATTGAAGGATATTATTCAGTTAAGGAAATGTATCTAGTATAATAAAGCGTAAATTAGTTTGAACTGGATTAAAGTATATTTATAATAAGTATTAGGAATTTAAATTTAATTTGAGAATTTAAAATGAATTAAGATTTGGCCTAAAACTATAGGCCCAAACCCATTTTCTCCACTTTGCACTTTTGGAAAATTCTCCCGTTTTGGGCTTAGCTTAGACCCGTATCCAAAACCTGAACTCCCCATTTTCTATTTAAGCCCTAATCCCCTAAATCATTTTTCAATCGATCATGAAAAAAAAAATCAAGGCACTTGAGGTGGACGAGGTTTAGTGACTAATTTAGAAGTGGAGCCGCAACCTCGGTTACCGCACGCAAGAAAGGAGGCGCGATGCTGTGTCATGACCTGGAATGTTGTGCACGACTGGGAGGAGGTCACCAATTGGAGTGAGATTGATGGAGATTGAGGATATTTTTGGGTGTAGACGAAGGTCGCTGGTTACGTGCGTAAGGAGCAGTGCAGTAGCAATGTGGAGTTTGGAGAGCGATGTAAAGGAGGTGATGGGTTGCTGGCAGCTCAAGGACATGGACCTAGTGATGCGGATTGCTGGCCATGGATTGGTTGCCGCATTGAGAAAGCTGTGTAGTCGTCGATTTATTAGTCGAGCATTATTTTAGTAAGTTTTCTAACTCACATCTATATACTCTTCCTTTTCATGTTAGATATAACTAATCAAATTATATTATTTGGTTGAACTGATTGTGAACATCGATTGAATTGCTTGGATGAATTGTTTGTACGGGATATTGATTGACTGTGAAATGAGATTTGTGTACATTGGATTATTAAAAATGCAAAGGAAATAACGTCTGTTTATATTTCAATTGGTGTAATTTATGTGTATTGTGTGTACAGTGTAGCGATGGCTGAAATATGGTGGAATTCAACTCAGCCACAAAATAAAATTTATAATGATAATTTGTTGTTAATTTTGGAGAATTTTGCTCCATGCTTTATATTTTTGGTCATTTGACTAATTTTCCCACTTTAAAATATTACGAAAGCTTTCGAAAAAAAATTCTAGTGTCTCAAAATTTATTTGAAGTATATTTATAAATAAATAATAACGAACGAGAAATAAAATGAGTCGTAGGAAATTTTTTTAGAAATAAAAGTTGATTTAAAAATGAAAATAGAGGATTTCAAGAATAATTGAATGTACGAAATTTTTGTAAGTATAGTGAAGGTTCTTAACAATATTTCCAAAAAGGGAAATTTTCTTGAAAAGTGTATAAAATTAATAAAAAGGATTAAAATGAAATTTAAAAAAGGAGATCTTGATTATAGAAATCTATATTTAAGTTCTTTTGAAGTTATTCCCCTTTTTATAAATTTATTTGTTTAGAACTAGTTTGTTGGATGATTAAGTATAATCAAAAGTTTTTGATAATATTTTGAAAAAGGAATTTATTTGGTAAAGTATACGTTTAACAAATAGTATTTAAGAGATATTTTTGAAAAGGGATTTTTGAGTATATGAGTCTATTTTGAAGATAAATAAATTTGAAATATTGATAAATGGTTTTAAGAGTACTATAATATAAATCCCATTATGTGTATACACTTTGGTGGTTCGAAATTGATATTAAAAAAAAAAATCTATTTGATAAGAATATTTTGGATTATATTCTATGGTTTGAAATAAATATTATTTATTTGTAACTTATAAATTTATTTTGAAATATTGTTTTATTATAGAAGATTATGAAATGAATTAAAGCAATATTTATTGATTTCCATACGAGCTATTAGAGATTTTGAATATATTGTAAAGGTTTTCAATTATAAGTTATTGTTTAAAATGGAAAAGAATTATTTTGGAGATTTATAAATTTATTTTAAGTATTATTTTGTTAGAAGACTATGAAATAGTTTCTATAATTATTTTCATTTGTAAAGCGGTTTTGAAAGTTTTGAAAAATATGCATAAAAAGGGTTTGGAAATGAATTATAGTATATTTATTTTATATTGGGATTAAATAAAAAAAGTGAATATGTTATTTTATATATACATACACGGTATCTATTTCTAAGTATTTATTTTTATTATAAATGATTCGTTGTAAAAATTGAGTTATTGGTTATGTTTATTTATTTAAATAATCTATTTTATATTAATTTTCTGATCATTCTTTTTATATACGTTGAATTGGATTATATGAGTTATTCACCATTGATTTTGGGTTGTTTAGTGATTTGGAATGATAAGGAGATGACATCTTTCCATATGATTTTGTGATTAATTTTATTGCAAGTAGCAAGGAATCTGAATAAAAAAAGTTACAATACCTTGGGAAGGGGAATTTGGTAATGTTTCTTTGATTATTTTTTAGACTTATTATATAGAATACTGTAGGAGCGAGCTTAATAAGCAAGCACTGTATAGATGGACTAGTGACACATGGTGGTATAGGACGTGTTATTTATTCGGTTATTCTATGCTTATGGATGACACTTATACGGGGATTTATTATTTATGATGGGCTCGCTGTGGTGAATCACATATTTAACCGTATGTCCGCATACGTATCGTGATGTGTGTCGACAAGAATATGTAACTGTGTGTCAGCTATTATATTATATATATTTAGTATTTGTCTATTCACTGTTTGACTTCCTTTTTGTTGTGGGAATGAACCAGATTGACTTGTGTCCATCTTATCGGCCTGATCGTGGTGGTCACGCCCTGGATCTATGACACCCGTACCTATGTGTTAGCAATATTTACTGCCGTGTGCCGGTAATTATAGAGCCATATGTCGGCGATTTATAGCCCCTGTGTATCACCTAGGCCAGTAGTATGTTACCATTTGGGGGTGTGTGTAGGGTCGTGACCAATGCATAGCGTAGTTGTGCAGCATGTTCATGACATGCGATGGATATGAGTCATGATGTCCTTCGATGTAATTAAGACTATAGGAGCTGTATTGGCGGAATACGTGTGTCGTGTTCGCTAATTACTTGTGTAGTCTCCTAGAGCATGTGTGTCCGTCAATCTCTCGTTTGGTCCTGATGTGTGTGATATAGACATATACTAAAATATACTTGTGACGATGAACTACAATTATACCTATGACTATTGTAACAACCCGATTTTTCGACGTCTGAAAATCGACATCAATACGTCCACTGTATCAAATGCCAAACAATCGAATGCCGGAAGACCGAACCATTATGAAAAAGAAGAATGAGGTAGAAGAATAAATAGAAAACAATATCAGAATCTCACAGTCGCAGCGGAACAATATATAATAGTTAAATGGCTGATCTTTACATAAAAGAAAACTATGTCTGCTTTATACATTACATCATCAGAGTACAATACAAACAACGACACAATTTGTAACGACCCGTAAATTTCGATAATTAAATTGGTTAATTTAATAAGATTTTTGTAATTAAATTTAGAAAGAAATAAAAACTTTATAATTTGATATTAGAGTGAACGCTAAATGAAATATAGCAATGGTAATTAAAACTAATTATTAACAATTTGAATAAAATTCTAATAAATGAAGTAGTGAAAGTGTTATACGTGGTTATAAATTGAATATGAGAAAATAAAAGTAAGCATTGAATTAATTAATGAAATAACACTTTGTTAACAGTAATTAAATGTAAATTAAGGTAATAATGTTAATGTAAGTTAATAAATAATTAATTTAGTGCAATCCCAATTAATTGAAACCAATTGTAAGGTTATAGTTGATTGTAATTAGCAAATTGAGGAATAAATTCAAAGTTATACTAATTGATGAAATAATACGTAATAAATTGTAAATTTGATAGAATCAATGTTAGATAAGTCATTATAATATTTGTTATTTGATAATAAATTATGAATGAGATTAAATTAGGCAAACGGTGATAATCATGAATTGTTTACCCATTTATTTAATCGATTGAATTAGATCTAAATCCATTACAATTAAACGTAATTAAAAACTACGTTAATATGAATTTAGTTGATGACTGTGAAATACTAGGGTAATTGGATATATACTAATGTTAAATTTATCCATAAGATGATGATTGATTGAATACAAATTGTATTAATTTAATTGAAATTAAAAATATAATTAATTTTAATTTACTTAAATTGAAGGTAAACACTATAAATTTTATAATAAATCCTTGTTTGATTGATATGGAAATTTTGGTCGATGAATTAGAAGTTATTTGTAATCAGAAATGATAGAAATGGTAAATAATTAAATTTGAATTGAAGAAGCGATTAATTAATTTAATATTAAATTATTAATTAGCTGGAAAATAGCCATTTTGGCCACTGGCTTGGATTTTGATGAAACTAATTTTATCGGATCTGTAACAGTGAATTATTGTAGGATTTCAAGTTACGGAACGATTGGACTTGTTGTCTGATCGTACGGACTTGAAACGCCTAGAACTCAGTTAAATTAAAATTAATTGAAATCAATTTGAAATATGCTAATTTTAATGTAACTTCTTCATACGATGGAAATAGGACTTGAAACTTGTTCCATTGATTTTATAATTATCAGAAACATCTATTTTGATATATGGACTGACCCATTTTCGTTTCGAAGGTAGAACTGGCTTTTGGGTCGATATCGTTCAATCAAATCTGATCAATTCTTTCTATTTTCAACCCTACCTATATATATCCAGTTATAAACCCTAGCCACTCCTTATTCTCATTTGTCTGTACGTACAATTCTTTCTGTTGTTCCTCTATTCAATGGAAGACAAACAAATTCTCAATACCAAATCCAATTGCAATTCAAAATCAAATCAAAAATTCAAACTCCTTAGACTTCATCGAATTATACATCGTTTTGAAGCTCTCGACGAGCGCAGATCAATTCTGCTGTTCGTTTTTCATTTTGGACTTCTGTGTGGCCTAAAATTTATGATCATATTTCAGCCATTCTTTTTCGTCGCTATCAACGGCAACCGATCGGCGAATCAACTATACCGGGCTGTGGACAGGACTGAGGGGGTTGGATCTGTGCCGTTCGTAGATGAAGTTGACGGTTCGATTCGCCTAGAAAATTCGCTAGGGATTGATGATAAACACCGGCGGTTGGGGCTAATCACCATCGATCGGCGATCTAGGGCGCACGACTTCACCAAGCAGGCGGCAGGAGGTGGCGAAAGAAAGAGCGAGGTCTGATCGTGGCCAGAGACGTCGGGGCGATGGCGTTTTGCAGGGGAAAGAGGCGGCTATCCTAGGGTTCCTGAGTGGATCGATCTCCTAGGGTTTCTAACGCATGTTACCATGCGTGACGTGGGCTTCAGAAGGTGACGTGGCCCTGCGTGAACGTGAGTTGTTTTGTTTTTTTTATTTTATTTTATTTAAATTTGAATTCAAGTGTTCTGATAGCAATAACTTTTACATACGAGGTCCAATTTACGCGCGGTTTTCTCCGCTAGGATCGTATCTGAATTCTGGACATTTTACCTCTGGTTTGGATAGATTCTAAGACTATTTGAATTTTGGATTTAAATTGGATTTAAATTCAATTTAAATTCAAAACGTGAGTGTTTTAACTCACTCACAACTTCTAAAATTTCTAATGTTTGTTAAATTGATTTATGATGTGATTAGAAATTTATTTATGAATATTTGGCATATTTTGAATCATTATCTTAGTTTATTCGAATTTATTTGGATAAAATAATTATTTAATTTATTATTGGATATAAACTGCCAGTAAATACGTGTTATTTATTATCTGTTCTATATTGATGTTATTTATTGAATTGGATGATGATTGTGGTAAATATTTGATGATTGATATTGGATGAATGAATGTTGTATTTTATGTTGTTATAAACTGCAAGTTGTTACGGATTTTTATTTCATTCGAGATTGCAGTTTGAAATGATATATAACCGTATTTATATTTTAAATTGTGGATTGAAATGATAAATATCCGTATCACTTGACCATAGGATAGAAAATTATATACAGACACCGTGGTCTACATATAAAAATATTTTGAAATGATTTCTATGGTTTGTAAAGGAATATATGGTTTTAGATAAATATTAATTTTAGTTATTATTTAAATGTTATTTTATCCTTGATTTTAAGCTATGAATAATTTGTTTTAATATAGATTAAGCTTAATAATAAGTTGATTTTATTGAAGATACTATGGTTAAGTATTTAAATTTTATTTCAATATAGAGTTTATTTAAATGAAATAAGGTTGGAAGATAAACTTGAGATTTATTTGAAGCTGAATTTATTTGAGAATTAAACTCAAATAAGCTTGATGTGAAAATTATTAAATTTGAAATTTTAGAAGGTATGATTTTTATAACTTGATTTTCTGTTTTAGGTGAATTAAATTAATATTTCAAGTATAAAAAAAATTGAAGGAAATATTTAGTTATTTGTAGTTTGAGTTTTATTTAAATGATAATGGATTGATTATGTAAATTATTTCAAAACTAAATAATAGAAAATTGAATTACTGAATCGTAAATACCAACTTAGTTTTGAAATTGGTTAATACTTAAAATTGAAATATATTGAATTCGAAATGGTTTATTCTGTGGATCAAATCTATTACGAAATCGATATAATTTGGAATCGTTTATTTGGAAACTGAATCGTATTAAATTTTATGAGTCGGGATTTGGTTAAATATAAAATTTTGGAATTCAAGTTGTTTTGGAATTGATTTGTGAAATTGAAGAAGCTATTTATTATATAAAGTATTTTAATATTTAAACCATTTAAGTGATGGAAGTTAGGTTTCAAAGTTACGAGTTTCAAAGTATTTTGATTTGAAAGTGTTATCATTTAAAGTGTTTGATTTCGAAGTGTATAACTTTGAAAGTGCTATGATTTTGGAAAAAGGATATATTTGAAGTAAAAAATGATATTATATTGATTTGGGTTTTTATAAAAAATGATATCATATTGATTTGGTTCTTGAAATGGAAATGATATCGTATTTATATGGTTTTGAAAAGGAAAATTATTTGGTTTTAAAGCATAAACTATTTTTAAATGACCGCGGTGTTATAATAACGTTTGGTTGTTAAAGAGACCAGGATCAGAAGTTGTCATACTCTCTGCCAACTCTGAAAACCACTTTAACAACCGTGTACGCGGTGGAGACTCCAGAATGAAGTAGGATGGTGGTGACGTCCTTTGAGGTAAATACTTGGACCTAACTCCTTTGAGTTGGCATAAAGTGGCTAAAATAGGACCGATTGACGGGCAAATGAGGTAGCTCCTTTGATCGGACACATCGCTTCGATATTATACTCTGACTTTTGGATTGATTCGGTTGCCACTTTTGATTTTTTATTTATTTGGGGGTGTGGCTCGAGGTGGGTAGTAGCTGCGCGATATGCGTAACCACCGGTCCGGAAGCGTAATTGGTATATCTACCCTGGCATTGCCTTGTTGTGCCGTGTCACCTACCCTAGCATGCCTTATATAATTTTGGTTTTGTACCATACTTGCGGAGTGCCCTCTGACGACGCCCAGTACGGGGTAGATTACGGTACTGTATAGACTATGGAAATATAAAAGTGTGTTAAGGTGGAAAATGTAAAGCCTTAACGCTATTTTTAATTTGTAACATACTTTACTGTAGACACTATTATAATAGCGTATATTACTACATAGTAAATAGTTTAACGGATCCTTAGGAGATGTGAATCTCGAGCATCTCTAATTTACTGCACTCACGTTTAACACTGGATAGGAGATGTCAAATCCCGTAAACATCTCCGACGCCGTTCCACTCATATTATTTACCACTTATTTAACTTACATAAGATCTTTTAGTTCTGACTCGAGTGTTTTGTTTTTTTAATTCGCTCGGGTCAGCCTGAGCATTTCAGGGTTTGAAGACCTTACTTCTGAAGTACGAAGATGAAGATTGCATTACTATAGTGTTCCACTGCATCACATTTTTCCGCTGCATTTTTATTTATTGTTCTCTGATATGTGTAACTCTGATATGTATTGTACATGTATAATCGAATATTTTGTAAAACAGCTTCATGAACTGTTTATTTAATTATTATATTTTATCGTTCCGCTGCAAGATTCTATTTTGTTTTTCTTTCTTTGCTTTTTCTTATTTACCCCATAACAATTCGCCCTTCTGTATGGTTTGAGTCGGCACGTGTGTCTACTTAAGCTTACTAAAAGGCGGGATGTTACACAATTCAGGACGGTTATGATTTCTCGTCCTTCCAAAGCTGAATATACAGCTTACTCTGCACAGCCGAAATATAAATCTACGGAAAATACGCCTCGTCATCCAGCTCGTGTCTTGAGTTCCACAGCAGTCCATCCAAAATCTATACTCTATAATACTCAGTCTGACCTGAGCATTATAGTTAAATAACACTCGAGTCAGTCTGAAAAACCAGCATGAGAAAATATACTCAATTGGATTATTAAAGTTTTCAAAATCCTTTGAAATCAAAGGTATCTTGTAAGACCACGCCACAAAGAAACATGTCGGGCTTTTATCTTTCGATAACCAAAACATTTCTTATAAAATCCTCTGATATTATAATAGTGTCTATATACAAATACTTATTCAAATAGCCGAAATTGTTACATTATTAAATTCCAGCATACTGGCAACAAAGTGGATTCTACAATCAAAACCGTAAAGGCACGTAGGGAAAATGGATTTCCATCAATGACAGGGTTACCGGGGTACCGCCCGTCACAGTACGTGGTCTAGATCATCGTACCAAGGATCCCTCCCGATCCCCTGCACCACAAAGCTTGAGCTACCCCTTACTAGATAGTCCGAATAAGTTCACCCCGCAGTTGGGATCAACAACCGCCAAACAGTCGAAATATAAAGGGACATCTAGACAGGGGTGACCTTACCCTAATTGGTTGCCAGCCACTTAGCCTTGTGTGCACTTTCCCTGTTTTAGCCATTCTCGGTTGATGAGGCTGGAGGCTATGCGTTACCTTTTTGGCATCCTTCTGACAATGTTCTGAAAGCATTCATCCATACAAGTCCATTTTGGGTTCGAACGGAACCGAAGGCACTACTCTTACTACATCCATTTTGGAATCACCCTCAGGATTAGTAGCGATTAGCCCTTGCACTTCACTGCTCCATCTTCGACTCCAAGCTCTTGTCTTCCTCACAAAAGGGTTCAAACTGGATCGAAGTGGTTTTTGGAAAATAAATCCTGATCCCGGTCTCTTCGAAATGATCAACGCATTGGCCAATGCTGATAGTCTATTATTTAACTATCAGATAACATTCACAAACAATCATTAGATTTAAATAATTTCCAAATTATTTATTTTCAAAATATCCTCACAAGATATTTTACTATACTTCAACCCTTTTGAAAACAATTTCAAACCACCTTTCTCTCACGAAAATAAATTTCCCAAATATTGTTTATTTCCACTGAAAATTACCAAGTCCAAATACCTTAGATTTAAAATAACTTAAATGACTTTATTTAAAATTTACTTTAAAACATTTAAATTAAAACTACTTTATAAAATATAAAACTAATTTTTAAAATAAAGGTTAGGCCAAGCTAAATTTTAAAATAAGAGTTACGAAATTTTACACAATTTTTTTTAAAATAAAACTTTAACCAAACAATCTTCAAAATAAAATTACTTTACAAAATATAAATATTAATAATTATATTTTTAAACCACAATACTAATTAACCTTTCAAAATAATTACTACTATAACTTATTTAATAAATATTTAACTTCAAAATTTCAAACAACTTAAATAATAATTTCTCAAAAACATTTCTTTAAAACAACTTTAAAACTTTTTACTTATACTTAAAAATCTACTTTGAAAACGTACTTGGCTTTTCAATGAAATACACTTTCCTTTCACACCTTTAAAAATAAACCACTATTTATTTTTAAAACAAATCACCTATTCCTTTATAAATTCCCACCGTGAATTTATACTTCCAAATATACACTGATATCTTATTTAACTTCATAAACCCAGTTTGTAAATTCCATAGTCTCATACTGCTTTTAAAACACAATTTCAAACACTAGATAAATTTCTAATCGATTTTTAGAATTTACTCCATTAGAAAATAAATTTCTTTACTTGCTCAATTTTATTTTAAAACCCATTAATTTCAGATTTAACTTATTTATTAAGATTTAAAATCTTATTTAAACTGAAACTACCAATTTCTTATTTATTCCAAAATTCTTCTTTTATATCTTCCTAAAACATTTAAATTCTGAAATTAAAAATAAATCTTTATTATCACTTAAGTTTAAGAATTCATTTATCCCTATTTATTCAAAAAGCTCCTTTCCCATATTTGGAATTTATTTATTAGAATTTAAAAATCAACTTTATCCTTTTCCAATTCATTCTTTAATTTATCCAAACTCTCTATAATTATTTTACTTACAAATTCTCTCGTTTATTTTCTTTTCAAAAATCCAAACTATATATTTTTGATAACTCAGTATACCCAATATATTCAATCAAACCATAGCATCCAATATTTTCAATTACCAATATAATTTATCACAGATTATCAAATAATCATATCACAGAATATTAGAACAAATCGAAATAATTTTGAGGAATCCAGTTGGATCCCTCCAACCTGTTTCCCTGCATCCACACTTGTTAGCACTACAATTTAAAATACCAATTCCACTTCGAGGTGGAATACCGCGGTATGTGGGGTCATATTCATATCATCCGCTATTATGCGGTGCATAGGGTCACATCCGCTATATAATGCGGGAAATCAATCACTCTAATATATATACTACTTTATATAATATCACATCATCAATTCAAACAATCAACCAGTAATTTAAATTTAACTATTTAAATTTAAAGGTATTCCGAAAGATTGAGATTAACTCACAGTTGCTTTTCGTTTGGCAATCCATTTCCATTCCGGCTTGATTTCTTCACTATTCCAGACCTTGTGTAACATTATATGATTTATTAATGTTCAAATTGATCGAACAATTAATCACCATTTATGTATTAAATTTTAACTCATAATTAAATTCTAAACCAATTTCCTTTAATATGTTATTATTAATTTTTTTTGTGACCAAAATAATTAAATGAACCAGTTAAACAAATAAATTACCTTAATACTTGGTTTTAAAATAAGTTAGTAACTTAAAATGTATGCATGTATATTTATTTTCTTTGGGACTACATGCATACTTATAAAAATAAATTATAGATTTCAAAAATCAAGTTTTACATAAACTTTCAACATTCAAAATCCCTATATTTTCAACATTCATGGAAATAAATTTCCCAAATATTATTTATTTCCATTGTAAATTACCAAGTCCAAATACTTTAGATTTAAAATAACTTAAATCACTTTATTCTAAAATGTACTTTAAAACATTTAAATTAAAACTAATTTATAAGATATAAAAAAAAATTTTAAAATAATGGTCAGGGCATGCTAAATTTTAAAATAAGAGTTACGAAATTCTATACAAGTTTTTTTTAAATAAAACTTTAACCAAACCATCTTTAAAATAAAATTACTTTATAAAATATAAATATTAATAATTATCTTTTTAAATCACAATACAAATTAACCTTTCAAAATAATTACTATTATAACTAATTTAATAAATATTTAACTTTAAAATTTCGAACAACTTAAATAACAGTTTCTCAAAAACATTTCTTTAAAAACAACTTTAAAACTTTTTACTTATACTTAAAAATCTGCTTTGAAAACGTACTCGGCTTTTCAGAGAAATACACTTTCCTTTCAATCCTTTAAAAATAAATCTCTATTCATTTTTAAAACAAATCACCCATTCCTTTATAAATTCCCACTGTGAATTTATACTTCCGAATATCCACTGATATCTTGTTTCACTTTATAAACCCAGTTTATAAATTTCATAGTTTCATACTCCTTTTAAAACATAGTTTCAAACACTAAATCAATTTCCAAATTGATTTTCAGAACTTACTCCATTTAAAAATAAATTCCTTTACTTGGTCAATTTTATTTTAAAACCCATTAATTTCATATTTAACTTCTTTATTAAGGTTTAAAATCTTATTTAAACTGAAATTGCCAATTTTTTATTTATTCCAAAATTCTTCTTTTATTTCTTCCTAAACCATTTAAATTCTGAAATTAAAAATAAATCTTTATTATCACTTAATTTTAAGAATTCATTTATCTCTATTTATTCAAAAATCTCCTTTCCCATATTTGGAATTTATTTATTAGAATTTAAAAATCAACTTTTATCATTTTCCAATTCATTCTTTAATTTATCCAAACTCTCTATAATTATTTTACTTACAAATTCTCTCATTTATTTTCTTTTCAAAAATCCAAACTATATATTTTTGATAACTCAGTATACCTAATATATTCAATCAACCAATAGCATCCAATATTTTCAATTACTAATATAATTTATCACAGATTATCAAATAATCATATCATAGAATATTAGAACAAATCTAAATAATTTTGAGGAATCCAGTTGGATCCCTTCAACCTGTTTCCATGCATCCACAGATGTTAGCACTTTAATTTAAAATACCAATTCCACTTTGAGGTGGAATATCGCTGTATATGAGGTCATATTCATATCATCCGCTATTATGCGGTGCATAGGGTCTTATTCGCTATATAATGTGGAAAATCAATCATCCAATATATATACTACTATACATAATATCACATCATCAATTTAAACAATCAACCAATAATTTAAATTTAACTATTTAAATTTAAAGGTATTCCGAAAGAGTGAGATTAACTCATTGTTGCTTTTGTTTTGCAATCCATTTCCATTCCGGCTTAATTTCTTCACAATTCCAGACCTTGTGTAACATTATATGATTTATTAATACTCAAACTGATCAAACAATTAATCACCATTTGTGTATTAAATTTTAACTTACAATTAAATTTCAAACCAATTTTCTTTAATTAGTTATTATTAAATTTTTTGTGACCAAAATAATTAAATGAACCAGTTAAACAATTGAATTACCTTAATGCTTGGTTTAAAAACAAGTTAGTAACTTAAAATGTATGCATGTATATTTATTTTCTTTGGGACTACATACATACTTGTAAAAATAAATTATAGATTTCAAAAATATAGTTTTACATAAACTTTCAACATTCAAAATCCCTATATTTTCAAACCTTATACATATATATATATATACACACTAATTTATATATATATATATATACATATATATATATATACATATTCCATTAAACTAAAATAGAATTGTTTTTATATACTTGCCGTAAAAATAAATTTTCTTTGACCTACATATATATTATCAATACATGGTTAAAAAAAAATTCCTGACCAAATCATAAATCTTATAACAGGGTGTATATATATGAATATCCTGATTGCTAGAATAATATACTTAATACCTACTATAAAATTTTAATTAACTTAATAAACTAGCAAATTACTTAAATATATTATTGAATAATATATATATATATATATATATATATATATATATCCAGATTGTTTTCGTTTAATCGAAAAATGCAAATTTGAATTTTAAAAAGAAAACAGAAGAAGGAGCCATACCCAATAAGCGAAACTCTCCTTCACCTTCCTCGAGCTCGTGAAACCCACCAAACGAGCTAACCTCTTCCACTGCCTCGCATCCTAGATGCCACCGCGCTTTAGCCTCTCGATTCCTTCATCCACGAACACATCACGACGCATTCCTCAAAGCTAGCGGTCGCCTCGACCTTGCCAATACCCAGCTTCACCCCCTAATACTTGCACACGTGAGCGCGACTTCACTTGCCCGTGCTCGAGCTCGCACGGCACCCCCTCCTGCATTGCGACGCCGTTGAGTTGTGATATGAATCGAAATGAAAAACAAAAGCGGCCATTTTTGAAGAAGGCTGCCGATTTGCATTCGTTTAAATTGAACAATTTGAACTGAGACTTCGTTCGGCTATTAATATTTTTGTGAGTAAATTTTATTTCCCCTTTGTTTTTGATTTGTAAAATAACCTCTCTTTTTTAAAGAACAAACTCGGCTATGATTATTAAAGGAAGAAGACGCGTGTTATATTAGTGAATACGTGCTTTAGAATTCTCTTTACGTGTCAGAGCAAGCAACAGTTTCGATTATATTCTATATTTTTCAATTTAAATTCAAGTTAAATTGTCTCGAGTATCGCAATCCAAAATCTCGATATCCAATCGAGTCATGCCGCTAGGTGTTTATAATGTTAAACCCCTATTCCAAACACAATGGAAGAGGTTTCAAGTCCTAACTCGATCGTATGAAGAATTAGCTTTTTGAACCCATTTATTATATTAAATTTTCGATAAAAATTTCAGTGCGTTTATATCCCGTACGCTCATACGGCAACTCCAAACACTACAAAAATTGAAATCCGATAATAATACACTATTATGGATCCAATGGAACTAGTTTCGTCGAATTCCAAGGCCGTGCCCCGAAAGGCTATTTTTAAATATCGATTTATACGATATATTTTTAAAACTGAACAAACCACTGTTAAATTCATTTATTATCTTCAGTATTATCAATATTAATTTTATAAGCCTTCAAATTATTTTAACAAGCTCAAAACTGAAGATTTAATATTTTACCCAATTTCAAATTATTAAATTCAATAATTTAATTGCCAAATAAACAGTGATATTTGAAATTCAAGTTAAGCTAGCTTCAAAATATGTTAAATCAATTAAATATCTCAATTTCAAATATCCAGAAATTCCGAGTCGTCATATTCCTTCCCCCTTGAAATAATTTCATCCTCGAAATTACTAGTTAAGAAGAATGATCCATAACCCATTAACTATTTTCCCAATCCAAATAGTTTTTAACAACTTCTTAAAACAATCTTTTTCTTTTTATTAAAGACACACTATCCCTCTTACTCACTTTCCAAACTCTTCCGTAGTTCCAAACAATATCACTTGTTCAACCATTTCAAATTTTAATATAAAATCAAATTTAAATTATCAAAATTTTCCAAAATTTTGATAACTCCCTAAATTTTGAAAAATTTCGCCAGCGTCACCTTTGAGCGGCTAGCTCGGTACAACTACAAAATGCCTCTACGGGCTTCCAGATTACAAAAGAAAACAAAAGGCCAAGTGGCTAGACAAGAAAATCATCAAATTTCATACAGAAATTTTAACACATACTTCTTTGTTGGTCAATTTAAATTTATCTTCTGAAATCAAAAATCCCAACTTCCTTTTGCTTTTTAAAACACTTGTATATCCTACTAAGCAATAATATCCAATCACGGTGTTTAAAATTATTTCGCACATTTCTTTACAAAAGATTCAATATCTATTTCAATCAAATCAGTACGATGCATATATATCATTCATACGCAATATCAAATCCGATACCTCACTCGATCACACAATTTCATTTCTGAACTAGTATCATCCACCCGACTTTCTAGTGCGGACTCAGATCTGGTTTCTTGATCAGAAACCATCATTATCATTGCATAGCCATTTACTATGATAGAGAATTTCTAGAATCCATCAAAAATCCGTAGCCAGGGTTCGCCGTTGAAAATCGAATGAAAAATCCAAACTCGGATCGATATAACTATCTCAAAAATCTGTGCTCGAATCTAGATCAAATCGCTATTGGAATAAAGTAATATACGTACATCCTACGTATTTGCCCTAATTAATTATTAGCTATATCAATTCTCTTTTTTTCACTCACATCTATATTGATTTCCATTCACTTATTTACAACCATCCCATTTTCCAACTTCCAGTTTAAATTTCATCCAAGTATTAACTTAGTATATTTTCAATACCAAATTTACTTAAGAACTTTCACTCTTAACTTCTCTTAAGTTTAATATAAGCATTTTATATACCTTTATATTATTACTTTCACTTTACCACTTGGTTTTTATCTACAATTAATCAGTTTGGATTATAATTGCATATAGATTCAATTTGCATCACTTTACTAATTAATATCAAATCTCAATACCTTTTCCAAATTTTCATCCGGATTTTCATTTTCAATCCTACTTGAATTCAATTCATCTTCAACCTCTGATTATTCACCTTATCTCAAACCATTCTTAATTAACCATTTCTTTAAATTAGATTCATTAACTAATTTGTTTCCAATCAATTTCAAATCTGAATAACTTACTAATTTATTTATCACTTCATTTCCAAATTAAATCTTAAATCTAAATAAAGTTCTATTTCCCAAACCTTTATTTCTTTTAGTCTCCTCGAACCATTCTACGATTTCAATTTACTTAACATAATTTAAATTAAATACCATCCCAATATTCAATTTTTAATTCTTCTGGTTACCATTATATTAATCAGTACTTACTAAATTTACTTTCAATATTTTTGTTTTACTTAGTCCAACCTAACTAATTTTCCCATTTCACATAATTCAACTCTTCAATTTTAAATCCAATATTTAGCTTCCATTTTACTTACTTACAAATGTAAATTCATTTGTCCATCCACAATTTTATTTCCAACTAATAAATTTTATACTTCAATAGCTTATTTTATTTAGCCTACTCAACATTCACTTCTTATTTAACTTGGTTTAGTTACATTCTAATTTAATTCAGCTTTCAAGCTTCTATAAGTTCTCCAATTTATTTAACTTCTATTGGCTAATTTCTTTTTAATTTACTTCAATTAATTAGCTTGCTTCTCAGCTTATTTTGTTTTCACATTTACTTTTAATTTTTTAACTCTTCTCCAAGTAAAAGAAATTTTCTAAACAAATTTCAAAAATTTATAAGTTCCAAACATATTTATTATTCCATAAACATCTTAATTAAGATTCCAGAGTCTAAACAATTTCTCACATTTTAAAATCATCTTTGAAATCAATTATATCCAAAATCCTTCATAAATTTATTTATCTCTTTGAATTTCAAAACCAACCCCAGTTTTGTAAACAATTCCAATTTAAAATCCTCCTGGCAGCAGTTCTTATTTTGGAAACTCGAAAATAAACATCGATGATGCTGAAGTCGTCACCGACATTATTTTCCAGCGACCCAAAAGAGTTCAATGCTTTTATCTCTTCAAAACTCTTCAAATACTTTTAAATTCCAAATCTCACCAGATCTCATATCCAATTAAAAATATTTCTAAAATAATATAACTATTATTTCCCCATACCTTTGCAAACCATTTCCAAATTCAAAGGATTTTAAATTTCCCAAATTTTCAAATTTTCAAATCCTTTCAATTTAATTTCAAATATTATTCTGAAATTTTTGTTTCATTTCCAATTATATGTCACATTTACAAATTCCGTTTGTATATGAATTTATTTTTTTAGCTTTTAATTATGATTCTGAATTTCTTATTCAATTTCTACATAATAATGATAATAGTTTAATATTGTCATTCCCTAACAACCAAGCAACCATATACTATAATAAATTTTTTTTGAAAAATTATAATTTTTAGATACAAAAATAATTTGGGTAAAATTATTTCATTTACCCTATTTTAAAACAATACTGTGTCGATTTATCTTGTTTAAGAGTTTAGGAACCCCTATCGATAAAATGGCATCCCACAAATCGACCAGAATTCATAAACACTCAACCGATAAGTCAACACAATATGAAAACAAATTTTTACATTCATTAACGAGTACGCGCTCATATCTACTAATACACTCAGACTCATTCTAGAGTACTATGGACTTTATTTTAAATGAGTAATCCCCACCAGAGCCAAGGTTATCGCCAACCTCGCTCTGATACTAAATGTAACGACCCGATTTTTTGACAACCGAAAATCGACATCAATACGTCCACTGTATCAAATGCCAAATAATTGAATGCCGGAAGACCGAACCATTAGGGAAAAAGAAGAAAGAGGTAGAAGAAGAAATAGAAAACAGTATCAGAATCTCACAATCGCAGCGGAATAATATATAATAGATAAATGACTAATCTTTACCCAAAAGAAAACTATATCTGTTTTATACATTACATCATCATAGTACAATATAAACAACAACACATTTCAAGACGGTTATGATATCTCATCCTTCCAAAGCTGAATATACGACTTACTCTGCACAGTGGAAATATAAATCTATAAAAAATACGCCTTGTCATCCAACTTGTCTCCTGGGTTCCACAGCAGTCCATCTAGAATCTGTACTCTATGATACTCGTTCTGACCCAGGCTTTATAGTTAAATAACACCCGAGTCAGTCTGGAAAAGCTACGTGAGAAAATACACTCAATTGGATTATTAAAGTTTTCAAAATCCTTTGAAATCAAAGGTATCTCGTAAGATCAAGCCACAAATAAACATATCGGGTTTTTAACTTACGATAACCAAAAAATTTCTTATAAAGTCCTCTGATATTATAGTAGTGTGTATATATAAATACTTATTCAAATAGCCGAAATTGTTACATTATTAAATTCCAACATAGCAGCCATAAAGTGGGTTCTACCGTCAAAACCGTAAAGGCACGTAGGGAAAATGGATTTCCATCAGTGATAGGGCTACTGGGGTACCGCCCATAATAGTACGTGGTCTAGATCACCGTACCGAGGATCCCTCCCGATCCCCTGCATCACAAAGCCGGATCTATCCCTTACTGGTAGTCAAAATAAGTTCACCCTGCGGCTGGGATTTGCAACCGCCACACAGCCGAAATATAAAGGAACATCTAGACAGGGGTGACCTTACCCTAATTGGTTGCTAGCCACTTAGCCTTGTGTGCACCTCCCCTGTTTTAGCCATTCTCGGTTGATGAGGCTCGAGGCTATGCGTTAACTTTTAGCATGCATTCACTTAGAATGCTCATCATCCTCCTGACGATGTTCTGAAAGCATTCATCCATACAAGGCCGTTCCGGGTTCGAACGGAACCGAAGCACTACTCCTACTATATTCATTTTGGAATCACCCTCAGGATTAGTAGCGATTATCCCTTGCACTTCCCTGCTCCATCTTCGACTCCAAGCTCTTGTCTTCCTCCCGAAACGTTCAAACCAGATCGAAATGGTTTTCGAGAAATAAATCCCGATCCCAGTCTCTTCGAAACGATCAGCGCATTGGTCAATACTGATAGTCGGTTATTTAACTATCACATAACATTCACAAACAACCATCAGATTTAAATAATTTCCAAACTGTTTATTTTCAAAATATCTTCGCAAGATATTTTATATACTTCAACGCTTTTGAAAACAATTTCAAACCCTCTTTCTCTCACGGAAATAAATTTCTCAAATATTGTTTATTTCTATTGAAAATTACCAAGTCCAAATACTTTAGATTTAAAATAACTTAAATCACTTTATTCTAAAATGTAATTTAAAACATTTAAATTAAAACTACTTTATAAGATATAAAACTAATTTTTAAAATAAAGGTTAGGGCAAGCTAAATTTTAAAATAAGAGTTACGAAATTCTATACAAGTTTTTTTTAAAAATAAAACTTTAACCAAACCATCGTTAAAATAAAATTACTTTATAAAATATAAATATTAATAATTATCTTTTTAAATCACAATACCAATTAACCTTTCAAAATAATTACTACTATAACTAATTTAATAAATATTTAACTTTAAAATTTCAAACAACTTAAATAATAATTTCTCAAAAACGTTTCTTTAAAACAACTTTAAAACTTTAATTTATACTTAAAAATCTGCTTCGAAAACGTACTTGGCTTTTTTGAGAAATACACTTTCCTTTCAAACCTTTAAAAATAAACCACTATTTATTTTTAAAACAAATCACCCATTCCTTTATAAATACCCACCGTGAATTTATACTTCCAAATATCCACTGATATCTTATTTTACTTTATAAACCCAGTTTATAAATTCCATAGTCTCATACTCCTTTTAAAACACAGTTTCAAACACGAAATCAATTTCCAAATCGATTTTCAAAATTTACTCCATTTAAAAATAAATTCCTTTACTTGCTCAATTTTATTTTAAAACCCATTAATTTCAGATTTAACTTCTTTATTAAGATTTAAAATCTTATTTAAACTAAAACTACCAATTTCTTATATATTCCAAAATTCTTCTTTTATTTCTTCCTAAACCATTTAAATTCTGAAATTAAAAATAAATCTTTATTATCACTTAAGTTTAAGAATTCATTTATCTCTGTTTATTCAAAAATCTCCTTTCCCATATTTGGAATTTATTTATTAGAATTTTAAAATCAACTTTTATCCTTTTCCAATTCATTCTTTAATTTATCCAAACTCTTTATAATTATTTTACTTACAAATTCTCTCGTTTATTTTCTTTTCAAAAATCCAAACTATATATTTTTGATAACTCAATATACCCAATATATTCAATCAAACCATAGCATCCAATATTTTCAATTACCAATATGATTTATCACAGATTATCAAATAATCATATCACAGAATATTAGAACAAATCTAAATAATTTTAAGGAATCTAGTTGGATCCCTCTAACCTGTTTCCATGCATCCACAGATGTTAGCACAACAATTTAAAATACCAATTCCACTTCGAGGTGAAATATCGCGGTATATGGGGTCATATTCATATCATCCGTTATTATGCGGTGCATAGGGTCTCATCCGCTATATAATGCAGGAAATCAATCACTCCAATATATATATATATATATATATATAAACTATTATATATAATATCACATCATCAATTCAAACAATCAACCAATAATTTAAATTTAACTATTTAAATTTAAAGGTATTCCGAAAGAGTGAGATTAACTCACTGTTGCTTTTCGTTTTGCAATCCATTTCCATTCCGGCTTGATTTCTTCACGATTCCAGACCTTGTATAACATTATATGATTTATTAATATTCGAATTGATCGAACAATTAATCACCATTTATGTATTAAATTTTAACTTATAATTAAATTTTAAACCAATATCCTTTAATAAGTTATTGTTAAATTTTTTTATGACCAAAATAATTAGTAGATCCAGTTAAACATATAAATTACCTTAAGGCTTGGTTTTAAAATAAGTTAGTAACTTAAAATGTATGCATGTATATTTATTTTCTCTGGGACTACATACATTGTAACATCCTGCCCTTTTCGCACGTTTTAAATCGACGCACGTGTCAATTCAAAACGTGTGGAAGGACGGATTGTTATGGGGAAAATAAGAAAAAAAAACAAGAAATAAATAAAAACAATATAGAATCTCATAACGGAAGGATAAAATATAATAATCAAATATATGGTTCATGAAGCTGTTTACAAAATATTTAATTTCCTTATACAATATATATCAGAGTTGTACATACCAACGAATAAAACAATGCAGTGGAACATTTTGAATGTAGTGGAGTACTATAATAAATAATAGTAATGCAAATCTTCGTCTTCGTCCTCTAGAGCTAAAATCTTCGAATCCTGAAACGCTCGGACTGACCCGAACGAATTGAAAAGACAAAACACTCAAGTTAGAACTAAAAGATCTTATGTAAATTAAATCAACAGAAGTAAATATGAGTGCAGTAACTCAAGAGATGCTCAGGATTTACATCTCCTAAGGATCCGTTAAACTATTTACTATGTAGTAATATTTCGCTATTATAATAATGTCTATTTATAAAATAAACTTACTTTTAAATAGCGTTAAGGCTTTACATTTTCCACCTTAACACGTAATAGTCCCAGTAGTCCATCCAGTATCAGCGCATCTCCGGATTGGGAGACTACCCTAAATACTCCACGGGCTACGGGAGAAAACCAATCTCGTACAAGGCGCGATAGGGTAGGTGATACGGCACAACTAGACAATGCCAGGGTAGATATACCAATTACACATCCGGGCTGGTGGTAATGCGTAGCCGCAGCTACCGCCCACCTCGAGCCACACCCCCAAAAAGAAAATCAAAAGTGGCCACCGAATCAATCCAAAATTCAAAGTATAAAATCGAAGGGATGTGTCCGATCAAAGGTGCTACCTCAATTGGCCCGAGAATCGCTCTGTTTTTGCCACCTTGTGCCAACTCACCGGAGTCGGGTCCACGTATTTACCTCAAGGAAACGCCGCCACCATCCTACTTCATTCTGGAATCTCCACCACGTACACGGTTGTTAAAGTGGTTTTCAGAGTTGGCAGAGAGTATGACAACTTCTGATCCCGATCTCTTCAACAACCAAACGTTATTATAACACCGCGGTTATTTTAAAATATTTTATACTTTAAAACCAGGAAAAAATATCCATTACAAAACCATTTAAATACGATATCACTTCTTCTAAAACTAAATAAATATGATATCATTTCAATATATCCTTTTCTAAAACTCATTTCAAAGTTATAATATTTTGAAACCAATACTTGAAATATAGCCTTCCAAAACATAAAACTTTGAATTTCATAACTTTGAAATATAACTACACCACTTAAATGGTTTAAATATTAAGTTACTTAATAAAATAAATTAGCTTCTTTAATTTCGCAATCAATTCTAACACAGATTTAAATCCTCAAATAAACCATTTCAGATTTCATATATTTCAAACCTTTAATATTAAATGTTTCAAAACTAAATTATATAGTTCACATATATATCAAATTTACTTTACTATCATTTAGTTTTGAAATATTTAATTTAATCAATCCGAAATCCTTTAAATAGACTTCAAATTTCAATAATTTAATATTCCTTAATTTATTTAGACTTGATATATTCACTTAAATCACCTTAACCCCGAATTTTGTTATAAAACAATATTCTTTTAAAATCTAAATTTCAATAAGTTCCAAATGGACTCTTATTAAATATAACTCTTAATTAAATAAAATCTCAATCAATTTCACTGTCTTCCCAAACTTGATTTATAAAATCAATATAAACTCTATATTAAATATAGTTTAAGTAAATACTTATCCATATTATATTCAATAAAATCAAACTTTATTTTATACTTTAAACCAATTTTATACATAGCTTAAAACCAAAAATTTAACTATATATAAAATAACCTTCATCAAATATCCGAAATCTATATCTCATAAAACCATATATAGATTTCTTTACAAAACCCTAGAAAAATTATTTCAAAAATAAATTTAGATATATTCCGTGGTGGTTGTATATAATTTTCTATCCTATGGTCAAGTGATACGGATATTTATCATTTCAATTCACGATAAAAAAAATGCGGTTGTATATCATTTCAAACCGCAATCCCGAATAAGAAGAAAATGCAAAATAATTTGCAATTTATACAATATAAAATACAACATCCATTCATCCAATATCAACCATCAACCATTTATCACAATCATCATAAAATTCAACAATAGCATCAATATAGAACGAAAAATAAACAACAGGTATTAAATAGCAGTTTATATTCAATAACAAATAAATTAACTGTTTAACTGGCAGTTTAGATACAATGAATAATTAATTAACAATTTAACTAGCATTTTAAATGCAATGAATAAATTAAATAACCATTTAATTAAATAAATGCGATTTAGCTGAGATGATGAAATAAAATATGCCAAACAATCAAAAATAAATTTCTACTCATATCATAAATCAGTTTAACAAACATAAGAAATTTTAGAAGTTGTGAGTGAGTTAAAAACACTCACCTTTTGAATTTAAATCCAATTTAAACCCAAAAATTTGACCGTCTTAGAATTTGTCCAGACCAGCGTCATAAAGTCCGGAATTCCAATACGAACCTGCGGAGAAAACCACGCGTGAATTGGAGTTCGTAGGTAAAAGATATACGTATTAGAACGATTGGAAACAAAACTAAATTAAAATAAAAGGAAATAAAAAAAGACCAAACCTTCACTTTTGCCACGTACCCAACCTTCTTCCAAAAACCTACAGGCACGCATGCACGTTACCGAACCAAACGAACCCATGAAAACCGAATTTTGACCATCAAATCCTCCCACCTACGACCACCTGAGACGACCGCTCCACCACCCACTCGAAGCCCGGGACTAGCCGCCTCCATCCTCCCATACGTGCGCCCCTCACGTTAGCCACGGAGGCCGCCCCCGTCGTTGAAACCTTTGGGTTTCAAACCCTGAAAATGAAATTCCGGTCGCCTCAGGACGAAATAGACGACGCGACCACCGCCGATAGCCTCCTGGCATCGCCCTCCACAAAACCCAGAAACAGATTTGCATATAGTCGATCCAATCAAAAACGCCCAAATCGGCAATTAGGTTTCTCGTTTTCTTCCCTTTGACCGCGATTTCCCACTGATTCGAGCAACATTTCCAAAAACGAATAGTTGACGCAGATTCGTATCGTCGAGAACTTCGACCCTATGTTTTTTTGAATTTTTTTGAAGAGTTTGAATTTTTGACTTTGATTTTGAAATGGAATTGGATCTGGAAATTTGTCTGCCATTGAGGAGGAGGAATAGAATAAATTTACGTACAGACAAATGAGAATTAGAGAGGCTATGGTTTATAGCAAGATATTTATAGGTAAAGTTGAAATAGGATGGATCGGGTAAGACAGATGTACGCGCTAACGACAAAGTGGCCCAAAAAGCCTGTTCAGACTACGGAATGAAATTTGGTAAACCCATATATCAAAATAGGTGTTTTAAAATATTTTAAACGCAAAGGAAAAGGTTTCAGGTTCAAATTGCCTCGTATGAAGAAGTTATGCTGAAAATAATATTTTTCAAATTGATTTCAATTAAATCGATTTCTAGGCGTTTCGCGTTCGTACGATCAAACGACATGTCCGATCGCTACGGAACTTGAAACCCTATAATAATTCACCGATACGGATCCGATGAAACTGGTTTCGTCGAAATCCGAGTCAGTGGCCAAAATGGCTATTTTTCCATTAATTAAATAAATTAATAATTAATTAATTAAATCAAATTTTCCATTTTATTTCAATAATTGACAAATTTCAACTTTTTTAACTTCTTAATCGTTTACAATGATTTAAACGAATTGAATTGTCAATTTAGAGGTGAATAATTTATGCATTTCAATATTAACCTCAATTTCATTAAATTATAATTTTAATTTCCACTAATTCTATTAAATTCACCTTTCATTCTATTATTCAATCTATCATTATCAATTGGATGAAATTTTCATTGCTTTTTAGTTATTGTATTACTATTCACAAATTGCATCCTAATTTCCGTTAGCGAAATATTTTAATATTAAATTCCACTTATTTGCAATTAATCCACTTATTGAATTTTAAATTTCAAATAAATTAATAAATCTTGATTTTTAGTTCTTAAATCAACCAATGGTCATCTTATAAATAAAAATAACATTTAGTTACCAATTATTTCCTTAATTTATGCTATCATAGCTTTTAATTTAGATTTATTTCAATTGATTACCAGTTTATTCTAAATATACTAAATAAATGGTTAACCTATACTAATCGTTACTCTTAACGTTAAACTTCCCTTATAAGCTATTATTAACCAACAATTGTTGCAATTGATTTAGATCTAATTCAATGCATTAAATAAATGGGTAAATGATTAAAGTTTTCACTATTTCCCAATTTACATACCTTCATACTTTAATTATCAACCAACAGTTTATTATGCATTATTTCATCAATTAATTTCAATTTTGAATTTATTTCCCAATTTACCGATTTCATTCAGTTATACCCTTACAATTTGTTTCCCTCAATTGGTACTGCATTTCATTCGATTTATTAATAATTACCTTAGTTAACCTTAATCTAGTATTAGATTAAAATTTCATGATATTAATATGCGCCTATGTACAACTTAATCTGAATAAATATTATAATCCTAAATGTACTTCTATCAATTAATGCATTAATTTAGGTTTTTAAAACCAATAAATGGATTTTCTTTAATTTCATCCTTAAACCCACTTATTTCTCTACATACATTGCGTATTAGTTCATCAATAAACATACTTTGAACTATTTTATTTTCATTATGCTGAAATTAAGTCACTTATACTCATTTAATATCCCAATTCATTTATTTATCTTGGTTTCAATCCTTTATTAAATCAATTGCCATCTTATGCAAATAATTAACCTTTCTATTGATTTTTCATTTAAAATTTCTAGTTATTATCTTGACTTACAAAAGGAAATGTTTAATTACATTTAATCGCTATTGATTAAATGCATTGGTAACGAACAATAGTTGTCACCATTATACAATTTATAACATTTGTAAATTTATTCTCTACAAACAATTATTACAAAAACTCTCATTAATATACATTTATTCCAATTTCATCCATTGCACATTAATTTACTACCTTTTACATCCTACTATAAATTAGTGCACCCATTAATACCACCCATATTATAATTCCTTATCTACACTTATTGCATTGGTTTATTCAACAGTTACTTTTATTTACTCCTTTTCTATTTTAAACCAAATGTAACAAATTTCACTATTCATTATTATATTAATGAATTCCATTCTAGTTAATATTTTTATTAATATTTCACAAATTCCACATTTCCATTGGTTTCTTATATTAAACTTATAACCAAGTATGACAATTTACATTTTTTCAATTTATTGCCATATAAATATTAAATTGTTAACATTTAATTACAATTGCTTCATCTAATTTCTACATTCGTTCCAATATAAATTTTAAGACTTTTTAATCCTATTAAATTAACTCATTTAAATTTTACGGGTCGTTACATACATACTCATAAAAATAAATTATCAATTTCAAAAATCTAGTTTTACATAAACTTTCAACATTCAAAATTCCTATATTTTCAAACCTTATCTATATACATATTTACTAATTTACCTATATATATACATATTCCATTAAACTAAAATAGAATTGTTTTTATACACTTGCTGTAAAAATAATTTTTCTTTCTCCTACAATACATGGTTAAAAAAAATTCCTGACCAAATCATAAATCTTATAACAGGGTATATATATATATATATATAAATATCCTGATTGCTAGATAATATACTTAATACCTACTGTAAAATTTTAATTAACTTGATAAACTAGCAAATTACGTAAATATATTATTGAACATTATATATATATATATATATATATATATATATATATATATATATATCCAATGTGTTTTCTTTTAATCTGAAAATGCAAATTCGAAATTTAAAAAGAAAACAGAAGAAGAGGCCATAACCAACAAGCCGAACTCTTCTTCACCTTCCTCGAGCTCGAAAAACCCACCAAACGAGCTAACCTCTACCACTGCCTCACCTCCTAGATGCCGCCGCGCTTTCGCCTCTCGATCCTTTGCCCACGAACACATCAGGAACCATTCCTCAAGGCTAGCAGTAGCCTCGACATCACCAACACCCAGCTTCCCCCCAAATACTCGTGCATGTGTGCGCGACTTCACTTGCCCATGCTCGAGCTTGCACGACACCCCCTCCTCCATTGCGATGCTGTCGAGTCGTGATATGAATCGAAATGAAAAACAAAAGCTACCACTTTTGGAGGATGCTGCCGATTTGGATTCGTTTAAATTGAACAATTTGAACTGAGACTTCGTTCGGCCATTAATATTTTTCTGAGTAAATTTTATTTCCCCTTTGTTTTTGATTTGTAAAATAATTACTTTTTTTAAAGAACAAACTCGGCTATTATTATTAAAGGAAGAAGACACATGTTATATTAGTGAACATGTGCTTTAGAATTCTCTTTACGTGTCAGAGCAGGCTAAAGCTTCGATTATATTCTATATTTCTCAATTTAAATTCAAATTTAAATTGTCTCGAATATCGCAATCCAAAATCTCGGCATCCAATCAAGGCGTGCTGCTAGGCATTTATAATGTTAAACCCTTATTCAGAAAACAATGGAAGAGGTTTCGAGTCCTAACTCGATCGTATGGAGAAGATAGCTTTTTGAAACCTATTATTATACTAAATTTTCGATAAAAATTTCAGTGTGTTTATATCCCATATGCTCACACGATAACTCCAAACACCACAAAAATTGAAATCCGATATTATGGATTGAATGGAACTTGTTTCGTCGAATTCCAATACCGTGTCTTGGAAGGCTATTTTTAAATATCGATTTATACGATATATTTTTAAAACTAAACAAACCATTGTTAAATTCAATTTTAACTCATTTTTTATCTTCAGTATTATCAATATAAATTTTATAAGCCTTCAAATTATTTTAACAAGCTCAAAACTGAAGATTCAATATTTTACCCATTTTCAAATTATTAAATTCAATAATTTAATTACCAAATAAACAGTGATATTTGAAATTCAAGTTAAGCTAACTTCTAAATATTTAAAAACAATTAAATATTTCAATTTCGAATATCTAAAAATTCAGGATCGTCCCAACTATGTCTAGAGGATAATCAATCCCTGTATCCTTCGTAAACTTGTATCGTCAAATATCTATGTCATTGGCGTGTGTCGCCAACTACTATTTATTGACATGTTGCCTATATCTTTCCCAAGCATGTGTCACCGATTATTCCTTTACTAGCGTATGTCTCCATTTCTCTAATTTTGTTTATGGATGATTATTTATATTGAGGATATTTTTTTATTGAGATCGAGCGATATATTTGGGAAAGGTGCAAGTTAGCCTGATTATACATGGTGATATCTCTTTATCGATGATTTTTGGATTTCGATGATTATTTCTGGATATGGATAATTTAGCTATTTGATGTTGTTTTATGATTTAATGATTTTTGTATGGGTGATGACATCTTTATGTTCTGTTTTTTGGTGTTATACATTGTATGATATTTGGGATTGTTTGAGATATCATTATTATACTATACCCAGTATACACCGAGTTCCATATGTTTATTGACATTGAATTTAGATATAGTTTGACCAGTTTGTTATTTATATAATACTCAGATCTATTCGAGACTTTTCAAGTATAAGGACAGTATGACGAGCTTGCGTTATTTTGGGCATAGAGGAGATTAGTTATTCTATGGTGTAGTGTATTATTTTGTTTTGTATAGTCTCATTATATATATGACATTGTGATGTATATTTATGTATTATATACTATCGCTGCGATTGACTTTGTGATCTATGATATTCTTGTATATTACGTATTGTTCTATCATGGAGGTGCACATGTTTATTTCTTTATATCGATACTATTTACGTTTGGGTGAGTTATTTGTTTGATGTTTAAATATATACTGGTGTTAGCCTAAGGGAATATTCACATATGTACCCCATATTGCCTTATTCTTCATATTATCCAATGGTATTACTATGTAATACTCTTGGATAGTATAGGTATAGAGGTGGGGGTGTTTCATTTCGTATCAGTGCTATTGCTATTAGAGAGCATGTGATGGGGGGTTCTCGCTTGTGATCAGTGGTGAATCATTGACTCTTACTCCCGCACGTCTTATTTTATGGGTTGGTTATCCGTAGGTTGAAGGACAATTAAGTGGCTAGTTGCGAAACTAGTGTCTGAGGTATATGCAGTGGCCACAGCGGAGCCCATACCCACAAAAGACACCATTTTCATTTGGAAAAAGTATAATTTATAATATGTTATCCCGCCTTTTGGCAAGGCCATGATACCAAAAGATTAATCAAAAACCAAAGACAGTTCGTCCCGAAGATCGGTTATACACTGCTTCGCTATGGATATCGATGAATTTTTTCCGAGTTCGGATCGGGCCACAATTGACCAGACATGACAAGCAAAGCCATAAAAGCCAGCGTTTCAAATTTCAGGTTAATCGAAGTTCGTATGAATGAGATATGATCGATACAAATTAGAAGAAACACACTATTTGTATCCATAGAGGGAGGTTGAATTTCGAATCGATCAAGTTCGACTCGATCAACAACATGATAACGATCTGTTCGAACCGATCGGGTTCAAGTTGAACCTTGGCTGTACTATTCGAATCCATCGGATTCGTATCGATCAGGATGGAGATAGGTGGTGCACTTTGAATCCATGACTTCGTATCGACCATAGGAGCTCAGTTCGAATCCATCGACTCTACGAACCTCTCTTGCATCCATCAGGTAAGGCTCCGTTCGTGTCCATCCAATATACTACCTTCGTATCCATCTGTTGGCCCTTCGTACGTTTTTCCGTATCGATTAGTAGTGCCTCCCATATCTTAATTTCATATCGATCTAACGAATTAATACGAAACACCCTCCTGGCCTTGGTACTAGAAAGGGTATAAATTGCAGGGATGCGAGCAGGTAGGTACGAATGCAAGGTTCGAAACTATGGAACACGAATGAGTAGGAAATATGGATGTGAGGGAAAGACGTCCATGATCTTAGGAAAGAAGCAATCAATTCGCCACTGAAATCGGATCGATCTTGGAAACTCGCGCCACGTCACTATGTGCAAGTGCTTCTGATCGATGCGAAAAGGATGGATACGAAACCATGGATTCGAACGTAGCAGCATACGAAAATCACAAACTTGCATCGATCATATCTCACAAACCACAGGTCCAAATGCAACGAAATTTTCGCAGGGGCTTACATACAAGCCAAAGAACATTCCCACCTAGTTTCAGCTCGATTGGATCATTTTCTAATTGATACGAAATTGATTCGTATCGATCACAGATCAAGTCAAAACTTGGTGGGGTTGGTCGCGTGGGCCCAATCACGTGCCAGAAGAAGTCTCTCGAAGTTTGAGCGTGATATCAGCCTCATACACCTATAAATAGGCCCTTAAGCCTATGGAAAAGGGATCTTTTGGCTATTGGACGTCCAGACTCTAACGGATTCAATTCTACATCTTACCATCACCGTTGTATTCAAACTTTAGAGCTACAATCTACTGTAACCTGCTGTAATAGATTGAAATCATCAAGTGAATCAATAAAGTAAAATTTCAAAGTGGACGTAGGCCAGATCGTCGAATCACTATAAATTTTGTGTTGTTTACTGCTTTCTTTTGAATTTTCTAAATGATCTCCATACGTGTTATTTATCTGAAATCTGCGATTGTGAATTATCAAGTATCGGGTGTTTGTGACCAATTTTGGCGCAAACATTTTGCTGCTTTCATTGAGAGTTAAACTTAGGAGTACTGTCAGTTGAATTTGAAAGTTTAGAGATTTAGATCCGAAGAGTCATGACAAGGCAATCTAGCAGAAGGCAGAGACCAGAGAGAAGTCAACACGAAGGGAGTCAAGAGGCTTCCTCTGGAACGAACCAAGCTTCAGTCTTCATCACCATGGATGAGTTGGAGACAATGATGAGAAGGTAAGAAGAGATGATCCAGAATTTATTTCAACGGATTGGGCAACTTGTAGCGCAAAATCGAGGGGTAGACGGAGTTCAGAATAGAGCAGGACCATCCGGCGTAGCACTAGGACTAGGGGCACAGACTTAGAGCATGTTGATCCAATGCCGGGAAGAGAGACAGGGGCATCCGAGCAACCTGGTGGTGGTAGAGGGATGAACGCTTAGCCAGGGGGGCTGATTCCTAAAGGCTCACACGGACTCAGGGGGTAGATCGAAGGAAATGAACGAGGACTACATCTTGGAGACAATGATAGATTGGCAGAGATGGCCAGGCGAGCCATGCGGGGCGGATTAGTAAATAAATATTTTGAAGATGTGAACATGATCCTTTTTCTCCTGCGATTAGGATGGCTAGGAACCCACCAGAATTCAAGTTACCATCAATTTAGATGTACGATGGGAGGACGGACCCTGCGGTCCATTTGACAAAGTATATGAGGCGCATGGAAGTGCTGGGGGCATCACAGGAAGTCATGGCCCATGCTTTCCATTATATCTGACAGATATCACAGCACTATGGTTTAGGCAGCTGGAAAGAGACTCCATAGGAACGCGGGCTGATTTAGCCGAGAAGTTCATGAGGCAATTTAGGGTTCACATCGCAGGACCCAAGAATGTGATGAGTTTGGCAACTTTAAAGCAGAAAGCTGGGGAGTCTTTGAGGAATTTTCTGACGCGATTCAATGCGACAGCAATGTCGGTGGACCCACCAGATCCATCCATAGTTATGATGGCGGCTGTATCCGGAAAAGATGATGGCACAGAGTTCAAAAATTCGTTAACTAAAGATCCGCCTATGGATCTAGGAGAAATCTATCATGAGGCCGAAAAGTTTTTACAGTTGGAGGATGCTAATGCAGAAAGAGAAGAGGGAATCGATGTTTATGCTGTCAAGGGTGGAAACCCATCTGGAAAAGGTGCAGAGATTGGTAAAGGGAAGCGAACGGCTGAGAATAAAGATGAATGGTCAAAGCGGCCGCGGAGGGAGCCGCTATTCACCACTTATTCGAAGCTGAATGAAAGTTTGGAGCGAATCTACCAAGACACTAGAGAGCAAGTTCCCTATCATAGACTAATGCGAAGGGATCCAATTGTTGACGAGAGGAAATCAGACAAATATTGCTTATTCCACGAACTGAACGGTCATAACACAAATGACTGTAGACATCTGAAGGATGAGGTGGAAGGGCATATCAGGAATGGTAGGCTACTTCAGAATGTGAGGAGGCGAGCTCCGGTGGTGAAGCCAGAATGACCACCATCCACATCAGCTAGGGGTGACCCTGAACCGGGACACCGGATGGTTATAAATTGATTGAAATAACGACGAACAAGTTGCAAATTTCTCACTAACGCGGTTAAACCATTTACACATGTATGGGATCACGAACGATCCACAGGCATGCTCTGAATGACTATTGACCGTATCGTAGTAAGAATTTGCACTTTGACACCCTTGTCTTGCTTTTGTTTAGTTTTGACTTGAACATTTGGATTTGGTTTGTTTGGACATTTCAATTAAATAATTCATATGAGCATTAGTTTGATATTTGCAATTCTGTAAAAGAAGTTACTTATATGTCCGTTGGATCGCGAACGGTCCACAAGCACACCTTGTATGGCAATGAACCGCCAAAGTCTTTAATTCATAAATTCACCCGAACATGATCTCTGACTCTAGTAATGCCAAGTCCCCCTCAATATCCGATCGCGAACAATCACATTCTGCCTCGTGCGGCATTCGATCGCGAACGATCACACTCTGCCTCGTGCGGCACTCGACCGCGAACGGTCACAATTCACCTAGTATTATATCCGATCGCAAATGATCACATTCTGCCTTGTGCGGCACCCGACCGTGAACGATCACACTCTGCCTCGTGCGGCACCTGACCGCGAACGATCACACTCTGCTTCGTGCGGCACCCGACCACTAATGAACACACTCTGCCTCGTGCGGCACCCGACAGCGAACGGTCACAATTCACCTAGTATGATATTCGATAGTGAACGATCACATTCTGCCTCGTGCGGTATTTGATCGCGAATGATCACATTCTGCCTGGTGCGGCATTCGATCGCGAACGATCACACTCTGCTTCTTGCCACACCCGACCGCGAATGGTCATAATTCACCTAGTATGATATCCGATCGCGAACGATCACATTCTGCCTCGTGTGGCATTCAATCGCGAACGATCACATTTTAACTCATGGGGCACCCGACCGTGAACGGTCACTATTAGACAAGAACGACGCTCGATCGCGAACGATCACAAATTGTCTAGAACGACATCCACCCTCAAACAGCCGCCCTTCGTTTGAAGCGTCACCCGATCGCGAACGGTCCTGTTCCACTATTTACCGCGAACGGCATTCGACCGCGAACGGTCATGTTTCACCTCAAATGGCATGCGATCCTGAACGATCGTCATTCGAGGTCATATGAAGCTATCGATCCTTTTGCAGGTCATCTACAGGATATGAACATCCAGCTTATAGCATTACAAAACACTCCTTCCTATCGCAAGGCATGTTTTGGGAGGCAAGTGTTATCCCGCCTTTTGGCATGGCCGTGATACCAAAAGATTAATCGAAAACCAAAGACAGTTCATCCCGAAGATCGGTTATACACTGCTTCGCTATGGATATCGATGAATTTTGTTCGAGTCTGGATCGGGCAAAAATTGACCAGACATGGCAAGCAAAGCCATAAAAGCCAGCGTTTTAAATTTCAGGTTAATCGGAGTTCATATGAATGAGATATGATCGATACAAGTTAGAAGAAACACTCTGTTTGTATCCATAGAGGGAGGTTGAATTTCGAATCAATCAAGTTCGACTCGATCAACAGCATGATAACGATCTGTTCGAACCAATCGGTTTCAAGTTGAACCTTGGTTGTGCTATTCAAATCCATCGGATTCGTATCGATCAGGATGGAGACAGGAGGTGCACTTCGAATCCATGATTTCGTATCGACCATAGGAGCTCAGTTCGAATCCATCGACTCTACAGACCTCTCTTGCATCCATCAGGTAAGGCTCCATTCGTTTCCATCCAATATACTAGCTTCGTATCCATCTGTCGACCCTTCGTACGTTTTTCGTATCGATCAGTAATGCCTCCCATATCTTAATTTCATATCGATCCAACGAATCGATACGAAACACCATTCTGGCCTTGGTATGAGAAAGGGTATGAATTGCAGGGATGCGAGCTGGTGGGTACGAATGCAAGGTTCGAAACTATGGAACACGAATGAGTAGGAAATATGGATGTGAGAAAAAGACGTCCACGATCTTAGGAAAGAAGCAGTCAATTTGCCACAGAAATCGGGTCGATCCAGGAAACTTGCACCACGTCACTATGTGCATGTGCTTCTGATCGATGCGAAAAGGATGGATACGAAACCACGGATTCGAACGTAGCAGCATACGAAATCACAAACTTGCATCGATCATATCTCACAAACCACAGGTCCAAATGCAACGAAATTTTCACAGGGGCTTACATACAAGCCAAAGAACATTCCCACCTAGTTTCAGCTCGATTGGATCATTTTCTAATTGATACGAAATTGATTCGTATCGATCACAGATCGAGTCGAAACTTGGTGGGGTCGGTCGCGTGGGCCCGTTCACATGCCAGAAGAAGTCTCCTAAAGTTTGAGCGCGATATCGGCCTTCTACACCTATAAATAGCCCCCTGAAGCCTATGGAAAAGGGATCTTTTGGCTATTGGACGTCCAGACTATGCGGGATTCAATTTTACATCTTACCATCACCGTTGTATTCAAACTTCAGAGCTACAATCTACTGTAACCTGTTGTAATAGATTGAAATCATCAAGTGAATCAATAAAGTCAAACTTCAAAGTGGACGTAGGTCAGATCGCCGAACCACTATAAATTTTATGTTGTTTACTGCTTTCTTTTGAATTTTCTGAGTGATCTCTGTACGTGTTATTTATCTGAAATCTGCGATTGTGAATTATCAAGTATTGGGTGTTTGTGACCAATTTTGGTGCAAACATAATAAAAATGTTCTCCACAGTTTAATTCTAAGCGCATGAAAATAAATAGTAGTTGGCGACATAAATCAAAGAGGAATAATAGGCGACACACGCCAAAGAAGGATACATGAATTGATCATACTTCGGATAAAGTCATGGGTATAATCGAAATACATTATCTAAAATATATTTAAGTACGTGTTTATATCACATACAAAATTAGATGGGGGACTAATGGATACACTTTCTCTTGGAGACTGCACAAGTGATTATCGAACATAACACATGTATTCCACCAACATGACTCCTACAGTCTTGGTTACCATGACGGACATCATGAATCATATCTATCGCAAGTCATAACATGCTGCATGAATATACTATGCATTGATCAGGACCCTAAAAGTGCCTCTAAATGGTAAGAGACCGCTGGCTTACGTGACACACATGGGCTATACAATTGGCAATACACGACTATATATGTTGCCGACACACGACTATACAGATTGTCGATACATGACTATGGTGTCACAGATTCAGGGTGCGACCACCGTGATCAAGTCACTAGGATGTATACTAGCCAATCTGGTTCAACTTTCGCAATATAAAGGAAGTATAACAGTGGTTAGACACATACCAAATATACATCTAATATAAAAGCTGACACACCACTGCATAATCATGCTAACACACAGCAAGATATAAGTCGACCCATGGCAAAATATGTGACTCATCACAGTGAGCCCATCATACATTAATCCATGTATGATTGCCATCCACAGGCATAGAATAACGAAATAAATAACACAACAGCATCCCATTCCGCAGTAGGTTACCGATCAGTTTATTCAGAGCTCATATATAACGTTAGCTTCTTCAATATTCTATATAATGAGTTTAAAAAATAACCATAGAAATATTGCTGAAAGTCCCGTACCGGACGATATTATAACTCCATTTATTCAGATTTCTCATTACACAGAATGAAATTTATTACAAAATCATATAGTGCGATATCATCACTGTATCATATTAAATTGTCGGACAACTCAACATCAAAGGTGAATCACTCATATAGTCCAATTCAATATACAAGAAAATAATAATCAGAAAAGTAGTATAGAATAAATTATTCAAATAAATAAACATAACATCCAATAACTCAGTATTTATTAATGAATCATTTATAAGAAAAATAAATACTTGGAAGTAGATACTATATATATATATATATTAAATAATGTATTAGATTTTATTATTTAAACCCTTCATAATCTATGCTCTATTTTCTATTCATTTCAAGAATGAAAAATCTATTTGTCAAAATTCTTTAAATCCAATTTTTTTGACTCAATCAATTTTAAACTTAGAATTTCAAAGATGAAAAACCCGTCAAAACATTTCAAATTATTTTCAAAACCGTTTTTATCAAATTCTTTCATATGGGGCTGGACTTGGAAATGGACTTTAATTGTCCTTCCTTTTGGACAAGCCTTCTTCCTACTACTTCTTGATTCTTCTTCACCAAAAGTTCGACTTATCTTCTTGTGATGATTAGCGTACACCTTTTTGCAGGAACTTTCTTCACTCCTTCTTCATACCTTGCTTCAAGATGCTTGCAACATATATTTCTTATTTCCCATTTACTTTTGTGAAAGGTATATTTTCAATTGGTAATCAATCAAAATCCACAATCATAAGGTAGCCTAGGTCTAATAAAGAGTCAAGTTCCGTCCAGCTTCTGGGGTACTTCTATATGTCGTGGTCATGCTCGTCTTAGTCCACTCCTTATGATACGACCTTCAGCCCATGGGGAATCACGTTAGGAGTCTAAATTTAACTCTTTTTATTTTTTCAGCACATAATCTCCATGTCCATCCTTTCGGACTATGATTGCAACTACTTCTATAGTCGAAATCTATTGAGCTATACGTATAATTCATATATACATATACATACATACATACATATATATATATATATATATGTTTATAGGTAACAATACAAACACGTTCTCTTAACATATCCTAATTCCAATGATTGACCAACCTAAGCTCTTATACCAAATGCAACAACTTGCATCTTAATGGGCCTGAATTTCAACAAAATCGACAAGTCCATTAGGGTATGGATTGTTGATTTTGGCAACCTATAACAAACATAGGCATATCATAGTGTGATAAATATAACACAACATAATTGAAATATATAATAGAACATTTTATAATGCATTGACTAAGGCTAATACCTTGGAATATTATTCCTTGGATATTTAATTAACTTGTCCATTTTGAGCATGAAAGAGACGACTTCATCAACTGCAGTTCCTGTCTCGCACCAATAGTCTTTTAGTAACATCCCATATTTTGAGGCCCAAAGCTAACTGCTATAGATGCTGCAATCGTCTTTAATATTAACTTCCAATGACAAAATATGGTAATGTTAAGGTATCCATAATATTAAAAAACACATGAATATATGAAATAAAATCAATACAGATTTCAAAACAGCTTTTCTGATTACATTTCAAATCAATATTTCACATTCAATTAAATAATCCCCAAAATGATTTCCAGATTCAAATAAAAATAATTATTATAAAATACGTCAATAGCGACATATGACAATGCCCTCTTGGATGATCATACTACTAATCAGACACATAAGTCAATAAATACATCATAGCGGAAACAATAATGGATAGACTCCTAAATAGCTAATCCTTGCCTCCTGCACGTTTTCGAAAGCTTTATTCATCATCTACTAAAACATGAAATATCTTAAATCTCAATCTCCTTAAATTAAATTTTAAGCATCCAAGAGTTTTAGGAAAAACCATAAACTTCGAGTCCGACATAAAGTCCGGTGTGAATAATTCTGTTATATCTCGGTTTACTGATATTAAGTAAGACCATGCCGCTTAGTGGAACGAGTTTCCCTTTCTAATATCATTTTAAAAGCTTATCTTTTGCAACTCAAAATCTTGCAATCAAACTGATTATAACAATAATAGCAATAATATGTATGCATATAAATCAGGTAATCAATGGACCATCAGTCCGAACATTATAGTTTTATCTGGCTCGCTTTTACCACTGGCTGACTCGGGCCTGCAAGACATAATAAATATTCTAACTTCTGTTAGACACAATACTGGACGGCCTGTCCTTAACTTCTCCTAGGTCAACTGATCCTAATGGTTTTACGGGTTCATCAATAACCTATCTCTACTCTGTGTATTCCTTTCTGTGTGTAACATCATTTTAGTCTTACCTGTGACAAAGCCCTACACACTGAAATTTTGGAATTATATTAGCTAGGGGATACTAGCTAAAGTCTAGGGCACGGCCCCACACTAGTCTCATCTGGTCTTCTAATATACGAGTCATATACTTAGGATTAATCACCTTATTCAATTTTGCTTGAAAATATTTCTTTCAAATTGATTTAACCCTTTTAAATTAGACTTAAACAAGAAAAATATACTCTTTGCTTTACTCAAGATACCTATGCCATGATATATGCTTTACACAAAACAATGTCGATGAAAACCTAAAATCAATAGGGTTATCTATCCCTTTAAAATAAAGTTAAAGCCCTTTTTAACTTAGAAAACATTAGGATACAAAGCCAAAATAATACATTCAAAACCATTGTTTAAAACCTTAAACAACCTCTTTCGAAATCGTTGAAAGCATACCTTTTGAAATCATTGAAAGCATCCAATCATTGAGTTCAAAAATTAATAAAAGTATAGGGTCAAATTGAACATGGGCGAGTGCGTCACTTTAGAAAGCATTATTATCAAGTAAAAGATTTGGAGAAGAGGGTAGCTTCGTAACTATACCCTCAAAACCATTGCCCCCGAAACTATTATTAAAAGCTGCTAAATCAATCCACTCGAAAACATTGGGGAAGGCGGCTTCAATATTAGTGGATGGTACGAAGACGAAAGTCTCCACTTTCGCATGCATTGTTTAAAGTTTGTAAAAAGTGGCCTCTAACTAATGTGAAATTAATGCGTCAGCTAACATAGTGACAAAGGAATATATGCGGTAATATACCTCTCTCCCCTCTGTAAATATGCCTTCACCGCCCAATTTTCTTTCGTCCAAACTCAATACACTATATAACAAGACTCTTGTTATCGTATGCATAGGTTTCGATGGTATCAGAAAGGTAAAAGTGGTAACACAGTAGTGGAAGCAAGTATATGGAAATGGCGATAGGGTTAATTTATTGCAAAACTGATTTTATGCTTTATAAAGTAACTCATTTTCACCTAATTTTTATTATTTATCGAAACATGATTGGTTGAAAATTGCTTTACCCATTTCTTTCTGAAATTTACTACCGCAGGTCAAAATTTTAAATATTAAACAATTTTACATTTTAACCCATTTTAATTAAGTAAATAAGCACTTTTTTCTTAAAATAACTTATGTGACTCCTTGAAATCTTAGGAAAAATCCACAAAAATAAAATTAAATCAATTTAATCATTTTCTTTCATATATCAAAATTTCAAGGTGAAAATCATATTTTAATTATTAAAAATGATTAAAACCAAATGAAACATTTTCTAGACGTAGAAATTCACCATAATTCTATTTTAATTTGAAAAATTATATAACTTGAAACCCACTTCTAAACTAGTGATTTTCACATTATATTAAAATTGCAAGTCAATCGGGTGTTATATGATTGGTTTTCTAATTCAAACTTATCATAATATTACATTTTTAAATCATAAAATTCACCAACAAGCATATAATCATTTAGATTATCAAAACATGACGTAATACTTGCAAAAGAAAACGGGTTTACCTTTAAATGGAAATTATACATCAAAAATTGAGATGTAAACTAATTACTTACCTTGATTTGGATTAAGGAGTTGAGATTCGAATTAAGACGGAATTCCTAAGCTTTTCCCTTTAGTCTCTTAGCTTTAGTCTCTTATTTACCTTCCTTGTAACGGCCAGTCGAACTAACTGTTGTTTTTGTTTAGTTTATGACTGTAGAATGAATGAGGAAGTGGAGAGAATGGGAGGTTTTAGGGTATACGAATAAAGACTCTTCCTATTTTATCCTTATCATAACTCTCCTTCTAACCTATGTCTAATTCACCTCGTTGATATATTGATTAAGGAATAGCTCAAGTTTAATTATCAAATCTCAATTCCTCTAACCCTTCATATTATTTCATTTAATTTTTCTAACTAAATTTATAAATAATGTTAGCTAAAATCTGGGTCATTACAGACCGAGCTTCCTTTATCAAAATAACTCTTCTTCCTAGATTGATCTTCCTTTATTCTAGCCCGAACTAACTCAATCTTTTCTACAACTTCTTTAACAAAATACGGACCAAGAACTAATCTATCCCTGGTCTCGAACCAATAAACTAGAGATTTGCATAATCTTCCATATAAATGTTCAAACGATGCCTTCCCTAAACTAGTTTGATAACTGTTGTTATACGAAAACTCGACTAAGTGTAGATGGTTTTCCCATGATCCTCCAAAATCTAGCACGCAAGATTTAAAAAAAATCCTCTAAGACTTTATTAACTCTCTTCATTTACCTATCTGTCTGAGGATGGTAAGCGGTACTCATACCTAGCTTGGTACCTAAAGTATCCTTAGGCTCTTCCAAAATACACTGGTGAATATGGAATCTCTATCACTTATATACTACTAGAAATTCCATGCAGTCTAACTATATTCTTCATGAATAACGTAGCTAAATTTGGTGCGGTCCTGGTCGGCTAAACAGGTATAAAGTGTGCACTCTTAGTCAGTTTATCCACTATAACCTAGATACTCTAATTTCCTCCAATTGACCTTGGAAATCCGTATATGAAATCCATTGAGATAGAATCCCATTTCCAGACTGGAACATCCAAAAGCTGAAGTAATCCACTCAGTTTTTTATGCTCGACCTTTACCTATTGATGGTTTAAACATTGCTTTACCCATAGGCCTTCATCTCTCTTCATACCTTCCTAGAAGAAACTCCTTTTCCTATCCTGATACATCTTAGTTCTTCCTAGATGAATAGTAAATTTCGAACGATGGCATTCTCTAAAAACTTCCTTCCTAATGTTTCCCACACTCGGAGCACATAGTGGTCCTTTCTTACTCAACCACCCATACCTTTCAAGCCATCGCTCTCTGTTTCATTCCTTAACCTTCTAATCTGCTCAGCTAGTACTGGTTTTCTCCTTGTTTAGAAGTAATCCTTTTGATCATCATCAGTTGAACTTCTAAACATTATAACATGGTGGTTTATCGATTAGAACTAGCATCAGTTCTCTATTGTACTTCGCATGTAATCAATGCTTCTAAATCTTACCACTCAGCTATCATTGCCAATACTGCATTCTGATGTTTTCTGCTAAGTACATCTGCGTTCTTATTTCCTTTTCTCTAAGTACATCTGCGTTCTTATTTCCTTTTCTCTATGTGCACTCAATACCAATGTTGCATGTAGCTATGAACTCTAACCATCTCTACTCTCTAATATTCAACTCCTTCTGAGAGAATAAATATCTTAGTGACTTATGATCCATAAAAAGCTTGAATCTTTCTTCTAAAAGGTAATGTCTCCACACCTTCAATGCACAAATTACTGTTGCTAATTCCAAATCATGAGTTGGATGTCTAGTTTCATGCAGTCTGAGTTGTCGAGAAGCATAGGCAATCATTTTACCCCTTCGCATTAGCACAGCTCCTAATCCAGTTCCAAAGGCATCCGTGTATACCACTAAGTTCCGATTCCCCTCTGGAACAACTATTGCAGGTGCATTAGTCAATAAATGTTTCAACCTCTAGAATGCTTCCTCACTTTTAACGGTTCAAACATACTTTACCTCTTTCCTAGTTAGCTTAGTCATTGACACTGCTATCCGCGTGAAATCCTTAATGAATCTCCTTTGGTAGCTAGCTAATCCAAGAAACCTCTTTATCTTAGTCACTATCTCGGGACTCTTCCAACTATTCACTTCCTCGATCTTAGCCGGATCTACTGACAACCCTTTTCTGAGAGTATGTGACCAAGAAACTTCACTTCCTTCTTCAAAAAGTGACACTTTGAAAATTTTGCCTTCAACTTATGTTGCCTCAGTGCCTCAAGCACTTTCTTAGGATGAACTTCATATCTCTTTCATCCTTCGGATATATCAATATGTCATCTATGAATACAAATATAAATCTGTCCAATGCTTTTGGAAGATTCTGTTCATTAAGTCCACGAAGAATGTTTGTGCATTAATTATTTCGAATGGCATCACTAACCATTCGTATGATCCATATGTTGTCCTAAATGCCATTAGGGGAATACTATCCATAACTACTCTAAATTGGTGGAAACCTATAGCCAAATCCAATTGAGAGAATACTTTGGCTCCACTCAAATGGTCTAACAAATTGTCAATCCAAGGTAACAGATATTAGTTCTTTATCGTGTTCTCATTCAGCTTATGATAATCGATACACAACCTTAATGATCCGTCCAACTTCCTTGCAAGCATAACAGCTGCTCCCCAAGGCGAACTGCTTGGTTTGATAAAATTCTTACCTTCTAAATATACCACATGCGCTTTTAGCTCCTTCATCTCGGTAGTTGTCATTCTACTTGGTAGTCCACTCACAGGTTTAGCTCTTGGTACTAAATCTGTTCGAAACTTAATGGCTTATTTCGGCAATGGTCCTATCATGGGCTCAAAGGCATCTACGAATTCTCTAACCACAAAAACTCAATTCAACCCGTTTTCTTTGTCCATAATGCCCAACAGAGCGCAAGATCTAAATTTGGGTTTTCCACAGTGTGTATAATCCGATCACTGCAACTAGGGTGTCTAAGTGATATTTTCCTATCATGGAAAAATATCCTAGCATCGTATGTACTTAAACAATCCAAACCTAAAATAATTCTGAAACGTACAAGATCAAACACATGTAAATTATAAGAAAACATACAACCTAACAATTCAAGCTCTACGTAGTCACATCTCCTCCCATGAGTCACATACCCTCCTATCAGATCCGTAACCCTTAAGGATGTAACTAGGTATGAGGGTTCTAGTTTAAGATTATATACCAAACAATGAGATATAATGGAATGCGATATATTAGTATCAAATAGATATCTAACTAACATACCATCAATCAAAAGCATACCTCCTAATATATCTTTTCTTTTCTCCTTTTCTGTTGGTCTTGAGATAGCTGGTTCCAATACAAACACTTTGCACTTTCCATCCATAGCTCGTTCCTTGCACTGGTTCTTATAATGTCCAATCTGATCACAGTTGAAGCATTTGTCTAATGACCCTGACTTGACCTTCGAAAATCGGCACCGAATACTTCACCCAAAAGCTTCGAAGACTCCAATCCAAAAGCAGTAATATCCAAACCAAAAGCTCGAACCCCCAGCACAATGACTTAAGCAAGGTCAGTCACTTTGAACAAATACTATCGCAAATCCAAGGACTGGATGCAATCGAATCTGCTCCTACAATTCGATTATCCCAAAAACCCACACTACGCCATGAATGGCCTTCTGCAACAAAAAACAATGTTGGGTCAGGCCCAAAAAATGTTGCCATAGGTCTATGGCAACACTTTTCTGGTGATGCAATTTTGGCTGTTGCCTTAGACCTCAAAGGCAACATTTTGACTATCTAAGGCAACATAAATAATATTGTTGCAATAGAACCCTATTTGGGTCTATAGCAACATCCATATGTGTCTGTAGCAACATTCCAAAATGTTGCTATAGATATTAACTTTCTGAATTTGTGGGGCCCACAATGTAGAGCATAATTGATTTTTTAATAGAAATAAATATTTATTTAATAAAATGCTATTGCACAGAATTTGATATTCAAAAAGTAATTTATTTAAATAAATATTTTATTTCAATATTTGAAATAGTACAAATTACTGATTTCACTATTTTACAATTCAATGATATATAACACTGATATTCACATATACAGATATTCCTCACTACATCACTCAGTTCACTCATTACATATGCAGTTTCAATTTATACAGACACCGACACTGACAAATATATGACGAGCCGAGTGCCGAGCCGAAGGCGAGCCGAGTAGCGGGTCCAGTCTTCAAGCTCAAGCACATTTGATTTGACTCTGTCTTCAAGCTTGTATCCAGCTGTCCAGTCTTCAATACCTGTCACATATAATTCAAAAGCAGTAATATGGAAAATAATATTTAACTCGAACAGAAAATGAAAATATTTTTGTTATATTATTTGCCTCAGGTATTTGGGTTGTTTCTTTTCATATTTTTTTCTGACAGGGACCAAATATTTGCACGGACAACCTGTGAATGCACAAGTCAGCTGTTCACAAGTGCATAAGCCAAACATGAATGCAACACATGGATACAAGACAGTATGGAAGACAGCAAGCAACAGTTCAGGCAAAAATGCACAAAGGAGAAGCATTTATGTACTGGAGTTTTAGAAATGTACTGGAGTTGAAGCATTTATAAATTATAGATGTTATTTCTAATTCTGTATTCAAAACCCAAGTTGAAGCATTTATTAATTAAAAAAATTCTATGAAGTATAATACTTCAAAGACCAAATTGGATTGCTCACTGAAATAATCATGTATATAACATAAAGGAAATTACTTGCTGAAAATAACTAAATAATATTATTAGTTACCTTTGCGTGATGAGAATTTAGGTTTCCGTTTGCGCCATCACAGCCTGAGCCGGAGTCCCACACATAGGGTGAAGCAACACATCCAGCCCAGTAAAGACGCTTAACCAAAGTGCACAATCTTCAGATTACCTATGATATTGATAAGGCAAGAGCTAAATAGCGTAAAATTTAGGAATCTTCCCAATTTTTATGCTATTCAACTATGCCTCATCAATATCATTTAGACCTTATACCATAGTGACAACATCTATGATTGATGTAAACGCACCTGTGTTAAAACTTATAATTCAGATTTTACCAAATTGGGATTATTTGTCGTAAACGCACCTGTGTTAACATCTATATTCATTCACCAAAAATATCATAGGTTCAGTCTCCACAGTCCAAGCCACTTGAGCACAGCAAACACACAATAGAAAAAAACATATTTTTTATTACTCAACTGTATGGTGAACTGAATAGCAATGTACAGATTTTTGATGTTAGTATACATATTTTTTAACAATAGCGCAATTGTACAATAGTGATATAATAAAAAACAAGATGGGTTTTATAACAAGTTTTCAAACAAAATGGTGTGTTAGAACTATTTTTTATCATCTTAACAAGTGTTTTGAGAAATAAATCAAATAGCAGTAGATAAAACTTTATCATTCAATTCATCAGTCATCTTTACTTTTAGTGGAAATATTTGACAGAAAACAACAGAGTATTCATACTTGTAAACTAGTCCTTCATTTTTGACAATGTTACACATTACTGTATCAGCTGCAGTGGACAAATGATTCATGGCCAAAGATATGGGTTTCAAAAACACAGCCGGCCTACAAAAGCACCAAGCAGTAGCATATGGTAATCCCAGATTTAAAACCATGATAGTAATCAACAAATTTGATTTTCATAAACATTAAAATAAGCTTACATCAAATCCTCGTAGGACATAGTTGCTGTAATACCATGATAGTAATCACAATGAAATCATTAAATAACATTTAAATTCTTTCTTTTGAAATAATATCCGAAGTACTTAATCATTAACTCATAATTCAACACCTTATAGCAAATAAAATTAAAAGGAGAAATAGGAACAGAAAAAGTAGGGAATGAAAATACCTTAGAGAAGTTAGTACGATTTCTAGGCAAAATCGAATCGCGATTCTTCGTTCCCAGTTCGAGCTTCCAGACATCACGTTTCTGTTCGAAATTCCTTCCAGGCAAAATCGATTTTGTGCTTTGAATTCGTGAAACCCAGCTTGCAATCGAATCAGTTGAGGAGGAGACTACATCGAGCGGTGGAGGCTGATTTGCGAAGGAGGATGACTTGCGATGGAGCACTAGAGTGAGCCGGAGCCTGGATCGAAGCGAAATCGGGAACCCCTAAATCGAAGCCCTAACCAAAATCGACAGAGAAGAAAGAAAATAAAAAGTTACTTGCGGAGACTTTTTTCTTCGCGGCTCTAAAAGATCAAGGAGTGGTGTTCGGATTGATGAGGTGTCACGTTCTCCAACGTAGGATTTGCCTTGGTAGATTGACGCGGATCGGTGCGAAAGATATGCAAAGGTCTGCTATAGCAACACTATAAATTTTTTTTGCATCAATTACACTTGTTTAGCTAGAGCAACACATTTTTATGGCTAAGGCAACATCAAAAATTCAACGTTGCATTAGGACCAAAATTGTATAGCTATCGCAACATTTTACCTGGCAACACCTTGCAAAAATGTTGCAGAAGGCCATCTATGGCATAGTGTCAACTCTAGACTGCCCACGTGAAAAATTATGGGCACCCAAAGTTTAGAAAGGAACAATAAACTTCGGATCAGTCGTGGGACTGGTATGAGCAAATGAAAACAGTTTTATTTTTAAAACAAACAACAAAAGAATTAAAAAGTTGAAATCCACAATGCTTTTTGGAAAATGAAACTGCCATAAGGCCTCCCGCCATACACACAATGCAAACGCACACTTGGAGGAGATTTCTCCTTATGACAGTCAAAAAAGCTTGATACGCAAAAACCATTTTGACATTATCCTTAGTTCATAGTGGAAAACATTTCGAAAGTATAATACTAATCTTAGCCAGCATAGGTACCATTATACTATGCCTACTATAGCTACCACCTGAGGTGGCAGGTAATACAGCTGCAATCATAAAAGGCTCGTATTGGATAATTGGATTTCCAACAAATGGTTAGGCCAAGGAACTTCCTATTGCCATAAGGGTATGCCTCCGGAGGTACGCCCCGAGAACATACCCGGCTCTCTGCCAACACAAGGTCGGTTTACCCCCTTCTCGGGGGTAACACCTAAGATATGCCATCCCCGGTCGTTTGCGACCTTTATCCAAGAGCTCTCAACCACAACTATCACACAATAATAGATTTACAGTGTCCACATGAGTTAAGTATCCGGGCTCCATACCATGATACCACCCTTTTGCAGAAGGAATGGACATACCCTAGGGGCACGACCCCTTCAACCTTGCTGCATCTTTCCTGTTTCGACCATTTCCGAGGTGTGAAGTCCTGATGCAGTCTCGTCCACAAAGCTATGCTTTTTCATAAAGCCATGCTTCAATCAACAAATGATCAACAACACTTCGTATGCCACATTACCAAATTGGGAATGCATCACTAGTAACCATCAACTACATAACCTTTGAGCTCGTACGTCTCAGAGAAGGGTGTTAAGCTAAGAGAATAAATCACCGCCACCAAACAGAAATGTATTTGATGGAAACCAGATTTACATCTCAAAGTGTAATGTCAGACAAACATATATACAAGTCTGTTTCGGGTTTGAACAGAATCGAAGGTACTTCCAAAGCAGCCCTTGCAATCTGGGTATTCAAAATACCGATCGGACTCCCCATCACATATGGAGATCTCTATACCGGCATGGCTCAGTGCAGAGACAATCGACGGGTTATCCTATCATTCTCGAAAATACCTGGTCATCGCCACCGGTTTTCAAATGCTATCCATAACGGCGTATCAATATTCAGAATGGGTTATATGACACAAGGTCCTTTCCTTGCTAAATTGAATAATGAGCGTAGTAATTAGAAACATATGGATATTGGGATTTCAGTTAAGTCACAACTTTAAAACCCAAAACTTTCCTTCAAATGGTTTAAATAAATTACCATTTTCAAATCTTTAAACAAAAAGATTTACTTCACAAAGTTCACCCATTTTTCACAAAGATTCATTCACAGATTTCAAACAATTTCCATTTCAAATCCAATCTTTAAATCAAATATTTAATTCATAGCTTTCAAAAACATTTCCAAAGATTCATTTATGACTTGGAAAACCATTTTCATTTTAAATTTGAAATCCTTTCAACACAAATTGGAAATTCTTTCCTTATATGAAAGCTTTTATTATTTGAAAGCAAATAGTTTTCGTTTTGGAAAAATCCGATTTCACTTATACAAGTTAAAACTCTTGAGTTAAATTCAAATTCCCAAAATAATATTTTTTTTAAAAATGTTTTAAATACATATAACACATTCATAAGTTGTATAACCTTTTTAAACCATAATTTCTAAACATAGAAATCAATTTCAAATTTTGAATTCAAATTATTTAAATTTTAAAACTTAGGAAAGATCTTCAAAATAACTTTTATCTTAAAAACTCCTTTTCAAAAACTTTTCATATTAAACCTAATTACATTTCCAAAACCATTTGGATTCAAAATTCAACTTACAAATTATTTTCTAAAATCTGTGACTTAACCAATTTCCCCATGCAATCCATCTTTGTGTGTGTATAGTGTAGTCCTGGGGTTTTACCCAATAGTGCAACATCATAAATCATCACATCACATATTAAAGCACATCAACGTTGATAAGCGGTATATTCCTATAACGCTTATCTTTATTTACAGATTTACAAATAAATATATAAAGCATCACAGATAAAATAAATTACATTCATCGTAGATTGAATTAAAACAATTCAAATCACAAAGCATCACACAACAGAGATATCAAACAATTCACGGCATTTCATATAATTCAAACATCCATAAGCAAGCTTAATTGATCATCTGATTAATTTAAACCAGATTAATCACTAATCCAGGTTAATTAACATTAATTTAGTTACAAACCTTAATCATTAATTAGCCTTTAATCATTTATTAATCAACCTTTAATTATTTAATTAATTAATCAACTTTAATTAATAAATTGATCAACCTTTAATTACCAAATAATTAACCCCTAATTATTTTTCCTTAATTAATCTGACTAAATAATTAACCCTTAATAAATTACTGTTTAGTTAGTTGTCCTTAATTAATTATAATAAATGATCATCCCAAATCACTTTCCTAAATTGATTTATCTATAATTAATTATTCTCAAATTAATTACCTTAGTCAATTAATCACATAAATTAATTATCCTTAATTTCTTTCATTTATTAAACAAACCTTTAATTAATTACATTTATTAATTAATAATTTAAAGACAAACCATTTACCCTAATTTTATTACTTTAATTATTATTTAAACCTTAATTATCATTAACCAATCAACTTATTCCTTTAAGTTAATTATCTTTTAAAGACATCTCTTCTTAATTAATTTCTTAATTACATTATTAAGTTTAGTTAAAATAAACTTAAAAGAAATAATGGCACATGTGTGTGTGTGTGTGTGTATACATATCAAAACACTTTAAACTCAAAGTAATTTTATTTTAAAACCTTTTATAAATCTCAAGCTTAAATAAACATTTATTAATTTGGAAAGAAATAGTTCTTTTAAGAAAATTGTTAAGTAAAACTTATTTGTTTCTAAAGTTAAAAACTATTTTTTATACTAAATTACCCAGACCCGAACCACCGCATAAATTTCTCGAGCAGATTCCATGTTTTCCCGAGCCACCCAAACAAACCCTCGAAACACTTGCAATACCACTCGACTTTGAGCCAAGTCCTCTTTTTCTCGTGTTCTACCCGAGAACATTCTTTCTTCCCCACTTCTCAAAAATTACCTGATACACAATATGATCATGCACATGCATGGGCCTGATTACCTCCGATCAACCACGCCATCGTCAACGAGTCATCGTCGACACCTCAAGTCACTATAAACACCCAAATCTAAGAATTCGATAGCGAATCGAAATCGAGCATTCAAATTACCGCCTGAAACCTAATCCCTGATGACAAATATCGCCTTGCGCCACCGATTGCAGTCACCAGAGCTTACGCCATCCCATCAGAATTTCCACCACGGTCCTCCTCTTCTTTTCCCTCGGTCGCGAACACTTCCAGTCCGCTGATGACCCCGAAATTGTCTCAGTACCAATATTGATCAAAACAGGTGCTTAACCCCTAATTCCTCTTCGATCCATTACTTGAATCAATTAAAAAATATCTGGACATTTTTCCACAAATCTCCAATACTCAAGCTACCCTCCACGTAAATCTCTAGGCTCATCATCTCCTCGTTCATCAGAAATCGACGTATTTACGATTTCTGATCATCCCATGATATCTCGGCACCACGCAACGAAAAACCTTGAAGCAATATATTTTAGACCCTTGAATTTTCTGATATATTTTGGGTTCATCAGCGTTTTCTTGACTTTTCAGTAAACCCGTCTTAATTTAAACTAACAAGGATTTTTAAAATTAAGTTTTTGTTAATCTAAACACGTTTTCTTTTGACCTTATTTCTAAAAAGAATTAGAGAGGGAGAGATTAAATTTTGACTGTAATATGGAACAAAAAAAAGAAATGTTTCTGTCTGTAACACAGGCATACCCAAATATTTGCACATACGTTTGTATATACGCAAAATACATTTACAAACATTCAAACATATTCATACCATCGCTTTCACAATCATCAAGAGATAACCATATCAAGAGAAAAAGAAGAAAAATGTTTGGTCACCAGAATATGATGTGCAGAGGGCTTGAAAACTGGAATTTGTTTTAAAAATCTAGAATTTGGTCTGCAGACTTGATCTTTGAGTGGCTTCATGTTTGCTTGATTCTGATTTAAAGCTAATTGATTTGTTGTTGATTTGAAATGATCTGCCATATGCTTTTAAACTGATCCTTGTTTGCTTTGCTTTTCTCTAGTTCAAACCTCCCAGGTTAAAGCTCAATTGCCTGATGGTCTGCATACTTCAGTTCTGAATGTTTTTCAAGTTGAAATTTGATTTCATTTGATCCCAGGCTTATGACCTTACTTGTAGTTTTTTTTAGGTTTTGATTTTTGTTCCTTGCATTGCACTTTGATTCCAAATACTTGATGGTTTTCCAGTAGTTTACAAGTTGATTCTCAGGCTACTTGATGGTTTTCCAATGGTTTACAAGTTCATCTTATTTCTTAGTTTTAAAAAATAGAGGAGATGATTTTCAAATGAAATGTAATGGCCTGGTTCAACATTTTGATTTTTTATTTACATTATTATTTCAATTGAAAACATCTTTGCCACTTGTTATTTGTATATCAACACTTGTAAATACATAATAAAATAATTATACACTTGTTTAATTAGAAGGAAAATTGATATACACTTGTTAATTCATGTCTTAATAGTTATACACTTGTTATCATAATTAAAATTACGTTTAAACCCTATTTGATTTAATTTACAAATTTTCTTTTCTAACCCTTTATACTATTATAAATTATGCAATCTAATCACATATGTATTATATTTCCTAATTTATACTTATTATGTTTTAAAGGTTATATTATAAGTACACAAACTATATTTATTCATTTTGAAAGAAAATGCATTTTAAATCTGATTTAAAATTTAAACTTAAGGTAACATTTCTTATTACATATTCAAACCATTTTCTTTATTATTCTTTAAATAACCCTTAAAAATTACTTTAAAGCTAATTATTCATAATAAATAAATAAACACACATATTATATATAAGTTTCCTTTTAAAATATAGATTCTTAACTTTAAACAACTTTTGAATATATATATATATATATGTGTATATATATTAAAATTATAATTTTTTTTAAAACATAGATACAAATCCAATTTATTTTCCAACATATTTGTTCTAGAATTTCAAATTAAATTTTAAATCATAATCTATTTATATACATTTCATTAATTCATGTTTACATTTAATATTACCTACATTTATACAATTTTTTTAAAGAAAAATGATTTGAAATCAAATTGTATACTTAATAGATAATCATACATACCTATTTATTAGTTCTTTAAAATAAAAATATTTTAACTTCAATTTACTTATAAAATATTTATTATTGAATTCCAAATCCAAAATTTCTATTTAAAAATACATATCGTTATTTATTCTGGAAATTTTCCAATAAATTCATCATTAAATCCAAAATTCCAAATTAATTACCAATAATTTCATAATTTAATTCCAAAAGTTGAATTTATTATCAAATTAGTTCTAGCTAAAAATTCGGGAATGTTACAGATTTCCCACCTTAAGAAAATTTCGTCCTGAAATTTGCCGGGGAGACAACAAAGATAGCTGTATACACAGATATAGCTTTCCAGATCAAAATGAATATTTATTCTACATTTGGCTTACCAAATCAGAACATCAATAAATATGAGAACAAACTCAGTCAATATCTCACGAAGTACAAGGGTCATCCAGTCTACGAAATATGCAGGAGCATCGGTTAATTCGAAGGGAAACTAACTGTCCGTAGAATATATTTAGACCCAACAAAACAAAAAATGGATACCCAATCTAGGTTGGAATATCCAAAGTAGATATTAGCTTGTCCCTCTTCGGACTTTGATCTTCACAAGAAATCACTATAGTATTCCGAATTTGGTTTTAATCGAAATCGTTTTATCGACACATATTAATTTGTCTTCATATTTAATTAACAAATTTATTTTAAATAGAATTTTAAATTCATTAAAGTTTAAAACAAAAGGCTGATAGGGAACCGATGAAGAAAATACGAAATAGGAACTTATCTACACGATTCGCAGGGCCACCGCACCAAAGCTTCTCCCTTGAGCTGCAACGAAGCCACCAAAGAATTGAAACCGGATCAAAGGAGATTGATAGAGAAAGTTCTTTCCTTGTTGTTGCATGGTATTGACCATTTGTACTGTATTCCCCTGTCCCCTACCTCGTCCTCTTCTTGCACTCATACTTACTATCAGTGGATAGTAAGAGAATTTACCGAGGCGTACGAATAGATATCTTAGGGATATACTCATTCTAGGGTATACTTCACCCTATCTCTAATGAGCTACCTAATGTGTTATACTCCTGAGCTAAAGTTCAACCTTCAGCTCTGATATCAATTCTATCGACCTTGACTCGACCTTCGAAAATTGGCACCGAATACTTCACCCGTATTCAAATGCCGCAGATTCAAACGCCGAATATGGTTCGCCGGAGCTTATAACACATTAAATACAACAACAGTGGAAGAAAATGAATACATAACATTGATACACAATAGATAAAATGTCCGATGCAATATGATACAACAGATCCATAAATATCAGAGATACAATAGCAGAAAGATAACTCTAATACGATCTTAAGAGAGAAACAGAGATAGAATCCAATATATGAAACTTCATAGCCAAAGCCCCAATTCTTCAAACCAAATAGCTTAACCCAAAAACTTTGAACACTCCAATCCAAAAGCAGTAATATCCAAACCATAAGCTCGAACGCCCTTCACGATGACTTAAGCAAGGTCAGTCACTTCGAACAAATACTATCGCAAATCCAAGGGCTGAATGCAATCGAATCTACTCCTACAATTCGAATATCTGAAAAACCTAACTTTAGACTACCTGTGTGAAAAATTGTAGGCACCCAGAGTTTAGGAAGGAATAATAAACTCCAGGTCAGTCATGAGACTGGTACGAGAAAACAAAAACAGTTTTATTTTTAAAACAAATAACAAAAGAATTTAAAAGTTGAAATCCGTAATGCTTTTTGGAAAATGAAACTGCCATAAGGCCTCCCGCCACACACAATGCAAACGCACACTGGGAGGAGATTTCTCCTTATGACAGTTAAAAATGCTTGATACGTGAAAACCATTTTGATATTATTATTAATGCATAGTGGAAAACATTTCGAAAGCATAATATTAATCTTAGCCAGCATAGGTACCATTATACTATGCCTACTATAGCTACCACCTGAGGTGGCAGGTAATGCAACTGCAATCGTAAATGGCTCATATTGGATAATTGGATTTCCAACAAACGGTCAAGCCAAGGAACTTCCCATTGCCATATGGGTACGCCTCTAGAGGGACGCCCCAAGAACCTACCCGACTCTTTGCCAACACAAGGCCGGTTCACCCCCTTCCCAGGGGTAACACCTAAGATATGCCATCCTCGGTCGTTTGCGACCATTATCCGAGAGCTCTCAACCACAACCATCACACAGTAATAAATTTAAAGTGTCCACATGAGTTAAGTATCTGGGCTCCATACCATAATACCACCCTTTTCCGGAAGGAATGGACATGCCCTAGGGGCACGACCCCTTCAACCTTGCTGCATCTTTCCTGTTTTGACCATTTCCGAGGTGAGAGGTCCTAATGCAGTCTCGTCCACAAAGCTGTGCTTTTTAACAAAGCCATGCTTCGATCAACAAATGATCAGCAATACTTCGTATGCCACATTACCAAATTTGGAATGTATCACTAGTAACCATCAACTACATAACCTCTGAGCTTGTACGTATCAGAGAAGGGTGTTAAGCTAAGAGAATAAATCTCCGCCACCAAATAGAAATGTATTTGATAGAAACCAGCTTTACATATCATAGTGTATTGTCAGACAAACATTCATATAAGTCCGCTCCGGGTTCGAACAGAACCGAGGGCACTTCCAAAGAATCCCTTGCAATCTGGGTATTCACAATCCCGATCGGACTCCCCATCACATATGGAGATCTCTATACCGGCATGACTCAGTGCAGAGACAATCGACGGGTTATCCTTTCATTGTCGAAAATACCCAGTCTTCACCACTGGTCTTCAAATGCTATCCATAACGTCGTACCATTATTCGGAATGGGTTATATGACTCAAGGTCATCTCCCGGCTAAACCGTATAATGAGCGCAATATTTAAAAACATATGGATATTGGGATTTCAGTTAAGTCACAACTTTAAAACCAAATACTTTCCTTCAAATGGTTTAAACAAATTACCATTTCCAAATCTTTAAACAGAAAGATTTACTTCACAAAGTTCACCCATTTTTCACAAAGATTCATTCACAGATTTTAAAACAATTTGCATTTCAAATCCAATCTTTAAATCAAAGATTTGATTCGTAGCTTTCAAAACAATTTCCAAAGATTCACTTATAACTTGGAAAACCATTTTCATTTCAAATTTAAATCCTTTCAACACGAATTGGAAATTCTTTCCTTATATGGAAGCTTTTATTATTTGAAAACAAATAGTTTTCGTTTCGAAAAAATCCGATTTCACTTATACAAGTTAAAAATCTTGAGTTAAATTCAAATTCCCCAAATAATACTTTTTTAAAAAATGTTTTAAATCCATATAAATACATTCATAATTTGTATAACCTTTTTAAACCATAATTTCCAAACATAGAATTCACTTTCAAATTTTGAATTCAAATTATTTAAATTTCAAAACTTAGGCAAGATCTTCAAAATAACTTTTATCTTAAAAACTCCTTTTCAAAAACTTTTCATATTGAACCCAATTACATTTCCAAAACCATTTGGATTCAAAATTCAACTTAAAAATTATTTTCTAAAATATGTGACTTAACCAATTTCCTCGTGCAATCCATATTTGAGTGTGTATAGTGTAGTCCAGGGGTTTTACCCAATAGTGCAACATCATAAATCATCAAATCGCAGATTAAAGCACATCAACATTGATAAGCGGTATATTCCTATAACGCTTATCTTTATTTACAGATTTACAGATAAAATAAATTACATTCATCACAGCTTGAATTAAAACAATTCAGATCACAAGGCATCACACAACAGAGATATCAAACAATTCACAGCACTGATCATCTGATTAATTTAAACCAGATTAATCACTAATCCAGGTTAATTAACATTAATTTAATTACAAACCTTAATCATTAATTAGCCTTTAATCATTTATTAATCAACCTCTAATTAATTAATTAATCGACATAAATTAATAAATTAATCAACCTTTAATTACTAAATAATTAACCCCTAATTATTTTTCCTTCATTAATTTCATTAATTTATTAACCTTAATAAATTACTATTTAATTAGCTGTCCTTAATTAATTATAATAAGTGATCGTCCCTAATCACTTTCCTAAATTGATTTATCTCTAATTAATTATTCTCAAATTAATTACCTTAATTAATTAATCACATCAATTAATTATCCTTAATTTATTTCATTTATTAAATAAACCTTTAATTAGTTACATTTATTAATTAATAATTTAAAGACAAACCATTTATCCTAATTTTATTACTTTAATTCTTATTTAAACCTTAATTATCATTAACCAATCAACTTAGTCCTTTAAGTTAATTATCTTTTAAAGACATCTCTTCTTAATTAATTTCTTAATTACATTATTAAGTTTATTTAAAATAAACTTAAAAATAATAATGGAACATGTGTGTGTGTGTGTGTATATATCAAAACACTTTAAACTCAAAGTGATTTTATTTGAAAACCTTTTATAAATCTCGAGCTTAAATAAACATTTATTATTTTGGAAAGAAGTAGTTCTTTTAAGAAAATTGTTAAGTGAAAGTGACCGTGGATGCGGATCGTACTATATGGAATTATAATATACTAGCGCGGAAATAAAACAAAGTTACTATAGCAGAGTAAATAAAAATCAAACAAGCACACCAGGAATTTTTATACCGGTTTGAACTTCCCGTTCTACGTCCAGTCCCAGACTCCTTCTAGAATTTCACTAACAACAATCCTCACTTAACCCGGAGGAACAGGTTTACAACAACCCTTGAACAGCCGAACAAGGGACCTGAGCAGCAGAACTGGATTTCGCCTCAACAGCCGAAGAGGACTTCAACTTATATAAAAGTATACTTGACACAATGTGTTCTTGATAACACGAATTTGTCTCTTGATAGTACAAACTTCCTATAATCTTTCTCCTTTATGATATATGTGTGAATGCGTGAAGATTAAGAAAGTAGAATTTGAATTTGAATGATATTTTTAGCACAAATGAGTTAGAATCAAGAATTTCAATAATAGAATAATAATCATTAGAAATTAGGTGAATTTAAAACTTGATTGTAATGTGTTTATATAGGAAATAAATGGTTGTAATTATTCATGAAGGGTTATCATCAAAAGCTGTTGAATTAAAGGTCGCAACTCTTCATGAATGGAAATGTCTTTTCAAAAAATAGCCGTTGTAAATATTCAGACGTCTGAAATTTAAATTTCAGACTTCTGAATTTAAACGATATTTGAAACAGAAAGCAAATAGGCCATTTTTGGTCATTTTCAGACGTCTGAATATCTCACTTCAGACGTCTGAATATTGTAATATACAATATTCTATATTACAGATTCAGACGTCTGAAATGAGCTATTCAGACGTCTGAATGCAACATGAAAATTGAATTTCTTATTTTTGAAAAGATGATCATGCAATATATCATATAGGAGAGATTTTAACATACTATTATTACTAGACACAGACTCAATACATACTTTAAGTGTTGGAGCTCTTTTGAATCTGTCCTTTGATTGATTCCTGCAATAAATATGTTAGTATACATAGTAACTTATATAGTTGTCATAGTCAAAATATCGTAATTATGAAGTATTGTAAATACGAAGTTCCAACAATCTCCCCCTTTTTGACGATGGCAACTATATGAGTAAACGATATATATATAATGGAATTCTCCCCCTTACTATAAGCTCCCCCTTACTATAATTCTCCCCCTTTGACATCGACAAAAAAATAGAAAAGCCAAACCAGAGAATCAACATTGTCATTACTGAATACAAAACAATAGGAGCAAATGTTTGAAGGATACATACCATTATAAGGAAATAAAGTTGCAGGTAGTCAGAAAAGTTACACAAAATAATAGAAACAAACAACTAGTTAAAAAAAGGTAGAATATGATAAGATGCAACAGAAATATTCATGCAATCAGAAGGAAGAACTGGGTTGATCTGTGCCTTCGCTCCAACATTAAGTAAAACTTATTTGTTTCAAAAGTTAAAAACTATTTTTTTGTACTAAGTTACCCATACCCGAGCCACCGCACAAATTTCTCGAGCAGATTCCAAATTTTCCCGAGCCACCCAAAAAAACCCTCGAAACACTTGCAATACCACTCGACTTCGAGCCAAGTCCTCTTTTTCTCGCATTCTATCCGAGAACATTCTTTCTTCCCCAATTTTCAAAAAGTACCAAATACACAATATGATCGTGCACGTACACGGCCAGCCTAATCACCTTCGATCAACCACGCCATCGTCAATGATTCGTCGACGACACCTCAAATCACTACAAACACCCACATCCAAGAATTCGATAGCGAATCGAAATCGAGCATTCCAATTACTGCCCGAAACCCAACCCCTTATGACAAACATCGCCTTGCGCCACTGATTCCAGTCACTGGAGCTTACGTCGTCCCATCAGAATTTCCACCACAGTTCTCCTCTTCTTTTCCCTCGGTCGTGATCACTTCCATTTCGTTGATGACCCTGCAATTGTCTCAGTACCAATATTGATCAAAACAAGTGCTTAAGCCCTAATTCCCCTTCGATCCATTACTTAAATCGATTAAAAATATCTGGACATTTTTCCATAAATCTCCAACACTCAAGCTACCCTCAACGTAAATTTCGAAGCTCATCATCTCCTCGTTCATCTGAAATCGATGTATTTATGATTTTTGATCATCCCACGGTATCTCGGCAACCACGCAACGAAAAACCTTGAAATCAAAATCAAAATCAAAAATCACCATTTATGAATACTTACCAGATTACAATATCAAAACGCATAATTTAGACCCTTGAATTTTCGGATATATTTTGTGTTCATCAGTGTTTACTTGACTTTTCAGTAAACCCATCTTAATTTAAACTAAAATTGATTTTTAAAATTAAGTTTTTGTTAATATAAACACGTTTTCTTTTGACCTTGACTTCTAAAAGGAATTAGAGAGGGAGGGATTAAATTTTGAAGTTGATTAACTCTGTAATCTCGAACAAAAAAAAAGAAATGTTTTTGTCTGTAACACAGGCATACCCAAATATTTGCACATATGTTTGTATATATGCAAAACAAATTTACAAACATTCAAACATATTTCATAGCATCACTTTCACAATCATCAAGAGATAACCATATCAAGAGAAAAAGAAGAAAAATGTTTGCTCACCAGATTATGATGTGCAGAGGGCTTGAAAACTGGAATTTGTTTTAAAAATCTGGAATTTGGTCTACAGACTTGATCTTTGGGTTGCTTCATGTTTGCTTTATTCTGATTTAAAGCTAATTAATTTGTTGTTAAGTTGAATTGATCTGCTATATGCTTTTAAAACTGATCCTTGCTTGCTTTGCTTTTCTCTGGTTCAAACCTCCCAAGTTAAAGCTCAATTGCCTGTTGATCTGCACACTTCTGTTCTGAATGTTTTTCAAGTTGAAGTTTGATTTCATTTGATCTTAGGCTTGTTACCTTACTAGTAGTTTGTATTTAGGTTTTGATTTTTGTTCCTTGCATTGCACTTTGATTCTGAATACTTGATGGTTTTCCAATGGTTTACAAGTTGATTCTCAGGCTTCATGATGATTTTCCGGTGGTTTACAAGTTGATCTTATTTCTTAGTTTTGAAAAATAGAGGAGATGATTTTCAAATGAAATGTAATAGCCTGGTTCAACATTTTGATTTTTTATTTACATTATTATTTCAATAGAAAACATCTTTGCCACTTATTATTTGTATACCAACACTTGTAAATACATAATAAAATAATTCTACACTTGTTTAATTACAAGGAAAATTGACATACACTTGTTGATTCATGTCTTAATAGTTATACACTTGTTATCATAATTAAAATTATGTTTAAACCTCTATTTGATTTAATTTACAAATTTTTTCTAACCCTTTATACTATTATAAATTATGCAATATAATCACATATGTATTATATTTACAAATCTATACTTATTACGTTTTAAAGGTTATGTTTTTAAATTTATAAATACACAAACTATATTTATTCATTTTGAAAGAAAATGTAATTTAAATATTATTTAAAATTTAAACTTAAGGTAACATTTCTTATTACATATTCAAACTATTTTCTTTATTATCCTTTGTGTAACCCTTAAAAATCACTTTAAAGCTAATTATTCATAATAAATAAATAAACACACATATTATATATATACAAGTTTCCTTTTAAAATATAGATTCCTAACTTCAAATAACTTTTGAAAATACATATACACATATATATATATATATATTAAAATTAGAAAACAAATTCTTATTAATTAATTTTTTTAAAAACAAGATTTAAATCCAATTTATTTTCTAATATATTTATTCTTGAATTTCAAATCAAATTTTAAATCATAATCTATTTATATACATTTCATTAATTCGTGTTTACATTTAATATTACCTACATTTATACAATTTTTTTAAAGAAAAATGATTTGAAAACAAATTGTGTAACGACCCAGAATTTTTATTAATTAAAATTTGAATATTTAATTAATTTTAAATATTAAAAAGTGAATTTATTAGTCAAATAAATTTTTATTTGAATTTTTGGATTTAATTGGATTATTAAATCGATAATTTAATATGTTAAATTATGGAAATAATTGAAAATTGAGTTAAATATGATTGAAAATGATTTGTAAAATTTTATTTTATCATATGGAAGTTAGAATGATATTTTAGAACTTTTAAAATCGAATTAAAAGTTAATTTGTGAAAATTGAATATTTTAATATTTAAATCGACTAGTGAAAATAGTCAATTTTTGAACAGTCTCAGAATTGAACGAAACCAGTTCCATTGGATCCGTAATAGTTAGTTATTACCGGATTTCAAATTTCGTGTCAATCGGAGTTACCGTTTGATCGTGGCAGCTCGAAACGCATCGATTTATTTTTAATTTAAATTTGGCGAGTGAAAATAGCCATTTTTCAAAAAGTCTCGGATTTCGATGAAACCAGTTTCATCGGATCCGTAATGTGATATTATTGTAAGGTTTCAAATATCGTGTCAATTGGATTTACGGTTTGTCCGGTACAAATTAAAACGCCTAAAAAATCGCTTAAATTGGTTTAATTCAAATTGAGCGTTTATAGCCATAACTCGCACATACTTCCGAATTAGCTTTCGAAACCTGTTCCATTGTGTCCGGAACGCGGGGTAAACCCTAGAAACGCTGGTTACGGCGCGTAAATCGGAGTTCGGGATTTCCGGGATGAATAGTGTTTCGGTTTTCTCTATAAATAACCCTCACTCTAAAATAAAAAAAAATATATATATACAAAACCCTAAGTGCAAACTGCAGCCGCCACTACCCAACGAACGGCCAGAAAACTCTCCCCTTCCCTCTCTTTTATCTTTCAATCCGTCGACAATTAGGCTAAAGTTTCAACTAGAGAATCGAAGAGCATAGTGATATCTACAAGATCAACGGTTGTGATGTAAAACAGAGCGATGAGGTGGCGTCTAGGGGGGTGCGTTTGTGGGCCGCACGGCCTCGTGGTGCGTGCAAACCATAGAGCCGAGCTCTCTAAGCTTCAGGCTGAAGTTGGAGGGGATGGAGGGCTTCGACATGGCGCGTCTCGATCGAGTTCAAGTTGCTTATAGGTGGAGTATAATTTAAACCTAAATTGGAGCTTTGGGTTTCATGGAGACGGCAAGTTCTGGAGAGAGAGCAACGTGGGGGAGATGAAGATTCTGGCGCGTTGGATCTGCTATGGACGGTGGATGCAAGCTAGGTTATAGAATAATTATAATTTATGTTGAAATTAGTAAGTTAAATCGTGTACAAACTTATAAAAATCATAACTTTTTCATACGAGGTCGAAAAAATGCAAACTCAGTTGCGTTGGAATCGTATGGACGAGCACTACGCGATGGAGTTGGTTTGGAGTCGTTTGGAGTTAGTGAGAATTTTGGGTAAAATTAAACGTCCGTTTAATTTTATTCGAAATAAAAGCTGAAACGGAAATTAAAATCAAGGTGAGAATTTCTCACTCAATCGAATAGGTTTCGATTTTATTTTAAATAGTTAGATTTAAAATATTTGAATGCATGTTTGAATGTTGATTAATATCTATTGATTGTTAAAATAGACATTATACGCCGTTAGTAAGCGGATGTTATTTATTAAAAACATATACCGCGAATATTTCATAAACAGTGAAATTGGTATTATATATAGTAGCAATATATATATATATTGGCATATGTATATATTGGAGTTATTGATTTCCCGCATTTATTTGTTTAGCGGATGAGACCCTATTACGCCGTTATTAAGCGGATAATATTTAATAAGAACATATACCGCGATAATTTCGTACTGGAACGGAATTGGTATTGTGCTAATGTTTTTGGATGCAGGAAAACAGGTTGGAGGGATCCAACTGGATTCCTCAACAGTTTTTATTTAATTTCAGATATTTTGATATTTGATTGATTATCATATCGATATATGATATCGTTGTAGTCGTGATTGACTATTTGGTGTGTAGCATCATTGGACCCAAATTTTGGGATTTTAAAATGATTATAAAGTGATTTTTGAAAATATACTTTATTTTTGGAATTGATTCATTTTAAATAAATAAACGTTATAATTTTTTTAAGTTATAAAAATTATGATTTTTGAGAAATATAGTTAAAAACTGATTTTTGAGAATATGATGCTAATGAGTTTATAAAATAGTTAAATCGAGATATTTTAAATTTATTATGAAAAGTTGAAATATAGGGTTTATAAAATTTAATTATTTTATGAATCAAAAGGAAGAAGTTTTTAAAGGAATTTAAAGACGTTTAAAAAGAAAAATATAAATTGATTTATATTAAGAGATTTATTAATGGATATTTATAAATTAGAATATGGACATTATAAAACGAGTTTTTATAAGTGTTTGAATGAAGTGAAAATGAATTTCACTAAAGAATGAAATTTATAGAATTTAAATGGTGAAGTTATAAGAATGAAATTTATAGAATTATAAACGGTGAAATAGAAATGAAATTTATAAATGGTAAGAATTATAAATTTGTGAAGTTATTTAAAGAATAAAATTGGTTAAATAAATGAATCTTATAAGTTATAAGATTTATGATTTGGAAAGTCTTTAGAGGAACGATTTTTGTAAAATAATCGTTTTATAAGTATTTAACTTATAATATGAATGTTTAGTTCATAATTTAGTTATAAACTGGAATAGGTTAATAAAAGAATTTATAAAAAGGAAGTTTTTATAAATAAATAGAAATGGAATTTATAAACGTTGTTTTATAAATTCGCAAATGACTTATTTTGATAAGAAAATTGTTGAAACCTATTAATGGAGTTATATTCACGTTTTTGAATAGTGAATAATCCTTTGAATTAAAATGTATAAAAGGATGAAATGTGTTAACGTAGAATATTCATGTTTTTGAATAGTGAATAATATGTTAAAGAAATTGTTTTGAATGTGATATTGAAATTGAATTAAAACGATCTAACGATGTTTTAAAAGGTATTGAGATTCGAAACCATAGATTTCAACATTGATTGTTGAAATAGACGTTTTCGAGAAATAGAAGGAAATAGTGGACTATAACACTGTTGTTATAGTAAATGATTTCCGAAAGGAAATGTTTTGTATAGTATTGGGATTTATATATCTATTTTAATTTCGAATCCCTATACTAGTGATTTTGGGTTGTTGTAACGATGTTTTACGCAACATTCGTTTTGGCCCAAATAAATATGTTTATGAGAATGATTTCCTTAAAGAATGAAATATATACTTAATTTCGATTTAAGTATATTGAATATTTTCTAAGTGTTGAAAATAAAAAAATTTGTGAATTACTTATGAATAAATAAGTATGGAAATGTTTTCCAATGTAAAGTGAATATTTTGAGAATTTATCTTTTTGAAGATAAATTGAAAAGAAATATTGAAATGAATAATTGAAACCGAATATTCATTGATATTTTGGAATTATAAATTCACTAAGGAATTTATAAAGGAAGTGGGATTTGTCTAAAAATAAATATTGATTTATTTTTGAAGTATGAAATAATATATCTTGTGAAGATATTTTGGGAAAATAAATAATTTGGAAAATTATTTGGAATCTGGTGATGTGTGCATATCCAGTGATAGTTCAATAACCGACTATCAATATTTCCCTTTGAATGGGTAATTGATGTGATTTGATTGAATGTGAATGCTACACTTATTTTTGAATAAGCGCTCACTATTCGGGTTAACCGGGAAAGGACCATGGGGTCGTATAACCCATTCCGAATATGTGATACGTCGTTATAATTGCATTGAAGATCGGTGTTGAAGACCCGGTATTTGCGAGAGCGATAGGATGACCTATCGATTGTCTCTGCACTGAGTTGCAACGGTATAGAGACTCCCTAAGTGATGGGAAATCCGATCAGGATTGTGAATATCCGGATTGCAAGGACTTCTTTGTAAGTGCCTTCGGTTTTGTTCGATCCCGGAACAGACTTGTATGGATTGTATGTCTGACATTACAAGTTGAGATATAAAGCTGATTTCTTTCAAATATATTTCTGTTGGTGGCGGAGAATTTATTCTTTTAGCTTAACACCCTTCTCTGAGACGTACGAGCTCAGAGGTTATATAGTTGAAGTTATCAGCGATATATTCCCAATTTGGTAATGTGATATGCTGAGTGTTGCTGAAATGATCATTGTGTTGATTATTGTGATAGGATCGTTTATTTGATCGTCTATCTTAGTGATCATTGTGTTGATCATTTGTTGACCCAAAGCATGGCTTTTGTATAAAGTATGTTTTGTGGACGTGACTTCGTCGAACCTCACACCCCGAAATGGTCAAAACAGGAAAGATGCGGCAAGGTTATGAGGGGTAGCACCCTTTAGGGTATGTACATTTCCTTCTGGATAGAGGTGGTATCATGGTATGGAGCCCAGATATTTAACCTATGTGGTTACTACGAATTTATTACTTTGTGGTTGTTGGTTTTTGGGATCCCGTGAGAAAGGTCGTTTACGATCGAGGAATGGCGTGCTCGTGTCAGTAGTTACCCAGTTAGGGGTAACCCGGCCTTGTGTTGGAAGAGTTCCGGTTTGGTTCTCGGGGATGTCTTTCCAGAGGCATTCTCATGTGGCAATGGGAAGTTCCTTGGCCTGGCCATTTGTTGGAAATCCAAAGAAACAATACGTGACTTGTACGGTTTTAGTTGTATAACCTGCTATGGAATGTGGCGGCAACCTGCTATTGAACATAGTTAGCTATAGTAGGCATAGTTCGGAATGTCTATGTTGGCTAAGATTTATATTCTACTTTCGAAATAAATTTTCCCCTACACTATGCACTAGTAATAATATCAAATGTTATTTTTAATGCGTATCAAGCATCTTTGACTATCATAAGGAGAAATCTCCTCCGATTCTGCGTTTGCATTGTGTGTGCGTGCGGGAGGCCTTATGGTAGTCTCATTTTTAAAAGCATTGCGAATTGACTTTAAAAATATTCCTCTATTTTGATTTTAAAGATAAATAAACTGTTTTGAGTTCTCACACTAGTCTTGTTAAGCTTTTTGGGCTATGTGATGGGGGGTTCTCGCTTCACGGTTTGGTGGCGAACGGGAGACTCTTACTCCCACATATCCTCTTTTAGGGGGTTGGTTAGGTGTAACCTGAGACAGTCGAGAGGCTGGCCGTAAAAACAAGGTCTGGGGTACCAGTGTAAGCCACGGTGGGGCTGGGATGGTTGAAAAGCCTACCGGTTGTGACCGCTGACGGTGCGTTTGTTACATTTGGTATCAGAGCATATGGTTAAGCGACAACCATGGTTCTGTTGGGTATTATTCATTAGAGATAGAGTCAGCAGTACTCTAGAATGAATTTGAGTGTAATAATAGCTATGAGAGCGTATTTGTTAGTGAATATGAAATTGTTTTATGTTGTGATGATTGGTTTGTTGAGTGGTATATGAACCTTCGTCGGCGCAGCTTCGAAACTGAATCGAAGGGGTTTCTAAACACTTGAATAGAACAATTCGACACAGTATTGATCTTTAAATTGGGTAAATGAAATAATTTTACTTGATTATATATTATATATGAAGGAATAATTTTTCATAATTATTAAGGTATATGTAAGTTGATTGTTAGGTTGTTTGAATAATCTAAATAAAGAAATAATTGTATAAGCAAAAGAATTATAGGAATTGAATTATAATTAAAGTAATTTACAATTGTGAAATAAACTTATATATATGAGAAGTGAAACTATATGAATATATTTATGAATATGAGTTATAAATAAAAGTGAATTTAAAGTAAAATGAAATATGAACTTAAGTTATTTAAATGAAATTCAACTTTTATAATTGAATTGAATGAATCAATTGAATGTAAATTAAGTTGATATGGAATAATGAATGTAAGTGTAATTCATTAAAATCTAATGTTATTAGAAAGTTGAATAATTGAATGAAAATCAATTAATTAAACCAATTGATAAGCAAAGGAATTTGGTTGTGATAGATATACTTTGGTTGTTATATGATTGTTAGTTGATTGTATATAATTCATTAAGTGTTAATAAAAATTGAAAGCTAAAGAAATTGAAATCCAATTTGAAGTTAAGTGAATCTTAAATGGAATTGAATTTGAATTGGAAGTGGACCAACTTGAATATGAATTAATGAATATAAATTAATTCAGAATGAATGTTAGTAAAAACATCCAATGTAAATAAATCAAATGTGATTAAATTGAAAACCAATTCATTGAATATTAATGAGAATATAAATGAATATTTATTGGTTATGAATTTGTTGAATGCTAGTTGGTTGATGGTTGAATATGTTGCATTTGTTGTTTGTTTCATTTGCTATGTTGGCATATATAGTTATTATGTTGCTATATGTTATATATTGATACTATTATTTACATGCATGATTCTCATGTTGTTTGTTGAGTAATTAGTAGGTGCGGATCGCGTTTGCTTCGCATTTGGAGCTCGCTTTTGCGCTATATTAGCCGTATATGCTTGCTAATAAAATATAAGGTACATATCTCGGATTACATACCGTACTTTTACACTTTTTTCCCTGCGGGATGCCTCATTACTTGATGAGATGTATATTTGTGATATATATACTGTCATTTTTTTTTTGGATCGAGCCACGCAAAGGAGACTATGGCGAATTTTTCCGAAAATTTAAGGCGTTAGAAAAAATTTGAGAAAATTGGGAAAAATTGTGAAAACTTTAAACTTTGATTTGAAGTTGAAAGTTAAACAATAGTAGTTGTTTTTGAAAAGATAACTTAGTATGATTTGAAAACTTAGTAAAGTATTGTAAAGAAGTTTAAATTTGTTTTGGGAAAATTAATAAATTCTATAACTTTTCTTACTTGTAATTTCGGGACGAAATTCTTTTAAGTGGGGAAGATTGTAATGACCCAGAATTTTTATTAATTAAAATTTGAATATTTAATTAATTTTAAATATTAAAAAGTGAATTTATTAGTCAAATAAATTTTTATTTGAATTTTTGGATTTAATTGGACTATTAAATCGATAATTTAATATGTTAAATTATGGAAATAATTGAAAATTGAGTTAAATATGATTGAAAATGATTTGTAAAATTTTATTTTATCATATGGAAGTTAGAATGATATTTTAGAACTTTTAAAATCGAATTAAAAGTTAATTTGTGAAAATTGAATATTTTAATATTTAAATCGACTAGTGAAAATAGTCAATTTTTGAACAGTCTCAGAATTGAACGAAACCAGTTCCATTGGATCCGTAATAGTTAGTTATTACCGGATTTCAAATTTCGTGTCAATCGGAGTTACCGTTTGATCGTGGCAGCTCGAAACGCATCGATTTATTTTTAATTTAAATTTGGCGAGTGAAAATAGCCATTTTTCAAAAAGTCTCGGATTTCGATGAAACCAATTTCATCGGATCCGTAATGTGATATTATTGTAAGGTTTCAAATTTCGTGTCAATTGGATTTACGGTTTGTCCGGTACAAATTAAAACGCCAAAAAAATCGCTTAAATCGGTTTAATTCAAATTGAGCGTTTATAGCCATAACTCGCACATACTTCCGAATTAGCTTTCGAAACCTGTTCCATTGTGTCCGAAACGCGGGGTAAACCCTAGAAACGCTGGTTACGGCGCGTAAATCGGAGTTCGGGATTTCCGGGATGAATAGTGTTTCGGTTTTCTCTATAAATAGCCCTCACTCTAAAATAAAAAATATATATATACAAAACCCTAAGTGCAAACTGCAGCCGCCACTACCCAACGAACGGCCAGAAAACTCTCCCCTTCCCTCTCTTTTATCTTTCAATCCGTCGACAATTAGGCTAAAGTTTCAACTAGAGAATCGAAGAGCATGGTGATATCTACAAGATCAACGGTTGTGATGTAAAACAGAGCGATGAGGTGGCGTCTAGGGGGTGCGTTTGTGGGCCGCACGGCCTCATGGTGCGTGCAAACCATAGAGCCGAGCTCTCTAAGCTTCAGGCCGAAGTTGGAGGGGATGGAGGGCTTCGACTTGGCGCGTCTCGATCGAGTTCAAGTTGCTTATAGGTGGAGTATAATTTAAACCTAAATTGGAGCTTTGGGTTTCATGGAGACGGCAAGTTCTGGAGAGAGAGCAACGTGAGGGAGATGAAGATTCTGGCGCGTTGGATCTGCTATGGACGGTGGATGCAAGCTAGGTTATAGAATAATTATAATTTATGTTGAAATTAGTAAGTTAAATCGTGCACAAACTTATAAAAATCATAACTTTTTCATACGAGGTCGAAAAAATGCAAACTCAGTTGCGTTGGAATCGTATGGATGAGCACTACGCGATGGAGTTAGTTTGGAGTCGTTTGGAGTTAGTGAGAATTTTGGATAAAATTAAACGTCCGTTTAATTTTATTCGAAATAAAAGCTGAAACGGAAATTAAAATCAAGGTGAGAATTTCTCACTCAATCGAATAGGTTTCGATTTTATTTTAAATAGTTAGATTTAAAATATTTGAATGCATGTTTGAATGTTGATTAATATCTATTGATTGTTAAAATAGACATTATACGCCGTTAGTAAGCGGATGTTATTTATTAAAAACATATACCGCGAATATTTCATAAACAGTGAAATTGGTATTATATATAGTAGCAATATATATATATTGGCATATGTATATATTGGAGTTATTGATTTCTCGCATTTATTTGTTTAGCGGATGAGACCCTATTACGCCGTTATTAAGCGGATAATATTTAATAAGAACATATACCGCGATAATTTCGTACTGGAACGGAATTGGTATTGTGCTAATGTTTTTGGATGCAGGAAAACAGGTTGGAGGGATCCAACTGGATTCCTCAACAGTTTTTATTTAATTTCAGATATTTTGATATTTGATTGATTATCATATCGATATATGATATCGTTGTAGTCGTGATTGACTATTTGGTGTGTAGCATCGTTGGACCCAAATTTTGGGATTTTAAAATGATTATAAAGTGATTTTTGAAAATATACTTTATTTTTGGAATTGATTCATTTTAAATAAATAAACGTTATAATTTTTTTAAGTTATAAAAATTATGATTTTTGAGAAATATAGTTAAAAACTGATTTTTGAGAATATGATGCTAATGAGTTTATAAAATAGTTAAATCGAGATATTTTAAATTCATTATGAAAAGTTGAAATATAGGGTTTATAAAATTTAATTATTTTATGAATCAAAAGGAAGAAGTTTTTAAAGGAATTTAAAGACGTTTAAAAAGAAAAATATAAATTGATTTATATTAAGAGATTTATTAATGGATATTTATAAATTAGAATATGGACATTATAAAACGAGTTTTTATAAGTGTTTGAATGAAGTGAAAATGAATTTCACTAAAGAATGAAATTTATAGAATTTAAATGGTGAAGTTATAAGAATGAAATTTATAGAATTATAAACGGTGAAATAGAAATGAAATTTATAAATGGTAAGAATTATAAATTTGTGAAGTTATTTAAAGAATAAAATTGGTTAAATAAATAAATCTTATAAGTTATAAGATTTATGATTTGGAAAGTCTTTAGAGGAACGATTTTTGTAAAATAATCGTTTTATAAGTATTTAACTTATAATATGAATGTTTAGTTCATAATTTAGTTATAAACTGGAATAGGTTAATAAAAGAATTTATAAAAAGGAAGTTTTTATAAATAAATAGAAATGGAATTTATAAACGTTGTTTTATAAATTCGCAAATGACTTATTTTGATAAGAAAATTGTTGAAACCTATTAATGGAGTTATATTCACGTTTTTGAATAGTGAATAATCCTTTGAATTAAAATGTATAAAAGGATGAAATGTGTTAACGTAGGATATTCATGTTTTTGAATAGTGAATAATATGTTAAAGAAATTATTTTGAATGTGATATTGAAATTGAATTAAAACGATCTAACGATGTTTTAAAAGGTATTGAGATTCGAAACCATAGATTTCAACATTGATTGTTGAAATAGACGTTTTCGAGAAATAGAAGGAAATAGTGGACTATAACACTGTTGTTATAGTAAATGATTTCCGAAAGGAAATGTTTTGTATAGTATTGGGATTTATATATCTATTTTAATTTCGAATCCCTATACTAGTGATTTTGGGTTGTTGTAACGATGTTTTACGCAACATTCGTTTTGGCCAAATAAATATGTTTATGAGAATGATTTCCTTAAAGAATGAAATATATACTTAATTTCGATTTAAGTATATTGAATATTTTCTAAGTGTTGAAAATAAAAAAATTTGTGAATTACTTATGAATAAATAAGTATGGAAATGTTTTCCAATGTAAAGTGAATATTTTGAGAATTTATCTTTTTGAAGATAAATTGAAAAGAAATATTGAAATGAATAATTGAAACCGAATATTCATTGATATTTTGGAATTATAAATTCACTAAGGAATTTATAAAGGAAGTGGGATTTGTCTAAAAATAAATATTGATTTATTTTTGAAGTATGAAATAATATATCTTGTGAAGATATTTTGGGAAAATAAATAATTTGGAAAATTATTTGGAATCTGGTGATGTGTGCATATCCAGTGATAGTTCAATAACCGACTATCAATATTTCCCTTTGAATGGGTAATTGATGTGATTTGATTGAATGTGAATGCTACACTTATTTTTGAATAAGCGCTCACTATTCGGGTTAACCGGGAAAGGACCATGGGGTCGTATAACCCATTCCGAATATGTGATACGTCGTTATAATTGCATTGAAGATCGGTGTTGAAGACCCGGTATTTGCGAGAGCGATAGGATGACCTATCGATTGTCTCTGCACTGAGTTGCAACGGTATAGAGACTCCCTAAGTGATGGGAAATCCGATCAGGATTGTGAATATCCGGATTGCAAGGACTTCTTTGTAAGTGCCTTCGGTTTTGTTCGATCCCGGAACAGACTTGTATGGATTGTATGTCTGACATTACAAGTTGAGATATAAAGCCGATTTCTTTCAAATATATTTCTGTTGGTGGCGGAGAATTTATTCTTTTAGCTTAACACCCTTCTCTGAGACGTACGAGCTCAGAGGTTATATAGTTGAAGTTATCAGCGATATATTCCCAATTTGGTAATGTGATATGCTGAGTGTTGCTGAAATGATCATTGTGTTGATTATTGTGATAGGATCGTTTATTTGATCGTCTATCTTAGTGATCATTGTGTTGATCATTTGTTGACCCAAAGCATGGCTTTTGTATAAAGTATGTTTTGTGGACGTGACTTCGTCGAACCTCACACCCCGAAATGGTCAAAACAGGAAAGATGCGGCAAGGTTATGAGGGGTAGCACCCTTTAGGGTATGTACATTTCCTTCTGGATAGAGGTGGTATCATGGTATGGAGCCCAGATATTTAACCTATGTGGTTACTACGAATTTATTACTTTGTGGTTGTTGGTTTTCGGGATCCCGTGAGAAAGGTCGTTTACGATCGGGGAATGGCGTGCTCGTGTCAGTAGTTACCCAGTTAGGGGTAACCCGGCCTTGTGTTGGCAGAGTTCCGGTTTGGTTCTCGGGGATGTCTTTCCAGAGGCATTCTCATGTGGCAATGGGAAGTTCCTTGGCCTGACCATTTGTTGGAAATCCAAAGAAACAATACGTGACTTGTACGGTTTTAGTTGTATAACCTGCTATGGAATGTGGCGGTAACCTGCTATTGAACATAGTTAGCTATAGTAGGCATAGTTCGGAATGTCTATGTTGGCTAAGATTTATATTCTACTTTCGAAATAAATTTTCCCCTACACTATGCACTAGTAATAATATCAAATGTTATTTTTAATGCGTATCAAGCATCTTTGACTATCATAAGGAGAAATCTCCTCCGATTCCGCGTTTGCATTGTGTGTATGTGCGGGAGGCCTTATGGTAGTCTCATTTTTAAAAGCATTGCGAATTGACTTTAAAAATATTCCTCTATTTTGATTTTAAAGATAAATAAACTGTTTTGAGTTCTCACACCAGTCACATGACTGACTTGGAGTTTATTGTTTTCCTTCCTAAACTCTGGGTGCCCACCAATTTCCACACGGGCAGTCAAGAGTTAAGGTTTATCAGGATATTCTGGATATTCTTGAGTTGCTGGAGGCAAGATGGATGGCATGGCGTATTACTTATATAGTATTTCTTTTTCCGCTGCACTATTTGTTGTTGTTGTTGTACACTCTGATGATATGATGTAATGTAATGTATAAAATGTAATAGCTGGTAGTTCTTTGTTTAAAGATTATTCATTTATTATTATATGTTGTTCCGCTGCGAATTGTGAGATTCTGTTATTGTTCTGTTGTTTTCTGTTCCGTCCTATTTTCTTCTATTTTAAAATTTTGTTCTATTCTCTTTCTCTTCTCTTCTCTATTCTATTTTCTATCTTTCCTCTATTCTCTTTTTCTTCTATTCTAAAATTTTCTGTTTTCTTTTCCCTCCATTTTCTACCTTTTTCTCTCTTCTTTTCTACTTTTTCTCTTCTTAAAATCTTTTTAAAACCCCTAAGGGTTCGTATTTTCATTCATCTTGAATTAAACAAAGGAGATTAGTTGTCTATTCAAGGAGTACGGATTTACGGGTCTTTACAAATTGTATACTTAATAGATAATCGTACATACCTATTTATTAGTTATTTAAAATAGAAATAATTTTAACTTCAATTTACTTATAAAATATTTATTATTGAATTCCAAATCCAAAATTTCTATTTAAAATACATATCATTATTTATTCTAGAAATTTTCCATTAAATTCATCATTAAATCCAAAATTAAAAATTAATTACCAATAATTTCATAATTTAATTCCAAAAGTTGAATTTATTATCAAATTAATTCTAGCTAAAAATCTGGGAATGTTACAATTTGATATTCTTCTTCTCGGTCACTTTCTTTCCATCTCCTGTATGTCACTCATCAGCAAAATGCCCTTTCTTATCACACTTATAGCAGATAACTTCTGTCTTTCCTTTCTTGGCAGCTCCACTCTTCTAAGTTCCCTTTTTATGGAAAAACATTCTCTTCTGGTTCTGCCTACCTTGAGTATCCACTGCTTTGTTACCATTAAAGAAAGCGAGAATCTCCTTATTCCTCAAAGCCATCTCAACAACTACGACGCACAAATACCTAATATGTGGTAAAGTTGCTGTAGCAAGCTCATGCCTCATTCCGTGGATGAACTTCTCGTTCCTTTTGATAACTGTATCAACCGTAGCATATCCGTATCTCGATAATTCCTCAAATCTGGTAGCATACTCAAGCATGATCATGTCTCCCTGCACCAACTTGGCAAACTTACCGAGCAGAGTTGACTTGGCGATCTTTGACACGAATCTTTCCTCAAAACCTCCTTCTTCATTCAACCTGAGTCATAGTCTCTTTAGCTAATCCTACAGTGACACTATTCTACCAGTACAGTGCTGCTCCTTGCAACTGTCTAGGTGCTAATCTCCTTTTCTGCTCATCGTTAAGTCCTAAATCAGTAATAAAATTCGCGATGAAGCAACCAATTCTCCACTTCAATTGCATCCTCAATCCCGATAAATGGCTTCCCTCGAAGCCTAGCGTAATTTCTGCTTAATACTACATAGTTATTGACCATCGGAGCTTCTTGATTTCCTTTTCCAACATTTCCTCAAACAAATCTCATAGCAATTCCAACTTGCATCATATTGACAAAGAACTGATACATAGCTCTCATATCAACTTGTGGTGCTCTAACACCCACACTAGCAGCTTATGCGCGATCTGGATTCATATGAGTATTTGATTTCGCATTTCCAGCGGTTATAGTGCTTCCTCCACCAAGGTTAACTCTTCCATTCCCAGGTTCCATATCTAACTTCCTGTAAATATGCATTTGAACCTTTGTAAGATATAGATGAATATCCTAAAGGAGATTGGAAGATGGAGATAAAGCGTATACCTATATATAAAAAATACAAGTATGTTAGTATAGCGTTATCCCATACCTCGATCATTTTTCTAATTCTTTAAGATTATGTTTTTTGTACTCAAAATCATTTAGGTTTAAAATTTCTTTAAATTTTACACAAACCTATACTCTGATACCAAGTTGTAACATTTCCTATTTTGAAGCCCAAAGCAAACCACTACAGATGTTGCAGTCATCTATACTGTTAACTTCCAATGAAAAAATACGGTAATGTTAATGGTATCTATAATATCTTTTTTTTTGGCAAGGCCGACGGGGTTAATTGGTCCCCGACCAATTTATTACTCACGAAAGCAAAAAGTACAATATGGAAAACAAAGAATACAGAGAAACATTAAGGAACACTCACACAAGGAATACATAGACACACAAAGTCAGAGACACACAAACACATACTAAGACAAAAATGAGCACTAGAAATGCAGGTACATGTCAATACCGGGATCTTGAATAAACAGCATATCCAAGTAGCTCTTCACTTCATGCCTAATCCAAAGATTGAATGACACAGCAGACTTACTCTTGCTAGCATCAAAAATTCTTATATTACGCTCATTCCAAACAGCATAAATGAAACTTTTTAAAGCCACAGTGAAAATTCGCTTACACTGCTTCTTACCCTTTGTCTTGTTTTGAATTCTGTTCCACTCAACATTGCTATCAGGAGAAGGAGAACCACCTTCAATGCAAGCCATGATTTCATTCCAACTGTTCAGCACTATGTCACAATTAAAAAATAAGTGTTTAGCATTCTCTTCGTAGATACCACAGAAGGGACACATCACAGCAATGCTCATTCCCTTGCTAGCCAATTTAACCCTAGTTAGTAGAGCATCCTTCAGAACCTTCCAAAGTATCATATTATGTTTCATACTACTATCTTTACTCCATACAGTTTTCCACCAAGGCCAGCACAGAATGTCACTGTTACATTGTATTCTCTCATAAACTTCACCAACTTTAAACACATTATTCTTTTCTCCCCAAACAATTCTAGCATAGGTAGGCTGCATAGGAGTAAAGTTTTTTATCTTATCCCAAATATTTTGCAAACGTTGATTGGAAGAATTCCTGCCACCACCCTGAAAACTGTAAAGAACATCCATAACCTTAGCAGAGAGATGAATACCAGATCGCATTATATCATTGTAAGACAGTTTTCTTTTTAATATGTACCCCTTGTCTAGCCAAGGGTCTTCCCAGAAGCTAGTCTTATAGATAGGATCAGTATTCATTTGAATCAGAGGGAGGATAGTGTCCCTTAGTTTGAAAATGCACTGCCAAGTCCAGCTTAAGTTTTGTGGTTTGTTCATACTCCATAAGTTTTTGCCTTTGATTACATTAATTTCAGACCAGGTAGTCCAAATGCTAGCAGTATTATTGAAATAAGTGTCAAAATGTTTGGCAAAGGCAATTTTGTTCCACTGCTTGAGATTGAAAAGACCAAGTCCTCCCTTATTTAAAGGTGCCTCGAGAGAATTGAAATTAACAGGAGCAAGATATCTGCCCACAGTCTTGCCAGTCCAAAAGAATTTCATGATTGCACTTCTGATCATTTTAATAAGCTTGAAGGGAAGAACAAACATCCTGGCCCAGTACACTTGCATTGCAAATATGATAGATTTGATTAGTGTAAGTCTTCCTGCTTGGCTAAGCTTTCTGGTGGTCCACAAATTCATTCTAGCAGTAATTCTTTGATATAAAGGAAGACACTGAGTAATAGTAATCTTGGAAGAAGATAGAGGCAAACCAAGGTAAGAATCAGTGGCCAAGCTTAGAGTTAATCCAGAGATACTGACTAATTGAGAAATTTGCTGCACACTCACACCAGCTACAGATATAGAAGATTTTTGAATATTCACCTTAAGACCAGTCATGTTGTAAAAATGATTGAGAGTATTCATAATTTCCTGCACAGTGTCAAGTTCAGGAGCACAAAACAAAATAAGATCATCAGCAAACATTAGTGTAGAAATCTGAGGAGTAGCACATTTAGGGTGAAGCCTAATTTTTTCAAGTTGAATGGCATCATTTATCATTCTAGTAAGTAGCTCCATAACTAGAATAAAAATATAAGCAGAGAGAGGATCCCCTTGCCTTATACCCTGTTTGCTTCCAAAAAATCCCTTCATCACACCATTGATGTTGATGGAGTAGGTTGTAGTAGACATACATTCGTAAACCCATGCAACAAAATGTGGAGGGAAATTCATAAATCCCATTATGCGTACAATGCTATCCCACTGCAGCATATCAAAGGCCTTCATGATATCAAGTTTCATCATAGCTTTAGGTGCAAAATTTTTATTATTGTAGCCTTTTAGTAATTCATGAGCAAGTAGAATGTTATCAAGAATACTTCTGCCAGGCAGGAAGGCAGCTTGGTTGCTAGAAATAATAGTGGGAAGGACTAATCTTAGTCTAGAGGCTATAATTTTCGAGATACACTTATAAATAGTGTTACAACAGGATATAGGACGATAGTCTTTAACATGCAAAGCATTCTTGATCTTGGGCACTAAGGCAATATTAGTATAGTTATAGGACCTATACAGTTTGGATTTGTTGAAGAAAAGACAAATGGCTTTACAAACATCATCAGCAACTATGGGCCAGCAAGCAGTGTAGAAGCATGCATTCATTCCATCAGGACCACCACAAGAGTTAGTCTTTAAAGAGAACATAGCATCATGAATCTCAGCAGTGGTGACTTCAGAGCATAGATAATTATAATCATTCTGACCAAGCTGAGGTAATACTTCAGAAGGAATGGAATCAATATCAGGCTTGAAATTATTAGAGTTACCAAGCAGGGATTTGAAGTAGTTTTCAAAGGCTTGTTGCACTCCATCAGAAGTAGAATGATGAACTTCATCTTTATCAACAACAGTAATTAAGTTCTCTTTGCTCTGATTGTTTTTAAGGCATGCATGGAAATAGGCAGTGTTCCTATCTCCTTTGTCCCACCATTTAATTCTAGACTTTTGCCGCATCATCTCTTTTTCAACAGTTAACGCTTCATAGTATTGCTTGGAGAGAGCAGCTTCTGCTTCAGAAAGTTGAGAGTTATTAACATCATTGATCATAGCTTTCTGAGCTTCACCAAGCTTCAACAGAACAGAGGCACTCAGACCATTCCCTTTACCATACTTGTTGTATGCCCACTGCTTCAAAACAGCCTTTAAGTCCTTTAATTTTTCCTGCAAAACAAACATACTATTACCTCTTTTAGTCTTGTTCCAAACATTAGTAACAATTTGCTCAAAATCAGGTTCAAGAACCCAAGAGTTTAAAAATTTAAAATTTGATTTCTTCTCATGTCCATAACTCTCAAGTGAATGATCTGTGGGGAATGGTCAGAGAGGATAGGAGGGGGAAGGAAATTATACAGGAGAGGCCATTAAAGAAGGGCTTTTTGATTGGAAAAGGAATGATCAATTCGAGAAAATGTTCTAACACCATTTCTTCTTTTATTATTCCATGTGTATTGCATCCCAACAGTATTCACTGGGATAAGATCAGCATCCATCATAGTAGAATTTAATGGTTGAATTTCATTTGGGGTCAGTGGATTCCCACCAACTCTATCAGAGAGATTTAAACAACAGTTAAAATCACCAAAAATCAACCAAGGATGAGTATTCTGCCGCAAAGATGGGATGACTGCATGAAGAGTTTTCCTTGCATTAGCAGAGTTCGCTGCATAAACAAAGGTAATATAATAGGTAGAGTTATCATTGATATCACGAGCATGACAGTGAATCATTTGATCAGTGGATAGGAGAGAGGTAAGGTAGATGTGAAGGGGATTAAAGAGGATCATAATTCTCCCATATGGAGAATTATTTAAGTTATGAATGAGCTTCCACTCTTTATTTATGTATTCAGCAGCCTTAAGAGTAAGAGGAAGATTCAGTTTTGTTTCAAGAATAGCTAAGATTGATAAGTTGTTAGAAGCAATAAGTTGTTTGCATTGATCAAGTTTGATTATATTATGACCCCCTCGAATATTCCATGCCCCAATGGTGGTCATCATCAGAGTTTGGGGGTATTAAGCATCTCTAACTTCATTTTCCTTGTTACTGCATGCTTTGATGCCAAGTAATTAGGAATAGTTGCTGATAGTGGGGTCAAATCATTATTGGTAGGTCCGTCTTTTAATGGAGACATGAGAGACTTATTGGATAATGCTTGGGCAGGTTGAGAAGAAATAGTTGAAGATTTGGGAGGTTTTTAAGCCTTAGGAGGGATGATTTCAGAATAAGGATTGATTTGGAATTGACTGGGAGTAGTTGGATTATCAGTAAGAAGAGAAGAGACATCTGTGCATGTCATTGGTATCTTGTGCATGTTATCAGCTGCAGACAAGGCATGGTGGCCACCCTGATTTTGAGACATATGGATCTTCATACCATTAGATGTTGTAGCTACTTCATTTAACTTGAATTTTTCCTTTTCACATTGCTTGTTACCTTTGTTAATAGCAGAATTGTGTCTTGACTGTATTTCTTGTTGATTTGCTTGTCTTTTTGGTTTTATTTTAACATGCTTGTTTTTGGTACCACCTTGTTCTGCTAATAGTGGAATACAATCTGCCTTGCTTGGTGTTTTTTTTCCCTTTCCCTTAGTATCTTGCTCTTCTACTTCTATACTAGTTTCATTTTCCTCTAGCACTGCATCCACATTATCTGTGTCTTCAAGCTCCATCAGAGCATCAAATTTATTAGTTAACAATATGTCCTCAACTGTTGCATCAACATCAGGTTCCAAAATATTGTCTTTCCCTAATTCATTAACTTCTTCAGTCTCTACTGGTATACAGATTTCCTCCACTTCTTCATCAGTTATTTCCCCTGGTTCTTTTGAAGTTTCAACATTAATATTAACATGATCTTGCTTGTTCCCTTCAACATTTTGAATTACTTGAGATCTTTTTTCCTCTACTTCAGAATACTCATCTCCCTTATCCCCAACAGTATTACTTTTGTCTTTATTCCTAATAAGATTGTCTGATTTCTTCCTTACAACTTTCTGCCATGTTCTATCATGCATATGAAGGGGAGGATTGTAATTTCTATTGCCTTGAACCTTGTCCACTTTTGCTTCTCCTGTAGGGGGTCTATCATTCTTGTTTCTTTCTTTCATATTATTTGAGTTACCAGGTACAACAGCATCACAGTTATCAGTTGCATGTCCAAACTTTTTGCATTTGATACAAACATCAGGCCTCCATTGATATTGGACATAAATTTTTTGAAACCCTCCTTCAACCAGTTTAACCAGGAATTCATGTGGGAGTTCTTTATCCGGTTTTACTTCTATCAAACATTTCGCATAACTCATTCTATTCTGTTTCTCAGTCATCTCATCCATACACAAAAGCTTGCCAAGGTGACTACTCAGCCAATTTATACCAAGAGGAGACCATGCATATAAAGGCAGATTATAGAAATGAACCCACACTGGAACAGAAGGAACAGAACCACTAATATTGCTAACAGTGGCATCATATGGTTTTATTATGAAAAGCTTGTTTTTAATAATAACTGGGTCACACTGTAGAATTTTTTCTCTATCATCATCACAAGAGAAGTTGAATAAAAATACCGTTCCATCAGATTTAACTCTAACTGACCCCTTAAGTTGCCATAATAACTTAAGTTTGTATACTACTGCAGTATAAGAAAGTGGCTTATCCAAGAAGAAGCCCACCAGAGAGTCCTTCCATATCAAGTCACCAGCTTCTAAAACAACCTTCGGTGGCACCAACATGCTATTTTCATACTCCGGGACCAGATCAACAGGGATGTACTTCCTCGCATTCTTCGGTTTATGCTTAAAAAGGGAAGTCCATTTCTGTTGACCAAGAGTTGGATGGGACGAGTCAAATGATGAAGATGGATTCGAGTTGGATGACAACAGTGTTGGAGGAGGGTCAGGAGGAACAAGTGGCAGTGGTACTGGTGGGGTAGGGTCAGAGACAGCGGGACGGGGCACCAGGGGAGCCGCATCACAAAAGGCAGTGGTTAAAGGGAGAACAGAAGAGTTGAGGTGGACTGATGGAATAGATGGAAGAGTAAGGACAGGGTCGTTGGTGGTGAAGTTGGCAGAGTTAGGGGGAGAGGACAAAGGAAGGACAGGAAGTATGGGGATAGTATAGTTAGTAGGGGAAGAGGGATGGGATAGGATGTGGGTAGGAGAGAGAGGAGCAGACATGAAAAGATGGGATAGGACATGGTATCTATAATATCATAAACACATGAATATGAAATAAAATCAACACAAATTTCAAAATAGCTTTTCTGATTACATTTCAAATCAATATTTCATATTCAATTACATAATCCCCAAAATGATTCCCAGGTTCTAATAAATATAATTATTACAAATACACCAAGAGTGACATATACAAATGCCTCTTGGAAGATCAGAGTACTAAATGGACATATAAGTCAATAAATACATCACGACAGAAACAATAATGGATATACTCCTAAATACCTAACCCTTACCTCCTGTAAATATTCAAAAACTTTATTCGTCACCTACTAAACCTAAAATACCTTAAATATCAATCTACTCACATTAAATTTTGAGCACCCGGAAGTTTAAGGTGAAAACATAAACTTCGAGTCAGACATAAAGCTTGGTGTGAATAATTCTAACACTGATATTAAATGAGATAGTGCCGCCTAGAGGAACGGGTTTCCCCTCACTAATATCCTTTTAAAAGCATATCTTTTGCATATCAAAATCTTGCAATCAAATTGATTGTAACAGCAATAGCAGTAACATATACGCATATAAATTAGGTAATCAATGGACTATCCATCCAAACATTATAGTTATATTTGGCTGACTATTGACTACTGGTTAATTCAGGTCTACTAGACATAATAAACATTCTAACTTCTATTAGACACAATACTAAACGGTCTCTCCTTAACTTGCTTCTTCTAGGGTCAACTGATCTTAATGGTTTTGCGAACTCACCAATAACCTATCTATACTCTATGTATTCCTTTCTGTGTGTAACATCATTTTAGTCTTACCTATGACCAAGTCCCACACACTGTAATTTGGACTTATATTAGCTAGAGGCCACTAGCAAAAGTATAGGACGCGAGCCCACAGACACTACGCCATAGATGGCCTATTGCAACGAAAATACAAGATGTTGCTAGGTACAATGTAACGATAGCTATGCTGATTTCTGTCTATTACAACGTTTGCTTCAGGATGTTAGCATAGATATCAACACTATGTTGCAGTAGCTATAGACTTATAAAAATATTATAAAAAATGAGTGCGGGTTGGAAAAAAAGCGGGCTGAAATAATTTTTAAAGATGGAAGCAAAATAAAAGCGCTGAAAGCTAGGGTTTCACTCAAACACTTTTATTTCTTCGGCCTGGTATCTCTTTCTTGTGAAAAATGGCGGCTTCCTATTGCTTGTTGTCATTCATTCCAATTTAGGGCTTCGTGATTATTTTCGATTTAGGGTATCTCTTTCTTGTGAAAAATGGCAGCTTCTTGTGAAGAACGTTCGTTTGTTCTCGTTCGTTCTTGTTGCTCAGTTTTTGCCGCTTCGATGATCGAGTTCGATTCAACAATCTGGTATGTGATTTGTTACTTTTGCTTTACTATTTTAGCTTGCTTGAACTCGATGATGAACTGCCGATGATGTTACTTGTTTATATAGGGTTCGAACCCCTTGATTTTCGTTCGTATATTTTATGCAATTTCGTCAATTGATTTTTTCTCGGCTGTACGATTTTTCTTGGACGTCGATGATGATTTCTGACCTTTTCAATTTGGTATATTTGATTACTTGATTTACACGGCTTGATCCTTAGTCATCACGGCTCTGACTTTGGTTTGAACTTGCTACTGTTTTGATTTTTATAACTGTAAATTGACTTGATGTTGCAAATTGACTTCGGTCATTTCTGAACCTTCCTGCTTGGTTTTGTTTCTTCTTGTACTTGTGCATTTGAACGTGAATTATTCCACTCTTTCTTTGTTCAATTTCAGCCTTGACATATCAAACTATTTGTATGTTCGGTAGCTCTGCCTTTGGCTCGACTTGATACTTGTAGTTGTTTTCACTACATATGTATATGCTGCACCATAGTTGAACTTGTCTGAACCTTGAACTGATTTATTGTGTGTTGTTGTATTTGGACTTGTACTCTTGTGTTTCACTTGCACTTGATCACTGTCACTAGTTGACATTATGTACATAGCATATTGAGCTATTGAACTGTCACTTGCACTTTTATTTGTTTCACTTTCACTTGCACTTGATTTATTGTGTGTTGTTGTATTTGGACTTGTACTCTTGTGTTTCACTTGCACTTTCGTTTTGAGTCCCGGTGAACTGTCTTGATACACTTGACTTTGGTTACTTGTACATAACATATTGAGCTGGTACATATTGTTTGATCATTAGCTTAGTCTGGTGCATTTAAGTCATGTGAAGTTTCACTTGAGTTGTTGCTTGATGAACTTCTTTCTTGAGTTTGAGTTGTTTTCATGTGTACTTGAGTGTGGTCTGGTGCAGTTGCTTATTCGAGCCGCTGTGTGGTTCGATGCAGTTATATATGTCTTCATTTGTTGGTTGTATTTGAATTCTTGTGCTCGACAGTTTTGTGATGATTTGTGGTGCACCTGAGTTGAATCTAGCTTGTAGCTCGGGGTTGACCTTGGCTGATATCGTGAATTAACTTGAGTTGAACCCGGCTTTTGATTTGGGTTTAACCTTGTTCTCACCTGTCCCTGTAACTTTATCAAGTGTATATCGGTGTGCACGGCCTTGTGGCATATACAGTGATCCACTGTGTATGTCACAAGCTGTTCATGTTTGATGAATTCAAAATTAAATGATGACGAACGATCCAAATTACCGAGGCAAATAATATTTTCAAAATCATATTTTATTTTACACTGCAAAAATATTTTCTTTTCAATTTTACTACGTTAGTGTGTATTTTTGCAGATTGCTCAGATGCTGGATTCAATCTAGAATGAAGTTGAAGATAAATTATAAGTGAACGAGCGATATGTAGTAAGGACATTTGTAAATAAAAGATTACGACGTAATTGAATTTGCATTGTAATCAAAATTGCGTATGTATAGTGAGAGCTTGAATTAGTACTATTCAAAATTGTAATAAATATTTGTTTGAATAAAATATCTGTTTGAATTTAAACTCTGTGTTATTTATTTTATTCAGCAAATATTTATTTAATTCTGTGAAAATAAAATAGTACATTAACAAATACATTTTAATGAATATATATATATATATATGTTTATTATCATCAAACAAAAATCATATACTCGCATATTCAACAGTTGTGGAGCCCACTTTTTAGCAAATTTGGTACATGTGGCAACAACAGAACCGATGTTGCCCTAAGGCCGCAAAGATGTTGCCTTTGACTATATGACAACGCGGCAAAATGCATCACCGAGAAAGTGTTGCCTTTGCCCTTTTTTAGCCTATAACAACATTTTTTGGCACTTCCTGCATCACTTCTTGGTGTTGGAGTATGCAATCTATGTCGTAGTGAGAAGTCCCATCCGGTCTTTTAATATTTGAGTCATATAGTTAGGGCTAACCACCGTATTCAATTTTTCCTTGAAAACATATATTTCAGATTGATTTAACCCTTTTAAATCATATGTAAACAAGGAAAATATACTCTTTTCTTTACTCAAAATACCTATGCCATGATATATGCTTTACACAAAACAATGTTGATGAAAATCTAAAATCAATAGGGTTATCTATCCCTTTAAAATAAGTTAAAGCCTTTTTTAACTTAGAAAACATTAGGCTATAAAGCCAAAACAATACCTTTGATACTATTGTTTAAAACCTTGAACAACCTCTTTCGAAATCGTTGAAAGCATCCCTTTTGAAATCATCGAGCTTAATACTTAATAAAACTATAGGGTCAAAGGGAACAGAGGCAAAAGCATCAATTTTGAAAGCATTAGTTTCAAGTAAAAGAATTAGAGAAGAGTGTAGCTTCGAAACTATCATTTCAAAACCATCGCCTCTGAAACAATTAGTAAAAGCGGTTAAGTCAATCTTTTCGAAAACATTGGGGAAGGCGGCTTTAGTATCAGTGGAAGGTATAAAGACGAAAGTCCCCCCATTGGCATGCATTGTTTAAAGGTTGTAAAAAGTGGCCTCTAACTAAGGCGAAAGATATTAATGCGATAGCTAACATAGTGACGAAGGAATATATGTGGCAACATACTCCTCCACAACCATCATTTTAAACAAGGCGGAACCATAGCGTTGAAAGCAATGTAAAAAGGTGGCTTTCTCCCCCTTCCCTCGTAAGCATGCCTTTCCATCCAATATCCTTCCCTCTAAACTCAATACATAACACATCAAGACATTTATTATCATATGTATAGGTATCGACGGTGTCAGAAGGGTAAAAGTGGTAGTCTGGTAGCAGAAGCAGGTATATGGAGGTGGCGAAAGGGTAAATTATTACAAATCTGATTTTATGCTTTATAAATCAACTCATATTCACCTAATTTTCATTATTTTTAAAAATGTGATTGGTTAATAATTGCTTTACCAATTTATTTTAGAAATTCACTAAAGTAAGTCAAAAATTTAAATATTAAATAATTTTACGTTTTAACCCATTTTAATTAAGCAAATAAGCACTTCTTACTAAAATAATTTATCTGAATCTCCTAAGATCTTAGAAAAAATCCATAAAAATCAAATTAAATAAATTTAGTCTTAGGGAAAAACTTATATTTTAATTATTTAAATAATTAAACCTTTGCTAGACTTAAGAAGTTCACCAAAATTTTATTTTAACTTAGAAAATTATAAAACTAGAAACCCACTTCTAAAATAATGATTTTCGCATCATACTATAATCATAGCAAGTCTTCTCTATTGGTCTCTGGTGTTAATCAAATTCAGGCTGCTGCTCTTCTTTGTCATACTGGAATCTCTTGCATGTCTAATGATATGAAGTATCTTGGACTTCCTTTAATATCTAAAAGAATTACTAAGGCTGATTGCATTCCACTTTTCAATAAGATCACCTCTGCATTATCTTGTTGGGACAATAGGAGTTTGTCTCAGAGTGGTAGGCTAGTTATTATTAAGTCTATTGTTTTTCCCTCATTGGTATACTGGGCCAGATCCATTATACTACCTGTTAAAATGTTGCAACTAATTAGGTCTGCAATGATTAGGTTTTTTTGGACTGGAAGTATTCATAACAGGAAGATTGTGCCTTGTTCTTATTCTAGAATTGAGACATCTATGAAACTTGGTGGATTGGGAGTTATAAATATCAGGAAATGGAATACATCTGCTATTAGTAAGCAATTTGATGCCCTCATAAATAATAAGAAAAGTTTGTGGGTTAGTTGGACATTGAAACACAGCATTAAGAATAAACATTTTTGGACTATGGATACACCTCAGAGCTGCAGCTGGATATGGAGAAGTATGTTAAATCTAAGACATGTTTTCCTTCCAATGATACTTTATGCTGTGAATTCTAATATGCCTGTAAGTTTTTGGCATGACCCATGGGTTAGAAATGGTCATATCCTATACAATGTATGTGATCATGCTCAGATGATACAGTCTGGAATACAACAAAAGGCATTAGCTAAAGACTATCTTCATAATGGCAAAATACTGTTACCAAATACCAGTAATCAAGTGCTAAAGTTGTTGTGGGATGATATACAACAGCAATATTATAGTGTGAAGCAGGGTACTTGTGTAACATGGGATAACAAGCCTCACACTGTCAAAACTGTTTACAATTACATTACTGATGGTGTTCCTCTTATAGCTGCCAAGTGGTACAAAGTGATATGGAATATTGATTCAACTCCTAAACAAAATTTAATGATGTGGAAAGTCATAAATCAGGCCTTACTAACTAGAAGTGTTATCAGTAGCTTTGGAATGGTTTGTTCCAACTTGTGTCTATTCTGTCAAATACATGATGAGACAACTGAACATCTGTTTTTTGGTTGTCCTGCTCTTCAGTTCATTATTGACAGGATTTGTAGTATTTCTGGATATCACTTAACTGGATCAACTACTAGTACTCTTTGGCATTTAATCTATAAAGCAACTAAGTGGAGAAAGGAGCAAGATAGAGCACTTACAGTTGCATTGAAAGTTAGTATGAGTGTGATCTGGAAAGAGAGGAACTCTATGGTATTTGACAATACTAGAAGAACTGATGCTATAATATGGAAGGATATCAAGTCACGTACTCATTCTCAGCTTGAATTTAGTGATGCTGTTTTCCCTTCTTCAATGGTTGATGCTTGGGGATGAGGTTGATGTTTATGTTGTTTTCTTTTTTTTGTTTTTTTTCTTCCTTTATGTTGTAGCCTTTTATTGTTATGCAATAAATCTGGTAGGGGTCCAGTTAACCCCGCTGGCTTTGCCAAAAAAAAATTGCAAGTCAATCGAGTGTTAAATGATAGGTTTTATAACCCAAATATATCATAAAAATACATATTTGAATCATTAAAATTCACCAATAAGCACATAATAATTTAGACTATTAAAACATGGCATATTACTTGCAAAATAAAATGGGTTTACCTTTAAACTGAAATCATTCATCAAAAATAGAGATGTAAACTAATTACTCACCTTGATTTGGATTAGGGAGTAGAGACTTGAACTAAGATTGATTCCCTAAGCTTTTCCCTTTAATCTCTGGCTTTTCTTCCTTGTAATGGATGGGCAAACTTAGTATTATTTTTGTTTAGTTGTTGAATGTAGAATGCACGAGGAAGTGGAGAGGATGGAAGTGTTTAGGGTATAGGAATAAAGACTCTTCCTATTTTACCCTTATCATAACTCTCCTTCTAACTTATGTCTAATTACATTCATTAATATATTGATTAAGGCACAACTTAAGATTAATTTTGAAGTTTTAATTCCTCAAACCCTTTACACTATTTTATTTAATTTTTCTAATTAAATGTCTAAATAATATTAGCCAAAATCAGGTTCATTACGTACTCCCCTCCTTAAAGAATTTTGTCCTTGAAATTACGATAAGGTACACACAACAATCAAACATAAAGGTAAATCATACCATCAAACCAGTCAGGATAAGTGTCCCTAATCTTGCTCTCGGTCTCCTAAGTATAGTCTCTCTCATCATCACTCCACTGGACTTTGACTAATCTAATTGACTTGTTCCTTAGTCTCTTCTCATCTCTCTCAACTATACAAACTGGTTTCTTAACTATAGTCGTATATGGTTCCACTACTAGATCTTCTAACATAGTTGGTGTAATACTAGTCTCTAGATCTCGAATACACTTCCTTAGATGAGAAATACGGAAAACATTGTGGACTCCTGTTAAATTATTCGGTAATTCTACCCTATAGGCGAGTTTCCCAAACCTTTCTATAATTGGAAACGGTCCATAGAACCTTGGCGCCAACTTCCCTGATCTACTGAATCTGATCACATCCTTTATTGGCGACACTTTGACGAAAACATGATTTTCAGCCAAGAACTCTAAGTCCTTCCATCTCTTATCAGCATAACTCTTCTACCTAGACCGAGCTTCCTTTTCTAGCCTGAATTAACTTAATCTTTTTTGCAGCTTCTTTAACCAAATTTGGACCAAGAGCAGATTTATCCCTAGTCTTCAATAACTCAAGCACCATCTTAAGATGAACTTCATGATCTCTTTCATCTTTAGAATATAGCAATATGTCGTCTATGAAAACTAATAAAAATTTATCGAGATGCCCATGGAAGATTCTATTCATTAAGTCCATGAAGAATGCTGATGCATTAGTTAATCCGAACGGCATCACTAACCATTTGTATGATCTATATCTTGTCCTAAAAGCCATCAAAATAATACTATTTTCTGCTACTCTAAGTTGATGGAACCACATAGTAAAATTCAATTGAGAGTATACTTCGGCTACACTCAACTGGTCAAACAAATCATCAATTCGAGGTAACAGATATCGATTCTTTATCGTGTTCTCACTCAGCTTACGATAATCGATACACTACCTTAACAATCTATCCGACTTCCTTGCAAACACTGCGTCTACTCCTCAAGGTGAACTGCTTGGTTTTATAAAAAAATTACCTTCTAAATCCACCATCTGCACCTTTAGCTCCATCATCTTGGTAGCTTTCATTCTACTTGGTTGTTTACTCATAGGTTTAGCTCCTAGTAATAAATCTATCCAAAATACAATGGATCGTTTCGGCGGTAGTCCTGTTATGAGCTTAAAGACATCTGCAAATTTCTAACAATGAAAACGTTTCCAACTCATCTTCTTCATCCAAAACTCAAAACAGAGCGCAAGAATCTAAATTCGAGTTTCCTACAGTGTATATAATCTGCTTACTATTACTAGGGTGTCTAAGTGATATTTTCCTATCATGGCAAAATATCCTCGCATCGTACTTACTTAACCAATGCATACCCAAAATAATTCCAAAACCTACAGAATCGAACACATGCAAATTGTAAGAAAATATACGACCTGACAATTCAAGATCTAAGTGGTCACATCTCATTCCAAGATTCGCATACCCTCCTATCGAATTGCAGCCCTTAAGGATGTAACTAGGTATGAGGGTTCTAGGTTAAGCTTATCTACCAAACAATGAGATATAGTAGAATACAATGCACTAGTAACTAATAGAAATCCAATTGACATACCATGAATCAAGAGCATACCTTCCAACACATCTTTTCCTTTTTCCTCTGCTATTGGTCTTGAGGCAGTTGGTTCTAATGCAAACACTTTGCCCTTTCCATCTTAGCTGGTTCCTTGCACTGGTTCTTATAATATCCAATCTGATCACAATTGAAGCATTTGATATTCTTCTTCTCGATCACTTTCTTTCCATCTTCAAGTGACATTAATTAGTGAAATGCTCTTTCTTATCGCACTTGTAGCAGATAACTTCCGTCTTTCCTTTCTTGGCAGCTTATCTCTTCTGAGTTCCCTTCTAGTGGAAATTTTTTATCTTCTGGTTCTGACCACCTTGAGTATCCACTACTTTGTTACCATTAATGAAGAAAGCATTTCCTTATTCCTCAAAGCCATATCAATAACCATATTGTAAGGATCCCTAATATGTGGTAAAGTTGCTTTAACAAGCTTGGGTCTCAATCCATGGTTGAACTTCTCATTCCTTTTGATAACTATATCAACCTAGCATATCCGTATCTCGATAATTCCTCAAATTTAGTGGCATACTCAAGCACTGTCATGTCTCCCTCTACCAACTCAGTAGAATTCCTAAGCAGAGTTGACTTGGTGATCTCCGACATGAATCTTTCCTCAAACCTCCTTCTGAATTCCGCCCAAGTCATGGTCTCTTCAGCTATCGCATAGTAACACTGTCCTACCAGTATAGTACTGCTCTTTGCACTAACTAGATGCCAATTTCCTTTTCTGCCCATCAGTAAGCCCTAAATCAGCAAAAATCGTTTTGCAGTGAAACGGTCAATTCTCTACTTCAATTGCATCCTCAGTTCCAATGAATGGCTTCCCTCCAAGCCTAGCATAGTCTCTACTCAATACCGCATAGTTATTGACCACCGTAGCTTTCTAATTTCCTTCTCCAACATTTCCTATAATTAATCCCGTTGAAGCTTTAGCTTACATCATGTTGACAAAGAACTGATGCATTTCTCCCATATCAACTTGTGTTGCTCCAGCACCCACATTAGCAGCTTATGCCTACCTGGATTCTTTCGAGTATTCGGCCTGGAATTTTCATTAGTCGTGGTGCTTCCTCCACCAAAGTTAACTCTTCCATTCCTAGCATTCATATCTCACTTCCTTTAAATTTGCATTCGAATCTTTGTAAGATATGATAGAATAGCCTAAGGGAAATGTGAAGATGGGGAGAAAGCATATACTTATATATAATAAATACAAATACGTTACTATAGCATTATCCCATACCCAAATCTTTTCTCTAATTCCTAAGGATATTTTTTCAAAATCATTTTAGGTTTAAAATTTCTTTTAAGTTTTCATAAACCTATCCTCTAATACCAATTTATAACATCTCATTTCTTGAGGCTCGAAGCTAACCACTACAGATGTTGTAGTCATCTATAGTATTAATTTCCGATGACAAAATACAATAATGCTAATGGTATCAATAATATCAGAAACACATGAATATGAAATAAAATCAACACAGATTTCAAAACAGTTTTTCTAATTACATTTCAAATCAATATTTCATACTCAATTAATGATCATGGTACTAAGTAGACATATCAGTTAATAAATACATCACAGCGGAAAAAAAATAATGGATAGACTCCTAAATAGCAAATCCTTGCCTCTTGCATATCTTCGAAAGCTTTGTTTGTCACCTACTAAAACCTGAGATACCTTAAATCTCAATCTACTCAAAATAACTTTCGAGCACCCAAGAGTTTAAGGGGAAAGCATAAACTTGGAGTCAGACATAAAGCCTGCTGTGAATAATTTTATTACATCTCGATTTACTGATATTAATTGAGACCACGCCATTTAGAGGAATGGGTTTCCCCCTAATAATATCCTTTTAATGCATATCTTTTGCAAATCGAAATCCTACAACCAAACTAATTATAACAACAATAGCAATAATATATATGCACAATTTACTATCCATACGAACATTATAATTTTATCTGGCTGACTATTAACCACCAGCTGACTTGGTCCAACCAGACATAACAAATATTCTAACATCTGTTAAACAAAATACTGGACGGTCTGTCCTTAACTTACTTTCCCTTGGGTCAACCGGTCCTAATGGTTTTGCTGGCTCACCAATAACCTATCTCTACTCTATGTATTCCTTTCTGTGTGTAACATCATTTTAGTCTTACCTGTGTCCATGCCCTACACACTGGAATTTTGGACTTATATTAGCTATGGGCTACTAGCTAAAGTGCAGGGTGCAACCCCACACCAATCTCATTTGGTCTTCTAATATCTGAGTCATATACTTAGGGCTAACCAACCAATTTAATTTTCCTTGAAAAAATTTCTTTCCAATTGATTTAACCCTTTTAAATCAAACTTAAACAAGGAATATATACTCTTTTCTTTACTCAAAATATCTATGCCATTATGTATGCTTTACACTAAACAATGTTGATGAAAACCTAAAATCAATAGGGTTATTTATCCCTTTAAGATAAGTTAAAGCCCTTTTTAACTTAGAAAACGTTAGGTTATAAAGCCAAAATAATACCTTTGGAAACATTATTTAAAACCTTAAACAACCTCTTTTGAAGTCATTGAAAGCATCCTTTTCGTAATCATTGAAAATGTCCCTTTTGAAATCATTGAGTTCAATACTTAATAAAACTATATGGCCAAAGGGAACATGGGCAAAAGCATCTCGAAAGCATTGGTCTCAAGTAAAAGAATTGGAGAAGATGGTTGCCTTGAAACTATCCTTTTGAAATCATTGCCTCCGAAACTAATAGTAAAAGCGACTAAGTTAATCCTTTCGAAAACATTGGGGAAGGCAGCTTCAATATTAGCCAAAGGTATGAAGACGAAAGTCTCCTCTTTCGCATGCATTGTTTAAAGGTTATGAAAAATTACCTCTAACAAGGCAAAAGGTATTAATGCGATAGCTAACATAGTGATGAAGGGATATATGCAGTAGCATACCCGTCTACAGCCATCATTTTAAACAAGGCGGAACCATAGCATCCAGAGCATTGGAAAAAGGCAGCATTCTCCCCTCCGTAAGCATGCTTTCGCCACCTAATTCCTTCCGTCTAAACTCAATAGACTACATACCAAGAATCTTGTTATTATGCGTATAGGTTTCGGTTGTATCAGAAGGGTAAAATCAGTTGTATGGTGGTGGAAGCAGGCAAATGGAAGTGGCGAAATGGTTAATTATTGCACAACTGATTTTATGCTTTATAAAGTAACTCCTTTTCACCCAATTTTCATTATTTTCCAAACGTGATTGGTTGACAATTACTTTACCAATTTCTTTTTGAAACTTTCCGCCGAACTCAGAAATTTAAATATTTAACAATTTTACATTTTAACCTATTTTAATTAAATAAATAATCCCTTGTTACTTAAAATAATTTATTTGACTCTTCTAAAATCTTAGGAAAAATCCCCAAAAATCAAAATTTCAAGGCGAAAATCATATTTTAATTATTTAATATAATTAAAAACAAATTAAATGATATCTAGACTTAGAAAATTCACCATAATTACATTTTAATTTGGAAAATTATGAAACTTAAAACCCACATTTAAAATAATGATTTTCACATCATGTTAAAATTGCAAGTTAATTGGGTGTGATATGATAGGTTTTATAACTCAAACATATTATAAAAATACACATTTAAATCATAAAAATTCACCAACAAATATATAATCATTTGGACTATCAAAACATGGCATAAGCTTGCAAAAGGAAACAGATTTATCTTTAAACCGAAATCATTCATCAAAATAAGAGATGTAAACTAATTTTTCACCTTAATTTGGATTAAGGAGTTGAGACTTGAATTAAGACCGATTTTCTAAACTTTTCCCTTTAATCTCTTTATTTTGATTTCTTGTTTTTCTTCCTTGTAATGGCCGGTCGAACTTAGTATTGTTTTTTTAGTTTGTGAATGTAGAATGAATGAAGAAATGGAGAGTATGGAAGGGTTTAGAGTATAGGAGTAAAGAATCTTCCTATTTTATCCTTATCATAACTATCCTTCTAACCTATGTCAAATTCCGTTCATTGATAAATTGATTAAGGCACGACTCAAGTTTAATTATCAAATCCCAATTCCTCTAACCCTTTATATTATTTTACTTAATTTATCCAACTAAATGTCTAAATAAATAATGTTAGCTAAAATTAGGGTTGTTACACTTTCCTTCTAAATTAACATGTAGGTTATTATAAGGAGGAGGTCAAAAAAACATTTTGATGATTGAAAAATTACATACTTTAGCTATCCCATTAATTTGTGTCAACTGATTTCCATTTAAATATTATGTCTTGTTTAGGGCTAATCTGTTAAGTCTTATGTGTGCATACAATATGCTTCACCTAACATTCTCAAAGGTATCATTATATATATATATATATGCCTATAACATATAAATCAAACCCTATTTATCCAAAACCCTAGCCACATAATACATCTTAAATAGGGAGAAGGTAGACCCATCGGTCATCTACTACCTCGAGTCCCTAAAGCGGGTCCTTTGCAAAGTCAATGCTAGTTGATCGATTCTAGCTAAAGAGATCGATTATATATAGCTTTATAATATATAATTTAATTTAATTGCCGTACTACTAACACAACTCAAAGACTCTTCTACAAGTTAACTAGCCCACCTCCGCCAAATCAGTAGAAAATAAACAATTAAATGAAACTTTGAGGTTTTTTGTATCGAATATGGATTATACACTAGAAGAAAGCAAAATCCTTTCGGACATAACCTAATTGATTGATAACGACCGCACGAGACCGCTAGTGATCAAAGCCTATATGCCAGCCCTACTACTAAATATTTGTCCAGCAACGTTGACATTGCCCACTGACCTCCCATAGTTGAAATCCCGTTTAGACCAATCTAAGTAAATCAAGAAAAATGCCTCTTCCGTTTACTCACTACCTCTCATTAGAATCGAAGCAGACCACATTTCCTTAAAAGTACTTGGACCATTTAATACTTCAAATCCGAGGCGAACCCTTAGTATATTTTCCCCCACCTATCCGCAATGCACATCTCTTTCATATGGGTCCTATAGTTGGAGGTGTCCTACATAAGTAGTAAGTGTACACAATTACTGGTAGCCTTTAAGTGGAGGGAGACTTCTATTGTGTAACTCTACTGACCTTGCATTATAACCCACTAAACCAAACCTATCACCCAAAGACTAAGTGTTGGGTTAAGCCCACTGATTCCTGTTTGTACCAAATTTATAATTGAAGCTATATAATTTCGTACTACAAAAATTATATTGCTTTCTACATATAATTAATGGTACTAATACTTATTTATTCATTTTATTCTTATTCCTAATTTATATGCTTAGGCTTTGGTTTCTTATTATATATAATAAATGTCTATTTCCTGTACCAATTATCATTAATGTCAAAATTTGACAATTTCTAATCAATCCTCATTTAGTTCCTTTAATCTATTTACAATTTCAAAATCCGTCTACTATACATGTTCAATTTTGATATAAATGCCATATTAATCTCCCTAATCAGTCTCTTATTTACTTCCTTTTTAACTCTCATTAATCATAAATTTTTTGCCATTTAAATTTGTAATTAATGCCCATAAATCTTAATCCATTAATTGTTATGCTTTTAATAACTAACACATATATAGTCGTAAATCATGCTTTTGATTGTTAAGCGCGGTTATAAGTGTATATATGTACATATATTTTTATTTCTAATTATTAATTTATAAACTAGAACATTCCTTTCCATATTTTAATTTATTAGAGCAATCCTTATAAAAAGGATTACCATTATAACTTTTCATAAATTAACCAAAAGCGAGATCTTTTTTTTTTTAAATTACATGCAGATATTTATTTCCTTTTAATGAAGTAAACAATGTATACTATGGAGAGTAATATCCATACTTCACACATCTCTTTCCCTTTTTGGTATATTTCTTGTTAATTCAAATGCTGCTCTTTTATACATGTTATAGAATTGGATAATTTATGTAAATTACTTGGAAACTGCTCCAAATAAACCAAAATATAGAAATTCACATCCAAAGGCAACCTGATTTCCAACCAAATTGTAGATCCGGAATAATTTTACAACGTTACTAACATTCTACAAATAAATATTTGGGACCGATTTCCAATTTGCAGATCAAGTTGTACATACTATTCCTATTCCAATTACCTATTTTTATTGATTATGCATGTGATAATCATATACACTTGTTTTAAGCCTATAATTCATCAGATCTTAATTAGGCATAACAACTAAATAAGAATTCATATAGATAAATTTCAATGTTATAAATAAATTATATAATTTTCTACTCGCCTTTTAAGCTTTTCAAATCTCCAAATTTGAATCCAATCCTTTACTTGACTCCTTTTCCTATCTAATCTAAAAAATATGTATAATAGGGTATATACATACTATTAGAATTACATATCCGAGAAGAGGTTGGAGGCTAAGGGAATATAGATTGAAATTTACCTTTTTTGCGGTATTGATTCGCCTTCCTCTCTTATTCATTTTTATTTTCTGTCCTTCATCAATTTGTGTGTGTGTATATAATATTCCATAATTTTTAGAAATAGTAGAGAAGGGAAAACGGTAGAGCTTCGATGCTTAAATCAGAATATACGATAAGAGAACTGAAAAGTTTGGCCTAATTTATAGATATCCGAATCAATTGTAATCATAGGTTAAAATAATTAAATCTGGGTCGTTGGCTAAGGTTTGAACCCTAGCCGTCATCATGCAACCGGTCGACCGCTGTCCTATAATTGGGTTACTTCAATAAATTACACTATTAGTGTTCAACCCCAGCCGCCATCATGGGATCCAATACTTCAATAAATTATTAGCGTTTGAAATTTCAAAAGCGAAAACAATTAAATACGAAGAAAAGAAATAATTAAACATTGAATATAGGACCCAATAAACAATATATAATTAAAATAATAAATTATATTATTTAGGACTAATAAATAAACATTAAATTATTAGTGTGTGTCATTTTATTACTCTTTTCTCCAACCAAACTATTATAATTTTTTAATCAATTTGCAATAAAATATTCCTTATACCAATATCCCTTATACTTAATGGGGATTCCACGTTGCAACCCTATAAGCGTTTGCGTCTATTTCGCTCATAGCATAAACCTTCACCTTATCTTACTTAGACAGTCATTCATATCAACTCCATATTAAAATTTGGTTTGGGTTTCACATTTTTTTACAAAACAAAAACTTCCCAATCTTGAAATTCCTAATCCAAAATCTTTAATATAAAAATATTATAAACCCCTCTTTTCTTAGAAGTTAAAAAGTTGCTTGGTTTCCCAAAAGTAGCGATGGAAAATTTCCTTTTCCAAAGACTTTCTGCATCAAATACTTACTTCTTTAAAAGTAGGATTTTTAACCCAAAAACATTTATCATGTTTGACTGGAGTAAACAAGGATAACTTCCATCCAATTATTTTCCTATTCTCATGCTATCTTGGCTTCTACCTTTGATGGAGATTTTCATTGCACAAGATGGGGACTTCTAAAAGATATGCCTAATGGCAATATCTATCTAAGTATTTGTATAAAGTGTATGTGTAATTGCTACATATGCATGAATTTTTTCCATTTTTCTTATCATATTCCTATTATTTTTCTACTATATTATTTCCTACATTACTAATCCAAACTTTTATAATGAATTTCTAATGCTATTTCTATCTGAATTATTAGGCATTCTTACTCTTCTATTCTCTATACCTCATTTGAATCAAGTACCATTTCCATTTATCCATCTCTTAAAAAGAATTTTAAAATGGAACTTCCAATTTTATAAAAGTAATAAAAAATTTACGAAAGTAAGAAAAATAACCTCTTAAACGCACTATTTTCTATTCATTTCAAGAATAAAAAAAATATTTAATTTCAGAATTTTTGATTCAATCAATTCTAAACTAAGAATTTCAAAAAATGAAAAACCTTACAAACGTCTCAAGTTATTTACAAAAACCTTTTTGTCAAATTCTTTCACATGGGGTTTGACATAGAAATGGACTTTAACCGTCCTTCCTTTTGGACATTTCTTCTTCCTACTTATTAACTCTTCTTCATCAGAAATCCGACTTATCTTCTTGCAGTGATTAGTGTACACCTTCTTGCGGGAACTTTCTCCACTCCTTCTTCATAACTTACTTTCAGATGTTTGCAAGATACAGATTTTTATTTCCATTTGTCTGGATGAATGTTATATCTTTAATTGGCAATCCATCAAAATCCACAATCATAAGTTAACTTAGGTCTAACAAAGGAGTCAAGTACCATCCAGCTTCTGTGGTGCTTCTATATGTTGCGGTCATTCTCTTCTTGGTCCACTCCTTACGATACAGGCTTCGCCTCATAGGATGGCCAAGAAAGGAGTCTAAATTTACTCTATTCATTTTTTTCAACTTATAACCACCTTATCCATTCTTTCAGAATATGGTTGCAACTACTTCTATAGTCAAAATCTATAAAGTTATGTGTATAGTTTGTATATATTATAGGTAAAACACAATATGTTCTCTTAGCATATCCTAATTCCTATGATTGACTAACTTGAGCTTTGATATCAAATGCAATAACATGCACCTTAATGGGTTTGAAGTTCGACTAAATCGAAACCCAAATCCATTAAGGCTTGGATTGGTAACCTGTAATAAATACAAGTATATCAGAGTGCGTTAAATATAATTCACAACTGAATTGAAAAATATAATAGAACATATGTAATGACTAAGGCTACTACCCTGGAATATTATTCCTTGGATATTTAATCACCTTGTCTGTGTTGAGCATAAAAAAGAAGATTTCATCAACCGTTATTACCATCTTGCACAAATAGCTCGTCCTTCTAAACCAATCCTATGGGTTGTTATGAAAAGGGTTGGAACAACGTTCTGGTGATTTGAAAAATCACATACTTTAACCATCTCATTAATTTATGTTGGTTGATTTCCATTTGAATGTAATTTCTATTGTTTACGGCTAATCCATTAAATCTTATGTGCGCACATGATATCTTAACCTATCCTTCTCCAAGATATCATTATATTTATATATTCCAATAACATATATACAAACCCTATTTACCTAAATCCCCAGCCACTTAATATTTCTTAAAAAGGGAGGAGACAGACTTACTTCTCATTTACTATCTCAAGTCCTCAAAGTTTTTCCTTCGCAACATAGATGCTAATTAATCGGTTCTAGCCATAAAGACCGATGACTCATATGTACGGCATTATAACATGTAATTAAATTAAATTTTCGTACCACTAATGCTATTAAAGACTTATCTAAGGGTTAACCGGCCCATATCTTCCAAACAAACATTAAATAAAACTTTGAGGTCTGTGAGTACCACATACAGATTTTACACTAATAGGAAGCAAAATCCGTCTAGGGCATAACCAGAGTCTTTGCTGATGATCGCGTGGGACCGTTGGTAGTTAAAGCCTATATGTCAGCCCTACTACTAAATACCTATCCAACAATAACATTGACATATCCCACCGACCTCCTACAGTCGAAATCTTATTTAAACTAACCTAAGTAAATCAAGGAAAATTCCTATTTTGGTTACTTACTACCTCTTATTGGAACTGAAGCATACCCATTTCTTTAAAAGTATTTAGGCCATTTTATATTTCAAATCCAAGACGAGCCCTCAGCATATTTTCCTATACCTATCTGCAACGCATACCCCTTCCTCATGAGTCCAATGTTTATATTTGTCCTATATCACTAGTAAGTGTACACAACTGCAATTAGCCTCTAGTTGAAGGGCAAACTTCTGTTATGTAACACTACTGACCTTGCATCCCAACCTGTAACATCCCGCCTTTTCGCACACTTCAAACCATGGCAGACACACATGTCAATTCAAACCATACGGAAGGGCGGATTGTTATGGGGTAAATAAGAAAAACAGAGAAGAAATAAAAACAAAATAGAATCTCACAGCGGAAGGATAAAATATAATTGTAAAATTGTAACGACCCGCCTTTTTGGACAGTTTAAACCGACGATCAAATACACATGTCGATTCCAAACCATTAAAAGGGCAGATAGTTATTGGGGAAATTAAGAAAAGAAAAGGAAGGGAAATAAAGGAAATGAAACAACACAGAATCTCACAGCGGAAGGCTAAAGTATAATAATAAAATAACAGTTCATGAAGCTGTTAATTCAATGAATACATTTGAAATGAATACATTTGATTATTATTATACAACATTTATCAGAGTTACATACACAGCAAATATCATACAACAATGCAGCGGAATGGAATGAATATAATAGTAGTAGATAATATACCAAATCTTCGTCTCCGTCCTCCAAGGAAATGATCTTCAACCTAACTGAAAACTCAGGACTGACCCGAGCGTAATGAAAAGACAAAACACTCGAGTCAGGACTAAAATATCCTTATGAAAGTTAAATCAATCGTAAATAAATATGAGTGTAACGGCGTCAGAGATGTTTACGGGGTTTGACATCTCGTATCCAGTGTCAACGTGCGTGCAATAACTCAAGAGATGTTACGGGATTTTCCATCTCTCAAGGATCCGTGAAACTATCTACTATATAGTAATATACGCTAAGTAGATAATGTCTATCAGTAATATAAAGTATCAAAATAGCGTTAAGGCGTTACCATAATCCCCCTTAACACATTTTATATTCCCAAAAGCATATACAAGACCGTAGTTTCCCCAAAACCGGAAGTCACCAGAGGGCAATCCATATACTCAAGGTACAAATCAAAACGTAGTGGTCGCGAATAGGATAATCAGTATGACAAGGTACATGAGGCGATACCAACTAGGATACTAGTAGTTGCGTGATCCGGACTGATGTTGGGCATAGCCAGCAGCTACCCCAACACCGCGAAACAACACTCCGAAATCAAGGGGTGCACCCAAATCGCATCACAAATGTAATAGATATGGTATCGAAGAAGTGTGTCCGCTAGAGGTTGCGAACCTCAATGGCCCGGCGCGGCTCCTGTTTTAGTCATGTCAGGGGTCATCCAATAATCGTTCTCTTTCTTCAGTCAACGCGTTCACCAAACCATCCACTTCATTCTGGATCAACACTCCGCGTATAATAGTTATTAAAGTGGTTTTCAGTATCGACAGAGAGTATGTCCATATCCGATCCCGGACTCTTTAATAACTACGTATTATTACACCGTTGGCTCTTTTAAATTTCAAATCAATTTATAATTGATATCAAAATATCATATTCGTTTCAAAAATCAAATCCATTTCAAATATTATCGAATCTATTAAAATGTAGGATTTCGTTCCAAAATAAATTTCGCATCAATATCTCATTTCGATTTCATAATCATTTCAAATCTCAATTTAGGTTGCAACTTCGTTTATTCCAATTCGTATTCAAATTCAAGATTTAAACATAAACATTTCACCTTATTAACCAGCTTGAAATTTTAGAAAATAGTTTTAAGTAGTTTAAAAGTAGTTTAAATAATTAAAACTAGTTAAAAATACTTAAAGTCTTAAAATGGATTTAAATAGATAAATTAGTTCAAAATAATTTAAATTGGGTTAAGTAGACTTAAAATAGATTAAAATAGTTTCAGTCTTCAAAATGGTTTATATCCTGAGTAATTTGGAAAACAAAATAACAGCTTCAAAACCAATCCATTTCAATTATAACTTCCCAATTCAAATCAATTTCAATTTCCATTTTAACGATTCAATTTCGATTTTTAATTTAAATCAATGCCAACTTTGACTTCAAATTAATTCGATTTTACATTCACCTCCAACTTATTCAATTTCAATATATATCGATTTTTAGCTTGATTTTTCAGAATATCAATTTTAACACTTAACAAAATTATCCTTCCATATTCAAATTTAAATCCCAATTACAAACATGATTCAATTTCAAGCTCAATTTCAAATATCATTTTATATCGCTTTTACTTAATAATATTCAAAGCTCGATTTAAGGTTCAATCCCTTAAACGAATAAATTTTCAAACTTCAATCATAACCAAATTTTAAATTTCAAAGTCTCAACTTAATTATTTAACAAAATTCCTTTAACCAAATTTTATTTCAACATTCCAAACTCAATTTTTCGATGAATTCAATTTCTATAAATCGATTTCTATTTATAACTTTTAAATCAAAACATTTAAATAAATTTCAAATCGACGATTTCAAAAATTATTAATTTAGCCAATTTGGTGTCCGTATATAATTTTCTATCCTATGGCCAAGTAGTTATTTATTTCAATTAGATGTCAGGGATGAGTATATATTACTTAAATTAAATCACAGTATCATATGTATGCATAACAGGATCTATATAAGCAAATAAACATCCAAACATTCAATTATCAACCAATAGCATCCATCAAAATACATCATCCAATAAACAATACAATTCATGGCAGTTTCATAGTTATCAATGTCAGGTAATTTATTCGCAATTCAATTTTAATTTCAATTTAACTGTCAATTTAATTTTTCAACGGTTAATTCGAATAACAAGCTATATGACAATTAAATTTATATCAAACAACGACAAATAAAATTCATATCACTTCATAATGTCAATTTAACTAGCATAAAGATATTTAGTACGATGTGAGCATTATAAAACACTCACCTTGATTTTACGATTTTAAATCAAATCGAACGACGTTCGATTTGACCCAAAATTTTCTCTAGCTCCAAATGATTCCAATCCAGTTCCATTGCGTAGTGCTCGACAATACGATTCCAACGCAAAAAGTCTCGTGCGTTTTCGACCTCGTATGAAAAAGATATGATTTTTAGAAGTTTGTACGAATTAATTACAATAAAATTTTCAATTCTATTTTATTTTATTAACCTAGATGCAATCAGGGCCGTGCATTTACCAATCTCAAATCCAGGCCGTGAGTTTTCTCTTCTTCTTCCCCAGTAAAACACGTCCAAACCAAAACCCATAGCCGCCATCTAACTCCCAATTATCGCGACCCACTCGAGCTGGCTGGAGACGATCGGAGAGCGGCACCTCGAAGCTCGTAACGCGAGCTACACTCGGCCAGAAGGCGGCGGAGCTCGGCCTCCCCCCGACAATGGAATGCGTGCGCGATACGTGGGTGGACGCGGCCAAAATCTGGCGTCTCTGGTCGACGATTCAACGAAGTAGCCGTATGGATCTGAAGCTCCTACCAAGCTCTATCATCTTCCAGTTGAAAGTTTCTTGAAATATCGTATGGATTGTGAGAGATTAACGGAAGAAGGTCGGCAAAATTTCGGCCATTAATAGCTTGGGGTGGTGGCTGTAACCACTAGGGTTTCTCATTTTTTTATTTTTATTTTTTTTATTTTGTGAAAAAGGCTATTTATAGAAAACGACAAATACTTATTCATCCGGGATTCCCGAACTCCGATTTATGCGCGGTGACTGACGATCCTAGGGTTTATCCTACGTTCCGGACACATTGAAACAGGTTTAAGAAGCTAATTCGATCATATGTGAGAGTTATGGAAATAAACGATCGATTTTAAATTAAACCGATTAAACGATTTTCTAGACGTTTTGGCTTGCCCCGGACAAACGATAAATCCGATGGACTTGAAATTTGAAATCTTACAATAATATCACGTTACAGATCCGATGAAACTAGTTTCGTCGAAATCCGAGACCGTTTGAAAAATGACTATTTTTAACTCGCCAAATTAATATTAAACAATTTCAACGCGTTTCGAGCTGCCACGGTCAAACGACAACTCCGATTGCTACGAAAATTGAAATCCGATAATAACTAACTATTACGGATCCAATAGAACTAGTTTCGTCCAATTCTGAGACTGTTCAAAAATTGGCTATTTTTCAGGCGATAATTAAATATTAAAATATTCAATTTTCACAAATAAATTTTAAATTCAGTTTTAAAAGTTCTATAACATCACTATAACTCCAATATGATAAAATAAAATTTTACAAATCATTTTTAATCATATTAAACCCGTTATTTTATTTATCCAATAAATTCCAAATATTTAATTTAGACAATTTCGCTTATCCAATAATTCATTATCTTTTGAAATATCGAAATTGAACTTATAAGATTCAACTTTTAAAACCATTTCAAAATTTAGAACACTATTTTCATTTTACAGTTATTCAATTATTCAATAAGTTTTAAATATTTAATTTAAACAATTACGTGTTCAATATTCAATATTTGATTTCAAATAGATTTTACTTATCAATCAATTACTCTATCATACCCAATGAATTCAACATTTAATATCCTATTCAACTATTGATTGCAAAGGCATTCACTAAGTAGCTTTTTTTTTCATTACTTGGATAATTATTGCAATTCATTCCAGTTATTATTATTCCAAATGAATTACAATTTTTTTTTTCTAACATTAAATCACGAAATCTTATTAAATTAGCTAATTTAATTATCGAAAATTTACGGGTCGTTACAAAAATATACAGTTTATAAAACTGTTTACAAAACATTTGATTTTTCTTTATACAGTTAAATATCAGAGTTCACATACCAATACAATCAATGCAGCGGAATACAGTGTGAGTGTGGTGCAATAAAATAGATAATAATAATACGAATCCTTCTTCTTCGTCCTCCAAAGCTAAAGTCTTCGGTCCTGAAACGCTCGGACTGACCCGAGCGAATTGAAAAGACAAAACACTCGAGTCAGAACTAAAAGATCTTATGTGAGTTAAATTAACAGAAATAAATATGAGTACAGTAACTCAAGAGATGCTCGGGATTTACATCTCCTAAGGATCCGTTAAACTATTTACTATGTAGTATATTGCGCTATTATAATAGTGTCTAATTGTAAAATAAACTTACTTTTAAATAGCGTTAAGGGGTTACCCATATAGCCCTTAACACAGAATATATTCCCATAGTCTATACAGTACAGTAATCTCCCCCGTACTGGGCGTCGTCAGAGGGCACTCCATAGGTATGGTACAAAGCTAAAATCGTATAAGGCGCGCTAGGGTAGGTGACATGGCACAACTAGGCAATGCCAGGGTAGATATACCAATTACACTTCTGGGTCGATGGTAACGCGTAGCCGCAGCTACCGCCCACCTCGAACAAACTCCCCCAAAATCAAAAATAGAAGTGGCCACTGAATCAATCCAAAGTCAAAGTATAATATCGAAGAGGAGTGTCCGATCAGAGGAATGATCTCATTAACCCGTCGATCGCTCCTGTTTTAGCCACCTTATGCCAACTCACGGGAGTTGGGTCCACGTATTTACCTTACAGGAAATGTCGCCACCAACCTACTTCATTCTGGAAACTCCACCGCGTACACGGTTAGTCAAAGTGGTTTTCGGTATCGACAGAGAGTATGTCCATATCCGATCTCGGTCTCTTTGCCAACCCATCGTTATTATAACACCGCGGTCATTTAAAAATAGTTTATACTTAAAAACCAGAATAAAAATTTCCATTTCAAAACTATGAATACGATATCGTTTTAAAACCCAAAATAATTCATTTTGATATTATTTTTATAAAACCCAAATCAATATGATATCATTTATCCAAATATAAATCCTTTTCCAAAACCATATTGCCTTAAAAATTTACAATATCTGGAACCCAAATATTTGAAATATACTTTCAAACGTAATATTTCAGAAATTATACTTTAAAACCATAACTCCTAAAACTTGGATGGTTTGGATATTCAACGGTATATAGAATAAATGGTTTAACTGTAAGGTTACTTTGTAAAGAAAATAATTTACATGACTTTAAAATTTATTTCTTTGTTTAAAGTTAAAACCAAAATTTAAATTATCTCTCTCAAATTCCAAAACCACTTCAATTTATTTATATATACGTATATCCATTTTGAGTATTAATATTTCAAACTAAAGTTGGATTTTATTCTTTCAACAAATCAAATGTTCTATTAATTAGTCTTGAATATTCACATAAAATCCAAAAAAATAAGACTTCAATATCTAGTAATAAAATATATATATATTTTTCCAATTATACTAGAATATTCATTTCAATTTATTTTTGGGAAAAATCCGATTTTTAATATCATATCTCAAAATTTCTAAAGTTAACAATTAAACATATGATATGAATTATCAAACTCCATTTTCTTAAATTTCTTCCATTTTTTTTTATAAAGAAATTTATACACCTTTAAATCTCAAAATTTTTAACTTCATATGTATATGAATATGGAAGAAAAATATTTATACAGTATAAAATTTAAGATTATTATAACCGTATTCCATCCAAACCATAGAAATCTCATTAAAATAGTTATATATAGACCGCGGTGCCTGTATATAATTTTCTATCATATGGTCAGGTGATACGGATATTTATCATTTCAATCCGCAATTTAAAAGATATAAAAATTTGCGGTTATATATCATTTCAAACCACAATCCCGAATGAAATGTAAAATGCATGCTAGCTTGCGGTTTAATGATATCCAAATAAACATCCATTCAACAACACATCCATCATCCAATCACAAAACATAAATCCATATCAATCAATAACAATATATGTTTGATAACAAACAACATGTAATAACTGGCAATTTTATTCAATTTAAATTTAACGACTATAAATCTAACAGTTTATATTCAGTAATAAATTATATAACTGTTAACTAGCAGTTTTCATGCAAACACAAATTCTAACTGTCAATTAATACGAAATAAATAAATTAAATTAACAGTTAAATTCAATAAATGCAATTCATCAGATATGAATGAAATAAACATGCCAAATATTCATAAATAAATTTCTATTCATTTCTAAAATTAATTTAACAAACATAAAAGCTTCTAGTAGTTGTGAATGGGTTTAAACACTCACCTTTTGAATTTAAATCGAATTTAATTTCGATTTAAACCCAAAAATTCGCCCGTCTCAGAATTCGTCCAAACCAGCGTCATCAAGTCCGGAATTTTATTACGATCCTAATGAAAAAAATTTCGCGTGAAACGGAGTTCGTATGAAAAAGTTACGTCGAAAAATGTGATTGAAAACAAAATTGAAAATAAATAAAATGACACACATTTAACCCTTACTCTCAGCCACGTCAGCAATCATCTTTCAAGTGAACGCTACAGTAACCGCGCAAGAACCAGAAGCACACGCGATCGACCCTCCCAGCTACCGAGCTTTGACCGCCAAGGACTTCCACCAACGGTCACCATATGATTTCCGACCTACCTCCTCGTGCTCCCATCGACGCTCCGCTTCCAACCATCCACGTGTGGCATGCCCACGTGCCCCCCCCCCCCCAAAGCCGGCCGCCGCTCATACATAAGGGTTTCGAAACCCTAACTGAAATTCTGCAACGATCCAACCATCAACTCGCCTCAATACCCATATGGATGCGATCCCCATCGTCCACTCTACAATACCCAGAAACAGAATCTCGATCCGATGAAGTTTTGTGCGACGATGATGAACGGTTTTGGGGCTGTTTGAATTTATTCTGGATGAACGACAGCTCCAATTGAAAAACGAACTACACCATGAGATTACGCGTATCGAATACTTCAACATATATTTTTTCTGGAATTTTCTGAATTTTTTTGAGTTTTGACTTTTGATTTTGAACTGTGGATAGATTTGGAATTGGATCTGAGATGTATCCATTGAGGAAGAAAGAAGGTTGAAGAAAATGAACGTACAGCAAATAGACAATAGAGTGAAGCTAGAGTTTATGATCGCATATATATAGACAAATAGAAGAAGGCTAGGTGGGTACGGATAACGAACGCGCTAGACGGTAGTTGGCCCAAAAAGCCCGTTCTGACCCCGGAACGAAATTTATCAAACCCATATATACAGATAGGTATTTTAAAATATTCTGAACGCGATGGAAAAAGTTTCACGACCAAATTCGATCGTATGAAGAAGTTATGTTGAAAACAAGATTTCCAAATTGATTTCAAATTGATTTTTAATAAAATCGATTTCAAGGCGTTTCGCGTCCGTACGATCAAACGACAAGTCCGATCGATACGAAACTTGAAACCCTATAATAATTCACTGATACGGATCCGATGAAACTGGTTTCGTCGAAATCCGAGTCCGTGACAAAAATGGCTATTTTTAATCTTTATTAAATAAATTATAAATCCAATTTTTATATTTCAACTTCTAATATTGGCCAAATTTCATTCCTTATATAATTCAATCTATTCCAAATGATTTAACAAGCTTGGATGTGGATTAAAATCTATAAATATATCAATTTGCAGTGTAAATTTCTGCACTTTCTTATTATTTGGAATTATAATTTTTATTCTCAAAACCCAATTATTAATTCTTATACTCTTATACTCTCAACTTGAATCCAATTAGATAAATAGATTTGATTTCCATTCCAACTCATTTGATTGCAAATAAACTTTTTTTACCATACATTAAATTCCAAATTATTAATAAACTTTTATTCCCATTTCCTTTACACACAATCATCGTATTATAAAGGTATCTTCCATTGATTTGCCTTAACTTATTTAAGGTAACCTTACATTAATATCTATTGCTATGATTTCAAATTATTATCCCCTCATTTTTCTTAACTATTATTAATTCCAATCTTAATGAATTTAACATTATAAGTTTGATAAATTTATTAAATTCACTCAATTGTTTACAAATTCCATTTTAAATTCAATAACGTAATATTTTACGTTTAATTCTATTTTATTTGTAGTAAATACCCTTTGTTGGATTTTATATTCAAATTATAAATAAAATCTTGCTTTCTAAAGTTATATCAACAATGGTCCAACTAACTTTGAATTAGCTTTAACTTTATTTTATGGAATTAACTATTTCCATAAATCCAAATTAATAAATAAGGCTTAATTCCTATATTAACTACTTTGGTTTCAATTAACCTTTTATGGTGAATATGAATTTCAATGTATAATTGAAATCTTATATCCATTTGATTTCACTGTTTCATTTTTATTATTAAATCCATTATAGCCAAATGCATGAAATTAATATACACAAATATTTTAAATCCCAACTTAAGTTTTACTTAACGTATTAATAAACGTTTAAATTTTCTTAATTGCAATAACTCAATTACCTTCATTCTTTTTATTCACGTAGCTAAATCTTGATTTAAAAATCTTTACTATAACCCATAGTCTTATTAAAATAGGAATTTACACTACCTGTAACGTTAATTTCCATCATTAAAGATCTTACACCCTTTGTTCCATAGATTTAGATTTCACAAATTTAGCTACTGCATTAATTCTTATTTATATAACATAAATGTTCATATACTTTGAATTCATTCCCAATTCGCCAACTCAATTAATTATGCTTTACAAATGTGTTTCCAATATATAGGTATTTTACACAAATTGTTATCATACCCATAATTACACGCTTATAACTATTTCCCACATTTGCATAAATTTATTAAGTTAGAATGTTTATTAAGGTTTATGCATTTCCAACTTGTACTGATTTTACACAATTATTATGATTTCTCATAGAACTTAAATTTATTAATTGACCATTTATTATAATTAACTCCCTTAATTGAATTAACTGCTTATTATTATATTTTCATTCTTACCATTTCTTCCCATTATAAATTCATTTACGTATTTACACATCTCTATCTTTCAAATATTAATAACCAAACTGATTACAACACTGTTCTTACCAATCTTCATAAATTTGTTCAGATCTATACTCTTTCTCATATAATTAAAGTTTATGTTTCTATTAGATTTTTTTCTACTGACATTGAATTTTACTATCTACACTTATTGCATCCTTGTATACATGAATACTATTAAAGTTAATATTTATATTAACTTTTATAAATTCAACTTCCATTCGTTTCTTATCACTAACTTTCAACAAAATGTGACCATCTACATTTACCAAACCTATTGTCATAATGTTTTATTGTTACACTAAGTTACGCAACTACTATACCAAATTTCTACATTTATTCCTAAACAAATTAGAAATTATACTAATCTTATTTATTAAATATTATTAATTTAACGGGTCGTTACAATCTCCCCCACTCAAAACTTTTCGTCCCCGAAAAGGAAAAGGAAGGGAGAAGGAAGAATAAACAGTACATCTTATTTCAAATATTAACTTATAAATAATATTTTACTGGATTAATTTCCTTAAATGAAATACACTTGTTTTATAATCAATCATATCCTTTAATACTTGAATTATTAAAGTTGGAAAAATATTTTAACAAAATTCTAAGTCCAAAATTTACGAAATTTTTTGGCAGAGTCTCCTTTGTACGGAGGGACTCTGGAGAAAATATAATATCCAAATATACAATATATTACATATATTATCCAAAATAAAATATCCCAACACGGGAAAATATATAAAATAGCGCTTTATACGAAATCCGGAAACGTACCTATTTGTCGGACACTATACGTTTTTATTTTGGAACCAAAAGCAGTAGCAGTTGCTTCCATCACCTGTATTCACTTATATAGTCTAAAAGTTAAATATTTATATTACAGTGAAATGTTTGGGTAGATTCAATCATTCATATTCAATCAAATGCAACAACCATACATTTTAGCAACAGCACACATCACAAGCAAACAATCAATCAATCAAACAACAATCAGTTGTTCGGGTTCAAATTCTGAAATTGTACGGAATGAAGAATAACTATTAAGTGCATCCGTTACTCAATAGTCTTAGATGGAACAAAGATAGATTATTTGTTCATCCCATAACTCCAAAATTCCTTACCCAACAAACATACATCAACCAAACAATCCAAATCAACTCCAAAATAGCTTATTATACATTTATTTCATAATTCAGTGGTTTGATTTTCTTTCCTTCATTTATGGGGGAATTTCTTTGTTTCTTACAAATTTTATTTTCCAACTATCACAAAATTCATTATATTTGTATTTCCTTTTATTACTCAAGTTTCCTTTTATTACCTAAGTTTATAAAATAAATTCTCATTAATAACAACAAATATTTTGAATATCTTCATTTCCTTACTCTTCACTTGTAAGATTTCCCTTAAATTCTTAATCTGCTAACATTCATTCTTATAAGTGGAAGTTTTTATTTATCCATTAACTATGAATTGCAGTCATTTAATTTTTCCTACTTTCCATTATATTAGAATAGGGAAGATTAAAACATATTTAAGTCAATAATCATACAATCAATTCTTATTTTGAATTTCATTTTATATACTTAGGTTCATATCACCTATTAATAGTACTTAACTTTATTTTTAGTAAAATTTCAATTATAACCTAAGTTTATACCATTAAATTCTTATTTATAACAGTAGTTTATTGAATACTTCATTATTTCCAAAATTCCTACTTGTAAAATATTCAATTCCAGTTTCTCATTTAACACTTCAACTTTTATATTTGGGTAAGTTATTTATGTTAAGGAAATTGCAATTGAACTTATACAAGTTTAATCTCCATTCTTTTAATTAAATTTAATGTTTATCTATATTACTCTTTGTCTCATATGTATGCAAATTCCTCTTTATAGCTTTGCAATTATTCTCTTATTTCAATTAGAGGTTTCAATTCATTTATTACTTAACTTTTATTTCACTAACAAATTTTAAACAATTAATTAACGGAAAAATTTAGAATTAAATACCGGGTTAAATTTCAATTTATTTCAAAATAATAGATAAATAAGTTCTTACAACTCAATATCTCTAATTATAGTCAGAACAATAAAAGAAAATTTTTAGAAAAGTTCAAAATAAATCTGCAGTAAAATTTACTACAGTGGCCTTTCCCCTTCGAAACTCGAAACGAAAGTCGATGATGCGGCCGTCATCACCGAATTTATTTTCCAGCGACAGAGAGGAAAGTACAGAATTTAATTTTTTTTTTTTTCCAAAGTCTTCTTTAAAACAATTCTTCCAAATTATACGAGATATTTATATAAGAAATTACTTATAAACCAAATCATTATATTTCATAAATCCTTTGAAAGCAGATTTTCAAAATCCCGGACTTAAGTTCTAAAATCTCCCAATTGATTTATTATAATTTCAACTTAGCTTCAATTTATTATAAATTTTTTTTTCCTAACACCCAATCTATAGCAACTAAATATATATATCTTTATAAAAATATTTTTATATGTAAAAAATATAATAGGCAAAATTCTTTCATTCACCTATATTAAAACAAATATTATGTCGGTCTGTCCTATTAAGTGTTTAGGAATCCCTATTGATGACATAGCGTCCCATGCATCAACCAGAATTTATAAATACAAAGCGGAACAGATTAACACAATATAAAAATCTTTTTATTAATACTAACAAATACGCTCTCTCATATATATACACTCAGCGACTCCCATAGGATATTTCTACCCTATTAACAAAGAGTCAAACCCCACAAAGCCAAGGTTTATCGCTAAACCAAAGCTCTGATACCAACTGTAACATCCCGCCTTTTCGCACACTTCAAACCATGGCAGACACACATGTCAATTCAAACCATACGGAAGGGCGGATTGTTATGGGGTAAATAAGAAAAACAGAGAAGAAATAAAAACAAAATAGAATCTCACAGCGGAAGGATAAAATATAATTGTAAAATATACAGTTTATAAAACTGTTTACAAAACATTTGATTTTTCTTTATACAGTTAAATATCAGAGTTCACATACCAATACAATCAATGCAGCGGAATACAGTGTGAGTGTGGTGCAATAAAATAGATAATAATAATACGAATCCTTCTTCTTCGTCCTCCAAAGCTAAAGTCTTCGGTCCTGAAACGCTCGGACTGACCCGAGCGAATTGAAAAGACAAAACACTCGAGTCAGAACTAAAAGATCTTATGTGAGTTAAATTAACAGAAATAAATATGAGTACAGTAACTCAAGAGATGCTCGGGATTTACATCTCCTAAGGATCCGTTAAACTATTTACTATGTAGTATATTGCGCTATTATAATAGTGTCTAATTGTAAAATAAACTTACTTTTAAATAGCGTTAAGGGGTTACCCATATAGCCCTTAACACAGAATATATTCCCATAGTCTATACAGTACCGTAATCTCCCTCGTACTGGGCGTCGTCAGAGGGCACTCCATAGGTATGGTACAAAGCTAAAATCGTATAAGGCGCGCTAGGGTAGGTGACATGGCACAACTAGGCAATGCCAGGGTAGATATACCAATTACGCTTCCGGGTCGATGGTAACGCGTAGCCGCAGCTACCGCCCACCTCGAACAAACTCCCCCAAAATCAAAAATAGAAGTGGCCACTGAATCAATCCAAAGTCAAAGTATAATATCGAAGAGGAGTGTCCGATCAGAGGAATGACCTCATTAACCCGTCGATCGCTCCTGTTTTAGCCACCTTATGCCAACTCACGGGAGTTGGGTCCACGTATTTACCTTACAGGAAATGTCGCCACCAACCTACTTCATTCTGGAAACTCCACCGCGTACACGGTTAGTCAAAGTGGTTTTCGGTATCGACAGAGAGTATGTCCATATCCGATCCCGGTCTCTTTGCCAACCCATCGTTATTATAACACCGCGGTCATTTAAAAATAGTTTATACTTAAAAACCAGAATAAAAATTTCCATTTCAAAACTATGAATACGATATAGTTTTAAAACCCAAAACAATTCATTTTGATATTATTTTTATAAAACCCAAATCAATATGATATCATTTATCCAAATATAAATCCTTTTCCAAAACCATATTGCCTAAAAAATTTACAATATCTGGAACCCAAATATTTGAAATATACTTTCAAACGTAATATTTCGGAAATTATACTTTAAAACCATAACTCCTAAAACTTGGATGGTTTGGATATTCAACGGTATATAGAATAAATGGTTTAACTGTAAGGTTACTTTGTAAAGAAAATAATTTACATGACTTTAAAATTTATTTCTTTGTTTAAAGTTAAAACCAAAATTTAAATTATCTCTCTCAAATTCCAAAACCACTTCAATTTATTTATATATACGTATATCCATTTTGAGTATTAATATTTCAAACTAAAGTTGGATTTTATTCTTTCAACAAATCAAATGTTCTATTAATTAATCTTGAATATTCACATAAAATCCAAAAAAATAAGACTTCAATATCTAGTAATAAAATATAAATATATTTTTCCAATTATACTAGAATATTCATTTCAATTTATTTTTGGGAAAAATCCGATTTTTAATATCATATCTCAAAATTTCTAAACTTAACAATTAAACATATGATATGAATTATCAAACTCCATTTTCTTAAATTTCTTCCATTTTTTTTTATAAAGAAATTTATACACCTTCAAATCTCAAAATTTTTAACTTCATATGTATATGAATATGGAAGAAAAATATTTGTACAGTATAAAATTTAAGATTATTATAACCGTATTCCATCCAAACCATAGAAATCTCATTAAAATAGTTATATATAGACCGCGGTGCCTGTATATAATTTTCTATCCTATGGTCAAGTGATACGGATATTTATCATTTCAATCCGCAATTTAAAAGATATAAAAATTTGCGGTTATATATCATTTCAAACCACAATCCCGAATGAAATGTAAAATGCATGCTAGCTTGCGGTTTAATGATATCCAAATAAACATCCATTCAACAACACATCCATCATCCAATCACAAAACATAAATCCATATCAATCAATAACAATATATGTTTGATAACAAACAACATGTAATAACTGGCAATTTTATTCAATTTAAATTTAACGACTATAAATCTAACAGTTTATATTCAGTAATAAATTATATAACTGTTAACTAGCAGTTTTCATGCAAACACAAATTCTAACTGTCAATTAATACGAAATAAATAAATTAAATTAACAGTTAAATTCAATAAATGCAATTCATCAGATATGAATGAAATAAACATGCCAAATATTCATAAATAAATTTCTATTCATTTCTAAAATTAATTTAACAAACATAAAAGCTTCTAGTAGTTGTGAATGGGTTTAAACACTCACCTTTTGAATTTAAATCGAATTTAATTTCGATTTAAACCCAAAAATTCGTCCGTCTCAGAATTCGTCCAAACAGCGTCATCAAGTCCGGAATTTTATTACGATCCTAATGAAAAAAATTTCGCGTGAAACGGAGTTCGTATGAAAAAGTTACGTCGAAAAATGTGATTGAAAACAAAATTGAAAATAAATAAAATGACACACATTTAACCCTTACTCTCAGCCACGTCAGCAATCATCTTTCAAGTGAACGCTACAGTAACCGCGCAAGAACCAGAAGCACACGCGATCGACCCTCCCAGCTACCGAGCTTTGACCGCCAAGGACTTCCACCAACGGTCACCATATGATTTCCGACCTACCTCCTCGTGCTCCCATCGACGCTCCGCTTCCAACCATCCACGTGTGGCATGCCCACGTGGCCCCCCCCCCCCCAAAGCCGGCCGCCGCTCATACATAAGGGTTTCGAAACCCTAACTGAAATTCTGCAACGATCCAACCATCAACTCGCCTCAATACCCATATGGATGCGATCCCCATCGTCCACTCTACAATACCCAGAAACAGAATCTCGATCCGATGAAGTTTTGTGCGACGATGATGAACGGTTTTGGGGCTGTTTGAATTTATTCTGGATGAACGACAGCTCCAATTGAAAAACGAACTACACCATGAGATTACGCGTATCGAATACTTCAACATATATTTTTTCTGGAATTTTCTGAATTTTTTTGAGTTTTGACTTTTGATTTTGAACTGTGGATAGATCTGGAATTGGATCTGAGATGTATCCATTGAGAAAGAAAGAAGGTTGAAGAAAATGAACGTACAACAAATAGACAATAGGGTGAAGCTAGGGTTTATGATCGCATATATATAGACAAATAGAAGAAGGCTAGGTGGGTACGGATAACGAACGCGCTAGACGGTAGTTGGCCCAAAAAGCCCGTTCTGACCCCGGAACGAAATTTATCAAACCCATATATACAGATAGGTATTTTAAAATATTCTGAACGCGATGGAAAAAGTTTCACGACCAAATTCGATCGTATGAAGAAGTTATGCTGAAAACAAGATTTCCAAATTGATTTCAAATTGATTTTTAATAAAATCGATTTCAAGGCGTTTCGCGTCCGTGCGATCAAACGACAAGTCCGATCGATACGAAACTTGAAACCCTATAATAATTCACCGATACGGATCCGATGAAACTGGTTTCGTCGAAATCCGAGTCCGTGACAAAAATGGCTATTTTTAATCTTTATTAAATAAATTAAAATAAATTATAAATCCAATTTTTATATTTCAACTTCTAATATTGGCCAAATTTCATTCCTTATATAATTCAATCTATTCCAAATGATTTAACAAGCTTGGATGTGGATTAAAATCTATAAATATATCAATTTGCAGTGTAAATTTCTGCACTTTCTTATTATTTGGAATTATAATTTTTATTCTCAAAACCCAATTATTAATTCTTATACTCTTATACTCTCAACTTGAATCCAATTAGATAAATAGATTTGATTTCCATTCCAACTCATTTGATTGCAAATAAACTTTTTTTACCATACATTAAATTCCAAATTATTAATAAACTTTTATTCCCATTTCCTTTACACACAATCATCGTATTATAAAGGTATCTTCCATTGATTTGCCTTAACTTATTTAAGGTAACCTTACATTAATATCTATTGCTATGATTTCAAATTATTATCCCCTCATTTTTCTTAACTATTATTAATTCCAATCTTAATGAATTTAACATTATAAGTTTGATAAATTTATTAAATCCACTCAATTGTTTACAAATTCCATTTTAAATTCAATAACGTAATATTTTACGTTTAATTCTATTTTATTTGTAGTAAATACCCTTTGTTGGATTTTATATTCAAATTATAAATAAAATCTTGCTTTCTAAAGTTATATCAACAATGGTCCAACTAACTTTGAATTAGCTTTAACTTTATTTTATGGAATTAACTATTTCCATAAATCCAAATTAATAAATAAGGCTTAATTCCTATATTAACTACTTTGGTTTCAATTAACCTTTTATGGTGAATATGAATTTCAATGTATAATTGAAATCTTATATCCATTTGATTTCACTGTTTCATTTTTATTATTAAATCCATTATAGCCAAATGCATGAAATTAATATACACAAATATTTTAAATCCCAACTTAAGTTTTACTTAACGTATTAATAAACGTTTAAATTTTCTTAATTGCAATAACTCAATTACCTTCATTCTTTTTATTCACGTAGCTAAATCTTGATTTAAAAATCTTTACTATAACCCATAGTCTTATTAAAATAGGAATTTACACTACCTGTAACGTTAATTTCCATCATTAAAGATCTTACACCCTTTGTTCCATAGATTTAGATTTCACAAATTTAGCTACTGCATTAATTCTTATTTATATAACATAAATGTTCATATACTTTGAATTCATTCCCAATTCGCCAACTCAATTAATTATGCTTTACAAATGTGTTTCCAATATATAGGTATTTTACACAAATTGTTATCATACCCATAATTACACGCTTATAACTAATTCCCACATTTGCATAAATTTATTAAGTTAGAATGTTTATTAAGGTTTATGCATTTCCAACTTGTACTGATTTTACACAATTATTATGATTTCTCACAGAACTTAAATTTATTAATTGACCATTTATTATAATTAACTCCCTTAATTGAATTAACTGCTTATTATTATATTTTCATTCTTACCATTTCTTCCCATTATAAATTCATTTACGTATTTACACATCTCTATCTTTCAAATATTAATAACCAAACTGATTACAACACTGTTCTTACCAATCTTCATAAATTTTTTCAGATCTATACTCTTTCTCATATAATTAAAGTTTATGTTTCTATTAGATTTTTTTCTACTGACATTGAATTTTACTATCTACACTTATTGCATCCTTGTATACATGAATACTATTAAAGTTAATATTTATATTAACTTTTATAAATTCAACTTCCATTCGTTTCTTATCACTAACTTTCAACAAAATGTGACCATCTACATTTACCAAACCTATTGTCATAATGTTTTATTGTTACACTAAGTTACGCAACTACTATACCAAATTTCTACATTTATTCCTAAACAAATTAGAAATTATACTAATCTAATTTATTAAATATTATTAATTTAACGGGTCGTTACACAACCCTTTAAACCAAACCTATCATCCAAAACCTAAGTGTTAGGCTGAGCCCACTAATTCGAGTATGTCCAAAATGTATAACTAAAGCTATATAATTTCCAACTATGAAAATTATATTGCTTTCTATGTATAGTTAATAGTATTAATACTTACTTATTCGCTTTGTTCTTATTCCTAATTTATATGCTTAGGCTTTTGTTTCATTTTTATGTATATTAAATGTCTATTACCGTATTAATTATTAATGTCAAAATTAGATGATCTCTAATCAGTCCTCATTTAATATCTTTAATCTATATACTAATTTCAAAATCCATCTATTATACTTATTCAATTCCCTCATAGACGTTATATTAATCTCCCCAATCAGTCCCTTGTTTAATTCCTTTTAACGCTCACTCATTACAAATTTATTGCTCATCGAATTTATAATTATTGTCCAAAATCCCTAATCCATGAATTATTTTGTTTTTAACAACTAATTCGTATATAGTCGTTAATTATGCTATTTATATTATATATTTATTTTTGAACATTAAGCGCATTTATACGTGTGTATGTGTGTGTATATATACATATTTCTAATTAATAATTTCTGAACTAGAACAATCCTTTCCATATTTTAATTTATTAGAGCTATCCTTCTAAATAGGTACCATTACAACTTTCCATATATTAACCAAAAGTGATATCTTTTCTTTATTTGAAATTACAAGAAATTATTTCCTTTTATTAAAATAGACATTGTAAACTGTGGAGAATAATATCCATACTTTACACATTTTTTCCTTTTTTGGTATATTCCTTTTTAATTCAAATGCTGTACTTTTATAATATTTTGAAATTGGATTACTTATGTAAATTATAACGAAACCGCTCCAGATAAATCAAACATAGAAATTCAAACTCTAATTGCAACCCAATTTACAACGCAATTATAGATCTAAAATAATTTTGATACTTTACTAAATTATACAAATAAATATTTGGGACAGATTTCAAATTTTCAGATTAGGTTGTACATACTATTCCTATTCCAGTTATCTATTTTATTGGATAATTATGCGATAATCTTATACATTTGTTTTAAGCCTACAATTCATCAGATCTTATTTGGGCACAATAATTAAAAATGAATTCAACGAGATAAATTTTAATTTGATAAAATTTACATAATTTTCCACTCACCTTTTAAGCTTCTCAAATCTCCAAATCTGAATCCAATCCTTTACTTGACTTCTTTTCTTCTCTAATCCAAAAGAATATGTATAACAAAGTATATACAAGCTATTGGAATTACATATTTGAAAAGAGATTGGAGGCTAAGGGGAATATAGATTGAAACTTATCTTTTTTCGCAATATTGATTCGCTTTTTCTCTTCTTCTCTTTTATTTTCCACCCTTATCTAATTTGTGTATATATATTATAATTTTTAGAAATAGTGGAGATGGGAAAATAGTAGAGCTTCACTGCTTGAATCAGAAAATATGAGAAGAAAATGAGGGGTTAGACCATTATTTATAGGCGCACGAATCAATCATAGCTGTTACATTAAATAATTAAATCCAGATCGTTGGTCAAGATTCAAAACCTAGCCGCCACCATGCGATTGGTCAACTGCTCCCTTATAGGCGATCGACCGCTAGCAATCGACCGGTCCACTAAGGGAGTGACCGGTAGCTTGATTACTAAATTCCAACGTTTGCTCAAATTCTATTTTGGAGCCTTATTAATTATTTATTAGTTATCGTCAATTTTATGAGGTGTTTTATGTATGGTCTCTTGTATGTATATCATTGTGATGTATATTAGGTATATTTTGCATATTATATACTATCCTGCGACTAACTTTGTGATCATTAATGTTTATTATATATTGTGTATTGTTATATCCTGGAGGCACACATGTTTATTGCTCTGTACCAATACTGTGTATGTATTAGTAAGTTATCTATTCAATGTGTAAACAAGTACCAGTGTCAACCCAAGGGAATATTCATGTATGTATGCCATATTCCCTCATTCTCTGTGTTACTCGATATTATTCCTCAGAATTTTTTTAAATTCGCTTATTTAAGCCGCTGTTGACTGGCCTGGTTCTAATAGTGATATCAGCACAAAAGTCTATGCCATCTAAACTCCCATCGTTGAGGCTAATTGATTAAAAACATGGCCATTTAGTAGGATGTCCAAAAGGGTAGTTGTAACATCCCTGATTTTTGTTTTAAAATATTCGGGAGACGTAACTGAATAAATTAATTAAATAGAATGGAATAATTGCATGGTGTGTTAAGAAGATGAGGTTTGACAATTAATTGGGTTATGCCTTAACTAATCAACAAATAAGATTGTTTTAACTTATAAATTAGAAGGAATTATGAGAGAGCAAAATAGGAATATGCCTCGTTTTCCTAAACTTAAACCCGTCCACCCTCATATCCTCATTCATATTTCAATTACATAAGTATAAAAAAGTAGAGGCTGGCCATTGCTAGGGGATTTAAGAGGAGAAAATCTAGTAAATCAAGTTAAAGCTAAGGTGGATTAAATCAACAACTCAAATCTCAATTCTCTTTATCAAATCAAGGTAAATAATAGCATCATCTTACCATAATGTGTTTGATTTTTGGATTTTTGATTGATTCCAAATTAATTTATGATAATATATCATGATATGGTTGAATTTACCATTGTTTGATTGAATGATGGTTTAATGGAACTTTTATGGAATTATTATATTAGGTTTAATGGCGAAACCCTAGGTTTTGATCCCCAAATGCTTTGGTTTTCTGAGAAATTATGTAAAACATTATTTTGAAGATGGTTTTTTTTAATTTCATAATTTTCTAAGTTAATATGAGTATTTTATAAATTTTATCTAAGGAAGAAAAGGCATTTATTTCGGGTTTTAATTATTAAAAGTAATTAAATAATGATTTTAGTCCCAAAATTTTTAAATGTTAAAGGATATAGTATTTTTTATTTTTGGTGAATATTGAGGATTTTTCCCAAGTGTTTGTTATTTATTATGAATTTATTAGGCTTGAAGAGCTTAATAATTATATTAAAATAATGAAAATAATGAAGGGTTGTAAAAAATTTGAAAGTGATAAAATTTGAGCTATGCATTTTTGGCGAAAAGAAAATGGTAAATAAGGTTATTAACCAATAGAAAATTGATAAAGAATAGGAGAGGGCGGAAAGTATTATATTCAAAAGAAATAATCTTATTTTTAAGTTAATTACAGAAACACCATCAGATAGCAGAGATGGCAGTCATCAACGACGATGATAGTCAACATGGTCATCGGTCATCAATATTGATAACAATCATCAATGTTGACGCCAATCATCAATGATGATGACAACAACCTTTATCGATGAAACTCTTTAACGATGAAACTCTTTAATGAAGAAACTCTTTAACAATGAAATTCTTTATCGATGAAACTCTGTGATGACAAAACTCTTTAATGATGAAACTCTTTATCGATGAAACTCTTTGATGATAAAAATCTTTGATGATGAAACCCTTTATCTATGAAACTCGTTCGTGATGAAACTCTTTATCGAAGAAACATTTTAAAGATGAAAATCTTTATGGATGATATTGATGAAACTCTTTATCAATGAAACTCTTTATTAATGAAACTTTAAGTTATTTTATTGTATATGTGACTATTGATTAACCATAGTTTATTGAATGATGCTACATGTTCTTATTATCACTTGATCAGTTAATTTACATATTTTATCATTGTCGTACTCACATTTTATGACCCGATACTACATCTTGGGATTTAGGGAGAGGGCATAATTACCAGTTAGGTTGTCACAATAGTGAGTATGGTCAGACTAAACTCTGGAGTGAGTATAATTGCATCAAGGAAATCAAATAGATCAATTGCATTAGAATGCCCTGAACTAATCAAAGAACCTAATTCATGAATTTAAAACCAGATATTATTGTATATAGGACTGATGTGGGGTTGTGCCCTATGCTTCAGTTGTTAACCTCTAGTTGGTAATGGTCCATGATTCTAGTGCATAGATGTTGTCAATAATGAGACAAAGGATGTTTCCACATTGAAAGGAACTCGTAGCTCTATATGCTCACCATATTATTTAACTTGTTTTACTCCTAATCGTATTTGGAGATTTGTGGACATCTGGTTGTGTTTTACCCCGAGTAGCCTGATAAGTCATTGGTTGGTCTGCGAAACCATTAGATTCATGGTGACCTTAGGAAAACTATCATAAACAATGTATCATTGGAAAGGGTAAATTTTAGGAGTATACAACCTTAGGATGTCAGACTAGTTTACCAAGGTTGAATGCAAGCACATGATCATATTATGTTATGTGCTAACCATTGTGGTTGCAGGTTGCATGATTATGACTGACATATTTTGTTAAGATACTAGTGAGGAGAAAACTCATTTCGCTCTGCGGTGTGGTCTCAATATTGGTTTTCGTTTGAGATGGTATATTATTATTTACACTGGACTTTTTACTCAATTCGAAGTTTTTGCTTCCCCCTAAACTCTCGGGTACTCATTTGAGTAGGTCGAGAGTAGGGATTTCTAGGTTAGACAAATAAGCTTCCAGAGATGTGTAGGAGGAAAGCTAGCTAATATTAGAAATCTTTATTTCCATTATGCTAGTTTAAAGCTTATGCTATGTTTGAATGGATGAAATGGAAGAATTTATAACTGTTAAATATAAGACTCTAATTAACCAATGAGGCATGATCATATGTTGCTCTTGGAGTATTTAGTAATTATTATATTTTCTATGATAGTGGGCAACGAATGAGATTATGTAATGAATGTGAAAATTTTATTCCTGAAATGTAATGAAAGTTGACTAATGAAAAATGTTTCAAAAAATTTCATACTCATATGCTTCTGATGTTATTGATATGATTAACATAACAACATTTTATCATTGAAAAATAATATTATTGATGACTGCAGCATGAACAGTGTTTGAGCCAAAAATGGCTTATACTCATAGAAATAATAATAGAGAAATAAAATTAAAAAAAGTAAATGAAATACAAGTAATAAAATAAACCACAAAGTTTTATAATGGTTCGGTAAACTTTAGCTTACGTCCACTTAATGATTTGTTTCTATTTTTGACTTAGTGGAAGAAGTTCTTAGGACTTGACACAACTCAAACACTTATGATTTAAGAGTTTAAAGAATATGAGAATTAATAGGGCTAGAGTCAAAAGTTCTTGAAAAATGAGCCCTGCCCCTCTATTTATAGATGTAGGAAGTTATAATTTCGCTCAGAAATGTCTCCAAGTGTTTTACCTAAATTAGAACGATTCCTCCATGAAAACAAACATCGCATCACCAAGAGTTGGGAGTCGGTGCTAATCCTTGGGTGGGAGTCGGTACGATACCCAAGATTGCCAAGATGGTCATCTTCAGCTCTTCATCTTGAATCGTCTAGAGGTTAACTTCATGATTCCATTGTTACTTACGACGATAATAACACGTTTCAGAGTCTAAATGACGATTGTAGAGGAACATAGTTGCCAATTCAATAAACCATGGAGATTGATAGAGATTCGCATTAAACCAGCATAACCACACTGGAAGTAGGGTCAGGACACCAAGGTAGGTCTTTAGGAGGAAGATTGTCCCTACCAGGCTAAGGGTTAGGAGTCGGTACCGATCCTCGCGTGGGGTCAATACCGACCCCACACTTGCACGGATTCGGTCTCGGAAATTGTTTCATTAGTTTTGCGTTTGAGAAATGATCTTGTTTATATCCTAGATTTAGGTTTTGTGGTCACCTCTTCGGGTGTTTTGCCTTGATAACTTCGATTTGACTTGTCAGTTTGTCCATATTATAATTAGTCAAAAGGCGGGATAACAAGTAGTTCTTATTTTCGGGCCTCAAAATGGGGGATGTTATAGTAATGTCGAAAGATTAAAGTTTGGGTAATCAAGTACCGTTCCTTAACTGTTTATTGGTCTGCCAAAGGATGAAGCAAGCCAAAATGTTATCCCCAATATAAAGAATAAGATGATTTTAGGCCTTCGTCCAAGTTTTAAAAATAAGTTTTGAAAATTTAAAGGAGCATATTGTAAATTTAAAAGTTAAGTCTAAAATATGTTGTTATAAATGTTATAAACTTTCAAAAATTTATTATGAAAATTTATTATATTGCTTTCAAGAATTTTATCTTGATTATTTAATTAATTTGATTAAATAAAAATAAAAAATTGATTAAAATTTAATTAATTAAATTAAAACATATATAATGATATGTGTATACTTATCTTAAAATGTTTATGGTAAATTAAGATAATTTTTTGAATTTAATTTAAATTATTCTAACTGAAAAATATTTTACTCAACTAAATTAATTAGAAGTTTGCTAATTAGAATATACACATATATTGATACATATGCATAAACAAACTATAAATGTTATAGATTATTAACTATCATAAATAGTTTAAGAGAGTAATATAAATTTCGAAAATTTTATATAAAATAAATTAAATTAACTAAATAAGATTTAATATTAATTAAATAAGATTCATGTATAAATTATATAAGTAAATTAATTATAAAAATTACAAATAAGCTAATACTTATATAACTACATTTGTATAATATTAAGTGGAACTGAATTGAAATCTAAATTAGATTTAAGGAATAAATACATATGTGTAGTATGTACATCATGATTTCAAATGTGTTTGACACTTGAATCACGAGAGTATTTCAAACCAAATACATTATTCCCTGAATTGATATCACTCATATATATATATATTAAAGATTATGATTAAATAAGTTATCCTCTACCATGTATATATTAATAGATTACTTGGATAGTCTTTAGTGGTCGAGATTTCCTCAAGCTAAAGATGTTATGTGTAGTCTATTAATATATTAGCTAAATGAGGTAAGATACATGCACATATTTTTTGAGCTTTCCTTAAGGTATGTGCATTATACTTAGGCCATCGCAAAATGGTGGTTATGAGTGAATAATCTCTTTCTATTTGTTGAGCTTTCCTTAAGATCAAGAAGAGAATAGGACAATGACTACATTTTAGGAGTTGTAAGTGATACAACTGATAAGGTGTTATCTACCGTTTGCGGGCCTATGATTTATTGAGCTTTCCTTAAGGTTAGAATTCCAAGGCAAAGGAATCCTAACACCCACTAGAGAAATCAAAATATTTTTATATTTTTCTTAGGGTTTAGAGAGACACAAAGTCTAATGGGGGCCTTATTAGAAAAATGAAATGGGACATTTAGCCTTTCCAGTATATAAGAACATTTGCTACATAAAGTTAAAATAATCTACATTAATATACTTGTGTAACCAATAAAATTGATAAAATGTTTACTAGTTAAGATATACAAATGAAAAAAATTAAGATTGGCATAGAAATATAAAATATACATTCTAATGAATGTTTTGACGTGTAATCACTTCAAGACCTATGAAAGAGCTAAATAATACAACTACAAATACATTTATACCTTGATTACTTTAGAGTTTATTTGGCCATGACTATATATTCCCTTTTATGTGTTTTAAACACTTAAGAAATACAAGAATATGGATATTTGATCAATAGTCATTCACATATAACTGTTATATGGAGAACGGTCATGGTTCGTAATGTATGAAACTTTAGTGAAATTCGTTTATTAGAACCAAACAAATAAGGCGTAATGCAAAGTCATGTATTCAATATGATTGATTACAATAAGGATCTCCTTTAGATGGTTTGACCATTTTTGAAAGGAAAGCAAGTGTACAAGAGTACATGTAACTTAGGCATGGCTTGGATGAAGAGAGTGAATGGTCACCTCTGCTTCAAAAGGGGACATCAAAAACGAGAATTGTGTAACATGTTAAATGATACTTAACATCAGATGAGAAATATGGTTTCTATTTCAATTGTGTTATAATATAGAAATTTGTTTCTATAAAGGTCGTTTCTATGAGTTTTAGATATTTGATCGAAAATCCAACTGTAAACTAGTTACAGTACAATAAATAGCCCAAATAAGTAGTCGAATTGAACTTCCTATTTCATGAGTTGTTACAGTAATAGCGGAAATAGTAGGGGCTTACCACATGGAACTTGTAAATGGATACATCAAGATACAAAAAACTATTTTCGAATAAATATCAAACATTATTTATGAATTAATAAATGTTTTCAGTATTGATTAAAAATATAAATAATTTTATTTTTTAATGAATACTATGAATATTTACTATTAAATAAATATAGAATAATAGTATTCGCTGCATTAGCTATGCAATACAGAAGTATTAATTATTTTATAATTATGGACTAAGCCATAGTTTTGAGAAATTATTCTTTAATTACATGATTATGAATCATATGACACATATGAATTATATCTTAGAAGATTATGGGCGAAGCACTCATTCAGTGGTAGCGACATAAGAGTTAGTGAACTCTTAGGATTGACACATATAGATGGATGCAATCCTAGGTCTAATTTTACAAAATGGTCCAAATACTTCGTTAAATTCATCGATCAATTATTGCAAACATGAAAATGTGCATTTGATACCCATGGAGTTAGCACGTGGTAAGTTCATAGAATTTAAAATGGAAATAGAAAACATAACATGCAAAGAAAATATTCGATTTGATCAAATCCACGAGTGCATTGGAAAGAAATTCCAAAGGTACCCTACAACAAAAAGAATCAGTCTTAGAAGTCACTCCTCCATGTGACACGTGATAATGTATCAATAAGGAGTATTTGAATTTTTTGGACAAAGTACGATGAATAATGGGTGAAGTTGAGTTAATTTCTTTCTGTAAGGTCATGTACATACGAGTAAGTATTGGAGGTTAAAATTGATATCATCTGAGAAAAGTTATGAGATCATACATGATGAAAATTTATAAGAAAGCTCTGCATATCCTAGTTTAAGGAGTTGAGTAGTCGTGTGAGTCGAGAAACTGCACAAATAACTGTACCTAAAGGATCTTGTGTAGACTACCCTAAATGAATTTGGGACCGATCAATGTTGATTGATCCATTTATGTTACGAACATAATATTTGTAAACTTAAAAACTAAATCAGTTATACACACATACGTACATACACTGTAACAACCCAGGGTTTGGTCGCTTAAACCAGGCAATTTTATGTAGACAATAAATGAATTTTTCTAGATAAATGAACTCATTTTGATTTATTAATAAATATGATAAATTTGTTTTCAAATTTTTTAATCAAATTAAATAGTTCGTAGAAAAACAGAAAATATGGCCGAAGAACATTTTCTGAAATTTCGACCTTTCGACACCGAAAAGTTGTCGAAAACATTGTTCGTCTTTATGCACTATATATACACATATATGATAGATGATTAACTATATAATAATATGCTTAAGAATATATTATCTTATGTTAATTATGTTTAAAAAGTGATGTGACAACTCATGGTTTAAAAATATAAACTTATAAATATATATATTTATCTCTTATCATAACAATTGATATTTTCATCATAAGCCATCGTTACTTAATTGATATAACTAGTGAGGGGAGGGATTTGACATGAGAGAGGAATAGAAGAGACGATGTGACGACAAAATGATGAGGTGTGAGATCTTGCTTATAAATAGCCCTTGAATTTCTCATTTTCTTATCTCATCTTCCTCCAGCCATAACTTCTTCATTCCCATCTCAAATGGTGATCTTTTTTTTCGAATCATCTAAAATCCCAATGGCTAAACATTCTAATTGACCACTTTTTCCAATATCAAAAAAAGCTATGCCAAAATACCCAATCTTTCTAAAGCAATTTTTCACCTAGAATTTCAAGACCGAAAATTACCCTTTTCTTTTGATCATAACTTCTTCAATACAAATCGAAAATGAGTGATTCCTTTTTTAAGATGATAGAGGAAAGAATTTTCTATAACCTTTATTTTAACCACTTTTTAAAAATTTTTGATTTACCTTTCCAAAAATCAGTGGAAATTTAACCCATTTTCTGTCCATTTTTGTTGAAATCGATGATAACTCGAAGCTCTTGTACCTTCAAGCTACTACCCTACATACACCCCCACACCTCTGGCTAAGCCTACATACACCTAGGCCGAGCCCATACCGAGGGTAGCTAGAAACTGAAGCATTCATTCTTCAAAGCTAGTTAGTCATTGTCAAGTTTACCTTAAATTCTGGTAGCTTTTGAGGAAGTTTGGTGAATAAACTAACTCATTTTTCAGTATAAAGGTTAGCTTAAACGTTGACATTATATGTGATGAGTATATAGCAATAAGATTGGATAGTTATGATGTTGATAATTAATTATTTGAATAGTTTTGGTCATTGGATTTGGTTATGCGATTTGGTTGTGATATTATGTAGATAGTAAGCATGAATTAGTGTGATTATTTATGTGGTATATGGTAAAAATGATGTATGTTATGTGATGTATGATTGTGCATGTCGACTAATGCCCTGATGTTTAGAAAAAAAAGTTAGCGACTTTGTATGTAACTGCGAAGGATCCGAGACCCAAATGGAATCATGTTTTGTTTTTGTTTTTTAAAAGAGATAAAAGTTTTAAATTGGTTTTTAAAGTTTGAATATCTATGTTTAAAATTTTTAAAACTTTCTAAAAGGTTATGAACATGAAAGGGTAAGGTTAGTGAGGTTTTTACGCTTTAAAATTAAGTTAAAGCGAACTACGCTTATAGCGATAGTCGTTATGGAAGTAGTTCGACTAAAGTTTTGAATTTCTATTTCATTTTTTTTAATTTGTAACAATTTTGTAAAAAGTTTTCAAACATAATGTGTAACCTCAAAAAATTAATTTTATAATTTAATTAATTAAATAGTTAATTAAAAGGTAATTGGCACTGAATTGGTAATTAAACTAGTGATTAGAGGTTAATCATCACTTAAGTTAAGTTAATGATTGCTAATTAATTAATGAAATTTAAATTAGTGATTAATGTGGTCAAGAATTAATTAAGCGATTAATTAATTATTTAATTAAGATTAATGGTTATTTATTTATTTATATAATTAACGGATTATTTAATTAATATTTGATTAATTAGGGTTTAACTTTTAAACAATTTGATTTAACCTTAACCAAGTTGCATTAGGAAGTTAATTAGTACTCAACAAAGTTCATTAAGACAAGTTAAAATTTATTTATAGCTTAATCTTGACTTAATTAGGGTTAATTAAGATTTAATTATGGTTTAAGCTGATTAAACTATTTAAATCTTTTCAAAGGTGATTTAAAACTGAAATAAAATGTTTTAAATAAATTTTCTTTTTAAAGCGAATTGATTCCAAATCATAGGATCTCTTGTCTGGACCTTTAAGTAACCCATATGATTAGGAGAATTAAATTACTTTCGTTAGCAGGACAAAACACTATTCTACTATAGTGTAAGGATTTGATTGTGTGAACACATGTTAAGCATAATAAATATTTGTTCTACTTTGAATTGATTGAATTGTTTGGACATCTATTTAGCAGGATAAATCACCATCCTATTGTCATTTGGACTTGTATATGTCAATTAGTTATATTGACATGTTATTCCCTGATTGGATATAAACAGTATTTAAATATATGGTAGCTTATGAAAATAATTGTTATGTGATTTGGAAATCAAATTGAAATTAAATGGTAACTTAAGTTAGTATCATTAGGACTGCTAAGCCTCATTTGGAATTTATAAAGTATGATTTTGAATTTACTTTAGTTCTTTAATAAATTTTAGGCTACGGGTTTATAAATGGTTTTTTCAAGTCATATAATTCTTATAATGGTATTTATAAATGATAATTTTTTTTATTGAAAGAGGTTTTTACTAAAGAAAAGGGTTATGAAGGTGTTTTATAAATAATGTTTTGGAAATGATTTTTATAAAGGAATTTTATATGAATATAGAAAGGTTTTTATAAAGAGTTTTAAAAATATAAAAAAGGTTATTTCAGAGATTTGAAAAGAGGTTTATAAATTAACTTAAGGTTTTATAAAAGTGGGCTATAATTTTATTTTGAAAGTTATAAGTTAATTGAAATATGAGATGAGCTTCTACAAAGAGAATTTTTGATAAAGGATAAGCAGGATGTTTTATTTGAAAGAAATGTTTGGTTACTTAATATGGGATTTGGAAAGAAGAAAACATTGAAAAAGTTTGTAAATACACTTATACTGATAAGATAAGTATATAATTTTATGTTCAAGGCATGAAAAGTAAAATATTTTGGTAATATACTTATGTCATTGAGATGAGTATATAAATGTTTTCCAAGTATAAAAGAAATGTAGGGGGTCCGGAAATAATGTTTTGAAAAGATCTTTCGATCAAGTTTTATAAAGTGGCTTTATTAATTAAAGAGAATTAATAAAGCTTAGTAGATCCCATATGGAAATTAAGCCATGATTGGATGTTTGTTTTTTTGATAGTTAAATAACCAACTATCAAATCTGGACAAAAACATAACCTTAGAAATATGTAGGAGAAACGCGGGAATTATATGGTACAACTGCTTTCGAAGGTGCTATACTGTACGTATAAACTCGTTTCATTCTTCTAGGACGAACGATAAGGAAATCCGTCCACTAGTTGTTAGGATGTAAACTCCGCTCTTATCTTTGTCTATTTATTTCCTAAAGAGCCGAGACTGAGTTTACCGGGACTGTCGAAAGTTGTTTCAAAGAGACCGGGTTCGGATATGTTATCCGAAAACCACTTCGATCCGACTCAACATTTCGTATTGAAGACATCTTGAAGGGCTTGGAGTCAAAGATAAGAGTTTTAAAGTGCAAGCACTATTTTCAATTTTTCATGGGAGGGATTACCCGTAATGGATGTAATATAAGTAGTGCCTTCAGTTTTTTTAAGTCCCAAAACGAACTTGTATGGATGAATGCTAGCATCGCATTGATGCCCGGAGGACAATGTTAGCATTCCAAGTGGAAAGTGCTAAAGAAAGGTAAAACACAGCCTTAAGCCTCATCAATAAGGAATGATAAAGATATGAGAGATGTAGAAGGCTATGTGGGTGCACCCATTAGGGTATGTCTTCGTCATTTTAGATGACTAGTCATATTTCCAGATTCGGTTGTGCATATGAGTTCGGTAAAATGGTTGGGAATAACCGTGGTGATGAAATATTTAGTACTATCCAACAAAGGGTTAGGCCGGTCCTATGTTGGTAGGGGTCGTTAGGTACGATCTCGATACATTGTTCTAGAGGTGTACAATGATGGACAGTACCACAGTAGCCCAATCATTAGTTGGAATCCATTCTCCAATACGAGTTTTACGGATTTAGTTGTATACCAAATATGTTGGAATGTGAGATGCAAGCATTCCAACTATTTAATATTTTACTTTGAATCCTTAGACATTACTATGATATCAATGGATTTTCTATAAAAGTGTTTTGGTTATCGTAAGTTAAAAACTCATCCATGTTTATATGTAGTGAGGTCTTACAAGATACCTTTGATTTCAATGGATTTTTCAGGTTAATAAATTAATATATTTTTTTGTGATTTGAGCTAACACATGCTGGTATTCCAGACCGACCTGGTCATTATTTCCCTATAATGCTCGAGTCAAACCGAGTATGTTTGCCAAGTTAGCTTTAGATGCTTTGGAGCTATGGAGTCGAGTTGGAGGCCTAGGATATACTCTCGTATTTTGGATATCTTCCGTTGTGTATGTGTTATGTGTAGTTTGTCTGCTATTGTAAGGATAGGTGTTATAACTGTCCAACTATGATATGTATATGTATAAAAAAATGGTCTTAGATTTTGTAAAGAGTTGATTATATTATATATTATTCCATTGCATTGTGAGAATCCATGTTGTTCAGTTTCTACTTATATTTCCTTTCTACTTTTTTTACTGTAACAATCTCCCTTTCTAGCACTTGGTGGTTCGGCATATGAATACCGAGGATGTATTAATGTCGATTTCTAATGGCTGAAAAGCCAGGTTCGTTAATTTGTATCAGAGTTAAAGGTTAAGAGAGCACCTTGGCTTTAGTGGGGTTTGACTCATCAAAGATAGAGTAAGTGAGGCCATTGAATGAGTTTGAGTGTATATATACGTATATACATACATACATACATACATACATACATACATACGTACGTACGTACATATATATATATATATATATATATACATACATATACATATATATATATATATGAGAGATCATAATTGTTACTGATATAAAAGTGTTTTATATTGTGTTGTTTGATTTGTTGTGTGGCTTAAGAATTCTATTCGATGCGTTTGGCCAACGTTTTCGATAGGAATTTCCTAAACAATTAAACAAGTTTAATCGACACAATATTATTTTGAAATTGGGTAAATGAAATAAATTTAACTAGAATATATTTTATATATAAAAATAAAGATTTACAAAAATAGTATAGTATAGATGGTTGAGGTATTTGGAGATAATAATATGTCATCATGATTATTTAAGGCTTGTTTAGTCTTGTTCTCCCAGTTGAGCATTGACTATGGTTAGTGTGCATAGGAAGTTTCCTTTTAAGATATAGGATGGGTAAATAGTAATAGGAAAAAACATGAAATGAACACTTTGTTGGTTAAGTTTCATAATTTGACTTTGAGGCGTTCGATGTTAATATTGGATCAAAATTTGATTCGATTAAAGTGTATTTATTAAAGATTAGAATATTTGGAAATGGACCAAATAAGACGTGTATTTTAAATAAAAAGAATTTCAGTTGAAAACTTGCGAACTTAAATCCCAATGCTTTTGAAAAATGATTTTCAAGGTTTTGGAAAGTGATACTATTATTATTTGAAAGTAGTTTGGTTCCAATAATTTTTTTTATTGGAAATGAAAATGTTAAGAAGGAAGTATTTTCTTTGGATTGCTTAGGGGAATGAGTTTCGATTGTTTTGTGATGATCGGAATAATCTTCTAAGTGACGATAAGATGTTTGCTTAGGCAAACGTTGCAATACAATTAGTAAATTCTTTTTATCATTGTACGATGGAAACAAATTCAACCCAAACAAACCCAAAGCAAGTTGGTGATAAATATTTTATTGGAAAATGTATGGTATTGTTTTAGAAATGAGATTTTGAAATAAAGAAATATTTTTAAGTTAACTAGTTCGAGTGGCTTGAAAATAACTTAAAATTGGGAAAGAGATGTGTTCAGATGGTAAGCACTTCTCTTAAGTATTCTTCTTCTTTGTAATGCAATATATGATACTATTTAGTAGTACCCAGTCCCTTAGTATCATTTTGGAGTTACTTGTGCTATAGATATATATGTTCTACGATTGAAATACATAGTTTTATATCAAAAAGTTATAAAATAAAAGTCGGGAATTTGGACCGTGAGCTTTCTTAAGAAGATAAATGCAAAATGAAATAGTTAAATCTAATTGGGGTATACACTCGTAGAATGTAGTGGAGAATTATATGTTGAACCTCAATCAGTTTTATGAAATTTTCATACATAACTTTTATGGAAATAGAATGGGTATTAGGAAGAACTAAATAGATAAATGCATAGGTCGGTCGTAGATCATTTCTCCTTCTCATATAGATCTATGATTCGAGTATAAGACTTTAAGGTGTTTCACACCATTCCGAATAAGGATCTATTACTTGACTTTTGATGGTGAGAACTTAATAAGGATTTTTAGTAGGGGACCAAAGTTTTCTATCATAGTATTTAACTATGCAAGGAGAACAAAGGTTCCAAATCAAGGAACCTAATCAGAGTTCGCACTAGAGAATCACGTAAGCGATACTAGTTCGGAGGTGAAGTTATGTATTCGAGAGGTGCTCGAATCAAATTTTGTTATAAATGATTAATGAACATCATGCAGATTTATGGAGAGTATTAGGTGTTCATGTGGCATAATTTCAGGGACGAAATTCTTAAAGGGGGTAGAATGTAACGACCCAGGTTTGGTTGCTTAAACTAGGCAATTAAATATATATATATATATATTATTGACAATAAATGAATTTTTATAGATAAATAAACTCATTTTAGTTTATTCATAATGACGATAAAATCATTTTTAAATTTTGTTTTACAAATTAAATAGTTTGTAGAGAAACCGAAAATATGACCAAAGAATGTTTTTCGAAATTTCGAGCTTTCGACATCGTTAAGTTATCGAAAAAAATATTCATCTTTGTGCACTATATATCCACATATACCGTAGATAATTAACTATGTAATAATATGCATAATAATATATTATCTAATGTTAACTATGTCTAAGAAGTGATGTGACAACTCTTGAGCTTAAAAATAATAAACTTATATATATAAATATAAATATAGATTTATCTCTTATCATATCACTTTATATTTTCATCATTGGCCATCATAACTGATATAACTAGGTAGGGGAGGGATTTGACATGAGAGAGGAAGAGGAGATGATGTGACTTGACAAAATGATGAGGTGTGAGATCTTGCTTATAAATAGCCCTTGAATTTCTCATTTTCTTACCTCCTCTTCCTCCAACCATAACTTCTTCATTCCTACCTCAAATAGTGATCTTATTTTCAATAAATCACCTAAAATTCCAGTGACTACAACATTCTAGTTAACCACATTTTCCAATTTCGAACATAGCTATATCAAAATATCCAATCTTTGCAAAGCAGTTTCTCATCCAGAATTTCGAGTCCGAAAATTTCCCTTTTCTTTTGATTACAATTTCTTCAAAATAAATCAAAAATTAGTTATTCTTTTTTTAAGATGATAGAGGATAGAATTTTCTAAAACCTTTATTATAACCAATTTTAAAATTTTTTTTTGATTAACAGTTCCAAAAATCAGTGGAAATTCGACTCATTTTCTGTCCGTTTTTGTTGAAATCGATTATAACCCAAAGCTCCTTTACCTTCAAACTACTACATCACATCTACCTCCACACCTCTGGTCACACCTACATACACCTGGGCCAAGCCCATTTTGAGGGTTTCTAACACCTAAAGTCTACATTCTTCAAATCTAGCGAGTCGTTGGCAAGTTTAGTTTAAGTTCGGGTGGCTTTTACGGAGGTTTGGTGAATAAACTAACTCACTTTTTTAGTATAAAGGTTAGCTTAAATGTTGACATTATATATGATTAGTATATGTTAAGATTGGTTAGTTATGATGTTGATAATCATTGATTTGAATACTGTTAGTCATTGTATTTGGTTATGCGATTTGGTTGTGATATTATGTAGTTAGTGAGCATGAATCTGTGTGGGTATATATGTAGCATATGGTAAGGACGATGTATGTTATGTGATGTATGATTGTGCTATCGACTAAGGCCATGATGTTTAGAAAAAAGTTAGTGACTTTACATGTAAGTGCGATGGATCTGAGACCCGAATGGAATCATGTTTTGTTTGTTTTTTTAAAAGAGTAAAAGTTTTAAATTGATTTTTAAAGTTTGTGAAAATTTATAAAAGGTTTATAAACTGTAACGACCCGAAATTTTCGAACCTGAAATTTTCAAATAGCTATGAAAAAGAAGAAAGAGATAGAAGAAGAAGAAGAACAGAAACAACAACATCCCACATTCACAGCGGATAAAATGTAATGATAAATAATAACAGTTTACAAGAGAATACTATATCTGTCGATTACATTTATAATACATCAGAGTGACACATATATTCAACACTGGACATATACAAATCAACATGTCTCAGACTTACAATATTATAATACAGCGGAAATACTCTACACGTTCCTGCCATCCAGCTCGACTCCTGAGCTCCAGAACGTCCCTACTTGAAAATCTGTAATACTCGGTCTGACCCGAGCATTACATCAAAGTAACACCCGGATCAGGCTGGAAACCAACGTGAGTAAACCCAACTAACATAGAATACCAAGCAACAACTTATATAAACCCAGGGTAACTTGTATTAATTTACAAAGTCATAATTTATTTATAAACATCACTTACTCCATACATCCATTTTCTAAGTACAAAAATTTAGATTTAAATAATCAAATTCATTTAAATCACTTCATTCCAGCCAATAGATTTCACATATCAATCTATAAAAATTCGAAGTGGTTTCAGATATATTCCAATACCCGACCCCGGTCTCTTCGAGTCTCATATCATCTTAACCCAAGTTATCCTAATAACTTACACAACATTTCATATCAGAGATATCAACTTATTCTAAGCATCCAAGTCCATTCAATCATCCATAAGTAAATTTGATCACTTCCAAAATTTATTCAATTGATTCTAATTGAATTTCTAACCTAAATCACTTAGATTCCTTCATTTAATATTAATTAATTCCAAGTCAATTAATTAATTAACCCTTCGTTATTCATCTTGATTAATCACCATGGATTAATTATTCTTCAATTACATTCAAGTAATTATCTTTAATTAATTTCACGATATTAATTATCCTTAACCCAAAATCAATAAGTAATCTTTAATTACCTCATAAATTAATTAACTATAATTAATTACATTAATCCTTGAGTACTTATATTAATTAACTTCTCATAAGTCACTTATTATTGATTAATTTAATCTTAATTAATCAATCTTTAGTTGCATCGTAAATTATATATAAATTAATGATTTCCAATTTATATTTTAATTTGTTCTAATCTAAATTAATTACTTTAATTAACCACAATATTAATCATTCTTGATTTATCTCAATCTGTAATTAACTATCTTTTTATTTACTTCATTAAATAAATTAATTACTTGTTTTATAATAGAAACATAAAAGAATTTAAAACCAAATTTATTTCTAAATTCAAATGAATCTACAATTGCGCTTTACATTCTAGTTGTTAAAACACTTAATATTTAAGAACTTTATCTGTTAAATTTAACTTTGATTTAGAACTTGTTTTAAATCTCTACTTTACAATTTAAACTTCAGTTTTTAAATACCACTTTCATTTCTTTTCGATTCATTCTTATTTTTATTCTATAATTATTTCACTTTCAAAATTCACCCTTATATTACTTTCAAAAATCCGATTTATATATTTCGATAACTCAGGGTATCGAAATATTCAAGCAAACCACAGCATTCAGCATTCCAATTACCAAAAATATTCATCACAGCATATCAATCATTCCAGTATATATATTATATATTACTATATAATATAGCACAACAATTCAATTTCAACCATTCAACCAATCACTTAAATTTAACCATTTAATTTTAAATAAAAATCCAAAAGCGTGAGGTTTACTCACCTTTGATTCTCGATTGGCAATCCAATTCCATCTCGACTTGTCCCTTCATAATTTTAGAACTTGAATTAATATTTATACAGTTTGTCAATATCCAAAATAATTGAACAAATTAAATCCTCGTTTGATAAATTAGATTAACCATTGATTTGATTTTTTTATTTTTTTATTTTAAACAATTGTAAGTTCTGAATATATAAAATTTTAAGATTTTAAAATGAAGTACTATTTACCTTACTGCGAATGACGAACACGTTCTGAAAATGCCAGAAATTCCACCATAGTGCTCGAGCTCGAGCACGACTCCACTTCACGATGTCGACATCGAGCCACGACCCAACCTGCTTTGTCTTCCACTCCCGACTGCAAATTCCCCCTCTCTACCTCGATCGTCTGCAAGCCGAAACCCTAGTTCGAACCCCTCTGCGCGGCCACCCCAAGCTATAGTCGAACCCTACCCAGCCTCTGATACGCGCGCCATGGAAAATTACCAACTCAAACTCGAGTCTTCATCATCGCACTGCCACTGATGTGGCGAGCATCCCAGGCACAAACGCTATGCACGAGCAATTCCTCTCTCACGCGATGCCCTAGATCTCGTGAAAGCTTTCTTCTTCGTCGCGGCTTCTCGGCATGAATTCGATTGAAATGGAAGACGAGGAAATACTGTAAAGAGGATGTGATTATTTTTATTTTTATCTTCGAACGAATTTCGTTCGTTCTTTTTTTATAGATAAGATCGATTTCTGTTGAAGGTTGGAGAGGAGACGGGAATAAATACAGCTGTAGGGAAGCTTCTTGAGTATGCGTGTTTATTATATAATTAATTATTGAAAATATCTCGCGTTGTATAACGCGAAATCCCAAACCCTGAATCAGATATGCCGACAGACGTTTATAAGGTTTTACCCACATTCCGAACACAATGGAACATGTTTCGGAGGCTAATCTGATCCTATGCGCGAGTTAAAAAATAAAATGATCAAATTTAAATTAAATCGATTAAAATAATTCTAAGCGTTTTGAGCTGCTAGGGTCAAACGACAACTCCGATCGCTACGAAAATTAAAATTCGATAATAACCAACTATTATGGATCCAATGAAATTGTTTTCGTCAAATTCCGAGACCGTGCCTCGGAAGGCTATTTTTAAATATCGATTTAAACGATATATTATTAAAATTGAACAAATTACCTTTAAATTAAATTTCAACCAATCTGTTATCTTCAGTATCATTATTATAAATTTTATAAGCCTTTAAATTATTTTTAACAGGCTTAAAATTCCACATTCAACACCACACCCAATTTCGAATTATATAATTCAATAAAATAATTATCAAGTAAATATTAATATTTGGAATTCAAGTTAAAATTAACCTTTAAATATTTAAAATCAATTAAATATTCCAATTTAAATTGTTAGAAATTCTGGGTCGTCACATTCCTTACACCTTAAAAGAATTTCGTCCCCGAAATTACTAGTTAGGAAGAATGGTTCAAAACCTGATTACCTTTTCCCAAAACTCACAATTCAACATCCTACCAACTATCTTTTATTAAAGACCCACTATCACCTTAACCAACTTCCCAAAGCCTTCTATAGATTCAAACACTACCATTTTTCTTAATCATTTAAATTTTAATTTAAAACCAACTTTTGAATTATCAAAATTTTCTCAAATTTTTTCTAACTCTCTAAATTTCCGAATTTTTTTGCCAGCGTCTCCTTTGCGCGGCTAGCTCGGTACAACTACAAAATGCCTTTAAGGGCTCCCAAATTCCAAAAGAAAACAAAAGCCAAGTGGCTAGATCAAAAACCGAATTCTGTTACATATAAAAATTTAAATACATACGTTTTAGTCGGGCAATTCAAATTTATCTTCTGAAAACACAACCCATTTTCTTTCCCTTTATACTACCTGCATATCTTACTTAGTAACAATATTCAATCGTAACCTTTCAAATCATTTTATACATTTCCTTACAGAAGTTTCCACATCTACTTCTATGCAAATTAGTTTTCTCATTTCATATGAATTCAATTTATCTTCACTTCTGAGTATTAAATTTTATCTTTCAATTATAATTGATTCATATTAGTTCATTTACTAATTTACTTTAATTTCCAATTTGAAATCGTTTTGTCGTTAACAATATTTTTCTAAAAAAAATTTAAAAATTTTCTAACTCCCAAAATTTTCGAAATTTTTTGGCAGAGTCTCCTTCGTACGGAGGAGCTTTTGGAATTTGATAATTGATATAAACATATATACATCGACCTACCCGGTCGGAAAAGGCAAAAACAGTTCATATTTCCTATTTTTATTGCGTAGGCGTAGCTTTATTTAGCATTTTAAGCAAACAGCTTATTTATTTTAGCAAATAGCGCAACCAAATCCAGCCAAAAGGCTTCCCGGTACCTATACTTACTCAATATAAACATGTAAGTGCCATTTATAGAAAATCTACTTGCATTCACTTACTTTTAATGGCTAAAGACAAGCATTTCAAAAGCAACAAACACTAAACGCTTACCATAAGTGATTTATATGGTTTAAAGCTAATCCAATTGCTTCCAACCAAATTTGTATGCCATTTCATTCGATTTTGATGGTTTACAACTCAAGTGCTTACATTCAAATTATTTTTGATCCAAACAAGCTCATATTCACTTCAAATGATTCAAAATCAATTTTATTTAATCTCTATCAACTCATAGAATTTTAATTACTTTTGTTTACGCCAAACGATAATTATTTTTATGCAATTACGACGATATTCGCTTAACAGAGTATCTATTTTAGTTTATAACTACTTTAAATTAATTTTCTACTCATTCTGTATTTAATTCCATTTCATTTCTAATTTATTCACCAACCATTCATTGCTTCCCATTTTATCTCCGCACTGGATTCATTTTAAAATTATTTCATTGAGTTTGACAACATTCAATGCTTATATTAATATCCATTTCCCAAAAATAAATTTAACCCAAACCTTTTATTTAATAACCTTCCATTCTAATAACCCAATACCAAATTAAAACTTTGATTTAGTTTTTTATCCAAGCAGACTTCATCCATTTATTATTTAATTCGATTAACCCGTTTACCCACCCATATTCAAAATTTTAATTCACTTACTTAATTCATTTTCGAATTTATTTTATTAATACAAAGCCATTCTCAATTTATTCCTATTCACTTGGGTTTTGTTTGCAACTCCAACCATTTCTATTATAATTCACTTTCATTTCATTCGACAACACTTCTCTTATATCTATTTTACTTGCAAATTTCGTTAAATATTACTTATAACACACTTGAATTTTATTTGTAATTCAACCCATCACTATTTCGATCCAACTCTATTTTATTTTTATTTTTACAACATCTCTTCTTATTTAATTCATTATCAAATCCAAGTCGAATTCTATTTACAGTTCGAATCCATTTCCAAATTCCATTACTTACAATCCATTTATTTAACCGAGTTAAATTTTATTAATATATTCTATCAAATAATTTATTTAGCAAATTAGCTTACTTCCAATTTTTTCAAATCAATATTCGATTTTATTACAAAAATCACTTCATTAAGTTTTCCTGAGTTCAAATTTTGTTTATAATTCCATTTTTGGATTTCCTTTCATCTTTTAAAATTCCAACACCTTTATTTAAAAAAATTCAGAAATGCTTTTAAATTCACATTATACTAATAAAACAGCTCCTTATAAAAATACTTCTTATAACTCGATGTCTCAACCAGTCTATCCTTGTTCTCATAGAAATTTAGTCATACGTTGATCAGGCGTAGGACTGAAAATCTACGAGTACTTGGTAAACCCGTTTTCAACATCCAGTGAAAATACTTGGAAAATAATTTTATCGAAAATATAGAAAATAGTTTTGAAAATAGAGGATATATCTTTGGTGAGAATGCTCCGGAAATCATCACCCCCATCCATGGTTGTAGTTACATCCTGGGTTACGTTGCCATCGCAGCAAAAGTCCATGTAACTGTAGGCACTCCGCACCCCTCGATTACGCCATGGAACCCACAACAGATCGTATTTACATTTCAGGGTTACGTTTCCATCGCAACAAAAGTCCATGTAACTATTGGCTCTCAGCGGCACACACGATTTTTGCTGTCAAAATGAAACTTCTCCGCTCCTACATAGGTCGCAGTCTACCGATATAAAATCAAACGTTGATTGTTGGCTCTCAGCTGCACACACGACTTTCGCTATGGTATACACCACTTATAATCCTCAGGAACTAGTTTTGTCTGGAGTCCTCACAAGATCAACTTTAGAACCCCCCCCTGGGGCTTAAGGCAGCACCACCCGGTGGCACTCCTGAGAAGTTCATTTCAAGGGAGCGCTTTTTTTTCCAGAGCCATCATCAAAACACTTTGTACTATACACATATAGTACCTTTCAAATCATACACCTAGTATGATCTCATACAAAGCTCCTTTACACAAAATCGATTATTCCAAAATCAATAATTCTCAAACTAGGCTTTCTAAATTTTTAATATTGATTTTACCCAAAAATCAAAAGCCTTTCCAAATCCAAAGGTTCCCAAAACCTTTTTCTAAATCCTCATAAGGTCTTATATATATATATATATATATAGATGTATAAAATCTTCAAAACTTTGGATCATTTCAAACTTGTATAAAACTCCTTTTATACTTCAAACACCTTCAAAATCCTTTTCTTTTGGCAATAGATTCAACAAGGGAAGATTCATCTTACATAGAACAAAGGTATATAATTTTGTTTATTCAAAATCAAATATTCAAATTTGATTACTTTTGTTCCAATATCAATTTCACTCAAAACTGTACGATGTACAATTATCATCCGTACGCTATACCAATCTGATCGCTTGCTCGATCACGCAATTTTATTTCCGAACTGGTATCGTCCACCCGACTTCCTAGTGCGGACACAGATCTGGTTTCTTGATCAGAAACCGTCATTCTCCTTGAATAGTCATAACTATGATAGAGAATATCCAGAACCAATCAACAATCCATATCCAGATTCGCCATCGAAAATCGTGTGAAAAATCCCACTCGGATCGATATAATTATCTCGAAATTCTGTGCTCGAATCTGGATCAAATCACTATGCGAATAGAATAATATACATACATCCTACGTATTTATTTCCATTGATTATTGGCCAAATCGATTTCCTTTCTATTCACATTTCCTTTAATTCCCATTCACTTATGTACAATTGCCTTAATTCCATTGAATTATTACTTCAATCCTTATCTCAGTTGGGTATTTAATCAGTAACAGTTTAAGCTCCGACCAGTTTATTTTTAGAAAATAGCTTGAAAATTTTAAAAACAGATAAGTAATTGAAAAATAATTATTAGTTTATAAAATAGCTGTTAAATAATTACGTAATTGTAAAATAGTTGAGAAATAGCTAAATAGTTTCAGAAATTTTAGATAATTGCAAAATAGTTGTAATTATAGTAATTAATTTGTAAAATAGTTGAAAAATAGTCGTTAGTTGACAAAACATTTGAAAAATGGTTAAATAGCTCCAAAAATAATTGTAAAACAAGTATAAAATAACTTGGCTTTAAGAAAGAAAGGTTGTATATATTTAATAGCATAGAAAAATAAGTTTATATTAAAACGATTTATTGAAAATAGTCCAGAGTCAAAACTGTTCACTTTCCCTACTATTCAATTTAAATTGACCTAATTCCAATTCAAATTTTAAACCTTCGGATTAATAACCTTTCCACTTAAGTTTAAAACTTGCTTCACTTTGGGTTTCACATCACATTCCAAGGAAAATTCAAAACTCAATCTTAGAGTTAATTTCATATTTATTTCCTTTACACACCAGTCTACTTTTTAATTTTAAACCACCCCTGGTTTTAATTTCAAAACAAATACCTTAAAAATCTTCCAAACATTTCTTGTTTTAAAATAAGACTATATTCAAAATAGTCTGAATTATATTATTTGTTATTTTCTTTAACTCTTTGAAACAATTTATTGTTTCTAAACTTAGGTTTTAAACTTCATAATTTTAAAACCTACTTTAATTTAGAAGTTATATTCATCTTATAATTTTACTTCATTTGGCTTACTTAATAACATATATATCCTTATTAAACACAATAACTATTTATGATAATACCCAAGGTTATCATATCTAGATACCAATTTTTTTATATATTATTCTTACTTCTATAAATTCAAGATCAAATTTCACTTTGAATCCATTTCAAACTTACCTTTATTTAAAGGTTTTAAACAATTTAATTTCTGAGCTCAAATTCTAGAATTTCATTTCAATTAATTTAATTTTAATTTGATTGTATTTCTTTTACCACTTAATTTAATTCCAATTCAAGATTTCAGTTATGTTGTATTTTATATTACTTCTTAATTTAGTTTCAATAATATAACAACCAATCACCTTAATATTTATTTGAAGGAAATATTGCTTTATATATCAAAATATATTTTTATATAAAATCATTTAAAAAATTTATAAATGAAAATAACAAGTACGCGCTCATATATATACATATACTCAACCCATTCTAGAGTACTACGGACTCTATTTAATGAGTAACTCCCACCAGAGCCAAGGTTCTCCACTAGTACAAAACTGGTCATTTGTGTCGGTTGCGTAACCCCTGTTGTGTCGGTTTTACAACCGACTCATATGAAGACGACACAAAAGACATTTTTCTGTTGTGTCGGTTGTACGACCGACACAAATATCAATCATTTGTGTCGGTTGTACGACCGACACAAATATCAATCATTTGTGTCGGTTGTTATTAAAGAACCGACACAAAACTATGAACAGTTGTGTCGGTCTTTCTAAAAGGACCGACACAAATCAGCTTGTATAGTGAAGCACACCGACGTTTATTGTGTCGGTCCTTTTATAAAAACCGACACAACTGTTCATAGTTTTGTGTCGGTTCTTTATTAACAACCGACACAAATGATTGATATTTGTGTCGGTTATGTTTGTTTTTTCAACCGACACAATTGATATAAAGTTGTATCGGTTCCCTTTGAAGTAACAACCGACACAAGTAATATCTAAAGCAGAAAACAAAATATTATTACCGTTTAAGATTATAGAAACAGTATGAAATTGAATTTTAATTTTTTATAAACCAACGTTACTATGAAATGATTGAACAAAAAATATAATTATATTATCCATCAACATAATTCATGTTACAGACCAAAATAGAATATAATATATCACAAACATAACGTACATAACAAAATACCAACGTACGTTACAAAAGATCAGCATACACAACCTACTACATCCAATTATACATGATATAACTAGCTAAATTCTCTCGAACCTCGTCTATCTCTTGTTGGTTATAAGAACCGTCTCGTACAAAGTCCTGCAATTAAGAGAATTATTATACAAAAGACAATAATTAAGTCAGGAATACTCTGCAATATATATAAAAGATCAGTCTGAGAGGAATGTAATTCAAACACAGGTTGAACCATGCATAAGCTGAATATTGGAAACTTGATATCAAAAATTTCATAATGAAGGACCGGTTTAGCTATAAATTCGCTGTGATAGCCTGAATATATCAGTGTTGTGTTGCTTCTATAATAGAATGCCATCTTTGAAAACAATTCACCAAAACCCCTGTACAAACTGTCACACCTCTGCCTTCACATCAGTGCAACACTACCTCCAATTCATTTACTCTGACCAACCATATACAGTACACAATCATTCACCACTGCATTGCCTTGCATCACTGCAGTTTCAACCTCCCTGCAACATAACATAACATTAGCTTCCACAACCAAAACTACCACCATCCATACTTCCAGCCTGCCCCTCATATCAATGCTACCCTGCATCTATCATCCATCAAATTCCTCTGGCCAAACTACCATCATCTCACTGAAACAGTGCCATTCCCTGTCCACCACTACACTCCCTCACAACAGTAGTCAACCACACCAGACAATCCCCACCCTCAAACAACTTGCCTGTGCCATTCTTCAACTTGCCTATACATCTCATAACTTCAACTTGCCTGTACCACTTCTTCAAACTGCCATCATTTCTGACGACCATTCTTTGCAACTGCAAGAACAACTAACCGCATCAATTGCCTACAAATATCTCCACTGCACTTGCCTGTTTGTTTCAACTGCCTCCTCTATCATTCAACCAACTTCCAATCCAAACAACACCGTGAACAATCCACAAACACCCTTGCTCTTCTTCATTCCAGCAATCATCCACAAACCCCGCAGCTGCAACCTCATCACTGACATTACTGCAATCAAATCCCAACATATATCTATCTGCACTTACAACCATAGTTTACTCTTTGCACAATCACAATTGCACTTCAACTCAATCATCCCTCCGCTTTACTCCAGTTCATCCCTTGACCTTCACCACCATCAACTGAATCACTACCTGCATCTACAACACTTCAATTCAACATCCATCATCATCACACTGCAATTAATACAACATACTTCACTTGCAATTCCTTGTCCACCACTACACTACTGCACATCACTTTGCCTCCTCCTCTACAATTCCTCTACTCGAAAACAAACTCACACCCGCTGTCTCCACTTCATTCATCATCCTCCTGTCACCCTCTTCACACCTTCATTTCCATAAAACTGCAACATCAAAACCACCCTCACCATCACCTGACACAAGTATTGTACGTGTATATGAAACATAATTTCATTAATTACATGGATCATAGAATGTTATCTATGTGATGGCAATTCTTTCTGACATGATATTTCATCTGTTTTGTATATATCTAGCGAAATCAGTCATGTAATGGGTAAACTAGTTGAGTTCCAAAAGCTAATAGCGCATACAGGTCAGGCTTACCAACCCATTCTGCTATAATGTATGATCATCCAAGTGCATTTCAAATTTTAGAGCATCAAACTGGGTACCCTGTCAGTTACCAAGTTATTAGCTACAAGGGCAAACCGTGCTACACCCATGATATTCATAAACATATTAGCAATTACCCTATCGGTTTTAGCTACAAGTGCAAACCTGTGCTACACTTACCACGTTCATAGACATACCCATTACTTGGATCGTATTAAATAAAATGATCCAGATGTACTTCACATACACATCAATAAAATTAGATCAAAGCTACATTTTTACTAAAGCATGGGTTATGTGTTTGTCTCGTTAGAATAAAGTGCTATTATGCTTTACCTTTTTTTATGGAAGGAACTGGCTCGATGTTTAGTTCTTTTGACTGAATAAGTTATGACTTCATGTGTTCTCTTTTATGTACCAACCCATTACCATCCAAAAATGTTGCCTTCCCGCTGAAACCACTGTACCATCTCAATCATCTATCCACCCCTTAGCAAACTTCAACTTCCTTTCTATTCCACCCATCCTCCTACAACTTACAGCCTTCTCCAACCAAAGTCCATCCTCCTACCATCCACTGTCAACTTCCATAACCACTGACAATGCACCTTCCTGCATAAACATCTCCTTATACCACCATCCATCAAACTGCCTTTCTTCTAACATACATCAACATCCTCTGGCCACATACCAAAGCTTCGAATCACAAAAACATCACTGCCACTTACATCAACAGCAGCCTACTCAATCAATTGCCTAAATCATCCCCAAAACATCATTGCTACACTTCTCTAAACTCTATCATAAACATCCATGCTACATCGCTCCACCCACTTCATAACTCCACTCACAACTGATACTCCCCACACTTTCAACATACCATATCACCACTGTCTTCAACATTTCACAATTCACCACCACCTCAAACAACTGATCACTCAAGCTCCAACATCATCACTCCAATAGCACTGTCAAAGCACTATTCACATTTTTCTATCTACCATTTGCTAACTGAACATCCCTTCACCAACAAGTACTACTGTCACCACACACAACAGCTATACCAAAGCACTCAACATAGCATACTGCCACCATTACCGACCACATCAAAACCATCATCAACCACCCTCTACTCGACTACACTCGGCTACAAACATTCAACAGCAGCAACCCCGCCGTAGACCACAACAACTACACAGAACTTCTACTCACCATTCTCTTCAACTTGAACCTCACAACCATTGCACACAAACCCGCAACACATTTTCGACAACCAATGTAGCCCTACCTGCTACACCTCTCAGTCCATAATACCCTCAAGCTAACCGCCTACAACCATCGGACCAAAATGGTACTAATTAGTTGTTTTAATTTATATTTATTCATCCCTTATTTAGACGATACACTAGAACTGCCAAGCAAGCACTTATGTTTTCGTTTGCTTGAATAATAATTAATTTATTTCACATAGATTGACAGAAAAATTAATTAAGAAAATAGCAATAAAAACATTGATTGTAAATATCAGTGTTTTGTATCAGTTATCATACTACCTGAAAATAGGGATGCGTCTCCGAGCATAACTGCAACCACATCCCATTAATTAACAGACAATTAATTAATCCTCTTAGGCATAATAATTTTAAATTAAATAGCTGAATGGTACAACGTGATCCATGTTATAAAATTAATGCAGCAACTAGCTAGTGGCTTAGATGAGAGAAAAATTGACAGTGAAACTTTCACCTGTACCACCTTTACTTTAATCAATAACTAATTTAATTCTGAATCAAATAATTTCTGTACTTAAAAATCAGATCTTATATATCAATATGAATGGAAACTGCAAAATGGCTTTAAGATTAATGAAATGCAGCCATGAGGATTGCACAGACTTCTGAGTGAATACAAGTACAAAAATGTAAAAAACTGATATTCTTGAGGTCCATACGCAAAGCAAAAAATTGTTAACCCATTTATGAATGAAATTTGAACAAGTTGGACCACCTGATATACATGTCATACATACTGAATAGTGCAAAATATGCCTCAACAAGAGGAAGATTTGTTGAGAGTTATGAGTAAATTGTAAATTTGTGGCCTCATCAATACATATCAAATCCTTGTCCATCTAACGTTAAAAACCTTCTGGTATTTGACTAGTCATAACGTCATGGTGTCATAAAATAATAAACAATTAAACAATATTATATTGAGATGAAACATTAACATTGTAGAGGTGAAACCTGCTGCTGTAACAAGTAATATGAAAATTCATTGTTATAAGTTTAACTTCTAATATGACGGGTCAAACTAAAACAATGACTTGGTGCATCACTACACATTTTCTCGGTTTATTTTTTTCTTCAAATTCATGAACTGAACAGTGAATAAAGACTTGGCATTTAACTAGCATTGCAGCAATGATTTGATCGAAATATACCTATAATGTAGCTAATGTATTATATGAAGGAAAAAAACTAAAGTAGTACCTTTTATAAATCGATGCTTTGATTGTGGTTTTTCACTATGTCATGCATATACCTCATCACATAATATACACAGTCAGTAGCTCCTAATTATTGAGGACACTACAACAATATTACAAGATAACTTAATAGTTAGTTTAAAATGAATTCATATGCCAAACAATATATAGTATTTATTTTATTTTATTTTTGTTTGAAAATCAAATCACCTTAACATGCTTCCATTTCAAGGTACTTCCTTGAGACTTGCCACCGAATGCCTTGTAAATTTTGAAGGCCCTACACATGCAAGAAAATGTTAAATAATAACTACTCCGGCACCCGCATTTACATACACTAATTTCATGTATAAATTTTTAATTTTACCACATATACTAACTTCATGTAAGAGAGCAAATATATACAACTTACGTGCTCACTTGCGGTTTAATTTCAAGTTTATGTTTGCGTTCGGCCTGAGGATCAAAAACATAAATCTCATTCATTTCTACACGGAAAACAAGTAGTATACAATGTTTCCTGCGTTACAAGATTTATAGTAAGTTAAAATTGGCATCAAATTTGTAAACTAGTTACTAAAAGTTTAATGTTCATACCCTTCGTACTGTGGGGCTAAAAGTAAGCTTTTAGATTGCAATGCTTTCCATGTGTTCGACAAATATGTAGTTTTCGCATCTGGATGTTTTCTCACTTGGGAAAGCTTTTTGGGACACATTAACCCAATGGTCTCCACTTTGAGATCATTGCACATATGATTTAACCACCTAAACAAATTTAAGCATATATCATTAGTTTTTAAAAATTGACTATTCATCAAAAAACTAAGATGGTTATATATAAAAAAATTGCTAAGGAAAAAATACTCACATGATGTAAAGTTGCAACCATGATGCATTCAACCATGTCATACTAAGGAATTGGATAATGTCGTCCATCGTGATATGAATTTCAAAGTCCTCATCGTATGTGAATAAATCCTTATTCACTTGAATTGCATTGATGGCACTATCATTGGATAACATTTGAAGTATTAGGTCATGGAAATATCTGCACTCGCTCGTTAAAGTTTTGAGAATCTCTTCATCCACGATTGATTTGCATTTTGCAGACTCATCTGACATTGTATTCACGACCTTGTCATCACTATTTTCAAACAAATCCTTGTTTGGTTGAGATGCAGGCACCTAATTCAAAATTTTAAGTAGCTGTTTGAAATGATGATGTTAAAAGAATAGACGAATGCTAAGAATTCAACTTCATATGTTAACTACTTTCCGATAAGTTTATAAATAGTTAAATTATCTATAATAAGTTTTAGTATGAAGAAATTTTACTTCTTAATATGTTCTAATATGAAATAGAGGAGTTTAGCAAGCTAAATTAAGGAAGAAAAATGCATTCATTACCGTATCATTATCTCTTAAAAGCACAAGGCTTTTAGGCCATTGAACAAAACTCCCGACCGCTTCTCCTATCGTGTTGTGATGTTTAGTTGGAACAGGAAGCGAGGTTCCTTCATGACTAGACTCCACTGCATCAATTCCAACTTTTACATGATCGGCCAAGATTTTTTGATTATGACATTGATCTCCGGACCTTGAAGCGGGATGTACCATGCCATGACCCGCTACAACAATTTTGGAGTCCATATTCACGGCCAAACGACATTTAATCGGTTTCTAGAATGGCAAAGTACAAAACCAACATTTTTCACTTAGCACTTGTCAAATACATAAAATCGTATACGTTTATAAATTCAACTATGAATTGTTTACCTGCAAGTCTGCAAAGGGATCCGTCTCTTGAGTTTTGTTTGCATATTGTAATTTGCTCGGGTGCGTTGATTGACAACTACTACGATGATCAGTTAATGGTGTGCTGATCTCCACCTCCTTAGGCAAATTCATCGTGTTCAAAATGTTTGCAATCTGCTCTTGAACCATTATACTCATCTCTTGTCTCAATTTTTGACTCACTTTAGCCTCTATTTCCTGAGTGATAACATGCAGCTCATCAGCTGATATCACACCACTTCGACCTTTCCTTTTCTCTACATCCCCAAATACATTTTTTATACCAACCGTCCCACCAATCCCTCTAACTCGACCTGGATGCTCTTTTTTTTCAAGACCACAACTCAAGACATCATCATACCTATCTGGAACCCATGACCCTTCAATGGCTTTTCCTCTCCAATCATTCTGTCAATAAAAAAAAAAGCTAAAACATAAGGTGACATGCTTTTCACTATCATATTTAGATTAAAAAATTCAAATAGTGCTATAGTATCATGCTTTTTACTGAAATGTTAGCACCACACGTTTGCTGAAATGATATCATATTACGTGTCATATTTTATCTAATAATAAAGAATGCTGGGTCGTGTGTGTTTTCAGTTTAAAACATGTAAAGCGATAAAACACATGGAAACTAGTCGTACCATTTTATCTACAACCATCTTAGTTTGCTCATTAGGGATGACATAATTTCCATCGGCTCCTTTTTTTGATCGTGCCAAAATCCAATCAATACTCCGATCCAAAATAGGTCCACCTGGCAATATCGTCGAGGAACTATGGCCTTCAATTATCCATTTAGCCTTCTTCCCTGCATATCCAGCTTGTCCTAAATAGTGAGGATGCTCATTGCATGCCTGACTCTTTCTAGCCTTCTCACTTATTTGCTGTTTTATGTCATTACAAAATTTAGCAAAACAGAATAACACAAGCCACGGAACAGTTGCAATTTTTAAATCACCAATTCTATAAGCAAATTACATTATAGTGTTGTGCTAATCTACATTGCAAGAATGAAAAAATCCATGTACAAATCGGACTTAACAAGCAAGATACAGAATTTAAATTCTAACTCATAATTTAATAATTTAAAACAAATATATATAAGTGTCCAACTAGAAATGTGGGCTCGGCCAAACTCCTCAAATCCCATACTCGCATTGCATGAATCCTATCCCCCTGCAAACGCATTAGCTTCAAACACTTCCAGTTCTCATATTTTTTTCTTATACTTTTAAAACTAAATAAAGAAAACATCTAACTAAACTTACAACTAATATTATGGTTAGCTTTGGAGGGAGGCCGCATAAACACAGGTTAATTTGGTGTTGTGTGCATTTTGGCATTTTGATTTTTCTAGTTTGGATTTTAAAAAAAATAGCATTTGTGTGCATTTTTTTTTGGTTTGTTTTGTGCATTTCAGTTCTCTTTGCAGTTTACATTTTTCATTTCATAAAAAAGGAAGAGAAAAACATCACAAACATTTGGTAACTTTTACTGTGCTGTGCATTATACATTCTCTAGTAAAAAAACTGTTGCATTTCATTTCTCTATTTTCTACATTTTGTAATAATGTTGCATTTTGTTCTCTGCGTCCACACTTCGCTCCAATCCTTCAACAACCTCCATCCGCTCTTTTCATTGCGTATTGCTGTTGCATTTTATTACAACCATTCAAGCTGCACGTTCACCACCAACATCTCCACAACAAGCCTTCAACCACCATCACTCTACTGCCTTGCCAAGAACTGCCATACACCTAAACAACCTAAAAATATAGTAAAAACCTTCAAGTCCAGTAACCCACCTGCAAATCACTCTCGCAACCACGCCTACAACACCAAAATAACCTGTGTTTATGCAGCCTCCCTCCAAAGCATTGCATGATGGAGCAGTGAGTTGTCTCATATGTAACAGGGAGGGGCAGTTTGATAGAAAGGTGAATGTTGTGGATACGGTAATGTAGTGATGGATGTGGCGCTTCAGGTTGAGCAGTTTGATGTATGCAATGAATGTAGTTATTTTTGTTGCTATTGTGAACTGGGTGAAGGTTGAGGCACTATATTGTGAAGCAAGCAACAAATGTTGAAGGCAACTCGCGTCGAGCTCAACAAATGAAAGAAATAGCGTGTGACTTGTGGATATGGCATAAAAAAAACATACCTTAAACTCCTCGGTTTCACAATACTTCTTAAATGTTTCCCATTGTGTTTTTGTAACCCCATTATAACATTCGTATGGCTCTTTATGGTTTGCTGGAAGCTCTCTAGTCTTCGTAATCCAACCACTAACCAATTTTGTTTTGAAACCCTTCCATGCTCCACAAACATTTTTTAACACGTTATTTTTCATTTTTTCGTCGATGTGATACTCGGTCTGAGGTAATAAAATATAAAAAATAAACAACGTCAAAGCAGTAAAAATGAATTTGATAAACAATGAAAGCGGTTCATGACTCCAAACACAAAGGATCCAACTGACAATTTAATAAGCGAACAAATGAATTTATAATACCTTAATGTCTTCCCAAATGGTATCCTTAAGCCCTTGACTAACGCTAGCCCAATTCTTGATATTGATATCAATTCTAGATCTAGCTGTATCGCCTATGTATGCCTTAAAAGACTTCACCCATTTTCCAGTAGGTTTGCCATTATCACACCACTCAATGAACTTTGGCTCGGATGTTCTGTATTTCTTTCCGGTTGTTGGACCTCTTTGCCTCCTCTTAGATGACGGTTCTGAAGCGGTAGCAGAAGTGTTTTGCTCTTCATTGTGTTCATATAGTTGCATTTCCATTATTCCTGTATCACATATGTGCACCCGAAAGTTATAAAATATTTTAACAAACGAATAATCTAATTAAAATATTTCAACAAACGTTTCTAGGCTTCATCATCTCGTATTTAACATAAAACCTTAGCATTTTAAAAAAACAGTAAAATTTTAAAATTTACCACTTTGATCTCAAATTTTATTTTCTAATTGAAATTTAAATGTTAAACTAGCAATGGTATCAGAAAAAGCTAATCCATATACATGTAGGAAACAGAAAAACACAGTCATCGATCCAAACCCCTTCATCCTGACAGTATTAGAAGGTTAAAAAACACAGTAAAAACATATGAACAAATTAAATGGTGACAGTATTAGAAGGTTAAAAATTACCCCGCTATCCAAACCCCTTCATCGTGATCGGTACGTGCATAATTTGCATTTAAATCAACTTCTTCTTCTGATAGACTTACGCCAATGGAAAAAGGTGGATTCTCGTCAAATTGATTATACTCTTCTTCATCTCCCACGTCGTCGATCCCAACAATGCGTCTTTTTCCAGGAAGGACAACAGACCACTTATGATCAGCTGGGTCGGTGACATAAAAAACTTGTTTCACTTGAGACGCCAAGATGAGTGGATCGTTATCATGACTCACTCGATCAAAGTCAACAAGTGTGAATCCATGTTCATGCACTTGTACAACACGATGGTTATCAGCCCATTTACATTGAAATAGAGGAATCGTGAAGTCCCTATATTCAAGTTCCCAAATATTCTCAATTACTCCGTAATATGACATTGTCGCATTTATTGGTTTGTTATCTTTAGCACTAGCAAATTCTCTTGAAGATGCTACGACACTTACTCCACTATTTTGCATTTTGCTCTTTGCATTCTGACGCTTCGTATGAAAGACATACCCATTAATAGCGTATACTTCATAAGAGCTAACTTGAAATTTAGGGCCATATGCCAACCATTTTATTATATCGAAAACATTATTATTTGTTTGAGACAATTAAGACATTACCCTATCTTTAAACCATATGAAGAATGAGCGGTTATGTTCATTTGTCAACCATCTTTCGTTCTTTGAAGGATTTTGAGACTTTAGAATTGTCATGTGCTCTTCCAAGTAAGGATGAACCTCACTAAGGTGCTGTAAAACAAGTAGGTGAGCTTTGTGAAACATATCATCACCAATTGTCATCAATTTAAACCCAATTATGCCTTGACCGTCAAGTCGCCCTTCATGTCGAGACTTGCAAAGTCCAATAGGTTCAACGTCAGTTAGGTATTGAGTGACAAATTCAATAACTTCCTCGGCTACAGTACCTTCTACGATACTAGCTTCAGGTCTATATCTATTCTTTGTTTTTCTTTTTAAAGTTCCCATGTGCATTTCGAACGGATACATATACCTCATAAAAACAGGACCGCAAATCTTGATTTCTCTTACCAAATGTACAACCAAATGCACCATAACACAAAAAATGAAGAGGGAAAATACATCTCAAATTGACACAAGGTAACAATAACATCGTCTTGTTGATCATCCAACATATCAGGATCAATCACCTTACTACAAATTGCATTAAAAAAATACAAAGCTTTGTAATAACATGTCTGACATGTTTAGGCAATATACCTCGAATAGCAACAGGCAACAAATGTTGCATTAACACATGACAGTCATGAGACTTCATGCCCGTCAATTTCAAATCCTTCATTGATACACGACTACTAATGTTCGAAGAATAACCTGATGGAACCTTGACACCACGAAGACACTCGCATAAACTAATTTTCTCTTTTTTGGACAATGTATAACATGCAGGAGGCAAATAGATACGTTTACCTTTCTCCACTGGTGCTAACTCCTTTCGAATACCCATTTTCAACATATCTTGTCTAGCTTTCTCACCATCTTTTGTCTTACCAGGTATATTCAAGAGTGTTCCAATGATACTGTCACAAACATTTTTTTCTATATGCATTACATCTAGACAATGCCTAACTTGTAAATGTTTCCAGTATGGAAGTTCCCAAAATAAAGATTTTTTCTTCCACATGCCTTCTTGAAGAGGAAAGGCTTTGCCAAATACATTTTCAATATCCTTGATCCGTTCATATACATCATTTCCTGTTAGTGGCAAACGAGCAACTCCGCTTTCTATCTCCTCATTGAAAGGTTTCTTCTTTTTACGATAAGGATGATTGAGAGGGAGAAATCTACGATGATGCATATACACATTTTTCTTGCAAAAATGCAAGCGCTCAACAGCCATGTCGTCTTGACAAATTGGACATGCTCTAGCACCTTTTGTACTATATCCAGACAAGTTACCATATGCGGGAAAATCATTTATGGTACAAAAAAGCATGGCGCGTAATGTAAATTCACTTCTACTATATGCATCAAATACGCGCACACCTTTATCCCACAAAAGTTTTAGATCATCAATAAGAGGAGCTAGATAAACATCGATGTCATTTCCTGGTTGTCGTGGTCCCGAAATCATAAGAGACAACATAATGTACTTGCGCTTCATACTCAAGTAAGGTGGAAGATTGTAAATCACCAAAAGAACCGGCCAAGTACTATGTTGACTACTAAGATTGCCAAATGGATTTATGCCATCTGTGCAAAGACCAAGTCTGAGATTTCTTATTTCTTCGCCGAAACTAGAATACATGGTATCGATATTTCTCCACTGCGGAGAATCGGCTGGATGCCTTAGTAATCCATCATCCTTCCTCACATCTGCATGCCATCTTAAGTTTTTTGCATTTTCTTTATTTGCAAATAAACGTTTAAACCTTGGTATAATGGGCAGATACCATAAAACCTTTGCTGGAGGCCATTTCTTATCTGGGTCCTTATGAACATTTTCTCGCGACTTGTAACGGGATAATCCACACTTAGGACACTCATGCAAGCTCTCATATTCATTTCGATACAATATACAATCATTTGGACATGCATGTATCTTTTTGTATCCTACGCCAATTGGACACATAATTTTCTTTGCCTCGTAATTAGAAGTAGGAAGCTCGTTACCTTCCGGTAGCATGTCTTTCAGAAGTTCCAACAATGATGTAAAACTTATATCACTCCACCCGTGTTTTGCTTTTAAATTGAAAAGCTTGAGCACAGCATACAATATTGTAAACTTAGCACAACCAGAATACAAAGGCTTCTCAGCATCAAGTAATATTTTTTCGTACAATTTTGGCTCTTCCATCAAATGTTCTTGAACATCATCAAACATCTCATTAACATTGTCGATCTCATCGGTCTCATCATTTACCTCGTTATTCACGGTACCTTCCTGGTCATCCTCATCAGTGTAATGATTACTAGAACTAGGTGTACTAAGTGTGCTTTCACCATGCCATATCCACTGTGTATAATTTTGCTTGAACCCATACCGAATTATGTGATCCCTGATCTGATCTATGTTACGAAATCTCCTCCTATTCTGACAACGTCTACAGGGGCAAAAAATTGTTTCTTCTCTTCTTGTTAATTGATCATTCAACGCACACTTGATGAATCCTTCCATTTTGTTCAAGAACTCATCATCACTACGTTTCACGTTATACATCCAATTACGATCCATGTGAAATTGCTAGAGACGCACTGCATAAGCAAAATAAAAATCATAAGTGTTTCTTATGTTTGTTTGTTTGTTTGGATATTTCAATTATTCCTCAACATCAGATCATATAAACTTAGACATTGAAAATGAAGAAGTTAGAATTTCTGTTCTTGCAAGTGCATTGCTTGATGGATAATTGATTATAAATTAAAGTGTATGAATGAGTAAGCAATGATCAATAGCTAGATTTTTTATAGAAGCCATTTTAGAGACCAAGAGAGAGAGAGAGAAAGAGAGTGTTTAAAATAATCAACCATAGATGGTTCGAAAATGGATATAGCAAGTATAGTAATAGCGTGATTCGTACATATATCGACATGTGGTTTGTGTTCTGTTGTCCCAGTAACATATTGTACCTAATACCATTTAAAAAAAATGTTTTATCATAGGTCAGTGTCCTATGTCTAATTGTAATACTAATTTAGAAGATAAATCTTTATTCAATAGTAGAATGAATGGTGAAAATTTGTAGAACAATAAAGATCAAATAGATTTTACTGTATGTTGACAACATAGAAAATATTGAGATTTTCTGAATTTCTACTTCTTAACCTATTTTTCTTTTGTAGCATAACTTCCTAGACCAACTGAAATCCTTTCATTTTCTTTTCACGTCTGCTGCATTCAAATAAATTTGATCATTATGCTTTAATTAATATGCAAAACCAGCTAAATTATCTAAACTAGTGAAGATAAAAAAGTCAATAATTATAGATGAGTGCACATAAAGAAAAGAGTTTGAAAACATCAGATTTGAGCTCCTACCCATGTTTGAACTAAATATGGCACTAATACCTAATTTTAAATTAGCATTTACAAAACTTAAGACGAGGCCTATTCTTTTAATAAGTTTTGTATGAACCTTATTCTTAAAATATGTTATTTTTGCAAATCAGTTTTTTAAATTAACTAAAAAATGCAACTTTTTTGATTAGAAATAAGTTACGTACCAATCTTTCGCTAAATGAATTGCTAGCTAGTGTATATATTACTCAATCATGTTACAAGGATCGATCATTATACAGTTACCACTAACTATAATTATAATAATGAGCCGAACAAACCAAAAAAATAACATATCCTTTTCAACCTTGTAATTAAAATTGTTTTCACCAGGGATGCCTCAGTGGAAATGCAAGAACTTAACTGGAGATCAACATTTAAGGCCTTACGAATGCCTAAAATTTACATTGTAGTTTAGGTTAATAATCAAGTGGTTAACATAGATTAATTTGTGAAAGGATGCATTTTCATCAAAGGCACAACATAAAAAGCTCTTTCAGGTTTAGACTTCATTGAAAACTTATTATGAAAATATGTTCTTTACCATTTATACTTGTGTTTTTGAAAATGGCATTAAGAATAAAGGTTCAATAATTTGTCTTTTTAAAAAATATTATAATTACCTTGGAGACGACCTAAATCAAGTCCTTCAAGAAATTAGTTTATTAGTTGCAAGATTTGTATTTTCCTGGGGTCAAATTTAGAAACTTTTGCAAATCGTCCAATTCCATTAACTGTCAGGAGAATGAACAAACTAATTATTGCTTTTGTTCATCATGTGGTATCGTTGTCATCCTTGTAATAATATTGAGAAGAAAATACATATATATTGTTCAGTTTCGATGCAAACATGTATAGCGGTGTTCAATAGCATATGAAAACGAACCACTTCCTGCTGACTCAAATTTTAGATTAAACACAAATAATAATAATAATTGCATTTTGGATTTCAGTTGGCTACCTACATGAGCAGGATATCTTAACTCCCATTAGTCATACTAGAGTTATTGTGCGCTAAATACATTTGCATTTTTCGTCATCTACCACATGGATTCTTGTTAACTGATTAATACTGATCCCTCTAAATAGTACGCCGTGCGCTTGCAGTAAAATTTATTTGAAATTTTTTTAACTAATTTCTAAGCCGATAGAAAATTAGTTAATAAACAAGTTTTTGGCGCCGTTGCCGGAGAATTGCTTTGATTTTAATTTTTAATTCTTTGAATTATTTTTCATTTGATTTTTTTTTTGAATTGTGTGTTAGTTTGTATTTTTTTTAAAAAAATATTGTGTGTTTGTCGTTTTCAAGTGTGTTTGTGTGATTGTAGTTTTCTAGTTCCACTTGCATTTTCATTTCATATTTGAGGGAGAAAAAACACAAACACATTTTTCTTTCACAACATATATTATTCACTTCATAATTCTCTGTTTACATTTCTATATTTTACAGTTCCATTTTCATTTCAAAATACACATTTCTAACTCTCTTTTTCCACTATTCTCTATTTTACCATCCACTCTCTACATTGCCACAAAACTACCCATTTCATCCTCTGATTACTTCTCCTACACTTGCAAACATTCCATCATCAACCCAACAGAACTGTGCACATTTTCTTGCTTCTGTGCACATCACAAATCACACAACAGTACCATTCACAAATCCCACAGTTGCTGCCTACACTTTCAACCTAACTCCTTCCCCCGAAAAAAACATACATCACCTTATCAACATCCCACACTTTGTCAGTCATATACATCATAGCAACCACCACCATACCACTTTTCATTCCCCTTCACAACCAATAACACCAATAACTGTCAAAAATCCCTAACCATCTCATTGACACTACTGCAACTACTGCCTGGGGACTCTGCACTGCATTCATCTATCGACAATCCCAAACAAATCAAACACTCCATTCCCGTGTTTTCTCCCGACTTCACTGCATCCATCAACCATTTCATAACTCTCATCATAGCATAGCAATACCACAACCATATAAACATCAGCAATCTATCTCAACATGGTTCCACTACATTTTCTGACAGAACGCTGAACTTATTATTGTACTTCATATACAACATACTTCATACTTCCATCGAGTTTCATTCAATACAAAACTGAAGCCCATTCCAAACCCAAACTACCGCCATCAACAAACTTCTGCTAACTGCCTCTACCCCTGTCAAATTCTCCCGCTCACTGTCCATACCCACAAAAAAACTATCACTGGCCTTCATCATTCCTCAACCAAAAACAACAACACTCTTCCAAACAACATCACCATCTCCACTGCAACAAATCAACTACAAATCATCCAATGAAACATCAAAGCTGTTAATCGTCCTCCCACACTCGACCAACTTGCCCTCACCCTCCTTTGGCACAACAAGAACTGCGACCAATTCAACCCTCTACCGCAACTTCCTCAATTCCACAGCCCCACTACCCAAATCAATTGAAAGCCATCACCTGACATCACGAGTTCCCTCCCCACAATCGAAATTTTTTCACCAAAAACCTTCTGTTCCACAACACTATCCCCACTACCATACCATATTTGCCTCATCCCTCTGCTTCATAACAGTAGCAAACATTCACTACCAAACTTCTGCTCAACCACACCTGAAATTCACCAAAACATATATCAGTGCGCTTCAAACTTCCTCCACTTCAAAACTCCTACATCTTTCTACCCGCTGTGCCTTGCCTTGACTTCCTCCAACATACATTTCTTGCAACTTCATTCAAAAAAATACCGCTATTAAACACATTGCCTACTTCCTCCTGTTACATATCATCAACTGTTGAATGCTTGTGGATAATTGTTTTTTGTAATGTATGAAAGTTTCTTTTACCCTCTTTTAACATTAAAGTTCATTTATCATTGTCACTATCATTGCATGCTTTTCATTACTTTTAGATGCAATAATTTCTTTTTCTTCCTTACCGTCGCAACTGTTACAGTATTAATTCTAGGATTAATATAATAATTGTTTTGAAAAGTAGTTTTTAATGTAATTCTAGGATTAATACATACCATTCCCTACAGCATATCAACTGCCAACCATATCTGAACTACAGCTCACCACAACCCATTCATCTACCTCCTTGCAAACCATCAACAACTCATATACTTCAAACCAACATCATCTTTTCTACCTACACAAACAACCATTGACCCACTGTAGTTCTTCCACACTTACATGCCCCTACCACTGTTGCCTCACAACACACTGTTGCCTCACAACACACTGTTGCTAACCACTTGACCATATTCAAATGTAACGTAATTAGCAACTAATTTTAATATTTAGTATTTAATAATTACTAATTGTTATTTATTATTCAACACCAATAGTTAGTGAGTAACATCTAAAATTTAGTAATTAATAATTGATGATAGTCGTAAATAATTGATAATTATTATTCCAACATGTCATATCGTCGATGTAACACTTCATAAATTTTAATAATAAATAATTAATTACTAGACTATAAATTTATAGTATTACTAAGAATTCAACAACTCAGCCACAAGCATTCAACAGTTTGGTATTAATTCCAGACTCCTCAAACTCACAAACAAACATTCAATCCGCACTTACCGCCATTAGCTTGGTCCAAGGATCATATATACATGCTTAAAAAATTTATCATTACCAATTTATGTTTCTAAGCACGTAAAACTATTTGAAAAATCAAGGGCAGAGCATACAAAGGGTTTCTATAGAGTATTTATCTATTTATCATATATACTGATAAAATAAAATATTCACTTACCGGAGAATCACGCAGGATTGGCACTAACTGAGCAGTAACGATTTTCAACCTTTTTTCTAAAGTCCTGCTTATTCAGATCCTAGCAAGTTTGCACTAATTGAGATCAACTATCCAAAGTCTTCGATCATTCGCGGGTAGAGAGAACGACAGTATAATGGGCAGAGAGAAGGAATAAAATAACTAAGAAGATGGGCGGCAGTAAAATAACGAAGAAGATGGGGCGGCAGTACAATGGGTACCTAAATTTTTCGTCTAAAAGTTAGCGGTCGCGGGAAAAGAGTGGCGCGCGGCTGAAATTGAGTTGGAGGGAAAAGTAGTGTGCCCACTGTGTCGGTTTTTGACAACCGATGCTATTTTATTTAGTTGTGTCGGTTGTTCAAACAACCGACACAAATAGATCTATTGCTTCCCTTGAATTGTGTCGGTTTCTTAAGAACAATAGATGCAAATTACATTTTTAACATTTTCTTCTTGCCCCATAAGTCAATAGTTTCGGTTGTTAATGAACAACCGTCACAAATTACACTATTTATGTCGGTTTTATGGACAACCGACACAAATGAGGCGAAGCAGCTGATCTGTTTTGTACTAGTGCTCGCTTAACCTTTCAGCTCTGATACCAACTGTAACGACCCGAAATTTTCGAACCCGAAATTTTCAGATAGTTATGAAAAAGAAGAAAGAGATAGCAGAAGAAGAAGAACAGAAACAACAACATCTAACATTCGCAGCGGATAAAATATAATAATAAATAATAACAGTTTACAAGAGAATACTATAGCTGTCGATTACATTTATAATACATCAGAGTTACACATATATTCAACACTGGACACATACAAATCAACATGTCTCAGATTTACAATATTATAATACAGCGGAAATACTCTACATGTTCCTGCCATCTAGCTCGACTCCTGAGCTCTAAAACGTCCCTACCTGAAAATCTGTAATACTCGGTCTGACCCGAGCATTACATCAACGTAACACCCGGGTCAGGCTGGAAACCAGCGTGAGTAAACCCAACTAACATAGAATACAAAGCAACAACTTATATAAACCCGAGGTAACTCGTATTAATTTACAAAGTCATATTTATTTATAAACATCACTTACTCCAACATCTATTTTCTAAGTACAAAAATTTAGATTTAAATAATCCAATTCATTTAAATCACTTCATTCCAGCCCATAGATTTCACATATCAATCTATAAAAATTCGAAGTGGTTTCGGATTTGTCCAATAGCCGACCCCGGTCTCTTCGAGTCTCATATCATCCTAACCCAAGTTATCCCAATAAAATACACAACGTTTCATATCAGAGATATCAACTTATTCTAAGCATCCAAGTCCATTCAATCATCCATAAGTAAATTTGATCACTTCCAAAATTTATTCAATTGATTCTAATTGAATTTCTAACTTCAATCACTTAGATTCCTTCATTTAATATTAATTAATTCCAAATCAATTAATTAATTAACCCTTCGCTATTCATCTTAATTAATCACCCTGGATTAATTATTCTTCAATTACATTCAAGTAATTATCTTTGACTATAGTGCATGTGATTTGATTATGTGGACACGTGTTAAGCATAATAAATCTCTTTTCTACTTTAAATCGATTGAATTGTTTGGACATCTATTTAGTAGGATAAATCACCATCCTGCTGTTATGTTATTTAGACTTGCATATGCCAATTAGTTATATTGACGTGTTATTCCCTGATTGGATATGAACAGTATTTAAATATATGGTAGCTTATGAAAAAATTATTATGTGATTTAGAAATCGAATTGAAATTGAATGGTAACTTAAATTAGTATCATTGGGACTGCTAAACCTCATCTAGAATTTATAAAGTATGATTTTGAATTTACTTTAATTCTTTAATCAATTTTAGGCTAAAGGTTTATAAATGGTTTTTTCAATCTATGTGATTCTTATAAAGGTATTTATAAATGATAACTTGTTTATAGAAAGGGGTTTTTACTAATGAAAAGAGTTATCAAGGTGTTTTATAAATGACGTTTTGGAAATGATTTTTATAAAGGATATTCTATAAAGGAGTATAGAAAGGTTTATATAAAGAGTTTTAAAAATAGGAAAAATGTTTATAAATCATTTCAGAGATTTGGAAAGAGGTTTAGTAATTAACTTAAGGGTTTATAAAAGTGGGTTCTAACTTTATTTTGAAAGTTATAACTTAATTGAAATATGAGTTGAGCTTTTAAAAAGGGAATTTTCGATAAAGGATAAGCGGAATATTTTTTTTGGAAAAAATGCTTGGTTATTTAATATGAGATTTAGAAAGAAGAAAACTTTGAATTTTTTGTAAATACACATATATTGATGTATATAAATTTTTTCTCAAGGCATGAAAAGTAAAATGTTTTGGTAATATACTTATACCATTAAGGTAAGTATATAGATGTTTTCCAACTATAAAGGAAATGTAAGGGGTTTGGAAATAATGTTTTGAAAGGATCTTTTGATCAAGTTTTATAAAGTGGTTTTATTTGTTAAAGAGAATTAATAAAGGCTTAGTGGATCTCATATGAATATTAACCCATGATTGGATGTTTGTTTGTTTGATAGTTAAATAACCAACTATCAAATTTGGGCAAAAACATAACCTTGGAAATATCTAGAAGAAATGCGAGAATTATATGGTTCAATTACCGTCGAAAGTGCTATATTGTATGTATAAACTCATTTTTTTCTTCTAGGACGAATGATAATGAAATCTGTTCATTAACGGTTAGGATGTATACTCCGCTCTTGTCTTTGTCTGTTTATTTCCCAATGAATCGGGATTGAGTTTACCGAGACTATCGAAGGTTGCTTTAAAGAGACCGGGATTAGATATGTTATCTGAAAACCACTTCGATCCAATTCAATGTTTCGTATGAAGACATCTTAAAGAGCATGGAACCGAAGAAAGAGTTTTAAAGTGCAAGGGTTATTTTTGATTTCCCATGGAAGGGATTCCCTGTAATAGATGTAATAGAAGTAGTGCCTTTGGTATCGTTCAGTCCCAGAATGAACATGTATGGATGAATGCTAGCATTACATTGATGCTTGGAGGACAATATTGTAATTCCATGTGGAAAGTGCTAAAGAAAGGCAAAGCATATCCTCAAGCCTCTTTAACCAAGAATTACTAAGACATGAGAGATGCTGTAAGGCTATGTGGGTCACACCTATTAGGGTATGTCATCACCTTTCTAGACGACCATTCATATTTCCAAATTCAGTTGTTCATATGAGCTCAGTAAAATGGTTGTGAACAATTGGGACGATGACATATTCGACACTATCCAACAAAGGGTAGGCCGATCGAGTGTTGGCAGGAGTCGTTAGGTACAATCTCGGTATATTGTTCTAGAGGTGTACTGTAACAAGCGGTACCCCAGTAGCCCAGTCATTAATTGGAATCCATTCTCTAATACGAGCTTTACGGTTTTAGTTGTATACCAAATATATTAGAATGTGAGATGCAAGCATTCCAGCTATTTTAATATTTTACTTTGAATCCTTAGACATTATTATAATATCACTGGGTTTTCTATAAAATTATTTTGGTTATCATATGGTAAAAACCCATCCATGTTTATGTGCGAAGAGGCCTTACGAGATACCTTTGATTTCAAAGGATTTTTCAAGTTAATAAATCAATGAAGTTTTTTGTGATTTTAGTTTACTCACACTGGTATTTTAGACTGACCTGGGCATTATTTTCTTATAATACTCAAGTCAGAACGAGCATGTTTGCCAGCTTAGCTTTAGATGCTTTGGAGCTATAGAGCCGAATTGGAGTCCCAGGACGTACTCTTGTATTTTAGATATCTTCTATTGTGTATATGTAGTTTGTCTGCTGTTGTAAGGACATGTGTTATCACTGTCCAACTCTGATATGTATAAATAAAGATCTTAGATTTTGTAAAGACTTGATTATATTATATATTATTTCATTGCATTGTGAGATTCCATCTTGTTCAGTTTCTACTTATCTTTCCTTTCTACTTTCTTACCCCTAACAATCTGCCTTTCACACAGTTGGTTGTTCGGCATGTGAATACCAAGGATGTATTAGTGTCGACTTCTAAGGGCCGAAAAACTAGTTTCTGTACATTTGGTATCAGTGCTGAAGGTTAAGCGAGAACCCTAGTTTTTATGGGGTCTGACTCATCAAAGATAGGGTAAGTGAGACCCTTGGATGCGTTTGAGTTGTGTGTGTATGAGATTGCATAATTGTTACTGGTATAAAAGTGTTTTATATTGTGTTGTTTGATCTGTTGAGTGGCTTAAGAATTCTCGTCAATGTGTTTAGCCGACATTGTCAATAGAGATTTCCTAAACACTTAAACAAGTTTAATCGACACGATATTATTTTGAAATTGAGTAAATGAAATAAATTTAACTAGAATATATTTTATATATAAAAAGAATGATTTTCAAATAGTATAGTATAGATGGTTGAGTATTAGGAGATAATAGTATGTTGGTGTTATCATTTAAGGCTTGTTTAGTCATGTTCATCCAGTTAAGCATTGACTATGGTTAGTCCGTGTGAGAAGTTTTCTTTTTAAGATATGGGTTGGGTAAATAGGAATAGGGAAAAACATGAAATGAATACCTTGTGAGTTAAGTTTCATAATTGGAATATTAGGTGTTTGACGTCAATATTGGATTAAAATTTGATTCGATTAAAGGGTATTTATTAAAGGTTAGAATAATTGAAAATAAATATTTGGAAATGGACCAAATAAGATGTGTCTTTTAGATAAAAAGAACTTTAGTTGAAAATTTGAGAACTTAAATCCTGGTGCTTTTGAAAAATGTTTTCAAGATTTTGGAAAGTGATACTAGTATAATTTGAAAGTAGTTTGGTTCCAATAAAAAAATTGTTGGAAATGAAAATGTTAAGAAGGAAGTATTTTCTTTAGATTTCTTAGTGGAATAAGTCTAGATCGTTTTATGATGATCAGAATAATCTTCTAAGTGACGATCAGGCATTTGCCTAGTCAAACATTGTAATATAATTAGTAAATTATTTTCTTTATCATTATAGATCGAAACAAGTTCAACCCGAATGAACCCATAGCAAATTAGTGATAAATGATTTAGCGGAAAATATTTGGTATTGTTTTAGAAATGAGATTTTGAAATAAAGAAATATTTTTAAGTTAACTAGTTCGAGTGGGATGAAAATAACTTAAAATTTTGGAAGAGATGTGTTCGGATGGTAAGAACTTCTCTTGAGTATTATTCTTCTTTATAATACTGTTTGGTAGTAGCCAGTCCCTTATTATCATTTTGGAGTTACTCGACCTACATGTATATATTTTCTACGATTGAAATTTAGAGTTTTATATCAAAAAAATTTAAAATAAAAGTCGGGTATTTGGATCTTGAGTTATCTTAAGAAGATAAATAAAAAATGAAATAGTTAAATCTAATAGGGGTATATACGCTTAGAATGTAGTGGAGTATTATACTAGTTGAACCTAAATAAGTTTTATGAAATGTTTTCAAAAATAACTTTTGTGGAAATAGAATTGGTATTAGGGAGAACTAAATAGATAAATGCATAGATTGGGCATAGATCATTTCTCATTTTTATATAGTTTTGATATAAGATTCGACCATATGACTTTGAAATGTTTCACACCATTCCAAATAAGGATCTATTGCTCGACTTTTGACAATGAGAACTTGATGAGGATTTTTGGCAGGGGACTAAAGTTTTCTATCATAGCATCTGACTATGCAAGGAGAACAAAGGTTCTTAATCAAGGAACCTCATCAAAGTTCGCACTAGAGAATCAGATAAACGATACTAGTTTGGAGGCGAGTTATGTGTTCGAGAGGTGATCAATCATACTTTGTTATGAATTATCTATGAACATCATGCGGCCTTGTGGAGAGTATTAGGTGTTTGCGCGGTGTAATTTAAGGGACGAAATTCTTTTAAGGGGTAGAATGTAACGACCCAAGATTTGGTCATTTAAACTAGGAAATTGTATATATATTTTATATAGACAATAAATGAATTTTTATAGATAAATAAACTCATTTTAATTTATTAATAATGATGGTAAGATCGTTTTCAAAATTTATTTACCAAATTAAATAGTTCATAGAGAACAGAAAATATGACCAAAGAACGTTTTCCAAAATTTTGACCTTTCGACAATGGAAAATTGTCGGAAACATTGTTCGTCTTTGTGCACTATATATACACTTATACAATATATAATTAAATATTGAATAATATGCCCAATAATATACTATCTTATGTTAATTATGTTTAAGAAGTGATGTGACAACTCATGAGTTTAAAAATAATAAACTTATGTGTGTGTGTGTATATATATTTATCTCTTGTCATATCACTTGATATTTTCATCATTGGTCATAATTACTAAAGTGACATAACTAGAGAGGAGAGGGATTTTACATGAGAGAGGAAGAGAAGAGATGATGTGACTTGAAAAATGATGAAGTTTGAGATCTTGCTTATAAATAGGCCTTGAATTTCTCATTTTCTTACCTCCTCTTCCTCCAACCATAACTTCTTCATTCCCACCTCAAATGGCGATCTTCTTTTCTACAAATCATATGAAATTCCAATGGCTACAAACATTCTGGTTGACCACATTTTCCAATTTCGAAAATAGCTATGTCAAAATACCCAATCTTTGCAAAGCAATTTTTCACCCTGAATTTTAAATCCGAAAATAACTCTTCTTCTTTTGATCATAACTTATTCAAAAACAATCGAAGATGAGTGATTCTTTTTTCAAGAAGATAGAGGAAAGAATTTTCTAAAATCTTCATCTTAACCACATTTTAAAATTTTGTGTTTTACCTTTCCAAAAATCGGTGAAAATTCGACCCATTTTCTGTCCATTTTTGTTAAAATCGATGATAATCTGAAGCTCATCTAACTTCAAGCTACCGCCCCACATCTACCCCCACATTTTTGGCCAAGCCTACATATACTTCGGCCAAGCCCATTTTGAGGGTTACTGGAACCTAAAGCCTTCATTCTTCAAAGTTAGTGAGTCGTTGTCAAGTTTAGCTTAAGTTTCAGTAGCTTTTGCGAATGTTTGGTGGATAAACTAACTCACTTTTTAGTATAAAGGTTAGCTTAAATGTTAACATTATATGTGATGAGTATATAGCATTAAGATTGGTTAGTAATGATGTTGATAATTATTGATTTGAATAATGTTATTTGTTGGATTTGGTTATACGATTGGTTATGATATTATGTAGTTAGTAAGCACGAATCCATGTGAGTGTATATATGGTATATGGTAAGGACGATGTATATTATGTGATGTATGATTGTGTGTGTGAACTAAGTCCATGATGTTTAGAAACAAAGTTAGCGACTTTGTATGTAATTGCGACGGATGCAAGTCTCGAATGGAATCAAGTTTTGTTTATTTTTTTTAGAAGAGTAAAAAGTTTTAAATTGGTTTTTAAATTTGTATATCTAAGTCTAAAGTTTGTAAAACTTTCTAAAAGGTTTATAAACATGAAACGTAAGGTTAGTGAGGTGTTTATGCTTTAAAAATATGTTAAAGCGAACTCACTCATTGACGCAAAGTAGTATAAACATGAACTGGATGTAATAGAAGTAGTGCCTTCGGTTTCGTTCAGTCTAAGAACGAACTTGTATGGATAAATGCTAACATTGCATTGATACCTGGGCGACGGTATTAACATTCCAAGTGGAAAGTGCTAAAGAAAGTAAAACATAGCCTCAAGCTCATCAACTAGAAACTAAAACAAGGAAGATGCAACATGAGTATGTTACCGCCTTTCTAGACGACCATTCATATTTTCAGATTCAGTTGTGCATATGACCTTAGTAAAACGTTTGGGAACATCCAGGTGCAATACTATCCAACAAGGGATAGGCCGGTCCTATGTTGGTAGGGGTCATTGGGTACGATCTCGAAACATTGCTCTAAAGGTGTACTGTGACGGGCGGAGCCCCAATAGCCCAGTCGTTAGTTGGAATCCATTCTCCAATATGAGCTTTACGGTTTTAGTCATATACCTAATATGTTAGAACATGAGATGAAAACGTTCCAACTATTTTAATATTTTATTTTGAACCTTTAGATATTACTATTATATCACTAGATTTTCTATAAAAGTGTTTTGGTTATTATAAGGTAAAAACCCGTTCGTGTTTACGTGCGGTGAGGTCTTACGAGATACCTTTGATTTTAAAGGATTTTTCAAGTTAATAAATCAATAAAAAAAATTGTGATTTGAGTTTACTTACGCTTGTATTCTAGACTGACCTGGGTATTATTTTCTTATAATGCTCAGGCCAGACCGAGTATGTTTGCCAGGTTAGCTTTAGATGCTTTGGGGATATGGAGTCGAGTTGGAGGCCCTCGACGCACTCTTGTATTTTGGATATCTTCCATTGTGTATGTGTTAGGTGTAGTTAGTCTGCTGTTGTAAGGACATGTGTTATAACTATCCAACTCTAATATGTATATGTATAAAAAAGGTCTTAGATTTTGTAAAGTCCTGATTATATTATATATTCTTCCGTTGCGTTGTGAGATTCCATGTTGTTCTGTTTCTACTTATCTTTCCTTTCTACTTTCTTTCCCCTAACAATCTGCCTTCGACACTTAGTGGTTTGGTATATGAATATTGAGGATCTATTGGTGTCGACTCCTAAGGGTTGAAAAGCTAGGTTTGTTACATACACACACAGATACACACATTTACACTCATGCATAATTGAATATGATCCAAACATAAAACTGACAATGAAGGATGGAATGAAATTAATCGAACCAAATAGACATGACACATTAGTATGTCAATAAATCTCACACAGTAAAGAGAAATTATGAATTTTTTTAGCACTGAGAAAAGAAATTTCTCAGTTGTTAATGTGCCATTAAGTGTACCATATGGCACGATACAAATAATCCAGAATGGATTCTTAGTATATTATCAATATATGATTTTGGTTGTTGTACCCAAAGGAATATGATCCATCGACAACAAAAGCGTCATTTAGAGAGAAACAAATGTAGTTGGAATATAATAAGCAACATTGATCAAATAACATCTTCAAATTCGATTGTTGAAATTAATATAGTAGATTCGTCATTCAATGTACTTGTATTAATTTAGATTTTACTCGCAAAATTCTTGCTCGATATGTGTTTCTTAATTTTTTCATAAGTAATTAGCAGGCCGATTAAGGTGGTCTGGCCCAATAAAAGTTGGTCTACCACATTCTACGACCGACCCACATAGGCCCGCCCGAACTCAAGCCTTGAGCTATCCCATCCACCTAATAACGCATCAAGATGAAGCTTGGTTGTCCTATTCCTGGAGAGCCTTTACAACATAGTGATGAAGGCAGATCAAAACCCGACCTTGCCCAGTCCAACAAGACCTAGCTCAATGGTGACCAACCCTCCTATATCGATACTTCCAGCATGACTCCAAGTCAACATATTTCACTCGATGTTACTTCAGTTGACGGCCAACACCCCTCCAACCTGCCTTAGCATATAGCATATCAAATAGGATTAGCTTAAGCGTGGTCCTTCGTTGGCCTGACTTCAGTATAGCTGCCTCCGACCGGAACCGTGCTACCCCTTGTCATCTCGCATCCGGCCTAGCACCATCTCCCAAATATGGTCCTTAACAATTCTTAGTTTCCTTTGTATATTCTAAGTCAGCCAGTTAGCTTAGCAAGCCTTGCCACATAAGTGCCCAAGAGTAAATGACAAACTGTCAATCCATTTTTACCAACACTATAGTTGGTCGGCTAAACTGATGTGGCAAACCATTAGCATTAAATACACGTTAAATCTAGTTTACGCATGGTGAAGAGAAGAAATGTGTATATTTTCTCAACCACACATTCCTTTTTACCTTTAAGTTATCTTCGATCATCTCGTGCAACAAGATCAACTTTTAAGCACTACTATTGTCAGTTTTACAGTACATCAGCCATCTATCACCCATTTCAGTTACTATAAATACCCAACGTATTGCCACTTTAAAGGGTTTGTAATATATAAAATTCTAAGTAATATACACAACTCATAAATCTTTACACCGTAGGCCCCTAAGATAAACAACTTTATTAGTCATAAATGCATTTCTCTCTCTTATTATTCTCATGTAATTCCTTGTAATTGTAAGAGAGATATATATTAAGAGAACTTCATAGTGGACATAAGAAAGTTTGATATCCAGGAATTTTAAGTAATTTAAATGTGATAATCTCTCTTATTTAAATTAATTAAAATTGGTAAATTGTTATTTTAAATAATAATAATAATGTGATGATTTTAATGATAGTTATAAATATATTTTTAAATGGAATAATTATGTTTATAAATTTAATTTGGTTATTTTATAAATAGATTTTAAATAGACTTATTATTTTCATATTTAAATAAGTATTGTTTAAATGTATATGTATATAAATTTATTTAAGTTAGTTTTTAAAGATAGAATTATTATTTTCAAATTTAATAGTGTGTTTTGTTTAAATTAATATATATACATATACAAGTTGATTTTAAATTGGATCTTTAAAATTTGAATTATGATACCAAATAGAATGACCCGCCTTATTCTCCTCAAATAACGCGCATCATTATTAAATTTGAAAATAATAAGTCTATTTTTATAAAATATCCAAATTAAATTTGTAAAAATAATTATTCCATTTAAAAATCTATTTATAACCATCATTAAAAACATCACATTATTATTATTTAAAATAACAATTTACTAATTTTAATAAATTTAACAAGAGAGATTACCACATTTAAATTGCTTGAAATTCCGAGATATCACATTCCTCCCCCTTAAAAGAATTTCGTCCTCGAAATTTAAACAAAAGATAATCCCAAATTTTTATTATATTTCAAACAATTCAAGCATACTTAACAACCATACATTATCAATCAAACAACCGTTCATCCAAAACAAATAATTTCATACAATCAAACATTATTAGCTATTCAGACACAAATCCGGATAAGCTTTCTAAACCGACCCCGAGTTTCCCAGATAGAAATACTGGAATATTCACTTTACTAAATCCAACTAGCTACACAACTAAACTTCTGAGCTTCTACTCATCTAGATTTACTATCTATACCAGAGATCTGATCATAGACAAGGCCGACTCAACAACCAAATCCTCCCATTAGCTAGTTCCAAAACCATTGATGAATCATACACGTACTCCCTCAGAGATACGTGAAATACATTGAATTCCAGTCTCCAGACCGACAATTCAACTCCTGTACGCCAATACTTATCCTTACAAGAATACAGAAAGATCCAATACATTTCTAAGCTAGCTTTCTAGTCTTATCCAATCTTATTGCTCCCCTTGCCGTTGAAAACCATAACAATAACGAAGTCTCCAACTTCGATTTCCAAATTCCATCGTCTCTTAACCAACACTTCAGATGAACCTGGGCTGCCTACATCCTTCCTTGATCGGCTTAACCTTTGCTGATGCTTCTTGAAATAAATAGGACCAAAAATAATCCAACCAAATGATCCTCTCAAGATCTACTAAAATCATGAATGCAAACTCTACTTCACAATCATCAGTAGTCCTCAGACTTACTTCTCCTATCCGGAAAAGTCAAAACAGGTGCACTCACCAATCTGGCCTCAAATCTTGAAAAACTTCCGGAAGAAACCCTCTAATCCAAATACTGCAACTTCCGGTTGCTTCCACTCTAGAATAGCTGCCACCAAGCTTCCGATGCGCAACTTTGATCTGGAGTAGATAAGAATGCCATCGATGAACATGAGCACAGACTAGACAACACATCCTAGAAATAAGGTTCAACAGATCTACCAAGAAAAAACATAGAAGCACCAAGAAATCCTGAGCTGCTTCACCAAATCCTTATTCTTGGAGACATCCTTCTACCTAGCTAAACCAAGTCGATGCAGAACTCAATCTCCAACGCGGACGAACCACGGACTTTCCATAAAACATTCGGAAAATTTCTGACAATTCTCTAACTCCTACATCCTCCAGAGATGCCTCAATCCCATGCAAAAGATTATCCAAGAGAATCACTCAACTATTGCAAGTCAATTTTGCGATCAACCCAGCCTAATATCTAAAGATATTGTTCTCTCTCCACAAATCAGAACAGCTTAGTGCTTGATCACTCCATCGAAGAAATGGGTCCACTTTGCTTCTTCAGAACTCCGCATCTAGGAAACTGCTAAGCGAAATGATCTTCCTGTAGGCATACAGAACACTACCCAGCTGCATCACTGCCACCGATGCCCAAAGACTTCCTATCCAAAGCTCCTCGATCCTCAAAACTATATCAACCACTCCAGATATTCTACTCAAATAATCAACCATAAGCAACAATTATTAATCCCTATTATAATTAATTTAATTAACTTAAATTAAATCAATTAATTAATGATTAATCACCTAAATTTTCTTAATCAACCATTAATTAATTAGTTACAAACCTTTTATTTAATTAACCATCCTTTAAATATCCATCTTAATTAATCACCTTGATTAATTGTTCTTCAATTACACAAAGTAATTATTCTTTAATTAATTTCTCAAATCAATTATCCTTAACCATTTATAGCAATTAACCTTTAATTACTCTCGTTAATTAATATTTAATTACATTAATTAATGATCCTTAATTAATTATTTCCAATAATTAATTACATTGTTCCTTAATTAATTACATTAATTAATTATACTTTAATAATTACTTCCATTAATCAATCTCAATTAATCATAAACAGTAATTATCATTCTGTAATTACTTATCTAATTAATTAACTCTTTAATAATTACTTATCTAATTAATTAACACTAAGTAATTAATCCTTAATTACTTCTACTAAGTAATTACCCTTTAATTACTTCTCATTAAGTAATTCCCATTAATCAATTACATCCAGTAATTATACATTAATTACTTACTCTAAGTAATTACACTTATTAATCTCATTAAGTATTTATACTTAATTAATCACGAAGAGATTATCTTTAATTAATTAACAAATTAATTACAATTCGGCAATTCATCCCTTAATTACCCTTAAACCAAATTAATTAAATCTTTAATTACAGATTAATTCCTTAACCATTAATTAATAAACGTTAATCATTAATTAATATAACTTAATTACAAATTAAGTACTTCTCAATTACTAGTTAATCAACCCTTAATTAACAATTAATTAACCCTTAATTAATCATTAATTATAGATTAATTATCTCTTAATTATTAATTAATAAAACTTAACTATTAATTAATAAAACTTAATTAAGTATTTCTTAATTACCAATTAATCAACCTCTAATTACTTAATTAATAAATTTTCTAATTACAAATTAATTAATCTTCAATTATTCAAATAATAATCCTTAATTACAATTAATTAACCTTTAATTAATTAATTATAACCCTCAATTATAAATTAATTAAATCCTTAATCATTAGTTAGTAAAATTAATTAATTATTCTTAATTAATTACTTAAAATACCCTTTATACTTAATTAATTAAGTTAACTTAAATTTCTAAATTAATTTAATTAATCTCTAATCGTTAAAACCATAATTATCTTAAGATAAAACCTTATTTTACTTATGCCTTAATTATCATTTAAAAACATTTTATTTATAAAAATAACTTTACTTAGTTAATTCATTAATTAATTTTAAATACTCATTCAACTTGATAAATTAAAGTTACAAATCACAACTTCCTTTAATTCTTTAAAATATTATCAATTAATGGTTTTAAGTCTAGTTTCAATTTTAAATTAATAAACTTTCTTTTTATAAAAATACTTAAAATTCCATTTCTACTTAAGTTTTTAAAATAACTTTAACTTAATTTAACAAAATTTAAATTAAACAAAGTTTAAAACTTCTTAAACAATGCCAAAGAAAACAACTAATAATTTATACAAGAAAGATTAAACTAATTTCATTTTTAAATTTCAAAATCCAAGTTTTAAATTCCTTTCTAAAATTTTGCTAAACACTAGATTCGGGTCAAACCCGAAATCCACTCGGGTCTAACGTGAGTTCTTTTCCATTTCACAATTTTAGTTAGTTTTTAGTTTTAAGTTTTAAATTATAAAACCTGTAACCAACAACTGTTAATAAGTTTAAAAACACTCAGGCATTACTCGAGTTTAAACTCAAGCGAACATCCCACAGACTCGAGTTACAACCCAAAATAAACCATCTTCCCAGACTAACACAAAACCACTGACACACTCGCCTGTGCATATGCACCAGCGATCAAACATCGCCGCTATCGTCACCAATTCCTCCCACACGTCAGCAATCCATCTTACAACCGATACCGACCATCCATATGCCACCACAAAACCCAAATCAAAATCGAGCTTCATAGGTGAATCTCGAACCAAAATCCACTGCCTGAAAACAACCTTGCATCCACATCGCCGACCACTAGAGCTCCCCAAACTCCAGCCACATCTCCGTGAATCATCCACACAGCCACCTTCCAAATCCTAAGCGACACGATGCTTTAGAAACGATGCAGCATCCATAAATGCAAGCTCGATAAAAACTAGGGTTAAATCTTAAAACATCACACCGCCGTTGCCACAGTCCATAATCGCCTCATCCACCATTTTTTCCGAACACCCCGTTCATCCAACTAGCTCCAACAGGAACCCCGACCATCCCAACCCCTTTGATCACCAGAAAGTTCTCGAAAACCCATTCCCAGTCAACCTTGAATTGCTCATCTTCAATGTTAAAAATTAGGATTTTGGTTTTAGAAGTCTTAGTTTGGAAAAGTATTTCAGATTATATATATAAATTAATAGATCATTGCATTTGATTTTTTACATATACTTAAGCTCCTCTGTACTTTTTAAAACCATCATGCAATCACATTTCAAACATACATCACAAATTTACTTCAATCATATGTCACATGCATCAAATCTATAGATGATTCATGTTTTACAGATTAAAAGGCAGAGAGTTGAACTAAGATAAGAGATTTTTAAAATCAACAGATATGCACGCTTTAAAAATTCACAAAAAAACTTTCGCACACACATACATGCAAAGCAATCATCACACAGTAATTCGCACGTTACTTAAGTTTTTATTTAGAAGTTTAGCTCACCTTTGACAAAATTGCAGAGAGTTGAAAAAACTGAGTTGAAGCTTTGAGAAACTGGAATGAACTTTAGATTCTTGTTTAATTGTGTAGGTTGAAACTTTATTGCTGCTGATTGCATAGATAACCAGATTGCATTATGAAACTTGTGTCTTTATTACACGTTTAGAAATTTCTTGAGAATTTGTTGACAAGTTTGCTTTGAAAATGAGTTATAGATTATGGTCTCAGAATTGAAAAGGTTGGCATGGTTTGATCTGCATTTTGATTTGAGGATTTGTTTATAGGATTGCTTTGAAAATTGTTTACAGGTTTTGGCTAGAAAATGAGTTATAGGCTTTGGGTCGTTTGATTTGGAAAATGGATTTACAGGGATTTGTTTTTGATCTTGAGAGATGTGTGCATTGTTTTGATTTTTGATTTGAGAATTGAAGTACAGGGATTTTGTGTTAAAACTTGAAGTAGGTTTACAGGAATTGATTTTTTTCTCGTTGTAGAGTAAAGAATAGGTTGAGTTTTCTTTTGAGTGTCAAATGGACGAGTGCACCTATTTTGTCTTTTCCGGATAGGAAAAGTAAGTTGAAGTCTACTATTGGTTGTGAAGTAGAGTTGGTGTTCTTGATTTTGGTAGATCTTAAGAGGGTCATTTTGTTGTGTTGTTTTTGGTCTTGTTTATTTCAAGAAACATTAGAGAAGGTTGAGCTGATCAAGGAAGGATGTAGGCAGTCCAGGATCGTCAGAATAGTTTTGTGTTTAAGAGACGGAGGAATTTGGAATTACAGACATAAATTCAAGATCTCTTGTGTATATTGTAGATCTAGATGAGTAGGAGCTCTGTTGCTTAGTTGTGTAGCTAGTTTGGATTTAGTAGAGTGAGTATTCCAGTATCTGTATCTAGGAAACTCAGGAGAGTTTTAGGAAGCTTATCCGGATTTGTGTCCGGATAGCTAGAAATGTTTGATTGGATAAAATTGTTTGTTTGGATGAATGGTTGTTTGGTTGATAGTGTATGGTTGATATGTACGTTTGAAATTGTTTGAAATATAATAAAACTTTGGGATTATCTTTTGTTTAAATTTCGGGGACGAAATTCTTTTAAGAGGGGAGGAATGTGATATTCCGGAATCTTAAGCAATTTAAATGTGATAATCTCTCTTATTTAAATTAATTAAATTGATAAATTGTTATTTTAAATAATAATAATGTGATGATTTTAATGATAGTTATAAATATATTTTTAAATGGAATAATTATTTTTATAAATTTAATTTGGTTATTTTATAAATAGATTTAAATAGACTTGTTATTTTCAAATTTAAATAAGTATTGGTCAAATGTATATGTATATAAATTTATTTAAGTTATTTTTTAAGATAGAATTATTATTTTCAAATTTAATAGTGCGTTTTATTTAAATTAATATATATATATATATATAAGTTGATTTTAAATTGGATTTTTAAATTTGAATTTGAATTTAATATTTGAATTTAAATTTGAATTTAAAGGATAATTATTTTGAAATGGTTTAAATATAAAAATATATAAATAAAGTTTTCATTAGAATATAATTTGTTTTATATTGTTTTTCCTTCAAAGAATTTATTTATATAAATTTAGAAAGTATTTATTTAAATAGTAATAAACACAAAGGTATTATATTTACATTTATAAATGGATTAAATACACTATGTATGATGTTATTTAAGATATGATTGGTTTTATTATTATTTTCTTTTAAAGGTTTTATTTTCATAAATTTAGAAAGGGCATTTATTAAATTAGAAATGTATCAACTAATTAGGATATTTATATAAAAGTTTTTTAAATCAATTTAAAACAAAATGAAAATACATAAATACATGTGTTAATTTATAAGCATCCTTAATAACAAGTGTTAGATAGTTAAGTATGGTATGGGACAATTGTTATGATTTATTTTCATTTTCTTTGATTTTTATAAAACCGTAAATTAGCCTATATAAACAAACATCTTTCATTTCTATTTTCTTTCTAATCTCATTTTCAAACAAAGAAACAAATTCAAGTGTAAATGCATCTTTCCAAAACCCTTTAAGCATTTTTCTGTTTCAACATCAAGTTCTGTAAAAATCCTCAAAACTCAAAAATCAAAACAATCGCATACATTTCTCAATTTAAAAACCTGAAACCATCCGTCAAAATAAATCAAATCCTCAAATAAAAATGCGGATCAAACCATGCCAGCCTTTTCAAATCTGAGACCAAAACCTGTCAAGCATTCTTCAGAAATTCTGTAACCTCCTTATATCAAAACCTGTAATCAATTTACTCATATCAAATACAAGTCTGTCAACAAACTTTCAAAGCAAGCCTGTAACCAAGATGCAAGTTTCAAATGCGACCTAAATTTTCAAAGCATTCAGCAGCAAATTAAAGCTTCAGCCTACATCAATCTAAATTTTAAAGCATTTCATTTTGAAGTAATTCAAAGCATTCAAAGTTTTCAGCTTCAACACCCTTCCTGTTTTCAAAGCTTCATCTCAGTTTTTAAATCATCTCTGCATTTTGGTCAAAAGGTGAGTAAACTTTTAGATTAAAAACTTAAGTGACAAATATATGTTGCATGTGAATTACTGTGTGATGATTGCTTTGCATATCTATATATATGTAAGCCTGAGTGTATTTCAGCTGATTTTATCATTGCTGTTCTTAGTTTACGCCTCTGTTCTTTAAACCGTGAGCATGAAACCTCTTTAAATTTGATCCATATGCTAAGTGTTTGAAGTAAACTCATGAAGTATGTCTGAGATATGTATGCATGTTGTTTTAATCAGAATATATGAATATATAAATGATTTAAAACCTAAGTACATATGTCATTCATTTGTGCATATCAGTGCTTCTCTGTTCCTTGTTACAGAGTTTAAGTGGCAATTGAAATTCAAGATCTTTTTATAAAACCACTGTTAGGACCCGAGTTTAAAACAAAATAGTTTTGTTAAATCATAACCTAAGTATCAAAAATAGATTCCAATATTTTTAAGTTTTGAACTATGCTATAATATGTAAGATACAGTAGTGATGCTAAAATCAGGTTAAATCAAATGTTTTAATTCGTTGTTTCAGGGTTATAACTTGAATCTATTTAGAAAATTAGGATTTTTAAAACCAAAATCAAATTTTTTAATGTTGCATTGAGTATGCAATTTGGGTTTAACTGGAAATTGAGTATGAGGCAACCTCTGTCGATCAAGTGGTTGAGAAGTCTCAGGGTTTCTGTTGGAGGTGTATGGAGTTGCGGAGTGTTCGGAAAAATTGCTTGGAAGTGATTCCGATCGTCGAGGCGATGTGGAGGAGAAGATTTAGGGTTTTAAACCTAATTTGGGCATGTCTAGAATCGAGATCGTGGCGGCGTCTCTGATGCATCGAGTTGCATCAAACATTGTGATGTGGCATCATGGAAGGTTAGCAAGTCATGGCCGTAATCGCAGTGATGTCTTGTGAATGGCGTCGTGGTTTCGAGAGATTTTCTGGTGATGTGTAGCTTTCTGGTTCGATCGTGATAGCTTATTTTTGCTTCAAGGTTCGTGAAGAGTTTTGGGTGATTGAAATCTATTAAGTGGGGTATTTTCGACTTGTTGAGGGTGGTCAGAGGCGCCGGAGTTGACTCCGACAATGGTGCACGTGTATGGTGTTCTGCTTGTGTCAGTGGAGTGTTGCGGGGGTTGTCACGAAGAAAGTGTCGTGTAGTTTAGCATGTGACTCGAGTGTAAACTCGAATGGTTCGAGAGTATTGCTAGCAAGTTTTAAAATTTATAACTTTAACTAAAAACTAAACTAAATTTTGTAATGGAAAAGGGAACTCGGGTTTGACCTTAGTGATCTTCGGGTTTATCCCGAAGTAAGTATTGAGCCAATTTTTAAAAGGGTTTTATACTTGATTTTTGAAATTTAAAAATGAAATTAGTTTAAACATTCTTATATAAATTACTTAGATAATAGTTGTTTACTTTAACATTGTTTATGAAGTTTTGAAACTTTGTTAATTTTAAAATTTTGTTAAATAAAGTTAAAGTTATTTCTAAAAATTTAAGTAGAATTGAAATTTTAAAGATTTCATAGAAGCAAGCTTATTAATTTAATTTGGAAATAGATTTAAAACTATTACTTGATAATATTTTAAAAGCATTTAAAGGTAAGTTGTGATTTGTAATTTTTAATTTATCAAGTCGAATGAGTATTTTTAAGCTTAATTAATGATTTAATTAAGTAAATTTATTTTTAAATAAAATGTTTTAATGATAATGAAGGCATTAATAAGATAAGATAATTATGGTTTATCTTAAGTGGATTAATTTATTTGAAATTAATTAAGTTAATTAAGAAATTCAAATGTAATTAATTAATTTAATTAATTAAGTATAAAGGGTTAATTAAGTAATTAATTAAGAATAATTAATTAATTTAATTAACTAATGATTAAGGATTTAATTAATTTATAATTGAGCGTTATAAGTAATTAATTAAAGGTTAATTAATTGTAATTAAGGATTATTAATTAAATAATTAAAAATTAATTAATTTGTAATTAGAAATTACTTAATCCAGTACTTAGAGGTTAATTAATTGGTAATTAAGAAATACTTAATTAATTTTTATTAATTAATAATTAAATTTTGTTAATTAATAATTAAGAGATAATTAATCTATAATTAAAGATTAATTAAGGGTTAATTAACTATTAATTAAGGATTGATTAACTCGTAATTAAGAAGTACTTAATTTGTAATTAAGTTGTATTAATTAATAATTGAGGTTTATTAATTAATGGTTAAGGAATTAATTAGTCTGTAAGTAAAAATTTAATTAATTTGGTTTAAAGGTAATTAAGGGATGAATTACCCAATTGCAATTAATTTGTTAATTAATTAAAGATAATCTTTTAATGATTAATTAAGTATAAATATTTAATGAGATTAATAAGTGTAATTACTTAGTGAAGTAATTAATGTATAATTACTGGATGTAATTAACTATGGGAATTACTTAATGAGAAGTAATTAAAGGGTAATTACTTAGTAGAAGTAATTAAGGATTAATTACTTAGTGTAATTAATCAAAGGATTAATGTAACTAATTAAGGAGTTAATTAATTAAGGTAAGCAATTATAGAAGGGTAATTACTGTTTAAGATTAATTGAGGTTGATTAATGAAAGTAATTAATTAATGTAATTAATTAATTAAGGATCAATGTAATTAATTATAATTAATTAATTAATGGAAATAATTAGTTAAGGATCATTAATTAATGTAATTAAATATTAATTAATTAGAGTAATTAAAGGTTAACTATTGTAATGGTTAAGGATAATTAATTTGTGTAATTAATTAAAGGATAATTACTTTATGTAATTGAAGGATAACTAATCAAGGTGATTAATTAAGTTGGATATTTAATGGTTAATTAATTAAAAGGTTTGTAATTAATTAATGATTGATTAAGAAAAGTTGGTGATTAATTCTTAAGTAATTGATTTAATTTAATTACTTAAATTAATTATAATAGGGATTAATAATTGTTGCTTATGGATGATTGATTGAGTAGAATATCTGAATCGGATGAAATCTATTGGATGATATGTTGTGATATTCTATGATATGATATTTGATATCTCAGTGATAAATGTGTGATATTTATCTGTGTTAATGCTGTGTGAATTCAAGTATTGTATTGAATTGAATTGTTTTAACTTTAAAGCAACTTGGACCTAAAAATGGTGTTTTGGATTTCGATGAGACCGGGATCGGGTTTCTAGATTTGGATATCCGAAAACCACGTTGATCCAAATTAACAACAGGTTGTGACATCTCAAAGTGAAGATCGAGATGGAATTTGAAGTGCAAGGGTTGTTGTCGTTAACTCTGAGGGTAATTCCAAAATAAGTGTAACGAGATAATGCCTTCGATTTCGTTCGAACCCGGAACAAACTTGTATGAATTGAATGCTTTCAGAACATCATCATGTGGACGATGAGCATTCCAAGATAGATGTTTTCTATAAAGGTAATCGTAGCCTCAAGTCTCATCAACGGGGAATGGCTAAACAGGGGAGGTGCAGCAAGGCTAAGTGGGTAGCACCCAAGTAGGACGAGATTTTCCCCTGTCTAGAGGTCCCTTTTATTCGGCTGTATGGGCAGTTGTTGAGCTCCAACTGCCGAGGTTGTCTTGTTCGGGACTATCCAGTAAGGGATGGTTTCACCTTGTGTTGTAGGGAATTTAGGGTGGATCCTCTGTATGATGATCTAGGCCACGTACTGTGACGGGCGCTACCCCAGTAGCCCTGCCGTTGATGGAAACCCATTCTTCCTATGTGCCTTTTTTGTTTTGATTGTATTACCCACTTTTGTGGCTAGTAGATGGAATTTAATGAATGTAACAATTTCGGTTATTTTCTATTTACTTGAAAACCCTAGACCCTATTATAATATCACTGGATTTCCTATCAAATGTTTTGGTTAGCGTAAGGTAAAAACTTACCCATGTTTATGTGTGAGGAGTCTTACATGATATCTTTGTTTTCAAAGGTTTTTAAAGTTAAGCAACTTTAACCCGTTTACTCACACCAGACTCATGTCTGACCCGGAGTTTATTTCTATTTTATTAAACTCTTGGGTACTCAAATTTTTTACGAGTAGCCAAGGGATTCAGGTTAGCTTTGACGAATTCTGAAGGAGATATGGAGAAGGAGGCTTCAGCGTTGTAGATATATAGTGGTTCCGCTGTGTTGATCTCTGTGTTGATATCTGTATTGTATATTGAGTTGTATGATAGATAGGTTTTATAACTGGCTATTTGATGTTGTATAAGTTGTGTAACTCTGATGTATATGATACTATGTAATATTTTATGTGATTAATATAATTTATTCGTTCCGCTGTTGAGATTCTGATGTTGTTTCTTTCGTTCTTCTCTATCTTTTCTCTTTTCTATCCCTTTCTTTCTTAATAATGATGCATCTTTCTGTGGGTTGAAAGGCGGGTCGTTTCAGAAAGCTTGCTGAACTACTCTATGTTTGGTGTCAATTATCTTTAGCTGCTTACTTTATTCCTCATTTTTCACTTTTAATCCTAGTGTTAACAAGTAACCATTGTGCATTAGTCTAATTCCGAGGTTAGCTAAATCTCTGGTCAATAATTTTGTGCTAGAAGGAGGGCCTCCCTCTAAAGCTCTTACCATTGCACACATTTATATTCTATAATGACCTGATGTAACTTGTCACGTTGGATAATCTTCCATCAGTCGGTGGTAACAACACTAATGGGTAAGAAACGAAAGACAACACTCTCGTCAATATTGTCTAGCCTAATCTTAGTATCATTGAAGAAATGTGGTGTATCATGACGCTAACCGTATGTAGGTTAGCTGGCCAGCAAAGGGAATGGCCTGAGGATGTGATTGGATGCCCAAGCCACTATAAACTTTGTCCTACTAGCTCCTCCCATGGCCGATCTATTCGACTTGCTTACTCATAGGCTTATACTTTCCGATGGCTGTGAACTCATGAACACTGTTGAAGCCCAGGAAAGGATAGCGCATCAAATCCCACTTTTGTATGTTCACATTCATCTTAAAAGGTACGTTACATGCATGCCAAGTCGGATTAATATCACTTTAGATGTGGTTGTGCCTATAGAGCCAAGTCATCATCGTTCCATTTCAGTGGAATGACCAAATGTTTTCGATCACCTACGAACTTCTACTTTTGACCATCTTAATGGCAATGCCCTACCACCGAAATGGGTTAATGTGGTTCTTTAGGAACAATCCAGATTCTCGTTGGAGTGTCGCCAAGAATAGACAAAGAGAAGAGTAGCTCGCACATTCCAGGTCGCCCTTTTTGCATAGTGAGAAATCTTTCGCACATCATCATTATTCTCCACCTCGTCATCGATCTTCAACCCTGCCCAAGTGCAGGCTGAGCCCCGATCCATGGATAGCTAAAACATCCCTCAACGGTCCAATGCTAACCTTATAGAGGAAATGCATATCTTCTGCCAATAACTCAATAAAATGCAAGCCCAAAATGTAAGGGGTAAGGAATTCTCTGATGATAAGAATGGAAAACCATTCTCCTATGTAATTATGGAAACATGCATTCATCAACGGTATGGTTTATTGCCCATTGACAATTATGATGAGCGTTATAACCCATCCTACTACATCATTGTGTTCAATTCCATCACTCGTGTCATCTAGGTTTCTTGCCCAGTAAAATTTCTGCTCCTTCCCTCCACTCTCACAGGACTAACCTCTCTCTATTTCTTGCATCTACGATTGAGTAGCATCAATTCCAAGGCATAGTTGAGCATAGATTTCAAGACTTGATTTTCACTTACAAAATCCATGATGGCTAGTGTACTAGGAACATCAAGTATGGTCCTTCAGAAAGCTTGCAATCGCATGCTACCCGCTTCAACAAAGGGCCCAACCGAGCTAGAGGTGTGAACATGAATAGCTTAGTTATGGTCCTATGTTCATAGCTAAGATACAAGATAGAATGTAGAGAGTGCTCCAGAAGCATCCGGCTTCATCCTTGATTGACTTTTATCAGCGAGCAACGACATAAAGATGATGGAAGAATCAAATCTTTCAAGCAATGACATAAGGCAAGGCACCCCACCCAAGCCGATCCTTGCAACAACAACGATATAGAAATAATAGTCAGCGGGCCGACACTAGAAGGTGATCGAAGGTAGGCCCTCAATACAAGCTTAAGTATAAAAGTTACTCTAATATGAACAGGGATATCACCATAATCTATCTCGCCACCCAGGTCCGATTGTAATTTCAAAGGCCTGCCCACCAACACCAGGGGTGGAAAGCGAGACGAATCTCACAGCAATAGCAAATACTATGATTTCAATCAAATTAACGATATCTCTACAATAGTATTGGGTGCTTAAGGATCATAATTGAGAGACTCATCCGGGAAGGAATACTTTTTGAATTTGTTCGACATTAGTTCGAACAAAGGGCAAACCATGATGATTGGCCAAAACTGCTCCTTAAATCTAATAACATAAATATCCAAACTATCATCGAGGTACTAACCATATGTAAAGGCCCACATATGGCCAACAGTAGCCAGGCAGCTCAATCCTATTATAAAAAGTGGTCACAATTGGTCAAAACTATTTGTTGGAATCTTGGGCGGCCGCGAATAGAATCAAAATGACCGATCAGCTTCACAACTAAAGATGGGGAAGAAATCTTCTACCCCCATCATGACCCTATAGTCAGAATTTTTGCCTTGGCAACTCCAATGTGCATTGGGCCTTCATGGATGGGGTAGCTCGACTAACATCATGTTTAAAACATCTATGAGGCACTCAAACTTCCTGCCTCCAGCCTCAACCAATGTGCCTTTCCTATTTACTGATTTAAGGGTCTAGGCATTATTCCAATGGACAATACCTCACTTGTAACATCCTTTGGTCAAGATCCCCTTATTGCAAAAATATAGGTAAATTTATAATGGTTGATTACTCGTCTACTTATAACTTGTTAATAGGATGACCGACACTTGTTGAACTGAATTTCATTTTCTCTTACTGTTGCCTCATCATGAAGTTGTCCATTCAATACGGGGTCGACGAAAGCAGAGACAATCAGCAGAACACAAGGGAATGTAATGGGATTTCCCTTAGGCAGGTAAAGTGAGGCATTCTCATGCTTCTACAAGGACTTTCAATAATCATAGACGGGTTTCTCAAGAGATACATCAGACCGGCTAGCACCATTGTTCTTTCCAAGACCATCCCCAGCGCTAAAGCATCAACAACTACTCCTACCCTCTCATAGTCAGTCGATTCACTCGAAAGAGTCGGGGGCATCACCACCTTGACTCGGGCCATCACTATAGATCAGTTCTCATTTCTAAAAAATTCCCATATATATAAGTTCTCACGAGCAAGCAACACACTAGCCTATCTCACCATCATGCAACTCATTCATACATGAGTCCTTGAGCTAGTAGTGCACTATGGTTTAATTCGGGATCAATTGTAGCTTCACGACTAGCGGCGTTTCACCTAGGAGAATCTCATAGTCCACATTCACTTTGGTTTGTACTAGCTTGTCTACCACTTTATGTTTGACCGCTTGCTATCTAAGATAACCAGTGAGCTAATATGGGCTCCAGCTTACGTCAGTGTTGACCGCCACTCTGCATCCGACCAGTACATGGCCTACATGAATGACTATACCTAATCTGCCTTATTATCACAATGATATTTAACATATCCTAAAAAGAAAAGAGCTTTCTACAAATAATACGGGAATATTTTCCATTCGGAGAATTCTACTTTACAAGTCATTTACAGATAAACAAGCAAAGACAACAACAATATTCTTAGTTGAAGTTCGCAATGAAAGATCTATTTTAATTATCTCATTGAGTGCGAAGGCACAATACCTGCCACCCTAGGCATACAAAGATATTCTATCTCCAACCAGTTGAGAAGAAAATAAGAACAAGAACAAACGAGTGCCATAAAGAGCTAGCTTTAAATGCATAGACGAGTGCTCCTAGCAGTGCTCGACTAGTAATTTGCTATGGTATAGGGGTGCACTACTACCTTCGAAGCCTTCCATATTGAATATCATAAGAGATCTCAAAATGCTACTAGTCAATGATTCCAAAAGTCTAGCTAAAACTTTAGTTGTGATGTTAAAGGCAGAAGCGACAGCCCCTACTCTTTCTAGCAAGGGATAATGCATCCAAGTAGGCCTGAATTTGGAACGGCTAAAGCAAGATGAAGAGAAAATCTACCAGCATTAATTGGAACAATGACACGACAGTGATGGTCGATCACCATCAAAAAGTTGGCTAGGGAATGTAAGCTCAGGCCAAGCAACGAAGCAAGATTCATCTCAAAAAACAAAGTTCCAAATGACGATCTGAACCGCAACCAACAAGAATAGTTTAGCTCCAACAAAGCTTTCTCCTTTCTTATAACACCAAACAAGTTTAATAAAAATAAAAATACTCAAAGGAATTTGGAAAGGAAGAAGAAGATAAAGTTATATACTTTTATCAATAGAGAACTGTGGGGGATTTATGAGCTATTAATAAGTTTCATAGTGAAGATTTCATATATTCAGAATAAAGAGGAGGGGTTATTTATAAACCCGTACCTTTGGTCATGTGCGTTGGGTCAAAAGGCAAGAGAAATATTAGCTATTTAGATAAGATCTGCCTTATATCACTTCATGCACGTGGAAGATGTGATACGTCTTTGCATGTTTGAAAAAAATGAATCATCACAACCAGTGGCACAGTGCCATATGGAGAGTGCATTAAAAACGTACCCAAGCTGCCATTTATAAAGATTTTCATGATTTGACAAGCTCGCAACGACAAGTGGATAAAGATTTGAGAGGAAAAATGCTACTAAATTTTCTTGAAAGTAATTAGCTAGCCGATTAAGGCGGTCTGGCCCAACCAAAATCGGTCCACCTTTTCTACGATCAGCCCACAAAAGTTAGCCCAAACTCAAGTTCTCAAACCAACCCATCCACTTATCAAGGAATCAAGATGAAGCCCATACGTCCTATCTCTAGGTAGCCTTCATAGTAAACATATGAAAGTAGATCTAAAGCCAACCCTGTCAATTAGATTAGACCAAGCTCAATGGTGACTGGCCTGAGTAGACTGCACATCAGATAAGATGGGCTCAGGTGTGGCCCATCCTTTGCTTGACTTTAGTACAATCACCTATGATTGAAGTCGAGCATCCCTCTTTATCATGTCGCATTTCGCCTGGCACCATCTCTCCAACATGGTCCTTAACAATTCTTAGTTTTTTTCATATCCTTAATAGCCGGTCAGCCAGCTCAACTTGCCTAGCCACATAAGCACACAAGAGTAAAAGAAAAACTATCCATCCATATGTACAAAGCACTATAGCAGTTTGGTTGAACTTATATGGAAAACTATCAGCATTAAATATCCATTAAATGCAGTCTACACGTGGTGCAGAGGGGCAATGAGTACATTTTCCTAGCCACACATCCCTTTGCACCTTTACGATTATCTTCCATCAGCCCGTACAACTAGATCAATAGTTAAGCACTCTTCTCGCTAGTTTTACAGTACAATCTTGCCATTTGTCATCCATTTTAGCTTATAAATACCACATGCATTTCCACTTCAAAGGATTTGGAATATATAAGAATTTTGAGTAATATACACAATTCAGGGCTCTTTATACCGTTAGCCCTTAAGATACACAACTTTATTAGCCCTAAGTGCTTCCATTTTACTTATTATTCTCTTGTAATTCTTTATAATTGTAAGAGAGATATATAGTGAGTGAATTTCATAGTGGATGTCGGCAAGCTTGCCAAACCACTCTATATTTGGTGTCACTTACCTTTAACTGCTTACTTTATTCCTTATTTTCACTTGTTAGCAAGTTACATTTACGCATTAGTCTAATTTCAAGGTTGACTAAATTTCTAATCAATAATATGATTTTTAATTTGGTATACGCATGTTGAAACAAATATTCAAAATATTGATTTAGAATATGTTATATTTCCTTAATAACCAAAGTATGTTGAAGTTAGTGCAAATGATTCTAAATTTGTGCACTGTTTGATATAATCCAAAAAAAATACGCAAGTTGAAAGTTACTATGCTAAAGGATCATGTAATATGGATAAACTACTTATGTGAAATAATAATTAAGTAAATAATTAATGCAGTAAAGTAAATGACACCAGATTTTTTATACTGGTTCGAACTCCCGTTCTACGTCCAGCCTCAAACTCCTTCTGGATTTAAACTAGCAACCCTCACTTAACCCGGAGGAATATGTTTATGCCGCCTAAGCAACCGAATAGGACTTCTACCGCCTGAGCAACCAAACAGGACTTCTACCGCCTCAACAACCGAACAGGACTTCTTTACAAATAACAAAAGTATCTAACTATAGTAGCTCTTTAAATAGCACTGTTAAGTCAATTAATTACAATTTTCCTATACTCTTCTATTTATGATATATAATGTAATGTGCTTGAGAAATGTGGAAGATGGAGTGATCAACAATCAAAGTTTGTATGCAGTTAGAGTGCTAATTGAAAATAGATTGAGAGATAAGAATTCAAGAATATTAAAATTAGTCAAGTTAGTTGTTTATTGAATTTTGAAATATATTTATATAGATTAAAAAGTTGCAACCATTGATGAAAGATAACGTTGAAAAGAAACAGGTGCAATTGTTGATTTGAAGATGTTTCTCTTCAGTGAAGAGAAGCGTCTTTTCAAAAAATAGCCGTTGAACATATTCAGCCGGCTGAAATTATTTATTCGGTCTTTTGAATTTGATAAATTCGTAAACAACAAAGAAATAGGCGATTTTTGTCCTAAAAAAGCCTACTGAATAAACTCATTCAGTCGGTTGAATATTGTGAAACAATAAAATTGTTTCAGTAATCAGACGGCTGAATGAATCCATTCAACCGACTATTTTCAGCCTTTTGTGCATGGTAGTGCATGTGTGTATATGTTTATATATACACACACATATATCATTCAGGAGAGAATTTAACATATTTCTAAATCGTAAAAGACTCTAGAAAAAAGACTATCAGCTTCAAAATATTCTGATTACGAATCTGCAAAAAATCTCGTACATAAGTGATTAGTACATACAAATATTTATTTATATAGTTTGTCGCAATCGAAACGACATAAAAACGAGATTCCAACATTCTTCCTCTTTTTGATGATGACAACTATATAAGTATAAATAATATATTTATGTAAATATTTACATTAACATTGCTACTCCCTCGTCAATATACACAATAATTTAAGCCAATAATTTAAGCTAACTTTGTCCCCCTTTATCATCGAAAAAAAGAAAGATAAAAATAAATGCATGTAAACATTGTAAAGCAAAGATTAAAACTCATACTTGAGATGCCATTACCAAAAGAGAATAGCAATATTCATACAACATTATATAGATAACTAGATAGAGAACCATAGAAGTTTGAAATATTACAAACTGAAGCAAAAACAAAGGAAAAAATAAAATTAGATAGAGACGGAAAACTCATCATCATCAGAATCCGAACTTGAAGATGACCATTGAGAGGGAGATGTATTGTAAGCTTTGGTGGATGTAGAACTTGAAGTAGAGATTTTATCCCATATCCTATTAAGAAATCCTTCTATGGAGTTAAATATCTTCTCCGTCTTCTTTTCAAGAGTTTTAATTTTCCGATGTGATTGATTTTGAGAGAGGGTGATGATAGCTTGTTTGAAGGAAGTTTCTGAGCCAATAACTTGAATGGAGTCATCGTCGTCTTCTTCTTCTTCTTCATGTTGGGTATGTGAAGAAGAGCCAATACTAGTGTCACTAGGTTGTGGAACACCTTTTTGAACATTGTGAGACCATTCTTGAAAAGAAATGATTTGTTGTTGAGGAAGCCGGGAAGGAAGACCTGTCAATCCTAAGGTTTTTGTGCCTATCTTGCTAATGCTTGAAAACTCAGAGTCAGGCATTTGAATGCCGAAGTTGAGAAGGATACGCATGATATAAGCGCCATAATGGAAGTCTTATATTTTCTTCGGATTGTGATATCTTGAAATTCATCTAAAATGATTTTGCCCCAATTTACGTGTTGGTTGGATTAGATTGAATAAATAGCTTCTTTTTCATAACTTTCCATTTAAGGTTGTAGAGAGCGAATGAAATCACGGTGAATAAGGCGTGCTTGTAGCCTTAAGGTGCTAAATTTTAATGCACTTAAATCTGTATGGTGATTGGACAAGAAATGATGTGAAACTTCATCTTTATCATCCATATAAACTTCAATATCATTTATATCGTCACCTTGATAGGGACAATTTAAAATATTGCCTAATCTTTGCAAAGGCAAGAAGATTTTAGTACCACAAACAAATAACCAAACACAATCTTCTTGATGTTGAGGGTTATTAGTGGTCTAGATTAAGATTTGCTAAAAAAATTAATCAAAAGATGATTAATTCTAACATTATTGGGAGCATACCCTATGAGATTATCAAAGTGGAACTACTTGGCCATTTATCTAATTCGATAAGCTGCAAAATCCAGAAACTTCATGAAAGCCCCTTCAAAGATATTGGAATTTTTCATTGAATTGAAGCAGGAGACTGCAACATCATTCCAAAGACATTGACGGATCTGATCTTCGGAAGGACCGAAGGTGGATTCCCTTGTGCGTTTTGATCTAGGAGCCATTCGAGGTTAAAAATGAAGGGTAAAAGATGAAAATGTGTAAAAGATGTGCTAGGGTTCTAAAGTGAATGGGCAATGGGAGAAAAGATGAATATATAAGTAGGTGAAATGTCAGGGTAAAGTTGGAAGAGAAAAATGTAGGGCCTAGTTAAAAATGCGTCGGGAAGGATTCGGCCGGCTGTTTTATTGTAAACAACCATCTGAATTCCTTCCCGTAGGAAAACAGTCATTTTTGAACTGATTCAGATGGATGTTTAAAGTAATTCAGCCATCCGAATTTGGGGAAAAAAATTTCTAGGATAATATTCCGCCGTCTGTTCGAGCACAGACAGCCGACTGAATATTGTGAAAACATATGGCTGCCTTTGACATTTATAAAAAGTATTATTGTTAAAGGAACAGTGTGAATATTTATGAATAAACGAACAAGATTACATGTTAAAAATTTTTAAACAAATTCGGATGAGGAGCTTGGGGTGTGATATTCGTCCGACTCTATTTTTGTGTTCTCTTGAAATGGCCTAAGTGGTGACCATCTATTGCCGCATTCCTATGAATTCAGAGATATTGGTGGACACTGCAGTGATAGTTCCTAAGGATTGCATTGGGATGGAGAACAAACAAGAGATGGTTGATGAACCATGCATTTGGATGAGGGGCCATAGAATTTTAAGGACTTGTCCCAATAAGCTTAAACGCATGGCGTTCACTTTTTGTTCTAAAAAAGTTTGCGTTGTAATTCCAATGTTTCCCTGTATTGCGATGAATGTCATCTATCTTTTCTTTGGCAGATGGTGAACCAAAAAATAGAAACCATTTTGGTATTTTACCAATGGAGTGTAACCGGTGTGAGTAGAAGGGGGAACAATTGGGACTGGTTCATAAATCGGTGTTGGAGTAGGTAAATTCACCAATCCTGAACTAGGAGAAAAATATGACAGTGTAGAGGATGCAGAGTTGTGCTGAGAAGACATTTTTGATTAAGAGTGTTGAAACTAGTTTTTTTATTTGATTGCAAAAGAAAGAAAAAGGAGTAGAGGTATTTATATGTAAGAGGATCATATAAATAGAAACAAGATTGGTTGTTAGGTTGTTAAGAACCAGAGAAAAAATTGGTTGAAAAGAAGTTAAAAAAAGTGAGGTAAAAGGAAACAATGAAAATAGAATGTAAACCAAGTTTAGTTGTAAAAACAGTGTAGTGTAGTGGTAGAGCACCAGATTTCCAGGTAAGAGATCCCAAGTTCGAGTCTAGAAAAAAAATTATTATTAAAAAATTTATAAATCCCTTATGTATACAATTCCTAATTCTCTTCTTAATTGTATGAAGATACTTTCATTCAAAGGTTTTGTAAATATACCAGCCAGTTGATTTTCAGAGGATACAAATTCCAGTCTGACTAACTCCTTTTCAATATTATCACGAAGAAAATGATAAAGTATGTCAATATGTTCAGTTCGTGAGTGATTGACAGGATTTTTGGATAAGTTTATAGCAGTAGTATTATCACAAAAAATTGTTGATTTAGATAAATTAACACCAAAATCTTGAAGTGTTTGTTGCATAAATGACTTGAGCACATGTTAAGGCAACAGAAATATATTCTGCCTCACAAGTTGAAAGTGAAACACAATTTTGTTTCTTGCTAAACCAAGAGACTAAGGATTGTCCTATGAAGTGACAAGTCCCACTAGTACTTTTCCGATCCATCCGGCATCCTCCAAAGTCAGCGTCACTATATGAAACTAACTCGAAAGGACATTCTATCGGATAAAAATGTCCAAAATCTTTGGCTTTGTTTAGATAACGCAATATGCTTTTTACTGCTCACATATGTGATTCTTTAGGATTTGCTTGGAATCGAGCACATAATCAAACACTCATCATTTTGTCAGGTCTAGTAGCAGTTAGATAAAGTAACGATCCAATTCTACTTGGATATAATTTTTGGTCAGCACATTTTCCATCTTCATCTCTATCGAGATGAACTATTATACTCATTGGAGTTGGTTTAGCAGAAGTATTTTCCATACTGAAGCATTTAATTAGATTATTACAATATTTTTCTTGATTAATAAAAATTCCATTTTCTATTTGTTTAATCTGTAATCCAAGAAAATAAAATAATTCTTCTAATCATGACATTTCAAATTCTTTGGTCATTATTTTTGAGAATTCTGACATAATTTTTCATTTGTAGAGCCAAAAATAATATCATCTACATAAATTTGAATAAATAAAATATCCTTTTTAGTTCTTTTGATAAAAAGATTTTGATCGACCTTTCCAATTTCAAAACTAGAATCTATTAAATAGTTCTTAAGATGTTCATACCAAGCACGAGTGCTTTTTTTAGACCATATAAGGCTTTCTTAAGTTTATAGACATGGTTTGGAAATTGTTCATTTGTGAATTACAAGGTTGTTCAATAAAAACATTGTCTTTTATATAACCATTTAAGAAAGCACTTTTAACATCCATTTGATAAAGTTTGAAATTATGAAAACATGTAGAGGCCAGTAAGATACGTACTGCTTCATGTCACACAACTGGAGTAAATGTTTCTTCATAGTCAATTCCTTCTTCTTGATCATATCCTTGTGCAACTAATCTAGCTTTATTCCTAGTTATATTACCTTGTTTATTTGCTTTATTTTTGAAGACCCGTTTAGTACCAATGACTGTTTGATCACTTTTATTCTAGGTACTAGTTCCCAAACTTCGTTTCGGTAGAATGGGTTTAGCTCTTCTTGCATAGCTATAATCCAATAGTCATCAGTAGATGCTTCTTTTGCATTTTTAGGTTCAATTTTAGAAAGATAAGCTATATGGACCGTTTGATTAAGTTGATTTCTAGCTCTAACATGTGAATCAATTTCTCCTACGACATTTTCTATTGTGTGATCTCATAAAATCCTAGGAGGAGATCTTAATTCATTTTCATTATGAATAATGTTTTCATTTTCTTTAAAATTATAAATAATGATTTAACCTTCTTCAAAACTATTTTGTGTAATTGTGTTTGTGACCGTGTTAGGAATATTTTCATCATCCTCAAAAATTTATTAAATTTGAAATTTTCGTTGAATGAAACATGAAGCGTTTCTTCGATTGTTTTTGTTCTTTTATTGAAAATTCAATAAGCTTTGCTTCGTTCTGAATATCCTACGAAAATTCCTTCATCGGATTTTGGATCGAATTTTCCAAGTTAATCTTTAGTGTTTTAGATAAACATTTTGAACCATGTTTTAAAATATGAAATGTTTGGTTTTATTTGATGAAAAAGTTCATATGTAGTGTGTTTTGTTAAACGTTGGATGGAAAAACGATTTAGAACATAGCGAGCAGTTGCCACAGCTTCTGCCTAGAAATGTTTTAGTAACGTGCTTCCATTTAATAAAGTTATTGCATATTCTTGTAATGTTCTATTTTTCCTTTCTACACCTGCATTTTTTTGTGGTGTTCTAAGAAAATAAAAATTATGATAAATCCCCTTTTTATTACAAAAATATTCAAAAGCTTCATTTTCAAATTCACTTCCATGATCACTTCTAATATTTTTAATTTTAAAATTTTTGAGATTTTGAATTCTCTTTGCGAAATTCTTGAAATTTTCAAAAGTATCACTTTTATTTTTTAGGAAAATAGTCCAAGTATATCTTGAGATATCATCTGCTATAACAAACATATACTTAATATGATTTATAGATTGAATTTGAGTTGAACCAAAGAGATCTAAATGTAATAGTTCTAGTGGTAGTATAGTAGAAATATTTTTCTTTGATTTAAAGGATGATTTTGAAAATTTACTAATTGACAGGTTTCACAAATATTGTTTACCTTAAAGTTCATTTTTGGTAAACCTTTTACTAAATTATTTTTAGGTAATTTATTTATAGCTTTGAAATTAATATGACAAAATCTTTTGTGTCATAACCAAGGGTCATTTTCTTTGGCTCTTAAACACATATTTGTATTATAATTTACATTCATATTTAAAATATAAATATTTTTATCTCTAAAACCTTCAAAAATAAGATTTTTATTTTGATCAAAAATGCTACACTTATTTTTAGAAAATGAAATATTGAATCCTTTGTCACACAATTGGCTGATACTAAGTAAATTATGCTTCAAATTTTTAACTAATAAGACATCTGTAATAAGAGGTAAATTAGATATACCATTATTGCTCACATTGCCTTTGCCGATGATATATCCTTTGGAATAATCTTCAAATGTTACAGAACCTCCATCTGCGTAATTAATGTTTGTTGGCATCATTTTGTTTCCTGTCTTGTGTTTTGAGCAACCACTGTCTAGAATCCATTTCCCCCTTTTTTTAGATGGCACCTGAAAAATATAAAAGTAACATTAGTACCCACCCTTTTTATTTTGGGTCCTAAAAGTTAGGTCTTAGGAAGCCAAACCCAAGAGGGTTCAGAATTCCTTTTGAAAAAAAATATTTGTTTTATGAACAGTTTTTATGAATAGTTTTTATAAAAGATTTTATACACTTATTTCTAATTGAAGAATCATTTTCTTAAGGAACTCAAATTTTAATTAATTTAATAAAATTTGAAAATTTAGAACTAGGTTTTTCAACCTTATTATATCTTTTATATCAAGAATTCTTTTTTTTTTGGAATAATTCTAGAGGTTTGTTTATATCCTAGTCCTCTTTTATTTGAAGCAGTTTGAGAATTTTCTATAATTTTGGAAAGATTTTCTCTATCTTTGTTAAAATTAGAAAAAAATGTCTTCTAACTTTGTTTTGAAGCTAAAGTAATATAATTCTAAAATCTTGATATTTACTTTAAGGCCATGATTATCAATTAATAAAGCATCATTTTTTTTTTTTGAGTTTCTATCTCTTGACGTAGCAGAGAAAGTTGAGATGTCATATTATAACAAGATCCTGAGTAACTTGATTCTAAAATTTTCTTTTCATCTCTTAGCATTTCTACTTCGATTTTAGTTCTATTCAATTTTTCAAGGGTTTCTTTGTACTTTCTATTTTGGCTTTTAGTTCGTCAAGTAATTCTGAATTGATTTCCAAAAGGTCATTAAAAGATAGATCACTTACCTCGTCTTTTGTGGCCATAAAGCAAATGTTAGTTTATTTTGAATCACTCTCCGAGTCACATTCTAATGATGAAGATGATTCTGTATCGTCCCATGTGACAGAGAAAGCCTTCTTCTTGTATCGGTCTTTTCTGTGCTTATATTTGTCTTTCTTTTTCTCAAGAGAGTCTTTCTTGATGTGACTTTTCTTATGACATTCATAACATTCTAGAGCAGATGATGATGGTTTGTTGGTGTTGTTATTGTTGCCGTAACTGTTCTTGTCATTTCTAAATTTGTTGCTCTTTCTAAATTTCAAAAACTTACTAAAATTTTAGCAATGAACGCCATATCTTCTTCATCTGAATCTAACTCATCTTTTTCTTCCTGGAATGCTACATTCTTCTTATCTTGAGCCTGCACTCATTTTTCCTTGAGATTAGCTTCATAAGACATTCGATTTCCTATCAACTCTTCTGGTTTTATGGTCAAAATGTCGTTAGCTTCTTCGATTGCCAAGACTTTTTGTTCCCACTCATCCGTTAGCGAGTTGAGGATTTTTGAAACAATATCGAAATCTGTATAAGTTTCTCCTAATGCTATCAATCAATGATATATATCTTGAAAACTAATGTACTTTTCATTTATGGTCTCTGTTTGCACCAAAATTGGTCACAACACTCTTCGGGAGTCGTTGAAGAGATAATAATAAAGAATGTAAATTCAAAATAGATATTATCTAACAAAAACTCCGATCAACGGTAAAGCAAATGAGTAGATAAGCAATTTATAATGGTTCGGCGTGTTGCCAACGTCCACTGTGAAGTTTTTTGATGTTTTATTGATTCTCTTTCAATGATTACAAGTTGTTACAGCGATCAACAGCAAGTTACAACTGGAAATTCGAAATCAACAGCAAAATTATGATGTAGGATGATGGATATCTCAATCTGGCAGAGTCTGAGCGCTTCGGAGTTCTAAAAGATCCCTTTTTTGTTGGCTTTAGGGTCTATTTATAGGCGTAGGTTGCTGATATTTCGCTGAAAACTCGGGAGACCACTTCTGGCACGTGAGGGGGCCCATGCGCCCGGCCTCAGGAAATTTGGGCCCACTTTGGCATCGATTCGAACTCTATTCGAATCGATCAGAAATTCATCCAATCGAGGTGAAATTTGGTGTGGAGATTCTTCAACATGCATGCAAGCTTCTGTGAAAATTTCGTGGTATTTGGATCAGTAGGTCGAGAGATATGATGGATTCGATATGGAATTCATTGCGTGGCTGTTTGGTTCGAAACCATCCCTTCGAATCGATGGTTTCGAATCGATGGTGGAACGTGTCTTCGTGTTGACGCGGAGCGCACACTTCGCCTCGATCCGGGTTTTGCTCCGAGTTGACCGCTTCGACTCCATATATCTCGGTGCATTCGAACCGATGAAAGACACGTCACCATGGCTAGTTGACCCAGTGGATTCGAATGAAGCTCCATTGATGGATTCGAACAGGGCTTCAATGATGAGTTCGAACAAGGCTTCATCGATGGGTTCGAACGACCGATGCTTGCTGGATACGAACCTGCGTTTCTCTGATGGATACGAGCTTTGTAACTTCTCTATGGATGCGAAGTCAATTGATGCGAACTTGAACCCTTCGATGGATTCGAAGTTGATGGAGTCAAACCCGAGGTACCTCAATGGATTCGAAGGTGATCGATACGAAGGTGATCGGTTCGAAACAGTGTTTGGTGATGGGTTCGAAATCTAGGTTTCTCCCTTCAAATTGAATCGATCATAACTTGAGCGTATGAACTCGGATTGACATGAAATTTGAGATGCGGACTTTTACGATCTTTCTTTTCATGTCCTATCAATTGTAGCTCAATCTGGACTCGGACAAAATTCAGTGATATCCATAGCGAAACGAAGCATGACCAATCTCTGAGACGAATTGTTCTCCATTTTTGATCAACCTTTTGGTATCGCGGCTTTGCCAAAAAGAGGGATAACATTTTGCCCCCCAAAGTATGTTTTGTGGGAACATGACGTGCTTTGAATAGCTGCAATTTCTCTCTGAACAATCATTGCTTTTTTTTTTGTTGAGACTCATATTCTGTATTGCTGTAACCTTGTGTTGATATGATTGATTGTTGTATAATAGCGCTCATCCGTTGGCTGTTGTATTCGTGACAAGATGAGTATTCGATCCCTGTAAATGTTTAAATCAAATGTTATCCCGACATATATGCACATATGTTATTTTGACCCTTGTTAACGTCGTGCGTCCACGAGTCGTTGTCAGTTTTGTTTGCCATTTGAATTTCGTATCGATTCTCTCCTGAACCGATTTGGAAATTTGAGTTGAGACAACGCTTGATGGTTGTTTTGAAAAGTCCCTTCGTATCGATCCTCTCCTGAACCGATATAGAAGGTTGAAAATTGAATTTGTGTTGCGCGAATGTAGTATTTCGAAACAATGGGTATGAGCATCGACGGGTTCGAGATCAACATTCGTATGGATGGAGTACGCTTATGCTATGATGGGTACGAAATTGACATTCGTATCGATGGCTTGAATGAGGACGAATCACCCTTTCGAACCGATGAGAAAGGATGGATACGAAACCGTCGTTTGTATCGATAGGAAATGACGGATACGAATTCGTTGCTCGTATCAGTAGGTTGCGGATGGATTTGTGGATTTGTTGATGCGCACGAGGGCTTCGAGTCGATTTGGTCACTGTTCGTTTCGCATTGATGGAGCTCAATGTACACTGTACAGCCTTTGTCGTATACTTCGTATCGATGAAGTGTGAGGTTAACTTCGAATCGATAAAGCCTTAGGCAGATGGGTTCGGATGGAGATTTCGAACCTAAAATTTTTTTGACCGATTGCGACCGACCAAGTCCACTGGGAGGCGAATCGCCTCGGTTACTCTCTACGTCCCATATAAATAGCAGAGACCTTGCCATTTTTCACTTTTTACTTTTTACTTTGTGTTTACTGTGCATTGCATCGTCTCGAAGCTTCAGAGAGAAACACTATGTCACGTTTCCGAATCAATCAAGATCCAAGTCTTTAATTCCTCGAATCCATCACTCAAATTAGGTAATTAGCCTCGAATCCAAACGGCAAAGCTATTTCGAACCTACCTCTTCTTCATCGATTGGCCACTCTAGTGATTGGTAAAACTAGATCTGGTTTGGGAGAGCTTCGAAACCATCTGGGGACTCGAGTTCGAATCGATGATGGCGACATCATTTTTCCATGGATTTCGCATCGATCCCTTGGATGACTTATGGGGGTGTTGCAGTTCGCACCGATTGATTATCTTGATGGGTCCATTCGAATCGATGGATTCGAATCCATCAGCTATTGGTTCGAAGTTCTCAACTTTACATCGATACGAAGGGTATCGATTCGAACGTGATCGATGTTAAGTTGAGGGTTTCCTTATCGGTACGAACCAGTTAACCAAGGATCGATTCGAAGTCATCCTTCATTGATCGATTCGAACTTGACACCTGATCATCGATTCGAAGCGCGCCTTTCTACATCGATTCGAAGTTTGACGTTTTCTAAGCATAATTCCGACGAGCTTCATCCTTTCATATTTGGACTTGATAATTAAACTGCATACTTGACCACCTTTTAAAGCTCGTCGATGGAACCATAACAACTTCTATCCGAATCAATTTCCATCATATAAACGGTTTAGTGATGACGGTCAGCGATGACGGTCATTATAACTAGACTTCGTAGCTTTGTCGTTTGCATATTTCCTTTAATTCTGCGACATTTATTCAAGTAATGCATGGCACTGTACAACATACATTCATACACTTTACACTGGGCAATGCACGGGTCCTTTGTCGTCTAACGATAGTTTCTCATGAGTTAGCTAGTCATGGAACCTTCAAGTTCGCAGCAGCAGGAGATTCAAAGTACAGTCACTCCGAGACTAGAGGTTTCGGATATTGAACCTGAGATCATCGGTCCAGCCCCAGACGAATTCCCCAATGCGTCTTTTATTGCCAATCCATTGGATTCCGTCCAATCCAATATTTCTGAAGATATGTTGGGAAGAATATGCTTGAGGCACGGCCTGTCACTGGATGATGTGTTACTGCCGGGGCCGAATGATAGACCACACAATCCGCCGGAGGGATATAAATCGTTTAATCGCCATGCGTGCGCGGCCGGAACGCTTCCTCCGTTCAACGAGTATATTAAGGAAGTATTGTCTTTTTTGAGGATCGCTCCATCTCAACTACACCCAAGCGGTTATGCTTCCGTGAACTACTTGTTCATCGTCATCATGGAGTACCTTCATAGACCACTAATCCCGACCGAGATCAAATATCTATTCAATTTCAAAACTTGAGGCGATTATCCTTCCTTCACATTTCAGGAAGCAGTGAGGAATTGCCAAGTGGTCATTGGGTCCTGGACCAGGTTAAGTTATTACAGGACGGAATGGTTCTATGTCAGATGTCCTCCGGGGTTTGCTCGGCGATGGTTATTCAGACGTGAGTATCGCTGAGTTCTCAAATAATTACCAAGGCAATTGCAGTCGTAATGAAACTTATATCCTTTTTCCTTTTTACAGCAACGATTCAGCGACCCGAAGGTGAACAATTTAAGGAGATAGTTCGAGTACTTCGAGAAGTCCCAAGCGAAGATAGGAATATCGAGTCGCTTTTGACAGATAGGAATCTCCGGACTTACGGGTTGATCGAGCGAGGGCAGAGCATAAAGTTTGACGGGGCATTAAGGACCGTTTCGAAAAAACGAGTCAAGCACAAGAAGCCCAAAGTTATTATAACCGAGGAGGCTGATTCTGAAAGAACTCATACTGATGACGAGCCGTTGTCGGAGCCTACAGACGTAGTTCAGGATGTCGCAGAGCAGAGAAAAGGCAAGGCAACCGTTGTCAAGTCAACTAAGAAGGGGAGATGGAAATCGGTTGTCACGGCCTGATCCTCTCCCATAGTTAGAATTTCAGAGATGTCTCCTTCGAGAACTTAAAGTCTTTATAAAGGGCTCGCCGATATTCCAATTCCGGACGATGCGTCCTTGCAGCATGATGCCGGATTGGAAGAACTTTCAGAAACTTTAGTTTTGAGTGAGTCTTTTCCCACTGGTGTGGCAGACACATCCGGTTGGTCGGGGGGTTGGACATTCATACATATTTCACAACACCGCCTAACCTTTGACTATAAACTACCTGTATCGAAGGGTGATTAATCCTACTTTATTTTGCTCTACGGATTCCATGTCCGGGCGAGGTTCAATGTCCGGGAGTCTCCGACACGCGCACAAGTCTTCATATCATGGGTCGCGCAGACGAGAGGGGGATAGAGATTATGACCAAGGACGCTCTGGGTATTCTGGTCAAGAAAGATATGATACAGATATGGGCTATAAGCATCGATCTCGATCGCGTACTCCTCCTCCTCCCAGAGATCCCATACAACCTCCTGCCCATGTCTCTCGTCCCTATGAATATTCACACTACATGTCGGCTTCTCAATCTTCTAGGCATGAATCCCGCCATTCTAGGAGCGAAACAATAACTGCTGCCGTTACAGAACAGTCCCCCGTGGAAATTTCAGGGGAAGGAGCAATTAAGCTTTCTCAGCTAAAGAAAGATTTTCCGAACATTTTCTTTGACAACTACATCTTTCCTCCACATTTAAAAAGGATCCCAGAGGAAGCCGAGCAGTTAGTGCATGACTACGTGCACGACTTTTATGCCCGGTACAAATCGTGGGCGAAAGCGGCTGACAAAGCATCGGCATTGGCCTTTGAGCATGGGGCCACCATCGAGAGGTTGCAGGCTGAGTTAGCTCAAAAGAGCCGTATTATTGAGGTGCTAAACACTGAAGCTGAATCTTCTCGGAAATCTGAAATGGAGGCTATCGAAAAAGCCGACGAAGCCCAGGCAAAGATGGATAGGATGAAACGTGAGCATTATGTCATGGTAGAGGGTATGGGCCATCGAAACACCATGGTCACTGCCGAGAGGGATGTAACCCTGAAGGAGCTAAATGAGCTTAAGTCCAAATTTGCCGAAATCGCCAAGGATAGGGATGATGTGAACAACGCAGCCCAGGAGGCGTGTGAACAAGCCATGATGCTCCGGACTGAACGGGATGCGGCAGTAGCCAAGGTCCATGCGGTCGAGGCGGAGGTCGAGGAGAAAGTTCAACAAGGGGAGGCCAGGCTGGGGGCCGATATTGAAGATCTGCTCATTACTTACAATGCCAATGTGCTGAGACACAGAAATTTGGCCTGGCTTCAGAATTACCCGGTATGCCTCCGTAGCGCTTGGGGTCGATTAGTTAAGGAGGAAGAGGAAGCGCATCCGGATGAATCAGTCGACCGATTTGAACTCGAAACCGGTTGCTGACAGATGGTGAGAAAAAGATCCTCCATGAGCTATTTATTGCTCATGAGAAGGAGATGATTGGTGGCCGATCCTTGGAGGTTGGAGAGGGATCAGGTGTTGAGCATCACGCTACTGTTATTGAAATCTCCGCTCCACCTTCGTTAGAGCCTGTATCTGTGGTTGGTTCACAATCTGTTCCTGCTTACGACACAGAACAGCCGCGGTTATCTCCTATTCGGAAGCACGTCTCTGAGGCCATCCAACCGTCAACGAGTCAAACTGAGGAAGGTACTTTGAACATATCTCAAGTGTGTTTCTATTAGAGCGTTCGTTTTGAAGTAATTGCTTATAACTCCTTCTCTTCTTTGCTCAGTAACTGAGACTACTCCGGCATCTTCGGCTCGGGAGTCTATTCAAGGGCAAAAGGCCATCACCACTGAAACGACTGTCGTGACGACGGCAGTGTCTACTGAGATGGCGCAGGGGAGATCCTTATCTCTCGACGAACAGATGGTGAGTGAGCTGTTTGGTCAACAGGGTGACCCTTTTATAGACTTGCCATTTATCATCAGTGATCTTCCGTCGGCCTTAGTTTTGTAACGCAGACCACAGCTGCCCCCAGCCAGGCCCAATCAGCTCAAGACGAGGAAATCTTGGCCGAGATCAACGCCGAAATAGAGGCTGCGGGGCGTGAGGGCAGTGCTGGAGTTAGGACTACGATGCATAATCCAGCACCTCTAAATGTGATATTGCCAAGTGGCTCTGTGGCCGGTACTCGGGTGTCCTCCCCGTCTTCTATTGCAGACCCAGCCCCTCCTACTCCTCCGGTGGAAAGCCTTCACGTAGATTCGAGCTCTGAGGAGGACATTGACATTATGCCCCCAGCCGAAGAGCAGCCGCCGGAGAGGAAGCACTCCAAACGAAGAATCTCTGTTTCTAGCGAGTCTGATGACGAACCGCTGATAAGTAGATTCAAAAAAAAGAAGTAGATGGGCTGTTTAAGCGGATTTTTTGGTAGATAGGAACTGGTGTTTGTTTTTTGTTAGTAGGCCATGTATAGATGCAGGTTCGGCCCCTGTTAGTAGGAATTCTTTTTTGGAAGAACTTATTTGCATGTAAGTCCTTGTCTCCAGTTAGTTGAAATAAAATTCAATTTCTTTGTTTCAATTCTCATTTCATTTGCGCTTAAGTATTTGCAGTGTTTAGCTTTTAGTCCGGTGTACTTGTGACGTTTTTACTGTCAAGTAGAGTCCGTTTTATTTGCTAAGTCTGAAAGTCTTGGTCATATGCTGTTATCGATGAATAAGTTGAACTTCGGACATTGTATCACTTTGGCTAGTGACTAACACATAGCTTTTTTGCCCCCCAGTCTCGGGGAACAACATTTGTATTTTGGTGGTTGATTGCACTTACTGCAGATCTTAAGCATATGTCCACGCTCTGTGAACTTAGGATAATTCGAGATCGATAATTCGGTTCGCACTTCGGGAATTTGAGTGTTATCGATGTTTGTAACATGGTTCGTGCTCGGGGAACCTGGAATTGATGTTTATACTCCACTTCACATTCTTGGAACTCGGAGTCAGTATTGATATTTCGGTTCACACTCTGGGAACTTTGACGTAGTATTTGTGCTCCAATTCGCACTCTGGGAGTTTGAGGATAGCATGTATGTTTGGGTTCGCGCTCCGGGAATCTGGAATTTATGTTTGTTCTCCATTCACGCTCCGGGAAGTTGGAGTTGGCCGATAGATGGTCAGTCACACCTATTTGGGCTCTTTAGGAACTCGTTCACACTCCAGGAACGATGGATTTGATGTTTACACTCTAATTCGCACTCTGGGAATTTGGAGTCCGTTCACACTCTGGGAACGATTCACTGGATTTTATACTCCAATTCATGCTCTGGGAAGTTGGAGTCCGTTCGCGCTCCGGGAACGGGTTGTTGAATGTTTATACTCCAATTCACACTCTGAGAAGTTGGAGTCCGTTCGCGCTCTGGGAACGAGTTGTTGAATGTTTATACTCCAATTCACACTCTGGGAAGTTGGAGCCCGTTCGCGCTCTGGGAACGAGTTATTGAATGTTTATACTCCAATTCACGCTCTAGGAAATTGGAGTCCGTTCGCGCTCTGGGAACGAGTTATTGAATGTTTATACTCCAATTCACGCTCTGGGAAGTTGAAGTCCGTTCACGCTCTGGGAACGAGTTATTGAATGTTTATACTCCAATTCACGCTCTAGGAAGTTGGAGTCCGTTCGCGCTCTGGGAACGAGTTATTGAATGTTTATACTCCAATTCACGCTCTGGGAAGTTGGAGTTCGTTCGCACTCTGGGAACGAGTTATTAAATGTTTATACTCCAATTCACGCTCCGGGAAGTTGGAGTCTGTTCGCACTCTAGGGACGAATTATTGAATGTTTATACTCCAATTCACACTCTGGGAAGTTGGAGTCCGTTCGCACTCCGGGAATGAGTTATTGAATGTTTATACTCCAACTCACGCTCTGGGAAGTTGGAGTCTGTTCGCGCTCTGGGAACGAGTTGTTGAATTTTTTGTACTCCAATTCACGCTCTGGGAAGTTGGAGTCTGTTCGCACTCTGGGAACGAGTTATTGAATGTTTATACTCGAATTCACGCTCTGGGAAGTTGAAGCCCGTTCGCACTCTGGGATCGAGTTATTTGTAGGACTGTCGTGTGTTGGTCCAGTTCAGCCTTTGGTGTGATGGCTTGCCCCCGAGCCAGGGTTTCACTTAGTGAGTGGCCGGTCGTATTACAGTCACTCGCTATTCGAATAAATTCCATTGTTTGATGGAACTTAGCTCTTCGTGTGTCATGATTGTTGAACGTTGTATTCGGTGAATCACAGCTCTAGCTTGAAGAGATAGTAATTTATTGCTGAAATAAGAAAATATGGCAAAGTCAGTGCCTTATTACAAGTTCAAATTTCAGGATGTAAAGGAATTGCAAAGTATTCATAGATTGAACAGAGCCTGTCATGTGTGACAGTGACGAAGATCTTCGTCGTTCCAGGCTCCTGAGAAAGTCGGTCCGCTATTGACGGCGTTTATCACCAATCTTCCACGGGGACAAGTCGTGTCCTCCTGTCTCGGTCGGTTGGGTTCATCATTTTGATTTGATGGGCCCGCTTCTCTGGGATGCGGTGTCCGCACAAACTGTTCCAGCTTCCTTTCTCTGATCAGTTTTTCAACAAGATCTTGTAAGTGACGACACTTGTTCGTATTGTGCCCGTAGCTTTCATGGAACGTGCAAAACTTTCCCGTCTGGATTTGTCTCTCTGACGACGGTCTTGGTAAAGGTTTTTGGTACCGAATTGTATCACAGGTTTGTAAGTACAAGTCCTCTAGTGATGTATTCAGAGGGGTGTAACTGTCAAATATTGGATTCTTGCGCTGCGGGCCAGGATTTTGATCTCGTTTTCTAGTTTGATTCACGCTCTCTCTTCGCCGAGCTTTTTTGTTTTTAACATTCAACTGAACTTTTCCGGAGCTCACACCGGAGTGCTTGATCACTACATTACTTTGGATCCCTTCCGTACTTGGTCCTGCATCAGTTTGCTTCCTAGATTGTTTCACGTCTTCTCGTCTCAGGAATTGAGCCGCTTTGGCATGGAAACGGTCCAACGATGCAGGTGGTTTTCCAGCTAACCAGTTGCCAAACTCAGAGTCAGGGTCGATCCCCTTAGTCAACGCCATAAGGATGGAGTTATCGTTTGGATTGCCGATCTCCGCACATGCAGTGTGAAATCTCTCTAAATAATGTCTGAGCGTCTCTCCAGGAGATTGAGTGACACTAGACAGAGTGTTGACATCTTTTGGCCTTGCGACGTGCATGCGGAATTGTTCAACAAATCTTGTGTCCAACTGGTCGAATAAAGAGATGGATCGAGGTGGCAGTCGGGTGAACCACATGGTAGCGATGCCCTCCAAGGATATGGGGAAACCACGACATTTCACTGCATCGTCAGCTCTGGCAGCGGTCACTGACCATTCATATTTCAGAATATGTTGGTTGGGGTCGGAGTTCCCTTCATACATGAGTAGAGTTGGCATCTTGAATCGCCGTGGGGGTTTAGCGATAAAAATATCGTTTGTAAAAGGAGTGTGACTTCGGAAAACTCCCCAATCGTCATTTGTGAATCCTTGGCTCTCACGGATCATCTGACGTATCATAGTTGAAAGATCCGGCATTTGCGCTGAAGTATGATTACGTTCCATACTTTGGGTTTGAACCGGATGACATCGACGGTCCAAGTCTTGCCTTCTTGGCTCATAGTCCTCCGGGACGCATGGTTCAGGAGTACGTCCGCTATGACGACGGTCTAGGTCCGACTGATCTTGGACGTCGACTCCTGGTTCAGCCGCAACGTTAGTATTGCGGTATTCGGTAGTGTGGTGAGGGATGGCACCTCCTCGGTAGGAGGATTCGGTTTGGAAACTGGCCGATGGACCAACTCTCAGTTGTCCAACGGTCAGTGTGGGTTGATCTCCAGCAGCTGGCATGCGACTCCCATCTAGTCGGGGTCGTGGAGATCGATTGTGATAATCAGAAGATGAAGAACTCTCGCTGGAGGAGCGAGACACGTGGTTTCTCTTGGATCTCTTTCACTTCTGGCGATCCAGCTTGTTGATAAGCTCGACATTAGCACGTAGCTGTTCTGCTAGTTGTTATCGACTCTGAGTCAGCTCTTGGAGTAGCAACTGTAACTCTTGTCGGGTAACCGGACCTGATAGTTCCGAGTGTCCAGTAGCATCTTGATTAGATGGAGGTAGTGGAGCAGGATCCTGTCTATCCTGTCCTTCTTGATTGATGGCGTTAGAGGTGGTTCTCATACTAACCATCTTGAAAGTTGAATTCCTTTCCTAGACTTTATGCAAATCTGAATAGATGGGAAGGAACTTGGATTTAATGATCTGGATTTCTCTCTTAGATTTATTCAATCCGTATCGATGACAGATCCAAAGAGCAGGAGAAAATCTGGGTTTTCTCGGTGAAAGCACCAAAGTGTTTGCACCAAAATCGGTCACAACACTCTTCGGGAGTCGTTGAAGAGATAATAATGAAGAATATAAATTCAAAACAGATATTATCAAACAAAAACTCCGATCAACGGTAAAGCAAATGCATAGACAAGCGATTTATAGCGGTTCGGCGTGTTGCCTACGTCCACTGTGAAGTTTTTTGATGTTTTATTAATTCTCTTTCAATGATTACAAGTTGTTACGCGATCAACAGCAAGTTACAACTGGAAATTCGAAATCAACAGCAAAATTATGATGTAGGATGATGGAGATCTCAATCCGGCAGAGTCTGAGCGCTTCGGAGTTTCAAAAGATCCCTTTTCTGCTGGCTTTGGGGCTCTATTTATAGGCGTAGGTTGCTGATATTTCGCTGAAAACTCGGGAGACCACTTCTGGCACGTGAGGGGGCCCACGCGCCCGGCCTCAGGAAATTTGGGCCCACTTTGGCATCGGTTCGAACTCCATTCGAATCGATCATAAATTCATCCAATCGAGGTGAAATTTGGTGTGGACATTCTTCAACATGTATGCAAGCTTCTATGAAAATTTCGTGGCATTTCGATCACTAGATCGAGAGATATGATGGATTCGAGATGGGATTCATTGCATGGCTGTTTAGTTCGAAACCATCCCTTCGAATCGATGATTTCGAATCGATGGTGGCATATGTCTTCGTGTTAAGTGGAGCGCACACTTTGCCTCGATCCGGAATTTGCTCCGAGTTGACCACTTCGACTCTATATATCTCGGCGCATTCGAACCGATGAAAGACACGTCACCATGGCTAGTTGACCTAGTGATTCGAACGAAGCTTCATTGATGGATTCGAACAGGGCCTCAATGATGGGTTCGAACAAGGCTTCATCGATGGGTTCGAATGACCGATGCTTGCTGGATACGAACCTGCGTTTCTCTGATGGATACAAGCTTTGTAACTTCTCTATGGATGCGAACTCAATTTATGCGAACTTAAACCCTTCAATGGATTCGAAGTTGATGGAGTCGAACCCGAGGTACCTCAATGGATTCGAAGGTGATCGATACGAAGGTGATCGGTTCGAAACAGTGTTTGGTGAAGGGTCCGAAATCTAGGTTTCTCCCTTCATATTGAATCGATCATAACTTGAGCGTATGAACTCGGATTGACATGAAATTTGAGACCGGACTTCTACGATCTTTCTTGTCATGTCCTATCAATTGTATCTCAATCTGGACTCGGACAAAATTCAGTGATATCCATAGCGAAACGAAGTATGACCAATCTTTGAGGCGAACTGTTCTCCGTTTTCGATCGATCTTTTGGTATCGCGGCTTTGCCAAAAAGCGGAATAACTGTCTCATCTTACTTCATTCAAAATTCTATAACTGATTTTTGAGCAGAGAAATTTTACATGGCTTGACTTTGTTTGTACCTTCATGTGTCACTTTAAGTGTACACCAAATTTCATGAGCCGTTTTCCACATGCTTTTTCTATTAAACTCGTTTTTTTCTAATGCACAATGTTACATATTCATAGCTTTAGTATTTGCAGTAGCATCTAATTTTCGCATATTTGACCATGTTGAATATTCAGTAGTAGGAATAATATATTCAGATTGCATAATGTTCCAGGTTTCATAACTACTTGCTTATATACATATTCTCAATTCTAGTAGCCCAATAGTTATAATTCATTGCATTAAATAGAGGTGGTCGTGCAGTAGATTGACCTTCAAGAAAAGTATTGTTAGTTAAAGTACTGGTGTTGTTTTCCATATTAAAAAATATATCAGATAAATATGTTATGGTTATATGATGGCCTTGTTCTGATACCAAATGAAAATTATTGTGCTAAAGGATCGCGTATTATGGATAAACTACTTGTGCGGAATAATAATCAAGCAAGTAAATAATGAAAGTGGTAAAGTAAATGACACCAGAGATTTTTATACTGGTTCGACCTCTCGTTCTACATCTAGTACCAGACTCCTTCTGGAATTAAACAAGCAACCCTCACCTAACCCGGAGGAATAGGTTTACACCACCTAAGCAACCGAACAGGACTTCTACCGCCTAAGCAACCGAATAAGATTTCTACCACCTGAGCAACCGAATAGGACTTCTTTACAATTAACAAAAGTATCTAACTATAGTATGCTCTCTAAATAGCAATGATAAGTCAATTAGGTACAATCTTTCTATAATCTTCTCCTTTATGATATATAATGCAATGTGCATGAGAAATGTGGAAGATGGAGTGATCAACAATCAAAGTTTATATGCAGTTAGAGTACTAAATGAAAATAGGTTGAGAGATAAGAATTCAATATATTAAAATCAGTTAAGTTAGTTGTTTACTGAATTTTGAAATCTATCTATTGAGATTAAAAAGTTGCAACCATTAATGAAAAATAACGTTGAAAAGAAATAGGTGCCACTATTGATTTGAAGATGTTTCTCTTCGGTAAAGAGAAGTATCTTTCCAAATAATAGTTGTTGAACATATTCAACCGGCTGAAATTATTTATTCAACCTTCTGAATTTGATAAAATCGTAAACAGCAAAGAAATAGGCAATTTTTGGCCTAAGACAGTCGGCTGAATAAACTCAATTAGCTGACTGAATATTATGAAATAATAAAATTGTTTCAGCAATCAGACAGGTGAATGAATCCATTCAGCCAGCTGTTTTCAGCCTTTTGTGCATGGTAGTGCATGCGTGTATATGTTTTTATGTATATATATATATATATATCATTCAAGAGAGATTTTAACATATTTCTAAATAGTATAGACTCTAGACCAAAGATTATCAGCTTCAAAACATTCTGGTTACGAATCTACAACAAATCTCCTGCATAAGTGATTAGTACACACAAATATTTATTTTCATAGTTTATCATAATCAAAACGGCGTAAAAACAAGATTCCAACATAAGTATTATTTGATAGGCGTTAGAGTTAATCAAGTATTTTGATGGAGAAATCAAATAGTTTGATTTTTTTAGTCAAAATGCAGAGGAAGTGCGTTTTTGTAAAAAAAAAAAATATTAACAGGTGTCAAAATATTTCTAGAGTTATAAATATGATTTTTAACGATGTACTCATGTTATATCATTTAGTTTGGTTGTTAATACTTGACAATAGTTTTGGAAATGACATCTCTTATAATCAATATAAAAGGATGTTGGGAATGTCCCATATGATATACACATACACTACATAAATTGTTTAATATGGAGCATGTAATATGGGTTCCTTATCCATTAAGCAATAAGAATTTCATACATGTTATATTATCTATAATATCACACTTTACTTATGTATTTGACACATGGAGCAAGTATCAAATTCAAATTAAGATTACTATATGAAAATTGAGACTATTCTCGAGTATTTACAGAATACTCGAGAATTGTTGTGAAAACAACGAACTCCTTATGAAGGAGTGTGGGGACTCAAACTTCATAGGCGATATCGAGTATAATGCACCAATTCTAAGTTCATATTTAATCTAAAGTTAAAATATTTAAGTTGGAAATGTTCCAAACAACAAGTAATGAAAGATTCAACCACAGGCTAAGTACCTTGCCTTGAATAAGCAATGTAATGAAAGAAGTATAAACAAACGCACCAACTTATAAATAGTTTAGTAGTAATTCCAAATGTTCATAATCACATAACACTGTTATATATTAACAATGTTGCGATACAAATCATAAAAAAACCTAGCTAACTAGAACTCAAAAGACATGCTCTAAAACTTCCACATGATAAAGGAAGTTTATCGACACGGGGAGAGTTGATTGGTAGAGTAGATAATTAAATGGTGTAGTATACTTATTTACTAACGGATTAACTCGATCTTTTTTGGGAAAATCAATCAAAGAAGATGAAATAAGATTCCATAACTGATCCCAAGTGCAAGTAGGAGATTAATAGAGTTAGGGGTATTCCCTAAGGGATATTATGTAATTTTTTACATATATCTAATACGGTAACCAATCTTGTTCAAAAATAAAAGTTAATTTCTTTTTAATATATAATTATTATATTGTGATATAATTAATTTAAAGTATATTAAATAGAAAATCCTTACATGACATGTTATGTGATAGTAATTTTAATGTCTTGTAATCGTTAGAAATTTATCACATTGAAAATAACATACAATTTCAAATATTCCTAGTCAAGTGTGTTAAGATGGGATATCGATTCATCTGTTGAGCTAGAGTGCATATCGCTCTCAAAATATTGGGTAGTGAATTACTCGTGGCTGTTAGAGGTATCAAGGATTTATGTACTGATAGTTATTGGATAAGTATGGAATTAATCACTTGAGCATTTTCTTTTGGTTAATATGACTAAGGTTAAACATATAATCTCGAAGTGACCATGTTACATGGCTCCCTCGAATTGAGAATACCATGGAACTTGACTGTGGACACTTCACTTTGATTATAGTTAAATCATGTCCAGGTGTCCAATGAATGACTATAGTTGGGTCTAAGTTGAAGTATTAGAAGTGAAACACTATTTAATAGAAATTTGTCTCCTCGGTTAAATAAGGTTAGTATCATGTTCAACTGTTATCAACTTAAAGTCAAAATATCTGGCCAAAGTAATACAGCTAATAATTCATATTGTTGTTAAACCAAGGACTTCACTTATGGACTAACCATGTTGAATGTGAATGAAATTGGAATTTTAACCGAAACCATAAGTTCTAATATGATATAGTGTTGACGAAGAGAATTGGTATAAGCCCAAATATTATATAGTGAGCGGTGGTCGATTGATTACCGTTTTCTAGATGTTGCCTGAACATTGTTCTAAGCCCCAAGTTGTAGAATAATTTACAGTATAAAAATATATCGAATATATATAGGAATGTAAGTAATTGTAGGGAATTAATTTACCTAGGATGGTGATTCTAAGACGTTACAGGGCTGGATAAATGTTATTTATCTAGCATGGGACGATATTGACTAGGGCGATTCAGTCATGAATTGTACTCACACAAGGTTAGATGGTAGATATGCAACACTAATGATGATGCCTAATGGAGCATGTAGCCCGACACTAAGGGAAGTTCCTTAGTATTCACGGATGTGGCGTGGTACCGTGTTATTAATAGATTCTGATGCGGTGCGATAAGAGGCATTACGTTACTACTGAGAGGTGGACATGAATGTAGTGATGATGAGAAACCTTGGCGAGTTAGCTTTGCGAGCTCTCTCTCTCAATGCGTAACCATTATACGTGTAGTCATAATATGAAAAATGTAGTCCTACAGTGAAAATTTTAAGGAAATCTATGTCGTAGTTGTTTTGTGTAGTCATAGTTGTGGGAACGTGTCCCATAGTTGAAAATTGTGGGGAAACCTAAGTGGAATAGTTCCAATAGCTATTAGGCGATCAATAGTTTTCTTAAGGTTCGACTAGTTGTTTGACCCTATCATTAAGCCTTCACAAGCTATAAGTCTAGGTGTGTTTTAGGCTATAACTATTTGATAAACGAAACAAGCAATTCATGAACACTTGTAGGACATCCTAATTCACTTAGAGTATTAATGAAGTTAATTATGTGTGATCACCATACGCTAATGATGTAACTCATTCAACGTACTTTTGTTTAACCCACCACTTTCCTTTTTTTCCCTATAGGAGAACAGAGCAGCGGGTTATAGGCCCAATGATAATGCATGGAGAGGCAAGCTTGGCTTTGGAGTTGCTTTTTATCTCTTATTACTCTCTATGTACTATTTATCATATTTATTATCATATTGGACTACTTACTGTAATTCTGTATTTTGTGGATTTTACTACGCACTATTTTAAGGTTGTGTTATTTTTCTAGATATTTTCTGAGATTACCGTTTTCTATGCTTATATTTTTTTACCTTCCACTGTGGGATCTGAAAGTGTAGAATGTATTAGATTTTATCCTTACATTTTTAATCTCTAAAATGTTTAATACTCAATAGCTCATACTTCTTGATACTGATGTAAGTCCGTGTGTCGAGAGGCATGGTTTGTCACATGTGGTATCGAAGTCTATATTTGAATTTCCTTAGGGATTAAGGGCGCATTGAGAGAATGTACTTGAAAAGGTTTTGAAAAAAAGGTTTTGAAAAGAAGTTTTGAAAAAGGTTTTCAAAATGGGTTTCCAAAACATATATGTATGTATAGATAAAAATATTTTAAAAGTTATATATGCATAAATATAAGTGTAATAAAAATGACTGTTTCCCTTATTTCTGCCAATTATATCTATGGAAAAGTTACTAGTAAATTCCTAAAATCACATATAGAAAAGATAAGCGATTATGTTGGAGGTGTGTTAGGCGATGCAACTAAGATTTTGGGTGCGAACATATTGATTTGGTTTCGTGGGTATATATAAGAAAGAGGACAAATTAAGCTTACTCCTAATAGAGGTTTGAGGAAGCGAGCGCCAAGTGTAGTTCTTGACTACCTACTTGTCGCCGATTCTGCTAAGCTATGTAAGGACTTTGCAAGTCTAGAAGGGAAGCCGTATGTGGGGACTAATTCGTATGTAGATTCGAGGACATGGATTTGGACTTGTGAGAGGATTTTTGGTTTGATGGGTCTTAGAGATGAGGTTAGGTGACTACTTTCCACTTGCCACTCATAGGGAAGACTTTGAATTGGTGGAATGTGGTAGTTGCTAAGACTAATGAAAGCGAGATTACTTGAGGGGAGTATAGGAGACGATTTTAGATGAAATTTCTGTCCAACATTAAAGAGAGAGTACGTTAAGAAAAATTCATACATTTATGGCAAAGAAAGATGTCGATTAAAGAGTATGTTAATCAGTTCAATGAGTTATCTAGGTTTGGAAAGGAGCCGATTAGTACCACTTGCAAGAAGGCTCTAAAGTTTGCGAAGGGACTAAATCAGCCTTTTGAGGATTTAGCCCTTAGTCATATTCCAATTGGTGCGACTTTCAATGGATTGTGGGAGATGGTTTTGTTGAATGTTTTTTCCAAAAAGGAAGTGAAGAGTGAGCCTAGGAAGATAGGAGGAAAGACCCACATTATAACCAATGGAAGGGAGGAATGGGATCCAAGGGAAAGATTAAGAAGTAAGAGCTACATTGTAGGAAGTGTGGTAAGAAGGGGCATTCTACGAGTATATGCAAGATGGACAGTTTGAAGACCAAGTGTGACAACTACAATCTATTCAAGCACATGAGGAGGGAGTGTCTATCACTCAAAAGACCTCTATCTAGGTGGTTTTAGCATGTGAATTAGATAATGTTCCTAGCTCAAGTGTGCCTCTAGTCATGGACAAGGAGAAGAAGGTTGTAATTGAAAGTGTGTTAACATTAATTGATTTACTGTTCGTACCATATTTGACTAGGGATATCACACTCTTTTATCCGAGTAGAATTGTGGATGAGTTAAATATAGATACTAACATGGTTACAAACCCTATAGTTATAACAAATTATGTTGGAGGATCGACTTATTTTTCTAAAATATGTTGGGTTTGGTTTGATTTTTATCATGGATTGGATGACAATGTATGGGGCGATTTTAGATTGTGATAGGAAGGTTGTCAGGCAAGGTAGTTGCAGTGGATGTAGTCTAGAGGCGTACTACAATCCCAGAGGTTCAATTATATTGAGTTACTTATATTTTTATGACCTATCACACGATGAGTTAGATTTAATGCCCATAGTTAGATGCTATCTATGTGTCATTTTTGAGGTTACTTGTCTACCACTCTAGTGGGAGATAGATTTTTGGATTTACTTTATAGAGAACGCCGAACCTTTTGCCCTTCCTTTGAGGCATATGTCTCCTAAGGAGAGATGCAAGCTGAATAAGCAAGTGAATGAGCTATTGGAGAAGGGCTTCGTTAGGAGGGGTATTTCAAAGTTGAGAGCACCATTTGTTTTTACCACCAAGGAAGATGGTTCTCTATGGCTTTGTTGTGAGAAATGCGGATTACGGATCTTAAGGCTAGGATTAACACTACGGGGGGGGGGGGTGAATAGCGTTTATAAAGAAGTACTAAATCTATTTAAGTTTATATTAATTTGAACACAGATGTATGCAATATTCAGACACAGATATGATCACAGAAACAAATACAGATGCAGAAATAAAGTAAAAGCAGTAAAGGAAAGAACACACCGGATTTTATACTGGTTCGGAGTTACCCTACCTCAAGTCCCGCAACAAGTACGGATTTCCTTTCAAAAGCAATTGTACAGTTACACCCTCGATTTCAATGCAACGAGGTACACCCTCCAGAATCACAATCCTCTGGGTAGAGATACGTGATTTCCCGGGCAAAAAGTTCACCCAATTGATTTCCCAAGGCTACAATCACACCTTATCTCGCTTGATTGATTTCCAAGGCTACAATCACACCTTTTCTCGCTAAGTTGATTACAAAAAGTCTGTAACTCTAAATAGCTGTAACGACCCGGAATTTTCGATCCATAATTAATTACTCAAATTAATTATCCTATAATCACTTACATTGATTTAATTAACCTTTAATTAATGAATTAACTAACCCTTAACAAATTCCCTAAATTAATCAATCTTTTAATTGATTACACCAAGTAATTAATTCTTGGCAAATAAAATTCTTAATTACTTACACTAAGTAATTATTATTTAATTAATTAATCTCTAATCACTTAATTAATTTATCCCTAATTACGAGTTAATTAATCTCTAATTAATTAACTCAAAATAAATAAGTGAACTACCCTTTCTCATTAATTAATTTATATAAACTTATATAAACATTTAATTTATATCAAGTTCCTTTCTACAATTTACTTTAACAAGCAAATCCATGTTTGAAACTCCAAAATTTAAAAACCCAAAGCCTAAGTTAATCCCAAGCCCGATACAAAAATAAAATAAAACAGACGATAATTAATTCAATTGGGCCGAAGCCCAACGTCCCAACATCCTTCTTCTCCTCCCAATACTTCCTTCCTTACCAAATCCTGATTCAACGTCAGCATCCTGATCGCCTCTATAGATACCAGGAAAGAAAATAACAGCTTCGACTCAAAAACGAATACTATTTTGTTAAACTCGAGACCAACAGACAAAAAGCAGGCAACAATCGACACTGGAACAATCAGCCAGAAAGTACTCGTGCACGGCGACACAAGTGCACGTGCACAACCCCATCTCAGACCATCTCTCCGCCACGACAACATCCACAAGTCACACTCATCCCCAGCCTCAATTCCGCAGCGTCACCGACCCCAAACTATGCCTTCGATCAAAAATAGATCATCAGACATTCAAAGTCCAGAACACGAAGCCATGCCACCCACATAAATCGACCAATCCCATCGCCAGCCGACCCTTACTGCATACACCACCGGCCTCCAACGGAAGCCCACACACGCAGCTATCACCGTGCCAAGCCCCTTGACTTTCGTTCGTCTCCTCGTTCCACAACAACACCACGAACATCACCCATAGTCGACACACGCTAAACCCTAAAAGCAACCTCTCTCTCAATCAAAGGCTTAAATGAAAATTTCGCCACGGTTCGGACCTCCGCTACGTCCACCAAACCCTTCCAAACCCAGCTGCACCACCCCACGATGGCTAGATTGCCAGAAATAAATTTTCGAATGGAAATCGTTTATTCCCAAATCTCTTACAATCTAGGTTGTTAAAAATCATGATTTACCATCTAAAAATCCCATTTTCGCAAAGTAATTCAACTTGCTGCTTGAATCTTTGGTTCCATTATTTTGATTTTCCACAAAAACCAAGTTATCCACTGTAAAGTCTAACATTCATTAGCTATATAACAATATTCATTCACAAACTATTTTTAACATAAACTCTACAGAAAATTTAACAATTTCCTAGTTAATATCATCATCAACTATGAACTAGATTAAGAGATTTATATTTTTGAAACTGGAATGAACAATAAAACTTGTTTAACCCGTTTGAATTTGACAAAGAGACATATCACCTTTACTCAGGTATGTACACGGTATTACAACATTTAAACCAGGCAAAACTTAACTATATATAAACATGCAAGAGTTTAAATCTATCCATAGGATCATACCTACAACATCACTCAAAACCTTATCACAAGAATCAAGATAAAACAGAGATAAGTTGGGTAGAAGGTGATGTTTACTCACCTGTAGAATAACAGAGGTCAGCCCCTTGAAAAATTTGAAATCTGTTCTTTGAATTTAGAATTGAAACTTGATTTACTTTGGGTTGCGTAGATCTTAAATCTTCTTGCTTTGCTCTGAACTTGATTTTAGTTGAGTTTCTTTGATTTCGAAGCTGATTTCTTTTTGGTTTGAGAACTTGAGATAGTTTGCTTTATTGCTTTGATATTGAATGGATTTTCAAGTTTTAGATGAATTCTGGTTTTATTTTTTTCCGATCTTTAACTTTAACTTGCTGATATAGGTTTTTGAATAAAAGAAAAAAAATGTGAAGAGGAGAAGAAGTAGTATCATGTAGTTTTGAATTTTATTCTTATTAATTTCTCAAAATAACGACACTTGTTAAAATTTATGCTAGAATTGTTACACTTGTTATTTCCCATGATTTAAACACTTACATTTGTAATTTGTATGATAAATTATATTTAGTGTATATATATGTATATGTTTTACCAGTTTATATGCTAACACATGTATTTATGTATTTTCATTTATTTTCAAAATTAATTTAAGAAGCTTTTATATAAATATCCAAATTAGTTAATATATTTCTAATTTAATAATTACTTTTGTAATAAATTTTCTAATTTATAAATACATATTCTAATTTATATAAATAACTTCCTTTAAAAAAAATACAAACAATTTATGTCCTCAATAAAAACAAATAAAAATACATTTTTTTAAAACTAAAGTATAATTTAAGATATATATATATCTTTTGAATTTCAATTTAAATACCCAAATTCAAATTTAATTTCGAATCAATTTAACATATACATATATTTAAACAAATACAATTTCAACCTGTATATAATAATTCTGTTTAAAATCTATGTATATATATATATATATATACAGCACAAATACAAATATAAATATTTCTTTGATCAAATTCATTTGTTCAATCTATAAATTCAATATTTCTATTAATTAACCTAATTATATTATTAATTACAATGCCCAGAAATCCGGGTTATTACATTCCTCCCCCCTTAGAATCTTTTCGTCCTCGAAAAGGAACAAAGCCAGAATTTATTTAGTACTTAAAATCAGATAATTTTTTTGATCATTTCTAAAACACTTTAAAATCAATATAGTATTACTAAAACTGTTTTTAAAAAAAATTATAACTCGATGTTTTAACAAGTCCATCCTTGTTCTCATAGAAATTCGGTCATATGTTGATCAGGCATAGGACTGAAAATCTATAAGTACTTAGCAAACCCATCTTCAACATCCAGTGAAAATACTTTTGAAATTTTTTTTATTGAAAATATAGAAAATCGTTTTTGAAAATAGAGGAAATATCTTTGGTGAGAATGCTCTGGAAATCATCAGCCTCATCCATGGTCGCAGTTGCATCCTGGGTTACATTGCCATCGCAGAAAATGTCCATGTAACTGTAGGCACTCCACGCCCCTTGATTACGCCATGGAACCCACAACAGATCGCAGTTACATTCTAGGGTTACGTTGCCATTGCAGCAAAAGTCCATGTAACTGTAGGCATCAGCGCCCTCGATTTTCATTGCCGAAATGAAACTTCTCCACTCCCACATAGGTCGTAGTCTACCAATGAAAAATTAAACGCAGACCGTTGGCTCTCAGCAGCACACACGACTTTCGCTATGTTACCATAGGTCGCAGTCTACCGATATAAAATAAAACGTAGACTGTTGGCTCTCAGCGGCACACACGACTTTCGCTATGGTCTGCAGTAGATCGCAGTGACATCGAGTTAAACTATCGTCGCATCATAACTCAAATGGCTCTGTAGGCCTCAGCGTCCCCGACTTTCGCTACACACTACACAAAATCCTCAGGAACTAGTTTTGTCCGGACTCCTCACAGGATCAACTTTGGAACCCGCCCTTAGGGTTCAAAGTAGTACCAACCTATGGTACTCCTGAGAAGTTTATTTCCAGGGAGCGCCTTTTTCCCCAGAGCCATTTTCAAAACACTTTATACTATACACATATAGTATCTTCCAAATCATACACCCAGTATGAATCTCATATAAATCTCCTTTCTCAAAATCGATTATCCCAAAATTGATAATTCTCAAACTAGGCTTTTCAAATTCCAATATTGATTTTACCCAAAAATCAAAAGCATTTCCAAATCCAAAGGTTCCAAAAACCTTTTCCCAAAATCCTCATAAGATCCTTTATATATATATATATGTATGTATGTATGTATCTATATACATATAAATTTAAAAACTTTGGATCATTTCAAACTTGTATAAAAATCCTTTTTATATTTCAAATATTTTCAAAAATCATTTCCTTCCGGCAATAGATTCAACAAGGGGTGATTTATCATATATATAGCAAAGATACATAACTTTGTTTATTCCAAACCAAATATTCAAATCTGATTTCCCCATAAAGTCACTTACCAATTTACTTAGTTCCATAAAGTCAATTTTCTATTATAGAAATGTCCAATTTCCATTTTACTTCATCATATATTTCACAAAATATACCTTTCATTCAAAAACCATTCACAATTATTATCCACAAATTCCCAGTAACAATTTCATTCAAAACCGTACGATGTACACATATCATTCGTACCCTATATAAATCTGATCGCTCACTCGATCACACAATTTCACTTCCGAACTAGTATCGTCCACCCGACTTCCTAGTGCGGACTCAGATCTGGTTTCTTGATCAGAAACCATCATTCTCCTTACATAGCCTAACTATGATAGAGAATATCCAGAACCAATCAACAATCCATATCCAGGTTCGCCGTCGAAATCGAGTGAAAAATCCCAACTCGGATCGATAATACTAGCTCGAAATTCTGTGCTCGAATCTGGATCAAATCGTTATGCGAATAGAATAACATACGTTCATCCTACGTATTTCTCTTATTGGTTATTAACCAAATCAATTTCCTTTTCTATTCACCTTCATCTATGATTCTATTCACTTAATTCATATTTGCCTCAATCCTTTCTAGGATTACCACTTTAATTCTTATCTCAATTAGATAATTAAACATAAACAGTTCGCACTCTGTCTAACTTATATTAGAAAATAGCTTGAAAAGTTTAAAATAGATAAATAGTAGAAAAATACTTATTAGTTTGTAAAATAGCTATAAAATTGTTGAGTAACTGTAAAATAGTTAGAAACTAGTTGAATAGTTTCATATTTTTAGATAATTACAAAATAGTTGAAAAATAGTAATTAATTTGTAAAACAGTTGAAAAATAATAATTAGTTTATAAAACAGTTGAAAAATCGTTAAACAGTTCCAAAAATAATTGTAGAATAAATATAAAATAATTTGGCTTTGAAAAAGAAAAGCTGTATATACTAAATAGCTTGGAAAAATAAGTTTATATTAAAACAATTTATATTGAAAATACTGCAGAGTCAAAACTGTTCACTTCCCTATCAATTCAATTTGAATTTCCACTTACATTTACATAGGACTCGATTCCAATCTAAGTAACTTCAATTTCCATTGAAATTGATTTAACCTTAATTCAAGTTGAATCAATCCTGATTTTTTTTCCAATCCAAATCAACTTCCATTTGATTTTAATCCTGTTCACTTTAATTATAATTTCAAATTATTCCAATCAATTTAGACTAATATCAATTGAACCTACTTCAATTTCAATATCCTTTCAATTTAATTTTAACTTAATTAAATTTTATACTTATTCATCTTCAATTCTAATTAATTCAAACTAAATTCAATTTGAACTAATGATATCTAAATCTCAACTTTAAACCATCTCGAATTATATAAATTCGAGTTAAATTTTCAAATGTTGATTTAACCCCTTAAATCAAATTAACCTTTATTTTTAAATTAATAATCCAAATCTTTAAGTAATTTAATTTTGAGTCCAATTCTCAAAATTTCATTTTAAATTATCTTTACTTAACTTATTTCAAAGTTCAAATAAGAGTCAAAACAATTTTATCTTAAAATTTTAATTTATCACTCAATTTTATCTTCCAGTTTGAAACTAGTTCCTTAAACAATTTTAATTTACAAATGTAATTATTCAAATTTTCAGTTCAAAGTAATTCCTTATCCTTAATTTCAAATTAAAGTGTAATTTTCCTTTTATCTCAATAATGTATATATTACCATACTTCATTTCTCATTTATTTAAACAAATCTGATCCATAATTTAAAGATTTTTAATAATAAGAGGATGATATCATCCAAAAGATCTATCCATTTTCAATTTCCACATTTCAAACCCATTTTGAGATCACACAAAATTCCAATTCAAATTAGCCATTTAACTTTCCAAGTTAAATTCCAATTCCATCTTGAAATTCCCAATTCAAGTTGTTCATTCAAACTTATTTAACTTCTCCCAAGTTAAATTCAATTTACTTAATCCAGTCAACCTTACTCAATTTGAATTCCCAATTCAATTTTAAAATTTACATTAATAATCTTATAAGTTCAAAACTTATCACCTTGAAAATCACATCTCATTTCAATTTTAAAACTCAACATTTAGAGTTTATTTCAAACTATTTTCTGATATTATGTATATTCCTCATATACACATATTATTTCATTTACACACTAAGTTATCCTTAAATTTTAAACCACCTTTGGTTTTTAATTCTTAACAAATTCCTTTAAATTTTCAAACAATACTTGTTTGAAATATGACCGTTTTATTTAAATACATTTATTATTTCTGTATCACTTTGAAACAATTTTCAAATCCTCGACCCAGATTTAAAATTTCACAATTTAGGTTATCTCTGGTTCAAATTTATAAGTCATATCTACCTAAATCTTTTACTTCCCTAAAACATTTCATTTTTCTTACTCATTAATACACATCTTATTTATCATTCATAATAATAACCAAAATTATCGTATCTCAAAATTAATTCATTATTATCTTATTCTGAAATTCTTCTTAAATTCAAGATCTTAATTTTAGTTTGAATCCACTTCAAACTTACCTTTATTTAACTTTAATTTGGTTGTATTTCTATTACCATTTAATTTAATTCCAATAATTTAACAACCAATTACCCAAATATTTATTAGAAAGAAATATTGCTTTATATATAAAAATATATACTTATACAAAATCATTTAAAATCTTTATATAAGAAAATATCAAGTACGCTCTCATACACGCACACACACACACACACTCAACTCGTTCTAAGGTACCATTGACCCTATCCTTAATGAGTAATCCCACCAGAGCCAAGGTTCTCGCTTAACCTCGCTCTGATACCAAATGTAACGACCCGGAATTCTCGATCCATAATTAATTTCTCAAATTAATTATCCTGTAATCACTTACATTGATTTAATTAACCTTTAATTAATGAATTAACTAACCCTTAACAAATTCCCTAAATTAATCAATCTTTTAATTGATTACACTAAGTAATTAATTCTTAACAAATAAAATTCTTAATTACTTACACTAAGTAATTATTTTTTAATTAATTAATCTCTAATCACTTAATTAATTTATCCCTAATTACGAATTAATTAATCTCTAATTAATTAACTCAAAATAAATAAATGAACTACCCTTTCTCATTAATTAATTTATATAAACTTATATAGACATTTAATTTATATCAAGTTCCTTTCTACAATTTACTTTAACAAGCAACCATGTTTGAAACTCCAAAATTTAAAAACACAAAGCCTAAGTTAATCTCAAGCCCGATATAAAAATAAAATAAAACAGACGATAATTAATTCAATTGGGCCGAAGACCAATATCCCAACATCCTTCTTCTCCTCCCAATACTTCCTTCCTTACAAAATCCTGATTCAACATCAGCATCCTGATCGCCTCTATCGATACCAAGAAAGAAAATAACAGCTTCGACTCAAAAACGAATACTATTTTGTCAAACTCGAAACCAACAGACAAAACGCAGGCAACAATCGACACTGAAACAATCGTCCAGAAAGTACTCGTGCACGGCGACATAAGTGCACTTGCACAACCCCATCTCAGACCATCTCTCTGCCGCGACAACATCCACAAGTCACACTCGTCCCCAGCCTCAATTCTGCCACGTCACTGACCCCAAACTACACCTTCGATCAAAAACAGATCATCAGACACTCAAAGTCCAGAACACGAAGCCATGCCACCCCCATAAATCGACCAATCCCGTCGCCAGCCAGCCCTTACAGCACACACCACCGGCCTCCAACGGAAGCCCACACACGCAGCTATCACTGTGCCATGACCCTTGACTTCCGATCGTCTCTCGTTCCACAACAATACCGCGAACATCACCCATAGTCGACACACGCTAAACCCTAAAAGCAACGTCTCTCTCAATCAAAGACTTAAACGAAAATTTCACCATGGTTCAGACCTCCGCTACGTCCACCAAACCCTTCCAAACCCAGCTGCACCACCCACGATGACTAGATCGCCAGAAATAAATTTTCGAATGGAAATCGTTTATTCCAAATCTCTTACAATCTAGGTTGTTAAAAATATGATTTACCCTCTTAAAATCCCATTTTCGCAAAGTAATTCAACTTGCATTCTTGAATCTTTGGTTCCATTATTTTGATTTTCCACAAAAACCAAGTTCTCCACTGTAAAGTCTAACATTCATTAACTATATAACAATATTCATTCATAAACTATTTTTAACTTAAACTCTATAGAAAATTTAACAATTTCCTAGTTAATATCATCATCAACCATGAACTAGATTAAGAGATTTATATTTTTGAAACTGGAATGAACAATAAAACTTGTTTAACCCGTTTGAATTTGAAACAGAGGCATATCACCTTTATTCAGGTATGTACATAGTATTACAACATTTAAACCAGGCAAAACTTAAATATATACACACATGCAAGAGTTTAAATCTATCCATAGTATCATACCTACACATCACTCAAAACCTTATCACAAGAATCAAGATAAAACAGAGATAAGTTTGGTAGAAGGTGATGTTTACTCAACTGTAGAATAACAGAGGTCAGCCCCTTGAAAAATTTGAAATCTATTCTTTGAATTTAGAACTGAAACTTGATTTACTTTGGGTTGCATAGATCTTAAATCTTCCTGCTTTGCTCTGAACTTGATTTTAGTTGAGTTTCTTTGTTTTTGAAGCAGATTTCTTTCTGGTTTGAAAACTTGAGACAGTTTTCTTTATTGCTTTGATAATGTAAGGGTTTTCAAGTTCTAGATGAACTCTGGTTTTATTTTTTTCCGATCTTTAACTTTACATGCTGATATAGGTTTTTGAATTAAAGAAAAAAAAAAGTGAAGAGGAGAAGATGTAGTATCATATAGTTTTGAATTTTATTCTTATTAATTTCTCAAAATAACGACACTTGTTAAAATTTTATGCTAGAATTGTTACACTTGTTATTTCCCATGATTTAAACACTTACATTTGTAATTTGTATGATAAATTATATTTAGTGTATATGTATGTATACGTTTTACCAATTTATATGCTAACACATTTATTTATGTATTTTCATTTATTTTCAAAATTAATTTAAAAAGCTTTTATATAAGTATCCAAATTAGTTAATATATTTCTAATTTAATAAATACTTTTGTAATAAATTTTCTAATTTATAAATACATATTATAATTTATATAAATAACTTCCTTTAAAAAAAATACAAACAATTTATGTCCTCAATAAAAACAAATGAAAATACATTTTTTTAAAACCAAAGTATAATTTAATATATATATATATATCTTTTGAATTTCAATTTAAATACACAAATTCAAATTAAATTTCGAATCAATTTTACATATACATATATTTAAACAAATACAATTTCAACCTGTATATAATAATTCTGTTTAAAATCTATGTATATATATACAACACAATTACAAATATAAATATTTATTTGATCAAATTCATTTGTTCAATCTATAAATTCAGTATTTCTATTAATTAACCCAATTATATTATTAATTACAATGCCTAGAAATCCGGGTTATTACAATAGCATTGAGGATCTTGTTGAGATAGTGATTGAGAATCAAACCAGAGATAATCTAGTTGGATTCAGTGTTGATTTCAGCAGAGTAATGGTAAGAATGTGTATAAAGAAATGTGGAAGAAGAAGAGTAGTGAAAAACCAGAAAAACTGTATTGAAATTAGTTGAAACCAACCCCTATTTATAGAGGAACAACAGCTATGTCCATTCGTGAAGTGTTATGATGAATAGACACTTCTTTTAAAATTTAAATTTTGAACTCAACTGACACTATGTCGACATGGGGTACTTGGGCATGTCGACATCCCAAAGGAATTTTTTATGTTTTGTTTTTCTTTGAAAATAACTTTTATCTTATTTTAAAACTATTTTAAACTTTTATAAATATACTTAAATATAGTTGAAATATATAAATAAATATATAAAATAATATTTTGGATAAAATTTTACTATAATTTTATATTTAAATCTAAATATATAATAATTAAAAAATTAAATATACTTTTATTTTAAAAGATAGTTTAAAACCAAGGATAATTTGATTTTGAAATTCAAGATTATTTTGAGGCTAAAAGTATTTGAAATCAAGATATATGTTTTTGATTCTTTTCACAAGAAGGTTTTGAAATCATTTTGAAAACAAAATATAATTTTGAAAAATCATTTTGAATAAAAAGTTAGCGGATACAAAACAATGTTCCACTAGATTTTTTGTAGGTTCCTGTAACAGCCCGCAAATTCGTACCCCTTGAGTTAACACTATTCTAAAACAATCAACCCAAGTTGTACAGAAATACGAACCATTTGGGTTAAAGAAGAAGAGGTAGAAGAAGAAAATAGAAAACAACAACAGAATCTAACCATTGCAGCGGAATAAAATATAATAGATAATAAATCATCTTTACTCAAAATCAAATATATCTATTTACATATATTACATCATCAGAGTACATCAATCACAGTTCAACATCAATATTCATACAAATGGATACACAACAACTCAATACAACAGAATATATATACATAAACAAGTACGAGAGTACGTATCGTCATCCAGCTCGTCTCCTGAGCTCCACAGCATCATATCCTGTACCCTATAATACTCGGTCTGACCCGAGCATTATAGTTAAATAACACCCGAGTCAGTCTGGAATACCGGCATGAGAAAATCACACCCAATTGATTATTAAAGTTTCAAAAATCCTTTGAAAACAAAAGCATCTCGTAAGACCACGCCACAAATAACATGTCGGGTTTTACCTTACGATAGCTAAAACATTTTTATTAAAATCCTCTAATATTATAATAGTGTCTTTAGAAAGTAAAATAGATCTAGCTGAAATGCTTGCATCTCACGTTTCAGCAATAGTTGGGCACAATCAAAACCGTACGGGCGCGTAGGGAAAATGGATTCCAACTAATGGCTAGGAACTGGGGTACCACCTGTCACAGTACCTGGTCTAGATCAGCGTACCGAGGAGCCACCCTAACTCCCCTGCAACACAAGACCGGAACCATCCCTTACTGGACAGTCCCGAGCAAGATCACCCCGCGGTTGGGATCAGCAATCGCCCACTAAGTCGAAATAAATGGGACATCTAGACCGGGATGACCTCACCCTCCATTGGGTGCTACCCACGAAGCCTTGCTGCATAACCCCTGATTTTCAGCCATTCCCATTTGATGAGGCTAAGCGTTACCTTTTTAGAATATATCCCTTAGAATGCCCATCGTCCACCTGACGATGTTTCGCAAGCATTCATCCATACAAGTCCGTCCCGGGTTCGAATGGAACTGAAGGCACTATTCCTACTACATCCATTTGGAAATATCCTCAGGATTAGTAGCGACTAGCCCTTGCACTTCTCTACTCCATCTTCGAATCAAAAAGTCGTTTTTCACGAAAACGTACAAACCGGATCGAAGTGGTTTCCGAGAAATAAATCTCGATCCCGATCTCTTCGAAACGATCAACGCATTTGTCCAATATTGATAGTCGGTTATTTAACTATCAATTAATATTTACTAACAACCAACAACCAATAAATAATTTTCCAAATTACTTATTTATCTCAAAATATCTTCACAAGATGTATTTCTATTTTCAACCCTTTGAAAACAGTTTCAAATCATCTTTCTCTTCAAAATAAACTTCCCAAATATATTTCTATCTCCACTGAAATCACCAAGCACAAAACTAGATTTTAAAAACACTTTATTGTAAAATATATTAGAAAATTTTACTTTAATACTTAATTTAAAACAATGCTCTAAAAATACTAAAATAATATTACCTTATAACTATACATTAGATTTCCTTCTTTAAATTACCAAATCATTCTTTATATAATTATTACGATAATAAATTAAAATAAAATACTTACTTTGGAGTTTACTTTAGAACATTTAAGTTAATACTACTTCAATAATTGGCTAAGATAGATTCTATATAAATATTAAAAAAAATAAGATTACTTTATAAAAAATAGAACTAGGTTTTCACTTTTTAAAAACATTATACTATGTCATTCTTAAAATAATTACTACTATAATAGATTAAAGGAAATACTTACTTTAGAATTTAAATATTAGAAATATATATTTTACAAAACATACTTTTTAAAACAATTTTAAAATCTTTTAACTTATATTTAAAAATTTACTTTGAAAACGTACTTGGTTATCCGGGGAGAATTTCAAATCTCAATCATTTAAATCAATTTCCCAAATTGATTTCCAATTTATTCCATTTGAAAATTTTCTTTACTTATCAGTTCATTTCAAAATTCATTAGTTATGGACTTTATTATTATTATTTTCTGTTTGATTCCAAACCCTTTTAACTGAAATATACAAATTTCAGGTTATTCCCAATTTCTTCTTTATTCTTTCCAATAATTTAAATCTTGAATTTTAAATGAATGTTTTGTTCTTTTTAAATAATAACACTGAATTTTAAAATTCATTAACTTCCTATTTATTCAAATTTTCCTTTCTATACTCACAATTTATTTATTAGAAATTTAAAGTCACTTATTTCTTCTCCAATTCATTCTTAAATTTATTCTATAATTACTTTACTTACAGATTCACTTCTTTTATTTTCTTCAAAAATCCAATTTTCAGATATGTTATTTTTGTAATTCATTATACCCAATTATATCAACCAAGCCATAGCATTCAATACTTCCATATAATTCATTATAGAATATCAAATAATCAGAACAGAGAATATTAAATAATTTAAATAAAAGTTGAGGGTTCCAGTTGGATCCCTCCGACCTGTTTTCCCTGCATCCACAGACGTTAGCACAATATAATGCCAATTCCAAAATATACCATACTATAGCACATCAATCAATTTAACCATTCAAACAATTATTTAAATTTAAGCATTTAAATTTAAATTTAACTGAGTGAGATTAACTCACCTTTGCTTTTATTTGCAATCCACTTCAATAGTACCTTGGATTTCCAAATGTTTGACCGTGAATAAACAATTTATATAATGTATCAACATTCGAAATATCGAATACTCAATTGCCATTATAATTTTTAATTTAATTAATATTTTAAATTTTAAACTAATGAATTTGGTTTAAACAAATTAATTAATTAACCATTCCATTTTAACTAAATGATTATTTCCTTACCATATCATTATTATTATTATTTCTGTGATATATTCATAAACGAGTACTATTAAATTTAAATTAAAACATATACCTCACTGTTGCACGAACAAGACCACCCAGAGAACCCACACTCAAACTTCCCTTGCCAGTCGAGCACTGCAATCGATCGTACCTCACAACCCTTCGTCGCCCAGATCGAGACACGATCTCCACGTCGCTAGTTCACGAGTCCCCGTCTCCCCAGCTCCGCCGCCCAAAGTCGCGAGGTCCTCAATAAAATGGTTGCGAGCCCTAATGAATTCGAGCCGAACCTGATCGCGATGCCCTCCTGCCGATGTTCGAAACGACCGCGCCTCTCTTTTGATCTCCGATCCCAAACCCTAGGCTACCCTACGATTGTCGCTTCCTCCATGTCTCGAACGAGTACGAGTTCGATAAAGAATGGAGATATAACAGTTCGAGAATTTGTGATGTAGAATGAGGCTTGCTTTCGATTTAACTTTCTCCGTTCTACCATTTTAAGGGATTGAATTTTTTTATTTATTAATAAGTTCAGCTACGATATAAAATAAAGGAGAGGGGAATATGATTTGGACTGATGGAGAGAGAAGCGTGCTTGAATAGAGAATGTTAGCGCATTAGAGAAGGATCAGGAAAGCTCCGATGTGAAGAAATCTGGACCAGTCAACAATATAGTAGATTTATATTTGAATTTTCGATATAAATTTCAATACGTTTCCACACTGTACGATCACACGACAACTCTGATCCCTACGAAATTTGAAATCCGATAATAATACAATATTACGGATCCAATGGAACGGATTTCATCGAATTCCGAGACTGTGCCTCCGAAGGCTATTTTCAAATTCAGTTTAAACGATATAATTTTAAAACCGAACAAATCAGTGTTAAATTCAATTTGAAAACTTCTATTATCCTCAACACTATCAATATAAATTTTATAAGCCTTCAAATTATTTTTAACAGACTTAAAATTCTAGATTCATTAATTTACTCAAGTTCTAATTATTAAATTCTATTATTTAATTATCAAATAAATAGCGATATTTGTAATTCAAGTTCAAACTATTATACTGAATATTTAAATTCAATTAAATATTCCGATTTTAGATGCTCGAAAATTCCGGGTCGCCATATTCCTCCCCCCTTAAAAGAATTTCGTCCCTGAAATTACTAGTACTAGTTAGGAAGAATGTTCCAATACCCGTTTTACTTTTTCCCAAAATCAAACAGTTTTATCATCTTGCCATAACATATCTTTTATTAAAGACCCACTATTACTTCAACCAACTTCCTTAAACCTTCACAGTCTTCAAATAACTTACTTGTTCAACTATTCAAATTATAATTCAAACTAAATTTTGAATTATCAAAATTTCCTCAAAAATTTTCTAACTCTCTAAATTTCCGAAATTTTTTGCCAGCGTCTCCTTTGCGCGGCTAGCTCGGTACAACTACAAAATGGCTCTATGGCCTCCCAAATCCAAAAAGAAAACAAAAGGCCAAGTGGCTCAATCCAAAATCCCAATAAATTTCACACCAAATTTAAATTCATACCTTTTTGTCGAGCATTTCAAATTTTTATCTTTTGAAATCAATCCAATTCTCTTTTCCCTTTAGATTACCTACATATCCTGCTTAGCACTAATATCCAATCACAATATTCCCAAAACATTTTGTCGACTTCCTCATAAAATGTCAATATCTATTCATTCTAATATTATCTTAGAATATATTTGTAGTATCAATTTCCAATTAAGAATTCACCATTCCTTATACTTAAGTTTAATATAAGCATTTTATATGTTTCTTATACTTATTTTCACCTTATCACTTTAGTTTATATCTATTTCTATTCAAATTAATTCTTTCATTTCCATACGATTTCAATTTATTTTCAACTCTAAACTTTAAATTTTATTTTTCATTTATACTAATTCATGCCATTATTTACATTAGTTCATTTACAAATTTATTTCAATTTCCAATTTAAAAACGTTTGTCGTTAACAAAATTTTCCAAGATTTTCAAATATTTTCTAATTCCCAAAATTTCCGAAATTTTTTGGCAGAGTCTCCTTTGTACGGAGAAGCTTTTGCAATTTGACAAAAGAGATAAATATATATACATCGACCCACCCGGTCGGAAAAACCAAAAACAGTTCATATTTCCTATTTTTATTGCGTAGGCGTACCTTATTTAGCATTTATAAGAAGACAGCTTATTTACTTAGCAGTTAATGCTACCCAAATCCAGCCATACGGCTTCCAGATACCTGTACTTACTCAATTCAAACATGTAAGTGCCATATATGAAGTATATTAAGATTTCACTCTTTTTAAACAACTACATCACAGGAATATTAAAAGCAATGTAACTAAACAACGTTTATAAGCAACTTATATGGTTTTTAACACTTACACATTTGTTTCAACCAATCCATATGCCATTTCATTTAATTTTAATGGTTTACAATACCATTTCTTACCTTCAATTTATTTTAACCTCAAACAACTCATATTCAATTCAATTGATTTCAAAATCAATTCTATTTCACTTTTATCAATTCATAGCATCTTAATTACTTCCATTTACATCCAATGACAATTTATTCTATGAAATTTGACGAGATCCATATGAATAAATAAGTATTTATGTTTTATAACCATTTTAAATGGATTTCAACTCAATTTATACTTAATTTTATTCCATTTTTAAATTTATTCACAATCCATATATTCTCATTTTCATTGCATTTCAGATTTGAATCCATTCACTTGCATCTCATTTTATTTACCAAACCAGTTCATTCAAAACCATTAACAATTTTGATTCATCTTCATAACCAATTAAATTTCCTTCTTTTTATTTTAATTCATTCACGACCATTTATTTAGCTCGACCAATTCCAAGCTTGCACATTACTATCCATTCCTGAATTAATTCAAACCAAGCTTTAATTTAATGGTCTTCCAATTTTACTCGTAGTCGAGCTTCTAATTATTCTCAACTTAAGTTAATTTACTCAATTTATTTCACTTCAAACTTAAGTTCACTTCCATTTGATTCTTATTTATCCCATCCATTATTTATTCAATTAATTAGTTTATCCACTTAATCCATTTTAAATTTTCATTTCCTTAAATATTATTTATAACCCACCAAATTCTATTTCGATCCAATTTATTTTTACTTGATTTAAATCCAACCCCATATCATTACACTTAGTTTTAAGTTGAATTCAATTCAACTCTCCCCCGTCTATTCAGCTTAAGTTAATCTAGTTCAATTTATTCAAATCTCTTTTTTTATTTTCTATACTTAAGCTCATTTCATTTTGCAAATAAATTTCTCTTTTCAATTTAACTTGATTCTATTTTAATCCAATCCCATTTCAAACTAAAAATTTATTTGCTTAGTTATTATACATTTTGACTTTTAGATTCAGCTCATTCAATTTATTACAAGGCCATTTCCTTATTTCCACTGATTTGGATTTTATTTGCAATCCATACCATTACTATTTTAATCTATTTCATTATTTTATTCGATACTTTTCCAATTATATTTAATTTGTTAAAACTTCACGTTAAATTTTAATTAATAACTCAAGTTCTGTATCCACTATCCATTTTCAATTTACCACCCAATTTCATGAACTCACAATTCAATTCTTTTACTTTACTGACAATTCAAGTCGAATTCAATTTATAACTTGAGTTTTATTTCCAAACTTCATCATAAATTCACAATTCAGCTTCTATTAAACGACATTACGTTCCCATTTACACATTTTATTAACCAATTTATTATAAAATTAGTTCTCTCCTATTTATAGTTCAATACTTGATTTTTAATTTCAAATATCACTTCATTTAATTTTCTTAAGTTCAATTTATTTTATAATTCAAGTTTTGATCTTCATTGTATTTTTCAATTCATCAAACAATATTTATTTTGGATTTTGTATTCCATTTTCAATTTTATACGTCACAACTTATTATTTACACAATTCCATTCATTATAGGCTTGAATAGGTTCATCTACTATTTTTATTTTTATTTTTAACTCAAGCCTTCTATTTATTTATAGCCCAAGCATATTTTATTTCTATGGATTTTTAATTCTCTTATAAGTTATTCTGATTTATTTATTTCAATCCAACCCTTAATCAATTTATTTTCCCTTTATTCAAGTAAGAATCTAATTCCATTCAATAACTCAATTGAATTTTTATTCCAATTACATTTTATTTTAGCTCAGATTTATTTAACTCAATTCGATTTCAACTCAATTCGAATACAACTGGATATTATTCTCAACCTATTCAATTAATTTCAATCCAGTCAAATTTTTCCCCAATCCAATTTAATTTCATTTTTAACTTTTCCCCAATTTTATATTTAAATTCCAACATTCAAAGCTTATATTTCCCTGATTTAAAAATCATCTCAATTTATAAGCTTGCAACTTATCTCATCAGGATTTTTAAACACCCGGCTTTTGGTTTAGAATCATCTTGAAATCTCCAAAATCTCAAATCTCATTTCTCAAAAATTTTAAACCAATCTTGGCTTTTTATCCCCAATAAATTTCCTTTGAATTTTTTTTTGAACAAATTAATTTGGCAGCAATCTATCACTTAGAAACTCGAAAATGAACATCGATGATGCTGCAGCCATCACTGGAGTTATTTTCCAGCGACTGAAGTGAATTCAATGCTATATATCTTCCCAAAATTTATTTGGAACAATTTCCTTTCAGAATTTCTCTTTAAAACAATAATGCTATTATTTGTCTTCAAAATACTTCCAAAATCTCCGGGATTTAAATTTCCAAATCCTGCTTAAATCAATTTTAACTATAATTCATTTGTACAGTTTATGCTTATACAAATTTCCATTTGATTGTATTTCAATTTATAATTTACATTTATAATCCATATTTATAAATTTCATTTTATAACGAATTTGTTCCCTTAAATTTTAGTTATATTTTAATTTCTAGTTAGATTTTCACTTAACAATGATAATACTTTAATATCATCATTTCTGACATCCAAGCAACCATAAATTAGCTAAATAGTTTTCAAAAACTATTCTTTATATCAAAATATGTTTTTGGGTAAAATTATTTCATTTACCCATATTTAAAACAATACCGCGTCGATTGCTCTATTCAAGTGTTTAGAAACCCCTTCGATACAGTTGCGCAGACTGTGTCGACGAAGGTTCATATGCCACTCAATAAATCAATCAAGAATATTAAAACAATTTATATTCACTAAAAAATACGCGCTCATATTTATCAATACGCTCAAACTCATTCTAGAGTACTTCGGACTCTAATTTAAATGAGTAATTTCCACCAGAGCCAAGGTTATCACCAACCTATGCTCTGATACCACTGTAACAGCCTGCAAATCCGTACCCCTTGAGTCAACAGTATTCTAAAACAATCAACCCAAGTTGTACAGAAATACAAACCATTTGGGTTAAAGAACAAGAGGTAGAAGAAGAAAATAGAAAACAACAACGTAATCTAACCATCGCAGCGGAATAAAATAAAATAGATAATAAATAATCTTTACTCAAAATCAAATATATCTGTTTACATATATTACATCATCAGAGTACATCAATCACAGTTCAACGTCAATATTCATACAAATGGATAAACAACAACTCAACACAGCGGAATATATATACATAAACAAGTACGAGAGTACGTATCGTCATCCAGCTTGTCTCTTGAGCTACACAGCATCATATCCTGTACCCTATAATACTTGGTCTGACCCGAGCATTATAGTTAAATAACACCCGAGTCAGTCTGGAATACCAGCGTGAGAAAATCACACCCAATTGATTATTAAAGTTTCAAAAATCCTTTGAAAACAAAAGCATCTCGTAAGACCACGCCACAAATAAACATGTCGGGTTTCTACCTTACGATAGCTAAAACATTTTTTTTAAAATCCTCTGATATTATAATAGTGTCTATAGAAAGTAAAATAGAATCTAGCTGAAATGCTTTTATCTCACGTTTCAGCAATACTTGGGCACAATCAAAACCGTACGGGCGCGTAGGGAAAATGGATTCCAACTAATGGATAAGCACTGGGGTACCACCTGTCACAGTACCTGGTCTTGATCAGCGTACCGAGGAGCCACCCTAACTCCCCTGCAACACAAGACCGGAACCATCCCTTACTGGACAGTCCCGAGCAAGATCACCCGCGGTTGAGATCAGCAACCGCCCACTAAACCGAAATAAAAGGGACATCTAGACAGGGATGACCTCACCCTCCTGTGGGGGCTACCCACGAAGCCTTGCTGCATAACCCCTGATTTTCAGCCATTCCCATTTGATGAGGTTAAGCGTTACCTTTTTAAAATATATCCCTTAGAATTCCCATCGTCCACCTGACAATGTTTCGCAAGCATTCATCCATACAAGTCGGTCCCGGGTTCGAACGGAACCAAAGGCACTATTCCTACTACATCCATTTGGAAATATCCTCAGGATTAGTAGCGACTAGCCCTTGCACTTCACTACTCCATCTCCGAATCCAAAAATCGTTTTTCACGAACACGTACAAATCGGATCGAAGTGGTTTTCGAGAAATAAATCTCGATCCCTGTCTCTTCGAAATGATCAACGCGTTTGTCCAATATTGATAGTCGGTTATTTAACTATCAATTAATGTTCACAAACAACCATCAACCAATAAATAATTTTCCAAATTATTTATTTATCTCAAAATATCTTCACAAGATATATTTCTATTTTCAACCCTTTGAAAACAGTTTCAAATCATCTTTCTCTTCAACATGAACTTCCCAAATATATTTCTATCTCCAATGAAATTACCAAGCACCAAACTAGATTTTAAAAATAATTTAAAAACACTTTTTTGTAAAATATACTAGAAAATTTTACTTTAGTACTTAATTTAAAACAATGCTCTAGAAATACTAAAATAATATTACCTTATAACTATACATTAGATTTCCTTCTTTAAATTACCAAATCATTCTTTATATAATTATTACGGTAACAGATTAAAATAAAATACTTACTTTGGAGTTTACTTTAGAACATTTAAGTTAATACTACTTCAATAATTGGCTAAGATAGATTCTATAAGAATATTAAAAAAAAATAAGGTTACTTTATAAAATATAGAACTAGGTTTTCACTTTTTAAAAACATTATACTAAGTCATTCTTAAAATAATTACTACTATGATAGATTAAAGGAAATACTTACTTTAGAATTTAAATATTAGAAATAATAAATTTTACAAAACATACTTTTTAAAACAACTTTAAAATCTTTTAACTTATATTTAAAAATTTACTTTGAAAACGTACTTGGTTATCCAGGGAGAATTTCAAATCTCAATCATTTAAATCAATTTCCCAAATTGATTTCCAATTTATTCCATTTGAAATAAATTTCTTTACTTATCAGTTCATTTCAAAATTCATTAGTTATGGACTTTATTATTATTATTTTCTGTTTGATTACAAACCCTTTTAACTGAAATATACAAATTTCAGGTTATTCCCAATTTCTTCTTTATTCTTTCCAATAATTTAAATCCTGAATTTTAAATGAATGTTTTGTTCTTTTTAAATAATAACGCTGAATTTTAAAATTCATTAACTTCCTGCTTATTCCAATTTTCCTTTCTATACTCACAATTTATTTATTAGAAATTTAAAGTCACTTTATTTCCTCTCCAATTCATTCTTAAATTTATTCTATAATTACTTTACTTACAGATTCACTTCTTTTATTTTCTTCAAAAATCCAATTTTTATATATGTTATTTTGGTAATTCATTATACCCAATACGAGTACGAGTATGAGTTCGATAAAGAATGGAGATATAACAGTTCAAGAATTTGGGATGTAGAACGAGGCTTGCCTTCGATTTAACTTTCTCCGTTCTACCATTTTAAGGGATTGATTTTTTTTATTAATAAGTTCAGCTACAATATAAAGTAAAGGAGAGGGGAATATGATTTGGACTGATGGAGGGAGAAGCGTGCTTGAATAGAGAATGTTAGCGTATTAGAGAAGGATCAGGAAAGCTTCGATGTGAAGAAATTTGGACCAGTCAACAATATAGTAGATTTATATTTGAATTTTCGATATAAATTTCAATACATTTCCACACCGTACGATCATACGACAACTCTGATCCCTACTGTTAACCCTATCTCGGTTACGACTCAGCAGGTCTAGTACGTGGAGATGGCGCCGACTCAAGAGATGCCGACTTAGTTCGGTGCCGACCTAACAACCCAAAGACTTTGCCGACCTAACCAATTAACAAGGTGGCCGACTTAGTTCGGTGCCGACCTAATTGGATTCCGACTTAACTGGTAAAGAAAGGGTACCGACTAAACGCTACATGGAGATTCCGACCTAAGGCTTGAAGGGATGCCGGTCTAACAAGGCTATGCCGACTTAAGACTTAAAGAGGTTCCGACTTAGGACTTACGAAGGGGTACCGACCTAGTGGGTACCGACCTAGTATCTTAATATGGGAGACCGACTTAACTGCATAAGGCAGAAAAGGGTTGCCGACCTAAAAGTCTAAATAGGTTGCCGACCTAAGGTTTGAATCAGTTGCCGACCTAAAGCTTAAAGAAAGTTTGCCGACTTAATGATCAGTAGTAAGTTCCGACCTAGTGTGTGTGCCGATCTAGCGACTCAAGATAATTACCGACTTATAGTAAGCCGTAACCGATCTAACTTGAGTACCGGTCTAGTTATCTAAAGGAGCTGCCGACCTACTTGATGAGGACATGGAAAGGTACACGACTCATACTTAAGCCGGGGCATGTTAACTCGGCTACGACTTAGAACTGGTGATTTAAGTCCGGAGAAGCATGCTTGCCCCATTAAAAGCATGAGCCATGCATAAGAGAAAGGGGGACCTACGACCTAGCTTATCTCGGCAACAACTCAATTCAGACAAGCTTGCTTCCATTAAGTCGTGGGCTTGGCTCGTTAGATCGGCGATGGGATAAGTTAAGTCGGCCACGACTTATACTAAGTCGGTCGCGACTTAGAACTTGGCAAAAATTCCAGACCAGAACTCTCTATAAATAGACGACCACTTCCAACGTTCAAGGGACCTTTTGGCTCATTCTCTTCAAGCGCCGTTACTCTGCCGAATCCCAGACGACTTCAAAGCTTTTTAGATCCAACAAACTTCTAAAGGAACTCCATGAAGGAATCATCCACATTCACCATGGATTTGAAGATGATTGTCAACATCAAAGCTTGAGCTACTTGTTTCATATACCCTATCACTTGAAGTGTGTTGTAATTGAAAGATCTTGTAAAGAATTGTAATCAAACTAGTGATAAAAAGATTAAAGTGGACGTAGGCTGGATTATAAGCCGAACCACTATAAATACTGTGTCTCTTACCGTTTTTCTACATACTTTCTGCTTATTTCTGTTTCCCGTACAAACGGGTGGTGCTTTCACAATCACATCTTATACACCAGGGTGTTAGCGTTCAAATTTAAGCGTTAACATTTTGGTGCTTTCACTGAGAATTGAACTCAGGACATCTATCATCATTGTTTCAGAAAGATTTGTAGATAGAGTTTCTTTAAGAACCAGAAGTCTATCCGAAATCATGGCTCCTGGAAGGAAAAGTAAATCTGTGAGATCTGCAAACATTCGAGAGGGAACCTCCACTTCCCCAACACCAAATCAAGACACTCCAGCTGTTGGAGTTTCAAAAGCGGAATTGGACGCTGCTATCTTTGGGTTGAATCAGCAAATAAATGCCCAGAACGCGCAATTGGAAGCTCAGAATGCTCAGAATGCTCTGATTCTGAATAGGTTAAACGATCTGCTCGGGGCAAACCGTCAACCTGCGAATAATGAAAGGAACTTTGTCGGTAATGTCCATGATGCTGAAACTAGAAACATTCCCGAAAGGGCTGCTAGCCCCTTTGAACAGACATTGCCTGAGGCTGGAGGATCCAGAAATAGGAATGACGAAGAATATCTTTCTGGTATGGTTCGACAGATTATGAAAGAAAGTATGCAAAGGGTCGAAGATGAGAAAGAGTGGGGTTTCGCTCCGAGCAAGACTCCGTTTACTGAAAAGATCCTAAAAGCTGAATTCCCAAGGAAGTTCGTCCCTCCGACCATTCCAGCTTACAAAGGGACAAGTGATCCAAATGAGTTCCTGTACAAATATGATTGGCACATGACAGGTGCCAGAGCTTCTGACGAGATAAAATGCCGCTATTTTCCTGTGTATTTGGAAGGGGTAGCTCTGCTTTGGTTCACAAAACTACCTGTCCGGTCCATCGATCAGTTTTCAGACCTAACCAGGAAATTTAAAGAGCAATTTAGGCTATATGCTTCAAAGGCAAAAGACATCATGTCGTTATCCGGTTTGGAACAGAATCCGGGGGAAACTATCAAGTCTTTTTTAAATCGCTTTAATATAGCGTTAGCTGAGGTGGATAATGCAGAACCCCGCATGGTCTTGACCTATTTGATGAGAGCTATTGATAAGTCAAGTGAATTCGGAAAGTGGCTGAACATGAAGGAGCCAAATTCTCTGGAAAAGTTCTACAAAAAGGCGGATGAATTCATGCGTTTGGAAAGCCGTCCTGTCCCGGCAAAGGCAACAGTAGAGAAAGCTGAAGACAACACTGCTGCGCCACGTAAGAATGGATCTGTGGGACAGAAAAGAGAAAATAATGATGGAAGGAAACAACACAATTCAAAGAAGCCTCGATCCTTCAAGCCATCAGAATATACTCCTTTGTTAGAGACACCAGAGCGCATCTACCTGGCTACAAAAGATTCTTTTGAGTATCCCAAACCTCCTGTTCTCAGAACCGGAAGAAAAGCTGTGCAAAGTGGGAAGTTCTGTCGCTTCCATAATCAGCCTGGTCATGACACAGACGACTGCCGTCAATTGAAAAATATAATCGAAGAATTGCTAAGAGAAAATAAGCTGCAGCAATTTGTGAAGAAGAGTAGTAATGATCCTGCTTCGTCAAGTCAGGGCCAACAAGCTCTTGCTCATCAGCCCAGGACAAATGAGAAGGCCGCAGGACATGAATCTGGAAGGCCAGTTATTAATGTCATCACAGGAGGACCCCACCCAGCAGGCAGAAGCTGGGGTGAAATGGAGAGGTACACTCGAGCTCTGAAACATATGCCAACTGAAGAGAATGTCTTTGTTTTAGAGGACTCTACACCCCTGAAACAACAAAAGACTTTTAATGATGATATTGTGTTCAGGGCTAGAGATTCCACGGGCATTGAGGCCCCTACTTTGGACCCGTTAGTCATCTCGGCCGGTATTGGACCGGCTATTGTCAGAAGAGTTCTTATTGATTGCGGCGCATCTTGCAACATCCTCTTCAAGAAAACGTTTGACCAGATGAGAATCCCGATGGCGGATGTGCAAGCCTCATCTCAGAAGATTGTTGGCTTCACTGGGGAGCCAAAGCAACCAGTAGGAACCATTGACTTGCTTGTGGAACTCGGAGAAGGAGAAAGAAAAGTAGTTCGCAAGCAGACTTTTGTGATAGTAGATGAATTTTCTGCTTATAATGCTTTCTTTGGTCGACCTATTCTTGCTGCATTCAAAGCTGTCCTTGCCCCATGGTGTCTTACTATTAAATTCCCTACAGACAATGGGGTAGGAGTTATTAAAGGAGACCAGAACGCTGGGCGAGAATGTTATATGACAGAGCTGCGAGAAACAAGGAAGAGAGAAATGGGGAAAGATGCGGCAACCCCAATCCGCATCAAAACACCAACCCTATAGCAACTACAGGGCGGACCCTGCACTGGCGAGCATAGCGGGGCACGAAAAGTGATGGATCCTAGAAAGGCCAGTGCGGGGGAGAGTAGGGTGGTACCAGCAGAAACAACGATACCGGTGCCCGTTGATCTGAAGAACCCAAACAAGGTGCTGAATGTGGGTTCACAACTTAATGTGTCAGTTCAGAATGCCTTGATATCTTTTTTGAAAGCAAACCTGGATGTTTTCGCTTGGACCCATGCCGATATGTGCGGAATATCCCCAGAAGTTGCGGTACATGCTCTGAATATTGACCCAAAGTTCACGCCAGTAAAGCAGAAAAGAAGAATCCAAGGTCTAGAAAGGTCGACAGCATTGAAAGAGGAAGTTGACCGGCTCATGGAGAATAATTTCATCAGAGAATCTACCTATCCAAATTGGGTTTCAAATCCAGTGCTAGTTAAGAAAGCCAATGGTAAATGGAGAGTGTGCATCGACTTTTCAGATCTAAACAAGGCCTGTCCCAAGGACTGCTTCCCATTACCCAGGATCGATCAACTGGTAGATGGAACAGCGGGTCATGAATTGTTGTCTTTTATGGATGCCTACTCCGGATATAATCAGATCATGATGCATGAGCCAGATCAGGAGGACACAAGCTTTATCACCGATGTCGGTCTTTACTGTTACAGAGTTATGCCCTTTGGGTTGAAGAATGCGGGGGCAACATACCAAAGACTGGTAAATGCTATGTTCAAACCGCAGTTGGGAAAGACTATGGAAGTTTACGTTGATGACATGCTAGTAAAATCTAAGAAAGCAGTGGATCACATCGAACACTTAGCAGAAATGTTCGCAATTCTCCGAAGATACGGAATGAAGCTTAACCCTTTAAAATGTTCTTTCGGGGTAGAATCTGGGAAGTTCTTGGGTTTCATCGTGAGCGCTAGGGGCATTGAAGCTAGTCTAGCTCAAATCACTGCTCTAAAAGAAGTCAAAGCTCCTAAAACAAAGAGGGAATTGCAAAGTCTCAATGGAAAAATTGCCGCCTTAAGTCGGTTCATATCCAAAGCTACTGATAAATGCATTCCATTCTTCGACGCTCTAAAGAAAGGAAAGAAAAACTTTGACTGGACTCCCGAATGCCAGAAAGCTTTTGAAGAATTGACTCAACATATGGAAACGCCTCCAATACTTTCCAGGCCCGGCGATGGCGAGGATCTTCTTATATACTTGGCAGTTTCATCTCATGCTTTAAGTGCAGCGCTGGTACGGGAAGACAAAAGGATTCAACATCCAGTTTACTATATCAGCAAAAGACTCACTGGGGCAGAAATGAATTACTCCAAGTTGGAAAAACTCGCCTATTGTCTATTGATTGCCTCAAGAAAGTTGAGGCAATATTTCCAGGCTCATCCTATCAAAGTCCTCACTGATCAACCTTTAAAGCAAGTCTTGTTTCGCCCTGAGACTTCGGGCCGCCTTTTAAAGTGGAATATTGAATTGAGCCAATATGACATCACTTATCATCCTAGAAAAGCGATCAACGGACAAGCTTTGGCAGATTTTATTGCAGAATTTACAGACAAGGGTAACAGCGAGGAAGAAACAATCGAGAACTCCCCAACCCAATGGAAGTTATTTGTAGATGGCGCAAGAAATGATTACTGTTCAGGTGCTGGAATTGTTCTTGAAACTCCTGAAGGCCGGTCATTATGCTATGCGCTAAGATTAGAATTTCCTTCAACAAACAATGAAGCAGAATATGAAGCTCTGATCGCTGGTTTGAAAATTGCTAAAGAACTAAACATTCGAGCGTTACAGATCTTCAGTGATTCGCAGCTTATAGTATGTCAAGTCAAGAAGGAGTTTCAAACGAAAGGAGGAAATCTGCCCGCTTATGTGTCAAAGGCTTGGGAACTTTTATGTGAATTCGACCATTACACGATAAGTCATATTCCTCGAGAAGAAAACATGAAAGCAGATTCTCTCGCAAAATACTCAAGTTCTGGCGAAGCCCAATCCTTAGGGTTAGTTCCAGTGGAAGTTTTGTCAAATCCGAGCATTGATGAAATGGATATCGATTGGGTTATGAGTATGTCGCAAGAGCAAGAATCATGGATGACTCCAGTAACAAAGTATCTACTCAATGGCTCTTTACCAGAAAACTCTAAAGAACGACAAAAGCTACTGAGAAAAGCTTCTCGATATATAATCCATGATGGTCAATTATACAGACGAGGATTCTCAATGCCATTGCTTCGATGTGTATCCAAAGAAGAAGCCAAAATAATCCTATCAGAGGTACATGGAGGAGAATGTGGGGATCATTCAGGTGGTCAAACTTTAGCAAAGAAAATTCTCCGATATGGATATTTTTGGCCAGAAATTAATCGAGATGCTGCAGATTACTCTCGAAAATGTGACAGATGTCAAAGATTTGCCAAAATTCCTAGAGCACCTTCTACTGAGCTCACACAAATGACCAGTCCGTGGCCGTTTGCGATTTGGGGAATAGATTTGATCGGACCGTTACCAACCGCCAAATCTGGAATCAAATATGCCATTGTTGCTGTAGATTATTTCACTAAATGGGCTGAAGCTGAACCATTGGCAACTATCACCTCCAAAAAGATGATAAATTTTGTGACTAAGAATATCATTTGCAGATACGGTGTGCCTCAGAAAATAATCACAGACAATGGTACTCAGTTTGAAAGCGAGGAATTCCAGGATTTTTGCAAGCGATTCAAAATCCAGAAAAGCTTTTCGGCAGTAGCTCATCCGCAGGCAAACGGGCAAGTGGAAGCAGTGAACAAGATCATCAAATCAACCATCAAAAAGCAACTCGAAAGAGCAAAAGGTGGTTGGGTCGATAAACTACCGCTTGCACTATGGGCATACAGAACTACTCACAAAACTGCAACTGGGCATACTCCTTTTTCGTTAGCATACGGATCGGAAGCAATGATCCCGGTTGAAACAGAGGTCCCTTCACACAGAAGAATCCATTTCAATCAAGCAGAAAATGAAAAGCTGCAACTTGAAGCGCTGGATCTCCTTGATGAAAAAAGAGATGAAGCTAACCTCAGAGTTGCAGCTCATCAGCAAAGGATAGCCAGACATTTCAATTCCAAAGTTCGTCAACGCAGCTTTGAAATTGGAGATCTAGTCCTAAAAAGAATTATGACAGCGACAGGTGCGTTTGGGCCAAATTGGGAAGGACCGTATGTGATAGGTCAGAAACTTCTTGACGGCACATTCAAGCTCACCACAGTTGATGGAGATCAAATTCCAAGGGCATGGAACAGCAATCACTTGCGTCCATACTTTACTTGAAAATTTTGTTGAAACATTGTAAAAAGAATTATGAATGTATGATTCCTGTAATTGAAAGCAATTGTGAAACTGATGCAAGTAAATAATGAAAGAATATAAAGTGGATGTAGGCCCAATTTCATGGCCGAACCACTATAAATCTTGTGTTCCTTATTATCATTATATGTTTGCTTTGTTTTCGATATAAAAATACACAAAATGTATTGCTGAAATATCGATTTAAATTTTTGCAGACAGTGGAGATGAAACTTGCGCATAATAAGACCGAGCGATTCTCACCATCATTCAACAAACAAATTTCAAGTCACAAAGACCCCGAATTCAAATCCTAGATAGGAAATGCTTCAATTGAACGGCTAATGATTTCGATAGGAACGAGCCCTTGCTGATAAATTGAGATTGTTTAAACAAACAAACATCCAATTAGGAAGCTAGTGCCCGTTCTCACGAACTTGCCTGGCAATGAAGTACACTTCCTTGGATTAAACAAGCCACTTGTGAAAAAAAAAGGGGATCGCTGAAAAGGCATAAGCAAGTGAACAGAGGAACAACCAAAGCTACCATCAGCGCCACAAGTCCTCTTCGGAGGCACAACTCTTCGGATAATAAAAGACCTCTAATGGGTCATATGCCACAAAAAAGAAAGTTCTCTACTCAACAAAAAAGATTGGAGGAGTCATGACCCTCCAACCATGAGAGAGTAACTTCCAGGCGATGAAAACCCTCTCTGAGGCCCATTTCACCAGGAGTTGAAGTGTTATAACCGCTCTTCGGGATTTCACTTCACCAGAGTTGAAATGTAAACAAAATAAAAGCCCTCTTCGGAGGCCCATTTCACCAGGAGTTGAAGTGTTATAACCGCTCTTCGGGATTTCACTTCACCAGAGTTGAAATGTAAACAAAATAAAAGCCCTCTTCGGAGGCCCATTTCACCAGGAGTTGAAGTGTTATAACCGCTCTTCGGGATTTCACTTCACCAGAGTTGAAATGTAAACAAAATAAAAGCCCTCTTCGGAGGCCCATTTCGCCAGGAGTTGAAGTGTAGCAGCCGCTCTTCGGAATTTCACTTCACCAAAGTTGAAATGTAAAAACAAAGACCTTCTTGAAAGCACACGTTTCACCGAGATTGAAATAAAACTTCCAAGTGTTGAAACGTGAAAAGGCTTTCTTCAAAGGCACAACTCTTTGGGGGTACACGTTTCACCAAGATTGAAATAAAACTTCCAAGTGTTGGAACGTGAGAAATCCCTCCTCAGAGGTACAACCCCCTCCCGGGAACACAATTAAGAAAAAAGACCTCTTTGGAAACCCACGTTTCACCGAGATTGAAATAAAACTTCCAAGTGTTGAAACGTGAAAAGGATTTCTAAAGCATAACTCTTTGGAGGTACACGTTTCACCGAGATTGAAATAAAACTTCCAAGTGTTGAAACGTAAAAAAATCCCTCCTCAGAGGTACAACTTTCTATAAAAAAAAAAAAAAAAAAATCCTCATCAAAAGCGTACTTTAACTTTCAAAGGAAAAGTAATTTGCCTACTGTGGGAAATGATCGTAAAAAGAAAAGAAGTTAAAGTACCCTTCAGAGGTCCGCTTTACCACATAGAGGAATTCACTTGATGAGATATGCACATAAGCAAAAGAAAAAAGTGATTTCTTCGAACGACCAAGCGTAAAAACTTATACGAAGGGAGTTGTACTCTATAAAATTTTCTTTAAAGAATAAAATAATTATTCTTTAGCAAATAAGAGTGTAAGTCCCCTCGAGGTATAGAATATTGCAGCATACTTATGGAATGGGGGCAATATAGTATAATTACACACAATATGGTATAACTAAACCAGCAAAAGGTAACGCTCAAGTAACATACCATAAGCTCGCTGCAATATCAAATAAACTCATGCCAAAACAAATAACAAATGTATTCTTTAATTCAAACAAAAGTTTGTACAAACGAGGAATCATTTTATTCAAGGAATCATTTTATTCAATTACAACGCAGGTACAGGTTTCAAAATAAAGAAAAGCGGGGGCCGGTACCCGCACAATTCTCGGCCAGTACATGCAAAACACAAAAAAACTAGAAACTGAAGATCTTCACTTCTTTTTGCTGCCTTTAGACCCTTTACCCGGCCGAATGATCAGCTTTTCAGGTCGACCAGTGGGTATAAGGGAGGAAGGAGAGGTAGGCGCAGCTGGCCCAACTTCTGGCTCCTCTTCAGTGGCAGTGATTATCTTCCCTCTCCTCCTTGATGCTCCTTGCTTCCTTCTCCTCTTTGAGGAAGACTCACTTCCTGGAGTGGCAAGTTTAGATAAAGTTATATCGTCAGAAGGAGTCCGCTCCGGAGATATGTCACCTCCCTCAAGTCCCTCATCTTTTTGCTCTTGCGAAGCAACGGGATCATCCAGGCCATGGAGAGCTTCTATTTGTTCTTCTTGTGACCCAGGTTGAGAAGCAGAGGGAGGCGCCACTTGAAGAGATGGAGGAAGGATCACCGGGGGAGAAGAAGCTTGAGTTTGACTCGGTGCTTTCTCTACAAAGGAGAAAAAACTTAAAATATCAGTATCTTTCGAAAAGAGAGGGGATGACGGCTCATCAAAAGTCGGGAATTCATTGACATTTGAAAAATAATCAAGAAGATCGTCAAGTTCACAAGGAGCGAACGAGCAGTTCACCACTTGAGCTGGTCCGGTGTCAAGTTTACCTGGGGTAGTTGGATCTCTGAGGCTGATTTCATATCGCTGTGCTCCGTTGCTTTCACCACCTTCATCCCCGCCTTGTGCACTTGTAGTTTCAGTTACTGTCTTAGTTGCAGGCGGAGTAGAGGAGCTAGAACCCGTGATGTCAACCACAGGAGAAACTGGAGGATGGACAGAGGAAATAAGCGTTAATTCCTTTCCAGAACATTCCTCTTCCGCCATTCCAGTTCTCATCCTGGCAAGTTGTTCTCGCCCCTTCGCAAGAGCAGCGCGAGCTCCCTCATCCAGGTAACGCGCCTCAAAATCTTCATCGCCATACCCGGCGTCTTTAAACATGTTAAGAGCAGCTTCCCACACCTCGGCCAGGGTGATTTCATACTTAGGACCAAGAAAAGAGAGGCTGCCGCGTCCCAAGACACAATGTAAATAAAAATCGAATAAAGTCGAATTGATATCGTTTTCCATGGTCTGAGCAGTTTCTTCGGCTGCAATTTTGCCAGCCATGGCCTCATCTCGATCTTTTTCGGTCTGAGCAAGTTGGGCTTTTAGCGCTTCAATCTCCATGTCCCGGGCGCTCAGTTTATTCTGCAGCTGGGTGACATCAGTGCGGTGGTTCTCTACAGCTTGTTCCAACCTCTCAGCTTTAGCTTCAGCGTCCCTCTGGCTGGCGTGCGCATCTCGCACTTGTTTTTGCAATACCTCTTCTCTTTGGGTGTAAGTATTAGTAGAAGAGGCAAGATCATCTTTGAGCTGCTTTACTTCAGCTTCGAGTTTTTCATTGTATTCGGCTATCTCCTTCATCTCAGTGTTGTGTTGATCAAGAATCTTCTGCCATTCTGATTTGTCATTTTCCATGGTCAGCATTGCTTCGATGTTAGCCCGATTAACTCTTTGAAGTTCATCAACCAGCTTTTGCCATCCAGACATTCTATCGATATCAAGCTTGACAGCATCGAGATTTCTGTACATAGCTTCTTTGTCGATGGGGACCAAATCAAGGTCGAAGCGTACCCCCCTCAAACACCAGTTCGGGAATCGGCTCTGCAAAGTCGGGGGGCCCCTTTCAACATGGTATGAAGGCCTGTTGAGAAGTGTTTGGATGGCACTTCCTTCAAGAGCAGGAGATTTGGAAGGGATGTCAATAGAAACTGAGGCACCAGGTCTCTCAGATGTCACGGGCACGTGCTCCTCGCCAAGTTTGGTCCGCTTTCTCGAATCCTCAATATGGCTCTTCCCCCTATCATCGTGCGTTTTACGTTTATGGGAATCATCATCCCTTGGGAAAGATTCATGTCGCGTGCCCGCTCCCTCATGACGTTCTTCATACCTTCTCCTCTCCTCAGCTTTTCGCGCAGCTCTCTGCTCATTGGTCTCTCTGGGATCGGTATAGTATTGCTTGTAATCATAGCTGCCACGCCCTCCATAGCGTCGAAAGTCTTTGTAATAAGAACCGCTGCCGCTGCGCCCCATAGAGGAATCTGAAAAGGCAAAAATAGCAAGTCTTAGAAACTTCCGGAGAAAAGAAGTTAAATGTGAACAAATGCCAAAAAATCCTAAGTGTTGTGTGATGTGCAAGCTACGCGCATTAAGCTACAAACCACTCATTGGTGTAGAGGTGATGATAGCTTGGGTATGAGGAGTTGGTGTTTGTGTTGGTGTTAGTCGAAGAAGGGACGTCGCCTCAACTATAGGAGAGATAGTTTTAGACACGTCATCTCTAAAAAGCTCCTGTGAGGTCACTATTATGTCGCTCAACCCATCATAAACATCGTCACCATCATGCTCGGTGAGACTTGTTTTCTCAGTTCCTACATCAGCTAATCCCCCGAGAGGCTGTGAAGGTTCTTCTTCTTCCTCAATCGGGGCAAGTGCCGTCTTACTAGATGACCCCATAATGTCGGTAGGGGTGGAACATTTCACCAATGAAGCTTCGATGTTAGACTCTTTTGATGAGGGTTGTTCGATAGTAACGGGGGCATCCGATGCTTCAGTCGGGGAATCGGGAACTTCAGTCGGAGCTTCACAAAGCTGAGTATAGCGAGAAGGGTGGAGAAGTTCGTATTGATATAGAAATTCGTCGCTTAGTAGAAACTTGATACTTCTCTCTTCTGCGGCTACAGCGCTCAGTCTATCAAAAGTCTGCCTATGTATCGGATCTCTAGAGGGAAGGGGAAGTGCTAAAAAAAGCAAAGAATGAGATTAGCAATTTGGACCCCGAAAAGAGTTAAGAAAGAAAGTGGAAAGACGGAAATAAATGATCTTACTTCCTACTCTCCAAGAAGCATAAAACTCTGGGGGACTGCGAGCAAAGAAAAATTGGTTTAAAAATCCATGGACACTTTCAGTAAGATCAAGAATGAGCTTGCGGTTTCTTGCACTTCTCACAATGATAAGAGAAGGATGGTCTTTGCTCTTTGCAAACGAGCATAAGTAGCGAATTTCTTCGAAGCTCGGCAGTCGGTCAAGATGTCTTCTGAACAAAACAGCCAACCCCATCAAGATAGCGTAACCATTAGGATGAAGTTGGAACGGAGAAATTGACATCCGGAGAAGAAGAATTCGAAGAAAGTCATTGAAAGGTCGAATCGCCCCACTTAAGCACATTTGACGATTAACCGCGACAAAACCATAGGGAGGTCTGTCAGCAGTATCATTTGGTCCGGGAAATATGACATCATCTTCAGCAAAGCCGAATTGAGTACGCAACTGAATAAATGTTCTCGAAGATAGAATAGTCGAAGTTCTTTCCGGAGGATTCTCTATAGGAGCAGTTACCGGGAAAGTTTCTTCTTCTTGACTTGCTACTTCTTCTCTTTGATGGGAAGTCATTCTACACAAGCAATTGGATATTCAAACATGAAGGTGCACGTTTCCTAAAGTGTGTGAAGTGTTGTACAAGTATCAATCAAACAATAAGCAAAGGTAACTGGAATAAAACCTAGCAAACATTTGTTAGTTATAAAAACCAGGAATCTTTGTTTTGAGTTTGAATATGCAAATACAATGTTGATGCAAGCAAATCAGTTCAAATTGTTGATACTTTGCATTAATATTCTACTTTAGTCAATTGATTCACAACATTTCATGCAATATGTTCATATCTTTTATCTTGTCTTAACTAATCTGTCATTTGATATGGGCAGTCAATGGCAGTATGTGCGCCTTGGTTTTCTTTGTTTGTATGTTATTCTCAACAGGTTTGCGGCTCAAAAGTGAGAATGATCTGTGAAGTAATACAATGACGTTCAAACAAATTTAAAGTTGGGGCAGTACAAAGTTTGATCACAATTCAAAGTTTATTCAGCTTAGTCCGGTAGTCAAAGTCAAAATGCATAAAGTGGGTATATGCTCCTAAACGTCAAAGCCTAAGTACTAACTCGGCTACGTTCTAAAAATCTTTTACGGGATAAGGTTAGATCGGTAGCGGGTCAAGGTCAAGATGATTTAACTTGGCAACTCGTTCACTAGGTCGCAAGTTCTGGTTCAAAAGGCAAGAATTTCTCAAGTGTTAGCTCGGTCACGACTTAAGCTTTAAAGTTTGAGTCGGTAAACTTCTTTCTGGCATTATCTCGGTCACGGTTTAAATCTTAGATCGGCAGAATGGTAGGTCGGTGGGTTTCCCACATGCATTAACACGGCCACGATTTAAGGATTGAATCGGCCAAAAGCTAAGTCGCCTGAAATCAACGGGTCGCATCAAAATGAATACTTCGATCCACTCAAACCGTTAGCTACCCCCTCGAATCAAAAAACCCACACTTCATTCCTATTAGTTCATACTTCCAGATCGTCCAATGCACCAATTCAAAACCTTGCAATCCTAGCACACATCAAAATCCACTAGCCTGCATCGGTGAACCATCTTCATCGTCTCATCGGACAGTTAAAATCGAACCTAGCAACCTAAACTCCATCAGCCGTGAACATAATGGGATTCGCGATAAAGCGTCATGTCAGGGAGTGATTTAGATGGTGAAATTCACGAACTAACAGTGATCTATAATCGAAGAAGAGGATTCACTTACGTAATAGATAGCAGAGGATGTCAGTGATTAGTTGGAATCGAATCGCCTTTTGAAGCTTGAAGAAATTTTTTAATGGCGGAGTCAAGAGAGTAAGTAATGAGAAAGAAGAAGGGGATATGATTTATACCTCGTAGTGAAAGGAACTGAAGCGGCAATTCGCCGGCTTAACATTTGGACCGTGCCCGATCTAATAACGTGCCGACTCAGTGAAGGGCCGAGATAAGAGATGTTTCGAAGCACACGACTTAAGCCTAAGGCGTATACTTCGAGGGGCAAATGTTAACCCTATCTCGGTTACGACTCAGCAGGTCTAGTACGTGGAGATGGCGCCGACTCAAGAGATGCCGACTTAGTTCGGTGCCGACCTAACAACCCAAAGACTTTGCCGACCTAACCAATTAACAAGGTGGCCGACTTAGTTCGGTGCCGACCTAATTGGATTCCGACTTAACTGGTAAAGAAAGGGTACCGACTAAACGCTACATGGAGATTCCGACCTAAGGCTTGAAGGGATGCCGGTCTAACAAGGCTATGCCGACTTAAGACTTAAAGAGGTTCCGACTTAGGACTTACGAAGGGGTACCGACCTAGTGGGTACCGACCTAGTATCTTAATATGGGAGACCGACTTAACTGCATAAGGCAGAAAAGGGTTGCCGACCTAAAAGTCTAAATAGGTTGCCGACCTAAGGTTTGAATCAGTTGCCGACCTAAAGCTTAAAGAAAGTTTGCCGACTTAATGATCAGTAGTAAGTTCCGACCTAGTGTGTGTGCCGATCTAGCGACTCAAGATAATTACCGACTTATAGTAAGCCGTAACCGATCTAACTTGAGTACCGGTCTAGTTATCTAAAGGAGCTGCCGACCTACTTGATGAGGACATGGAAAGGTACACGACTCATACTTAAGCCGGGGCATGTTAACTCGGCTACGACTTAGAACTGGTGATTTAAGTCCGGAGAAGCATGCTTGCCCCATTAAAAGCATGAGCCATGCATAAGAGAAAGGGGGACCTACGACCTAGCTTATCTCGGCAACAACTCAATTCAGACAAGCTTGCTTCCATTAAGTCGTGGGCTTGGCTCGTTAGATCGGCGATGGGATAAGTTAAGTCGGCCACGACTTATACTAAGTCGGTCGCGACTTAGAACTTGGCAAAAATTCCAGACCAGAACTCTCTATAAATAGACGACCACTTCCAACGTTCAAGGGACCTTTTGGCTCATTCTCTTCAAGCGCCGTTACTCTGCCGAATCCCAGACGACTTCAAAGCTTTTTAGATCCAACAAACTTCTAAAGGAACTCCATGAAGGAATCATCCACATTCACCATGGATTTGAAGATGATTGTCAACATCAAAGCTTGAGCTACTTGTTTCATATACCCTATCACTTGAAGTGTGTTGTAATTGAAAGATCTTGTAAAGAATTGTAATCAAACTAGTGATAAAAAGATTAAAGTGGACGTAGGCTGGATTATAAGCCGAACCACTATAAATACTGTGTCTCTTACCGTTTTTCTACATACTTTCTGCTTATTTCTGTTTCCCGTACAAACGGGTGGTGCTTTCACAATCACATCTTATACACCAGGGTGTTAGCGTTCAAATTTAAGCGTTAACACCTACGAAATTTGAAATCCGATAATAATACAATATTACGGATCCAATGGAACGGATTTCGTCGAATTCCGAGACTGTGCCTCGGAAGGCTATTTTCAAATTCAATTTAAACGATATAATTTTAAAACTGAACAAATCAGTGTTAAATTCAATTTGAAAACTTCTATTATCCTCAACACTATCAATATAAATTTTATAAGCCTTCAAATTATTTTTAACAGACTTAAAATTCTAGATTCAACAATTTACTCAACTTCTAATTATTAAATTCTATTATTTAATTATCAAATAAATAGCGATATTTTTAATTCAAGTTAAAATTATTATATTGAATATTTAAAATCAATTAAATATTCCGATTTTAAATGCTCGAAAATTCCGGGTCGTCACAGTTCCATCCTACTTAGGGTTCCATTCCTTTAACAGGCTCGAAGTGGATTCCATTCAACGAATAAATTGGATTTTAAGATGCTTGTGCTTTTCTAGGAGTTTTAACAAAATTTTTAGTTAAAAAATAAATTACTTGAACTCTTGAACTCTTGACAATCTTGATATTCTTGTTACTCATGAGTCTTCAATCTTGATATCTTGAATCTCTATATTGTACAGTCTTCATTCTTGCTACTTGCATGGTTAAATCCTGCATATACATATATATCTAAGCTTATACTATTAGTATTTATATTTTATAATCTATTCTAAGGTTGTTGTCATCAAAACCATCATCTTACGGACTAACAATCTCCTCCTTTTTGATGATGACAACCTTTGTTTATAAAATATTACTTCTATCCTAATAACTCGCCCTTAATCCATGCCTAACTATTCTATTTTATACTTCTCCCCCTTTGTCATCAACAAAAAAACCATCTCCAAACTATATAACGCCCCCTCATTCTTAGACTAAAATACCTGTATTAATAAACTTATATAATGTAATATAGAATTAAGAGATAATTATATTGATAGACACAATAATGAATTAAAGATTATATACATATCAATGTATAATTATACATGTTTTGTACAACAAACATCAATCCACACTAAATATCAATCAATATCAAACCAAGCCAAAGCAAATGAAATCAGATCAATCAAAGCAAACAATTCAAACAAAGCAACCAAATAAAATCAAACGTTACGAGGAACTTCCACCCATCCTTCTTCTCCCAAAATAGGGTTTGCTTTAATGGCATCCTAATTTTCATTTTCATTGGTGAGAGAGACAGGAGGATGTGCTTCGTTATCATCCTTGTGTAGTGAGGAAATCATCCATCATATCGCATCGAAATGCCTTTCTTGCTCCTTGATCATCTGCATTTGACTCAATTCTAAGTGTCACTGGTTATGAAGAATGAACGAGAGAATATTATTGAATTAATTAAGAGTTTCTTCAAGATTCTCAGATAAGTTATGAATTGGATTAGCCATATTTGAAATTCTGAGAAGAATGAGAGATAGAGAAGATAAGAAATAATACTCAGTGATGAATTCTGGAAGAAATAGGTATTTATAGGTGTAGAAATTCGTTTGAAATGAATAGACATATGGTAGTTATTCAAATTTCAAATTCAAAATGAATTGTCATTTCTGACCAGTACATGTCGACCTGGTCATAGGGGGTATGTCGATATGGTGTAGTGAAATTTGATGATTTAATTTGATTTTGTGAATAATTGTGTGTGTGTGTGTGTGTGCGTATATATATAATATACTAACATTTATTCTGGAGATAAGATAGGCTAGATAACAGAAAAGAAATTCCATTTCATTTCATACTAAGACGATACAACGATTAATCATAAAGAACTACACGAACATTCAAATGAAAATAAACTAAAACAAATACAACAAGATACGAAAAGGTAGAACTAATTAGAGGATGACAATGATGAAGGAAGTCCAAGTTTCTTACTGACCTTGGAAATGAACTGGTTCATCTTGGATGAAATTTTGTCCAACTTCTTACTAACGGATCGTTTAAGAATCCGTTGATTCTCAACAATCGTCTTTTGGTTTTTGAGAAGGGTTTTGTTGGATGGATTAGGAGGATAGTCGATGCTTTCCAAAGAGGTTTCACCTTCTTCTTCAATTTCCCTTTCATCTCCTTCTTCTTCTTCTTCTTCTTCTTCCTCTTCCTCTTCTTCCATCTCCTCATGAGCCAAACGCTCTTCCTTTTCGGTAAGAGTCTCATAAGATTGAAAAACAAATGGAATTTTCATAAGTGAAATATTGGAATGACTGAAAACTTTTCTAGAAACAAATTCTTCTCCGTTGAAATCCACTCCAAAATAGTTAAAAATCCGAGTGAGATAAATTCCATGATACAAAGTATTCTCACCCATTTCATGATTTTTGGGACGAAGTTCATCGAAAATAACTTGCGCCCAATTAGTGTCATAATTACCAAAAATAGCAAAAAGTGCTTTGCAAACTTTTGAAGTAGGATTATTAAAATTCCCCGATCTTGGGGTCAAAGTATGTTGCAAAAGAAGATTGACAATTTTTGCTTTTGGTCGAAAATTTTGATTTTTGAATTCAAAATTATCATTCCCTTCGAAAATGTGATGAAATGTCTCACGATCATTTTCATCGATTTTAAAACTAGAAAGATCCATTCCCGCACTCTTGAAATTGAGAATGGTACCCAAAAGATCACAATTCAAAACAATTCTAGTGCCTTTGACACTACTCCAAATTTCATCCTCATTTCCATTATAAAATCCATGGTTTAAATTAGCATAGAAAATTTTGACTAGATTTGGATAGCAAATAAAATTATTTTGAGAAGCATCAACAAGACTAAGAATTTGATTGTTTTCAAAAAGAGAATCAATTTCATAAGAAGAAAAATCTTGAAAGGTAGCAAATTTTCCGAGATGGACTTTGGCATAATTAGCATAATTGATGTATGCTTTTATTGCCTCCGTATCATTGAAGAGTTGCTCTTTTATTTTTCTGGAAATTCTCATGGTGGAGGGGTTGCTTGAAGAAGCTGTTAAAGTAGAGAGTAGAGAGCTTGATGTTTTGAAGAGAGGGTTTGAATTTGAAAATGAGAGTGAAAAGATATGAAAAGGATAGTGAATAAATAGTTTCTTAAAGGACATGTTCTCTGGTCAAAAAAATGCCTTTTCAGAGAATTGAATAAAGTGAAAAAATGGAGGGAAATTCAACCATTTGAATTCAAATTTTGAATTTCAAATTCTGGTAACTATGTCGACATCATGGTAGGGACCATGTCGACATGTGCTTATGAATTTCTATGATTTATTTTTCCTAAGTACTCTAATATATATATACACACCACTTATTATATTTAAGTATATATATCTGGAATATTATTAAAATTATAGTATTTTCAATATATTATTATACTATGAAAATAATAATAAAAATAATAGTAAAATTTTTAAAATTCAAATAAGACACCAATTCAAAATCAATCAATCAAGCAATCAAGCATCTAATTCTAAGCATGCAATTTCAACCAATCATATTGTAAATATGTACCTTTTTCTGAGTCCATTTCTCTAAATTCGTCGAAGTCGTGAACTACCGTGAAACACAAATTTGAATTATCTTCCTTTTGATCATCATCACTTCAGGACGAGTCTGAGTCATTTAGAGTAGTAGTAAATGCACACTTCCTTTTCTTTGCTGGATCATTGTTCATAGGAGGATTTTGCTTATCTGGATAAGGACAGTCTCTTTTGATATGGCCTGGTTCATCATAGTTGAAACATTTGACATTATTTGGCATTACATTTTGATTTCCGGAGTTCTTATAGTTGTTTCTCTTGATATTATTCATCTTTCTGTATTTCGGGAATTTCCTAAAATTTCTAGTCATAAAGGCTATCTCTTCATCATTATCACTATTTGAGTCTGATCCATTGGTCAATGCATTGAATGCCATTGATTTCTTTTCAGATGCTTTGCTTTTTATTCTCCCGATCATTTGGACTTCAAATGACATTAGATTTCCAATTAATTCTTCTACCTTTAAGGTACTGATGTTATTTGCTTTAGAATTATTTAGTGCAACGGTCTTTTGCTCAGCGGTCCACTGTGCAAAATCAGTTATGGGTTCAGAATATTCAGTTTATGTGATATTCCAAGTGTCTAATCGTATATATTGTAAATATATTTTCATCCTACATGCCCAATATGCATATTTACTGTCATTAAAAAGTGGTGGTCTGACAGTAGACCGACCTTATACAAATGAACTAGTGACAGGAATACTAGTGTTGGTAACCGTACCAGTGTTAGGTAGCCATTTTGAAAACTTTTTTAAAAACCACATTATGAAACGTTAAAAACCTCGCTCTGATACCAAATGTGACAAATGCAAATTACGGATCTTAAGGCTATGATTAACACTAGAGGAGGGGTGAATAGTGTTTATAAAGAATTACTAAATCTTTTTAAGTTTATATTAATTTGAACATAGATGTATGCAATATTCAAACATAGCTATGATCACAGAAACAAACACAGATGCAGAAATAAAGTAAAAGCGATAAAGGAAAGAACACACTAGATTTTATACTAGTTCGGAGTTGCCCTACATCCAGTCGTGCACACAAGTACAGATTTCCCTTCAGAAGCAATTGTACAATTACACCCTCGATTTCAAGGCAACGAGGTACACCCTGCAGAATCACAATCCTCCGGGTAGAGATACTTGATTTCCTAGGCAACAAGTTCGCCTAATTGATATTCAATACTACAATCACACCTTATCTCGCTTGATTGATTTCCAAGGCTGCAATCACACCTTTTCTCTCTAAGTTGATTACAAAAAGCCTATAACTCTGAATAGCACTGAGGATCTTGTTGAGATAGTGATAGAGAATCAAACCAGAGATAATCTATTTAGATTCAATGTTGATTTCGGCAGAGTAATGGTAAGAATATGTATATAGAAATGTGGAAGAAGAAGATTAGTGAAAAACCAGAAAAACTTTATTGAAATTTGTTGAAACCAACCCCTATTTATAGAGGAACAACAGCCATGTTGTGACGACCCGGATTTCTATGCCCAGAAGACCGCTTCGTCATGAAGAAAGAAAGGGATGAGAAAATAGAAAGGATAGAGAAGAAAGAACAACAACATCAGAATCTCACAGCGGAACGAATAAATTATAATAATCACATAAGTATTTACATAATATACATCATCAATCAGAGTTATACAGACAATACATCATATACTAGACAGTTATAAACACCTGTCTAGTTATACAACTCAATACACAAGTCAACACAGAGATACCAACACAGCGAAACTATAAATATATATCTACAACGCTGAAGCCTCCTGCTCCATTGCTCCTCCAGAATTCGTCAAAGCTAACCTGAATCCCTTGGCTACCCGTAAAAATTTGGGTACCCGAGAGTTTATGAAAAACAAAAACAAACTCAAGGTCAGACATGGGTCTGGTATGAGTAACAGGTTAAAGTTGCTTAACTTTGAAAATCTTTTGAAAACAAAAGGTATCACGTAAGACTCCCCACACATAAACATGGAAAAGTTTTTACCTTACGCTAACCAAAACATTTGATAGGAAATTCTGTGATATTATAATAGGTCTAGGGTTTTCAAGTAAATAGAAAATAGCCGAAATTGTTACATGATTAAATTCCAGCTACTAGCCACAAAAGTGGGTAATACAATCAAAACCGTTGGCACTTATTGGATTGTGGATTCCATACAATGGCAGGGCTACTGGGGTACCGCCCGTCACAGTACGGGGCCTAGATCACCGTACCGAGGATTACTCCCTTCATCCCCTGCAACACAAGGCCGGAACCGTTCCTTACTGAACAGTCCCGAACAAGATACACCCCGCAGATAGCCGTCGCTACTGCCCACTAAGCCGAAAATAAAAGGGACATCTAGACAGGGGAATATCCTTGTCCTGCTTGGGCATGACCCACCTAGCCTTGCTGCATCTCCCCTGTTTTAGCCATTCCCGGTTGATGAGGCTTGAGGCTACGATTACCTTTTTAGAATACATTTCTTAGAATGCTCATCGCCCACCTGACGATGTGTTGAAAGCATTCAATCCATACAAGTTCGTTCCGGGTTCGAACGAAACCGAAGGCATTATCTCGTTACACTCATTTTGGAATCACCCTCAGAGTTAACGACGATAACCCTTGCATTCTGAATCTTCATCTTCCTTCAGATTCACGACCTATCGTAAATTTGGAATCGATGTAGTTTTCGAATGTTCCTAATGCGGAAAACCCGATCCCGGTCTCATCGAAATCCAAAACGTGTCTTTTAAGGCCAAGTTGACTATTTAGTCTTAATAGTTTAATTCAATATCATCACTATACACACATATGGATAATTCACAATCACAATAGATAATCACATCATCATAAACAGATAATTCATATTATCATCAAAACAGATAATTAAATATTATCATACTTTAAATCAAGCATCCATATCACATAAATATTACTCATCTCATTACTGAGATCACAACCATTCAATACAATCAATACATAAGCAATTGATTTATTCACTATCTATAATTAATTTAAAATGAATTAAATTAATTACTTCTATTTCTAATTAATTTAAAGTAAATTAAATTAATTACTTCATCTCATAAATCCTGCTTATATAATCATTAATTTATTATAATCAATTAATTAACCATTCTCTAAATATTTATCTTGATTAAACACCTTAGATTAATCATTCTCTAATTACAATAAGTAATTAGTTTTTTTCTTAATTTCACAAATTAATTATTTCCAATTATTTATAGTAATTAACCTTTAATTACTTCATTTATTAATTAACTATATTTAATTACATTTATCCTTAATTAATTACATTAATTAATTACTTTATTATTAATTATTTCCTAATTAAACAATTCTTAATTACATCATTAATTAAATTAATTAATGATCACAAATTATAATTAAATTAATTACTTTATTCAAATTAATTACATTTAGTAATTTATCTGAAATTAAAGACAATTATTAATCACCCTCGATTAATATCAACCAGTAATTAACTACCCTCAATTACTCATACAAATAAATTAATTATTCCATAATTAATTATCTTCATTAATTAATCCCTTGATTAATTACAAAAGTAATTACCCAAATTACTTTATTATAAATCATCTTTCACTAATTACATTCCAGTAATTATTATTAAATTACTTCCCTAAGTAATTATCTCCATTAATTACACTTAAGTAATTACACTTATCAAATCATCAAATGGTTTCTTAAATTAATTAAACTAAATTAATTAACTTAACTAATCATATTATAATAATTAATTACAATAAGTAATTAATCTCTTAATTACTTCCATGAAGTAATTACACCTTTCAATTTACATTAAGTAACCTCACTTACCAAATTTCACAATTGATTATCTATAATTAATCAATAAAATTAATTAAATTAAGTTAATTCCATTAATTAATCATTTGACAATCCTTAATTAATGACCCTTCATTAACTGCATCCATCTACCAATCCTTTAATTACTTCTCTAAGTAATTAATTTAAATTAATCATTTTTAATTACAAATTAATTAATCCTTAATCTCAAATAAATTAATTTCTAATTACATAATAAATTTCTAAATTTTAACTTAATTAATCATTAATTACTTGATTAATTAATTTCTAATCATTAATTATATTTCAAACTTATCTAATTAATGATTCTTATTTCAAATTAAATTTAATCTTAATCTATTAATTAAAAACTCTTAATATCTTAATTAATTCAAATAATAAATTAATTAACTTGTTAATTTAACCATTTAATTACCTTAAAAATTCAATGAATTACCAATCATTAAACCTTAATTATTTTTAACATAAAACATCATTTTATTAATGATTTAATTATCATACTAGAACATGTTTGAGAACATTTTGTTTTCAAATCCACTTTTAAATTCCATTTCAAATTAGATATTTGAAATAACTACAAATTTAACTTTACAATTTTAAACCAAGTTAAAATCTTTTAAAAATAAACAAGAGCTAAAGAACATTTGTATATAAAGGAATTTATATGAGTTTTAAAACCAAATTCAATTTAAATCCAAACATACCTTAACTCATAAACATTTAGACTAAATCAACATTTTGATTTTTATAAACTTATTTCAAAAATCTGGTTTAAACTACAATTTCTGATTTTAATCTTGTTTTAAAAATCCAGTTTTATTTATATTTAAAATTCAGTTTTTTTTTTAATTTAAACTAGACAGACACTTCACTACCTAGCATAAAAATACTACAGGGCAAACGCTACACAATCTCAAGCAACTCAAAGAAACAAATGCCAGAGAAAACTCAAAACCACACTTGCATTCTCCAGATACCATCAGCCATCCACAGTGCACGGTGCACATGCACCCAGGCTCAAGCCTCCTCCGACCATCATCGACCACGTCCCCACATCGGTGATCGATACACGATCCCACCTCCATCATCAGATCGACGAGAGAAGCGTCCAGTCTCAATCGAGCATTCGAGCTCGATACTGCACCCAAAAACGCAAACCTGGAAACAAACGAACCCCACTGCCACTCAAACCTGTCAACGAACCGTGCTCCCAGCTCCGACCATCTGAAAGGCGGCAACTCCGGTCTCGACATCAACTACAACCCAACTACCAACTCCCAAAAGTTCGAGACGCTCGATCAACTCAAACGACCACGGTGATCAAATTTCCAAGCTTCGTTAAAACTAGGGTTCTAAGAAGAATCCTACTGATGCAACTACCCCGATGAAAAACACCACACTCCAATATTTTTCCTAGCATCTACGATCACTCCTCCATCACCTAGAAAAGCCCCGACCTCTCCAGTTACACAGATCGTCAGAAAAACCCAAATTTGCCATTCCCGGTCAAACCCAAAATGCTCCTTTAATACTTCTCTAAAAATCGCGATTTTGTTTCAAAAATCGAGTTTTAGTATAAGCAATTCATTCACGTTCCTGAATTCGTGAACCATGATAGTTAAAATTTGACCTATTTCGAGATTGCTCTGTATTTTTTTTATTTACAGAGTCAATACCTTTTTGTTTTAACTTAAACAATTTTCTAACTTTAACTATTAACAAACCAAACAGATTTTGTTTGAAACTTATATCCTAACTTGGATCAGATAATGTGATAATGATTTTTGAATGAATCTCGAGCTAAAAAAAAGAAAAAAAGAAAAGAAAGACTGGTAACAGAGAGGTTACAGGAGATAAACATATACACATTTCACACACCTATATATATATATAAGTATATATATATATATATACAGAAAATTCATCAACATTTATATTTCATACTAGAACACATATACTTCAGAACTCATCATGCAACCAAATCCATTTAAAGCTTTTAAAATATGATGTTACTCACCAGATTTTGAACGACAGAGCCTTGTTTGAAACTGTTTTGAGTTTTTGAAATCTGAAATTGCTTTTACTTTTTAAACTTGCAATCCTTATAAATGCTGAGATGTTGAAATGTTTGAATGCTGAAGAGCTTGGAAGTTTGAATGCGTGTAGATGATCTTTAAATTTAAAGAAGAATACACATGCTACCTTTTTTTCTTTCTTTTTTGAAAATGATTTGCAGTAGCTTAAAAAAAAGTATTACAGGCATTTTTTTTTTTGATGAACGAACGAAACAAGAAGTAGGTATATATATATAAGAGGAAAAGAACACAGGGGAAGGTGTTATCTAGTCTTGCAAATGCTGGAGATAAGTATTAACTAGTACACAAATATATTTGTTTCAGAGATCTTCTTTTTATTAAGGAGGCTGAGGTGATTTTCCACCATACACATTCGAATTGACTTGGTGGCTGACTGGCTGCTAAGTATGAAAGCATTAAATGCAATAGGTACTTTATGTTTCTCCTATCTTATTTTGTCTAAAGATATTTTCTTCTTAGCACAGTTTATGTTCTAACTCGCCTGGTTTCTTATTTTATTCCATACTTATCTATTTTGTTTTTATGTTCATAGATATTTATTTACTATGTTTTAAGCTTGCATTTCAACCTCTTCCAGGCAACATACAAATGCAACATACAAATATATAAAGTCTGATTTGCTTTTTACTTATGTTCATCTTTGCATAAAATGTTCAAGTACTCAATGTTTTACTTTATATTGTTTGTACAAAGATGTTTTTATTATTATTTTACTTTTCTCTTTGCTTTTTAGTCTTTTTTTTTTAGGTTATTGGTTATAAATTTTAACCTATGTTAATATCATAGCTCTTATGTTTATGTAATTATACTTATGTTAATAACTATATGTTTGATTTAAAACTTATGTTTGCATTGATAATATATATTTTATTTTAAATATTTTACAAAAGAAATTACCTCTATATTAATAAACTACTTGTTTTATCAAGCTAAATTTTAAAAAGAAAATAAAACAAACCTATTTGTTAAGCTAAAATAAAATTTAAAACTACTAATATTTATCCTAAGTATCTTAAACCATAGAGTTATTTATTAAATAGCTTTTAAAAAGATATATATTAAATCAAGTTATAATCACCAAAATATTAAAATTAGAAAACAAGTCAATTTGTTAAATTTAAAACAAAGATTATCCATTTACAATATATACAGATATATATATATTATAAATAGAAAATAATTTATTAGCTTTTAGAAGATAAAATCACTCATTTAAATATTTATTAAAGAAGACTCAAAATTTATTATCAATCCATTCAAATTATTATTAACAATATATTTAGCTTTAACACAGATTATTAAATTTTTATTGCCAAAATTTCCGGGATATCACATTCCTCCTCCCTTAAAAGAATTTCGTCCCCGAAATTTAAAACAAAGGTAATTTAATAATCCAATTAAAGATTTAATTTTAAAACACATGCATATATCAATCATATGCTAAAACCATAGCAACCAATTCATCCAATCAAACAAATCTAATTATCCAGACAAAATCAGGACAGATCCATCTAGAGTTCCCCAGGTCTAAATATCGGGATACTCGCTCTACAGAATCCAAACAATCAATACTACTAAGCTATAGAGCTTCCACTCATCTAGATCTACAAAAAAAAATAGGATATCAGACTACAGACAAGTCTGATTCTAACAACCAAAACTCCATGAAGTGCTGGTTCTACAACCAGAGATGGATCTTATACGTACTCCCTCAAAGATAGGTGAAACACTCCGGATTCCAGTTATCCAAACTGACAATCCAATCCTGAAAACTAAATACTTATCCAAAATCAAATTCCTGACTTCGGAATCCAAATTCTTCTGTCTCTTATCCATAAAACCCTTCGGATGATCCTGGGCTTCCTCATCCTTACTGATCAGCTCAACTCTTGCTGATGTCCTTAGAAACAAACTGAACCAAAGACAAACAAACATAATGATCTTTCCAACATCAACCAAAACTCAGAACACAAACTCTATTCCAAATTAGAAAACAGAACTCACTTCTCGCTTCTAAAAAAAAAGAACAAGAGCGCTCCAAACTGGCCTTCAATCCTGAGAAATCTCCTGTAGAACCCTCCAATCCAATCACTGCAACATCCAATTGCTTCCCAACTAAACAGCTGCCACCATGCTTCCAATGCGCAACTCTGACTGAAAAGATGAAAATGCTGAAGTCGAACACAGACTGGACAACACACCTCAAGAAAACTGCTACACCAGAAGATCTTTTGCCGATATACAGAACACTTCGAGCTGCATCGCTGCCACAGATGCCAAAGAAACTTCCTAATCCAAAACTCTTCGGGAAACTCGGACCACAAAACCAAACAGAAACACCCTGCTGAACACAGCCACAACACCGAAGCAACAAACTTCCTTAAACTTATTCCAAAGAAATGTCTTCGGAATCATCCATAGTCACTGCGTCTCATCACACAGCTACTGCTTCCTGAGGTATCAAGATACCATTACTGGCTTCTGCTCATCCGACAGATCCAAACTCTCAAGAATCCGCTCACACGAGCGCGATCATCTTACACTTAAATGATGAACTCCGAAACTTAACAGGTTTCCTTCGGAGACCAATGAAATCCTTACCACAACCAAGCTCACTCGAGACGGTATTAGGTCTACAGTCTCGACACATGCACAAACCTCAACCAATAGTAGTTGTGTTACACACCACTACTCTATCTACCTTTATAACTCATTGGAAAACCCGAACAGGTAACCCAACAATATATAGAAATAAATAAATATATATATATATATCAAAATTACAAATACGCTCTCTCAGGAAAGAAAACACTCAAGAGCCTAGGTATTCACTCAACCTAGCGCTCTGATACCAACTGTGACGACCCGGATTTCTATGCCCAGAAGACCGCTTCGTCATGAAGAAAGAAAGGGATGAGAAAATAGAAAGGATAGAGAAGAAAGAACAACAACATCAGAATCTCACAGCGGAACGAATAAATTATAATAATCACATAGGTATTTACATAATATACATCATCAATCAGAGTTATACAGACAATACATCATATACTAGACAGTTATAAACACCTGTCTAGTTATACAACTCAATACACAAGTCAACACAGAGATACCAACACAGCGAAACTATAAATATATATCTACAACGCTGAAGCCTCCTGCTCCATTGCTCCTCCAGAATTCGTCAAAGCTAACCTGAATCCCTTGGCTACCCGTAAAAATTTGGGTACCCGAGAGTTTATGAAAAACAAAAATAAACTCCGGGTTAGACATGGGTCTGGTATGAGTAACAGGTTAAAGTTGCTTAACTTTGAAAATCTTTTGAAAAGAAAAGGTATCACGTAAGACTCCCCACACATAAACATGGAAAAGTTTTTACCTTACGCTAACCAAAACATTTGATAGGAAATTCTGTGATATTATAATAGGTCTAGGGTTTTCAAGTAAATAGAAAATAGCCGAAATTGTTACATGATTAAATTCCAGCTACTAGCCACAAAAGTGGGTAATACAATCAAAACCGTTGGCACTTATTGGATTGTGGATTCCATACAATGGCAGGGCTACTGGGGTACCGCCCGTCACAGTACGGGGCCTAGATCACCGTACCGATGATTACTCCCTTCATCCCCTGCAACACAAGGCCGGAACCGTTCCTTACTGAACAGTCCCGAACAAGATACACCCCGCAGATAGCCGTCGCTACTGCCCACTAAGCCGAAAATAAAAGGGACATCTAGACAGGGGAATATCCTTGTCCTGCTTGGGCATGACCCACCTAGCCTTGCTGCATCTCCCCTGTTTTAGCCATTCTCGGTTCATGAGGCTTGAGGCTACGATTACCTTTTTAGAATACATTTCTTAGAATGCTCATCGCCCACCTGACGATGTGTTGAAAGCATTCAATCCATACAAGTTCGTTCCGGGTTCGAACGAAACCGAAGGCATTATCTCGTTACACTCATTTTGGAATCACCCTCAGAGTTAACGACGATAACCCTTGCATTCTGAATCTTCATCTTCCTTCAGATTCACGACCTATCGTAAATTTGGAATCGATGTGGTTTTCGAATGTTCCTAATGCGGAAAACCCGATCCCAGTCTCATCGAAATCCAAAACGTGTCTTTTAAGGCCAAGTTGTCTATTTAGTCTTAATAGTTTAATTCAATATCATCACTATACACACATATGGATAATTCACAATCACAATAGATAATCACATCATCATAAACAGATAATTCATATTATCATCAAAACAGATAATTAAATATTATCATACTTTAAATCAAGCATCCATATCACATAAATATTACTCATCTCATTACTGAGATCACAACCATTCAATACAATCAATACATAAGCAATTGATTTATTCACTATCTATAATTAATTTAAAATGAATTAAATTAATTACTTCTATTTCTAATTAATTTAAAGTAAATTAAATTAATTACTTCATCTCATAAATCCTGCTTATATAATCATTAATTTATTATAATCAATTAATTAACCATTCTCTAAATATTTATCTCGATTAAACACCTTAGATTAATCATTCTCTAATTACAATAAGTAATTAGTTTTTTTCTTAATTTCACAAATTAATTATTTCTAATTATTTATAGTAATTAACCTTTAATTACTTCATTTATTAATTAACTATATTTAATTACATTTATCCTTAATTAATTACATTAATTAATTACTTTATTATTAATTATTTCCTAATTAAACAATTCTTAATTACATCATTAATTAAATTAATTAATGATCACAAATTATAATTAAATTAATTACTTTATTCAAATTAATTACATTTAGTAATTTATCTGAAATTAAAGACAATTATTAATCACCCTCGATTAATATCAACCAGTAATTAACTACCCTCAATTACTCATACAAATAAATTAATTATTCCATAATTAATTATCTTCATTAATTAATCCCTTGATTAATTACAAAAGTAATTACCCAAATTACTTTATTATAAATCATCTTTCACTAATTACATTCCAGTAATTATTATTAAATTACTTCCCTAAGTAATTATCTCCATTAATTACACTTAAGTAATTACACTTATCAAATCATCAAATGGTTTCTTAAATTAATTAAACTAAATTAATTAACTTAACTAATCATATTATAATAATTAATTACAATAAGTAATTAATCTCTTAATTACTTCCATGAAGTAATTACACCTTTCAATTTACATTAAGTAACCTCACTTACCAAATTTCACAATTGATTATCTATAATTAATCAATAAAATTAATTAAATTAAGTTAATTCCATTAATTAATCATTTGACAATCCTTAATTAATGACCCTTCATTAACTGCATCCATCTACCAATCCTTTAATTACTTCTCTAAGTAATTAATTTAAATTAATCATTTTTAATTACAAATTAATTAATCCTTAATCTCAAATAAATTAATTTCTAATTACATAATAAATTTCTAAATTTTAACTTAATTAATCATTAATTACTTGATTAATTAATTTCTAATCATTAATTATATTTCAAACTTATCTAATTAATGATTCTTATTTCAAATTAAATTTAATCTTAATCTATTAATTAAAAACTCTTAATATCTTAATTAATTCAAATAATAAATTAATTAACTTGTTAATTTAACCATTTAATTACCTTAAAAATTCAATGAATTACCAATCATTAAACCTTAATTATTTTTAACATAAAACATCATTTTATTAATGATTTAATTATCATACTCGAACATGTTTGAGAACATTTTGTTTTCAAATCCACTTTTAAATTCCATTTCAAATTAGATATTTGAAATAACTACAAATTTAACTTTACAATTTTAAACCAAGTTAAAATCTTTTAAAAATAAACAAGAGCTAAAGAACATTTGTATATAAAGGAATTTGTATGAGTTTTAAAACCAAATTCAATTTAAATCCAAACATACCTTAACTCATAAACATTTAGACTAAATCAACATTTTGATTTTTATAAACTTATTTCAAAAATCTGGTTTAAACTACAATTTCTGATTTTAATCTTGTTTTAAAAATCCAGTTTTATTTATATTTAAAATTCTGTTTTTTTTTTAATTTAAACTAGACAGACACTTCACTACCTAGCATAAAAATACTACAGGGCAAACGTTACACAATCTCAAGTAACTCAAAGAAACAAATGCCAGAGAAAACTCAAAACCACACTTGCATTCTCCAGATACCATCAGCCATCCACAGTGCACGGTGCACATGCACCCAGGCTCAAGCCTCCTCCGACCATCATCGACCACGTCCCCACATCGGTGATCGATACACGATCCCACCTCCATCATCAGATCGACGAGAGAAGCGTCCAGTCTCAATCGAGCATTCGAGCTCGATACTGCACCCAAAAACGCAAACCTGGAAACAAACGAACCCCACTGCCACTCAAACCTGTCAACGAACCGTGCTCCCAGCTCCGACCATCTGAAAGGCGGCAACTCCGGTCTCGACATCAACTACAACCCAACTACCAACTCCCAAAAGTTCGAGACGCTCGATCAACTCAAACGACCACGGTGATCAAATTTCCAAGCTTCGTTAAAACTAGGGTTCTAAGAAGAATCCTACTGATGCAACTACCCCGATGAAAAACACCACACTCCAATATTTTTCCTAGCATCTACGATCACTCCTCCATCACCTAGAAAAGCCCCGACCTCTCCAGTTACACAGATCGTCAGAAAAACCCAAATTTGCCATTCCCGGTCAAACCCAAAATGCTCCTTTAATACTTCTCTAAAAATCGCGATTTTTGTTTCAAAAATCGAGTTTTAGTATAAGCAATTCATTCACGTTCCTGAATTCGTGAACCATGATAGTTAAAATTTGACCTATTTCGAGATTGCTCTGTATTTTTTTTATTTACAGAGTCAATACCTTTTTGTTTTAACTTAAACAATTTTCTAACTTTAACTATTAACAAACCAAACAGATTTTGTTTGAAACTTATATCCTAACTTGGATCAGATAATGTGATAATGATTTTTGAATGAATCTCGAGCTAAAAAAAAGAAAAAAAGAAAAGAAAGACTGGTAACAGAGAGGTTACAGGAGATAAACATATACACATTTCACACACCTATATATATATATATAAGTATATATATATATATATACAGAAAATTCATCAACATTTATATTTCATACTAGAACACATATACTTCAGAACTCATCATGCAACCAAATCCATTTAAAGCTTTTAAAATATGATGTTACTCACCAGATTTTGAACGACAGAGCCTTGTTTGAAACTGTTTTGAGTTTTTGAAATCTGAAATTGCTTTTACTTTTTAAACTTGCAATCCTTATAAATGCTGAGATGTTAAAATGTTTGAATGCTGAAGAGCTTGGAAGTTTGAATGCATGTAGATGATCTTTAAATTTAAAGAAGAATACACATGCTACCTTTTTTTCTTTCTTTTTTGAAAATGATTTGCAGTAGCTTAAAAAAAAGTATTACAGGCATTATTTTTTTTTTGATGAACGAACGAAACAAGAAGTAGGTATATATATATAAGAGGAAAAGAACACAGGGGAAGGTGTTATCTAGTCTTGCAAATGCTGGAGATAAGTATTAACTAGTACACAAATATATTTGTTTCAGAGATCTTCTTTTTATTAAGGAGGCTGAGGTGATTTTCCACCATACACATTCGAATTGACTTGGTGGTTGACTGGCTGCTAAGTATGAAAGCATTAAATGCAATAGGTACTTTATGTTTCTCCTATCTTATTTTGTCTAAAGATATTTTCTTCTTAGCACAGTTTATGTTCTAACTCGCCTGGTTTCTTATTTTATTCCATACTTATCTATTTTGTTTTTATGTTCATAGATATTTATTTACTATGTTTTAAGCTTGCATTTCAACCTCTTCCAGGCAACATACAAATGCAACATACAAATATATAAAGTCTGATTTGCTTTTTACTTATGTTCATCTTTGCATAAAATGTTCAAGTACTCAATGTTTTACTTTATATTGTTTGTACAAAGATGTTTTTATTATTATTTTACTTTTCTCTTTGCTTTTTAGTCTTTTTTTTTTAGGTTATTGGTTATAAATTTTAACCTATGTTAATATCATAGCTCTTATGTTTATGTAATTAAACTTATGTTAATAACTATATGTTTGATTTAAAACTTATGTTTGCATTGATAATATATATTTTATTTTAAATATTTTACAAAAGAAATTACCTCTATATTAATAAACTACTTGTTTTATCAAGCTAAATTTTAAAAAGAAAATAAAACAAACCTATTTGTTAAGCTAAAATAAAATTTAAAACTACTAATATTTATCCTAAGTATCTTAAACCATAGAGTTATTTATTAAATAGCTTTTAAAAAGATATATATTAAATCAAGTTATAATCACCAAAATATTAAAATTAGAAAACAAGTCAATTTGTTAAATTTAAAACAAAGATTATCCATTTACAATATATACAGATATATATATATTATAAATAGAAAATAATTTATTAGCTTTTAGAAGATAAAATCACCCATTTAAATATTTATTAAAGAAGACTCAAAATTTATTATCAATCCATTCAAATTATTATTAACAATATATTTAGCTTTAACACAGATTATTAAATTTTTATTGCCAAAATTTCCGGGATATCACACATGTCCATTCGTGAAGAGTTATGACGAATAGGCGCTTCTTTTGAAATTTAAATTTTGAAGTCAACTGACATTATGTCGACATGGGTTACTTGGGCATGTCAACATCCCAAAGTAATTTTTGATGTTTTGTTTTGTCTTTGAAAATAACTTTTATCTTATTTTAAAACTATTTTAAACTTTTATAAATATGCTTAAATATATTTGAAATACATAAATAAATATATAGAATAATATTTTGGTATATATAAAATTTTACTATAATTTAATATTTAAATCTAAATATATAAATATTAAAAAATTACATATACTTTTATTTTAAAAGATAGTTTAAAACCACGGATAATTTAATTTTGAAATTCAAGATTATTTTGCGGCTAAAAGTATTTGAAATCAGGATGGATGTTTTTGATTCTTTTAAAAGGAAGGTTTTGAAATCATTTTGAAAACAAGATATAATTTTGAAAAATTATTTTGAATAAAAAGTTAGCGGATACAAAACAATGTTCCACTAGATTTTTCGTAGGTTCCATCCTATTTAAGGTTCCATCCCTTTAACAGGCTCGAAGTGGATTCCATTCAATGAATAAATTGGATTTTAAGATGCCAGTGCTTTTCTAGGAGGTTTAAAAAAAATTCTAATTAAAAAATAAATTACTTGAACTCTTGATAATCTTGATATTCTTGTTACTCATGAGTCTTCAATCTTGATATCTTGAATTTCTATACTGTACAGTCTCATTCTTGGTACCTGCATGGTTAAATCCTGCATATACATATATATCTAAACTTATACTGTTAGTATTTATATTTTATAATCTATTCTAAGGTCGTTGACATCAAAGATATCATCTCACAGACTAACATTTGTGTCGATTTTTGGGAGTTGAACAACCTGACGAAGAAGAATTGTTACCTGTTGTCGTGCATCGGTGGTCTCTTTGATCAGTTGGTCAGGGCAAATGTATTCTCTCTTGGCTATCAGATTTCAATTGCATGTGCCTGAGAACAGTATCCAGAAGTCCGCTTTTCATACACCCGATGCACTATACGAGTGGTTAGTTACGCCCTTTGGATGGACCAATGCACCTGCTTACTTTTTTGATTTGATACGTCGAGTTTTTAGAGGGTTTCTTTATAAGTTCATGGTGTTATCTCTGAATGACATATTAGTCTCTTCAAAAAGCAAATATTTAGGAGACGTGCTCAATACATTTCATAAGCATAAGTTGAAGGCAAAGTTCCCAAATGTCACTTTCGATGCAAGGAGGTACGATTTTTGGGACATGTTTTCTCTAAAAATGGGCTGGCGGTCGATCCTAGTAAAGTTGCCATAGTATAAGATTTGCATGTGCCGAAGAGTGCCACGATCGGGATACTATGGGATTTTCATTAAGGACTTTATGAAGTTTTCTGCCCCTCTGACCCGTCTTACCAAGAATAATTTGGTTTTCTCATGGGACGTGATATGTATGGTGCTTTTATTAAGCTGAAGGAGGCATTGACTAGTGCAACTATTCTAGTATTACCGGACGATACGATGGCATTCACAATGTGTACCGATGCTTTCGGCATAGGTTTAGGAAGGGTTTTGAAGTAGGAAGGGAGAGTGGTGAGCTATACTAGTTGATAGTTGAAAGTCCATAAGAGAAAGTGTCCTTCATGATCTTGAGTTGGCAGTCTTTGTCTTTGCCCCTAAGTCCTAAAGACGGTATCTTTTAGAAGAGCGGTTTGAGTTGTTATGGATCATAATTCTTTGATGTATTTATTCTCGCGGAAGGACTTAAATTTAAGGCAACAAAGGTGGATAGAGTTTATGGCATTATATGATTTCGATATTTCAAATACTTCGGGCAAGGGTAATGTTATAACCAATGCCGTGAGCAGGCAACATGCAATGTTGAGTCCTTTGTTCTTAGGGTGAAACCATTTGGAGTTCATCTCTACATTCGATTTTCGATCATCATTGGACATCACTCTAAGATATTTAGCTGCTTTGGATGTACAGCTTATGCTTATAGACCGCATTGGGTCAAGTCAGAAGCAAGACAAGGAGTTAGTGGCTATTTTTGAGAAGCTTGATAGAGGGGAGTAGTCAAGTTACTTGAGATGCTCTACCACTGACTCGAAGGGATGGTTAAGGATAGATGGCAGATTATGTATTTCTTTCATTGTGGATTTGATTGACATAGTACTAGCCGACTCTCGTCAATCTTGGATGACCGTTCAACTCGGTGGAGATAAAAATGTATCGTGACGTGAAGAGAGTCTTTTATTGGCCTGCTATGAAGAAGCATGTGATAGAGTATGTAGCTCTATGTATGACTTGTAAGAGGGTAAAGGAGGAGTAGAAGAATTCTAGAGGATTGTTGCACCAGTTAGACATTCCGTAGTGGAAGTGAGAAAGTGTTTCTATGTATTTTAATGATGGACTATGTAGCAGTAGGAAAGGGAATGAGAGAATTTGGGTCATAGTCGACTGAATGACCAAATGTGCTAATTTATTTTCTGTTAGAAGTACGAGGACTGCTGCGTCTTTGGCAACACTATACATGGGAGAGACTGTTAGGTTACATGGAGTTCCTTCTAAGATCATTAGTGATTGAAATCCGCTTTTCGCTAATGAGTATTGGAGGAGTTTACAAGAGGCTTTAGGCATTGAGTTGAGCTTGAGTACCGTTTATCACCAACAGATGGATGGATAGATAGATAGATAGACATGGTGAATCGAGTATTGTAGTACTTGCTTCGAATGTTAGAATTTGGAGGCTCTTTGGAGGATCACTTGCCATTGGTGGAGTTTACTTATAATAACAGCTATCAGGTGAATATTGGGATGGTACTATTCAAGACGTTATACGGAAGACCTTATAGATCACCATCTTGTTGTTGGGACAATGCAGATAGGATTATTCTTTGACCAAATATGCTGAGGGAGTCATCAGTGAAGGTAGATATGATCTATAGGAGGATGAAAACCACATAAGAGAAGCAGAAATCTTACACCGACAGAGACGCACAGAGTCAAAGTTCATAGTGGGTGTCATATCTTTTATGAAGGTCTCACTGCTTGGGCATGTCATGAGATTTAATAGTTCAGGAATGTTAGCAATGAGGTTTGTAGGGCGTTTTCCAATCACTAGAAGAGTAGGAAAGTTAGCATATAGTGTAAAGCTTCGTGAGAAGTTTGCAAGAGTATTTTCCATATGTCACGCTTCTGCAAGTGTACACGATACAGCCATCGTGGTCGAGCCTAGTTAACTAGAGGAGGCGGAGGTAGAGAGGAGTTCACTTGTTCACCGTGCATCCACTCGTGTTCTTGAGTATGGTAAGAAACTCCACGATGAAGCTATCAAGCTTTTTAAGATCCAGTGGGGAGATGGTCTAGCAGAGAGTACATAGGAGCTTGAGGAGATGGTCTAGAACAGAATACATGTGTTAGAATCTATCTTTGTATACCCCATAGGTAAGGATAATTTGATGCTAGGATGGTTGTGAACATGTCATTAGGACGTGTTCTGGTTGATGGATGCTATTGGATGTGTTTATTAAATTTTTCTTTGCATACTTAGGAAAATATATACATAAGTTAGCATACACTCACACCATCACTTTTTTTATTTCATTAAGTTATATGCATATGGTTGTTGCATATGTATAGAATGATTGCACATACATGTAGAATTGCCATTATATTTACATAATATGTAGCATATATTTTGGACATATGGTAGCATTTCAGGAGGTGAACTAGATTAGGAGACAACCTAGTCTTTGCATTAATATAGGTTCATATGCATTCCACGCCTTCAGGTACATATTGCACTAGAAATTGAGCTAAGGACAATGACTGTCTGTGGTTAATGGATGAGTAGATGTTTGTAGTTATTGATTTTTGTATAAACGAGTTGCATATTTTCATCCTTGAGGATTTCGAGGATGAAATGCTTTTAAGTGGTAGAATACAACACCTCAAAAATTTAATAAAAAATGCAATAAAAGAATTAAATTTAAATATACATGGGGAAAGAATAATTTTTTTACAAACATCCAAATTTAGCTACGAAACTTGCATTGATGCATTCAAAGTGATATTCTAGGCAACTTTGATTTATAATGTTTTGAAATCGGAGCTAGTACAAGAAATTTATAAACATTTGAAAACTCGCAGTCAAAAAATAATTAAATAAACATATTTGGAAAGAAATATTTTAAAAATAGAAAAAGAGCCCACCAATCAACATCATGACCTTAACCTATCGGCCCCTAGCAGTTGACCTCTCCAAGGGAGGCGGCCGACTGGTCGACATTATGTGGTTGGGGTTTGGGCAGGCCAACGGCTTGGATTTGAATAGATATTAGTCAACGCTCCATGTTGTTTTGCACCTAAATAAAACGTTAATCCAAACCCTAATTCACAAAATTAAAACCTGAATGTCTAGTCTTTGCTAACTTTCTATCTCTTCTAAAACTAAATTTATAAAATAAAAAACTTAAAAACAATTTGGAAGAAAAAACAAGCAAAGGAGGGGTATTAACATCGAGAAGAGGAACGATTCTACGCAAAGCAAAGGGGATAGCTTTTGAAGGTGAGTGCGTTCATGATTGGTGAGTTGATTTACATGTAATTAATTTTATTATACCCTATTTTATTCTAGAATTGTTATAAATCGAATTGGAAGCATTGTTTAAGTGAATTGGAAATCTAAAGGCAGATATATGAATATGATTCCTTTCTCCTAATATAGATCTGACTAATGTAAATCTATAAATTAACAAATTTATATTTGAACATATCCTTTTTGTCAAATTTGCTAAGAATTGGTATAACCTGTTAATGTTGATGCTAAACCTAGGCTAAACAGATTTAGTGCAAATAGAAATATTACGTATGAAGTTTTGACGTAGATTCGCAAGTTGGTTAACCGTAATTAGGGCTATTGTATGCCAAATTATAATTCAACTTTAGTGTAATAGATTTGCAGACAACAATGATTAACAAGTAAAACGAACAATAAACCAAAAACAAAAGCAAACAATGATGATCGGTTGACATGCTAACTGGAGGCGGTCAAAAGCAAGCAGGCGAATACTCCAGTGAGCAGTAGTATACAAGTTATCATTCTCTGCACGCATCCTGAACCTCCGCCTACATCCCGAGTCATAGAATAATTTATACTATAAATATAATGCTGACATATATAGGGATGTTAGTAACTGTAAGGAAGTTAGTTCCCCATGTTGGTGATTCTATGATGTTACAAGACTGGATAAATGTTATTTATCTAGCATGGGTCGATATTCAACGTGGGTGATTTGATCGAAAATTGCACTCATATAAGGTTCTACGTGGATGGGCAATACTAATGATGATGCTTCATGGAGTGTGCGGCTTGACACTAATGGGGGTTCCTTGTATTCACGGGCACGATGTGAAACTGTGTTGTTGATGGATCCTGGCATGGTGTAATAAGAGGCGTTACGTTACCATTGAGAGGTGGACATGGATGAATCGACGATGGGGCACCTTGGCGAGTCGGCATTGCATGCTTCACTTTAAAGCATAACTAGGATATATGTAGTAGTAATATTAGAAATATAATCCCATGGTTGAAATTGTATGAAAATCTGTGTTGGGATAGTTATGTGTAGTCGTAGTTCTGGGAACATAGTCCCATGGTTGAAAATTGTAGGGAAATCTATGTGGAATAGTTCTAATAGCTATTAGTGGATCATTAGTTGTCTCAAGGTTCAATTAGTCGTTCGACCCTATGTATACGCCTTCACAAGGTGTTAGAGTAGGTATGTTTAAGACTATTCCCCTTAGATAAATGAAACAAATAACTCATGGACACTTATAGGACATCCTAGGTCATTGAGAGTATTAATGAAGTTAATTATATGTGATCACCATACACTAATCTTGTAACTTATTCACCAGACTTTTGTCCGATCTACCTCTTTTCCTTTCTTTTCCCCAATGTAAAAGGATAGAGCAGCAGGTGATAGGCCCAGTGATGCATGGAGAGGTAAGCTTGGCTTCAGACTTGCTTTTTGTAACAACCCGCCCATCATAAAATCCAGAAATCAACACCGGATGAAAATGTTTGACTTTCAAAGAAGATAGATTATCAGGAAAGAAAATTTAAAACAAACGTTATACTAAGGCATGTCGAAAGAATATCATAGCCGATTGATAATATATAATATACTTAATATACAAAAACGTAACAGGATTACAATATATATAAGAGACTGTACAAGCAGAAGAAATTGATAAATGAAATCAATTAGAAAATCAGAATACATCTAATACAATAAGTCTCATATATAGTCATATACTACTATAATATCAAGTATTAATGCAAAGTATTATCCTCCTCTCCATAGAACGCTCCATCTATCCTGAAAGTGTATCCCTAAAAGCACCTAACTCCCTAATTACTCAATCATGTACTCAAGAATGCAATGGAAAAACGTGGGTCGAATGTAAACCATGGTGTGGGGGAAACTATCTCAAAATTCTATATATTAAAACATATATAATGAAATAGGAACCATTAAAGAACAGTTGCTCCTCTCCATAATTATGGCTTAGGGGTAATCCGAACTATCAGTAAACAAGTAAAGTGAACCAATCCAAAAGATAGGTAATCCTACCATAACCAGCTCTTTTCCTGTAATCAACGAGTCAACACAACTAATGTAATGCGAGTGAAACATAACAATCATGCTATGATAAACGTAACCCAACATCCAAAGTTAGGGCGATCATAATATAAGTCTATCATGAAGTACGAAATAATAGTAAATGTAGCAATAACAGTAACAATCAATTAATAACACACATAATACATCAAATGAAAGATAACTAAGAAATACAAATCAATACTGTTATTACAGATGGGTGCAGTCAACTAAAGACATTAGCGTGATCCAACGATTCAAGATAAATAGGGTTGGTACACTAACGTACCCAAGCCCCTTACGTGATCAAATGTTTCAAAATATATAAAGTTGATACACTAACATAACTAGACCTCTAAGATGACCAAATGGTTCCCTTCGAGAGTTCAAGATATATAGAGTTAGTATGTGAACATACCATAGACCCCAAGCCATAAGTATCGTGTAGAACTTACTGTACCCCTATAATGAGCATAAGTTCTGATTTACTCTATATATTCGATATCTAGTCCTAATAGTAAATAGAATCACCGTACTCCTATAACAAGCATAAGTGTTATATGATTTATTCTAAATATCAAGAATCTTTGTGGATCCCACCGTACCCCTATAATGAGCAAAATTGTTCTAGGATCCCGTACTAGAAGATTTTCATAATTCCTCTATAGGACATTAAGGAATTCTTAAATAACAAGTGTACGCCTCTCATCAAAAGGAGAACGAAGGCCTTGTCTCGCGTAATATGCTGTTGGGATCATGAAGGAACATCAATGCCATAACATATGCACACATCAAATATAACATCGCACAATCAAATACGCCTATCACAAATGAAGGCCGATATCTCGTCATCGTCTATCCATACATATAGTTACTAGAATAAGGCTAATATAATATTTGATCACAAATATAAGATCAACAGTGGGTACGGTCACAATCGTAAGACCAATATCATTCATCAAACATGTCTACCCAAAATCAATGCCAAGGTGAACCTTCTCAGTCAAATGGCCATAGTCGACCTGTAGAACACACCATTTGACCGAGACTGGTATTCCTAGGCAGTGAGCCAAGGACGGCGAGCCAAGTCAGTCATCGCTCATCAATTCATGCCTTATCTTCTCCATTGCTTTTCCCAATGAGCCGTATTGCTCCTGTAGTATGCCCTTGCTACAACGGAGTGTTAGTTCATGAGATTATGGTTTTGACGACAACAACCGTAGGACCTGTTATAAAATATAAATACTAATATCTTTGTCTAAACATATATGTATATGCAGGATATATATGCAGGTACTGAGAACGAAGACTGTATGGTATAGAGATTCAACACTGACGAATTCAATATTGTAGAAAATAAGACTGAAGACTCGTGAGTATCAAGATTATCAAGAGTTTAAGATATCAAGATAAGTAATAGAGTCTAGATTTATGTTAAAACTTCATAATAGCACTAAAATCTTTATTCTAATTTTAATTGTGGAATGCATTCCATCTTCTCGCTTTAATAGTGGGATGGAACGCATGACCGCTTTAGTAGGATGGAACCTATGACCTTCTCTAGTGGAATGGAATATACGAAATTTTCAAAATGACTTATTTTTAGATTTTTTTCAAAACTATCTTTTTAAAAAGACATCTCTCTCTCGGTTAAAATACTTTAGCCTTTATTCAAAAATTATTTTTAATCATATTATTTTCAAAATCATTTCATTTTTTAAATTATCTTCTGGTTTTAATGTTTTAGCTTTAATCTCAAAATATTTATATATTTAGTTTTTATTACATTTATATTTTGTAAGATCACTTTCCAAAGGTTTTTATAATCATAAATTATACTCAAAATAGTTTACAAAGTTCTAAGATTATTTCGAAAAACTTTAGAAAGAAAATCTCTTTTAAAACATAAATAAATTTTCAAAAAATACTAGGAGATGTCGGCATGCATGTACCCCCCATGTCGACATGGTAGCTGTAGATTTTAAAATTCAAATTTTCAAAAGAAGTACCTATTCATAATAACCTTTCACTAATGGACATGATCGTTATTCTCCTATATATACTAGTAGTTTTCAACGAATTTTCACTTAAGATTTCTATGTTTTCTCTCCTCTTCTTTTCCATTCTTATTTTCAAACATTCTTAACAAAACTCTGCCGAAATCCTAAGTGAATCAAACTCAATTGCCTCTAGTTCGATTCTCTTCCACTCTCTCTCAAAGATCTCAGTGCTATTTAGAGTTATATGATCATTTGTAGTCAATGATCAAAAGACCAAATTGTATCGAGTCTCTCTCTATCAAAGTGTAATTGGAAACCGTGTGATTGTGGACCCTAAATCAATTAGGTGTGATTGTAGCCCATAAATCAATTAGGTGATCTTGTAGCCTGTTAAATCAAGAGAGTTTACCCTCGACTCGGAGATAGGAGGGTGCATCTCATGCCCTTGAAATCGAGGCCGTAATATCGACATTATATTTGAAAAGAAATCTGCATAAGAAATTGTGTGGGACTAGATGTATGATAACTTCAAACCAGTATAAAATTCCGATGAATTCTTTCCTTTACTACTTCTATTTAGTATTTGCATCTGTGTCTGTTTCTGTGATTGTCTCTACATTTGTAAATTGCATCCATTTGGGTTTAATTTGAAAAAAATTTCAAATGGATTCATAAAATTAATTAAACACTCTAGTGTTAATTCAGCTTTATGATCCATAGTCCGCATTTCCTACATTTGGTATCAGAGCATTGGTTTTCAAAGTTACCATAATTTGAATTTCGAAAAAGTTTAAAATGGAAATTTTTGGAGGTACTGTTAACACTAGTTCAAAACTGTCCAAATCATTATTGTCTCATAAGTCTGCATATTGTTATTATAGAAAATCATGTTATCTACCAAGTTGGTGTGTTGTGCAAGAATATATGTGTTCTATTGCTTTTGAAGAATCAATACTCAATGGACGAATGTTGCAAATGAAGAAAAACAAATGAATACTTGATAGTGGATGTTCAAGACACATGACTGGTAATCGAGAGATACTGAATGACATAATTTATGAAGATGGAGGAATAGTCAACTTTGAAGACAGTTCAAGAGGATATGTGATTGGCATCGGCAATGTCAGTAACTCTAAAACTCCTATGATTTTTGATGTTCTGTTAGTAAGGAATCAAAACACAACTTACTTAGCATAAGTTAACTATGTGACAATGGCTATAAAACTAAATTTGAAAATGATAACTGTCACATCGAAGATAATAAATCAAATTTATCTTTGAAGGAATTAGGAAGAAAAATATTTATATTCTTAGTATAAAAATCTCAAATGATAATGTCTTTTGGCTAATACAAGTTACCCTTGGATTTGGCATAAAAGATTTAAGCATTTGAATTTCGAACTCTTAGAGTTTCAAAACTTGATCTAGTAAGATGTCTTCCTAAAATGGATTTTAAAGTAGATAGTATATGTGATGCTTGTCAATTAGGAGAACGTAGGAAGAGTTCATTCAAATTGAAAGATATGATTTCAACTTCAAAACATCTTGAGTTACTTCATCTAGATCTGTTTGGTCCATCTAAAATTTAGTCAACAAATCATAGTAAATATGTTTTTGTAATTGTAGATGGTTATTCTAGATTTACATGGACATTTTTCTGAAACGTAAAAGTGATGCTTCTGATTTATTTAAAACTTTTGCAAAAAGAATTCAAAATCAACTTTCTTTAAAAATCAAAACTATTCATAGTGATCACGATGGAGAATTTGAAAATGAAAATTTTAATATTTTCTGTAATAAAAAAGGAATAGATCATAATTTTTCTTTTCCAAGAACTCCACAACAAATCGAAGTAGTAGAGCGTAAAAATAGGATGATTCAAGAGTATGAAAGAACTATACTTTTAGATATTAAATTGCCAAGAAATTTTTGGGCTGAAGTACTCACTACAGCTTATTACATTTTGAATAGGATTTTAATTAGACCTCTAACCGATAAAACACCGTACAAACTTATTTTCAATAAGAAACCAAAGGTATCTTAATCTAAAGTTTGTGGAAGTAAATGCTTTATTCTAAATACAAAGGACAATTTGGATAAATTTGATCCTAAATCCGACAAAGGAACCTTTATCAAATATTCTAATAGAAGTAAAGCATATAGAGTTTTTAATTTAAAAATAACACCATTGATGAAACAATGCATGTATCTTTAGATGAAAATTTCAAAGATTTTGTTCAAATAAATGATAAAGATGATTTTGTTACTTGTTAGCACCAAAATTTGTCACTAACACCCTTAGAGAGATTGTTTAGCGAGATTAATGAAGAAGTCAATGAAAATAGAGAAGAATATGTAAATTTCAGTGCAGAGAACAAGAACACAAAATTTATAGTGGTTTGGCGTAACTGCCTACGTCCACTTTGAAGTTGATTTCTATTTATTTCCTTGATAGTTGATTACAGATACAATCTGTTTATAATTACTTGAATACAATTGCAAAACAAAAGATTAAGTCTTGAATGAGTGTTGAATGCGACAGAGTTTCCCCAGTGTTCCCAAAAAACTCTGATCCCCTTTCACTATGCCCCTGCCTCTCTATTTATAGACGATGATGGGTTGGACTTCCCTGGTGGGCCTGGTGGTTGAATATCTCGGCCCAAATGGGGTAATCTCTGTTTGCCGACCCACAGATGTCGAACGTCGAACGCCTAACAGGGCATGAATGCCGAACAATCTCCTCATGTCGAGCGCAGCGGGGCCGAACACTCTGAATGCCGTGGGAAGCATTTGCACCAAACGATACTGGAAGCCGAACCAGTGACTTGGCTGAACGATGTCTTGGCCGAACGATGTTTGTACGTCGAGCAGAACTCAAGCCGGACAATACTTTGGCTGAATATTACCCAGGCCGAACTATGTCTTGGCCGAATGATTCTTAGGCCGACCAATAGTTAGGCCGAACGATAGTTTGGCTGAACAATGTTTGGGCCGAACGGTAGTTGATGCCAGAAAAGTCTGCCATGCCGAACGTTCTCACATGCCGAATGTTATTCCATATCGAACATCTTTCAATGCTGAATGCTCTGCCATGCCGAACGTTCCATAGACGCCAAACAAACTTGGATGCCGAGTGCTTCTTGGATGCCAGTCGACGAACGATCCAGTTGAGCCAATTGGTGGGGATGCCGAGTACTAAGTTGCCTGGTCAAATCCCCAGGAAACACTTGCCCGCCAAAGTGCATTACATGGCCGAACGTGGTGTGCTTTGAATCATGCGCCCTTTGTGCTTTATCCCATGCTGTGGTCCAGTTTCCTCAATGGTGACTTCCCTCGATCGCCAGATGAAGTGATGCGCGTGGAACAGTATAGCCGAAGCCGAACGCTTCACGTTATACCGAACGACTTTGTATGCCAAAGCCGAATGGTGCAGCCTTGACCAGTTCCACCAGTCACAGTCTCTTCAACTTCTTCTTCCCTATAAAGGCCAGCGTCTTCCTCCTTCTTCTCTTTTCACTTTTAACCTCCGCTATCTCGTACTTGCAAATTTCACCTGTTAACAGCCTCCAAAGACTTAACATTCCTTCTCAATCCATTCGGCACTAACTAAAGCCATGCCCTTAACTCCAGATTCCTTCAAGTCTCGATCCACTAACTAAGTAACGATCCCTCCATCTAAATACTTTCCCCAAATAAATAGGTTTTAACGCGAGGCTCGAGTTCGTAAATTAGAACTGTAGCCGATAGGTGTTGCGCGGACGAATGAATCGAAGTTTGATTAGGATATTTCTTAGGGCTAGATGGTATGGTGGGGAAGAGAAGTGGCCAGAGTCGAGTACACGGGGGAGATGTTGGGAGATGTATTGTGGTTCGGCACGGTTCCCTCGTGCCGAGCGAGATTGGAGGGTAGAATAGAGGAAGAGCAGGAATTGGCTAGGATGCCGAACAGCATGGTTCGGTCTGGCTCGCCAAACGATTCGTCATCGTCGCTCGGTATGGTCATGTGTAGAGTGTCGAACGTTGGGGTTTGACGTAACTCTAGTTCGACATGATTCACCACAAGCCGAGCAGTGGAATGGTACGACAGGAAGGGAGCATGGCTTTGGTGGGATGCCGAGAGTTATTTCGGCCGAACAGAATTTTGGCCGAACGATACTTTGCCGAACACTACCTAGGTTGAACGATAGTTAGGCCAAACAAAAGTTTGGCCGAAAAACATTCAGGCTGAGCGGTAGCTAGGCCGGACGAAGGTTTGGCCGAACAATATTCAGACCGGACAACTTTTAGGCCGAGCCATTATGAATGTCGAACCATCCCTTAGCTTAGGCCGAACACTTGTTTACCTTGCCTAATCATATAATAAAATAAGGACAAGGACTCCAGCATACTAGCACATCAAACTGACCAGGACTGATAACTTCCTAGTTTCTGTAGACACGAACCTTCGACATAATTGGATAACTCCTTCTAACATTTTCTGAATCCGAAACTGTAAACACCATAAGGCAGGCTTTTAGAGACGGTCAGCGATTACGGTCTTCGAAAATGACGATTCGAAGCTCAATTTAATATTATCAACCCTGTAACTTTTAATTTTTTAGCGCTTACACATGAATGATCGCACTAGTTTGCACACCACACAGGGGTAATTCTTGTATTGTTAATTCTAACGTCGATTGTTTTTTAAGTACAGTTCAAACAGGTTCTCTCGTCAAACTCAATATTTATCGGAGATGTCTAAGAAATCTAGCTCCGCCACGATCTTGGATAGACCCGGGCCGTCTTCAAAACAAGGGGTCGTGGATACTTCTAACCCGTCGACTTCCCCCGCTCATATCTTAGCTCCCGATGCCCTGGAAGCATCAATTTTCTTGGACAACCCGGTCGATTCACAAGCTTCGAAGCTCAATGAAGCTGCGCTCCGGCAAATATGCTATATCCATAGAATCCCATTTGACGACCTGCTGGTTCCATCGGGGCATGATCGTCCACACCTGCCCCAGTTGGATACACCGCCTGTAATAAGTTTATATGCTGGGTCGGCAGTGTGCCACCGTTTAACTTGTTTCTTCCGGACGTGCTGCAATACATCGACATGACTGTCCTCTCTAGGTCCCAACTCCTAGCGACATCAGAATATTTATGTTGAATATGCGCTTATATGTTTTTGTTTGATGATAATAAACATATATATATATATATTCATTTAAATGTATTTGGTAATGTACTATTTTTTTCATAGATTAAATAAATATTTGTTGAACAAAATAAATTACACAGAATTTGAATATAAATTCAAACAGAAATTTTATTCAAACAAATATTTATTACAATCTTGAATAGTACAAATTCATGTTCTCACTGTACATATACATTTTTGAATACATCACAATTTGATTTACATTAATAACCTCACTACATATCACTCACACTCGTATTTTTCTTCAACTGCATTCCAGTCAGATTCCAACATCCGAGTAATCTGCAAAAATATTCTCAAATGCAGTAAAATTGAAAAAGAAATATTTTTGCAATTCAAAAGTAAAAGATGATTTTGAAAACATTGTTTGCCTCAGTTATTTGGGTTGTTCGTCATCATTTTTGATTGTATCTATGCATATCAGCATTTTATCAGAGACAGGTGAGCACAGGTCAAACCCAAATGAAAAGCCGGGTTCAACTCACGTGCAGTATATTCAAAATTATGACACGAGCACAAGGTCAAACCCGAGTTTTGAAACTGGATTCAACTCAAGGCGACATGACATGAATGCAACGAAGACCAATATCAAAATGGACTGCAACAATCATGTATGCAGATCAGGTACAGTGCCAACAAACAACAAGTCTCGACCAAAACAGTTGCAACATGGATATCACAAAACAAAACTCACTGGAATGACCAAGTACAAGCAAATGAATGCAATTCGAAGTGATATAACAGTTACAACTACAGAGACCAAGTTCGAGGCAACAGAGAAATGCACACCAGAACACAAATCCAGCTACAACACCGAGTTCGACAATGTCAAGTGTAGAAGTAAACAAATGCAACAATCAACTTAACTGAATACAGTAAAATGCACAAAGGCATATCAAGAGTCACAAGACCATCTAGCAGTAAGCAGTGAAGACATGAACAAGTGATCAGTAAACAAAGACATAAATGGAATCTGAACCAATACACTTGAATGCACTAAATAAGCAACAGAGATGACACTGCAGCACCAGTACAAATCAGTAAAATACAACAAGATCCAACATTTTCAACTGACACATATATGCAGTAGCCGAACCAAGAAGCAGACACATATTCAACATGAACTCATGTGGACAGTAACAACAAGTATAGATGCATACACATACATGACTACAATGCCACAATGAGACAACTACAATTCGAGCCAGAGAATTGAAGAAAGCCACTACAGGAATGCAGAAAGTGGACAAAGCTAATTCACAAGAATATCGAAGTTAAAAATGTCAAAGCCGCAATGAACAGGTCAACAGAGAAATTCACGGAAACAAAATCAACATACAATTCAATGCCGCAATAACCAAGCAATTTGACCAAGCAAAGAATCAAAAGCCGGTGGTAAAAAATATCTCAAAAATTCAAAGCCGTGACTATCAAGCAGTATATACGTATTTGATTCGGTCAGAATTCATCGCAAACATCCAACAATAATCGAACGGCCAAAGGGACTAATTTTGAAGCAATCAGACGAACGAAAAATAAGGGTAACGAACCCTATAAAATCCCCAATCATCACCGGCATAAACACAATAAAAAAGAGTTTGAATACAAGCATCATAGAAAAAAATTCTTACCGAAGCAATAATCGAACTCACCGAAGCAACCGAAGAAAGCAACACGAAATCGATCGAGCCAGGCTAAATCACGCACAATCAACAACGATCGAATAAGTATCGGAGCTTCGCAAAAGCCCTAATTTGGAACAGAGAGCGCAAGGACGAAAGCCCTAATTTTAATCAGGAGAAACGAGAAGAACAAACGACCGCCATTATCAAGAGAAGAAGAAAAAGGAACGGGCCGAAGAGTTAAAAGAAAAAGGGAATAAAAAATCCTTTTTTTTTCTTTGGGTCGGTCATTGTTTTAAGGGTTTTTTAGTTTATTAATTAAATTAGGGTTTAGGATTGTTTGTTTTGTTTAAATTATTGTCTTTTATATTTTCGTTTGAAAATTGTGAATCAAATCTTGGTAAATCACCACCTAGGTTTTAGGTTGTGTCTGATTATCTAGTTAGAATTAGTTCAGTAAGAAGGGGTTGCGAGTTTGCAAAACTCTATAGGTGGTAGCAGGGTTTGCGAGTCTGTTAGAGTGTTTGTAAGCGGGAGACTGTTTAATTCTAATAGAAATCTGGGAATGCAGCAGTAGGCAGGGTTTGCCGAAGCTGGGTAAATTTTGTGTGTGATTTTTTTCAGCATATTTACTTCACTAATTCGAGAAAATTTGCTATAACCCTATTCACCCCCCCCATAGGGTTAATCTAGATCCTACAAGTGGTATCAAAGCCTGGTAATTTTTTATTTAACTCTATAGTCATGAATCCACCAAATAATGCTTTTTGTGAGGGGCAATCTATTGCTAGGCCACCCATGTTTAATGGAAATGATTATGCTTATTGGAAAGTTAGGATGGGTATTTATCTTAGTTCTGTTGATTATGATGTTTGGGATATTATTGAAACTGGTTATAAACTTCCCACTATAACTGTTGGTGGTACTGAGATTCCTAAACCTAAGGATAGGTGGGATGCTAACGATAAGAAATTAAAAACTACTAATGCCAAAGCAATGAACGCTTTGATCTGTGCTCTTGATAAGACTGAATTTAATAGAATTTCTCATTGTGAAACTGCACAGGAAATTTGGCATACTTTGGAGGTAACACATGACGGAACTTCTCAAGTCAAGGAGTGTCGTCTAGCCTTATTCAGCAATGAATACAAAAACTTTGTGATGGAAAAAGGAGAGAGCATAAAGGATATGTTTGGACGCTTTTCAACTTTGGTGTACAACGCTAGAGCACATGGGATGGTATTCACTGAGGTAGAGCTTGTGAGGAAGGTACTACGAGTTTTACCGATGAACTTTGAGGCAAAAGTCACGGCAATACAAGAATCAAAAGATCTGAGTAAACTAAGCATGGAGGAGTTGATCGGCAACTTGATGACATATGAGCTTGAGTTAAAGGCAAAGGAGGAACGCAACAACTCCGAGTCAAAGAAGAAGACGATTGCCTTAAAGAGCAAAGAAGAGAGCGATGATGAAGAAGAAGATCCAATTGAAGAGCTTGCAATGGCTGTCAATAATCTTAAAAAATGGTCAAGATTCAAGTCACGAAAGAAGAAAATAAGTGGTAATAGGTCAAAAGATCCTGACGATTCCGATAATGAATTAACGTGCTATAACTGCAAGAAGCCTGGCCACTTCAAACAAAAATGTCCACTTCTCAAAAACAACAAAGGAAAGAAAAAGAAAAAGAAGGGCTTTGCACCAACTTGGGATGATGAAGAAGGAGAGGAAGTTTCGAATAATAGCTCAGAGGAGGCTAACTTGTGTCTTATGTCAAAATCGAATTCAGAAGCAAGCTCAGAGGAATCTAGTGAGGTAAGTGACTATTCTTATAAAGAACTTGTTTCGATGTGTTGTGATCTTACTAAAACAATTGATACTCTTGAATCTAAAATTGAAAAACTAAAATCTGATAGGAGAGAACTTTTCCATGAAAATTTTAGGTTAGAAACTGAACTTGAAAATATTCAAAACCTAGACTGTAAAAAATGTAAAACTTTAGATTCGGAATTATCAAGACTTAGGAATAGCTTTGTAAATCTTGAAAAAGAAAATTTAAGTCTTAAGGAAAACCTTGACACTAGGAAAAAGGATTTTATAAATAGATGCACCTCACTTGCAACTGAAAACACAACACTAAAAACCAAAGTTCAAAATCTTGAGAAATCTCTGAATAACTTTTCAAGAGGAGAAAAATCATTCAACATGTTATTGAGAAATCAAATTTTTGCTAACAACGGAAAAGGACTAGGTTTTGGGAAAACACAAGTTGATGATAATGCAAAATATAAGAATGTCTTTGGTAGATGTGAAATATTTAGACATCGTGCTATGTAATGAATAAAGTAATGATTAGACCAATACTTGGCAAAATGTCTTATGAATTGTGGCATGAAAGGAAACCTAACATTTCTTATTTTCGTATATTTGGATGTCCTTGTTTCATTCTTAACACAGGTGATCAACTTGGAAATTTTGAATGAAAGGCTGATGAGGGAATTTTCATGGGCTATTCAACAAGGAGTAAGGCTTACAGGATATACAACAAACGAACAAAGACAATTGTTGAATTAATCAATGTGAAATTTGATGAATCTGATCTGGAAAGGACGGCTGAAAAAACGATTGATGATGGGATAGATCATGAAGGCATTGAAGAAGGGACATCTAGTGAGAAAGCTGAATGTAGGACGGTTGATACTGATAGATTAAAGTTCAAATCCAATCATCCTCCTAAATTGGTTATAGGTGATCCGACGGAAGGTATACACACTCGCTCTTCATTTGATACAAACTTGTGTGCATTTTGCTGTGATAGTGGTTTTATTTCTGAAATTGAACCTGATTCTGTTGAAATAGCTCTTAATGATGAAAGTTGGTTTTTAGCAATGCAAGATGAACTTAATCAATTTGAGAGAAATAAAGTTTGGAAATTAGTTCCTAGGCCAAATGACTATCCAATTGTTGGAACTAAATGGGTATTCAAAAATAAATTTGATGAATCAGGAAATGTAATTAGAAACAAAGCTAGGTTGGTCGCAAAAGGATATAACCAAATAGAAGGCATAGATTTTGATGAAACATTTGCTCCAGTTGCTAGGTTAGAAGCCATTAGGATTTTGCTAAATTTTGCATGTTATAAGGGTTTCAAACTTAAACAAATGGATGTAAAAAGTGCCTTTCTAAATGGTGCTTTAAAAGAAGAAGTTTTTGTTGAACAACCTCCCGGTTTTGAAAATCATGATTTTCCAAAACATGTGTATAAACTAGAAAAAGCATTATATGGTCTTAAGCAAGCTCCTAGAGGTTGGTATGACTGCCTTTGTACATATCTTTTGGAAAACGGTTTTAAAAAGGGGAGTGCTGACACGACACTGTTTCTACTACATAAAGGAAGTGATTTTTTGATTGTTCAAATTTATGTGGATGATATCATTTATGGTGCTACTAATGAACTCTTGTGCGATAAATTTGAACAAGTCATGTAGGCTAAATTCGAGATGAGCTTGGTTGGAGAATTGAAATATTTTCTTGGATTTCAAATCAAGCAAAGCAGTGATGGTATATTCATTTCACAATCCAAGTATGTGTTGGAACTATTGAAGAAATTTGGAGTTGAGAACTCCAAACCATTGAGAACTCCTATGAGTCCATCAACAAAGTTGGACAAAGACGAGAAAGGAATTGCTGTTGATCAGAAGAAATATCGAGGAATAATCGGTTCACTTCTCTATCTTACTGCTTCTAGACCTGATATTATGTTTTCTGTGTGTTTGTGTGCACGTTTTCAATCTAATCCTAAAGAATCTCATTTGAAAGCCACTAAACGAATTTTAAGATATCTCTCACACACACAAATATGGATTATGTTACCCTTCTTGTGAAAATTTTGATTTAGTTGGTTATTCTGATGCTGATTATGCTGGTTCATTGTTTGACAGAAAAAGCACTAGTGGGACATGTTTCATGCTAGGACATTCATTAGTTTCATGGTCAAGTCGAAAACAGAATTGTGTTGCATTATCCACCACTGAAGCAGAATATATTGCTTTAGGAAGTTGTTGTGTTCAAATATTATGGATGATGCAAACTCTTTCTGATTTAGGCTTAGCTTATAAACAAGTTCCATTAAAATGTGATAGTAAAAGTGCAATAGACTTGTCAAATAATCCTGTTCATCATTCACGTACAAAACACATTGATTTGAGACACCACTTTCTTAGAGATCACATTGCTAAGAAAGACATTTGCATTGAACATATTTCAACTGAGGCTCAACGTGCTGATATTTTCACAAAACCCCTCCCCGAAGATAGATTTTCCAGATTACGTTTGGATTTAGGGATTATAGAAATCGACTAATCTGACTCCCTAATGATTATCTGAAAAGATATATAGTGATTGAAAATAAGATGAGTGTTGATATTTATCATATATTATGACTCGAGACGGTATAATTAGTAAATTTCTTTAGAAATTTAAACAAGAATTATAAAACTTTTTGTTGGTAAAAATTCCATGGCCATTTCTATTTCTATCATCTTTCTATTGACCATCACTCATCAAAATCATATATAGTATGTAAATTTATGGTAGTTTACAAAGGAAATTATTCGTTCTTCAATTAATTATTAAATTATCTATGATTCAATTTATTATATTCTTCAATAAAAATAAATATCCAAAGTATTCACTCTCATTTAAAAGTCCTCACGGTTATGCATGGGTGAATTACTGGATTTTTGATTATGTGCTTCCATGCTCATTTAAAAGTCCTCACGGTTATGCATGTATGGAACGCATATCAAAATTAATTGATTTAAATAGCCAAGTTGATTCTAATCCCATTTAAAAGTCCATGGTCATGCGTGGTTAGAAGATACTTGAATACATTTTTTAAATTAAATTGGAATACTGTTAATCTCATTTAAAAGTCCTAACGGTTATGCATGATTAGTAGGTATTCAAATTTACTGAAATAAATATACCACAAATAGACGGAACTATTTTTGATGATTTTATCCCCATCACTTCTGAAAGTGGAATATGCGCCTGACAAAGGTAATTATGATTTTTGTTTGATTTTTATTGAAATTTGATATTTATATTCAATTGAGTTAAATGTTTGGTTCATGTCTGTCACTTCATCTCTATTTTTATAGCACTATTATTCTTTTGCTGATAACAAAAGGGGGAGAGAAAAGTTAAGATTTTGTCAAATAGAATCAAGCAAAGGTCAAATAATTTTCCATTTGCATCTAGGCTCATTTATATATTTCTATTTGTATGCATATATGTAGGGGGAGCATCATGTAGAGAGGAAGCATTTAATTAGGGGGAGCAATTAGAGTATATAATTGGTCAAATACATTTAACATGGTCAAAATCTTAAATATATGTTTGTTATCATCAAAAGGGGGAGAATGTTGAATATGCGCTTATATGTTTTTGTTTGATGATAATAAACATATATAAATATATATATATATATATCCATTTAAATGTATTTGGTAATGTACTATTTTTTTCATAGATTAAATAAATATTTGTTGAACAAAATAAATTACACAGATTTTGAATATAAATTCAAACAGAAATTTTATTCAAACAAATATTTATTACAATCTTGAATAGTACAAATTCATGTTCCCACTATACATATACATTTTTGAATACATCACAATTTGATTTACATTAATAACCTCACAACATAACACTCACACTAGTATTTTTCTTCAACGGCATTCCAGTCAGATTCCAGCATCCGAGTAATCTGCAAAAATATTCTCAAACGCAGTAAAATTGAAAAAGAAATATTTTTGCAATTCAAAAATAAAAGATGATTTTGAAAATATTGTTTGCCTCAGTTATTTGGGTTGTTCGTCATCATTTTTGATTATATCTGTGCATATCAGCATTTTATCAGAGACAGGTGAGCACAGGTCAAACCCAAATGAAAAGCCGGGTTCAACTCACGTGCAGTATATTCAAAATTATGACACGAGCACAAGGTCAAACCCGAGTTTTGAAACTAGATTCAACTCAAGGTGACATGACATGAATGCAACGAAGACCAACATCAAAATGGACTACAACAATCATGTATGCAGATCAGGTCCAGTGCCAACAAACAACAAGTCTCGACCAAAACAGTTGCAACATGGATATCACAAAACAAAACTCACTGGAATGACCAAGTACAAGCAAATGAATGCAATTCGAAGTGATATAACAGTTACAACTACAGAGACCAAGTTCGAGGCAACAGAGAAATGCACACCAGAACACAAATCCAGCTACAACACCGAGTTCGACAATGTCAAGTGCAGAAGTAAACAAATGCAACAATCAACTCAACTGAATACAGTAAAATGCACAAAGGCATAGCAAGAGTCACAAGACCATCTAGCAGTGAGCAGTGAAGACATGAACAAGTGATCAGTAAACAAAGACATAAATGGAATCTGAACCAATACACTTGAATGCACCAAATAAGCAACAGAGACGACACTGCAGCACCAGTACAAATCAGTAAAATACAACAAGATCCAACATTTTCAACTGACACATATATGCAGTAGCCGAACCAAGAAGCAGACACATATTCAACATGAACTCATGTGGACAGTGACAACAAGTACAGATGCATACACATACATGACTGCAATGCCACAATGAGACAACTGCAATTCGAGCCAGAGAATTGAACAAAGCCACTACAGGAATGCAGACAGTGGGCAAAGCTAATTCACAAGAATATCGAAGTTAAAAATGTCAAAGCCGCAATGAACAGGTCAACAGAGAAATTCACGGAACCAAAATCAACATACAATTCAATGCCGCAATAACCAAGCAATTTGACCAAGCAAAGAATCAAAAGCCAGTGGTAAAAAATATCTCAAAAATTCAAAGCCGTGACTATCAAGCAGTATATACGAATTTGATTCGGTCAGAATTCAACACAAACATCCAACAATAATCGAACGGCCAAAGGGACTAATTTTGAAGCAATGAGACGAACGAAAAATAAGGGTAACGAACCCTATAAAATCCCCCAATCATCATCGGCATTAACACAATAAAAAAGAGTTCGAATACAAGAATCAGAGAAAAAAAATTCTTGCCGAAGCAATAATCGAACTCACCGAAGCAACCGAAGAAAGCAACACGAAATCGATCGAGCCAGGCTAAATCACGCACAATCAACAACGATCGAATAAGTATCGGAGCTTCGCAAAAGCCCTAATTTGGAACAGAGAGCGCAAGGACGAAAGCCCTAATTTTAATCAGGAGAAACGAGAAGAACTAACGACCGCCATTATCAAGAGAAGAAGAAAAAGGAACGGGCCGAAGAGTTAAAAGAAAAAGGGAATAAAAAATCCTTTTTTTCTTTGGGCCGGTCATTGTTTTAAGGGTTTTTTAGTTTATTAATTAAATTAGGGTTTATGATTGTTTGTTTTGTTTAAATTATTGTCTTTTATATTTTCGTTTGAAAATTGTGAATCAAATCTTGGTAAATCACCACCTAGGTTTTAGGTTGTGTCTGATTATCTAGTTAGAATTAGTTCAGTAAGCAGGGGTTGCGAGTTTGCAAAACTCTATAGGCGGTAGCAGGGTTTGCGAGTCTGTTAGAGTGTTTGTAAGCGGGAGACTGTTTAATTCTAATAGAAATCTGGGAATGCAGCAGTAGGCAGGGTTTGCCGAAGCTGGGTAAATTTTGTGTGTGATTTATTTTCAGCATATTTACTTCACTAATTCGAGAAAATTTGCTATAACCCTATTCACCCCCCCTCTAAGGTTAATCTAGATCCTACAATTTATACGGTCAAGAAGCGGAGAGATAGTCCTTCCTTTTTTTTCCTCGAGCCGCGCCACAAATGCTAAATTTTAACCAGAGCGTGGAGCAAGTTTTTCCTGTACAAATAGGAATGGTTCTATGTGCGTTGCCCTCCTGGTTTCGCGTGGAGATGGGTTGAAGGAAGTAAGTCTTCTTCTTGGAACGATACTCATATTTGGTCGAAGCTATGCCTTTTAAAACTCTTGTTTCATCTTCTCAGGTATCAATCCACGTCCTGACGGCCGCGGATACTCCAAGGCCATTGAAGCTATCAGAGCTCCTCCCACCGAAGAATGAGACATCCGAACTCTCATTTCGAATGAATCACTATCGAGGTTCGGACTGTTAGCAGAAGGTCGTCGGTTAAGCCTTCCTGAGGGCATCTTCAGACCCAAGCCCGCATCTGGTAAAGGTAAAAAATTAGCTGAGTCATCATCAAGTCACACCCCCGATGCACCGGAAGAGGGGAAATTCAAGGGAATGAAACACCCAAAGCACAAGGTGAGAACTTAGGTCCCATCAGGATCCGATAGTCGAAGTACACGATATCGAAACGTCATCTTCCCCTTTAAAGAGGAAAAAGAGATTGACGTACAAGATTAGGAAGGAGAAGGTTGGCGGAACTTCAAAAGTTACGCTTATTCCGACAGAGAAAGACTCTTCTTTACAATGCGTAGAAAGTTCTTTAAAGGGCATATCGAACCTCTCCATTCCGGATGACCTGCTCAATTACAACTTTGACGATCCGGAGGCATTCAAGCTTCATTTGCCCATCGAGGTGATGCGGGCGCCCTAACTCAAAGTCAGGAAGAAAAAACTCCCATTAGCAAAGCGAATGGTCCGTCGGGGGGAAACACTAGGACACACACGAACACTTGCACTTCAATTTGCACTTAGATTTTCATCGTCACACTACTCTTTGCTGATTCGTTGTTATTTGAATTCTATGCAGGTGACAACGGGCGCTCACATGGATTCGATCGCCTTCGTGGTTCGTCTATTTTTTATCAATCTGGACGGGACTCGGGTTCCGGAAGACGCCGAGATAGGGATGGTAACGACGATAAAGACTATCATTCCCGGGAATCGTCATCTCAAAAGAAAACTTACTATCAGCCAAAATACCACCAGGATACTTCCTCTCAGCCGGAGCAAAGCAAAGATAAGCGCGGCCATAAGAGGTCGCAATCTGATGCTCCCCGGGACCAACACTCTGATTCCTCTTCTACTCGACAGTCCCGAAATTCTCACAGGAGAGCCGAACTTTCAAAACTGTCTCCTCCCGCTCCTGCAACAAACCCAACAGTATCGAAGAGGATGGTCGAGCTTAAAGTTAAATTTCCAAAAATCTGCTTCGACGGCCTAAAATTCCTCCCCGGCGATTCATCCTATCGACGCGTTTGTTCATTTGGCTGAAAGACTTTCTGAAGTCTCCGTGGAGCGCCAACATGAAATCGATCTCCTGAAGCTTGAGGCTATCCACGAGAAAGACATCATTAACGCTCAGGACGAAGACATGGCAACTTACAAGTCTGAACTTGAAGTCGTCCATCAGAGCGCCAATGACACCGCCGAGGCCTTCTCTCGTCTGGAATCAACTCACAAGTAAGAACTCGACGAGGCGGTTCAACGCCGTGGGGCTGTGGCTCTAGAGAAGGACTCGGTTCAAAAGGAAAGGGATACATTCAGCCTCCGAGTCAAGGAACTTGAGGAACAGCTCCGCAGAGAGAAGGAAGAGAAAACGGCTGTCGAAGAATAGTCACAACGATGCTGTGACGAGATCGTTGCCACTCGACTCTTAAAAGAAAAACTTGCGGGCGAGCTTTCCAGAGTTGAGGCGTTAAAGAGTGAAACCCGTGAAGAGGGCAAGAAGATAGCGTCCATGTATATCGACTCACGTCTCGAGGCGGCTGGGGAAGAAGGCAGGGAAGAGGTCAAAGCATGTTTGACCTGCTAATCGCTGAATTCAACGCCCGCGTTCTCATGCACCGAGACTTGACTTTTTTTGGTGAGGGCTATCTTGAATCTTTAGCTGAGGCATGAGAGGCCTTGATAGAAATCAGGAAGGCCGAGCACGGCAACGAAGAGATTGATGAGGGGGCCTTGATAAAAGAATTTCACAAAGGCAATGAGCCTTCGGACTTGTCGGCGGCCAAAGCTATTTATTGCAAAGGCTCCCCCTCAAAGAAAGGGAAAGAAGTTATTACCGGTCCATCCAGGGTCGGGCCTCCTACTCATGTGTCTATTCAATCGGCCGATCGGCCGATACTCGATCCATTTGAGAAGCATATTGGTTATAAACCAGAGGACCCTTGCCTTAGTGTCCATATTCTGTCTCCCATTCCGGAAGGTGAGACCCCCTTGGCGGCTTAGAGCTTGCCGGAACCTGGTAGATAACCCTTCATTTTAAGATTCCAGAAGTCATTATTCTTTATGAAGGACTATTGTATTCTAATGCTCGTTTTTTCTGATTTTGTGCAGCCCGTTTTGATCCCGATCCCACTTCGAGGAGCGATGTCGCCAAGGAGGCGGAGAAGGAAATGAGTGAGGCCCCTCATGCAGGTGAGGCTCCTGGTCCAGACGCCCAAGTGATCAGAGAGCTTGATGAAGACAAATCTGAGGCTTCCTCTCCCATTGATGGGAATTATGAAGTTGAGATTACAGGCTTCTCCGAGCATACATCTAAGCTAAGCGTGAAGGAGAGGCTTGAGAAAAAGCAGGAAGAGATGACCAAGATCAAGGTTGAACCTCAAGCCATGGACCCCGACGATCCTTTGAACAAGCCATTTAAGGTCATTCTCCCTGGCAGGTCCAAACCCATGGATGTTCCTCATACTTTTTCGGCTGTCACTTGTCCATCAAAGAAGGGTACCAAGGGCAAACGCGGAGGAGAGGAGTCGTTTGAGAGGACAACAGAGGTGAAGAAGTCGAAGAAGCACAAGAAGTAATCATTATTCTCGTTCAACGAGAGTTAGTTTAGATTATGTAAGTATTTTTGTTTTCTTAGTTTGTATAAATAAACTTTTGATTCTAAGCTTCAAAGGAGTTGTAATGGAAACTTATCTTTGATTAATCAAACTTAGTTTTTCTGTCTTTCAATGGCTCTTATCGTTCAATTTTCTTTGTGATTATGATTCAAGTCCAAACTGTTGTGAATAACATAGACCTCTCGGTTCATCTTCATATAGCTCGGAAATTCTTTGAGAGCTGTTTTTTTTTCGCGCTCCAAGCACTTAGAATATTTTCTAATACGCACGCCGAAGGCTTGATGACTTCAAGTCATTTATATCCAGTCCGCCTTCAAGGGACCTGCTCATGTAAATCGTTTATACTTGAGTCCGTATTCTGAGGACTTAGAGTACTCCAGTCCACACTCTGTGGACTTGGAGATTTTGAAGTGTTTATACTCGAGTCCACGCTCCGGGGACTTAGGGTACTCCTGTCCGCGCTCCGGAGACTTGGAGATTTTAAGTCGTTTATACTCGATTCTGCACTCCGGGGACTTAGAGTACTCCATTCCGCACTCTGGGGACTTGGAGATTTTTGAATCGTTTATACTCGAGTCTGCGCTCCGAGGACTTAGAGCACTCCAGTCCGCACTTTGGGGACTTGGAGATTTTAGAATCGTTTATACTTGAGTCCGCGCTCTGGGGACTTAGAGTACTCTAGTCCGCACTCCGAGTACTTGGAGATTTTGAGTCGTTTATACTCAAGTCCGCACTCTGGGGACTTAGAGTACTCCAGTCCGCACTCCGGGGACTTGGAGATTTTGAGTCATTTATACTCGAGTCCGCACTCTGGGGACTTAGAGTACTCCAGTACGCACTCCGGGGACTTGGAGGTTTTGACTCGTTTAGACTTGAGTCCACACTCCGGGGACTAAGAGTACTCCAGTCCGCACTCCCGGGACTTGGAGATTTTGAGTCGTTTATACTCGAGTCCGCACTCTGGGGACTTAGAGTACTTCAGTCCACACTCTGGGGACTTGGAGATTTTGAGTCGTTTGCGCGTGTTCGTACGTCGGCCAAAATAATATTGTTTCGTTTGCTTATCACAGGATCATCATACGCAGAGACATTAGTAATTTATGGAAAAGATGGCTTCAAGCCTTTATTAATGAAAGCAAGCTGAATTTGTCTTACTATATTCCAAGAACTAGAAATAAAGACGTACTGGAAATAAGTGCAACTAATACATGAAAGAAATAGACTAAGTATAATAATGTCGCAAGTGCTCACTGTTCCATGCTCTAGGGAGTGTCGAACCATCGACGGTTGCTAGCTTGAAAGTTCCTTCTCCAAAATTCTGTTTGATGACGTATGGACCTTCCCATGCGGGATTCATATGAGACAGGATCGAAAAAACTCGTTTCAAAACGAGGTCTCCCACACTAAAAATTCTTGGTCGGACCTTTTCGTTATAATATTTTGCGACTCTATGTCTGTATGCGGCCGCTCTCAAATTGGCCACTTCGCATTTTTTGTCAATGAAGTCCAATGATTCCAATAAAAGATTCTGGTTCGACTCAGGGTCATAATAAGTTACCCGATGTGATGGAACTTTAAGTTCCACGGGTATGACAGCTTCCGTGCCATATGCCAATGCGAATGGAGTGTAGCCAGTCGCGGTCTTGTGGATGGTCCTGTAGGCCCAAAGCGTTGTTAGAAGTTCATCCACCCACTTGCCTCTAGCCTTTTCCAGACATTTTTTCAATATGGACTTGATTATCTTGTTCACGGCATCCACTTGTCCGTTGGCTTTCAGATGATCCACTACTGCAAACTTCTTTTCAATGCCATATTTCTGACAAAATTCTTTGAACTCCTTGCTTTCTAATTGAGTCCCATTGTCTATAATAATGGTCAGTGGAAGGCCGAAACGGCGTATGATATTGCATACGACGAAATTAATAACCTTCTAGGTGGTTATTGTGGCCAGAGGCTCTGCTTCTGCCCATTTGGTGAAGTAGTCGACCGCAACTATTGCATATTTCGCTCCACCTTTGTCTATGGGTAAAGAACCAACTAGGTCAATTCCCCACATTGCAAATGGCCAGGGACTAACCATTTGCGTGGGTTCCGTTGGCCGAGCTCTCAGGATTTTTGCATATATCTGGCATTTATCACATCTTCTCACATAGTCTGCAGCATCCCGATTCATAGTTGGCCAGTAGTATCCATAACGAAGGATCTTCTTTGCTAATGTCTGCCCCCCAGTAAAGTCGTCGCACTCTCCTTCATGGACTTCCTCCAGGACTCATTTTATCTCACCATGTGCAATGCATCGGAGTAGTGGGGTCGAGAATCCCCTTCGACACATTATTCCATCCTGTATTACATAACGAGAAGCCTTACGAAGGACTTGTCGTCTTTTACTCCTTTCTTTGGGTAAGATCTTGAGTAGTAAGTACTTCTTGATTGGGGTCATCCACGATTCCTTCTCGATTTCTGTTTCTAACACGAAATCTACCTCCATCATATCTATACTCGGAGCATGGAGGGTCTCAACAGGAAATAATCCCATTTGCTGTGTGTCGCCTGTGCTTGCAAATTTTACCTATGAATCGGCTGCTATGTTTCGCTCATGCGGGACATGTGAAATATCATAATACTCGAGATTCACTATTAGCTCCTGAACTCGAACCAAATATGGGGCAAGTCTCTACCCCCTTGCTTGGTAGTCTCCTCGCACTTGGTACACCACCAGCTGCGAGTCGCTGAAGATTTCAACCGATTTTACTCCCAGTTCTTTGATAAGTTTCAAGCCGGCGATCAACGCTTCATATTCGGCTTTGTTATTTGTTGCTATGAATTCGAGCTTCAAATTGCGAAGCTGTTCATCCTAATAAAAGGATCAGGCTTTTAAAAGATCATCCTATAGAAAATAACTAGGAAATTTCCAATCTGCTGTTAGATCTAGAAATCAGCATTTATATCAACTATTGAACCCAAAATCCAAATGAAGCATCATCTGATGATTCATAAATTATTGCTATGTAGGAAGAACCGAATCAATTCACCAAAATCAATGTATAGGAACTTGTTCCCAAACCTGAGGGCAAAACTATTATAGGCATTAAATTGGTTTATAAAAATAAAATGAATGAACAAGGTGAGGTCTTTTGAAATAAAGTTTGATTAGTCGCGCAAGGTTATTGTCAAGAAGAAGGAATAAACTTTGATGAAACCTTTTCATCCGTAGCAAGATTAGAAGCCATTAGAATTATACCTGCTTTCGCAAACCACAACAATTTCAAATTATTTCAAATGGATGTAAAAAGTGCCTTTTTAAATGGTTTTGTTAAAGCAGATGTTTATGTTGAACAACCACCACTTTTTGAAGAAGAAAAGTTTCCAAATCACGTTTACAAATTAAAGAAAGCTTTGTATGGTCTGAAACAAGCTCCCAGAGCCTGGTATGACAGATTAAGATCTTACCTATTATAATCAAAATTTGAAATTGGTAGAGTAGATAATACTCTTTTTATTAAAAAAATAAAAATGATATCCAATTAGTACAGATTTATGTAGATGATATCATTTTTGGCTCAATAAACAATGAAATAAACAAAAAGTTTTCTGAAATAATGACAAAAGAGTTTAAGATGAGTCATATGGGTGAACTTACTTTCTTTTTAGGATTGCAAATAAAACAATTAGATAGTGGTATTTTCATGAGTCAAGAAATGTACGTTGGGGATCTAGTTAATATGTTTCCATGACCACTGAGAGCGGAAAATCCACTCTTATGGAAACCAATGAAGCCTTGAATAAAGAAGATATGTCAAAAGATATTGATCAAAAACTATGCAATGGAATAATTGGATCGCTACTCAATATAACTGCGAGTATGCCTGATATCATGCATAGTGTCTGTCTCTATGTAGGATACAAATCTCAACCCAAAGAAAACCATTTCAAAGCTGTTAAACATATCCTAAGATACGTTAAACACACTCTATACTATGGCCTATTTTACCCTAAAAATGATTCAATTAATTTAATCTCATATTGTGATGCTGACTACGGTAGTTGTACATCAGATCGAAAAAAATACAAGTAGAACTTGTAACTTTTTAGGACATGCTCTGATTTCTTGATTTAGTAAAAAGCAAAATACTATCTCGCTATCAACAACTAAAGTAGAATATATCTCTGCTTGCCTGGCTTGTTCTCAAGTTGTCTATATGCAACAGAACTAAAGGATTTTGGATATAATATTTCAAAATCACCAATTTATTGTGACAATACAAGTGCAATAAATTTATTCAACATCCTAACCATCATGCCAGAACCAAACATATTGATATCAAAAATCATTTTCCCAAATATAATATAAGTAAAGAGATTATTTCTCTTGAATTTGTCAACACTGAGAATCAAATAGCTGATATTCTGACCAAACCCTTGAATCAATCAACCTTTACTAAGTTAAAAAGAGAGCTAGGTATTTTTTCTATAACTGAGATATAGAATATAGATATAGTAACATATATATTTAAATAAATAGAGAAAAAAAAATTTCAAAGGGATATCGACATGCCCCTGCTCCCCATGTTGACATACAACGATCAGATTTAAAATTTTCTCTAAAAAAATTGATTGTTATATAACCGCAATATTTCAAATTCATCCGTCTTCTCACTTCATTTCCTCTGTAATAAACTTCTAAAAATACAAAATAATGGCCTCCTCTTCCAAATCAAACCAAAATGTAATCATTTCCTTCCTTCCTCCTAATTCTGTCCATTCCAACGTACTACATTGGCTCGAGTAATGAAGATCGAGGAAATTATGAAGGATTTTTAGCAAATGCTGACTGAATTACAAGTCATGCAAATAAGGATGGAAAAAGAACAAGAGAAAAAAAATCAAGATTCTTAGAAATTTGTAAAAATTTCTAATGGATAATCGTGCAGACCCTATTGTGATTGAAAATGATTCCTCTAACATACGTATTCATAATCCATTAGAGGACGATGAAGAAGAAGAAAAAGAAAAGGAAGAAGTGCAAATGGACGAGTACGATAATGTTGTTTGCGTTGGAGAAGTTAGTTTTGACAAAAATGGTAATTTTGTAGAACATGAAAACTTTTGTCTCCATTACCCTAATTGTTCTATTCACAAGTCACCAATTATCAAGGAATCTCGTTAGATTCTCTTATTATATTAATGTTTTTATATTTCGTGTACTTGTATATTTGTGTCTATGTTTCATATATATATGTGTGTGTGTGTGTGTGTGTGTGTGTGTGTGTGTAATGTAACATCATATATAATACAATTAGATTTATGTTTCGCTTTTTTTACTTTGTTATTAGCATTTAGTCCCACAGTATTAGTTAGGGGGGGTTATGTAGTTTAGGCTTCGTTTTTGTTGATGACAAATAGGGAGAATTACAAAATAGGATAGTTAGGCTGCTAGTTAGGCTTAGATTAAGGAGGTGTTAGTAGATTAAGGGGGAGTTGTTGGAATAAAGCGGATTCAGAATAGAATCAATGTTCGGTGGAGTATATTTTGTAAACATAGGTTGTCATCATCAAAAAGGGGGAGATTGTTAGTTTCTGAGATGATGGTTTTGATGACAACAACCGTAGGACTTGTTATAAAATATAAATATTAATATCTTTGTCAAGATATATATATATATATATATATATGTAGGATATATATATGTGCAGGTACTGAAAATGGAGACTATACAATATAGAGATTCAAGACCGACGAATTCAAGATTGTAGAATTCAAGACTAAAGACTCATGAGTATCAAGATTATCAACAGTTCAAGAGTTCAAGATATCAAGATAAGTAATAGAGTCTAGATTTATCTTAAAAATTTATAATAGCACTAAAATATTTGTTTTGGTTTAAATTGTGGAATGGAATTCACCTTCTCGCTTTAATAGTGGAATGGAACCCACGACCTCTTTAGTAGGAAGGAACTCACGACCTTCTCTAGTGGAATGGAATCCATGAAATTTTCAAAATGATTTTTTTCAGATTTTTTTCAAAACTATCATTTTAAAAAGACACCTCTCTCTCGGTTTAAATATTTTAGGCTTGATTCAAAACTATTTTTAATCATATTAGTTTCAAAAACATTTCTTGTTTTTAAACTATCTCCTGGTTTTAATGTTTTTGCTTTAATCTTAAAATATTTATATATTTAGTTTTTATTACTTTTGTATTTCATAAGATCACTTTCCAAAGGTTTTAATAATCATAAATTATATTCAAAATAGTTTACAACGTTCTAAGGTTGTTTCGACAAACTTTTGAAAGGAAATCTCTTTTAAAACATAATCAATTTTCAAAAAATATTAAAGGATGTTGACATGCTTATGCTTCCCATGTCGACATGGTAGCCATGGATTTTAATTTCAAATTTTTAAAAGAAGTGTCTATTCGTCATAACCTTTCACTAATGGACATGATCGTTATTCTCCTATATCTACCAATGGTTTTCAAGGAATTTTCACTTAAGATTTCTTTATTTTCTCTCCTTTTTCTCTTCCATTCTTATTTGCAAACATTCTTAAAAATTCTCTGCTGATATCCTAAGTGAATTAAACTTGATCATCTCTAGTTTGTTCTCTGCCACTCTCTCTCAAATATCTGTGTTATTCAGAGTTATAGGATCATTTGTAATCAAAGATCGAAAGGTCGAAGTGTATCGAGTCTCTCTCTATCAAAGTGTAATTGGAAACGGTGTGATTATTTCCCGTAAATAAATTGGGTGTGAGTGTAGCCCGTAAATCAATTTGATGATCTTGTTGCCTGGTTAAATCAAAAGAGTTTGCCCTATACTCGAAGACAGGAGGGTTTATCTCATGGCCTTGAAATCAAGGTTATAATATCGACATTATACTTGAATAGAAATATGGATAAGAAATTGTGTGGGACTGAATGAAGAATAACTCCAAACCAGTATAAAATTCCATTATGTTCTTTCCTTTACTGCTTTTATTTACTATTTGCATCTGGTTCTATGATTGTCTCTGTGTTTGTGAATTGTATCTGTTTGGGTTTAATTTGAAAATATTTCAAAAAGATTCATAAAATTAATTAAACATTATTCATCCCCCCTCTAGTGTTAATTTTTCCTTTAGTACAGTAATCTGCATTTCCTATACGGAGTTCATTGGTTGACGTTTTGGAAATGGTTTCTTAAGTGTACAAAACCGATTTCCATACCAAAATTCACTCTTTGCACATATAGAGTTCTATGAGCTAATATAACGACCTGGCCTTCTCTAACATGCCAAAACGAACTCAATTGACCTTCCCTGCTCATGTGAAGCTCACATGTGTGTCTATATACCCGCTTGTGCATGCATATGTACACACGTATATACAAACACGTAAAACTTCATGAATCACATTTTGAGCTTCACCGAGACGATCACTCAACCCGGTACTCTCTCACACAACTTAGCCCACCCGATAGTCTCCATGGCTACATAAGATTGCTCATACTTGATTATATACACATATGGATATCTTTATATTTATACATACATTAAAGTTGGCAATTTGATTGTTTAATAATCAATTTTCACTTTTATTTACTAAATAGTTCCAATAAAAGTCAAATCTCTTTTCTATTATTTTATTAGATAATTTCATTATTCTATAAAATATAAAACTAGCTTATAAATCATTTTTAAGCTCTTTAAACCAATTTAAAAGTGATATTGTTATCTTCGGTTAGTAATAAAATATTTAATAATATTTGTATAACTAATATAAAGATGAATTAGAGTTTAATTAATTTATAATCATGTTATAAATTAATATCATCACTATTTAGCTCTATTCAATACAAATAGACCACAATATAAATATACGGGATTTTAATCGACTATCTCGGATATTTATTTAAATGAACCCAGTACAATGGGGAAACGATTTCATATATATTTATTTTCTACATGTACTAGGTAATGTATTTCTATATATAAAGTTTACTGGGATTTATACTGAAATACAAATTCAGAGTTATAATACCGCTCATCTGAACCATAAATTTTCAATTGCCTAAATCTAGTCTAAGCCCATACAATATCATAATTAATCTCACTATGGGTACAAGACGAAGGCCACATTTCGATTGGACCTCGTGCAAAAGTTGCCGATTAAATACGAAAAGTGATTAATTAAAATAATTAAATTAGATTAATTACTCAATTAATCACCTTAATCCCCTCTTTAACCCCTTCTCCAATACCCTGTACACGAACATGCACACCCAAATCGACGTCTCCGTTTATCCTCTTGCCAACACTACACCGGCGATTAGACCGCACCGCATCACCTCTGATCAAAAGCCCTTCTTCCAGCATCCCTTTTTCTTTCAAAGCCGCTACTGCTTAGTCAACCATACCACCGCCTAAAGGAAACCCTAGGTCATACGTTCAAATGTTTGTGGCTGCCACACCAATGCACCGGACCTCAATTGCTCGCAGGCGAAGCTAGCTCTAACTAATGCAATCATTTTAACTTCAGGTGCCACCGTATGGAACGCCACATCGATGGAGATCCAACGCCTTGAATGATGGCCTTCCATTTTTTAATTTTTAAGAGAGAGAGAGAATGAGAGAGAGAGAGAGAGAATGCTTATTTTATGAAAATAAAATTAAATAAAATTGTATTTATTTAATTTTAACTTCACGCTTTTAACTTGTACGAGCTTTAATAAGCTCCGATCAAAACGATTCTAGCAACGTGCACATTTTTCCCTTTTAAATGATATAAAATATGACACCATTCAAGACTGCTCCTTAGATGGTCAATTTCGCGTGTATAAATCACAAATATCTATCGAGAAATTTGCACCTTCAAATGAAACGTGCTTACTATCCTTTATAACAAAATACCCATATTCCAAACTTAATGGAAAAGGTTTCGGTACTGAATTCCATGGCATACGAAAGTTAGCCATTTGGATCGACCTACGAATCGAATGCAACCACTAACTCAAAATCCTCTAAACGAAACATATTGATGTTGATATCCACTTTGATTGGCAACCTCTACCGGACTTAACGGAAGTGGTCATAAGTCTTGATTCGACAATATGCAAAAAGTCATATTTTGGTCATTTAGTTCAATAACGATTCAATATTTAAATTGAATATTTAAATATATTATCGTTAAATATACAGGTTGTTTCATTTTCCCCTTCTTAAAAGGATCTGATCCTTGAAATTCCCAAAGTGAGAAAATGTCTTTGAACCTTAACCTTTTAAAGCCCCTCCTATTTCGAAAAAATTCGGCAGCACCACCTTTGCTTGGCTAGGTTTGAAAAATCTCAAAAGAACCATATAAACCCATATTTAGGAACTTCCGTATCCAGTGACAACACAAAAGACATATATATGTACGATATACCTTATGGAGTGTGTATGTTACATAGAAAACACCACTATTAAGCATAAAAACGTACCATGTTGTGAGGCAGCTAACCAAAGTCATGAAACCAAAAGAAACAAACAAGCCTTTGCTTCCATGTATCTGATCAAGTACTCAACAAAGAGGATTAAACACAATTGTAACATTAACCATGGATTTTAAGTTTGCTAAATCATATGTAGCAATCATCTCACATAAACATGCCAAGTCAAACCATGTAACTTGCATTACCAATGTAAAAAGCTTAAAATTCAAACTTATATAGCTTTAGTGTAGCAATAAATGTTGTCATAACCACACAAAACTATCAATTGAAGAGTAAGCACAAATAAGTCAGTATCCAAATATACTATTGACTCCGAGTCACATCAAAATGCAATCGGCTCCTGTAGATCCCATCTCAACCCCATAGTGTGCATGGATGATATGCAATCTATTTTGGAGAGCTATCACTATCACTCTCCAAACATATTTTAGCTATGAAATTTAAATCAAATATAAGTAACCAAACGCACAATAAGTAACAATAGACAACGGTAATTTGCAACATATAACCAAACATATAAAGCATGCAACAACTAGTGATACAAATTAATAACAAACAATAATCAAAAATAGCAAGCAAAATAAGCAACGATACCACAACTAAGCAACTAACAATGAGCAACAATAAATAGTATATAAACTACCAATTATACCAAATAGAGAACAACAGTACATTAACAAAAATCAAATCAATCAACAATAAACAATAGTAAGCAGGCAAAGTAGTGAAATAAACTATTGAGTCTATACTGACTCGTAAGGTGACCAACAATAGTCGAGATGTGCATGGAAAATTATAAAATCCAACTAGTATGCCCGTTATCCAAGATGGACAAAATGCTTAAGTGTTGTAACTCCTTTTGTTTATACGATAAACGAAATACCACTACACCTCCCGCTATGGAAAGGGAACTTATACAATATATAGGATCATCGAGTTTCAAAATTCTCGAATAAATCTAACGAACTAAATCTTAATGTTTCATTCCCTACCGAACAGAAATCATATTCTAAAAGAGAAAATTGTACTAATTAAGTCATTATTTAATGATGATCTATAAACGCCTAGGTTCATTTGGGTCCAAACTCATCTCAAGTGCATAATGTTAATAAGGATAATATACTGAGTGTACTACAATGCTTGCCTAGACAAGTATCATATCACCACTTAGAAGATTATCCAAATCACTGCAAAAATAGTCGAGAAGTTCTTCCCCAAGCTATCCCAAGTATTTTAAATTATACTATAAATAGTTTTACAATGAATACAGATCATCCGAAATAATACACAATAGCCGATCTAATCATTTTTTTGCTAGCATGACTTCTTTGTTAAACTTGAGTCGACCACTTGACTCCTCTCATGCGAACTCTAATCCAGTTCCTTGTTTGGACCATTGAAATTTCCTCGCATTAGTGGAGTCATGCTTTGGAAATCTCTCGGTCACATCAAGAATCCAACTCAATTACTCGCCTTTAAGAATCAAGTGAAAAGCCATTGCCTAACTGGTGCAAACCACCTAGAAGCCATGCGCTCAAAGCATTGATTAGGAACTGGTACATGAATGGATCAATCTTTAGAAAATATTCCCTTTGCTCATGGGATTACTCCCATCACCTAAGGTTTACTAACACAAATACAAACAATCCTAATGAGAATGACTCTACGTATAATGTATAAGTTACCCGACCGATCTTTGCTCATTACTAGATATATGTCGAACTCTACATGGATATCGAATCTATGTCATCGTTGATCAACCACACTCAATTCGGATGCTGATGCATCAAGCTCGAATGGTAGTATGCTTGGTTGTTTTTCCTTGGTTTAACACTAACGTTATTTATATGAAGTTAGCATTATAGAAGAATTTACCTACCGTGATGGGTGTCAAGTTTAGCTAATCTACCAAGTAACTAGTAATGGATAATTATACCACTTAAGTATCAAAGGAACAGAAGTGCGTATCCTACTACATAAGCTCTTTCCATTTCACTTGAGTAGTTAGCTTCCTAACAGCCGGTATTGCCCATAAAGCATGAGTCATCATTACTTACTCATCCACCGTAAATGTAGGAAAATACTTCTTAAAATGAACAAGCATTGAAGCATTTACACTTTGCTTCACCAGATGATATTTCATAGCAAAATACCTCTATATGCCACAGAAGTGACAAATTAGGCCAGCTTCTTCTTCACATAAGCTAGATCTTCCTTGTATATTGGTCTTCACGCTTCGGTTGGTGCTTTAGGTTGCAATTTCACTTTCATTACCTTAAACGGTACCACGTGGGTGCTCTCATAGAGTAGAACCATCCCAAAGAGACTTCCAAAAGTAAACTCTAACAGGGATATGACTAATAGATGAATCCCCAACTTATGCTTTAAGACCCAAGGCAAACTCATGTGCCCACACCAACGGAGTACCGACCATCTCAATCCCCAAAAATAAAAGGTTGAATTGGTTAACATACTCCTTCACTGATAAGCCACCCTGCTTATAATGGATGAAACACTCAAATCACATGTCTCTCTCGGTCTCAAAATTAAACTGAAGCCTAAGGCAACGCTTAGCATAGTCGAAGGCATGGTTTTCTCATCAACTCCCTCTACTATTATATCCCACCAAGCCAAAATCTCCCTCTTAAGATGCTAGAAGACAATCCTCTACAAGAGAACATCTCCTAAAACATATTAGTATGAGCCATATCACAAGCATGTGTCTTAGCCAGTGTCACAACACAGCATCGAAACCCTGAAATAGCTTTTCGCTAGGGCTAAAGGAATTCTTGCATAAGTTTTGGAAGTTAAAAGCTAGTGGGGCTAGAAATACTAATGCCCAAGGGGTACGCCACTTTCGTCATCTAACGCATGCAATAGAATGTTTACAGGTGACGGAACATCTAGTATGGTAGTCAAGTAGTCTCTGAACACTTCAGGCACTCCATACCGCCTGTCTGTAGTCGCCTTTGCACCCCATTCACTAAAAATGATAGACGAAATGTAGGTATCTTAGCGACTAGTAGAAAAGTAAATTAAAGTCTAGAGGAAAAGTGGTGTATGTAGTACTGTATAGTAGAAAAATATAAGTACGCTCTCCCAATGTATCTCCCTCTACCAGTTTGTTTAACTCAAACTAGTACAGTCGGCATAAGTGTTGAACCAAGCTCTCGTACCAACTGCAAGTACTCCCCTTTGTAATATTATGAACAACAACGAACTAAAAGGTTAGACTTCTGAATACCACCAAAGATAGATTGTTGGGAAATAAAATTTACAACAAGCATTACACTAAGACATGTCGACAGAATATCACAGTGGAATGATAATATATAATATACTAAATATACATGAAGAGAACAAGATTACAATATATAAGAGATCACTTTAGTGGAAGAAACTGATAAATGAATATCAATATAGAAATTTATTATACATATGATATAATAAGTCTCATATATAAATAACATCTGTAATATACTACTACAATATCAAATATATACGTGAAGTATCTATTTGCACTAAAATTTGACACAAACACCCAATAGAGATTTTTTAGAGGAATAAATGAAGAATAATAAATGTAAACAGTGAGAATATAGTAGTAAAGTAATAAGAAATAAGATAATAACAAAGATACAACAATTTATAGTGCTTTGGTGTTGTTTTCCTACGTCCACTTTGAAGGGATAGCTAATCACTTTGTAAACCGAGTATAAGAGGGATCAGATGAAAATTCATAATTAAAAAGGAATACAAAGCAACAAGCAGCCTAAAACTCCGTAAAATGAATAATCAAGTCTGTATTTGTAGAGGAAGACGGTGAAATATTTCCTTGAAAATTCGATAGAAGGCACTCTAGATCCATAAGGGCACACATGTTGGATCGCTTGGCCCAAACCCTAAGAAGTAGGGATCGGGGTCGATCCCTATTTTCAAGAAATTAGAGGTTGCTATCCCTATGGGAGCTTCTCCATGTTGCATTATGGGAGTCCTTCAAGTTTCATGTCAGTTTGACCATTAGATGTAGAGTTACTGATCAATCATTGTTGCAATATGTGATGTTGCCTGATTCTGATTAATCCTTCTAGAGGGAAGAGGGTCGATCCCACTTGCATGCTCCTTATAAGGTGCAATCATTAGGGTGGAATTCCTAGAGTTCGCACTTCTTATTTCCAAAGTTTTATATGTATCCGACTTCTGCATTTTGAGATATTGATCATTTTCTGTTGAGTTGCACTGTTTAGCTGAAGTAATCTGATCCCTTTGTTAGAGAGGGATCATACCCAATCCTTTTTCTAGATTAGTCTATATATCATAGTTAGAACACTCTATAGTATATATCTCTTAAATTTTTTCGATCATGGCTTCATATTATCATCTGTACTTGATTTATGGACCCATAATCATCACTGTGGGCTATTGGCCTTGATGATAGTCTAGTCTAACTATCTAATCAGTTCAGATAAAGCCAGGTCAAAATGTTGGATAACACCTGCCTCCCAAGTTACATCTTGTATTGAAAATGACATGCTTTGAATCATAGCAAGTTAGATTCGTTGGAAAGAGAACCATCGAATTTTTTGAATATTCTATATCCTTCCATTGAATTATTTTCCCAAAGTGTCATATCTCTCTTCAACCGTCGTAACGTTTGGTTGATTTTCAATAGTATAAATTCTAGATTGTATTTCATCAGTTGTTATTTGTGCCTGGCCCTACGGACCCAGTAGGCCTTGGCTATTTGATTTAGTTTCATATCTATAAGCTTTAGTGAGAATTCAATCTTTTTCGCTTTCAAATATTGAATTCTTAGGATATAAATGTGCACATTCAGGTACACGTCCTTGTCGTTGGCTCTCGGATGCATGTACGCTACAGGTCGTCACCAACTTTAATCAAATGAAATGCAATCAGGGATCATAATTTTCCCTTCCTTCTTAAGGATTGTACCTAATTCTTTTCTTCCTCTCTTCTCTCTTCTCTTTTTTTTATATGTATATAGGGATTGGATTTGATCCCGTAGTCAAGGGATCATACCCAATCCCTTTTAATGGAAGGGGCTTTGCATTTTTCGCTTTGTGGAAAAATAATATGGGGTGATCCCTTGACCCGATATATAAACTATTTCCTTTCTCCCATTCTTCTATTTTACTTATTGTTGCTTGCATTTATTTGTTTGTCCATAACCGAACCCTATTCCCTTCTTTTCCTTCTTTAACCTTGAATCAAAATCCATCACGACCCTTTATACTTTTTTCAATCCGATCCCTCTTCCTCTTCAATTTCGATCATCTCCAAACCATTTGCCATTGTCAGTGACTTCATTACCCCTCACCATCGATTTATATACATAAATAAGTTTTTAGTTTTGGCCATGTTTAATTTGGTGACGAGATGATGGGCCTTTCCATGTTAAATTGCATGGATGAGGGGTTGAATTAGGCAAAGAAGAAAAGAACAGTGGCGAAATGGGTTTAGTGAGGTGGTAGAAGAGGAGAAGGAAAGGAGAAACTGATTGTATTGATGGTTTAAAGGGAAAGGAAGGGATCAGTGGTTTGTTTCATCAAATAGGGATGGGAGGAAGAAATAAAAGGACAAAAGAAGGGATTCAATCATAGGGATCAGTCTGATTTTGAGAAAGAAGGGATCGATCACATTGATGGATGGAGGATCAGTTGTTGATGTTTTGGAGAGAGATCGGTGGTGTTATAGAATGGAGGGATTAGTCATAGGCTTTAGAAAAGGATCGATTGTATTAAGATAAAGGGATTGGCTATGTGATAAAATAGCTTAAAAACTGTTAAATTTTTAATAAACCAATCCACTTAAACACGTATGAACATTCAAGGAATATACCGCCTTAATGAACTCGAACATATGGACTACGATGGACAATAGGACTTTCATATCTAGCATTGAAATTGAAATTGAATGATTAAGTTTTTTGGACTTGAATATGAATTAAAATTTAACATATGGACTTCAATAATGAACTTCACACTTCAATATGCCAGTGAACGATCGTGACGCTAGTATAACTAATCCACATGTAGTTGAGATGGTCAACAATGATGGGCACTATGGTAAGAATCTAAAGTCTCATCATTATTTTTGCTTTTAATTCTGAAATTTTTATCTCCTCACTACATGACACTACACTACACTAGTTTACACTTAGCACGGGGATAGAAAAAAATTTCTAATCTTGATTATTTACTGAGTTTAGTTGATATAGGCTCCACACTCTCAGGGTATTTAGCCGCATTGTCCTCCAATCAATCTTCACAACATAACAATGCATGTGTCGAATCTAGCTCTATGACCGTATCCGGTAAACTTTCTCCCGAACACTAAACTAAGCAACCGAAGAGTTCCAGTCCATCGGTTGACCTTTTCTTTGACATTCCCATCCTTCCGGTGGAAGAGATAGATCCTGCCCCTGATACCTTAGAGGGTGTTATATTTCTTATGACCTAGTGGATTCCCCAGCTTCCAGAATTGGTGAGGCCGCTCTCCATAGGTCGTGCTCTAAACATAGGATCCCATTTAGAGATGTTCTAGCCCCTTCAAGGAATGACATGGCCCACTTACCCCGAAGGCGTATAAGTCTTGTAAAAAATTTATGTATTGGGCCGGAGGGGTACCGCCCTTCAACTCATTTATACGAGAGGTGCTACATTATCTAGGTATAGCTCCTGCTTAGCTGCATCTGATTTCCTTCACGGTACCTTCTTGTTATTTATGGATGTTTTTCTTTGTCCTCCATATCCTGAAGCAATCTGGTTCATCTATAATTTTAAGCGATCAACGTAAATTCTTTCTCATACTTTCCTCAAGCCCAATTTTCAAGTTTTGACTGGTGCTTAGAACAAGCTATGTCTTTAAGCATGAATGGTTCTATATCCGTTGTCCGATCAACTTTGCAGGACGATGGTTGGAAGGACGTAAGTGTTGCCTTCACTTTATTTTCAAATTCTTAAGTCCAAGTCGTATCCAAAACTAATAAATACTTTAAAATTTTGCAGGTGTCCATCTACGACCTGAAGGTGAAAATTATTCAAGGGCGGTTTCTGCAATCCGTGCCCCTCAGTTGAGGATAGGGACATCAGATCCCTTGTAATTGATGAGTGGTTATGCCTTTTTGGGTTGCTAGAAGAAGGTTGTTGCATCGTGCTTCTAGGAAGCGTTGCATCATGAAGAAATATGGCAAAAACAGGAAGGCGACACTGATAGCCTTGTCATGCCCCCAATTGGGAGGCTCACGACGATGTCGAAGAAGGCAAAATTAGAGGTGATGATGCCAATAAACTTGGCAATAATAATGTATGTTCGAACAATGTGCATGTGGTCGAATCATCACTAGGCACGCGATCTCATGCGCTGAAAAGGAAAGGAAAAGGGCTCGCTTGCAAATTCTGTAGGAGAAAAACTGCTAAAAATCCAAGTTCATTACCACCTATGTTGAAGGAGAATCTTCCTCTCAGCCTTTAGGAAGTTCATTGGAAGGATTCTCAAGTCTACCGATTCCAAATGACATCGATACTTTTAACTTTTCCAACATTAGTGTCGAGGGGCCTATTTCTCCTACCAGGACTGCTGATGACGTTCCTCTTACTGGCAGTGGAGAAATTAATCCCATGAGCAAGGCTACAATAACTAGTTTATTAGGGGGACAACATGGCACCCACTGTGATGACCCGCAAATCTGTACCCTTTGAATCGACAATAAACCACACATGTCCGATCCAAAAAGTACACACTGATGGAAATTCATGAGAAAAAAGAGAGAAGAAGAGAAGAGAAGAGAGAGAGAAGAGAGAACAAAATAGAACAATACAGAACCTCACATCGCAGCGGAATATATCAAATCAATGATCTTTATAGACAAAAACCATATATACATACATCAATCAGAGTTCAACAATCAATCACTAGTCATCAGCCTGAATAGTTATAATATTTTGTCCTCACAATTGCTAATAATATACAGCAACTATGCAGCGGATAATCAAAACAGATACGTGTATACGAAAACGAAGATCTCCAACTGTCCCGCTGAAGCTCCAAAAGCACCAAATCTGAACCTCTAAATATACTCGATCTGACCCGAGCATTGAAAGGGAAGAACGGCCAGATCAGTCTAGTAAACCAGCACGAGAAACACAATCAACTGAATTAATTAAATTACCAAACTTTTTCTTTTAAAACAAAAGTATCTCGTAAGACACGCCCACACATAAACAGGGACATGTTTTTACCTTATGTTAACTAAAACATTTCATATCAAATTACTCTTATATTATATATTAGTGTCTAGTATACAAATAATATTAATCATAGCTGAAATTGTTACATTGATTAAATTCCAGCATATAGCCCAAATAGGTAATACAATCAAAATGGTAAGCATGTAGTGGAGTTTGGATTTCCATACAAATGACCAGGTGAAGGGACTACCTTCCGATGGGTACACCTCTAGATGGATGTCCCGAGGCACAGAACATCTGCCTTCTACCAACACTAGACCGACCTACCTATGTAACTACGTAGTCCCAAATATGTCATCCCCCGGTCGTTATCGACCATTTCGAGGGCTCTAATAGCATACAAACCACAATAATTTACATCCCGAATGTCATAGTAGGAATAAATATATCTAAAAGAGGATGATCATATCCTTATTGGAAATGACACATAGCCTTGCTGCATCTAACCTTGTTTCAGTCATTTCTGGTTGATGAGGCCTGAGGTAACGATAACCTTTCACATATTACAATCGCATCACTTTGGATGTCACACGGCCATTTCCGTTGACTACTAATTGCCTTCCATAAAAATACAACCCTTGAGCTCATACGTCTCAAGGAGGGTGTTAAGCTAAGAGAAGTTGCCTTCTTCGCCACCATTGATGTACGATTGTAAAAACCAATGTGTATAATCTTAGAAATGCAATGTCACACAAACATCCATACAAGTTGTCCAGGAACATGACAAACGAAGGTACTGTCCTACCACATCCTGTTGGGAAATCTCTAGGATTAGTAGCGACAGCCCTTGCGATGGATATTTCATAATGAAGAGACTAATGCTACTATATGAATATTGGGATTTTAACCCCAAACGATCAACAAGCAGTCCTCCAATATGAAAATCCTAAGTATCAATATCGTCACAACCAACCTGCACAATCATCACATAAATGTTGGTCCGAAGTGGTTTTCGGATAAACCGATTTCAGTCTCTTTGCACCAACAATGCAAAAGCATTTCTCAACCTCACACAGAAACTAAGTCTCGTAGACTTATCAGATTTCCAACTTTCAACTTGCTATCCTTCGGCAAAGAAGGAAGCTCGATAGATTGGAGTAGCACTTCGCACTACAGGAATCAACATCCTCAACACAATGAGAATCAAGCCAACACAAAAGGCTACGCAGTGTACGACTAAATAGTTCCCACATCAAGCCGCGGAACTAATATGGCCTAATTCGACGGTTGGTTATTTAACTATCAAAGCAAACAAACTAATATTTAGCACCATAAGAAATCACTAGGCCCTTTTAATTAATATTTTGTTAATTAAATCACTTGCCAAATATTCACTTCAAATTATCTTTTAAAAAAAGATATATTCTTAAACCATTTCAATATCTCACTTATTGGAAAACATATCAATATACTAATTTAATAATAAATAATTCATAAATAAATTTATTTTCAACACTTAGAAAATATTACGTCTACTTAAATCATGATTAAGTATATTTTTATTCTTTAAGGAAAACATTCTCTTAAGTATACTTATTTGGGTCAAAACGAATGTTGCGTAAAACATCATTACGACAACCTAGAATCACTAGTATAGGGATTCGATAATTAGATAGATATATAAATCCCATGTACTATACAAAATATCTCCTTTCGAAAATCATTTACTATAACAATAGTGTTATAGCCCATCATTTCCTTACTTCTCGAAAATGTCTATTTCAACAATGAATGTTGAAATCTATGCATTCGATACTAACATGTTTTAAATGTCTTCAAACCATTTAACTCCATTTAAAAGATCACTTTCCGAAACATTTATTTAATTTAAAATATCATTCACTGTCCAAAAATCGTGAATATAATTCTCTTATCCCAATTCAATACTTCTACACATTTATTAAAGGATTATCCACTATCCAAAATCGTGAATATATCTCCTTTACCAAATTCGTTACTTCTACATATTTATTAAAGGACTATCCACTGTCCAAAATCGTGAATATATCTCCTTTAATGAACTTTCATATTTAACTTTTCAAATGAGTTGATTTCGGATTTATAAAACAATGTTTATAAATTCCATTTATTCTTTTATAAAAACTTCCATATTAAAAATTTCTTTATTTACCAATTCCATATATATCTCCTTTACATGCAAAAAATCCAAATTATAAGTTAATTACTTATAAATCTCTTTATTTACAAAATTTCATTCTTTTCATAACATCGTCAATTCATAAATCTGTACATCTTATTTACTTATAAAATCCATTTATAACTCCATTTAACACTTATAAAAATCCTTTACAATTCCACTATTTTGATCTTAAAAAAAATCAATTTTATAAATCTTATATATATATACCATTTATAATAATTCAAAAATCTCAATTTAAACTATTTTACAAAATAGTTAACTCCTATTTCAAAAATCACATTCTGATTTTATTTCATAAAAATCATAATTTTTACAACATAAAAGCTATAATCATTTATTTGTTTAAAATAAATTCATTTCCTTAACAATTCAAATTTTAATAGAATATTTATTTTCAAAATCACTTTGAAATCCTTTTAAATTTGGAAATCATCATTTTAATATTTTTAAATTACCAAAAATAGGCCCAATGCTGCAATAGCACTAAATACATCAATCACGGCATCCAAAACATCATATATCACATGATAATAGCATATATACCAGTATACGTAAATAAAACCAATACTGGTGAGGAATCCAGTTGGATCCCTCCAACCTGTCACCTACAATAAATATGCATATGAGAATATGTGTATAATGTCCTCTTCGAGGCAGATGCGAGTACAAAAGGTCATCCGCTCATACACGAGAACATATAGGGTCTCATCTGCTTCAATAGGCAGGAATATATCCAAATACCAATTGATATATAGATAATATATCATATATCATCCAAACAATAAACGATCATTATAAATAAAATTTATTCTCGCTTATATATAAAATATGAGTGAGTTAGAAAAAGTTGATTGTACTCACATTGGTTCCAATAGCAGTCGCAGTGTTTTATTCTGAATAAAATTAAACGGACATTTAATTTTATCCAAAATTTTCAATAGCTTCAATAAACTCCAAACTAGCTCTAAAATGTAGTGCTTCTCAATACGGACCCAACGCAACTTGTTTCGTAAAATATGGACCTCGTATGAGGAAGTTAGATGTTTGAAAGTTCATATGAATTTGCATATAATTATTTTCAATTTTTTTTTTAATTTTAAACCTTTAACCATCCTGGCCGTCCGATTTTGCATTGAGAGATCTGGGCTGATGCTTTGCTTCCTCTTCCCCCAGGTTCAAAAACACATGCATGAAACCCATATGGCCGCCATTGTTCATGAATTATCGCGCGACCTACGACCAACTAGACATCGAACGGGAAACGCTATTTCAAAGCCTACATCCTCATGCTCCATCGCCGTGAATGACATGAAGCTCGGCCACCATCCACCTCGAAGATCATGTACGAACACATGGCTTTGGAGTGAGATTTTTCAACGATCTACCACCCTAAAATCGATTACAGCCGTTGAGATCGAAGATCTCACTACCCTCTACAATGTTGTAGTTGAAGCTGAGACGTGAAAGTTGATCTGGAAGAGATGAGAAAAGAAGTTTCGAGTGTTTTTGGCCATTGAAGATGAAAATGGCGGCTGACCTAGGTTTTCTATGGTTTTGGCAAAATGGAAAAAAGTTTGGCCTTTTATAGAAAATTTCGTGACACCATTCACCCAAAAAAATTTCAAACTCCAAACGAAGCGTGCTGCCTGACGTTTATAATGTTTTACCCCTATTACGAACACAAAGGAATATATATATATATATATATATCAAGAGCCAATTCGATGGTATTTGGAAGATAGGTTTTCGAATCGATTTATATAAATTTAAAATTTCACTTGAACAAATTTCTGTGTGTTTCCGCTTGCCATGACTAAACCGTACATCTAGTTGACATGAAATTTGAAATCCAATAATAATATAACATTACGGATCCAATGAATCTAGTTTCGTCAAAATCAAAGACTATGTGAAAAATGACTATTTTTACACGTTAATTAAATATTAAAATATTAAATTTCTATAAATTTATTTTTAATTCAATTTCAAAAGTTCTATAACATCATTCTAATTCAAATAGAATTTAAATCAACTTTAAAATCATTTTCATTCATATTAAATTCAAATTCCAATTATTTCCATAATTTCAAATATTAAATTTAAAAAATTTAATTATCCAATTAAATTCCTATATTCAAAATATAAGTTATTCAACTTATAAAATTAACTTGTGAATATTTAAAATCACTTAAATATACCAATTTCAAATGATTGAAATTTTGAGTCGTTACATTCTCCCCTACTTAAAAGAATTTCGTCCTTAAAATTACCAAGTAAGAAAAAGTCACAAAATTCATTAAGTTTTCAAAACAATCTGTTCAAATTAAATTTAACAAAATTATTTAAACCCTTTTAACTTTTCCAAAGCTCCATTAGTTAAACTTTTTATAAAAACTTATCTATGTTTCCAATTCACACTTAGTTATTCTTTTCAAAACCAACTAATATCATTTAACTTTTAACTCGTAACAAAAAAATTCCAAGTTTTCCAAAAAAAATTCCAATTTTTACGAAAAAATTTTAACTCATTAGATTTCCAAATTTTTTTGCCATAGCCTCCTTTACACGGTTCGATCGTAGTAGGATCACAACATATATATACCACAATTATACATCTCATCTTCGAGGATGAGGCACCCCGTAGGGAAAAAATAAAAGTACGATATATAATCCGAGATATATACCTTATATGTTATTAGTGAGCATATACGGCAATTATAGCATGAAAGCGAACTCCATATGTGAAGCATACGCCATCCGCACCTACTAAACACTCAACAACAAATGAGAAACATGTATACAGAAAGTAATATCAATATACAACATATACCAATACAAATATATATGGCAATATAACAAAAGCGACAAAAGCAACAAATCCAACCATCAAAACAACTATCATCGAACTAACATCCAACAAACCAATCTCAATCCAACAAATCCATAACCAAATCAATATTCATTCATTTCTTATTAATATTTATTGAACTGATTTTCAATTAAATCATATTTGATTCATTAACATTGGATTTTAATATTATTCATTTATTTATTTTCAATTAGTTTACATTCACTAATTTACATTATGTTAATTCACTTCTAATTCAATCAAATTCAATTCTATTTAAATTTACTTACTTCCAAATTGAATTCAATTATTTATCTTTCAATTTCATTAATTCAATTCCATATGAATTTTTATTCAATCCTTAACAACAACATTTCTAATCCATGTTTATTTACTAATTCACTTTTACAATTAAAGTTGAATTTCATTACATAACTCAAATTCATATTCATTTAACTGCTTCGGTTCATTAACTTCTTATTATTCAACTTTACTTTGCATATTCATTTTATTTATCAGAATCAACTTGATTAGTAATGTTTCATTCCATTTTCACTTCCATTTACCTTCACTATACAACTTAAGTTCACTTCTAATTTAAATTTCATTTCTAAAGTCATTTTATTTAACTTTACTTAAGTCAAATTTCATATCATTATTCAGTTTCAGTTTCATTTTGCTTAAAAACATTGTTTAACCATTTTAATATCTGGTTTTGCTTACATTTTCCCATTTATAAGTAATGCAACTTATTTATTCAAACCTCCAAATTCATATTATATAATCACTTACCACTTAAGTTTAATTTCAATTTCAATAACTTATCTAATCCAGTTCAGTTTATTTAACTTTACTTTAATTAAATTTCAAATCATATATTTTATTATGCTAACTCAAATTTATTATTTCATATTATAAGTCCAAACTCATTTCACTTACAATTATCAATTTCAACTTCGATTTTAAATCAAATTTGTTTTTCACAAAAAAATTTAAATTTTCAATTTACTATTGTAGCAAATCAATCACACAGAAACTCCAAAATGATACTGATGATGTTGCAGTCACCACCTTTATTATTTTCCAGCAACAGTAATAAATTTAGTGCTTTCTACTCCTTTTTGAAATACTTTTTAATATTTATAAATCACATTTATAATTTCTTACTTATATAAATTTCACTATTTCACTTCACTTATATAAGATCGTTCCAAATTTATTTATCTTACTTAAATTTATAATAATATAATCACTTTAACTTTGAATAACAACTTCCATAATCAACAGGTTTCAAATTTTCAAATTCTTAATTCAAATCCATTTTTATTTATAACTCATATAGTTTCATTTGTTATATATAAGATTATTTCACAATTGTAAATTATTTTAATTGTAATTCCATACTTATAATTCATTCGCTTATATAATTTATTCTTTTACAATTATTGTTTTTATTTAGATTTTTCAAACTGCTTTTATTACTTATATATATTTACATTTTCAAACAACCGAACAATTTATTAGATATACTATAATAATTTCTGAAAAATTATTCCTTTATATATACATATAATCGAGGTAAAATTATTTCATTTACCCAATTTAAAAGTAATACTATATCGACTTGCCTCGTTTAAGTGTTTAGAAATCCCTATCGATAACGTGCCGTCCCATATACCGTTCAGAATTCACAAACAGCTCAACGGATAAGTAAACACAATATAAAACATGTTATAATCACTAATAAATATGTACTCATATATATAATTCATTCAAACTCAGCCTAGAGTGCTACTGACCCTGTCTATACTGAGTACACATCAAAGCCAAGGAATATACAAAATTTAAGCTCTGATACCATGTGTGACGACTCGCAAATCCATACCCTTTGAATCGACAATAAACCATACATGTCTGACCCAAAAAGCACAAACTGATGGAAAGTCATGAGAAAGAAAACAAGAGAAAGAAGAAAAGAGAGAACCAAACAGAACCCCACATTGTAATGGAATAACATATAATATCATATCAATGATCTTTACAAAATAGAAACTGTATATACATACATCAATCAGAGTTCAACAATCAATCACTAGTCATCAGCCTGAAGAGTTATAATAATCCATCCTTATAATTGCTGATGATATACAACAACTAAGTAGCTGATAATCAAAATAGATATGTGTATATGAAAATGAAGATCTCCAGCTCTCCCGCTAAAGCTCCGAAGGCACCAAATCTGAACCTGTAAATATACTCATCTGACCCGAGCATTGAAAGAGAAGTACGCTCGGATTAGTTTGGTAAACTAGCGTGAGAAACACACTCAACAGAATTTATTAAATTACCAAACTTTTCCTTTCAAAACAAAAGTATCTTGTAAGACACGCCCACACATAAACACAGACATGTTTTTACCTTCCGATAACTAAAACATTTCATATCAAATTCCTCTTATATTAAACTAGTGTCTAGTATACAAATAATATTAATTATACCCGAAATTGTTAAATTGATTAAATTCTAGCATATAGCCCAGAATGGATAATGCAATCAAAATGGTAGCTGTAGTGGAGTTTAGATCTCCATAAAAATGACCAGGTGAAGGGACTACCTTCCGATGGGTACACCTTTAGATGGATGTCCTGAGGCACAGAACATCTGCCCTATACCAACACAAGACTGGCCTACCACTGTATCTAGATAGTACCGAATATGTCATCCCTTAGTCATTACCGACCTTTCCGAAGGCCCTCGTAGCATACAAACCACAATAATTTACATCCTGAGCGTCATAGCGGGAAGAAATATATCTAGAAGAGGATGATCATATCCTAATTGGGAAATACCCACTTAGCCTGCTGCATTTAATCCTGTTTCAATCATTTCTGATTGATGAGGCCTGAGGCTACGATAACCTTTCACATATCGCAATCATGTCACTTTAAATTCCACATGGCCATTTTCGTTAACTACTAATTTTCTTTCACAAAAATAAAACACTTGAGCTCATACGTCTCAAGGAGGGTATTAAGCTAAGAGGAGTTGCCTTCTCTGCCTCCACTGATGTACGATTGTAAAAACCAATGTATGTAAACTTGTAAATGCAATATTAGATAAACATCTATATAAGTTGCCCAGGAATAGGACAAAATGAAGGTACTTTCCTACTGCATCCCGTAGGAAAATCCCTATGATTATTAGTGACAGCCCTTGCAATGGATATTTCATAACGAAGAGACCACTGCTACTATATGTATATTGGGATTTTAACCCTAAATGATCAACAAGCAGTTCTCCACTATAAAATCCTTGAATATCAATATCATCACAACCAACTTGCACAATCGTCGCATAAATGTTGGTATGAAGTGGTTTTCGAATAAACCAATCCCAATCTCTTCGCACCAATAATGCAAAAGCATTTCTTAACCTCACACATAAACTAAGTCTCATAGACTTATCACATTTCCGACTTTAAACTTGCTATCCTTTGGCCAAAAAGGAAGCTCGATAGATTACAGTAACACTCCACACTACAGGAATCAACATCTTCAACACAATGATAATCAAGCCTACACAGAAGGCTACGTACTAAGTGTACGACTAAATAGTTCCCACATTAAGTCAAGGAACTAAAATTGCCAAATTTAATAGTTGGTTATTTAACTATCAAAGCAAACAAACAAATATTTTGCACCATAAGAAATCACTAGGCCCTTTTAATTGATCTTTTATTAATTAAATTACTTGCCAAATATTCACTTCAAATTATCTTTTAAAAAAAGATATATTCTCAAAGCATTTCAATATCTCAATTGTTGGAAAAAATTTCCATATACTTATTTAATAATAAGTAATTCACAGATAAATTTATTTTCAACACTTAGAAATTATTACATATACTTAAATCATGATTATGTATATTTTTATTCTTTAAGGAAAACATTCTCTTGAACATACTTATTTGGATCAAAAAGAATGTTGCGTAAAACATCGTTACGACAACCCAGAATCACTAATATGTGGATTCGAATATTAGATCGATACCACATACTATACAAAACATCTCCTTTTGAAAATCATTTACTATAACAACGGTGTTATAGTCCATTATTTCCTTACTTCTCGAAAACATCTATTTCAACAATGAATGTTGAAATCTATGCATTCGATACTTAGCACATTTTAAATATCTTCAAACCATTTAGCTCCATTTAAAAGATCACTTTCCAAAACATTTATTTAATTTAAAATGTTATTCACCGTCCAAAAATCGTGAATATAATTCTCTTATCCAAATTCAATACTTCTACACATTTATTAAAGGATTATCTATAGTCCAAAATCGTGAATATATCTCCTTTACCAAATACATTACTTCTACATATTTATTAAAGGATTATCCACTGTCCAAAAACGTGAATATATCTCCTTTTATGAACTTTCATATTTAACTTACCAAATAAATTGATTATGGATTTATAAAACAATGTTTATAAATTCCATTTATTCTTTTATAAAAACTTCCATATACAAAATTCCTTTATTTACTAATTCCATATTTATCTCCTTTACACGCCAAAAATCCAAATTATATGTTAATTACATATAAATCCCTTTATTTACAAAATTTCATTCTTTTTATAACATCATCAATTCATAAATATGCAAATCTTATTTACTTATAAAATCCATTTATAACTCCATTTTAACACTTATAAAGCTCCTTTACAATTCCATTATTTTGACTTTAGAAAAATCAATTTTATAAATCTTATATATGTATAAATATACCATTTATAATAATTCAAAAATCTCAATTTAAACTATATTACAAAATAGTTAACTCCATATTTCGAAAATCACATTCTGATTTTATATCACAAAAATCATAATTTTTACAATATAAAAATTATAATCATTTATTTATTTAAAATAAATAAATTTCCTTAACAATTCAAAATTTAATAGAACGTCTATTTTCAAAATCACTTTGAAATCCTTTTAAATTTGGGAACCATTACTTTAATATTTGTAAATTATCAAAAATAGGCCTAATGCTCCAATAGCACTAAATACATCAATCACGGCGTCCAAAACATCATATATCACATGATAACAGCATGTATACCAATATATGTAAATAAAATCAATACTGGTGAGGAATCCAGTTGGATCCCTCCAACCTGTCACCTGCAACAAGTATGCATATGAGAATATGTGTACAATGTCCGCTTCGAGGCTAACTTGCGTACAGAAGGTCATCCTCTCATACATGGGAACGTATAGAGTCTCATCCGCTCCAATAAATAGGAACATATCCAAATACCAATTAATATATAGATAATATATCGTATATCGTCCAAACAATCATCGATCATCATAAATAAAATTTATTCTCACTCATATAATAAATATTATCGAATCAGAAAGAGTGAGTTGTACTCATATTGGTTCCAATAGCGGTTGTAGTGTATTATTCCGAATAAAATTAAACAGGCGTTTAATTTTATCCAAAATTTTCACTAGCTCCAATCAAATCCAACTTGCTCTAAAATGTAGTGCTCGTCAATATGGACCCAGTGCAACTTTTTTCGTCAAAAATGGACCTCGTATGAAGAAGTTATGATGTTTTAAAATTTATACGAATTTATATATAATTATTTTCAATTTTCTTTTTAATTTTAAAATCTTTAATCATCCCCGGCCGTTCGATTTTTCATTGAGAGATCTAGGCCTATGCTTTGCTTCTTCTTCCCCCGGGCTCAAAAACGCATGCATGAAACCCATACGACCACCATTGTTCATGAATTCTCGCACGACCTACGACCAACTATACGTCGATTGAGCAACGCCATTTCGAAGCCTACATCCTTATGCACCACCGCCGTGAATGACGTGACGTTTGGCCACCCATCCACCTTGAAAATCATGTAAGAACGCACAGCCTTGGAGTGATTTTTACCGACGATCTGCCACCCTAAAATCTATCACAACCGTTGAGATCGAAGATCTTACTGCCCTCTATAATGTTGTAGTTGAAGTCGAGACATGAAAGTTGATTGATTGGAGGAGATCGAGGGAAGAAGTTTCGAGAATTTTCAGCCATTAAAGATGAAAATGACGGCTAACCTAGGTTTTCTAGGTTTTTGGCCAAATGGAAAAAAGTTTGGCCTTTTATAGAAAATTTCGTGACATTATTGACATGAAATATTTTCGAACTCCAAACGAAGCGTGCTGCCTAGCGTTTAAAATTTTTTAACCCTATTCCGAACACAATGGAATATATATCGAGAGCCAGTTCGATCGTATTTGGAAGATAGTTTTTGAATCGATTTATTTAAATATAAAATTTCACTAAAAAAATTTCTACGCATTTCAGCTTGCCATGACTAAATTGTAAATCCAATTGACACGAAATTTGAAATCCTATAATAACAGAACATTACTGATCCAATGAAACTAGTTTCGTCGAAATCCGAGACTGTGAGAAAAGTGACTATTTTTACACGTTAATTAAATAGTAAACTATTCAATTTCTATAAATTTACTTTTAATTCAATTTTAAAAGTTCTCTAACATCATTCTGATTCAAAAGAATTTAAATCAACTTCATAAATCATTTTCATTCACATTAAATTCAAATTCCAATTATTTCCACAATTTCAAATTTTAAATTAACAATTTAATTATCCAATTAAATCCCCATATTCGAAATATAAGTTGTACAACTTATAAAATTAACTTGTGAATATTTAAAATCAATTAAGTATATGAATTTCAAATGGCTAAAGTTTTGGGTTGTTGCACTCACAATCGCGCGCACTTTTTTGCATGATTTTTATCTATCTTTTATTTGATTATCACTTATACACTTTTGTTTTGTTTGTAGGTGCTATATCCCATTCTCGTGCCTTTGATCACTTAAGGGGCTTCTCAACACATTGTAGATCCAATCTTGATCTGAACTCGGGCAGACATCGAGAAAAGTGTGACTACCGGGGGAAATGCCATCATTAAAGGGAATCTTTACCCTCTAAGCACAAGTCAAAATCCCAATCATCTCATAACCAAGAAGTCCATCCTAATCCTTTTGTATATAGCAACGACCATACTGCTTCTCATGTTCCTCAACTGTTGTGCCACCTGGGCATCGTTCAGGTTCATCTGGGTTTCGATAGCCTTATGACCGTTGGTCAAACAAACGTCCTGTTTTTACATCTGAGCTTGCTTTAACTACTATAGTTCTTGGGGCCTTTATAGTTGAACGGTTGGTCAAGCTTAAGGTCAAATTTCCAAACATCTGCTTTGATGGACTAATGTTTCTTCCTTTATCCATACAATGATGGGAAATATTAAAGTGAGTTTGCTTATATGCATCAACAATGTTTTTGTGCAGCATGAAACACTCCAACACTTAGCTAAGAAAATTTCTGAGGTACTTGGTGAAAGACAACACAAAATCGATAGCCTTAAGCTGGAGGCGATCCATTATAAAGATACGATCAAACCTAGAGATGATGAGATTATAGAGTTGATTATGAAGTTAACCGCAATAGAAAAAAGTGCTAAAGAAACATCTAAAGCGGTTAATCATCAGGAAATGGCTCACAAGAAGGAACTAGACACTGCTAATCAATACAGTAGTGCACTCGCCTTAGAGAAAGATGCTCTTCGGAAAGAGAAAGATGCTTTGGCCCTTCGTATTAATGAGCTTAAAGAACTGCTTCAAAAAGAGAAGGATGATGAATATATCGCTCAGATTGAATCCTGGAAATATTGTGGAGAGGTCGTAAAGGCTTGTGAGCTGAAAATTGAACTTGACAAAGTTCTTACTTAGATTTAGGCCCTAAAAGAAGAGGTGAGGGAAGCTAGTCGTCAGGAGGTCAGAGGGAAAATTAAGGCGCGGTTAGAGGAAATGAGATAGGAAGTTAGGAATAAGATCACCGACTTATTTGATCCTTTGGTCATTGAGTACAATACCAAGGTCCTTATTCACCATGAATTAAGCTTTCTAGAAGAGGGTTACCTCGAATCGCTTGGCGAAGCTTGGGACTATGTCGTCGATATGAAGAAGAAGACTCTTGGTGAAGCTGATGTTGATGAGGAGAAATTGGTGTGAAAAATCTACGTGGATCCGAACCTTTAGATCTTTCCACTATAAGGCTGAGATACTTTGATATTTAGGCACCTTCTGACAAAGGAAATGACGTCGTTGAAGCTTCGAGGTGTGATCCCAAAGATTCCTCTTTACTTCAACTAGCCAGTGCATTGATTTCTCTTGGCCCGAGACAAGACTTAAGCTATGGTCCAGATAGACCTGGTCATAAATCAAAGGCGCTGACCCCTATTCAAGAAGGTCGCACTCTAACAACAACTGAAAATAAGTCGGATGTAGGTTTCCCACTCTATTCTCCATTACTCGAGAGGTTTCGTTCTTTATGCTTAATAGTTCTGGGCTTATTCGATTATTCCTGCAAGTCTGCAGGTCTCCCAGCTCCCAGTCAAACTCCAAGAAGTGGTGCCGTTGTGAAGCAACAAGTGACATTACTGACATTCTTGGGGCCAATGCTCAAGTTTATGGAGCTCTTGCTGATGAAAGGGCTGACGATCAGCTGCTGCACAATGAATCTGATTATGTGATAACTACAAGCACCTCCAAACACACCTATAAATTTAGCTTGAAGGAGCGCATCGAGAAGGAGGAGTTGTGAAAAAAGAAAGCCAAAACTGAACCTATTGATGTAGACATCGATGATCCAAACCTCATCCCACTTCAAGTCATTCCCCCGATGGTTCTATTCTTTTAAGTAACATTCCTTTCGCTTTTGAAGGTGACACTGCTCCGACTCTCGTGCCCAACGATATTTCTCCAGTAGGAGGTAAGAGTGGTAAGGGATCGAAGAAAGGAATAAGGTAAGCCTCGAGTCGGTCAACTCCCAAGAAACTCAAGAGGGAGCAGATGCAGAAGAAGTAGTCATCATGTCGGCTTAGTTTACACATAGCTTATGTAGCTGTTTTTCCTTTTGTTGACCATGTCTGCGCAGGTATAGCCCCTGCTTTTAGATAAACACGTGTACTATGATTTCCAAGTTTTCTGTAGATAAAAGTTCATTGATTTTTATTGAACTCTTATGTGAATTTGTTTAAGTATTCGATCTTTTACTTTTCCATTCAATGTACTTATAATTAATTGCTCGCTGATTTGGATAATCATCCAATAATTTTACTCACGGCCTCCATGTGGTTGTGGCCTCAAGTTGTATCAAATATTGGGCTTGAACCCTAGTACTACGCTGTCGAATTAAGTGGCTTAAGTGATTATACTCATGCCCCTAGTCTCGGGTTAGAGGAGTTAGATAGTGGATGGTCGAATTCCATTCTCAGCAAATTTATACTCCTCTTGTCGATTTCAAGTTGAAGTTTATGGAATAGTGAGTTGTCGAACCGCACTCATCTATTTGTTTATACTCATATCTACACTCTTAGGATAAGAATTTGTTGGTGAATGGTCGAATCACACCAAACTTGTATTTATACTCTAGTCCACACTTTGGGAACTTGGAGTTATTTCAAAAAATAGACGAACCATATTTTCCTTCATTGATTGATTTGCCCCTAAGCCCAGGGTTTAACTTTGAAGGCAAACGGTCATGTTAAGATCGCTTTTTGATTCATGTCCTTCTCATCGCTTGGTAGGATTAATTTGATTGTCAGATGGTCAATTCGCATCCATTTCTCATTATGTACTCCGCCTATCGGGTTATGGCCAAGAATCATCGAATGAACGATCAGACCACATTCATTCGGTTAGTGCAATCATAAACTTATGTAATCGGCTGACAATAAACTCTAACCTGCTCGGACATGTCAATATTAGTTAATCGAGTATCATAACTAATATGTAATGATATAGCAATAACATACACGATGGAAATTTAAAAATTTATTTGCCCAATGGAAAGAAATGACATAATTTATCTTATTACATATTTAGAAAATCAAGTGCTATAACAAATTCAGAAATTAAATACAACTAAATGTAAAAGAATAAAATAAGTGAAATAGCATCGTAAACGCTTGCTATTCCATGCCCATGGGAGTATGACCCCATCAAGTTGTTCCTTCTCCAAGTCTCTATTCAATGATGTACAGTCCTTCCCAAGTATTCATGTGTGATGGGATAGGAAAAACCCATTTCAAGACGAGATCACTGATTTCAAAGGTCCTAGGTCAGATTTTAGAGTTACAGTATCGAGCGACTCATCGTCGATGTGCAACTGCCCTCAATTCAGCTTCTTTGCGCTTCTCATCTACTAAGTCTAAAGATTCTAAGAGGCGATCTCTATTCATTCTGGGGTTGTACTAAGTCACTCAATGAGAAGGTACTTTCGGTTTAATAGGAATGGTATCTTTTAAGCCGTAAGTAAGGGCGAATGGAGTATGGCGAACCGTAGACATGTAGGTGGTTTTGTAAGCCCATAATGCTGTTGTGAGTTCATCCACTCACTTGCCTCAAGCCTTTGCGAAATGCTTCTTCAGAATGGACTTTCTAATTTTGTTGATGGCTTCAACTTATCCATTTGCTTGTGGGTGAGCAACAACCATAAATATCCTTTCAATACGACGTCAACGGTAGAAGTCTATGAATTCGGTACTGTCGAATTGGATTCCATTATTAGTTATAATGGTTCTTGGAAGGCCAAAACGACAGATCATATTTGGGATAATGAAGTTGATTACTTTCTTCGTCGTAATCGTGGTTAAAGGTCGTGATTTGGCCCATTTGGTGAAGTAATCAGCTCCTACGATGGCGTACTTCGCATTACCTTTTGAGATAGGCAAGAAACCGATAATATCTATGCCTATATGGAAAACGACCATGGACTGACCATTTGCGAAAATTCTAAGGCGGAGCTCTCAGAACTTTTGCATACATCTGGCACTTTCCGCATTGCTTAGCGTAATTAGTAACATCTTGATTGGAAGTTCGTCAGTAATACCCATAATGGAGTATTTTCTTTACTAGGATTTGCCTTCTAGTGTGATCACCACATTTCCCTTTATGAAATTCCCGTAGGACTCATTTTATTCATCATGTGCGATACACCGAAGCAGAGGAATGGAAAAATCTTTTGTATACATGACTCCTTCCTAAATGATATATCTTGAAGCTTTTCGGAGGATTTGTCATCTTTCATGCCTCCATTCGAGAAGGACTCCACATAGCAAATAATCTTTAATCGGAGTCATCCACGATTCCTTCTCAGGCTTCGTCTCAAGTACCTAGTCGATTTTCTTATAGTTTATGCTTGGAGAGTCTAGTACTTTGACTGGAACCAAGCCTATTTGTTATGCATCCCCGGTGCTAGCAAACTTTTCCAATGAGTCGACCTCTTTGTTTTGATACTGGAGATGTGTGTGATGTCATAACACTCAAAGTTAGCCAATAGCTCTTGGACTCGGATAAGATATGGAGGGATTCGTTGTCCTTTAGCCTGGTAATCTCTCCTAAATTGGTATACCACCAATTGAGAATTGCAAAAGATTTCAAGAGATTCTATTCCCAGTTCTATGGCAAGTTTGAGTCCGGTAGTCGGAGCTTCATATTCAGCTTCGTTATTCATTGTAGGGAAGTCAAGCTTCAAAGTGTGGCAAAATGATTGATCCTCTAGAGTTACTAGTATGACTTCGGCTCCAGAAAAATGATCATTGGTGGCTTCATCAGTATACATTTTCTATCAGAAGATAGAGGTTTCACTGCTCTCTGGAAGATCATCTTGTGCGGTGAACTCAAATATAAAGCCTGCTACAGCCTGTTCCTGGATAGCTCTCCAAGGGAAAAAGGTAATGTCAAATTAGCTCAGCTCGATATTCTGCTTGAGTAACCTCCCAGACGTCTCAGATCGCTGTAGGAACTATTGTAACTGCTGGTCAGTGTAGAAATTGATGGGATGAGCCTGAAAATAGGGGCGGAGCCTCCATGACGCAATCAAAAGGTAGTATGCCAATTTCTCCATCTTTGGATAGTTTCTTTCAGCTCCTGTTAATCGCTAGCTAACATAATAGACTGGTCTCTGGATTCGATTCTCCTCGCGAAGCAGTGAGACACCTATACCATGTACCGACATGATTTCATAAATATTAAAATGTACTTAGAACATTTCATTTAAAAATTTTAAATTTCATTTTCATTTTGAATGGTGTAATGCTCGGGTCAGACCGAGTATTACAGATTTTTAGGTAGGTACGTTCTAGAGCTCAGGAGGCGAGCAGGATGGCAATATCGTTTAGAATATTTCCGCTGTAATTATATTAATGAAATTCTGTGATAAATTGATTGTATATGACCAGCATTTGAATATATGTGAAACTCTGATGTATTGAAATGTAATCAACAGATTGGTATTCTTTTGCAAGCTATTATTATTCATTATTATATTTTATCCGCTGCGAATGTGAGATGTTTGGTGTTTCTGTTCTTCTTCTTCTTCTTTCTCTTTCTTCTTTTTCTTAACTATCTGGTATTTTCTGGTTCGGGAAGGACACACAGCGGAATACTATATATCTAACGCAGTAGCCTTCTGCTACATTGCTCCTCCAATATTCGTCAAAGATAACCTGAATCCCTTGGCTACTCGTAAAAATTTGAGTACCCAAGAGTTTATGAAAAAAAAAAACTCCAGGTCAGACATGGGTCTGGTGTGAGTAACAGGTTAAAGTTATTTAACTTTCAAAAACCTTTTGAAAAGAAAAGTATTACATAAGACTTCCCACACATAAACATGGAAAAGTTTTTACCTTACGCTAACCAAAACATTTGATAGGAAATCCAGTGATATTATAATAGGTCTAGGGTTTTCAAGTAAATATGAAATAGCCGAAATTGTTACATTTATTAAATTCCAGCTACTAGCCACAAAAGTGGGTAATACAATCAAAACCGTTGGCACTTATTGGATTTTTGGATTCCATACAATGGTAGGGCTACAGGGGTACCGCCCGTCACAGTACGTGACCTAGATCAACGTACCGAGGAGTACCCTCGCTCCCCTGCAACACAAGGCCGGACCCATTCCTTACTGAACAGTTTCGAACAAGACAACCCCATGGTTGTAGCTAGCAACCACCCACACAGCCGAATATAAAGGGACTTCTAGACAGAGGTAAATCTTGCTCTCCAGTGGGTGCGACCCACGAAGACTTGCTGCACCTCCCCTGTTTTAGCCATTCCCGGTTGATGAGGCTTGAGGCTACGATTACCTTTATAGGACATATCACTTAGAATGCTCATCGTCCACCTGACGATGTCCTGAAAGCATTCAATCCATACAAGTTCATTCCGGGTTCGAACGAAACCGAAGGCATTATCTCGTTACACTCGTTTTGGAATCACCCTCAGAGTTAACGACAATAACCCTTGCACTCTGAACCACCATCTCGAATCTATAAGAACTAATTCCGTCAACTCATTACGGAATCACCCACAGAGTTATACTAACTCTCCTTACACCTCGAGTCTTCACAAAGCTCCACTTTAATTCACGACCTAACGTTATTTGGAATCGATGTGGTTTTCGGATATCCAAATATGGAAACCCGATCCTGGTCTCATCGAAAACCAAAGCGTGTCTTTTAGGTCCAAGTTGTTTTAAAGTTTTAAAACAATTCAATACAGTATCTATATACACTCAGATAGATAATTCATAAATCATAATTGATAATCAACTTTATCAAATAACAGGTATCCACATTATCAATATCAAAATAGATAATCCATATATCAACATCCCAATTGATAACCTATGTTATCATCACAATACAATCATGTCATTCATACCACACAATATCATTTATCTCATTACTGAGATCACAATCCAAGACAATCAATGACATCCATTCATACATGAGCAATGATTTATCCATCATCATATAATTAATTTAAAATGAATTAAACTAACTATCTCTAACTCTAATTAATTTAAAATGAATTAAATTAATTACTTCATCCTTAATTAATTTAAAATAAATTAAATTAATTACTTCACCAATATAAATCTTGCTTACTTAATCATTTAATTAATTACAATCAATTAATAAATCCTTCATTATTAATCACCTAAATTAATCACTCTTGATTAATTACCCTTAATTACATTTATGTAATTATCCTTAATTAATTTGACAAATTAATTATTCTCAACTTAAACAGTAATTAACCTTTAATTACTTCAATTAATTAATTAATCATAATTAATTACCCTAATCCTTAATTAATTAGATTAATTAATTTTAATTAAACTTAATTAATTAATTTAAACCAACCTTAATAAACTTCAATAATTACATTAAGTAATTAGTGTCTTAATTACTTTTATTTAAGTTTAATTACTTAAATAAAAGTAACTAAGACACTGATTACTTAATGTAATTAATAAAGTTTATTAAGGTTGGTTTAAATTAATTAATTAAGTTTAATTAATACTAAACATTTGATTTGATAATAATTACTTTATGTAATTAATGGGATTACTCAGTGAAGTAATTAAAGGTAATTACTGGATGTAATTAGTGGATAATGATAGAATTGTGAATGTAATTTGGATTAACTTTCTTTATAAACCATTTATAATGACTTCATTCAAAAAGAAAATCAATTTAAAGTATTTGTTTAAAACAATTTTACTCCTAATTAACAATTTAAATTTAAACTAGTTTGAAAACATTCAAATTTTAAAACTTATTCAAATCCCAGAATTTTAATTCAATACACTTGAAACCATTCCTTATTCAAATCATTTGAATTAAAGCTTGAATTAAACTTTTTGAATTAAACCTTGATTTTAAAATCCTTTATTTAAAAATACAAAAATATTTTTTTTAAATAAAGTTACTCACCTTAACCTGATGGCCAGAGCAGAGGTTTTGAAAAAGATTTTGCTTTATAAAACTGGAAACTTCATTTGAAAACCCTAAATTGCTTCCTCAATTTGATTAAAACTTGAGTGCTTGTTGCAGAATTCTTTTAAATTTAGTTTAAAATTTCATCCAGCTCGCCTCCTGAGCCCCAGAACGTCCTTACCTGAAAATCTGTAATACTCGGTCTGACCCGAGCATTACATCAAAGTAACACCCGGGTCAGGCTGGAAACCAGTGTGAGTAAACCCATCTAACATGGAATACAAAATCATACAACTTATATAAACCCGGGGTAACTTATATCAGTTTACAACTTCACAAGTTGTTATAGACATCAATTATTCCATACCACAATTTCTAAGTGCCCAAACTTAGATTTAATGGTCCAATTCACTTACGTCGTTACATTTCATTCTATGGATTTCATATATCATATTACAAAGAACGAAGTGGTTTCGGGCATTCACTATACCCGACTCCGGTCTCTTCGGTTCCAATGTCATCTAAAACCAAGTTATTCAATTAAATACAACTCAACTTTAATTGTCGTATAACACTTTTACACAGCAATTCCTAATTGATTGATAATCACATTATCATCGTCCATCTAACATATCACATCACGAAGCAATTCATAACAGAGATATCAACCAATTCAAAGTACTCATCATCATTCAATCATTAATAAGCAAGATTAATTAATTAATGATCCTCTAATTACTTTCATTAGTTAATTATAATAATTAACCTTTACCTTAATTACATTCCTTAATCAATCTTGGTTAATCAGAATCAAAAATTAACTTTCCTTAATTACTTCATCAATTAAACCAACTCCTTGATTAATTATATAAATTAATCCTTTAACTACACTGAGTAATCATCACTAAATTTTTTCCCATCAAGTAATTGTCTTTAATTAATTACTTAAATTACCTTTAATCGTATTCACTTAACATTAACTAATCTAAAATAAATTAATTAACCACATTAAATTATTTTTCACCATTTGTCATCCTTGATTAATCATTCTCAAATTACATAAATAACTAGCCCTAAATTAATCACATCAATTAATCATTCTTTAACCATTCTCTTTGATTACTCTTAGTAATAAATTAATGATTTTCCAATTACTTTCATAAATTACACTTTAAATTAATCGCATTCAGGATTAACTACCCTTTAATTACTTACTTTAATTAATTAATCATTTAACTAATTACACCGAGTAATTCTTCCTTAATTACTTTATTATGAATTAGTTATTCAGCTCAACTTAATTAACATTGGTTATTACAAGTCATTTGCCATTAAATTTATTAACCATTCTTAATTATCCAAAAAATCCTTAATTCAAATTCTTAGTTAATCCTTAATTACTTAATAATAAGTCAGTTATACTTACTAATTATCCTTTCTTAATCAATCAGTTAGTCTTAGTTACATTGCTAAATTAAATTAAAACAAATAGGAATTAATTTTAAAATAAATTTCTCAACTTTAATTATCAAACATAAATAAATCAATTATCACCCAAAATGTTTTAAGGATAATTAAATTTAAACTTGTAAAACTCAAAACTCTGAGAATTAAAATATTTAAAACTCAAAAACTCTGAATCTTTTTGTTTAAAACTTTGGAAAGTAAATTTCCTTTGGATTTTGTTTTATTTAAAACCCAAATCCCTTGGCCTAGTCTCATACCCTTCCCAAATTCCAAGATTTGAACAGCCCATGAAAACACTGGACCGAAACCCAAAACCAAAACACATCGGAATAAACCCGAAGTTCCCACAAAAACCTCTCCTTCCCAACTCCTTCACTACGAGGCAGTCACCAAAACAACATTGACGACGCTCATCACGAACTGTAGAGGAATCTCCGATCAACCTTGAAATTCACGCGAACAATTCCTGCTTCGAATGTGACGCAACTCAGAACCCTTCGCCTCGCTTGTTCCACCGACCAAGAACATCCACGTGTATGCTGTGCATGTGTACAACCTCACCCACGACCATCTCACCGCCGCGACAGTGCCTGCAGATCGACAACGTTCCACTCACTCGGTTCCAACTACCTTGAGCCTCGAACGGCCCATAAATCAAAAACGAGTCATCAGACCCAAAACTGGATCTAAAACCATCGACCAACTCGCCTTGCCATCGGCAACGATGACCACCATCGTCCTCGCTACCAAACCCTCAGCTTCGTCACTGGCATATGCTACTTCTCCCAAAGACCGATCATCTCCTGATCATCCAAAGCCATGCTACTGACCCAACTCCAACGACAACTATCAGGGTCACTAAACCCTACATCTGGGGATTTCCGCTGCTACGGCGAAAAGATATCACCTCGACTATTTTTCTTTCCATCTCCGACCCTCAATCCACCTTCAGTTCGAACCCTGATCTCCCCGAGTTCCCTGATCGCCTAAATTCGAACAAAGACTCAATTCTATTCATTTCAAAACTGTGACGACCCGACTTTCCACTCCCGGAAAATCGCATCATCAATTAAGAAAGAAAGGGATAGAAGAAGAAAAGAAGGAAGAGAAAGAAGAAACAATACTAGAATCTCAACAGCGGAACGAATAAATTATATTAACAACATAAGTATTTACATAATATACAATACCAATCAAAGATACATAGCATACACATCACATATACTAGACAGTTATAAACACCTGTCTAGTATTTACAACTCAATACAAACACAACAGAGAGAAAACACAGCGGAACTATATATCTATAACGCAGAAGCCTCCCACTCCATTGCTTCTCCATTATTCGTCAAAGCTAACCTGTATCTCTTGACTAATCGTAAAAATTTGAGTACCCAAGAGTTTAAGAAAACAAAAGATAAACTCCGGGTCAGACATGGGTCTGGTGTGAGTAACAGGTTTAAGTTGCTTAACTTTAAAAACCATTTGAAAGAAAAGGTATCACGTAAGACTTCCCACACATAAACATGAAAAAGTTTTTACCTTACGCTAACCAAAACATTTGATAGGAAATCCGGTGATATTATAATAGTGTCTAGGGTTTTCAAGTAAATATGAAATAGCCGACATTGTTACATTCGTTAAATTCCAGCTACTAGCCACAAAAGTGGGTAATACAATCAAAACCGTTGGCACTTATTGGATTTTGTGTTCCATACAATGGCAGGGCTACTGGGGTACCGCCCGTCACGGTACGTGGCATAGATCACCGTACCGAGGAGTACTCCCACTCCCCTGCAACACAAGGCCGGAACCATTCCTTACTGAACAGTTCCGAACAAGACAACCCCGCAGTTGTTTGCAACCAACTGCCCACACAGCCGAATATAAAGGGACTTCTAGACAGGGATCAATCTCGCTCTCCAGTGGGAGCTACCCACGAAACCTTGCTGCACCTCCCCTGTTTTAGCCATTCCGGTTGATGAGGCTTGAGGCTACGATTACCTTTAGAGAACACATCTCTTAGAATGCTCATCGCCCACCAGACGATGTTCTGAAAGCATTCAATCCATACAAGTTCGTTCCGGGTTCGAACGAAACCGAAGGCATTATCTCGTTACACTCATTTGGGAATCACCCTCAGAGTTAACGACGATAACCCTTGCACTCTGAATCACCATCTCGAATCTATAAGCACTATTCCGTCAACTCATTACGGAATCATCCACAGAGTTATACTGACGTATAGCACTTACACCTCGAGTCTTCACAAAGCTCCATTTGGATTCATGACCTAACGTTATTTGGAATCGATGTGGTTTCCGGATATCCAAATATGGAAACCCGATCCCGGTCTCATTGAAATCCAAAGTGTGTCTTTTAGGTCCAAGTTGTTTTAAAGATTTAAAATAATTTCATTACAGTATCTATATACACACAGATAGATAACTCACAGATCAATAATTGATAATCAGCATTATCAAATAACAGGTAATCCATATTATCAAAATCAAATAGATATTCCATATACCACCATCACAATAGATAATCAATATTATCATCACATCAGATAATCTATATTATCAACTCAAACAGATAAATCATATTATCAACTCAATGCAACCATAACATCCAAATCACACAACAACATTTATCTCATAACTGAGATTTCAACCATTTAGGGTAATAAATATCAATCATCATTCATAAGAAATGACTTATAAATCATCATTCTATAATTAATTTAAAGTGAAATAAATTAATTACTTCTTCTTAATTAATTTAAAATGAATTAAATTAATTACTCATCCGTATAAATCTTGCTTACACATCAATTAATTATAAATCAATTAATTAATTATTCTCAACAAATTACTCTAATTAATCATCTTGATTAATTATTCTTTAATTACATTCAAGTAATTATCCTTCAATTAATTTCAAAAATTAATTAATCCAAACCAAATTCAGTAATTAACTTGTAATTACTTTATTAATTAATTAATTATAATTAATTACATTAATCCTTAATTAATTACATTAATTAATACCTTCATTGATTAATTTTTCATAATTAATCAATCCTTACTTATATCATTAATTAATGATCTCAAATTACTTTATTCAAAATAACTCCATTAAATTAATTATCAATTATCTCTATTGATTAATCATTCCTGATCAATCACATTTAGTAATTACATTAAATTAATTACATTTCTTAATCATTTCAAAGAACTCAATGAACAAGACCTAAATTAATTACACTAAGTAATTAATTATTAATTACTTACCTAAGTAATTATACAACATATAAATTACATATTAATTACACAAAGTAATTAATTTCCAAAACTCCTCCATTAAATTACATCTAGTAATTTATTTTCTTAATTACTTCACTAAGTAATTTTCCATTTTTAATTACATTGGTAATTACTTTTCAAATCAACCAGTGATTAAATTAAATTAATTAAACTTAATTAATTAACTTAATTAATCAAAAAATAAAATTAATTAATTACAATTAGTAATTATTTTCCTTAATTACTTTCATTAAGTAATTATACTTAAATAATTCTCAAGTGATTATCTTTAAATTAATTAATTCAATTAATCATTAAAATTAATTACATTGATCAATTATAAAATAATACTAAGCTAATGACCTTCATTAACCAATAATAAATCTTTAATTACTTTTCCAAAGTAATTAATTGAATTAATAAATATTAATTCTTAATTTATTTAAAGAAACTCATTAATATTTTTTTTAATTATTAAATTAATCAAGTAATAATTAAAACTTAATTAATTATTAATTACTTGATTAATAAATTCAATTCATTAATTAAATTAATCAAATCTTATTTAAATTAATTTCTAAATCACACTTTAATCAAATTTAATTAACTTACTTAAAACTTTTAATTAATTAAATAAATCCTTAATTATTTATTTAATTAACCTAATTATTAATTAATTAAATTAATTAATTACAAAACTTAATTACCTAGATTAATTAATAAATCATTAAGTTCAAATCAACTTAATGATTTAATTGTCATTATCAAAGAAATTTAAAAACAAATTGCTTTTAAATTTCTTTAAATTCCATTTTAAATTAAATTTTTTTAAAATGAAATCAAATTTAAACTTTAAACAAGATTTTAAGTATTTAAAAACTCTTTAGTTTTTACTTAAAGAATCACTTACCTCTTAAAGCAATTTAGAAGAATAGTTTTCTCCTTAGCGCATATTCAATTTAAATAAATTTAAAATACCTTAAATATTTCAAATAATATTGAAACATATAAATTCAAATCTTATTTAAATTATAACCCAAAATTCAAATCATGTTTAAGATTTAAATTCAAAGATTTAAATTTAAACCCTGTTTTAAGTTTCATTACACATGTGTATAAAATTCTAAAAATATTCAACTTGATTTTAACCTTGAATTTAAAACTTGTTTTATTTGAACTTCAGGTTCAACTTCTAATTTGAATTCAGGTTAAGATTTAACTTAGAATTTAAATCTTGTTTAAATCCTTATTTTCAGATTTTTAAAAAAATTACTTTATATAAAACTGTGCAGGTTTCAGTTTTACATATTTCACTTTCTGCAAATCTTGTTTATTCAAAAACTGAAATTCAAAACCTATTTGAATTCATATTTTAATCTTGCTTCAGTTTAGATTTAAACCTGCTTTGCCCCCTTTTTTTAGATTGAATTTAGTTTAAAATTTGAAACCTGAAACAGTTCAGGTTACAAAATCCACCCTACAACTAAAACTACCCGAGACAAAACCATTTTACTTCGAGTCATCATTGCCTTAACTTCGAGTCACATCCTCAGCTACTCGAGTCTTTCCCCTACAACTTACAGAAGACCAAAACCCCTTCCCAAAAGACCTCTGTGCACATGCACATAGCAATGGTCGGTTTCCGATCATCCACGATGATCAACCCTAAACCACTGCCGACTCCAAAACCCAACGCGAACATCTGATCAACTGGATGAACTCGAATTCAAAATCGAGTCTGTAAACTCAACCTGAACACTTCAAACCTGCAAACACAGCAGGCCTCACCAATTCTAAACCTGTCAACGATGAAATCCAACTCCTCCGACCACCATTGGAGCTGCTACTTCTTCTATACCTTCGTCACCAACCCAGCCACCCTCCTTCAAAACCCCTTAGCACTCGATCACATATTAAGACAGAATTGACCGTATGTAAAACCTACTCATAAACTAGGGTTATAGAACATATTTCCACACCTCTGCTAATTCAAAGTTAAATTCACACATCTGATAATTTTCCTGATATCTCTGATCTCCCATCTACCATCATACAAGAACATGAATCCCCAAATTCATCTGAATCAACAGAGACACTCCAAAAACCAAATTTTGGGTCTAACAGTAATGCACCAATCAAACTAAACTTATAATGTTTAATTCTTCTCTTAAAAATCATGAATTGGTCTAAGTTTTAAATTTGTATATCTGAATTACTGAATTTACAAGTTTGAATTTTCATAATGACCTGAGTTTCCCCTTTTACCTGATTGCCAGAGAAATCTTAGTTTCTATTTAAGTTAAAATAATTTTTTATTAGTTTAAAGTTAAACAAACAAATATTGTTTAAATCCTAAGTCTTAAAAATTGATAGATAAAACAAAATGAAATTAAATATGAAACTGGGTTGGAAATTTTTGGTTCAGGGATGTTATGCAAGCAATTCATATTCAACAAAAATCACACATCACAGATGCATAGAAGATTTCCAATATAAATACTAAAACAACTTATTTTAAACATATTTAAACAACCAGATCTACCTTAAGATTTTAATAATCTATGTTTAAAATTAAATTGATTTAATAATATTAATTAATAAAATATGAATTGGTTTAATAAACTAATTAAATAAATATTTAATTAGTGATTTTATCTTTTAAAAGCTAAATAAATATTCTATCTATAATGTATATATATTTGTATATGTATTATAGATAATCTTTGACTTGGAATTTAATAAATAATTAAGTCATGTTTTCAAATTCTAATAATATATTTAGTGATTTGGAAATTATGATTTAAAATAATATTATGTTTTTCAAAAGTTATTTGATTAATAACTCTTTGGTTTGTAAATACTTAAAATAAATGTTATTGTTTAAAATTTTATCTTAGCTGAATTTTTAAATTTAAATGAAAGTTTGTTTCATTTCTTTTAAATATTACTAGATATATATGAATTGAAAATAGAAGTTTAAAATACAATATAATATATGTTCTTAATTCATTAAATAATAGAAGTGATTTGTAATCTCTTTTATAAACCATTTAACATTGTTAAATCTGTTATTTTCAAGCCATAAATACAAAAAGAATTAAAATAAGAAGAAGGAATTATCATTTTAAAACTTAATAAGTTGTCACTAATGTCAGGAAAAATATTAGGGGGTGTTGCAATTCAACGTGGTGGTTGCGGTGATGTAATTTCTGGTAGAACCCTAGTTTTTGAAAGGAAGTTTCTTTGGCCGGTTCTTCAGGAAGAGTGATCGAGTTGATTAAATTTCTGGGGAATGATAATAGGTTGATGGATGGACTTGTGGCCGGAGTTACTGACATGCCGGTGGTCAGACGGTGGAGGATGAAGGATTGACAGGTTTGGATTAAAACCTGTATTTCTGTTCCAGGTTTGAGCAAGCATCTCGAATTCTAATTTTGTCTGTAGTGGGGTGAATTGATGGATGTGTTCGGTTGTGGGGTTGTTCGCCGGCGTAGGGAAGCCACCAGAGGTGGCTGGTGATTAATGGAGGGACGGTGCACGTGCAAAAATCTTTGAGCTCTGTTGTTTTTGGGTACTGCAGTATTTAGAACTCGAAGTAATACTCGAGTGGTTGCTGAGTTTTCTCGAGAATTTAGCTAGATGACTCGAAGCAGTTTCAAGATGGCTCGGGTAGTTTGAATAATACAGTTGTCTGGAAAAAAAACTGTCTGCAGGTTTAATTTTAAATCAAAATTTAAATGAATAAGTTATTAAGATAAGATTTAAACAAGTTTAAATCTGCAGTTAGAATTATAGCTCTAAAAGATTTTCAAATCTTATAAGTTTTCAAATTTGAAAATAGTTCAAAGGTTCTGAATTTAAAAGATCTGGATATTTAAATAAGTTTTAAAATTTTAATGTTTTTCAAACAAGTTCAAATTTAAATTATTTATTAGAAATAAATTTTTTTCAAAAAAATATTTAAATTTGATTTTCCTTATGAACGAACTTATATGGATTGAATGCTTTCAAAAGATCATTAGGTGGACGATGAGCATTCTAAGAGATGTATCCTATAAAGGTAATCGTAGCCTCAAGCCTCATCAACCGGGAATGGCTAAAACAGGGGAGGTGCAGCAAGGCTTCGTGGGTAGCTTCCACTGGAGAGCAAAATTGATCCCTGTCTAGAGGTCCCTTTTTATTCGGCTTAGTGGGTAGTTGGATATGCGCACCAACTGCGGGGTTGTCTTGTTCGAAACTGTTCAGTAAGGAATGGGTCCGGCCTTGTGTTGCAGGGGAGCGGGCGTACTCCTCGGTACGTTGATCTAGGCCACGTACTGTGACGGGCGGTACCCCAGTAGCCCAGCCATTGTATGAAATCCCAAATCCAATAAGTGCCAACGGTTTTGATTGTATTACCCACTTTTATGGCCAGTGGCTGGAATTTAATGAATTTAACAATTTCGGCTATTTCATATTTACTTGAAAACCCTAGACACTATTATAATATCACCGGATTTCCTATCAAATGTTTTGGTTAGCGTAAGGTAAAAACTTTTCCATGTTTATGTTTTGAAAGTCTTACGCGATACCTTTCTTTTCAAAAGGTTTTTGAAAGTTAAGCAACTTTAACCTGTTACTCATACCAGACCCATGTCTGACCCGGAGTTTATTTTTGTTTTTCATAAACTCTTGGGTACTCATATTTTTACGAGTAGCCAAGGGATTCAGGTTTGCTTTGACCAATATTGGAGGAGCAATAGAGCAGGAGGCTTTTGCGTTAGATATATAGTATTCCGCTGTGTTCTGGGGGAGATAATGGAGCAGGAGGCTTCAGCGTGTAGATATTTTTAGTGGTTCCGCTGTGTTTGAGTTGTATCTGTTTCTCTGATGTACTTGAATTGTAATTGCTAGACAGATGTTTATAACTGTCTAGTTTGTGTTGTATTAGTTGTATAACTCTGATGTATATGATACTATGTAAAGTATTATGTGATATATTATAATTTATTCGTTCCGCTGTGAGATTCTGAAGTTGTCTGTTTCTTTCTTTCCTTTCTTTTCTCTTTTCTATCCCTTTCTTTCTTCTTAACGATGCGACTTCCTGGAGTTTGGAAGTTGATAGTGGATAATAATTGGAATAAAAAAGGATCTAAATAAATAAAATGATTTATTAATTAAATTAATTAAGGGGTTGATTTAATTAATATAAGTAATTAAAGATAGTTAATTATTAGTGTAGTAATTCAAGGTTGGTTAATGAATGTATTTAAGTTAAAAATTTATTTGTTAAATATAATTGGTAGAATAATTAATTAATAAAGGTAATTAAAGGTTAATTACTATGAATGGTTAGGAATAATTAATTTGTGTAACTAGTTAAGGGATAACTACTTAATGTAATTGAAGATAATTAATCTAGGGTGATTAATTAAGACGATGATTTGGTTTGTAATTAATTATTATTAAATAAGCTTAAAGGTGATTAAAAGAAATTGATTTGATTAGGAATGGATAACAAATTAATCTTGCTTATGAATAATTGAATGATATTATATGCCTTAGATTGGTTGATACCTCCGATATGTGATGTGGGATGCTATGTGATATGATATGTTTTGTATAAACTGTGTGAGTATGGATATCTATCAATGAAAAATTACCGTGTAAAGATGACACTATATCTAAGTTTGAATTATACCTCATTTGAATAACTTGGGTTAATATGATGTGAGATTCGAAGAGACCGGAGTCGGGTATTATTTAATACCCGAAACCACTTCGATTCCTTATAAATTGATATGTGAAACCATTAGGCTGGTTTTAGATGATTTAAGTGAATTGGACCTGTTAAATTAAGTTTCTGATACTTAGAAATTGATGTGTGAAATTTGTGATATCTATAACAACTTGGGAAGTTGTAAATTGATATAAGTTACCCGGGTTTATATAAGTTATTTTCTTTTGTCATTCATGTTAGATGGGTTTACTCACGCTGGTTTCCAGCCTGACCCGGGTGTTACTTTGATGTAATGCTCGAGTCAGACCGAGTATTATAGATTTTCAGGTAAGGACGTTCTAGAGCTCAAGAGGCAAGATGGATGGCAGGAACGTATGGAGAGTTTCACTATGATATTGTATATATCTAAGACATGTTAAATTGTATCTGTCCAATGTTGTATAAAATTGTTGTAACTCTGATAATCGATGTAAATTGATAAATACAGTTTTCTTGGTATAACTATTATTGATATTATATTTTATCCGCTGCGAATGTGAGATTGTGTGTTTCTTTTCTGTTCTTCTTCTTCTGTCTCTTTTCTTCTTTTCTCTAACTATCTGGAATTTTCGGGATCGAAATTTTTGGGTCATTACATTTGCAGTTTGATTTCAGGAAGTTGAATATGCAAACAGCAAATTTTAGATTTGCACAGGGATTTGAACATGCAGTTGATTTTGAAGAATTTACTGATTTTGGGTTTATATGTTCATGTTGTCTTGAGCATGATTTATTTATGGTGGAGTGACTTACTGATTGATGGGTTTTGATTTTGAAGAAGAGTGGAATATGCAGATGTTTGAAGAGGTGAATCAATGCAGATTTGAACAGGGTTTAAGTATGCAGGTTTTGAAGAGTGTTACTGATTTTATAAAATTTGAAGATGAGTTTATAATTTCTCTTTTGATTAAGGAGATTGAAAATGCAATATAAATGAAGATGCAAACTAATGTAGATGTATTTTCAGATTTAATAAAAGAAAAGAAAAATTAAACCTAATTTTACACTTGTCAAACCTTACAACACTTGTCAAATTTATGTTAATTTTTAAACACATGTCTCTTTAAAATAATTAGTACTAATTACAAATTATGTATATGTTAGCTTAAATTTAAGTTGTTAGTTTATATGAGAATATGTGTATGAATTTACAAAAGAAATAAGAACAAATCATGTTTTACAAATTGAAACTTATACATATTAAAGATTAAACAATTAAGATTTTCTACCTTTCAATTTTAAATTCAAATTAAATTCAAAATCAAACAATTTCAAATCAAGTTATGAATATAAATTCAATTTGAAATAAAAATTACAAATCCTATTCAAAACTTATTTAGAAAAATAATACAATATTAATATGCCTTTTTTTATAAATCTTTTATTATTAAATTAAAAATCATTTTACAAGAAATTATATTTTTAAAATTATCCATTTTATTAAGCCATGAAATCATTTTGTTTGTTCATTCTAAATTTAAAACTCAATCTAATTTAATTTAAAAACATTTAATATTTTTCTTATAAATTTTAAAATCATATATTTATTTATGAAATAGTTTTAAAAACTTAATACTAATTAAAATCAAAATTTCCAAATTAAAATGTAAATATTGGAATTTTAAAACATGATTCATTTATTAAATTTTTAAACCAGAATCATTTATTTAACTTTGAAAAGCTTAAATATTAAATAAAAACAAATTTTCAAATTACTAAAAACATTAGAGTTAGAATAATATAGTTTATTTATTAAAATTAAAATAATGCTAATCTAATTTAAATATAAACCATATATTTATAATATAAATAGAAATCAATTTATTATTTTTGAAAGATAAAATAACCAATTTAAATAATTATTGAGGAAGATTATTAAATCTATTTGAATTATTATTAACAAAATATTAATATCAATTTAATTTTTAATACAGATTATTAAATTGATATTGTTAAAAATTCTGGGATATTACAACTCTTCCCCCTTAAAAGAATTTCGTCCTCAAAATTTGTGTGATAAAAATATAATCTCCATTTTATTAAGTCATGAAACCTTTTGTAAATTTATTCCAAATTTAAAACTCAGTCTAATTTAATTTAAACATTTAATATTTTTCTTATCACATTTAAAATCATATATTTATTATGAAATAGTTTTTTTTAAAAACTCAGTACTAATTAAAATCAAAATTTCTAATTTATAATGTATATATTAGGATTTTAAAACATGATTCATTTATTAAATTTAAACCAAAATCATTTATTAAACTTTGGAAAGGCTTAAATATTAAATAAAACAAATTTTCCAAATTACTACACATATTAAAACTAGAAAATATGCTTTACTTATTAAAATATAAACAAATAAAACAAAACACTTCTATTCTAAAACATAAAGCTGTAATCACCTTCAAATCTACAATCCACTTCTCAAAAAAAAGCATATCATTTTTTTTCAAAATTGAGTCAAATATAAGAATGCAAGCAGAGAATTCTGTATCTCTGGAATTCCAACCTGCATCAACATTTGCATTTCCACCTTTCAACAATCTAGGATGCAAACCACTTGTTTCAAAGCAAATCAAATTCCAATATAGCATATTCCTATAAATCAGTAAAGCAAGCACACCTATTACCATCTCAAAAATCTAAAACCTTCATTCTTCAACCTGGGTTGAACAAATGTCTGCACTTTTTCAAACTAGAGCATGCACGCAAGAGTTCTGCAATAAGCACTCAAGTTTTAATCAAATTGAGGAAGCAATTCATGGTTTTGAAATGAAATTTCCAGTTTTATAAAGCAAAATCTTTTTCAAAACCTCTGCTCTGCCCATCCAATTAAGGTGAGTAACATTTCTATTCCAAAAATTAACTTATAAACAAGTTTGCATGTTTAATATCTGTGATAAAAATATGTTGAATGCATATTTGAATGAAATCTGCTGTGACTTGCTTGTGATATCCAAAATGTACTCTATGTTTATATAGGTCATATGATCAGGTTTGATTTTAAGTCTAAATCTATAGCTTTGTGTCTCTGATTTAACTTTAGAATTTAATCAAACTTGTTGTTTATGTTTAAGATTCTAATTAAGTTAAAAAATAACTTGTAAACATCTCTGTAAACCAAAATTGACAGATTAAGGTTAAAAATGTGAAAATTTATATTGAATAAATGATAAGTTCAGTATTAAGAATTTAATACCAAGATCAAAACTTGATTTTTGGAACAAAACTTGGGATTTTTAGTGGAGGGGGTGTGGTGCTGTTCTGTGTTGAACTGAATAGGGAGAATTTAGGTTTTTGTGTGATCTAGGCAAATTGAGGTGTCGGGGTTCATCTGGGAGATGGAGGCGTTGTCACTAATGTCAGGAAAAATATTAGGGGGCGTTGCAATTCAACGTGGTGGTTGCGGTGATGTAATTTCTCGTAGAACCCAAGTTTTAGAAAGGAAGTTTGCTTTGGCCGGTTCTTCAGGAAGGAGTGATCGAGTTGATTGAATTTCTGGGCAATGATAATAGGTTGATGGATGGACTTGTGGCCGGAGTTACTGGCATGCCGGTGGTCAGAAGGTGGAGGATGAAGGATTGACAGGTTTGGGTTAAAACCTGTATTTCTGTTCCAGGTTTGAGCAAGCATCTCGAATTCTAATTTGGTCTGTAGTGGGGTGAATTGATGGACGTGTTCAGTTGTGGGGTTGTTCACCGGCGTAGGGAAGCCACCGGAGGTGGCTGGTGAGGAGGGACGGTGCACGTGCACCGTGCAAAATCTTTGAGCTCTGTTGTTTTTGGGTACTGTAGTATTTAGAACTCGAAGTAATACTCGAGTGGTTGCTGAGTTTTCTCGAGAATTTAGCTAGATGACTCGAAGCAGTTTCAAGATGGCTAGGGTAGTTTGAATAATACAGTTGTCTGGAAAAAAACTGTCTACAGGTTTAATTTTAAATCAGAATTTAAATGAATAATTTATTAAGATAAGATTTAAACAAAGTTTAAATCTGCAGTTAGAATTATAACTTTAAAAGATTTTGAAATCTTATAAGTTTTCAAATTTGAAAATGGTTTTCAGTTTTAAATAATAAAAAGGAACCTGGTAGTTTTCTGGAAATTTAAATTTCAATTTAAATCTGAAAGCTAATTTTAAATTAGCAGTTTGAATTCAAATTTAAGTCTAGTTTTCATAAGGATCTTTAAATCTTCAAGTTTTTATTTTTAAATAAGGAGTTTAAAAATCAAGGTGTAAAGCAAGAGTTCAATGCAAGTTTAAATTCAAATAATTTTAAATAAGGAATGGTTCAAAGGTTTTGAATTTAAAAGATCTGGATATTTAAATAAGTTTTAATATTTTAATGTTTTTCAAACAAGTTAAAATTTAAATTATTTATTAGAAATAAATTGTTTTCAAACAAATATTTAAATTTGATTTTCCTTATGAATGAAGTCATTATAAAAGTTTATAAAAGAAAGTTAAGTGATTTTTAACTTGAATTTGAAATTTAAAAGGGTAATGTAATTTAAACTTAATTTCAAAAGAAATTTAGCAAATTTATTTAGACTCATCTTATATAAGTTTTAATTATAAGTGATAAATGTTATTTACGTTTATTCTAAAAAGGAATGTAAATGAATTTAAAATTGGATAATGCTTTAATAAATATTATTTTGAATTTTAGATTCAAACTGGAATTTGAATTTAAATTTTAAAAATGCAATGTTCTAAGTACCCTTTAATATTAATAAAATTATTAATAAAGAATGGATTATCTTAGAAATTATTAAGAGAATAAAATAATTAAATAAATAAGATAATTGAGGAGTAACTTATTTATTTAATTTAAAATTAATAATTTGAATTAATTTTAATTAGAGATTAATTAAGAAGTAATTAAAGAAAGTAATTAAAGAATTAATAATAGTTAATGATGGTCATTAACTAAGGTTTATTTAGAAATTAATTAATATGATTAATTTTTAATAATTAATAGATTAATTAATTTATGATAATCATTTTGTGAAATTGTTTAAGTTAATTACTTAAATGAAAGTAATTAAGACATTAATTACCTAATGTAATTAATGAGTTTATTGAGATTGGTTTAAATTAATTAATTAAGTTTAATTAATTTTAAACATTGGATTTGATAATAATTATTTAATGGAATTACTCAATAAAGTAATTAGAGATAATTACTGGATGTAATTAGTGGATAGTTTTGGGATTGTGAAAATAATTTGGATTAAATAATTTTGTATAATTAATCAAGGGATTAATTAAAGAAATTTATTCAGGGGTAATTAATTTGATAAGTAATTAAGGGTAGTTAATTACAGATTAAGATTAATCAAAGGAGATTAATAATTATGGTTTAAGTGAGATTAATTACTGAAAGTAATTAATTTAATTGAGTAATTAATTAAATATAATTAGGAGTCATTAATTAATATAATTAATGATGTAATTAAGATTGATTAATTAATATTAACTAATCATTAATAAGTAATTAAATGTAATTAATTAATTGAAATTAATTAAGGATAAATGTAATTAATTATAGTTAATTAATTAATGAGGTAATTAAAAGTTAATTACTGTATTTGGTTTAGAGTAATTAATTTTGTGAAATTAATGGAAGTGTAATTAATCAGGATTGATTAATTAAGATGATAAATTAGAGGTTAATCAATTAATTAATTTGTAATTAATTAATGATAATGTAAGCAAGATTTATATTGTGTAAGTAATTAATTTAATTCATTTTAAATTAATTAAAGATAATGTAATTAATTTAATTCATTTTAAATTAATTATGGATGGTATGATTATAAGTCATTGCTTATAGATGGTTGATATTGGTTACCTTGAATGGTTTGAATCTTAGAGATGAGATTAGTAATGTTGATTGATATGGATGCATTGGTTGCATTGTGATATTGATATGGATTATCTTTTAATAGTGATAATGTGGATTATCTGTGGTTTGATAATGATAATTATCTCTTGTGAATCTATGAATTATCTATCTGTGTGTATATAGATAATGTAATTGAATTGTTTTAAACTCTAAAACAACTTGGACCTAAAAGACACGTTTTGGATTTCGATGAGACCGGGATCGGGTTTTCATATTTAGATATCCGAAAACCACATCGATCCAAATTAACGATAGGTCGTGAATCTTATGTGAAGAGTGAAGACTCGAGGTGTAAGGGCTATACGTCAGTATAACTCTGTGGGTGATTCCGTAATGAGTTTGACGGAATAGTACTTATAGATTCGAGATGGAGATTCAGAGTGCAAGGGTTATCGTCGTTAACTCTGAGGGTGATTCCAAAACGAGTGTAACGAGATAATGCCTTCGGATTCGTTCGAACCCAGAACAAACTTGTATGGATTGAATGCTTTCAGAACATCGTCAGGTGGACGATGATCATTCTAAGAGATATGTCCTCTAAAGGTAATCGTAGCCTCAAGCCTCATCAACCGGGAATGACTAAAATAGGGGAGGTGCAGCAAGGTTTCATGGGTAGCTTCCACTGGAGAGCAAAATTGATCCCTGTTTAGAGGTCCCTTTTTATTCGACTTAGTAGGCAGTTGGATATGCGCACCAACTGCGGGGTTGTCTTGTTCGAAACTGTTCAGTAAGGAATGGGTCCGGCCTTGTGTTGCAGGGGAGTGAGGGTACTCCTCGGTACGTTGATCTAGGCCACGTACTGTGACGGGCGGTACCCCAGTAGCCCTACCATTGTATGGAATCCAAAAATCCAATAAGTGCCAACGGTTTTGATTGTATTACCCACTTTTGTGGCTAGTAGCTGGAATTTAATAAATGTAACAATTTCGGCTATTTCATATTTACTTGAAAACCCTAGACCTATTATAATATCACTGGATTACCTATCAAATTTTTTGGTTAGCGTAAGGTAAAACTTTTCCATGTTTATGTGTGGGACGTGATACCTTTCTTTCTAAAGATTTTTGAAAGTTAAGCAACTTTAACCTGTTACTCACACCAGACCCATGTCTGGCCCGTAGTTTATTTTTGTTTTCCATAAACTCTTGGGTACTCAAATTTTTACGAGTAGCCAAGGGATTCAGGTTAGCTTTGACGAATATTGGAGAAGCAATGGAGCAGGAGGCTTCAGCGTTAGATATGTAGTATTCCGCTGTGTGTTCTGTGTTATCTCTGGATTGTATTATGTTGTAAATGCTAGACAGGTGTTTATAACTATCTAGTATGTGTTGTATTATCTGTGTACTCTGATAGTGGTTGTAAACTATGTAATATTTTATGTTATTAATATAATTTATTCGTTTCGCTGTTTAGATTCTGATGTGTTGTTTCCTCTTCTTCTCTTTCTTTCTCTTTCCTATCCCTTTCTTTCTTATTTGCGATACGACTTCCTGGAGTTTGGAAGTTGGGTCGTTACACATGGATAAGTAAATGTACAAATCTTCATGTTCCATCGGCTTTCACGAGATGGAAGGTCTCTCTAAGTAGTTCACCAGAGCTTGGAATGCATCTTCATAGTATTGTGTCCATTCAAAGTTCCTCTCCCTTCTTCTTATTAGATCGAAGAAAGGTAAACGTTTATCAATGGTTATGGGCTTAGGGCCACAACCTTACCAAATAAGCTCTGTACTTGTTTGATATTCTTTTGTGCTTGAATGTTGTGAATTTCTCAAATCTTCTCGAGATTAGCTTCGAATCTGCAAACATTGACAATGAAACCCAAGAGTTTTTCTGATGTAATGCCAAAGGAACATTTTAGAGGATTGATCTTCATATAATAATATAAGAGGATATCCATTTACACTAAGTTTCTAATGTGGTCGCTTGATCGCCATGACTTCATGAGCATATCATCCACATATACCTCTATCATCTTTCTAATTTGATTTTTTTTAACATTTAGTTAACTAGCGTTGATAGGTCACTCCAGCATTCTTGAACCTGAATGGCAATACCACATAGTAGTACAATCCAATGTCGGTAATAAAACTGGCATGCATCTGGTCAGGTGTATGCAATGGGATTTTTATTATGTGCAGAGTGTGCATTCATAAAAGACATCAACTTATGTTCTGCGGTTGAGTCCACCAGTTGATCGACTCTCAGAAAGGGGAAGTTGCCCTTAGGGAATGCCTTATTTAGGTCTATGTCTTTATAGAACTGATTGTGAAGCCCGTGCAAAGACCAGGTGTTGATTGTCAATCTTCGGTTGCTTGGATGTGGAGAAACTTATCCACACCTTTACCTTTGTCCTTCCACTGAGCATCCCTCAACTTAGCCATATAGCAATCACGTCTAGTCGCCTGATCACCATGTACAACTCCAACATCGTTATCAGTTTGGAACTTCAAAGTCAAACACCATTGTTAACTGGATTTTTAACCCAAAAGAATTCAGTAGGAGTTAGAACATCCAGATTATGCTTGAAAGATTTGAAACTTGAATAAGGCATCTAAAATAACAAGCCAATAACATTCAAGGAAAATCGGCCAAAAATAAGCTAAGGAGATGAATCGCTAGCGATCCATCACTTATGGATAGCTAGCGATCCATAGGGAAGCTTCAAGCATCACTGTAACCTATTACATCTTGATTCATCACCTCTTCTATGTACATTTTCCAAGTTCAATAGCCTTCCAAGCAACCTAGTTCGAGAAACAAAGACCTATCTGATTCTAGTCATAGATCAATCTAACTCCTGTATGAATCATCACCAAAACTAAACAATAGACTATGAGATTGCACGGAGATCATCCAGATTGAATGAGGAGTACAACACAAAAAGGATGAAGCAAAAATACTCCAAGTAATTGGATCGCTAGCGATCTATCACCTATGGATCACTAACGATCCATCAGAATGGCTTAGGTCGTCGTGAAACTCTCTGGGCTCCTTCATAGAATTAAGTATAGACCTTTTATAAAGCGACCATAGCCCAACTACTCTCCAACCCCTATAATACCATCCGATCTGCAACATAAATAGAATCTTCTAGACTGCATGCTGGAACTCTGTAGAGATTGATTTTCACTATTATTCTTCACTCTTCTTCTCCTACACAATAGTCATCAAGGAGCAACTGTGATTCTCCAGTCGTATCCAAGTACTTGTTACTGATCAAACTTAAAATATTCAATCATATTGTAGTCCAATTCAACTTGCAATAGCAGTCAGTTAACAAAAAAAAGTTATAAAGTGGACATAGGCTTCGTTAACAGCCGAACCACTATAAAATTTCCTTATCTCTTTACTATTTCTGCTCATTTTATATTTTTTTCTATTTTATTTGCTTTGTTAAGTAAGGCTGGTGCTTTCACACTCAACCCAAGGTGTTGATCCATTTTTTAGATCAAGATTTTGATGCTTTCATTGAGAAAGTGAATCCAGGATCAGACTAGCTATCGACTTTGGAATGGATTGATCTAAAGTTAGATCAGGAGAGTTTGTTTAAAGAAAACTAGAAATCCTTTATACCTATGGCTCCTAGGAAAAGACCCACATCCGGAAAGTCTATAGGAATAACTCTTGGTAGAGATGTCGATCCTTACCAAACTGAAATTAACAGTGGAACCCTGCTCCATAATGTTCTTCTCAACATGAAGTTGTGATTAGGAAGAGTTTGACAAAATTATCAATTCATTGATGATCAAATATTTATTCAATTATTTAATTATCGACTCAGAAATATAGTGCGAAGTTTTAGTTCATCATTAGAGTGCATAAATTAGAAACAAATTAAATACATTGAAAAGGATTTAGTAAAACGATATCATCAGATAGGTGAGATGAAAAGCTTCCAGTGCAAATCAATATCATCATATTATAAAAAAATTGCTCTCCAACATATACAAAATGATCCGACCAAACAAAGTTACAAACTCTCATTCACTTTATTCATTACCAAATTTTCTAGTTATCACATTAAGCAGACGAGCATCATCAACCAAAAGGTGAACTGTAGCCAATTCCAACCTTTATCACTCATGAGTGAATACCTCCAACAATTACCTTCTCGAATTGAGAGATTCAAACTTCATTGAATGCATTAGGAGGAAGTAAAAAGTTAAGTTCACATTACAATAATCATATCTATATTTCAACTACAACATCATCGGTTGCATCCTCATCTCTTGAGGAGCATAGCAATACAAGTTGATCTCCTAACTTCCATTATCATCAAGGCGCATCGGTGATACAGGATGCCATTACAACCAACATCACACACCTTCCTTGAGTCAAAACCAAAACTTTCCTCTCATAAAACCAATATCTGATCGTGTTGTTTTTCATCATCACCCAAGCATTTACCATCTTCATTATCCTACAAACTCAATGTCAGATACAAAAGGCTCGACATTGGAACACAATTTGATTTTCTGAAACTTTAGCTACGTATTTTGGTCTGGCAAAGCTCTACGATATTATGCAACAACAACTCAATTATGTACATCACCATGAGACCAAAGCACTTAGAGTCTAATTTCCAACAGCTTGCGATGCTCATCCATCCTCCGGCAGAAACCAAAAAAGCAAGCAGCGGTTTCATCTCCAGAATTTATCAACTTTGATATCCTCACCAGCAGTCGCATATAAAGTAATTTCTATCCCGGTAGTATTTCAGAGTAAAGATAACGTTTATCTCTCTGATAATCCCTTAGCAGCATAGTATATCCAAGAGATTCGGTAAGATGTTGTCAAGTATTCCAAGCTCTTTGAATTGCTGATGTCAGTATCTAAATGAACGTCATTGTCTAATAATGGGTGCAGATAGAAATCGAAAGGAGGCAAACTTAAACTCTTCAAACAAGAAGCATAAGCATGGTCGGCGGCTTCTTCTCATTTCCTAATGAATTCGATTTCCAATCAACTTGAGACCCATAACCCACTGTGACTCCCTAAATCTTGATAACTTGTCTCGGTCGTGCCTCTTGAATTTGCATGAGATGTCCTAATTTTATCTCACAAAAGATTCTAGGGATAAATATATTTTGTTCACAATGGAGATAAGAGATGAGGAGAAGTCAATGTAATTTTATAGTGAGGAAATATCACAAATAAACTGAACTTATTTTTGATGAACGAATGAGATTAATTCGGTATCTAGTGAATGGAGAAGATTAATTCGGCTACCGAAACAATGCACCCACCAAATTAACAAAAAAAAATAAAGCCAGTTCATGCCACATTAATGCGCTCACCGAGTTAATTTGCGATGTTAGTGTTAATATACCGAGTTAAACTTACTCTGTAAGCTTCAAGGCTATGCAATAGAAAGGAATGGCCCCTAATGGATATTCAAAAAAAGCGCCAGCAATCTGCCAATGGACACACCAAACGGCAAAGGAGCTAAAGAACCTTAGGGATTTTCTGCTCAAGCAAGGCTGTTGAAACCCAGTGGAGAACTGCCACTACCAACCGACGAAAGGATGATTATCAAATAACGCTCTAGCTAGCTTCTAAGGAATGAGGCCGTAACCAAAAGTGATGCCTTCTCGTCAATTCTTGTCCACTTTCTTTTCCAAATGAGCTATATCGGGACACTGGGGATGTTGTAGAGAGCAAGGCGAAGGAAACACTTCTATGCCCTCGAACCATGAATAAAAAGCATGAACTCGCTAACTATCAGATCGATTGCTCATACCGATCCCTTCTTCTCAGAACCGGCATTGCTCCGGTAGCATCAAGAAGGCCTATCCGGGGGATTGTTGAATGAATAGATCCAAACCTATTTTCTGATAATTGATAAAACTACATTCCTAGGAGCCGAATACCAAAAATCCTCATGGAGTCGGTGAATTCTCGTTCCAAGACCGTCTAATCATCAGACATCCGACCAAAGTCCCACTTGAAGGCAATGTATCATCGCTCTAAGGCTTTCAATCCATTGGACACATAACCTAAAACTATTCTTGGAGTCGACGAATTATCAATCCAAGGTCGTTTGGTCGTCAGACATCTGACCAAAATTCCTCCTTAAATCGATGAATCGTCGCTTTAAGACTGCCGGCCATCGTACATACGACCCAATTCTTAGAGTCGATAAACAATCGCTCCAAGGCCGTCTAGTCATCGACATCAGACCAAAACTCCTTATAGAATAGATAAATTATCATTGCATGGCCGTCTGGTCTCCGAACATTCGATGATAAAATATTCTTCACGAACTAAAGCATTGTGAAGGCGAACCCTTAGATCAACGGTCATCCGATCCAAAAATTCTTCACGAACTAAAGCATCACGAAGAAAAACTAGAAGATCAATGCTCATCTAATCCAAAACTCCCCGAAGTCAGTAAAGTAATGTTCGAGGGCCACTAATCGACCATCACATCAATCACTCCGTTGAATTAACAGAATCACTTCCAATGACCGATGAAACAAATAGTGCTGAATTCCAAAGCTTTGAAGTCACTTGAAGAAACTAAGCCAAAACTGAATCAACCTTGTGATTAATTAGAGGCAACCTCAAATCCAGCCAAAATTCGGCACTAGGGAGAGCCAAGTATCTCAAATCCCTACTATATAAGTCTCTAAAGATAGAGGCTTTAATCATTTAGAAGACACAGCCTTACCCACTTGGCCGGGAGCAACCGGACAAGTTGTGAAGAAATTATGGATACAGTTCAATCACGCAAATAGCCCTATACCATGGGGGGACCATAGTTACTTGAATAGCCAGAAGGAAGGCCAAGAATAGTCATACCATAGTCCTGTTACACCCGATCGAAAATTCTGACATTTTGGCAACTACGGACTCAACGACCTTGCTAGCGCAAAAAAGGGAATAAAAACATAATACTTGCTTACATCTTCTCGAAACATGAAAGGATCATCCAAGCCATGCTACTCGATCCAAACCGCCTAGCTTCTTGAACCAGTAAAACTGTGTTCGATTAAGTAACCTTCCGAGTCGATGGGTTCAAATCAACTCAAACCAATGGATTGACGAAACTCGGTCCCTACCTTCTCCAAACTAGTTCGCTCCAACAACACTGGGAAGGCCCAAACCATTGGGTGCAATTCATAAGCCGCACCTCACTACTTGGGTTAATGGAAAGACAACTAAGCACACTCAATCTACTTGTCAAGTCGACGAAAGCAAATCGACTCAAACCAGTGTATCGATGGACTCGATCCCTACCTTCTCCAAACTAATATCGCTCCGACAACATCGAGAAGGCCCAAACCATTGCACACATTTCGTAAACCATGCCTCGATGCTTGGTTTAATGGAAACACTCCTAAGTATGCTTCATCTACTCGCCGAGTCAATGAAAGAAAATCGACTTAAACTACTATGGATCAATGGGTCGTATCAATCCCAAAAGCCGTGCAATTTATAGACCGTGCACTCTTAAAAGTCATGCATTTCATAAGCAATGCACTCTCAAAATCCATGCATTTCATAAGTTGAGCACTCTTAAAAGTCGCGTATTTCGTATGTCGTACATTCTCGTAAGCTTGTATTTCATAAGCCATGCAAACACTGCTTGATGTTGCTCTGGTGTCATCGATGAACTAAAATTCTCTTAGTACTAGTGTTATCCCAACAACATTTAGAAACCTATTTATTGTAGGATTATCGAGGATCAATCCTCGCTATCAAGAAGAACCGATATCACTTCAGCAGTGTCGCAAGGCTCCCAAATCGAGAGTTTAGCAAGGAATTTCAATCTTTGACCAAAGTCAAGACATCCAAGTCACGAGTTCCTAAAGATAGGAGCTACGATGCAACTCATACTTAGGCATCCAGAGAGCAGCCCAAAACATCAAGTCTCGCATCAAATGTTTAGAGTAATCAGCCTTGTGGACTAGGAGGACACATAACACACGAGCACACGGTCACGATTAAAAATCGCTCCTAGTTCTGTTACGCCAAACAGAGAATTTCAGCAGTATCAACAAACTAAGAAGTATAGTATGTTGAACGATTACGAAAGTGAAAGGGAAACTGGTCCAACCTCTTATGCATCGTTATTGCACCGGCAAAATTGAGAACTCCAGAACGTCATAACGGCAAGAAAATTGAATTTTATAAAATTCAGCATCACCCAGGAATAGGCGATAAAAGATGGAACATATTATCATCCAAACATTGATGATGACGGAAGGAATTTCCAAAATCAAATAATCGATGCACCAGCTGTTTGCACCAAAATTGGTCACAACACTCTTCGGGAGTCGTTGAAGAGATAATAATGAAGAATATAGATTCAAAACGAATATTATCTAACAAAAACTCCAATCAACAGTAAAGTAAATGCGTAGACAAGCGGTTTATAGTGGTTCGGCGTGTTGCCTACGTCCACTGTGAAGTTTTTTGCAGTTTTATTGATTCTCTTTCAATGATTACAAGTTGTTACAGCAATCAACAGTAAGTTACAGCTGGAAATTCGAAATTAATAGCAAAGTTATGACGTAGGATGATGGGGATCTCGATCCGTCTGGGCGCTTGAGAGTCGAAATATCCTTTTTGGTTGGCTCTAGGGCTCTATTTATAGGCGTAGGTTGCTGATATTTTGCTGAAAACTTGGGAGACCACTTCTGGCACATGAGGGGGCCCACGCGCCCGGCATCAGGAAATTTGGGCCCACTTTGGCATCGATTCGAACTCCATTCGAATCGATCAGAAATTCATCCAATCGAGGTGAAATTTGGTGTGGACATTCTTCAACATGTATTCAAGCTTCTGTGAAAATTTCGTGGCATTTGGTTTAGTAGATTAAGAGATATGATGGATACGAGATGACATTCTTCGTGCAGCTGTTTAGTTCGAAACCATCCTTTCGAATCGATGGTTTCGAATCGATGGTGGCATGCGCCTTCGTGATGACATGGAGCAAAAACCTCGAATCGATCCGGTCTTCACTCCGAGTTGACCGCGTCAACTCTATGTATCTCGGCGCGTTCGTACCGATGAATGACACGTCACCAGGGCTAGTTGACTTGGTGGATTCGAACGAAGCTTCATTGATGGGTTCGAACAAGGCTTCATTGATGGGTTCGAACAAGGCTTCATTGATGGGTTCGAACAAGGCTTCATTGACGGATTCGAACGACCGATTCTTGATAGATACGTACTTGCGTTTCTCCATGGATACAAGCTCTGTAACTTCTCCATGGATACGAGGTCCATTGATACGAACTCGTTGGATTCGAAGTTGATGGAGTCGAATCCGAGGCACTTCGATGGATTCGAAGTAGGTCGATACGTAGGTGATCGGTTCGAAACAGTGTTCGGTGATGGGTTCGAAATCTAGGTTTCTCCCTTCAAATTGAATCGATCATAACTTGAGCGTATGAACTCGGATTGACTCGAAATTTTAGATGCTGACTTCTATGATCTTCCTTGTCGTGTCCTATCAATTGTAGCTCAATCTAGACTCGGACAAAATTCAGCGTTATCCATAATGAAACGAAGTATGACCAACCTCTGAGAAGAACTGTCATTTGTTTTCGATCGATCTTTTGGTATCACGGCTTTGCCAAAAAGCGAGATAACATTTTCCCCCCTAAGTATGTCTTGTGGAAACATGAAGTGCTTTGAATAGCTGCAATTCCTTTCTAAATAGTCAGTGTTCTCTTTGGTTGAGACTCGTACTCTGTATTGCTGTATCCTTGCGTTGATATGGTTGATTGCTGTATAATAGTGCTTAGCCGTTGGCTATTGCATTCGTAACAAGATGAGTATTCGATCCCTGTAAATGTTTAAAATCAAATGTTAGTCCGACATATATGCACATATGTTAGTTTGACCCTTGTTAACGTCGTGCGTCCACGAGTCGTTGTCAGTTTTGTTTGTTATTGAACTTCGTATCGATTCTCTCCTGGACCGATTTGGAAATTTGAGTCGAGACAACGCTAGATGGTTGTTTTGAAAAGTCCCTTCGTATTGATCCTCTCCTGAACCGATCTAGAAAGTTGAAGGAATCGACTTTGTGTTGCGCGAATGTAATATTTCGAACCGATGGGTATGAGCATCGATGGATTCGAGATCAACATTCGTATTGATGAAGTACGCTTATGCTATGACGGGTGCGAAATCAACATTCGTATCGTGGTTTGGATGGGTCGAATCACCCGTTCGCACTGATGGGAAATGATGGATATGAAATCGTCGTTCGTATCGATAGGAAATGATAGATACGAAATCGTCGTTCGTACCAGTAGGTTGTGGATGGAGTTGTGAATTTGTTGATGTGAACATGGGCTTCGAATCGATGTGCCCACTGTTTGTTTCGCACCGATGCGACTCAATGCTCTGCAGTGTGTTTCGTATCGATGAAGCTTCAAGCGCATGGATTCGAAGGTAGATTTCGAACCGATCTGTCAATTGACCGGTTGTGACCGGTTGAGTTGACTGGGATGCGAAACGTCTCGGTTGCTTTCAAGGTTCCATATAAATAGCAGGGGGTTTGCCATTTTTCACTTTTCACTTTTTACTACCGCCTTGTGTTTATTGTGTTTTACATCGACTCGAAGCTTTAGAGAGGAACTGTGTCACGTCTTCGAACCAATTAAGATTCAAATCCTTAATTCCTCGAATCCCACACCCAAATTAGGTAATTAACCTCGAATCTAAACGGCCAAGCTATTTCTAACCTACCACTTCTTCATCGATTGGCCACTCTGGTGATTGGTAAAACCAGATCTGGTCTGGAGGAGCTTCGAATCGATCAGGGGATTTGCGTTCGTTTCGATGAGGGCGGCATCACTTTTCCTTAGATTTTGCATCGATCCCTGGGATGCCCTTTGGAGGGGACGCAGTTCGCACCGATTAACTATTGTGATGGGTTGCATCGATATGAAGTGATCGATACGAGACGTAGCTATTGGTCGATTCGAAGTCCTTAACTTTACATCGATACGAATTACATCTTTATGACTGATACGAAAGGTATCGATTCGAACGTGATCGATGTCAAGTTGAGGTTTTCCTGATCGGTTCGAACCAGTTAACCAAGGATCGATTCGAAGTCATCCTTCATTGATCGATTCGAACTCGACACTTGATCATCGATTCAAAGCGCGCCCCTCTGTATCGATTCGAAGTGGTACTATGATGGGTTCGAACGAGCTTCCTGTGATCGGTTCGAAACCCTCTATGATGGATACCAAAGTTTGACATTTACTAAGCATAATCCCGACGAGCTTCATTCTTGCATATTTGGACTTGATAATTAAACTGCATACTTGACCACCTTTCGAAGCTCGTCGATGGAACCATAACAACTTCTATCTGAATCAATTTCCATCATATAAACGGTTTAGTGACGACGGTCAGCGATGACGGTCATTATAACTGGACTCCGTAGCTTTGTCGTTTGAATATTTCCTTTAACTCTGCGACATTTATTCAAGTAATGCATGGCACTGTACAACATACATTCATACACTTTACACTGGAGAATGCACGGGTCCTTTGTCATCTAACGATGGTTTTTCATGAGTTAGCTAGTCATGGAACCTTCAAGTTCGCAGAAGCAGGAGATTCAAAGTACAGTTACTTCGAGACTAGAGGTTCTAGATATTGAACCTGAGATCATCGGTCCAGACCCGGACGAATTTCCCAATGCGTCTTTCATTGCCAATCCATCGGATTCCGTTCAGTCCAATATTTCTGAAGATATGTTGGGGAGAATATGCTTGAGGCATGGTCTGTCTCTGGATGAGGTGTTATTGCTGGGGCCGAAAGATAGACCACACAATCCGCCGGAGGGATATACAGCATTTAATCGCCACGCGTGCGCGGCCGGGACGCTTCCTCCGTTCAATGAATACATAAGGGAAGTATTGTCTTCTTTGAGGATCGCTCCATCTCAACTACACCCGAACGGATATGCTTCCGTGAACAGCTTGTTCATCGTGTTCATGGAGTACCTTCATAGACCACCGATCCCGACCGAGATCAGATATCTATTCAATTTCAAAACCCGAGGTGATTACCCCTCCTTCACATTTTTGGAAGCGGTGAGGAATTGTCAAGTGGTCACTGGGTCCTGGAACAGGCTGAGTTACTACAGGAGGGAATGGTTCTATGTCAGATGTCCTCCGAGGTTTGCCCGGCGATGGTTATTCAGACGTGAGTATAGCTGAGTTCTCAAATAATTACTAAGGAAATTGCAGTCGAAGTGAAACTTATATTTTTTTCCTTTTTACAGCAACGATTCAGCGACCTTAAGGTGAACACTTTAAGGAGACAGTGTGAGTACTTCGAGAAGTCCCGAGCGAAGATAGGGATATCGAGTTGCTTTTGACAGATAGGAATCTCCGGACTTACGGGTTCATCGAACGAGGGCAGAGCATAAAGTTTGACAGGGCACTAAGGACCGTCTCGAAAAAACGAGTCAAGCACAAGAAGCCCGCAATTATTATAGCGGAGGAAGCTGATTCTGAAAGAACCCATACTGATGATGAGCCGTTGTCCGAGCCTACAGCTGTAGTTCAGGATGTCGCGGAGTAGAGAAAAGGCAAGGCAGCCGTTGTCAAGCCAACTAAGAAGGGGAGATGGAAATCGGTTGTCACGGCCCGATCCGCTCCCGGAGTTAGAATTTCGGAGATGTCTTCTTCGAGAACTGAAAATCTTTATGAAGGGCTCGCCGATATTCCAATTCCGGACGATGCGTCCCTGCAGCATGTTGTCGGATTAGAAGAACTTTCAGAAACTTTAGTTTTGAGCGAGTCTTTTCCCACTGGTGTGGCAGACACATCCGGTTGGTCGGGGGGTTGCACATTCATAATATTTCACAACACCGCATAACCTTTGACTGTAAACTACCTGTCTCGAAAGGTAATTAATTCTACTTTACTTTGCTCTACAGATACTATGTCTGGGCGAGGTTCAATGTTAGGGAGTCTCCGACATGCTCGCAAGTCTTCATATCATGAGTCGCGCAGAGGAGAAGGGGACAAAGATTACGACCAGGGACGCTCTGGGTATTCTGGTCAAGAAAGATATGATAAAGGTAGAGGCTATAAGCGTCGATCTCGGTCGCATACTCCTCCTCCTCCCAGGGATCCCATACAACCTCCTGCTCATGTCTCTTATCCCTCTGAATCTTCACACTACAAGTCGGCTTCTCAATCTTCTAGGCATGAATCCCGCCATTCTAGAAGTGAAACAACAACTGCTGCTGTTATAGAACAGCCCCCCGTGGAAATTTCAGGGGAAGGAGCAATCAAGCTTGCTCAGCTAAAGAAAGATTTTTCAAACATCTGCTTTGATAACTATATCTTTCCTCCACACTTAAAAAGGATCCCGGAGGAAGCCGAGCAGTTAGTACATGACTACGTGCACGACTTTTATGCCCAGTACAAAGCGTGGGCGAAAGCGGTTGAAAAAACATCAGCGTTGGCCTTTGAGCGAGCGGCCATCATCGGGAAACTCCAAACTAATCTGGCCCACCGGGATCGTATCATACAAGTGCTAACCGATGAAGCCGAGTCATCTTGGAAGTCAGAGACGGATGCTACGAAGAAAGCGGACGAGGCCCAGGCGGCGATGGACAGGATGAAGCGTGAGCATTACGCTATGGTGGAGGACATGGGCCACCGAAACACCATCGTGACCGCCGAGCGGGACGCGGCCTTGAAGGAACTTAATGCACTCAAAGCCAAATTTGCCGAGATCACTAAAGACAGAGAAGACAAGCACAACGCGGCCCAAGAAGCATGTGAACATGCCGTAGTGCTTCGGAATGAGAGAGATGCGGCAGTGGCTAAAGTTCAGGCTGTGGAGGCTGAGGTTGAGGAGAAGGTTCAAAGGGCAGAGGCTAGGCTGGAGGCCGACATCGAAGATCTCCTCGTTACTTATAATGCCAATGTGCCGAGGCACAGAAATTTAGCCTGGCTTCAGGATTATCCGGTACATCTTCGTAATGCTTGGGTCCGATTGGTTGAGGAGGAAGGAGAAGCGCACCGGATGCATCAATCGACCAGTTTGACCTTGAGAACCGGTTGCTGACCGAAGATGAAAAGAAGATCCTTCATGATGCCATAATTTCTCATGAGAAGGAGATGATTGGTGGCCAGCACCGGGAGATTGGGAAAGGATCGGGTGTTGAGCATCACGCTACTATTCTTGAATTTACTGCTCCACCTTCGTTAGAGCATGTATCTGTGGTTGACTCACAATCCGTTCCAGCTTATGACCCAGAACAGCCGCGGCTATCTCCTATTCAGGAGCATATTTCTGAGGCCGCTCAGCCGTCCGCCGGCCAAACTGAGGAAGGTACTCCGAACTTATCTCAAGTGTATTCCAAATAGGGAGTTTGTTTTGAAGCAGTTACTAATAACTTCTTCTTGTCTTTGCTTAGTGACTAGAGTTGCGCCGATTGCCGAGACTCGAGAATTAAGTAAAGGGGAGAAGGCCATCACCACCGAGACGACCGTCGTGATAGCAGTGTCAACTGAGGCAACGCAGGGGAGCGCAGTGTCTCTTGACGAGCAAATGGTGAGCGAGCTGCTCGGCGAGCAGGGTGGCTTCTCCATAGACTTGTCGTTCATCGTTAGTGACCTCCCGCCAACCTCTAGTTCTTCAATGCATACTGCAGATGACCCCAGCCAGGCCCAAGCGATTCGTGACGAAGAAATCCTGGCCGAGATTAATGCAGAGTTAGAGGCTGCGGGACAAGGTTGCAGTATCGGTGGCAGTACGGTGGCGCATAGCCCAGCACCTTTAGGGGTAATATCATCACGTGGCACTATCCTATCTTCTGTTGTGGGTTCAGTCCCTCCCACCCCTCTGGTGGAAAGCCTTCATGTAGATTCGAGCTCTGAGGAGGACGTTGACATTATGCCCCCAACCGAAGAGCAGCCACCAGAGAGGAAGCACTCCAAACGAAGGATCTCTGTCTCTAGCGAGTCCGAAGATGAACCGCTGATAAGGAGATTCAAAAAGAAGAAGTAGATGGGCCGTTTAAGCGAATTTTTTGACAGATATGAACTTGTGTTTGTTTTCTGCTAGTAGGCCGTGTATAGACGCAGGTTCGACCCCTGCAAGTAGGAATTCTTTTTTGGAAGAACTTATTTGCATGTAAGTCCTTGTCTCTAGTTAATTGAAATAAAATTCAATTTCTTTGTTTCAATTCTCATTTCTTTTGTGCTTAAGTGTTTGTAGTGTTTGGTTTTCAGTCCGGTATACTTGTGGTGTTTTTACCATCAAGTAGAGTTTGTTTTATTTGCTAAGTCTAAAAATCTTGGTCACAAGTTGTGATCGATGAATAGGTTGAACTTCGGACATCGTATAACTTTGATTAGTGATTAACACTTAGCTTTTTTGCCCCCTAGTCTCGGGGATCAACATTTGCATCTTGGTGGTTGATCGCGCTTATTGCAAATCTTAAGCACATGTCCACGCTCTGGGGACTTAGGATAATTTGAGATCGATAATCCGGTTCGCACTCCGGGAATTTGAGAGTTATCGATGTTTGTAACATGGTTCGCGCTCCGAGAACCTGGAATTGATATTTATACTCCACTTCATGCTCTGGGAACTTGGAGTTAACACGGATGCTTTGGTTCGCGCTCCAGGAACTTTGACGTAGTATTTGTGCTCCAATTCGAACTCTGGGAATTTGGAGATAGCATGTATGTTTGGGTTCGCGCTCCGGGAACCTGTAATTTATGCTTGTACTCCATTCACGCTCTGGGAAGTTGGAGTTGGCCGATAGATGGTCAGTCACACCTATTTGAGCTCTTTAGGAATTCGTTCACACTCCGGGAACGATGGATTTGATGTTTACATTCCAATTCGCACTCTGGGAAATTGGAGTCCGTTCGCACTCTGGGAACGAGTTATTGGATGTTTATACTCCAATTCGCACTCTGGGAATTTGGAGTCCGTTCGCGTTCCGGGAACGAGTTGTTGAATGTTTATACTCCAATTCACACTCTGGGTAGTTGGAGTCCGTTCGCGCTCTGGGAACGAGTTGCTGAATGTTTATACTCCAATTTACACTCTGGGAAGTTGGAGTCCGTTCGCGCTCTGGGAACGAGTTATTGAATTTTTATACTCCAATTCACACTCTGGGAAGTTGGAGTCCATTCGCGATCTGGGAACGATTATTGAATGTTTATACTCCAATTCGCCCTCTGGGAAGTTGGAGTCCGTTCGTGCTCTGGGAACGAGTTATTGAATGTTTATACTCCAATTCGCGCTCTAGGAAGTTGGAGTCCGTTCGCGCTCCGAGAACGAGTTATTGAATGTTTATACTCCAATTCGCACTTTGGGAAGTTGGAGTCTGTTCGCGCTCTTGGAATGAGTTATTGAATGTTTATACTCCAATTCGCACTCTGCGAAGTTGGACTCTACTCGCACTCCGGGAACGAGTTGTTGGATGTTTATACTCCAATCGCGCTCTGAGAATTTGGAGTTAGTTGTAGGACTGTCATGTGTTGGTCCAGTTCAGCCTTTGATGCGATGGCTTGCCCTCGAGCTGGGGTTTCACTTAGTGAGTGGCCGGTCATATCACAGTCACTCGCTATTTGAATAAATTCCATTGTAGGATGGAATTTAGCTCTTCGTGTGTCGTGATTGTTGAACATTGCATTCGGTGAGTCACAGCTCTAGCTTAAAGAGATAGTAATTTATTGCTGAAATAAGAAAATATGGCAAAGTCAGCGCCTTATTACAAGTTCAAATTTCAGAATGTAAAGGAAATTTCATAGTATTCATAGATTGAAAAGAGCCTGTCATGTGTGACAGTGACGAGAATCTTCGTCGTTCCAGGCTCCTGAGAAAGTTGGCCCGTCACTGATGGCGTTTATCACCAATCTTCCGCGGGGACAAGTTGAGTCCTCATGTCTCGGCCGATTGGGTTCATTATTTTGATTTGATGGGCCCGCTTCTCTAGGCTGCGGTGTCCGCACAAACTGTCCCAACTTCCTTTCTCTGATCAGTTTTTCAACGAGATCTTGTAAGTGACGACACTCGTTCGTATTGTGCCCGTAGCTTTCATGGAACCTGCAAAACTTTCCCGTCTGGATTTGTCTCTCTGACGACGGTCTTGGTGCAGGTTTTTGGTACTGAATTGTATTATAGGTTTGTAAGTATAAGTACAAGTCCTCTAGTGATGTATTCAGAGGGGTGTAACTGTCTAAGATTGGATTCTTGCGCTGCGTGCCATGATTTTGATCTCGCTTTTTAATTTGATTCACGCTCTATCTTCGCCGAGCTTGTTTGTTTTTAACATTCAACTGAACTTTTTCGGAGCTCTCACCAGACTGTTTGATAGCAACATTGTTTTGGATCCCTTCCGTTCTTGGTCCTGCATCAGTTTTCTTCCTAGACTGTTTCGCGTCTTCCCTTCTCAGGAATTGAGCCGCCTTGGCATGGAAACGGTCTAACGATGCAGGTGATTTTCCAGCTAACCAGTTGCCAAACTCAGAATCGGGGTCGATCCCCTTAGTCAATGCCATAAGGATGGAGTTATTGTTTGGATTGCTGATCTCCGCACATGCAGTATGGAATCTCTCTAAATAGTGTCTGAGCGTCTCTCCATGAGCTTGAGTGACACTAGACAGAGTGTTGACATCCTTTGGCCTTCCAACGTGCATGCGGAATTGTTCAACAAATTTTGTGGCCAACTGGTCGAATGAGGAGATGGATCGAGGTGGCAGTCGAGTGAACCACATGGTAGCAATACCCCCTAAGGATATAGGGAAGCTATGATACTTCACTGCATCGTCGGCTCTGGCAGCGGTCATCGACCATTCATATTTCAGAATATGTTGGTTGGGGTCGGAGTTTCCTTCGTACATGGGAAGGGTTGGTATTCTAAATTGCCGTGGGGGTTCAGCAGTAAGGATATCATCCGTAAAAGGAGTGTGACTTCGGAAAACTCCCCAATCGTCATTTGTGAATCCCTGACTCTCCCGGATCGTCTGACGTATCATAGTTGAAAGATCCGGTATTTGCGCGTTTTGTGCGGCTTGCACCGGAGTATGATTACTTCCATACTTTGGGGTTAGAACGAACGTTATCGACGGTCCAAGTCTTTCCTTCTTGGCTCATAGTCTTCTAGGACGTATGGTTCAGGAGTACGTCCGCTATGACGACGGTCCAGGTCCGAATGATCTTGGACGTCGACCCCTGGTTCAGCCACAACGTTAGTAGTGCGGTATTCCGTAGTGTGGTGAGGGACGGCACCTCCTCGGGAGGAGGGTCCGGTTTGGAAACTGGCTGATGGACCAATTCTCAGTTGTCCAACGATCAGTGTTGGTTGATCTCCAGTGGCTGGCATGTGACTCTCATCTAGCCGGCGTTGTGGGGATAGATTATGATAGTCATAAGATGAAGAACTTTCGCTGGAGGAGCGAGAAACATGGTCTCTCGTGGATCTCTTTCGCTTCTGGCGATCCAGCTTGTTGATCAGCTCGGCATTAGCACGTAGCTGTTCTGCTAGTTATTGCCGACTCTGGGTCAGCTCTTGGAGTAGCAATTGTAACTCTTGTCAGGTAACTGGACCCGACGGTTTCGAGTGTCCAGTAGCATCTTGATTAGATGGAGGTAGTGGAGCGGGATTCTGTCTATCCTGTCCTTCTTGATTGATAGCGTTAGAGGTGGTTCTTGTACTAACCATCTTGAAAGTTAGATTCCTTTCCTAGACTTTATGCAAATCTGAATAGAAAGGAAGGAAGTTGGATTCGATGATCTGGATCTCTCTCTTAAATTTATTCAATCCGGTATCGATGATAGATCCAAAGAGAAGGAGAAAATCTGGGTTTTCTCAGTGAAAGCACCAAAGTGTTTGCACCAAAATTGGTCACAACACTCTTCGGGAGTCTTTGAAGAGATAATAATGAAGAATATAGATTCAAAACGAATGTTATCTAACAAAAACTCCAATCAATAGTAAAGTAAATGCGTAGACAAGCGGTTTATAGTGGTTCGGCGTGTTGCCTACGTCCACTGTGAAGTTTTTTGCAGTTTTATTGATTCTCTTTCAATGATTACAAGTTGTTACAGCAATCAACAGCAAGTTACAACTGAAAATTCGAAATCAACAGCAAAGTTATGATGTAGGATGATGGGGATCTCAATCCGGGAGAGTCTGGGCGCTTGAGAGTCGAAAGATCCTTTTTCTGTTGGCTCTGGGGCTCTATTTATAGGCGTAGGTTGCTGATATTTCGCTGAAAACTCGGGAGACCACTTCTGGCGGGGGCCCACGCGCCCGGCCTCAGGAAATTTGGGCCCACTTCATCATCGATTCGAACTCCATTCGAATCAATCAGAAATTCATCCAATCGAGGTGAAATTTGTTGTGGACATTCTTCAACATGTATTCAAGCTTCTATGAAAATTTCGTGGCATTTTGATCGGTAGATTGAGAGGTATGATGGATATGAGATGGAGTTCTTCGTGCAGCTGTTTAGTTCGAAACCATCCTTTCGAATCGATGGTGGCACGCGCCCTCGTGATGACGTGGAGCGCAAACCTCGAATCGATCCGGTCTTCACTCCGAGTTGACCGCGTCGACTCCATGTATCTCGGCGCGTTCGTACCGATGAATGACACGTCACCAGGGCTAGTTGACTTGGTGGATTCGAACGAAGCTTCATTGATAGGTTCGAACAAGGCTTCATTGATGGGATCGAACAAGGCTTCATTGATGGGATCGAACAAGGCTTCATTGATGGGATCGAACAACCGATGCTTGATAGATACATACTTGCATTTCTCTGATGGATACAAGCTCTGTAACTTCTCCATGGATACGAGGTCCATTGATACGAACTCGATGGATTCGAAGTTGATGGAGTCGAATCCGAGGCACTTCGATGAATTCGAAGTAGGTCGATACGTAGGTGATCGGTTCGAAACAGTGTTCGGTGATGGGTTCGAAATCTAGGTTTCTCCCTTCAAATTGAATCGATCATAACTTGAGCGTATGAACTCGGATTGACTCGAAATTTGAGATGCTGACTTCTATGATCTTCCTTGTCGTGTCCTATAAATTATAGCTCAATCTGGACTCGGACAAAATTCAGCGTTATCCATAATGAAACGAAGTATGACCAACCTCTGAGACGAGCTGCCCTTTGTTTTCGATCGATCTTTTGGTATCACGGCTTTGTCAAAAAGCGGGATAACACCAGCTACTAAAGACAGAAGCAGGTGATTGACAGAGGTTTCAAACCACAACTTGCAAGAATCCAACATAGCCTGAAGTAGCCTAAAGACCGCCGACGTCTAGAGGAAGTGGCTAGTCAATCAGGAATCTAACATTGCTCGGAGACCAGCGACATTAAGATGGACAACCCCGGACCATCATAGATTCATTATGGCCTAGAATTTAGCCGCACTAGGAATAATCAACCATGCAGAGATCGATCAGTCACCTTGACTCCTACTTGCAAAAAACCAACTATTATCTGAAGGCAAACAACGGCAAGGAGAGAACGCTCAAATCAAGAAGCAAAACCATTGATCCTAAATGTTGGAACCAACGAATAAGATTGATACCCACAACAATGCTATTGACCCAGCATAATGCATATGGCCTGAAACAAGCTAGGTTAAGTGTCATAGATTTAAGATAAACATTAATAAACTCTTCCTGATCAGAATAGGGATAAGCGAGGCTGTACCGAGGGCAATGTGATAACTCGATCCATAATTTCTAATTTTGTATAAAAACATAGATTTAGGCACCTAAAAATGAAGAGTTTCGCAAATAGAAGTTAGATCATAACAAAAACCAGTTGGAGGAAATTCGATTTTTTTGTAAATAAGAATAACCATGGAATTGGTTAAGCAATAATCCTGCATTTCCAAAGGTAACACCTGACAGTTATAAACAAGTCTAGGCAACTAAAACACCTGGGACTCTCATCCTTAGAAAACATCGTGTGTCCCGAAGTTAAACAATGTTGAGATAACAACCAAATTCGATTGAAAAGATTCTAATCAACTCTATAGGATTAGATAAATGATTCAATCCTAACCACATGAAATTAACGCTGCCCAAAGATAGGCAGCACTAAGAAAAAAAATTCTACAATCCAATTACGAATTGCTAGTTTTTGAAGACCGAAACTAGCGCACACTTGGATTAAAAGCACCGCCGGATCGGCAAGGAACATCGATCCCAACCTTCGGAGTGTCGATGTTGACCCCGTAATGCCATCGCCTTTTCTCATTTTCTAAATATTGACGTTGCTACGACAACATCGGAAAACTTTCTATTTCATAAGTACCGGTGTCGCCCTAAAAACATCGAGAAACCAAGTACTTCCTAATTACCGACATTGCCCTGGCAATGCCAAGAAATTTGTTATTTAATAAAACCCAGCATTGCACGGCAATGTCAGGAAAACTTTAATCTACAGGGTCGATGAGAAACACTGATCATAATGAACCATCTTGCACTAGCTTTCGGAGATGGAAGTTGGTTCTCAACTAAGATTCTACCCTTGTCTTCAAAAAACTATCATTGCCCAAAAATGGGCAACAACATGAAGACATAACCTTTCATAGGTCAATTGGATGGTTCGACTTTACATAACAGGAATCAACCACTACACAGGAATAAAGCAACGCCAAAAGGAAATCCCAGGATTGAATTACTCATATGCTAATTTCTAGGGATGAAAGCCGGTACACAACCGAATTTTCTGAATTCAACTTAGAAAGAATTTAGATATATCCAAAAGATAGGCATCCTTAAGGAAATGTTGCTTAGAATCATGCAACTAGGTTATCAATTCCGAAAGATAGGAATTGGCATATGAACAGAATTTACATGACGACGTCAACATTCAAGAAAAGCACACACGGCTAAGGACATGCAGGGACAATCATGAAAGGTCGGAACTATAACCATTCGACTTCCTCAATCCTAGAATAGGATTGAAAGCCAGACTGACGGCAATCGAATCATTCATCCCAAACTCTCCATTTCTTACAAATTCGCAAATACAATCATTCAAAATAGCTAGTCCCTTGAACAGAGATAGACGCACTGATACTTGATCCATCCAAACATGAATAACTACGAGGTTGGTTAGATAACAGTTCTATATCAAAAAATAGAGCATTCTGGCAACAAAATTGCCACCAAAGTAAATGAAGGATTTAACATTCAGAAATCTGCCTTCACTCGAAGTCTGCGACGATGAGAAGGATTGATGACCAGCTTTTGATCTAACCATATCATTTGGTTCCAACTTGCAAGAATATGCCATTGCCCAAAGTTTGGTGATGCTAAGAAGAAACCCTAGAATGAAGCTATCGATACATTAACTTTTTGATACAAAAGCAAGAGTTCGATTTAATCTTCAATCCTACTTCTAGCATCTCATGCTATCTTACGATTCATAACATCAAGGAAAAATCCACATAGTTGAATCATCCGTGCATGACTTTTCGGAGATAGAAATTGATAAATGATAAGGATCCCAACATTAAATTTGGAAGAATTCACTTTAACAAATGATAAAGGTGACACGTCTTTCCAGCACATGCACCCAGGATGAAATTGGATGATGATGTCAACTTGGAGGAATTCAGTTGCAGTCAGGAAATATACATCAAAAAATCGTAGCTAGGAATCAAGTAGCAAAATCCCTAGTTCTTGATGATAGGAGCTACCGTGTCAATAAAACTAGGATAATTGAACGTATATCCAGGAGACCTATCTTCTAGAAAAATATAGACGTAGTATTCAAAGAAATCAGCCCTATGGACTGGGATACATACAACTACAGAACTATCTAGGCGAAGCTACACTAGAGTTCTAGATAGAGCTATGCAATAGAATATACAAAAATGACTATAAGAGTATAACTTACATGTGTAGGTTTATGGTAAACGAGTATGCTACATCGGAACATAAGAGGTGCAGCAGTGAATAATCAACAAGAAAAAGCAATTCTCGAAAATAAGCAATTAAGCTAATAGTCTCTGAAGAACGAGACTAGTGTGCAGGTTGAATTTTTAAAACACAAAGGAAGGATAATCGCAATCGAACAAGTCATGCGCAAGTTTCCAAAGACTGAAAATATGCCTGATCGAACTTTAACTACAACTCTACAAGAGTGTTTGTGCCTTGTAATCAACCCTAACCAATCGTCTTGATATAACTGCAATAAAGGGCGAAGCCTAAGCTGCAAAGGATCCAGCTTCTGGAGGAGTGGCAGTTCCTATGCCAGACTAAAGATTGAATGACCAGAAAATCATTTTCAATGATAAAACTTGGCGTTCAACCCTATCAGGTATGTTTTACTTAAATAATACCTCTGTATAACCAATTCCAAGAATCAAAGGAAAGTTGACGTATGTTGACCAGTCGGATTTCGAGCGTTAACTGGGACAATTGCATTACCATGCAAAGTGGGCACCACGAATGAGTCACCATGTGTAGGTAACTCTATCGTGCTAGAAAATATGAGTCACATCATACTATAATATTATCTTTCTTGGGACTTACCCATTATCGGTGAAAAATGGCTAACGTAGCCGCTATCCGAAGAGACGCTGGATGCCTTTCTTTTCTGGATCGTTAAAGTTACAGAAATAAATAAATCATCGCACTATGATTAAAATGACAATAGGACTTTAGCCAGTCCTCGAAAGAAACAGCTTAAGACAAAGATCAAGACTTGGCTCTAGAATGGCATACAATCGTCCAAGGAAAAATTTACCATCGCCACCGACTGAGTTAAAACTATATTAGTGATGGTCTACTCCAAACCTACATTGTGTGCCCAATAGCCGACAAAAAGTCTTGTGTAAACTACGAAGCAAAAGTCACATCGTTAATGTAAAGGAGTGAAATTCAATCTGGAACTAAAAACATCTAACCTGTCAAAAGTGATCCAATTGCAAGCAACATCACAAAACTAAGTTCAATAATCGAATGAAGTTTGTAAAACAACAATCTGAAACTGGTCACGGTCTAGAGCACACTTTATTTCCGATGAAAGCATACTCTACGAGGAAAATGTTATCCAGGTTTTTAACACAACAAAACTCAATAGGAGTTAGAACATCCATACTTTACCAAAATGACTTGAAATTTGAACAAGGCATCCAAAGAAACAAGCCAATAACACTCAAGGAAAATTAACCAAAAATAAGCTAAGGAGATTGACGGCTAGCGATCCATTACCTATGGACTGTTACTGATCCATAGGGAAGTTTCAAAAGTCATCGTAACCTCTTGCGTCTTGATTCATTGCCTCTTCTAAGTACGTTTTGCCAAGTTTCATAGTCTTCCAAGTAACCTAGTTCAAGAAGAAAATTCGCAACTGATTCTAGTCATATATCAGTCTAACTCATGTATGAATTATCACCAAAACTAAAAAAATGGACCAGGAGATTGCATGGAGAGCATCCAATTGGAATGAGGAGTACAACGCAAAAAGGTTGAAGTAAAAATACTCCAAGTAATTGTATCGCTATGGATCCATTACTTATGGATCGCTAGCGATCCATTAGAATGGCTCAGGTCGTCATTAAACTCTCTCGGCTCCTTTATAGCATTAAGCATAGGCCTTTGCTAAAGTGGCCATAGTCCAACTGATCCCTAACCCTTATAAATACAATCCTATCTACAACATAAACAGGATCTTCTGGACTGACTGTTGGAACTCTACAGAGATTGTTTTTCACTATTATTCTTCACTCTTCTTCTTCCACAAAGTAATCATCAAGGAGCGACTGTGATTCTTCAGCCATCTCCAAGTACTTATGACTTGATATAAATTAGGATATTCAATAATATTGTAATCAGGTTCAACTTGTAACAGTAGTCAATACATAAGAAAAGTCATAAAGTGGATGTAGGCATCATTAACAGCTGAAACACTATAAAATTCTCTTGTCCCTTTACTATTTCCACTCTTTTTATATTTCGTTTCTATTTTATTTGCTTTGATAAATAAGGTTGGTGTTTTCACACTATCTAGGGTGTTATCCATTTTTTGGGTTAACAACCATGTGGCGAGGGCTTCCTAGAATCCAACTAGGGCTCGTCGGCCCAGAAAGGCATTATACGGAGAGTCAACATCCAAGATGACAAGTGGCAACATCCGCCTTCTCCTAACTCCATGGGAAATTCAATATAATAACTGATAGCTTTCAATACAGCATCATTAAAGCCATGAATGTGGGCTTTAGATGGCTTTAAGGCTTTGGCTTTAGTCCTCATCTGATCATAAGTCTTTTTGAAAATTATATTCACGGAACTACCATAGTCAATCAAGATCTTCCTCACTAAAGCAAGACCGATCATGGCCGAAATGACCATTGGGTCGATCTTCAAAGCCTCCACCTTATATGCAAATTTGTTTCTAAATACAATGTCATCTACCATTGTACGCTCTATTTTTTTAAAGCTCTGTCTTTTGTATTTGAACATCACTCAATATTTATATGCTTGATTGTGCAAGCATAGCTCTCCATCTCGTGCTAGCTCTTATCGGGTAGGTGTGTCCTTTACCTATTGTATTGATTAATAATCTCTCACCACTCCACGCAGGCTTCTCAGTCCCTTACAGTGCTTGTCCTCGGTTGGGTTAGATGCCCCATGCCTGCTATCCTCTAAGGCTTTAACAAACTATTGTAGTTTTCTTTCCCGAATCAATTTCTTGATAACATCCTAGAGATGCCTACATTCATTTTTGTTTAGACCATAACATTCGTGAAACCAACAATATTTTTCGGTCTACTTTTGTTTCTTCATATTTTTTAGGGGTGCCTTCCTATACTTCATGGTATTGCATGTAGATAAGTCGATACTCTCTAGAGATGTATTTAGTGGTGTGTAGGTATCGTATATTGGAACCCTAGACTTTCCTCTTCCAGAATACCTCTTTCGTTCTTGGTTCCTACCACTACCTTCCTTTTGCTGATTCAGTTTATTTTGTTAATTTACTTAAACTTTTCTAGAACTCCCCGGGATTGTTTAACTACAATGTTACTTTGCACTCCCTCTCTAATTAGTTCCATAAAATTCTTCTTCCTAGAGCATCTAACCTTCTCTTTACTCAAATACTAAGCTGCTTTTGCATAGAAACGCTCTAATGTTGCAGGTGGTTTTCCGGCTAACCAATCGCCAAAGTCAAACTCTAGGTCAATCTCTCTTTCTACCATCATCAATATTAAATGATCATTCGGATTAATGACTACTATAATGGCTATATGAAAGCTCTCCAAGTAGTCTTTCAGCGATTCTCTCGGAGCTTGGATCACTCTTGATAGAGAACTACATCTTTGGGATGAGTTGCGTGCATACGGAACTAATCCACAAATTTTGTTGCCAAATTACCAAATTAGAGATTGACCATCGGGGTAATCTCGTAAACACATCGTTGTTGTGCTGCATAGAGTAATAGGAAAACATCTACATTTTGTGGCATCATCAACTTATGCGGAATCCATCATCCAGTCATATCTCATGATGTGATGCATGGGGTCGGTTTTTCCCTCATAGGTAGGCATCGACAACACGTTGAATCTTCTTGAATACTCTGCGTGTAGGATATTGTTGGTGAATGGGGTATAGCTTCTCAAGATCCTCCAAGAATCATTAGTTAAGCCATGGCTCTCCTACACTAGCTGCTTGATCATAGCCGTCAAGTCCGGCATATGGATAGTTGGGTCCAAGTGGCAGTCCTGCTCCACATCACGCGAATGGTTCGGTTGATGTCTACAGACTATTCCATGCCTTCTTAGCTTAGCATCCTCTTGATGTGCATCACGTGCATTCACATCATTGTTATTCTGGAGAGGTAACTGATCAGCGTTAACTTGAACTCCAGCATCCAGATCAACCGCGGAGACTCTAGTCTAAATTCCATCAGAAAAAAGGAAGGTTCCTCCTTTGCAGGATAAATCGACCTTGGTCCCTATAGGGGGATCGGGTCCAATCGGTCCTGGCAGCTCGGGAATTATTGTGTGTTGATGTCTTGATACTTCTGTATGATTCGTTGGTTCTACGATGTATGGGTCTACGATAGTCATCTGACGAAGTTGAGCCCTCCGATGCATAATAGGGAGTTGGCTCCCTCCTAGTTTTCTCGTGTTGATCCATAAGTCTATTCATTAGATAGATACTGGCTTGAACCTTCTAGTTTAACTATCAGGGGCTATCCATGAGCTCTCTCATTAGATTCGAGGAATCAGCTCTTGTGATGGAATCGGCTGGATTTTAGACATTAACTAGATTTACAACATTGGTATCCACTGGTATATTGTTCTGTCCTCCTTATCGGATGCTAGTGTTCTCATTTCCCTCTACGTTTTGAGAGATGGATCTGGTGTTCCTAACCACTATTGATAGTTTTCCTTAGACTTCTGTAAATCTAAATAGAATGGATAAACTATTTAAAGATAACTCTGGATCTCTTTCTTGGATTTTTCCAATCCAACAACATCAAAGGTATCTAAATGAAGCTGAGAATCTTGTCTCTCAGTGAAAGCACCAAAATATTTTCACCAAAAATTGACATATACACCTAATAGAGATTTTTTAGAGGAACAAATGCAAACTGAGAGAATATAGCAGTAAAGTAATAAGAAACAAGCTAATAATAGAAACACAATAATTTATAGTGGGTTGACGTTATTTGCCTACGTCCACTTTGAAGAGAGAGCTTTTATTAATCACTTTGTAAACTGAGTACAAGAGGGATCGGGCGAAAATCCTTAATTATAAAAGAATACAAAGCAACAAGCAGCCTAAAACCCCCGAAATAAACAATCAAGTTTGTATTTATAGAGGAAGATGGTAAAATATCTTTCTGAAGATTCGGCAGATGGCTTACTTGATCCATAAAGGCCCATAGAAGGGATCGTATGGCCTAAATCCCAAGAAATAAGGATCAAGGCGGATCTCTATTTTGAAGGAGTTGGGTGCTGCGATTCTTATGGAAGCTTCTCCATGTTATATTATGCTTGTCCTTCAAGTTACAAATCAATTGGACCTATAAATGTTGAGTTACTGATCAATCATTGTTGCAATATATGATGTAGTTTGATTCTGGCCGATCCTTCTAAGGAGAAGAGGGCCTATCCCACTTAATTGCTCCTTTTAGGGTGTGATCCCTAGGGTGGACTACCTAGAGTCCCCACTCTTGTTTATAAAGTTTCATATGTATCCGACTTTTGGATTTTGAGATATTGATCGTTTTCTGTTAAGTTGCATTGTTTAGCTAAAGTAATCTGATCCCTTTGTTAGAGAGGGATCATACCCGATCCCTTTTCTAGATTAGAACATATTCCATACTTAGAATGTTCTATAGAGCATATCTCTTGATTTCATTCGATCACGGCTTGATTTGCACTGTTTAGTTGAAGTACTTGATTTCTAGACCCCACAATCATCGCTTTGGGAAACTGGCCTTGATGACAATCGAGTTTAACTTGTCCAGTCAGTTCGGATATAGCCGGGTCAAAATGTCAGATAACAATATCAATCTCGTCTCCACATGATGCTCTAGCTGTCTTGTAGCATATCACCAAAAGGAATACCAAACTACTTAATCGAGTACCCAAGAGTTGTCCTGACATAAACGGACAAAGAAAAAATATGGGTCAAACATAAAGCCTTATGTAAGGGGAACTATCTTAAAATAGTGTATATTAAAACTATATACAAATAAACAAGAACTATTAAGGCACAAATATACCTCTCCACAGTCGTGGCTCAAGGGTAAACCGGACTGTCCATAAACATGTAAAGTAAACCTATCCAAAAGGTAAGAAATCATATCATAACCCGATCTTCTCCTCTAATCAAAGAGTCAGCACAACTAATGTAGTGTGACTGAAACGTAACAATCGTACTATGATCATGTTAACCCATCATCCAAAAGTAGGATGATTATAATATAAGTCTGTCTTGAAGTACAAAATAACAGTAAATGCAGCTATAACAATAAGAGTCAACTAATAACACATAGAAAAACATAACAAATGAAAGATAACTAAGAAATACAAATCAATACCCATCATTACAGACGGGTGAAGTCAACTACGGAAGTTTATCGTGATCCAACGATTCAAGGTAAATATGGTCAGTACACTAACGCACCCAAACCCCTAATGCAATCAAATGATTCAAAATAAACAGAGTTAGTACACGAACATACCCAGATCTCTAACACGATCAAATGATTCCATCGAGAGTTCAAGTTATATAGAGTCAGTATATGAATATACCAGAGATCCCAAGCCACAAGTCTCGTGTAGATCTCACCATACCCCTATAATGAGCATAAGTTATGATGTACTCTATATACCCGAAACCTAGTTCCAATAGTAAATAGAATCACCATACACCTATAATAAGCGTAAGTGTTATATGAACTACTATAAATACCAAGAATCTTTGTGGATCCCACCGTACCCCTATAATGAGCATAAGTGTTATAGAATCCCAAGTAGATGATTTTCATCATCCCCTTATAGGACATCAAGGAATTTTCAAATAAAAAGTGTACACCTCTCAATAAAAAGAAAATGAAGGTTATGTCTTGCATAATACGCCATCGAGACCTTGAAAGAACGCTGATCCTGTATACATATGCACACATCAAATATAATATTTTGCAATCAAATATGCCTATCACAAACGAAGACCAATATCTTGTCATTGTCTATCCATTCATATAGTCACAAAAATAGGGGCAATACTATATCTGAGTACTAATAAAAGATCAATACCAGGTACAATCATAATCATAAGACTGATATCATTCATTGAAAATATCTACCCAAAGTCAAAGCCAAAGGGGAATGAATTAACTTCGCTCAATCGTACATTCTCACCAAACGTGGCCATGTAACCAATCACTACATTGATATTGTATTCGATCATCATTGATCGCACATGTATGACTATACATTGCATTCGAATCCTGATTCACATTGCATTCCACTTTTCGAGTAGCTTGAACCTTTCCAAAGTTGTGTTGATACCTCACGTCGTTATACTATCGGATCTGGGAAGAAACCCAATCGAATTCACCTGGCCTGAGGCTTATTACCCAGGTTTGTGCATCTTTAATCGACTAGGGAACCTTCCCAGTTGACTAGCCTAGGTCGATCAGTGGATCACACTAGTCGATTGAGACTGGTGATTTCTAGGCAGTGATCCTTGGCCATCGAGCCAAGTCGGCCACCGCTCGCTAATTCGAGCCTCGTCTTCTCCGTCGCTTCACCCAACGTGTCATCTAGCTCCGATATTCTACCCTCCCTACAACAGAGTTCACTGCTTGATATTATGAAAGTGGTTTCATAGGTATGCAAAACCGATTTTAATACCAAAATCTATTGTTTGCACATGTAGAGTTCTACTGGTGAATATAATGATCCGACCTTCTTCAAATGACAAAAAAAACCCAATTGACCTTCTCGGCTCATGCAACGCTCATTTGTGCAGTTAATGCCCCGCTATTATCCTGTTATATCTCATAGCAGATTTCTACCACTACGATTTCTCCATATAACCTCAAATATAGCCTTTCCGCTTTAAGCCCTGCTATTTCCGTTATACCCCCATTATTCTCGCCATATTCTGCTCTTTTCGCTATATCCTCTTTGAAAGAAATGAATTGAAAAATGACATTTATATATTATAAAAATTATGAAATTAATTTATTTTATTAAATTTTTAATATATTTTCAGAAATGAAAATACTAATATTCTACTAAATTCAATTACGTTATATAACAGTTTTACGTTTATTTACATTATATTCACACATGTTGTTATTTAATATTATTTGTGTTAATTATAATTAAATTAAATGTTATTTTTTCATTTAATTACCATTTATATATTTTTAAAAATATTAAGTATGAGTTTTATATACTGTTTTGGAGTCATCCGCTATATCCCGCTATATCTTCATTGTATTCCAGCTATGACTTTTTGCACCTCCACCGCATTGAATCTGCCGAGCGCTTTAACTGCATAGATGCTTACACATGTATCTATACACTGGCCCATGCACGCATATGTACACATGTGTTTGCAAATATATAAAACTTCATTAATCACATTTTCACCAAAGAGATTACTTAACTCGATACTCTCTCACGCAACTTAGCACATCTGATGGTTGTTATGGCTACATGATATTGCTCATACTTAATTATATACACATATGGATATCTCCATATTTATACATACATAAAAATACGCAATTTGATTATTTAATAGTCAATTCTTGCCTTTATTTACTAAATCATTTCAATAAATTCAAATCTCTTTTCTATTATTTTATAAGATCATTTATTTATTTTATAAAATATAAAACAAGCTTATAAATTATTTTAAGCCCTTTAAACCGTTTTAAAAGCCATACTCTTATCTTTAATTAGTAATAAAATATATAATAATATTTCTATCACCAATATAACGACGAATTAAAGTTTAATTAATTTATAATCATGTTATAAATTAATACATCACTATCTACCTCTATTCAACATGAATAGAACATAATATAAACATATGAGATTTTATTCGATTATCCCGGATGTTTATTCAAAGACATCCAATCAAATGGGGCAACGATTTCATATATGTTTAGTTTCTACCTCTACAAAGTAATATTTTTCTATAGATAAAATTTTTGAGCATTTATACTGAAATAAAAATTCAAAGTTATAATTCCGTCCACCTGAACCGTAAATTCTCAAGTATCTGAATCTAATTCATGTCCATATAGATAATCCCACTACAAGTGCAATGGCGAAGACCGCATCTCAATTGGACCTTTCATGCAAGAGATATAGATTAAATACGAAAAGATATTAATCAATATATCAAAAAGGATTATTATTTTCCTCAATAAAGAGGTCACTAGCAATTTTTTCTCGTTGCTTTCAACCCGTACGCACCTTTCTTTAAACTATTTTCTATCGATCCACCTCTATTTGCTTCCGGCCTTCCATGTCTAGCATGAACACTTACTCTCCTTTGATTCGTTTAGATGGGGTCTCGCCTAGGATAACATGGTGTCATCACGTTTTCAACTTGATCTCAGCTTCGACTAGACCTCCTGTTGGTACGGTAGTCAATCCCTCCACTTTGATTCCCGATAATAATTCCAGGGTTGGTGATGTGTTAACTGTAAACCCCTTCAGTATTTTGGAAGCCTCGCTGCTGTGCTTGAACTCATCCCCTATTTTTGGTAATGACCTTTATCACAACTTTATCTCCACTGACACCATTGCATCATGTTGGTCGTATGGCCAATCGATGGCTGATAGTTGACATAACTGATGTCATTATTGGAGATATTACAGCTGGTGTTGTTTTTAATGATGCCAATGAACATGGTGGACTTGTAGCTGAACTAGATAAGCGCATGAGTCGTCTCTTTTTCGTCCACTACCTAGGAATGCTGGCGAATATTCTCCTCGATCCTTTGTAACATCTATAGTTGATGGAGTGATGGTTCCCCTTCCAAAGGTTATACAAGCTAGTGTAGATTTTTGGTCAGAATATTTGGTTGATTTTTTCCTTGATTCCAACACTGCTTATCATGTAGTTAAGTAAAAATGTTAGTAATTTTGGAAGCTTAGGGGTGGTCTGCAAGTTCATTTCGAAAACTCTATATTTCATTTCATGTTCTTTAAGCATGAGGAGAGGCTTCAAGTTCTCGAAGCCGATCCATTTTCATTGATGGGAATCCATTTATTATTACCACTTGGAGTGCGTCTATTCATAGTTCCGAGGAGAAAGTGTTATCTATTCTTGTCTAGGCTTATTTCTCTCATGTTCCATCTGATTTGCGACCTATGATTGGGTTAGATTGGCTGGATAGTCTTGTTGGAAAATTAAAGTTTTTCGATGTAAACATGGTAGCCAAGAAAAAGCTTGTTTATGCTAAGGCCCTAATTGAAATTGCCACAGATAAACCCCTTACTTCAAAGTTAGGGTTTGCACTACTTCAGGTCATGTAGCTATTATTGATGTTCACTACAGTTGGAAGTCGGATATTTGTTTGACTTGTCGCTCTTTGGCCATATGGTTGATTCCTGTAAGCATGATGCTCCTACTGGGTCTTCTTCGGTGTTTCTTTTACCTCTTACTTTTTCCACGAAGGTCCCTCTTTCTCGCCCTCCGTCGAAAAAGTGGGTTTCAAAGCCTAAAACATTTGAGATGGTTGTTTTAGTTGTCCTTGTAAGCGCAGCTATTAGTTCTCCTATGGAGACTAGTCCTCCTGCTTTGCCATACTTCTCCATTGCTACCTTGCTTTTGATTCTTGATATTGTACCATCGATCATAGACATTCCCTTTGTTGATATTGTTGATGTTCGCTCTGTGGATGCTATTGTGATTTCACCTACTGAGATCGTGTCTCCTATCATTAATGTATGTTTAATTTGAATGTCATCGCCACACCACTACGCCAGACCCCAGCCACTCCCAAGTAAAGCTAGCTTTGACGCTCCTAATTTGGTTAACATTATTTAGGACATTTAATTATTTAAATTAAATGAAATAATACAGTGGTTAAGGGATTGAGATTTGTGTTAATAGAGGTAGCCATGCCAATTTAAGACAGTGAACTAAGGGAAACTAAAATAAAATAGGTATGGCAAATAGGTAAGGGGCAAAGTAGGAATAAGACATGTTCTAATACCTTAAACCCTTCATTTCCATTTATTTTACACGTTCAAAATAAAATCAAATACTAAGAGAGGTCGAGCACCATTGAGAGGAAACAAGAAGAATATAGAAGGAGAAAGCTTAAGCAACTTAATCCAAGATCATATCTCAACTCTTTAATCACAAGTTTAAGGTGAACAACATGTTACATGTCATATTTTTATGTTTCTTGTTTCTAGATCAGATCCGGATATTTTTGCAAAGTATATTTCCATGTTTTTATTGTTAAAATGGGTATATAAGCTTGTTGATGATTCATACTATTTCATATGGATTTTATGATAAGTTTTAATGTGAAAACCCTATTAAATGATATCTAAATGTCTTGCGATTTTTATATAAGATCAAAAAAATATTTTGGGGATGGGTTTCAAATTTCATAATTTTTTAAATTAATGTAGATTTATTATTATTTTCCAGTGAGTAAAATGGTTAATTAGGTTTAAAAATTAATTGCGGCTAATTTATATTGCTTTGGATCAAAAATTAATATATGTTACAAAAAATATTAAAAGTGATTTATGGGAATTTTCTAGGATTTTTCTAAAGTGTTTTAATAAATGTATGAAATTAGTTATGGGACTTAAGTATTTTATATATTTATAAAAGGGAAAGGAGCATTTTGTAAATATTTTTAATTGTTTATATCTGAAATTTCGACAGCACTTTTAGCAAAGAATTTGCAAAAGAAATTAGCAACCAATCATGTGTTGACAAACAAAGCAGATTAGTTGAATAGAATTGCCTTTTAAGTTAAAATTTAGTTTTAACCACACTTTTGTTGTTTCGCCTCTTTCGGCACTAACCTTTCGACTAGGTAGTTCCGCCTCCATCTTCATTGAAACTAATGAGCATGGTATCAAAGACTTGGTATGTAGTGCATTGGACATAGACAGAAGGTATATAGTCGAAACAGGGGGTTCCGAAGAGTTCGAAGCCTTGCTTTGCTTTTAAAAGGACATGTGTCGGCTTTGCTTTCGAAAAGAATGCTTTCGACTTAGATAGCTTTCGATTCAAATAGTTTAAAAGAACGGTTTCAGAAGAGGCTGTGCCGTTTTTTTGTCAAGAAGCTTTTGAAAGGGTCGAAACCCCTTGCTGTCGCATCTTACCTTTCGAAGAAATGCGTTTGAATGGGTTTCTTTGTTTTAAAACCTAAGCTGCTTCTCCAATGCTTTTGAAGGAATTGGTTTCGACACCATCCACTCCTTTTACTTAGGAAATTGCTTTCAAAAGAGTGCTTTAGACTTAGTTGTTTTAGGACCCTTTGTTCTATTGAACGTTAAGCCTCAAAGGTTTCGAAAGGAATGAATTTAAATGGTTTCAAAAGGATGTTCCATATGTTTTACTTGAACCCAAATGCTTTTGAAAGGTTTGATTTATGTAAAGAACTTAATGTTATCGAAAGGTTTAAGATAAAGGCTTCGAAGGGGTGGTTCCCCAATGTTTTTGAAAGGTTTTAAATGGAAGGTTTCCAATGGTTTCGAAAGGCATGTTTGAAGTGTTTTGAAAAGAGGATGTCTATTATTTTATAAAGCTTTTCAAAGATACGATTTCAATGTTTATGAAAGGTGTAAATGGTTTCGAAAGGGGTACTTTCAATGGTTTTGAATGTTTTCATCAACAATGTTTTGTGTAAAGTATATATAACATGGAAAAGTGATTTGAGTAAAGCATAGAGTATATTTTCCTTGTTTAAGTATGATTTAAAGGATTAAATAAATTTGAAAGAAATGTTTTCAATAAAATTTTTATGGGTAGACAACCCTAAGTAAAATGACTCAGATATTAGAATACTAAATGAGACGGGTACGGAATCGTGCCCATATTTTAGCTAGTAGCCCCTAACCAATATAAGTCCAAAATTCCAATGTGTAGGGCTTTGTCACATGTAAGACTAAAATGATGTTACACATAGAAAGAAATATACCAAATAGAGATAGGTTATTGGTAAGCCCGCAAAACCATTAGGATCAGTTGATCTTAGGAGAATTAAGTTAAGGACAGACCGTCCAGAAGAGGAGTGTCTAATAGGAGTTAGAATATTTGGTTATTTTGTCTGGTTGGCCCAAGTCAGCCAAAGGTTAGTAGTTAGCCAACCAAAACTATAGTGTTGGGACAGATAGTCCATTGATTACCTGATTTGTATGCTTACATGATATTGATATTATTGTTTTAACCAGTTTGGTTGCAGGATTTTGATTTGCAAAAGATATGTTTTTAAAAGGATATTAGTGAAGAGAAACTCGTTCCTCTAAGCGGCTTCGTCTCGCTTAACATTAGATAACCGAGATATATAGTATTATTCACACCAGGCTTCATGTCTGACTCGAAGTTTATTTTTTTTCCAATTAAACTTTTGGGTGCTCAAAATTGATTTGAGTAAGTTAAGAGTTGAGGATTTACAGGTTTTAGTAGGTGGACGAATAAAGCTTCCAGAGACGAGCATGAGGTTGATGTTAGCTATGTTTAGGAGTTATTTTGTTTTATTTCCACTGTGTTGTATTAAGTCTGTTATGGCTATTTAGTACTCTGGTCAACCAAGGGAGCATCTTCATATGTCGCTCTGGGCGTATTTATGCAATAATTATATTTGATCTGAACTTGGGAAATGATTGGGAATATGTAATTGGATATGAAACATGTTTTGTGAAATGTAATCAGAAAATTTGTTGTTTTGAAATTTGTGATTTTATTTCGTATTCATGTGCTTTTGATATTATGGATACCATTTGCATTATCATATTTTATCGTCGGAAGTTAATACTTTAGATGACTATAGCATCTGTAGTGCTTAGCTTTGGGCCTCAAGATAGAGGATGTTACACTAGCCCTGGCTAAGACGGTTATTATGTATTTAGGTGCCACCGCCTGAAATGCCACATCAATGGAGATCCAATGCCTTGAATGGCAACCATCCTTTTTTAATCATTGAGAGAGAAAGAGAATGGGAGAGAGAGAAATGATTGTATTATGAAAATAAAATTAAATGAAATTGTATTTATTCAATTTTAACTTCATGTTTTTGACTTATACGAGTTGTAACAAGCTCTAATCGAAATGATTCTAGCTTTGTGCAAATGTGCACAATCTTCTCTTTCCGACAATATAAAATACGACCTAATCCGAGAATACTCCTCGGATGGTCAATTTCGTGAGTATCAATCACAAATATCTATCGAGAAATCTGCAACTCTAAACAAAGCATGCTTACTACCGTTTATAATCAAATACCCATATTCCAAACTCCATGGAAAAGGTTTTGGGATTTGATTCCATCGCATACAAAAGTTAGCCTTTTGGATCGATCTACGAATCGAATGCAACCACTAACTCAAAACCCACCAAGCAAAACATATCGATGTTTATACCCATTTTGATTTGCAATTTCGATCCAGACTCAAGGGAAGTGGTCTTTCGTCTTGATTCGGTCATTTCCAAAAAGTTATATTTTCGACCTTTAATTCAATATCGATTCAATATTTAATTAACTATCTAAACATATTCATTAAGTATGCGGTTGTTACATTTTTTATTTCATTACTCTTTGTGTGCTATTTATCTTATTTAGTATCTTATCACATTTTGAGAATTAGGTTGTCTATATCCTAATTCGGTTCATGGACTTTAGGCCTAATTAATATATCGCATATATAATTTATTTATTCCTGCATATTTGATTAAATCAACATATAACAATTATATATTATTTTAATTAATTCCAAGGTCTTAAATAATTAACTAAAATGCTATAAAAATTTAATATAACAATTTTATTAATTATTAATATTAATGTATAAATTATAAAAACTAATTTTGAACGATTGAATTTGGAAGTTAGCTAACAACGTAGCTATGTTGACTTAACTCCTCGATGTGAACTCGGTCCCCAGCCAATATCTCTACTATTGATAAAAATAATTTAATGAATAGAATTTCCATGGTGTTTTTTAGAAATTTCAAAAATGCCTTATATCCATTAATAGAATCTCAGCATCAGTTTGCAATATATATCACTATTCCCTTACTAGCTACCAATCAACAGAATTTTACTAACAATTTGCTTGAAATAAAAGTGTTGTGACTACTGAAGCTTTTGCACTTTCATCGCTCATCTGTCCATAATTTTTTTTTATTAAGTATGCAGTAAATATTTCTAGCTATTAAATGCACGTATATTGATAACGACAACAACAACTTGTATACTACATTACAACTATACGGGCACTAAATAACTATAACTCAAAAGCAAGCTTATGCATGCCAATACCTAAGTGATTTCTCTTGCAAAGAACACTGTAAATTACATTTTAAACACGTCAACGTCTAGGCGTTCTTCATTGCGATAAGCACTGTAGGACATAATGAAATAAGTTGGAATTAACATGAGTAACTAGTACTGCAAAAACCAACCAGTAGTACAAGTCCTCTCTATATTAAATGTGTGGTAAGCAATGAAAAGATAGACTTTAAACAACACTTATAAAACAAAAGACGCTAAACAAAACACTACAAGTTGCAGAAGCAAATGGATGGCATGGTTAAAGAGGAAAAAAAGGTTAACCAATACCATAATTTAGAGTAAATGGCACAGATAAAACTAAATAAAGCTTAACGAAATACTACTAAACAACTTTGAACTCCAAATTAAACTTAACCAAACAATACTAAAACATATTTACACTAAAAATTACAGAAGCCAAGGATCATCCCTAAAAACATGACTCTTCAAGTCTTTTAGTAATTAAACAATCACACGGCGAAGTTTATTACAGCAATAAATGGCAGAAATCTATTACAAATATAGACTTTAAATATAATTACATGTTCCCCTCTTTATTCCTTCAATTCACATAAGGAACTTTCAGTTATAAGAATGAGAACCAATACACTCATTTCAATATGCAAGTAAATAAAACATATAGAAACAAACCAAAATACAATGACAAGAATGTTGAAATCCATATGTGTAAACTACATCCATTGATGCATTGTAGATGTGTTTCCAAACGAGGAAATTCTCGAAAGAAAAGCTAATAGACTTTCTCCATGCACTCTTCCCTTTGGAGTAGACATGCCTTTAGGCTTACATCCAATAGCCTCATCGATTCTTTCTACATCAACCTCTACATATTTCATATTATCATATTCAAATAGAGTCACCTCATGCACACCATTCCTAACATGAATACCGAAATTATTACCATCATGAACATTAATACCATCATGAACGGTACTACCAACACTAATACCACTACTACCATGAACACTAATTCCACTCACACTACCACAACCACTGTTAAAACTAGTAGCACACCCATTGTGAACACCGACATCACTCTTACCATAAACACTAATGCCACCTCTATGAACACACATCCTAAACCAAACCACTATGAACGTCACACAAACCACTTCTTCCTCTAGCAAACTTATCACAACCATCCACACTATCTTCACTAACCTAAGTGCATCTCATACCTCCACCGTGAACCGTGCAAAAGTCGGTACTACCTTGCACACTCTTTCCACACCCTTTGAATTTACATTGTTTTTGGCCACCATGCCTAATACAATAGTTAGTCCATCCTCTTGTACTTTTTATTCTGTAATGATCTATCTTTCTTACTCCTAAAGACGTCATTAAATATATCTACGTTATTTATGTGCTGATCATCTAGATGTCCTAAAGACAAGCCGTTGGTGTAAAAAGAAATAAAAGACGAGAAGAAGAAGACACAAAATCTCAAAACGCCAGACAATCATATATACTGGAATATCAGATGGTACATATGGTCACTTCCAAAAATAATACATCAAAGTTACAACAGGTACTACTTGAGCCTAAGACGATTATAACTGCATGCCCCTACAATGTTGATATAAAATATACATACTCAACAGAAATAAATAGATAACCAGCTAATGTCAAAGCCACCTGCTCCATGCTCTTAAAAAATGCGTCTGTAAGAGCCTGAACTACTTACCTACTCATACAAATTTGAGTACCCAAGAGTTTTAGGAAAAGAAAGAAAGTCTCTGTGTCAGATATGGGTCTGGTGTGAGTAAAATCCAAATAATTGAATTATCATACTTATAAACTCTTTTCAAAAATAATGATATCTCGTAAGACTACGACGCACATAAACATGAACGTGTTTTTACCTTACAATAACCAAAACATTTCAATAGAAAATCCAATGATATTATAATAATGTCTAGGGTTTGAAGTAAATATTGAATATAGTCTAAATGGTTACACTAATTATATTCCAGCATAATAGGTATATTCAACTAAGTTCGTAAAGGAAAATATTAGAGATTGGATTCCATATAATAACAAGGCTACTGTGGTACCGTTTGTCATAGTACACCTCTAGATAAAATGTACCGAAGTCAACAAGAACATCGTGTACTCCTACTAACACAGTACTAGCCTACCCCTTCCTAAATAGTACCGAATACGATCATCCCTCTGTTGTGATCAACAACCGTACTGGGCCTTAAGCCCTGCCTCATATTCCCTTTTTAGTCACTCCCGGTTATAAGGTGTTTCATATAGCAATCCACTTGGAATGAAAACACTGCCCTTCGGGTGATAATGCAATGCTAACATTCGTCCATACAAGTTATTCGAGATATGAACAAACCGAAGATACTACTTCTACTACATCCATTTTGGAATCACCCTTAGGATTAGTAGCAAGTAGCCCTTTCACTTCAAAGATATTCATCTTTGATTCCTCATCTTTCAGACATTTTCCAATTCGAATGCTAATGTTGGTTCGAAGTAGTTTTTGGATAATTCATGTTACTCAATCCTCGTCTCGAACCAACATTTGATAATTTAAAAAAAGTCAAGTTATCTATAGTGGACAAATCCACTATTTGGAGTTTGTATAGATTTGAATATCAAAAGTAAAACATTTGATACTTATCCCCACCTTTTGATTTCAAATAGTGGTATCCCTTAATTAATAATAAAGTGGGACAAGTAAGAAACAAACCTTGACTCAACATACATTTTTTTACTTCTCGAGATAGAGACGAGTTTCCGTACCGCGAAATTCAGTGTTAACTATAAAACGTAGTATTTTCCATATACTTAATTTATCATGGCCCATTTTTGAAATTAACTCTCTTATACTTATCATGTTTTCGACATTTCTACTTATCTATCCCTGACCTAGAAAATCAAGTTCTAAATCCGATGGATGGAGGAAAGCTTATTCATCGGCTGTTAGTGCTGAATATATGATAACTTACTATCATTACAACGTGTAAACGTCTTAGCATAGCTTATCATACTTTGTTTGGCTACTTAATGTTACAGACGAAGAAAATTCCTTATATTAAAGGCGCATCTTTTGTAAAAGAAAATTGCTTTTAAACAAACCGATCCTTGAAAATAAAGTGATTAAAAATTTAAAACCTTTATTTTATTAATTAATAATAAGTTTAAACCATTTATTTAACAATAATGAAAATTTGCTTAATTAATATTTAAGTAATAAATAAACCGTACCTGATTAATAATTAATTAACAGTTAATTTAAATAACTATACCTTTTACTAAATTAATAATCAACGGTTAACCTTTACTTAGTTATTTAATTATTATTAATCTTACTTAAGTAATAAATAATAATTACCTTAATTAATAAATAATAATAAAAATGTGAATATTAGTCATGCATTCCTAAAACCAAAGTTAATTCAAACGGCATCCTCTCTAAAAAAAGTTATAAAGCGGGCCCCTATTATTATTTTATTGCAGCAGCATGTATTTTTCGTGTTTTTTGCACCAGTGCTTAAAAACTTTCAAAAAAATTGTAAATATTACAACCAGGTTTCTGAAAGAAAAAAAAGTACAGACATATATGCAATTATTCCATATAATTGTAGATATGTCTACAATTATTCACTGAATAATCGCATTCGATAAACATCTGAATAATTATAGATATGTATGAAATTATTCCATATGCATTCGATAAACATCTGAATAATTACAGATACGTATGAAATTATTCCATATACTTGCAGACATGTAAGCACTTATTCACTGAATAAGTGCGTTGAATAAAAACTTACATAATTGCAGACGCGTTTGCAATTATTCCATATATTTTCAGACATGTATGCAATTATTCACTAAATAATAACACCTTCATTTAACAATCAGGATATATACGTACACATTTGCACTTATTCCTTAAAATTGCAGACATATCTGCAATTTTTAGTTGCAAAGGCATGCTATCCAGAATAAGTGCAATTATGTCTGTAATTATTCATTAAAATTGCAAACATGTCTGCAAGTATTCCTAAAACATACCGTGTTATTTTTTTCCCTTTTCGTCCTTGTTTATTTTTATTTTTTTTACATGAGTACAGAGATAAATATTAGTTAAAATAAGTTTTAAAATTTGGAAGTTTTTGTGGTTTTTTATATGTTTTTTGATGATTTTCGAAAAATAAGGACCTAATTTAAACATACTTTTTTCCACTGGGGTTTTTGTGAATTTTGAAACCTATCAAGGATCTCTGCCAAAAACACCCAATTAAAATTCATTTAATTAATAATTAAGTACTAATTTCCTTCGTTTAATGTAATATCCCCTATCTAGAGGCCTAAATCTAAGCGCTACAGATGCTGCAGTCATCTATGGTATTAGTTTTCGGTGACTAAATATGGCTATATTAATGGTATTAATAATATCAAAAGCACTTGAATATGAAACAAAACACAGATTTCATAAATAAATTTTACTTCATTACATTTCAAAACCATATATTTTACATTCCTAACACATAAACCCAAATTCGTTCCCAGGCACAGATAAAATATACTTATTACAAATACGCCAAGATCGGTTATAAAGTTACCCCCTGGATGATCAGACTCATAGAGTCATAATAGAATTAATACAAAACATAGCGAAAATACATCAAAACATAAAACAAGAACTAAAATTCCTAGATAGATATTCGTTTTTCTCTTACATGCCTCTGTTAGCCTTATTTGTCATCCAACTAAACCTAAAAGGACCTTAACACCTCGGCCTACTCAAATTAATTTTCAGCACTCAAGAGTTAATTGGAAAACATAAACTTCAAGTCAGACATAAAGCCTGGTATGAATAATACTATGCATCCTGGAATATATATGTTAAGTGAGACCACGCTGCTTAGCGGAACAGGTTTTCCCTCACTAACATCCTTCTAAAATATATATTTGCATAACCTTTTCCTTCAACCAAAACTGGTTAAATACTATAAAGTAATCATCATGTAAACATACATAAATATTAGGTAATAATGAACTATCTATTCAAACACACAAGTTCTGTTTGGATAACTTTTAACCTTTGGCTGACTTGGGCCTACCAGACAATATAATAAAAATTAATCTAACATCTGTTAGCTATTCTTATTCTGGATTATCTATCCTTAATTATCTGTTAAATACTTCACTTCTGGGCGGTCTATCCTTAACTATCTATTAAATACTTCTCTACTGGACGGTCTGTCCCTAACTTAATCATCACCTAGGTCTTCATGATTCTAATGGTTTTTAGGACTCACCGATAACCTATCTATACACAACATATATTCCTTTCGGTGTGTAATCAAAATTATAGTCTACCTGTGACCAAGCCCTGCATACTGGAATTTTAGACAACAATTAGCTGGAACTAATAGCTAATGTATAGGGTGCGACGCTATACTAGTCTCATCTGGTATTCTAATATCTGAGTCATTTTCACTTAAGGATCTCCTCCTATAATTTTCCTTGAAAACATTTTCAAAATGATTTAAAACCTTTAAATCAACTTAAACAAGGAAAAGTATATAGTCTTCATGCTTACTCAAAATTATCTCACCATGTTATATATATATATATATATATATATATATATATATATAGATCTTCTTTACTCAAATCTTAGTTGATGAAAACATTTAAACTCTTGAAAGAACCTCTTTCTAACTTTTGAAAACAGCTCTTTCAAAATCAAACGTCAAACCTTTCGAAATCATACCTTTCGAGAACAATAAAACTTTTAGACATACTTTTGTAAAATTACTTTAAAAGAAAACCTTGGAAAATCTTCCATATCAAACCTTTCGACTCATTTCAAAACAAACCTTTCAAAATCACTGAACTTAAACCTTTCGAATCCATTGAATCAAAACCTTTCGAAACCATTGGACAAGCAAACCTCTCGAAACCATTCAATAAACAAAGCATTCAAAACCATTCAATAAACAAACCTTTCGAAACAATTCAGAATAAACCTTTCAAAATTATTTAATGAACAAACCTTTCGAAACCTTTCAAAACAAACCTTTCGAAATCATTCAAAATAAATCTTTTAAAACCATTGAATAAACAAACCTATCAAAAGTGTTAAACCCTTTAAAACATAAACCTTTCGAAGATTTAATGGGTTCAATCAAGAACAAGTGGAAAACCTTCCTTCAAAACTTTTCGACTTCATTGTAAGCAACCTTTCGACTTTGTCGAAAGCTCTGCTTCGAAAATTTTGGTTATACTTCATTTAGAAAACAAGGGTAAATCACCTAAGTCGAAATCTTACCTTCGAAAGCATGGAGAAGTTGCTAGTTTTAAAAACAGGGAAACCTTTCGACTTTGTCGGAAGGTTCAAATCAAAGCAAACAAAAGTGGCAGTAACTTTTCGACTGTGTCGGAAGGTTTAAAAACAAAATAGTGACAAAATAGCAGTAACCTTTCGGCTGTGTCGAAAGGTTAAAACCTTTATTTTAAGCATTTAAACTGGTTGAAAGCAACCAAGTTGAAAGCTCTGATTCAAATGCAAAGCAGGCTATCCTTGGTTTATAAAACAAACACACTCTAACCTTTTTGGAAACCAACCTTTCAACTTAGAACCTTTCAACTCTGTCCAATTCATTACGTACCAAGTGACTTGATACCATATGCATTGGTATGACCTTTTCAAAAGCTTTGAACCTCTCGACCTTGTCGGAAGGTCCGGGTTGGAAGGTTTAATGCCAGAATTGGCTGAAACATGCTAAAAGTCTTCGTTTTTAACTTAAAAAGGATAATTTTCAACTAACCTCCCTTTATTTGTCAAATACCTATCGGTTAACAAATACTTTTCAGAAAAGTGTTCTCACTATTTTTTAGAATTAAATAATCATCTTATTTTATAAAATGCCCCTTCTCCTTACTTAAATATATAAAGCATTTAAGTCTCATACCTTAAACAATTTTATATATTCATTAAATAACGTAGGAAAAATTTGGAAAAATTCTATAGAATATATTTTAATATGTTCTCCAACATATAAAAATCTCAAACCCAAATAACAATTATTTTAGCCGTAAATAATTTATAACTAAATAAATCATTTTCCTCACTAGAAAATTTATATAAAATCTACATTAATTCAAAAAATTATGAAAATTGAAATCCATCTTTAAAATATCATTTCTAACCTATATTTAAATTATCAAGACATTTAGATGTCATCTAATAAGGTTATCATGAGAAACACATCATAAAAACTAACATAAACATATATAATTCATCACTCAAGCATATATATAACTTTAATCATCAAAACATGGCATATACTTTCCAAAACATTTTAGATCTAATTCTTAAACCGAAATCATAAGAAAATGGGATGTAGTAATTATTCACCTGAGCTTTGAGAATATAAGATGTGAGAGTTGATTTATTTGATTATCTTCCTTCTCTTGAATCCTAGCTTATCTTCTCTTGAGAACAATAATGGTGGCTGGCCTTGGTAAGTTTATAGTTTGAGTGAAAATGAAATGAACGTAGGTTTCATTTCCTATGGATTTAGGGTATAAGCCTTTTCTATTTCCCATATTACCCTTGGTCATTCCTAACAAATTAGTTCAAATTGTTTTATTTGATTTATAATTAACATGGCACGGCTACCCTTAATTTAATCAAGTCTCAACCTATTAATCTCCACATTATTTTATTTTATTTACACAATTAATTATTCTAAATAATGTTACAAAAAATATGAGGTGTTACACTTAATTAATTAATTAAATAAATAGTCATTACACCCTTACTTAATTAATAAATAATGATTAAACCTTTTTAACACTTATAATATGGTTTTAAAAAAACTCTTCAAAAATGCTTAAAATGAAAACACTTTTAGTTTACACAAAAGTGGTCGTTTTGCGAACTACATCCATAGCGGCTATCGCTATGGATACCATAACCTTCAAAACTATTTTATAAATCAAACTAACTTTTAGAAACCTTTTCCTTCCATATTAAATTACTTCATAACTTTGTATAAAGTTTTGGAAACAAAAGTAAAGTTTTTTGTAAACTTTATAAAAAAATTCTAAAAAATAAAATAAGCAAACAAGTTTAAACATATGGGATCTTGATGTCACAACATACACAAATCGAAGTACTAACTTTCCCTTTAGCATACAACATCCATAACATAAGCTTGTACATTTAAAAAAATGCCATAACATCCATACAAGTAATGATTAACACTTTCAAATCATTACTTAAACATTTCAACTACACTTTTATGTCCATAAAAATAATCACGTATAAACACATATATGTATACACAAACAATATCACTTCTAAAAATAAAAAATTAGAAAAAATTTATTACTACAAAATGAAGTTTAAACTATCTAAACATCATTTTAAGGTGAGGTTTACGGACTTAAACAAGCACAATTTCGACCAAACTTGCAACCAAGCTCCTGGACAGAGCTTCCTCCTACAAAATCCAACCTTTTAAACCTAGAATAAGTCAATATGGTTTGGCCTAGGGCTGTTGGGCTTGGCCTAGGGTAGTGAAGGACAAGGCCTTGGTGGAAAGGTGATGTTTTAGGCTTTCTAGATAAGAGAAATAGAGAAGGGATAAAAGTGTTTTTAGGAGCTATTATAAGTGTTTAGAGAGGAAATGTGCAATTTTTAAGTAAATTTTTTTTGGAAGCCATTAAAGAGAAAGATGGAGCTTTGAAAAGAGGAAGCAGAAGTTTTTAAAAATGAAGGTAGTGAAACAAAATGAGAATTTGAAAAAAGAAAGTTGTTTTTGTATAAAATGAGATATGAAAATTAACCATTTCCCTTTTGGTCTTTTACCCTCCATGCCATGATGCTACCTCACCATCCTACCTTGCTGCATATGTAAGCATCAATCTACCGCCTCCTCATCACATCACTTCACTTCTTTCCATGATAATATATTTCCTTTTACCTTTTCTTATTTAAAAAGAAAAGTCAAACTTACCTTATTTACTTTAGTATAAATTTTAGCTTTTTAACCCTGTCCACTTCTTTTACCAAGGCATATGTTATATATTTACATGCACACAACATTTTTCAATAACTTTTAGATGATAAAAAATTGAAAATCTGAAAAAATATTTTCGGTCATATTTTTGCGAGTTTTCCTTGAACTAATTATTTTTATAAACCAAATTTTAAAAACAACTTCACTATCATTAGTAATTATTTAAAAGAGGTTTATTTTATTATAAAATTCATTAGCTAGTTATTTAAAAATATACGAAATAATCGTATTTGAAGTGATTAAATTTTGGGTCATTACACGTGTAATCAGGCCTAGCACATCTCTTCCCTCCACCATAAGCCGCACAAAACATAATCCCACTATGAACGCTTTTAGGGCACATCCCACCTTCCTTGAAAGAACATCTCTTACCACCTCCATGCCTCTTATAGAAAGGAGTACTCTCTTTAGCTCCTTTAGTGCACCCTAGCATTGTGCACCGCTTACCTACTCCATGCACTTGCAATACACTGTATTGCCATGTGCACCCTTCGTGCTCTGAGGGTACTGACAATGGCGCCCTCCACCATGAGATACGTAAAGACTAGAGTACCGTTTCGCACTCTTGGTAAAGTTTTCCATTTGACACAATTTACCCCCTCTATGTCTGATGCACAACCAGGATTTCCCTCTTGTTAATTTGGTGCAACCCACGTCGCTACAACAGCGACCTCCACCATGGGCAATACGGTAATCATTGCAGCCTTCAACACTTTTGGTGCAGCTGAGAAACTAACAGCGGCGGCCTCCTCCGTGAGCTTTGCAAAACACCTTAGTTCCTTCCTCTCCTTTGCTACAACTTTCTTTCTGACATCTTTGCCTCCACCATGTACTATGCATAAACCAGACGCCTCTTTTGCTCTTCTGTGCATCATTAGAATTGATAGGGTTTAGTGCTTGTTTAAATATTTTAAATTCTAAAGATGCATAGGCTTTGTTGAAGTACGGTATTAGGGACAAGTTCAGTCGCTTATAGGCCATTTAGGCATAATCCAATTTCTAGTCTTTATTAAGCTTCACCTTGTAATGATATTTTGGACAAATTTTCTTTTCATCGTCATTTTATCATTAAGATATCTAGAGTTTTGTGCAAGGTCAAAAACTTCAATAATATCAATAGTTAATTGTGTATCCTTCGTTCAATACAATAATACAATTATCGATTTATCGATTTACTTGTGCTAAAGATTTTAACTTTAATTCGACTAACAATCATGGTGATATATAGGATAAAGAAGATGAATCCTCTCTTGAGTAATGTTTCACTTCAAGTAGTTCAACATATACCTAACTATGCCTGTAATATGATTGCGATATCATGTCATTGAGCATGATCAAAGTATAGTTTATTAACTTAAGGTCCACAGTTCCCTCAAGTCCAAGGATTACTCTATATTGTCATATGAGATCGTCTATCTTGACTTGGTTGTATTAACCTATAGAAAAATTTCATTGAGTCATTCTATGAAATTTCTGAAATGCCGTAAGTATGCAACTCCTTGGTGTCCTTGATGGCTATGAGTAACTCATTGTCCATTGCCCAAAGAGCATTCTATGCACTAGTCTCAATGGATGTATCGATATCATTTTCTCGATACATCTTGACAAGGACATTTGAGGAATAAGTATTTAAATATTTATTCAAAACTCATGGTTATGAACTCATTCGCACCTGTAATGGATTAAATACTTCTCTGAAGTTTTTTCTATATATATATATATATATATATCTAATATATAAAAACATTAGTTTTATCTCGTATAATAATATGTAATAAATAAAATAAAACCTAAAGCATTTTTTATTTCGAACAGGATTTTTTTTACTAGAGTTAAGTTACATAACAAATTACATAATCGCTCCTAGTGCACACCCTTAGCTCTTTCAATCTCCTACTTGTATTTAGGGCCAATCATGTAGCCTCATGCCCATGCCTTTGATTGTTCTACCTAAGGTAGAAAAGAAAGTGTCTTAGTAAATGGATCTGGGATGTTATCCTTAGTATCTACTCTCTCTCGATTACTAGCTCTCCTTTGCTGATAAACTATCTTATCATGTGGAACTTGCAGAGGGCGTGTCTCGACATCTTGTAAGCTCATGGATCCTTGGAAATATGTATTACTTAATTAATTTCATAATACATCAACATCAGAACTTTTGTGTTTGGTACTGTGTAGTTAATGCATTGCTATTACTCTGCTATCTCTCATAGCGGATTTCTAAAGCTACGATTTTTCCATATAGCCCTAAATATAGCATTTCCGCTTTTAGTCCCGCTATTTCCGCTATATCCCGTTATTCATGCTATATTCCGCTATTTCCGCTATATCTTCTTTAAAAAAAATGAATTAAAAAAATGAGATTTATACATTATAAAATTATGAAATTAATTTATTTAATCGAATTTTTAACATATCTACAAAAATGAAAATACTACAATATTCTGCTAAATTCAATTATGTTATATAACAGTTTTACTTTTATTTACCGTATATTCGCACATGTTTTTATTTAAAATTATTTATGTATTAATTATAGTTCAAGTGAATATTAATTTTTCATTTAATTACCATTTATATATTTGTAAAAACATTAAGTACGAATTTTATATGCTATTTTAGAGTCATTCGCTATATCCCGTTATATCCTCGATGTATCCCCGCTATGATTTTTACACCTCCGCCGCATTGATTTTTCCAAGCGCTTTAACTACATAGGTTCGGGATCACTCCTTGCTCTTAAATGTATTTGCATGTCCATACTTCTTCTTTTATAACATTAATCAAGGAGTTGTACTCATCCTCCATTATTGAATCGGCACAAATTCTTATTTGGAATTTTTCCACCCAAAAACCCCTCTGCCGAGGATAAATATGAATTTCGAAACTGATTTTCTACCACCGACATCACTTTGAAAACTCAAGTCTGAGTACACCTTCATACATAAGTCACTGTTTCCATATATAAGAAAAAAAATCCTTTGTATTTCTTAAGTACTTAAGAATAGCTTTAAATGATGTCCAATGGTTTTCACCTGAATTTGATTGATGTTGGCTGAATACAACTCGTGCAAAAGTGACATTCGACCTACATAGCATCATACATGATGGACCCCATTGCTGAAGCATAAGAATCCTGCTCAGATGATATCTTTCCTCGTCCGCAGATTGGAATTTTTTCTTAGGAAGAAAAATTCCATGTCGTATTAAAACATTTCCATGCTTGGAATTTTCCACACTAAACATTCTTAGTACAATTTCTATGTATATTAATTGATAATACCAACAACCATCTCTATCTCTATAGATTTTATAATTAGTATAAAGGGTATTTTTCCAAAGTCCTTCATTAAAAAGTTATTAGATAACCAAGCTTTCATTGATTGTTACATTAGTACATCATTACCACTAGGTAGTAAGTCATCAACATATAAAACTAAGAATGTAATATCATCGTCTTGTTCTTTTCTGTGTACACATGCTTTCTTCGTATTTTGACTGAAACTAAACTATTTCATTGCCTTGTCAAAATATTTTATTCCAACTTCTAGATGCCTGCTTAAGAGTTAAAATTGATCTTAAGAGTCCACATTCCTTGTCGTTACACCTACTGACCTCAAAATCCTCTAGGTACGACAGTAAATCCTCTAGAGAGATTAGGTTTTACCGAGGGGCATCTCCCAATCAAATATTTGGGGGTTCCTCTTTCCAACAACACTATCACTGATGCGGAATGTGGCAAGCTAATAAATGACATCAGAAATAAACTTCAAGGCTGGAGATCGAAGTTTCTATCTTTTTCAGGCAAAGTAGAATTATTGCATGCAGTCATCACTTCCAAAGTCAGATTTTGGCTTCAATCTTTTCAAATTCCAGATTTCTCTATTGCAAAAATTAATTCGGCGTGTGCTGATTTTATATGGAAAGGGGGATGCATAAAGTTAAATACTCATACTTATGTAGGAAAAGGACAGAGGGTGGAGTTGGATTGAAAAACCTTTTTGAACTCCAAAAAGTGTACCGCCTGAAATTAGCTTGGAAGGTTTTAACCTCAAATAACTTATGGGCAACATGGATGAGATCTAGATATTTGAAAGAAAATTTATGGACTATTAAAATAGAAAACAATGCTTCAGTCACTTGGAAGAATATTCTTAAGATCAGAGATGAATTTCAGATGTATCTAAATAGAGTGATTGCAAATGGTAGAAATACTGACCTCTGGAGGGACCCATGGCTTAATTCAAAACGCTTTATTGACAGGTTAGGATGGGATACTTTCTCGGCATATGGAGTTCCAAATTGGAAGGTGGCTGACATTGTGGAAAATGGAGAATGGCGATGCACTAACAATCTACTAATCCTTAATTATCAGGAGGAAATACAACATAAATATATTCATAAAGAAAAATCTAAGGACAACTGGATATGGAAGGCAAATTCAAACGGTCAATTCAAGTTTTGAGAAATATAGAAAGAATCAAGAGACAAATATCCAGAGGCTAAGTGGTCTACAGTAGTCTGGAGCAAATCAAATAACCCCAAAATAGCGCATACACTCTACAAGGCAATTCTGGGTAAATTACCCACTAAAGATAGATTACATAAATGGGGTATTTTGGAAGACATAACATGTTACTTTTGTCATAGAGCCGAAGAAACACACGAACATTTATTCTTCGATTGTGAATACTAAAAAAATATGGAGTAACCAAAAAATAAGATGTCTACTCACCTATAATGTTCGAAGCTTAACAAAAGAGGTAGAGTACTTGCACGATGGAGTACTCGAAGCTGATGAAGGAGATTGGCAAAATTGGCCTTACAACTTCCCTGCGGTACATCTAGAAGGAGAGAAACTGTAGGGATTTCGAAAACAAACAGAAAGAAGCATTAATACTCAAAAATCAAACAAGCAGGGAAATCAGTATCATAATTGGGAGAATTCCGAAGAAGGTCCTTATAACTGCATCAGAACAAGAAGAACAACTATTGGAGAAGTTGACGAGGAAGGTGTCAAGCGAACGAGCTCAATTAACGAACTGGCAGCTGCCATGAAAGAACCCTAAAAACGGAAGGTTGAGTTGTGGGAGGTAGTTTATGTCTGCTATTTGTTTGTCGTTACAACTTATTTGTATTCTTTAATACAAGGCCGTGTATTGCTGCTATGGGCCGCAAAGCCCAGTTCGTAAATGAATTAACCCAGTTTCATAAAAAATCTATTTAATTATCATATTCCACATTTCATAGTCATAATTAGTTGTGATTGCAAGTAGAATACAAACTGATTTAAGCATGATGACCAAAGGATATATTTCATCATAATCGACACCTTGAATTTGATGAAAATCTTTCACCACCAACCTTTCTTTATAGGTCGACCTTTTCATTTGCAATGATCTTCTGCTTAATAATCCACTTATAGCCGATGGGTTTCACCACTTTAGGTACGTTCTCTAAAGTCCAAACTTTATTTTTGTACATGCAATCCATTTTGATTTTTATCGCATCAGCTTGTAAAGCTGAGATTTTACTCTCCAAGGCTTGTCAATGTATGAGAGAATCATCGTCATGAATGGAGTAATTCTTAGTCTTACCGTTGGTGATAAATCTCCGGTATCTCTCTAGCATGCAAGATTCTTTATTAAAACTTCTAATAGGCTACATATCTTCTACATGTATTGAATTATTGTCTAAGTATTCTATTTTTATGGAAGTTTCTTATATCTCATCCAAGTTTATCTTAATACCACTAATTCTTGTGAGATAAATTCCTTTTCCTAAAAGTGGTATGTCTCATAACAAACATTTTTTATTCCTCGTTGTGATAGAATAGTATCCATCAGAATTTCTAAGATACCCTATAAACTTGCATAAACCTGATATTGCCTCAAGTATACTGGGATTTAAGTTCACGATGTAAGACTAGAAACTCTACACCTTACGGTAACTAAGATGGGGTTTCTTACCAGCTCATTACTCATACGGGGTCTTAGGCACAGCTTTAGATGGTGTGGATTTAATATGTATGCTGCAATTTCAAGCACATATCCCCAAAATAAAAGAGGAAACTCAGTACCATTTATCATTGATCAAAAATGTCTACGAGAGTTCGATTCCTTCTTTCTGAAACATTGTTATGCTAAGAAACATATGGAGGAGTGACTTGAGAGAGATTCTCATTCTCTTTTAGGTACTCTTGGAACTCTCATCCAATGTAATCACCCCTCGATCAGATTAATTATTTTAATTTTCTTACGTGCTTGGTTTTGTACGGTTCGTATATTTAATGAATACACCATAGACCTGTGGTTTGTGTTTCAAAATATACACATGCCTATATCTGAATAATCATTAGTAAACGTAAAGAAGTAAGAGGATCCACATTTAGTAGTTTTAGACATATGACCACATACATAAGTATGTCCTGTTCCTAAGAATTTAGTAACTATTTTATTGCTCCCACTAAATGGGTACTTTAGGATTTTATCTTTAAAACATGGAGTACAAGTATTAAATGATTCAAAATCAAATGAAGGTAGAAACTCTTGGTTTCTTAACTTATTCAATCGTTTCTTATTTATATGGCCTATTAAACAATGCCAAAGATAACAATCATTTACTTTAGGTCTATTATTATTTTCAACATAAAATATATTATCATAATTAAGTACATAAACGTCATCTTTTAGAGTACCAAAGAAAATAGTTTTGTTACCATAAGTATTCAAAGTATTGCCATTACAAACCAAACTATATATTTTTTCCACCAAAATAGGAACAGAAATTATTCCACTAATAAATTTCAAAGCATAATAAGAATTATGTATATCAAATCATGTCCACTATCGAGCTTTACGGGTAATCTTCTATCGTAATGACATCCATAGTAGCTCCATTTGAAACTTGGAATTCTATGGTCCCTCTTACCTTGGGTCTCTTGCTCTAAGCCCCTATAACTAATTACAAATGTGAATTCCAATCCAGCATCTAAAACCTAACTTGAAGCATTTATAGATAATCAATTTTCTATAAGGAAAATACCTTTAGAACTAGAATTGAAATTCTTCCCCTTGAGCAACTTCGGATTGTCCTGGCAGTTCCTCTTCCAATCCCTATTCTTAGAACAAAAGTGACATTAACCCTTCTCCTATTTGGCCTTAGCTTTACTCTTACGACCGTTCAACATATGCTTTCTCTTTTTGGAACTATTCAAGGGAGATGCACTCTTGGTTATAAGTACCACACTTAGTTCCTTCGTCGGCATACTTTCGGCCATGTTTAAGAAATTAAGGAGATCCGTATTAGTACATATCAAAGAATTAACTTTGAAATTCAATATGAATTGATCAAAAAACAGAGTTGGGGATCCCAAAATTAGGTTAACATGTTTCTGTGTGTTAAGAGTTATTCCCAATTCAGCAAATCTCTTTATATACCAATCATATTGAGTACATGGTATCAGACGGTGGCTTCTTTGCTCATCTTCATATCAAACAATTTTCATGAGATTTCATACCTTGCAATATGATACTATTACCCACACAAATTTTATAAGGATTGTAATATGGATTGAGAATCCATATTCTCATACTATCTTTAAAGCTCAATGCTCATTGTTGGTTGTACGTGCATTGAGCAAGTTAATAGTTTAATAACCATGACTCATATGACGACTTTTATGCGGGAGTGGAATTTTCATTGTGTTTAATCTTTGTCTGATTAGCGATCACATAACAGAGTTTTTCGTAGGTGAGTGCTACTAGTCTTTATAGTTTGCAACAAGTTTGTATATTTTCCTCTAGAAATAGTTTCATTGTTGTCATTTAATCCATGCAAATTTATAATAGTAAATTGATAACATGCATATTCTCTTATATTTATTAGATTAGATTATTATATTTGTCGAGTAAGGTTCTCATTGAATTCTGCTTCTCTTAAAAATAATTAAAGAGATACAATAATTTCATAATTCCTTCCATGAGTATTAGGATTCAGTTACCATATTACTACAACCTTAAAGGTGCTTAAAAAATTGTAGTCCCGGTAAATGGTAATAACTCTTTACTAATTATATCTCGTATATAATTCTTAACCATAATTATATTTTCTCTTAACCATCTTTATGACTTTGAGCGTGCTCAACAAATCATAAAGTACACTGGATACTCTAGGCCCATTATTTCATGATAGCCTAAGGGTAATTATGTTACCCTTGATGGACTCAACAAAGTTACATAATATTCTTACAAATATACACACAATATAGACATCACTATGAATATTTATGCCTTGTGGGTGCTCAACAATCATAGGCATGTTTAGTACTCTATTAATATTGTTAAATGACGAAGAGAAAATTTATGTTTTATTCATAAATTAAAATAATGTTAACTTAGCATTATCAACATTTTAAGGGAGATGACTATGATCTCATGACATCATATATCTCTATAACTCATATCTATAGGTTTTAATTCATTTAAACCTCCTATTTTCCTTATAAATGTAATATACATATGTTAAATTATTACAATATTTATAATTCATTAAGTTATAAATACATACATACATACATATTCATATGTATCCTTGAATTAATTAAACATTTAAATTAACTTAAATATAACATATATATATTTATGTAAAATTTGAAACAATTTTAAATTTACATTTTATTGCTCTTTATAAACATCTATAAAATTTCATTTAAATTTAAAACAACTTTAAGTTAATTTATATTATTTAAATATATTTAACTGAATCAATCTAAGGTAAAAAAACACTTTTGTGCCTTCCATTAGGCCATACCCTTGAAATATACCACTTTGAGAAGTTATATAAAGGCTAGGAGTTGAGAGGTTTTTTTCTTATTCATAAGAATGTTCCTTAGTTAGAGTAATATTCTCCTTAGTTAAAGATATTTTACTTAGAAACCCAGTTAAATGGATTTTTCAAGTGAATTTTTTATATGTTGGTTAATTATTCATGTGAACACAATGCAGATTTTGGTACCATTATTGGATCAAGTGCATTGGAAAAGGGGGTAAAAAGGAGATTTTTTTTAAACCTTCTATTAATTTGCACTAGATCTTATTTTTTGTTTACATGAACAACTAGTTTACACTAACTTATATTGAGTGATCGCTAATAAAAGCATTTGTTGTTTTAATTTTAAGTTAATTAATTTATATTAAAACTTTATATACGTGTGCTTTTTATATTATGATTTAAGTTTATAAAATATTATATATATATTGTTATTTTAGTTTGATTTAATTTTCATTTTATGTTTTAATTTATTAAACATTCGCATTATAACACAAACATTATAAGTATAGTAGATAAATATATACTAACTTAGGGTATATAAAGAGGTAAATGTTAAAACTACAAATAACCATTGGCGTCTATGGTTAGTATTAAACATATAATGTCAAGCGATAATGATTTTAACATAAGTAATATCACATACGCATATGAACAAATGCAATTTTTTTACATATACACGATATTTTTTTGGTGATTATATAATTTTAAACATGTTTAAGCATTATTTATTTTTAGTATTATTAAATAATATATATACACACACACTATTTAATTACATTAAATATAAATAATGCTTAAATATATTCAAAATTATTTGATCACCAAAAATGTATTATTTATATGTGTGTGTTTTCATCCTTTTAAAATAACTATTTTTTGGGTTTTCATATTATACATATATTAAATATATGTCAACATAAATATTATATAAATATATTCAATACATATATTGTGGTATATTGTTTTTTTTTAATAATTCAAAATTTAAAATTTTGACTTATTCAAATATTTATTATAACATAAAAAGTTTGTTTTTAAAAAACTTAAGTGGAAAGGTAAATATACATATTAATATTTTATAAATAAACTGGAAGTAAAATTTATATATTTATACTTAATTTTATATCAAATTATATGGACAAACTTATATAATAAATTAAAAATATTGTTGTTTTTTCAAATTGAGAAAAAAATTGATAATTTTATTTTATGATGCCGAAAAGATTATGTATGTGTATGCGCGCGTCGGCTTGTGAGAGCTATGATTCTTTTGAAAAATAAATAAATTAATCTCTGTATATATTAATTAAATCAATATTATTATTTATAAATGTTAATTTTAATCCTTGAAAATTAAAATTAACTTTATTTAATGGATCAAGTCTGAAAGCATTTTGTATATTAGGATATAAATAAATATTTGAAAAGATATATATATACACACACACATGCACCTTTTACTAGTCCTACTAGGTATTGATGCATTATCGGTTAGTTATTTCCTCTCTACATCCCTTGTTCACTATCCACGAGCATGGTATGCAAATCCCGACTTTTATGCTTCTATAAATTCTTTAATGGAGGCTAGAGTTTCAATTCTATGTTTTTAGAACAAGAGTGAATGAGGCTATTTATAGCCAACTTGATGTAAAATGTCCTGCACCTTTCTCTCTAGATCGAAAGACAATGCCTTTTTTCCATCCCATTTATCCCCTAAGATGGCTGGCCATACCCTAATCGAGTTCATGGACTTTAAGCCTAATTAGTACATCATAAATATTAATTATTAAGCATATATTTAATTAAATGAATATATAACAATCATATATTATTTTAATTAATATTAAGGCTTTCTAGTAAATAAGTAAAATTCCACAACAATTCAATATAGCGTCTATATTAATTTTATTATAAAATTATAATTTTTATAAATTAATTTTGAATCGGTTGAACTAGGAAACTAACAACCAACCCAGTTGTGTTGACTCTTTGATGTGAACTCAGACGTCGATCAATATTTAAACAACTTAAATATTGAAGTTTATACAAATTTTATTAAAGTACAAAATCAGATGCAAGTTAAGTATTTATAGATCATTTAGGCTAAATATAATTTTTAATCTTTATGAAGCTCATCTTATAGTGATATTTTGCACATGTTTTCTTTTCGTCATCATTATATCATTAAGATGTCTAGAGTTTGGTCCACGGTCACAAAGTTAACATCATATGGAGTCAATTGCAAAAACTACTTTAAGGTCCTTGGTTTAATCTGGTAACATTTATCAATTAAACGATATATTCTAAATAGAGATATTGACTTTAAGTTGACTACAAATTTTAGTGATGCTAACCTTCTACAACAAAAGAGACAAATCCTCTTTAAATATTATTTCTCTTCATGTAATTCAATGTATACCCAATTATGGTTGTAACATGATTACAATGACATATGATCGACCATAACCGAAGTATCGTCTATTTACTTAAGGTCCATGGTAATGCGTGTCATTACATGAGATCTTCTATTTTGACTTAGTAGTTTCACCTATAAAAGATCTAATTGGGTCATTTTATGATTGCTCAACAACGACAATTGCTTAACCCTATGGTGTCCTTAACGGTCATGAGTAATTCATCATTTGTTATATGGAGTGCATTACACATACTAGTCCCATTATATGAATCAATATCCTTTTCTTGATTCATCTTGACAAGGAACATTTAATAAATAAGTAGTTATATATCGATTCAAAACCCATGGTCACGAACTCATTTGCAATTGCAATTGATAAAGCACTTCTTCTAAGGATTTTCTATTTACCATACCTAATGTATAAAAACACTACTTATATCCAATATAACAATACATACATACATATGTACATACATACATAGATATATATATATATATATATAAGATGATAAAACCAAAGGCATACTTTATTTCGTACAAGATTCCTTCATAAAAGTTGATTTATATAACAAATAACATAATTAACCCTAGGGCACACCCTTAGCTCTATCATATACATTATCATTTATTCATTATTATTATTATTTTATGAGAGTTATGCGAATATAATTGTATGATTATGTCAACAATGTATCGTTTAATCCTTAATATATAAACGTGTTGCTGTACTTTTATTATATGAATGTATCTTCTACTTCTACTTGCTACGATATAACACCATATGTTAAATTTAAAAGGATAACTCTTTGAAAATAATGGTACAAATGTTGCCGCTATTAGATAAAGTAGATTCCACCAAGACACCATGTTAGTACAGTATATGGCACAATATGTTTTTTTGAGAAATGGTGATCTAGAGTGGATCTGCACAACCATAAAATTAGCTAAATAAAAGTTCTGATCAACTGGCCTGATTGGTAGCACCAATAGGTTGCAAGGAGTTTAGTTCATATATTAAAAACTAGATATATACACCAATTACCAAAAATAAACATATATCTACAAACAGCTAGAAGAAACACCACTATAAACATCACCGGGGGATTCTCAAACACTACGAGTCTCATCAACAGACTCGACTGCAGAGATAGCATTATAACTGTTAATTAACTTTGCATAATCTCCCCCATCAATTATCGTTAGTGATAAGGCATCGAAGTCCATACATGTCCCAGAGTAAAAATGAAAGAAGATTTTCTAACAAAGTTGTTTGGGGTTCATTCATTTGTTATCGAAGCATCTTTAGCCCGCACGGTCCAGATAACCCAGCAAAAAGAAAGGAGAACGTGTCCATATAGTCATTAATATAAGGGATGAACTAGTGGTAGTCACAGTGAGATGAAATATGGGGAATGATCCCAAAAGGTTAGCTAAGCAAGTATTCCAAACATAAAGGGCAAGGCCACAATCAAAGAAAAGGTGCATGATAATCTCAACAGAGTTGTAACACATCATGCAAGTAGGATCAATATTCAAACTTTTATGTAGCACCGGGTCTTTATTATTAACCTTTCCATGGACAAGAAGCCACTTGAGCAGCTTAGTGCAAGGAGAGGGGGGCTTATTTTTCTACTGAGAACGGAGAAATGTCATCCAGAGTTGTTTATGTGTTTATAGAGATATTTGAAAGAATATATACAATTACTCATGAGGCTCCATCGAAATTTATTTAAGGTTTTGGTTAAGCTATAGTTGGAAAGCCATGAGAGCAGTTAATGCAATCAGGAGAGGGAGAGACCTATAAGATCATGTCTGGACTGGAAGCATGGCAACCCACGTCTGAAAGCATCCATAATAGTTATGGTTAGCAAGGTTAACGAGATTAGAAAGATGAATTTTGAGGGGTACATTATGTAACCAAGCATCATTGCAGAAGATACATTGATCACCATTGCAAATAAAGATAGTCAGGTCGTGATTGAACTAGGATAAAGTAGACATAACCCTAGCCTAGAAAGCAGAGATGTGGTAGGATGGAAGGTCAAGGATGGAGGATAAGCTAGACCTATAAGACTCACTAAGAATCCAGTCTTTCCAGATGATTTGGTTTTTAGACAAACATCTCTAGATCCACTTAGCAAATAGGGAATGTTAAAGAATGGAGATTAATTACTCCCACTCCGCCTTGGGAGATAGATTTGCAAACAATTTCCCAGCATATGAGATCGTAGGAGGAAACATATATATTTCCACCATGCCAGAGAAAATTCCTATGAATTTGATTAATCATTGAGATAACCTAGTTTAGAGTTTTGTGGGAGGACAACTAGTAGGTAAGGATCATTGAAAGAACAGAGTTCAAGAGAACAAGTCTACCCATATAGGATAAGGAGGAAGCTTTCTAAGAGGCCAGATGATTAGAGATCTTGGGTATTAGAGGAAGCTAGTCCACGCGAAGAAGTTTAAGGGGTCGAATAAGAATTCCAAGATATTATATAGGAAAGTGGTCGAGTTTATAGTTCATGCATTTTGCAACTTGGGCGCTTATGTGACCATCACAGCTGACCATAATGACCAAACTCTTAGCGAAGTTGATGGTTAAACCAAAAACTAATTCAAAATAGTAAAGAAGGAGCTTTAAGTCACAAATGTGGAAAGGATTCAGAACAACGAATAGGTTGATGTCATCGGCATATTGTATATTGGATATACTAAGGTCGGATAAAGGGTGTGAGATACCAATTAGGAGATGGTTGGAAGTTGCTAGTTTGTTCATTATACTGAAAACATATGCGGCCAAAATAAAAATAAAGGGAGATAGGTGTCTCTTTAGCACAAAACACTATATGCTTTGATCCCCCATTATAGCCGTTAACTAAGACGGAGGGCATACTAATGTGAAGTGCATTTCTGATCCAGTTAGTCTAGCGGTGGGGGAACCCCTGATGGGCGAGGATGTTGGCAATAAATTCCCGTATAATACTATCGAAGGCTTTAGAGAAGTTAGGCTTAATTAGGGCACATGGGGGTGTTGGATGAGTGGAAATGGGTAGCAACTTCTTGGGTGATGGCTACACAGTCATGAATGGATTCACCAAGGATGAAGACAGACTGTTTAGGATCAACAATTTTGAGTATGTTATCTAGGACCTCAATGATCAGTTTGAAAGATGTGGTAAGGAGGCTAATGGGCCTAAATTTAATTAGATAGTTGGCTCCAGACTTCTTCGATATAAGGACGACATTGGCATAGTTGAGTCTAGCAATGCCGGAGAGTTTGTGATAGAATTCTACAAACATATCAATGATATCCTACTTGATGACTTGCCAAAATTTCTTATAGAGTAGGGGACCAAAACCACTAGTGTGGCGACTCACCCTTCACGACCCTCGAAAATTGACATAAATATGCCTATCGTATAACATGCTGAACGATCGAGTGCCAAAAAGAGAGATTGTTGAGGAAAAATAAAGTAGATAGAAAAGGAAACTGAATAAAAACAGAATCTCATAGCGGACAGAACAATATATAATATCAATAGCTTTTTACACAAATCAAAATTGTAATATACATAATTCACATTAGAGTACAAAAATCAATAATTTCCAACTTGGATAGTTATGACAGCCTGTCCTCACAACTTCTGGTAATTTAAAACAACACTGCAGCGGAAATAAACAAGTATGAGACTACGTCTCATTCTCCAGCTCGTCTCTTGAGCTCCGTAGCATCCTAACCTAAACGTGAAATACTCGGTCTGACCCAAGCATTATAATAAAATAACACCCGAGTCAGTCTATAAAACTAGCATGAGAAATCACACTCAAATTGAATTATTAAAGTTCCAAAATCCTTTGATAATCAAAGGTGTCTCGTAAGAACATGCCATAAATAAACATACCAGGTTTTTACCTTACAATAACCAAAAAATTTCATATCAAACTCCTCTGATACTATAATAGTATCTAAGTACAAATACTTATTCAAATAGCTGAAATTGTTACATTAATTAAATCCTGCAATACAAGGCTTTACAATCAAAACTGTAAAGGCTCGTACTGGAGAATGGATTCCAACTGAACGACTAGGCACCGGGGTACCAACTATCATGGTACCTGTCTAGAAACACTATACCAAGGGCCATTCCGGGATGCCCTGCAACACAAGACCGGACTATCCCTAACCTGGACAGCCCGAATATGCTATCTCCCCGGCTGTTCCCACCCTTCTCTGAGCTCCTCCCACGCATGGTGATAATATCTGAGGTTATCTAGAAATGTGATAGACATATCCTATTTGGGTGCGACCCACTGAGCCTTGCTGCATTCTTTCTGATTGTCATTCATTCCTGATTGATGAGGCTAAAGGCTACGATTACCTTTTTAGAATGATTCACTTAGAATGCTCATTGTCCTTCAATGACAATGTACTGATAGCACTCATCCATACAAGTCTGTTCCCTGTCTGAACGGAACCGAAGGCACTATTCCTACTACATCCACTAGGAATTATCCTCAGGATTAGTAGCGATTAGCCCTTGCACTTCACTGCTCCATCTTCGACTCCATGCTCTTGTCTTTATTATGAAAATGTACTCGTTGGATCGAAGTGGTGTTTGGATCAAAAATCCGATTCCGGCGTCTTTGAAACAACGTTCGATATTACCCGGTAAACTCAACCCCGGTTCTTTAGGAAATAAAAGGACGAAAATAAGATCGGAGATTACCTCCTAACCGTTGTGGACGGATTTCCTTATAAATGTCCTAGAAGAACGAATGAGTATATACGTACAGTATAACACCTCAAACGATTACTGTACCATATAATTCCCATACCTCTTCTAGATATTTCCAAAGTTATATTTGGGTCCAATTTTGATTGTCGGTTATTTAACTTTCAAATAACAATCAATTCAATCAAACACTTCATTTCACTGAAACATTAAATCCCTTTTTAAATTTAAATAATTAAAGAAATATCTTTATTCAAATTATACACACTTATCTTATCGACTTTAGTAAGTTTACAAATTATTCTTTCCAAAAATACTTGAAAACCCTTTTTAAAATGAAGGTGGAAAGTACCACTACCGTATCAAACAATGGTCATAGCTCAATGGTTACGTCTCTATCCCAAAGAAATTCAAGTCTTAGCTGTAGGCACTCACTACCTCTGATTATGCCATGCGAAGCATTACTTTCCAAAACATTTTTTAAATTCTGAAAATAATGCTTGTAGGTTCTAAAATGAATTTCAAGTTAAACTAATCAATTAAACTTGAAGAAAAGTTATCATACAAAGCTATATTAATATTTAATAATTTATTCCTTTTAAAACAAAGATGCCGATTAGTTCTTAAATAATAATAAATCTTCCAAATCAATATAAAGGAACTATTTATAATTAAATATGCTTTGAACAATTTAAAATAATTAAAGTTAAAGTTGAATACTTGTGGAGACCAGAAATATGCATTAGTTGCAAAGAGTTTGGCCACAGGACAGAAAAGTGTATGAAATTGAAATTGAATCATGAGGAGAAGGCAGGAGCAAAAGAAGAAGCAAGTAAGGAAAGCACAGGGAATGAAGTGGAGAATGGAAAAGTAACAAGGGTCAATAAACAAAAGCAGGAATGGAGAAGGGTAGAAAGTAGAGGAGCAAAGATGAAAAGAGATAAGGAGAAAAATAAGATAACTGAAAATATTAAAAATAGAATGGGAAATCCAGGGGATAAGGAAAGTAATATACTATTGCCTGTAACACTTTCTACGGAAAAGGGCAATAAGCTAAAAACTAATGAAGGAACCAAGAGAGATACTAATAGATTTAATGTCTTGATGGAAGGAAATCATTCTGACCCATGCTATGAAATCTATGATAATGAACCAATCTATATTAACTGTGAAAATGAAGAGCAGATGGAGGAGGGAGAAATAATAGGAAATATTCAGAATGAATTTATAGTTGATGTTGATCATGTGCCTACAATCATAATAATGCAAACTGAGATAGAAGAACTAGAAATCAATAAATTCAAGGGAGAAACTACACAAGCACAGAACAATAAGAAACATGACAAAATCATTCTTGATGTTGCCAGTACTAGTGGAGGAAATACAGAACAATCAAGTGAAATTCAGGATTTGAATGCAAAAAATGGAACCACAAAAACCATTCCAAATCATGCTAAAACTCAGTTTAGAGAAACACTGGAAAATGATATACTTAACTTGTCGATGACAGAACCAGAAGGAAATAACAACACCAATGTAAATCACTACACATACTCTGGAACCTTGCCTGGATGGATATCTATGCCAACATCACCAACACATGCTACTTCTTTCTCATTGGCCGGAAAGAGAAGTGATAAAGGACCAAACCATAAAAAAGATGACAAAGTTGATTACATCACTGAACATAGGGGTTCTCCTGCAACTAGGAGCATGAAAAATGTCGTTCATCAATCTTTGGAGTATTCCAAATGATGTAGAACTATGAAATATGGAGTATAAGAGGAGCTCATTCCTCAACTAAGTTAGATTAAGTTAAGTATCTTATTAACCAACACAAAGTTTCTCTTTTTGCTATTCTGAAAACAAAACTGAATGAAACCCTAACAGTTAAAGCTGCAAGACGCATAAAACCATCTTGGACCCTTAACCATAATCTGAATCATGCATCTTATGGTCGTATCATGGTTATTCATGATCCAAATGTCTTGTCACTTTCCTCTGTTCTTAGCACTGATCAAGTAATGCACTTCCAAGCTAAACTGAATGATTCTCCTTCTTCCTTCTACTTATCGATAATTTATGCTCACAATTCTTTGATCTCAAGACAAATTTTTCTTGATCTTCTTCCTGCTTTTAGACAAAATTCCCATCCCTGGCTTGTCTTTGGGGATTTCAACTGCTGTTACTCATTGAATGATAAACTTGGAGGCACCCCACTTTTACCCAAGGACATCTACCCCCTCAATAAAGCCATTGAGGATTCAAGTTTGCTTCCAATTCCCACTGTAGGAGTTGAGTTCACATGGAATAACAGGAGTCGATCAGGAATTAGAACCTTTACCAACATTGATCACTCCTTTGCTAACCTCAAAGCCTTAACCACATGGCTAACAATGTCATCATTTATCCCCCACCCTGTCTTATCTGATCACTCACCTATAATATTCTCCTCGGGACAGAAGTTATTAAAAGAAAAAAAAAGCTTCAAATTTTATAATACTTGGGTCCATGATCCTGAGTATACTAATATAATAAGTAAAGCATGGTCTGAAAATTTTATGGAAATCCTATGTTTATTTTTTGCAGGAAATTAAGAGCAACAAAATATGCATTAAGAGATTAGGCAAGGAATAAATTGGGTGATGGAACCTTAAAATCAACTGTGCTAAGACAGAAGCTCATTGAAGCTCAAGAAATAATGATGATCAATCCAGATAATTTACCTGCTGTTGATAATGAGAGAATTTTCTATGATCAGTTAAATGAAGCATTGAAAATTGAAGGAAATATGAAGAGGCAACAGCTGAGACAAAAATGGGCAACAGAGGGGGACAGCAATACTGCATACTTTCATGCAGCCATAAAGGTAAAACAAGCTAAGGAGCAAATCACTAATATTTATGATGAGTTTGGGGTCCTGCACTCTAATACAGCAGATGTTGACAATGCTCTACTTAATTATTTCAAGACTATGCTAGGAAACAAGGATGATTTCAATCCCCTGATTGAGGACCTAAACCAATTGCAATTACCTGAAGTGCAGCAAGAGGAAGCTGACAATCTAGTCAATAAGGTAACAGATAAGGAAATAAAAGATACCCTATTTTCCATGAATAGAAATTCTAGTGGAGGGCCGGATGGTTTCAATATACAATTCTTTATTCATAGTTGGGAAATAATCAAGGATGATTTTTTAAAGGCAGTTGATAACTTTTTCACTAAATTCAAACTCTTAAAGGAAGTAAATACAACAAACTTGGTCCTTATACCTAAAGTCCATCCTCCATCATCTGTAGAATCATTTAGACCAATCTCTTATTGTAATGTGATGTATAAGTGTATATTAAAAAATTTGGCCTCTAGACTTGTTGTTGTGCTTAGCAGAATCATATCCAGAAATCAATCTGCATTTTTACCCAAGAGGAATATCCTTGACAACGTCCTACTTTCACATGAATTATTAAAAGGGTATGGTCGTGCTCAAGCTTCCAAAAATGCTATGTTGAAACTGGACATAATGAAAACATACGACAGCACTCACTAGGTTTCTATTGTGAGAATAATGGCCCTCATGAGATTTCCCAAAGTATTTGTGGCTTGGATTTACAACTGTATCTCAACTCTTACCTTCTCAATAAAATATATGGATTCACTTCAGGATTTTTCAATAGTAATCAGGGGATCAGGCAAGGGGACCCTATCTCTTCTTATTTATTTATTCTTGTTATGGAAGTTTTAACTGCTATGTTGGCAAAAAATTATGAGCAGAAGGAAATTTTGTTTCATTCAAAATGTAAAACCCCGCAAATAACCTCCCTCTTATTTGCTGATGATATAATGTTATTTACAAAACCTGATCAGAGCTCTTTGGAGAATATTAAAGTTACTCTTCACAAATTCTATCTTATGACTGGATTGAAACTGAATGCTAACAAATCTCACATTCTTACTTCGGGTATAACTTCTGAACAAGCTAGTTGTTTAACTGCTAATACTGGACTGCAATCTATGGATAATAACATGAATTATTTGGGTCTTCCTCTATGCTCATCTAGAATCACAACTTCTAACTGCCTGCCTCTGTATGCTAAAATCTATAGCTTATTGACTTGTTGGGCTAATAGATTTCTCTCATAAGCTGGTAGACTTGTGCTCATCAAGTCTGTTATATCATCAATGATGGTGTATTGATCTAGGGTCTTCATTCTTCCCATAAAGCTGGTGAAAATGGTTAGAAATGCCATGTTGAGGTTTTTCTGGACTGGTTCAATTCATTCAAAGAAAATCATCCCCTGCACTTTTGCAGAAATGGAGTGCCTAAAAATAAAGGTGGTCTTGGAATATTTAACTTGCAAACTTGGTACAAAGCAGCAACTAGTGCTCTCTTAAATGCATTGCTAACTGATGTTGACTCCTTATGGGTTGAATGGACCAAAAAATATAACTTGGGTAGAATGAATTTTTGGACAATGACTGTCCCCTAGAATTGTAGTTGGACTTGGAGGAGTTTGCTGAGATTAAGAACTTCTTTCTCCCCATTTATTAAATTTGTTCTCTCTCCCTCCAGTGCTGTCAAATTCTGGAATGAACCTTGGATGGTAGAAGGTCTATACCTTGGAAAAATTTTTACCCCCTACCAGATTGTTCAGTCAGGTATTAATAGGGATGCTCATGCTATTGATTACTTCTATGATGGCAAGTTGTTGCTGCCATATACCAGTAATCAGGAAATTAGGGATGTCTGGAAAAAATATCAGGGTAATTACTACCACCCTACCCCAACTGATGAAATACTTTGGAATGGAAAGTCTCACTCGATCTCTGCTGTTTATGATCTGCTTGTTAGTGGCACAGGAAGTTCTGAATTTGAATGACATAAGGTTCTATGGACAAGAAACTCTCCTGCCAGAGACAACTTGATGATGTGGAAGGTTATCAATAATGCCTTGTTGACCAAGGTTAAATTGATGAACTATGGTATGACTGTTGATCCAATTTGTGTTTTCTGCAAGTTTCAACATGAATCTGTGGATCACATATATTTGAATGCAATGATTTAATGGGACTATGGAGTAGACTGGTGAGAAGAATTAATTCTGATCATATGCATGGACTGTCTGATGTGGAGTGGGCTCTGATAAGCAAATAAACAAGGTGGAGGAAGTATGACAGAAATGTGTATTTCTTCTGTGTTAAGAAGTACTTGAAAATGGTTTGGGAGGAAAGAAATTTAAGAAGTTTTGAAAACAAGAGTAGGAGCATGCAACAGCTATGGGAAGCACTAAAGATTGTTATAAAAAAATGGAATGAAAGATAGTCAATTTGAGTTCAGTAATCATTTTACTGAAGGTTGGCCTTAGTTCTTGTTTGTGTTTGTTAACTTCTTTTTTTTCTTTCTTGTAGTCTTGTTTCCTTGTGTGTTGTTATTCCTTAGTTTCTACCCTAAGTGTGGTGATTATGTTTTCTGCGTTTTCTTTTTTTTGGTGATTGTGTGCATGTTCATAATCACTATCTTTTAATTTCTCAATAAACTGGTAGGGGACCAATTAACCCTGCTTGCCTTGCAAAAAAGTAATAATAATTAAACAACTAATTTTTCAGAATATTTTTAACACTTTTCAAATTATCAAATTAATGAACAAAAAATCCTCTTTGTAAAAGAAGCCCAAATTCTTGATTATAAAACCTTTACATTGTTAAACAAGTACCGTTTTTAGATTTATTATTTAAAATCCCTTATTTAATACTTTTATCCCAAAATACTATTTACAATTTTTTGATTTGGCTAGGTACCAGTTTTCAAAAACCCTTTATTTTATCCAAATTGTTAACCCAAAATTATTTATAAAAGATTTTGCTTGAAAACCCCCTTTTTATTCTCTTTCCAATTTAAACATATATTACTGGTATTTAAAATACCAAAATCTTAGTCAAAACCTGCCACGGCATCCAATCAATCTGAATCACACAATAACCCGTCACGGGTTGTTTCAACAAAACATATATCATTATATATGCAATTTCATTCAACATTTTGAGTAATCCAGTTGGATCCCTCCAACCTATTTTCCTACATCCACAGATGTTAGCACAATATAAAAATACCAATTCTCGAGGTGGAATGTCGTGGTATATAGGGTTATCCACTATTATGCGGGACGCATAGGGTCTCATTCACTATATAAATTCGAGAATATTAATCACTCCAATATATATATATATATGTATATATATATATATATTTATATATTATTATACACAATATCAGTTTTAACTGATAAAAATGCATTAATCTAACAAATCAATCATTTATTAATTTTTAACCTTTTAAAATTAAAGCCAGCAGTTTAAAATTTGAGTGAGATTAACTCACCTTGATTTGTAATTCGCCAAACGCTCCTATTTTAAATTAAATTGAGCATGTTCGACTTAATCTAAAATTTCTGCTAGTTCCAAACATTCCAGGTCTACTCCACTGCGTATACCTTGTCTCTTCGATTCTGGCGTCGCTTATTTCGTCTGATTCCGACCTTATATGCAAGAGATATGAAATTTTAAAGTTTGTATATATAAATTAAAATAAAATTTCTTTTTTTATTAATCTAAATCAACATCGGCTGTTTAAAAATAAAAGGAAGAAATCTGGCCGCTCATATTGCTTCTTATTCCATCACACGACCAGGCACAATGAACCCACCTCGACGTGCTTTGACCAACACTCGGTCCTCCATCGTTCACCTTACCGACGATCCAACCCCCTCATGTGATTGCCCCCACTTCCACTCGCCTACGGACCATGACTGACCCCACTCAACTTCACTAATCACCAAAAGAACGCGTTTGAATGAAAACCCTAAATAACCCTTTTTTGGCGAATTCTGGCATCTATATCGAAAACCCGCCATTCGATGTTTCGGCCTCACTATGTTCTTCGATTTTCTAGTTGAAGGTTTTGGCTAAAGTTGCATGGATGGAGAGAAAAACAAGGGAGAGTACGGGAGTACTTCGTCCATTGAACGAACCAATGGCGGCTGTGAAGTTTTATTAGGTTTTATTGTTGCCAACTATATATACACATATACAAGCATTAATTTAATATTATTTCACAAATTACTTGATTTTTCGGACGAACTCCAAACTAGATGTGCCGCCTGGCATTTATAATGTTTTACCTCTATTCCAAACACAACGGAACAGGTTTCGGGGCCTAATTTGATCGTATATGGAAGATAGCTTTTTGAATCGAATTAAAATATTAAATTTTCGATATTCATTCCAACTCGTTTCTACTCCGTAAGACCAAACGGTAACTCCAAATGCTACGAAATTTGATATCCGACAATAATACACTATTACAGATCCAATGGAACTGATGTCATCCAATTTTGAGACTGTGCCCCGGAAGGCTATTCTAACTCGTCGGTTAAATCGAGCGATTTTCAAAATCATCGAAATCATTTAAAATTTAAAATTTTAAAAACTTACTAACTCTATTATAAATCACGTTGAATTTATATTCATATTAAAAATCATACTGATTCATTTTAAATCAAAATTCAGTTACTTACACTATTTCCATATATTAAATTTCACTATTAAATAAATATATAAATTTCAAATTTTAGATTTATCGACTTTTAATCCCATTCAAAAGTCCAATATTATAATTCTAATCCTAATAGAATTCAAATCTATTTTAGAAATCATTTCAATGTTCATTCATTTCCAGATTCCTGTATTTGCCCAATATCTATTATTAAATTACTATTCTACCAAATCAATTAAATCGCTATATTCGGAGTTTTAAACCAATTCAGAAATTCCTACATATTCAAAATCAATTAATAATTCAAATTCAACATTTAAAAATAAATTAAATGTTCAAAACTAACGACCGAAATTTCAGGTCGTTATATTCCTCCCCCCTTATAAAAATTTCATCCTCAAAATTTGCTAAGGTGGGAAAATGCTTCCAAGCCCTATAACTTTTCTAAAACCCACTTAGTTAAGATCCTACATTCACTTCTCAAAAAGCCTTTTTAGTTTTATCCAAACAATTCGCTTCCATTTCTGTTTCAAAAAACGTGATTTCTAACACTGTTCCAAAAATCAACTTTTCTAGTTAACCAAATTTTTCCAAAATTTAAAAAAAATTCTAACACCTGAAATTTTCAAAAAAAATTTAACAGCGTCTCCTTTGTACGAAGAGCCTTTTAAAGTACCACAAGTGAGATAAGTATATATACATCGATCCACACGGTCGGAAAACAAAATATATAATAATATATCATCATTACTTTATTTTATTACGTAGGCGTACCTTATATTAGCTTTTTAAGCAAGTAGCTTATTTTATATGCATTTACGAAACCTAAGCTCTATCCAATAGCCTCCTGTACCTATACTTACTCAAACAAGCACATAAGTTTTCAAAATCATGAAATTTTAACAACACTCCATTTACCTACTAGCCCAACACATCAACTTCATGACCCAAACATCTTACTCTAAGGTCCTGTTTCAATTCATATTCAATTCATTTACCCTTAAATTGAATTCATTTCTTACTATCAAATGCATAACCATTTTAACTTGGTTATACTTTTCACTTTCCCGGTTTAATAAGTTACACCAACTTATTTTATTTACAAATTCCTAAATTTACCACTTAAGTTGACTCACATTCTCTATTTATAACATATGGTTATATAATCACTTTACAATTTATATTTATATTCACTTTGCTAAATTTCAATTTACCCTCCATTTAAAATTCAAATTTTCATGAATTTCCAATCTTTTACCATAATACCAAACTGTTTTCATTTAGTCTTTACCATTTCATTTAGGTTATCTATTCTATTTCTCAATTCATAAATTTAAACTTATTTACTTAAAATCCCATTTACTTACTTAAGTCCATTTACATCTTATAATCATAACTCTAGATTATATATATCATTTAATAACTTAAGTGTATTTATATCATTCAGTAATTATAATTTACCGTTATATAATCATCTTACATTTCAACTTTATATCCAATAAAATTCAAATCATATTTCAATTTTATTTAACTTACCTTAAGTTAAATTTCAACTTATCTTATTCACTTTAATTTACTCAAGTTAAAATTTAATTCCAGGATTTTAAATTTTACACTTTCCTTTCTTATCCACATTAACCTCAGTTCCAAGTTAAAAAACCGATTCCTCCTAACTTCAAATCATTTAAATAGAAACCCCAGAATTCAATTACCCGGTTTTATTTCAACATTTTGAAATCATAAATATACATATATTCATTTTGTTAATCAAATCATACTTTCGGATTTTCAAACAACTTGGTTTTACCCAAAACAATTCCCATTTGGAATTTCTAAAACAAAGCTTGTTTATCAAACATGTCCAATCAAATAATCACTGCCAATCACTGCCAATCACTAAGATAGCAATCCGGCACTTAGATACTCGAAAATGAATATTGGTGATGTAGCCATCATCGCCATGATTATTTTCCAGCGACTGAAGAGAGTTCATTGCTTCCTTACTACCAAATTTATTATAAAACAATTTCTATTCAAAAATATTTCCAAAATAATACTCCATTATCCCCCCAAACACTTTGGAAAACACTTTCCAACAATTCCAAGATTTAAAAATCCCAAGAATTAGTTCCAAACTCCTTTTAGCCCATTTCCTAAAGTTTTCGGGATTTAAATTCTAGTTTAATCAAATTTTAGTTATAACTTCTTTGGATTAATTAGTCTTACATAAATTTTGATTTGGATGTATATAAAACCATTTCAAATTTTATAATCTATTTTAATTATGATATTAACAACCAAACATTCAAATATATATAATAATTTTAGAAATTATTTTATTTATATCAAAAATATAACTTTGGGTAAAATTATTTTGTTTGCCCACTTTAAAACAATACTATATTGGTTTACCTTGTTTAAGAGTTTGGAAACCCATGTCGATACGGTTGTACTTCCTGTACGGACCAGAATTCATAAACACTCAACCGATATGTCAACACAATATAAGAACATTTTATACTCACTAACAATTATGCACTCATATCTATTAATACACTCAAACTCATTCTAGAGTACTCCTAACTCTATCTCTAATGAATTATTCCCATCAAAGCCTAGGTAGCTCTGATACCACATGTAACGACTCGTCCTTCATGACCCCGAAAATTGACATAAATACGCCCATCGTATAACATGCCGAATGATCGAGTGCCGGAAAGATAGATTTTTATGGGAAAAGAAAGTAGGTAGAAGAAGAAACTAAACAAAAACAGAATCTCATAGCGGACAGAACAATATATAATATCAATAGTTTACAAAAATCAAAACTGTAATATACGTAATTCACATCAGAGTACACAAATTAATAATTTCCAGCTTGGACAGCTATAACATCCTGTCCTCACAACTGCTGGTAATTTCAAACGACACTGCAGCAGAAATAAACAAGTACTAGAATATAGTCTCGGTCTCTAGCTCCTCTCCAGTGCTCAATAGCATCCTAACCTGAACCTGAAATACTCGGTCTGACCCGAGCATTATAATAAAATAACACCCGAGTCAGTGTGGAAAACTAGTGTGAGAAATCACACTCAAATTGAATTATTAAAGTTCCAAAATCCTTTGAAAATCAAAGGTATCTCGTAAGACCATGCCACAAATAAACATGTCAGGTTTTTACCTTACGATACCCAAAAATTTCATATTAAAATCCTTTGATACTATAATAGCGTCTAAGTACAAATACTTATTCAAATAGCTGAAATTGTTACATTAATTAAATTCCAGTAAATACTAGGTTATATAATCAAAACCGTAAAGGCTCTTATTGGAGAATGGATTCCAAATGAATGACTAGGCACTGGGGTGCCAACTGTCATGGTACCTGTCTAGAAACACCGTACCAAGGACCACTCTGGTATCCCCTGCAACATAAGACCGAACTACCACTAACCTGGATACCCCGAATATGCTATCGACCCGAATATTCCCACCCTTCTTTAAGCTCCTCCCACGCACAGTGATAATATCTGAGGTTATCTAGAAAGGTGATAGACATACCCTACTTGGGTGTGACCCACTTAGCCTTGCTGTATCCCTCCTGATTTTCAGTCATTTCCGGTTGATGAGGCTAAAGGCTACGATTGCCTTTTTAGAATGATTCACTTAGAATGGTCATTGTCCTCTAATGACAATGTGCTGATAGCATTCATCCATACAAGTCTGTTTTCGGTCCGAACGGAACCAAATGCAATATTCCTACTACATTCATTTTGGATTCACCCACAGGATTAGTAGCGATTACCTCTGTACTTCACTGCTCCATCTTCGATTCCATGCTCTTGTCTTCATTATGAAAATGTACTCATTAGATCGAAGTGGTGTTCGGATCACAAATCCGATTCTGGTCTCTTTGAAACAACGTTTGATATTACCTGGTAAACTCAACCCTGGTTATATAGGAAATAAACAGACGAAAATAAGATCGAAGATCACCTCCTAACCGTTATTGGATAGATTTCCTTATAAACGTCCTAGAAGAATGAACGAGTTTATATGTATAGCACGGCACCTTAAACGGTAACTGTACCATATAATTCTCGTACCTCTTATAGGTATTTCCAAAGTTATATTTGGGTCCAGGTTTGATTGTCGGTTATTTAACTATCAAATAACAATCAATTCAACAAACACTTCATTTCACTGAAACATTAAATCCTTTTTTAAATTTAAAATTTAAATAATTAAATAAATCTCTTTATTCAAATTATACATGCTTATCTTATCGAATTCAGTAAGTTTACAAATTATTATTTCCAAAAATAATTGAAAAACCTTTTTAAAATAAACGTGGAAAGTACTACTGCGGTATCAAACCATGGTCATAGCTCAACTGTTACATTTCTATCCCAGAGAAATTCAACTCTTAGCTACAGGCACTCACTGCCTCTGATTTTGCCATGCGAAACATTACTTTTTAAAACCTTATTTTTTTTGAATTTCTCAAAATAATTCTTGTAAGTTCTAAAATGAATTTCAAGTTAAATCTAATACATTATACTGAAATAAAAGTTATCATACAAAGCTATATTAATATTTAATAATTTATCTGTAACGACTCGAAAATTTCGACAATTTAATTTGTTAATTTAATAGGATTTTTTAAATTTAATTTTAGTAGAAATAATTAAGGGGGTAAATTAATATTGAAATGAAGGCTAAAATAAAATATACGAATGGTAATTAAAGCCTTTATTTGTAATATGAATAAAATTTCAATAAATAAAATGGTAAGTATTGGACCTGTATATAAGGTGAATTGAATAAATCTTATCTATTGGAACCTTGTTTATTGATATGCGAATGTATAATAAATGAGTTATTAAAAGAGATTAAAAGTTAAATAGAATTCTAAATAATGAATAGTGGAAAGGATTATACAGGTGTATAAATTTAATGCGAGAAAGGAAAGTATTTAATTGATTTTGTAATAAAAATGTTGAAACGGAAATTTGAATAAATGTATTTAATGAGAGTTGTTGAAATAATTGTTGTAGAGAATAAATAACAAATGTTATAAATTTTATAATGGTGACAACTATTGTTCGTTACCAATGCATTTAATCAATAGCGATTAAATGTAATTAATCATTGCCTTTTGTAAGTTAAGAAAATAACTGAAAATTTTGAAGGTAAAATCAATAGAAAGGTTAACTATATGCATAAGATGGAAAGTTGAATAGAATTTTAATAAATGATAATAATGGAAAACGTATACAATCAATGTAGGTAATTAGTAATTACAATGTTCTTGAAAGTAAGAAACGTTTCTTTATGGACAATTTATAACATAACAGAAAGAGTAAGTGTACTCATTAGAATATGAATTGCAAATGGATAGGGGTTCCTAGTAACAATGTTAATGCAAGGTAATTAGTGCTGAATTTAAGTCAATAATAATGAATAGTGATTAATTCAATTCTTGTAACATATATTATAAATTACCTGCTTATTTGTTAATGGAATTAGAAATTGTAATAATTGATAATAAAATGAATGAATGTTACACTAATCGAAAATGAAATAACATTCGTTTAAATGTTGAGTAATTATAGGGTCGTATTTATTATAAACGTTACTTTATTTATTATGACTAATTGTGAAATTAATATGACAAGTATGTAAAGGAATAACTAAGAAAGGAATACGTTATATATTGGTTATAACCTAAACTTATGTGTAAGGTTGAATTGAATCTAATTCGTTTAACTGGAAACTTATTAAAATAAATTGGATTCAAAGTGTAATAAAGGGATTATTTTAAGAAATTGAAATAAATACTATAATTGGTGAAATAATTTACATTTAAAATTTGAGATGGGAATTGGTTTAAAGGATTATAAATTTATAGGTAAATCAAGATGATGAAATATATGAATTATAGAATTTGAATTTTTAATAGTGGGTCAATTTATTAAATTTATGATAGTTGGATTTATTGCAAATGAATGAAATTAAATATGAAAATTTTATGTTAATTTAAAAATTAAGTAGAAATTGGGAAACATTTAAGTATTAGCTTTAAACCAATGATAATTTCATCCATTTGACTGTAATGGATTGAATAAAAAGAATGAAAAGTGAATTCAATGGAATTATTAAAAGGTTGATTTATAATTGATAATTATAACGAAATTTGAATTTACGCTGGAATTCATGAGTGAATCAACAATTAATTGACATCTAAATTGGCTTAAATCTCTCAGATTGTTTAAGAAAACAAAACTGATAAGATTTGTAAATTTTAGAAGTGAAATTGAAAAAGTGATTTAATTAATGAATTTTTAATTTATTAAATTAATATAAAAATATCCATTTTGGTCATGGACTCGGATTTCGACGAAACTAGTTTCATCGGATCCGTAACAGTGAATTATTATAGGGTTTCAAGTTTCGTAGCGATCGGACTTGTCGTTTGATCGTACGAACGCGAAACGCCTTGGAATCGATTTAGTTGAAATCAATTTGAAAATATTGATTTCAGCATAACTTCTTCATACGATGGAATTTGGACGTGAAACTTTTTCCATCGCGATCAAAATATTTTAAAATACCTATTGCGATATATGGGTTGACCCAATTTCGTTCCGGAGCGGAAACGGGCTTTTGGGGCCAATTATAGTTCAGCACGTTTGTTTATCGGATCCATCTCTTCTATTTCTAACCTACCTATATAAACCTAGTTATAAACCCTAGTCCATCTATTCTCATTTGTTTATGCATTTATTTCCCCAACTCTTTCTCTTCCTCAATGGATGCAAACCTTAGATCTAAACACAATTGCAAATCAAATCAAAGTCAAAATTTCAAAGTCCTCGGAAAAATTTCAAAATAATATATGTTGAAGCTTTGGACGAGCGTAATTCAATGGTGTAATTTGTTTTACAATTTGAAGCATCATTTGACCAGAATTTGGGCGTTTAGTTTCGGCCGTTCATCATCGTCGCGACAAATTTCGTCGCATCGGGAAACGGTTTTTGGGTTTTGGAGAGGAAGCCAAGGGGATCTCATCTGTATGATTTTTGTGTCGATTCAACGGTCAGATCGCCATATAAAAATTCACTTAGGGTTCGTTTTTAAAGGCGGCGGCTGCATTTTTTGGGGTTCGTCTGTGGCGATGTCGAGCGCGAGCAGAGGTCTATGGGTTGGAGTTACGAGGGCGGCAGGTCCGGGTGGTCGAGTTAGCGTGACATCGGTGATTGGTTGCGATTTTGAACGACGGCTGTGTTGAGTGTTCGATTTGTTTCGTTCGGCGGTTCCTCTGGATGAAGACAGTAGGCATGACGTGGCATTAGATAAGAAGGTAATGTATTCCATTTTAATTACTCGTTTTAAATTGTTTTCAATCGCAATTATTGCTATAACTCTCGCATACCAACTCTGTTTCATGTGCGGTTTCTTTTGCTAGGATCGTATTGAAATTCTAGACTTGATGACGCTTTGTTTGGACGAATTTTGAGACGGTCAAAATTTTGGGTTTAAATTGGATTTATATTCAATTTCAATCCAAAAGGTGAGTGTTTTAACCCACTCACAACTTCTAAAGTTTTCTATGTCTATTAAATTGACTTAAGATATGAGCAGAAATTTATTTATGACTGTTTGGCATGTTTTATTCGTCATTTCTGTTAAATCACATTTATTTAATTTAACTGTTAATAAATTTTATTATTGCATATAAGTTGACAGTTAAAATTTATTTATTTGCATATAAACTGATAGTTAAATAGTTATTAAATTTATTATTGAACATAAACAGTTAGTTAATACCTGTTATTTAGTACCTGTTATATTTTTTATGCTCTATATTGATGTTTGTTTAAACTGGATGATGATTGTAATAAATGGTTGATGATTGATATTTGGATGAATGGATGCTATATTTTATGTTGTATAAACTGCAAGTTATTATGCATTTTCATTTCATTCGGGATTGCGGCTTGAAATGATATACAACCGCAATTTTATTTTTAAATTGCGGATTGAAATGATAAATATCTGTATCACTTGACCCTAGGACAGAAAATTATATACAGGCACCGCGGTATATTTATAAAATTATTTTTGAAATGAGTTTTATGGTACGAATATGATACGGTTTAATAAATATTAAATTTTAGATATGATATAAACATATTTTATATATACATATATAGTTAAATTGTTGAATTTAAGCTATGCATAAATCTGTTAAATAAAATGAATAAGTTGAAAAATGGAATTTGATAATTTATATTATATGATTAAGTACAGGTTTAAGATCTTGTGTACATATATAGAGTTTTAAATAATTCAAATCAATTAAGATTGAAAGATCAATTGGAAATTTAATTGGAATTGAGTTTATTTAAAAATTTAACTTCATAAGTTGATGTTAACTTATAAAAATTAAAAATTTTAAAGGTATGATATTTATAACTGGATTTAATGAAAAATTCTAGTATAAATAAATGGGAGGAAATATTTAGTGTTAATAAATTTAGTTTTATTTTAAATGGTTATGGATTTATCATGTAAACCTTTCAAACTAAATAATAGGAAAATGAATTGTTGATTAGAAATTCCCAACCTTAGTTTTGAAATTCATTAAATACTCAAAGTTGAAAATATTGAAATCGAAGTGTTTTATTTAAACTGAAAGTGAATCTAAAAGTTATGGGTTTGGACTGAATTTAAAGTGAATAAAAATTGTGAAGGTGTGGAAATTATTTACTTTTAAAGAAATTTTAAATTCAACCGTTTTATTTTATATACTTTTTAGTACCCAAACCATTTAAGTTTTGAAAGTTATGGTTTTAAAACTATGGATTTCGAAGCATTATGTTGAAAGTTAAAATTCAAATATTTGGTTTCGAGGTATTATAAATTTTAAAGTGGCATGATTTTGGAAAAGAAATATATTTGAAATAAAATGATATCATATTTATTTGGGTTTTAAAAGGAAATGGTATCGTATTTATGGGTTTTGAAATGGATAATTTTATTCTGGTTTTTGAAAGTATAATTATTTTTAAAATGACCGCAGTGTTATAATAACGTTGGGTTGTTAAAGAGACCGGGATCGGAAGTTGTCATACTCTCTGCCAACTCCGAAAACCACTTTAACAACCGTGTACGCGGTGGAGATTTCAGAATGAAGTAAGTTGGTGGCGGTGTTTCCTGTAAGGTAAATACGTGGACCTAACTCCCGTGAGTTGGCATAAGGTGGCTAAAACCGGAGCGATCGACGGGTTAATGAGGTAGCACCTTTTATCGGACACTTCCCTTCGATACTATACTCAGACTTTGGATTGATCTGGTGGCCACCCTCACTTTTGATTTCTTTGATTTGGGAAGTTTGTTCGAGGTGGGCGGTAGCTGCGCGCTACGTGTTACCACCGACCCGGAAGCGTAATTGTTATATCTAACCTGGCATTGCGTAGTTGTGCCGTGTCACCTACCCTATCACGCCTTGTACGAGTTTGGTTTTCTCCCGTAGCCCGTGTGGTATCCTCTGGTGGCTTCTCGATCAGGAGGGACTATGATATTGGATGGACTACTGGGACTATTACGTGTTAAGGGCTATATGGGTAACCCCTTAATGCTAAGAAAAAAGTAAGTTTATTTTACAAATAGACACTATTATAATAGCGCAATATACTACATAGTAAATAGTTTAACGGATCCTTAGGAGATGTAAATCCTAAGCATATCTTGAGTTACTGCACTCATATTTATTTCTGTTGATTTAACTTACATAAGATTTTATAGTTTTGACTCGAGTGTTTTGTCTTTTCAATTCGCTCGGGTTAGTCCGAGCATTTCAGGATTTGAAGATTTAGCTCTGGAGGACGAAGACAAAGATTTGTATTATTATTATTTATATTATTGCACTACACTCATACTGTTCCGCTTCATTGTTATTGGTATGTCTAACTCTGATATGTATTATATAAATATAATCAAATGTTTTGTAAACAGATTTATAAATTGTATATTTGATTACTATATTTTATCCTTCCGCTGTGAGATTCTATTTAGTTTTTTTTCTCTTCTCGGTTTTTCTTATTTACCCCATAACAATCCGCCCTTCCGTATGGTTTGAATTGGCACATGTGTCAATTTAAAGCGTGCAAAAAGGCGGGACGTTATAGTTGGTATCAGAGCTTTGGTTTAGCGATAAACCTTAGCTTTGTGGGGTTTGACTCTTTACTAATAGTGTAGTAATACCCTATGTGAGTCGCTGAGTGTATATATATGAGAGAGCGTATTTGTTAGTGTTATAAAAACTTTTAACACTGTGTTAATCTGTTCCGTTTTGTATTTATAATTTTTGGTTGATACATGGGATGCTATGACATCAATAGGGATTTATAAACACTTAATAGGACAGACCGGCATAATATTTGTTTTAATATAGGTGAATGAAATAATTTTTCCTATTATATTTTCTATATATAAAATAAAAAAATTCAAATGATATGTATATTTGGCTGAAGTAGATTGGTTGTTAGGTAATAAAGTGTATAAATAATAATAGAAATAAGATTGAAAAATAAATTAAATGAAATTTGGAAATTTAGGACTTAAGATCCGAGGTTTTGAAATTTCTTTCGAATAAATTTTGGAGTATAATAATATTGTTTATAAGTATTTTATGATATAAATATTTTAATATAATTCGAAAGAATTGTTTTAAAGAGGATTTTGGAGAAAATAAGTTTGTACTTCCCTCTCTGTCGCTGGAAGATAATTTCGGTGATGGCGGCCGCATCATCGACTTTCATTTTCAAGTTTCGAAGGGAAAGGCCACTGTAGTAGTTTTACTGCGGATTCATTTTTGAAAAAATATATAAATTTTGAAATGTTTTAAATATAATTAGAGATATATAAGTGTAAGAATATATTTATCTATTATTTTAAAATAATTTGAAATTTAACCTGGTATTAAATTCTTAAATTTCCATTAATTAATTGATCAATTATTGTAGTGAAACGAAAGGTAAGTAATTAATAATTGAAACCTCTAATGTAGGTAAGAGATTTAAGACTAAGTTATAAAGGAAATAAAAAGGAAGTTGAAATTGTAACTTATAAGGAAAAGGTAAAAATTTACTGAACAATGAATTAAAAAAAATAGGAAAACTTGTATAACTTTCAATTACATTCTTAAAGGCATATATATAACTTACCAAAGATATAAAAGGTTGAAAATGTTAATAAGAAAATGTAATAGATATTATACAAGTAATTAACTTGAGGTAATGAAAACTATTAATGGAATTCCTTAATAAATCAGAATTGATGTGTAGTGTACAAACTTAAGTATAATTGAACGCTACTAATTAAATATAATGGGAAGTAGGTATTGTAAGTAAGCAATTATAAACTTAAGTGAATAGGTTGAGGTTAATTCTGAATAAAATAAGAAAATTTTGACTATAAACTTAGGTTAATGAATTTGCCTACTAAGAATTCAATTGAATAGGAATAAAATAAATAAATAAAAGAAGAAACTTACATGACATTAAAATGAAAAAAATTGAATATTGTAAGTGATAAATGAAAATTTTAAGTAACCACTGAATGAATGAAAAGGAAATCAAACAACTAATGTATGAAATAAAATTAATAATAGTTAATTTGATTGTTAGTAGGAATTGTTGTTGTTTGGTTATGGTTGTTTAGGTAAGATACTTTAAAATTTGGATTTGGGTGAATGAATAGTCTATTTAGTTTATCTAAGAATGTTGAGTAAATGATGCGCTAGTAGTTTATTCTTTATTTCGTACAATTTAAAAGTTTTGAACCCGAACAACTATTTGTTTGTTTGATTGAACGGTTGTTTGTATTTGTTGTATATGTTGTTTGTTGAAATTGATGGTTGTTGTATTGATTTGTTGTTAGTAATTGAAACCACTTAAATATTTCACTTTACATAAATTGTTAACCCTTTGAATTTATAAGTGAAATGCAGGATATGGAAACAATTGCTACTGCCTTTGGTTCCATAAATTAAGCGTAAATTGCCTGACAAATAGGTACATTTTGGATTACGGTTTATAGCGCTATTTTATATATTTTCCCGTGTTGAGATGTAATATTTTGGGTATTATATGTGATATTTTGTTATATTTAATATTATGTTTTCTCCCGAGCCTCTCCGTACAAAGGAGACTCTGCCAAAAATTTTCCGAAAATCTTGGACTTAGAAATTATTTTGAAATTGTTTTTCCAAACTTTATTTATATAATGATTATAAAATGGGTATATTTTATTTAAAGTAATAAAATTTGTAAATTATTGTTTATGTGTTAATATTTTGAATAAGATGTATTGTTTATTTAATTCTTCCTTCTCCCTTCTTTTTCCTTTTCGGGGACGAAAAGCTTTGAGTGGGGGAGAGTGTAACGACCTGAAAATTTCGACAATTTAATTTATTAATTTAATAGGATTTTTTTTAATTTAATTTTAGTAGAAATAATTAAGGGGGTAAATTAATATTGAAATGAAGGCTAAAATAAAATATACTAATGGTAATTAAAGCCTTTATTTGTAATATGAATAAAATTTCAATAAATAAAATGGTAAGTATTGGACCTGTATATAAGGTGAATTGAATAAATCCTATTTATTGGAACCTTGTTTATTGATATGTGAATGTGTAATAAATGAGTTATTACAAGAGATTAAAATTTAAATAGAATTCTAAATAATGAATAGTAGAAAGGATTATACAGGTGTATAAATTTAATGCGAGAAAGGAAAGTATTTAATTGATTTTGTAATAAAAAGGTTGAAACGGAAATTGGAATAAATGTATTTAATGAGAGTTGTTCAAATAATTGTTGTAGAGAATAAATTAAAAATGTTATAAATTGTATAATGGTGACAACTATTGTTCGTTACCAATGCATTTAATCAATAGAGATTAAATGTAATTAATCATTGCCTTTTGTAAGTTAAGAAAATAACTGAAAATTTTGAAGGTAAAATCAATAGAAGGGTTAACTATATGCATAAGATGGAAAGTTGAATAGAATTCTAATAAATGATAATAATGGAAAACATATACAATCAATGTAGGTAATTAGTAATTACAATGTTGTTGAAAGTAAGAAACGTTTCTTTGTGGATAATTTACTACATAACGGAAAGAGTAAGTGTACTCTTTAGAATATGAATTGCAATTGGATAGGGATTTTTAGTAACAATGTTAATGCAAGGTAATTAATGCTAAATTTAAGTCAATAATAATGAATAGTGATTAATTCAATTCTTGTAACATATATTATAAATTACCTGCTTATTTGTTAATGGAATTAGAAATTGTAATAAGTGATAATAAAATGAATGAATGTTACACTAATGGAAAATGAAATAACGTTCATTTAAATGTTGAGTAATTATAGGGTCGTATTTATTATAAACGTTACTTTATTTATTATGACTAATTGTGAAATTAATACGAGAAGTATGTAAAGTAATAACTAAGAAAGGAATACGTTATAAATTGGTTATAACCTAAACTTATGTTTAAGGTTGAAATTGAATCTAATCCGTTTAACTGGAAACTTATTAAAATAATTTAGATCCAAAGTGTAATAAAGGGATTATTTTAAGAAATTGAAATAAATACTATAATTGGTGAAATAATTTACATTTAAAATTTGAGATGGGAATTGGTTTAAAGGATTATTAATTTATAGGTAAATCAAGATGATGAAATATATGAATTATAGAATTTGAATTTTTAATAGTGGGTCAATTTATTAAATTTATGATAGTTGGATTTATTGCAAATGAATGAAATTAAATATGAAAATTTTACGTTAATTTAAAAATTAAGTAGAAATTGAGAAATATTTAAGTATTAGCTTTAAAACAATGATAATTTCATCTATTTGACTGTAATGGATTAAATAAAAAGAATGAATAGTGAATTCAATGGAATTATTAAAAGGTTAATTTATAACTGATAATTATAACGAAATTTGAATTTACGCTGGAATTCATGAGTGAATCAATAATTAATTGACATCTAAATTGGCTTAAATCACTGAGATTGTTTAAGAAAACAAAACTAATAAGATTTGTAAATTTTGGAAGTGAAATTGAAAAAGTGATTTAATTAATGAATTTTTAATTTATTAAATTAATATAAAAATAGCCATTTTGGTCACGGACTCGGATTTCGACAAAACCAGTTACATCGGATCTGTAACAGTGAAATATTATAGGGTTTCAAGTTTCGTAGCAATCAGACATGTCGTTTGATCGTACGAACGCGAAACGCCTTGGAATCGATTTAATTGAAATCAATTTGAAAATTTTGTTTTCAGCATAACTTCTTCATACGTTGGAATTTGGACGTGAAACTTTTTACATCGCGATCAGAATATTTTACATTACCTTTTGTGATATATGGGTTGACCCAATTTCGTTCCGGAGCGGAAACGGGCTTTTTGGGCCAATTATCGTTCAACACGTTTGTTTATCGGATCCATCTACTCTATTTCTAACCTACCTATATAAACCCAGTTATAAACCCTAGCCCATCTATTCTCATTTGTTTGTGAGTTCATTTCCCCAACTCTTTCTCTTCCTCAACGGATGCAAACCTTAGATCTAAACACAATTGCAAATCAAATCAAAAGTCAAAAATTCAAAGTCCTTGGAAAAATTTCAAAATAATATATGTTGAAGCTCTCGACGAGCATAATTCAATGATGAAATTCATTTTCCAATTTGAAGCATCGTTTGACCAAAATTTGGGCGTTCAGCTTCGGCGGTTCATCATCGCCGCGATAAATTTCGTCGGATCGGGAAACAGTTTCTGGGTTTTGGAGAGGAAGCCGAGGGGAACTCATCTGTATGATTTTTGTGTCGATTCAACGGTCAGATGGCCGTATAAAAATTCACTTAGGGTTCGTTTTTAAAGGTGGCAGCTGCATTTTTTTGGGTTCGTCTGTGGAGACGTCGAGCGTGAGCGGAGGTCCATGGGTTGGAGTTGACGAGGACGGCAGGTCCGGTGGTCGAGTTAGCGTGACTTCGGTGATTGGTTGCGATTTTGAACGATGGCTGTGTTGAGTTTTCGATTTGTTTCGTTCGGCGGTTCCTCTGGATGAAAACAGTAGGCATGACGTGGCATTAGATCAGAAGGTAATGTGTTCCATTTTAATTATTCGTTTTAAATTGTTTTCAATCGCAATTATTGCTATAACTCTCGCAAACAAACTCCGTTTCATGCGCGGTTTCTTTTTTTAGGATCGTATTGAAATTCCGAACTCGATAACGCTGGTTTGGACGAATTCTGAGACGGTCAAAATTTTGGGTTTAAATTGGATTTATATTCAATTTAAATCCTAAAGGTGAGTGTTTTGACCCACTCACAACTTCTAAAATTTTCTATGTATGTTAAATTGACTGAAGATATGAGTAGAAATTTATTTATGACTGTTTGGCATGTTTTATTCATCATCTCTGTTAAATCGCATTTATTTAATTTAACTGTTAATAAATTTTATTATTGCATATAAGTTGACAGTTAAAATTTATTTATTTGCATATAAGCTGATAGTTAAACAGTTATTAAATTTATCATTGAATATAAATAGTTAGTTAATACCTGTTATTTAGTACCTGTTATATTTTATATGCTCTATATTGATGTTTGTTTAAACTGGATGATGATTGTAATAAATGGTTGATGATTGATATTTGGATGAATGGATGCTATATTTTATGTTGTATAAACTGCAAGTTATTATGCATTTTCATTTCATTCGGGATTGCGGCTTGAAATGATATACAACCACAATTTTATTTTTAAATTGCGGATTGAAATGATAAATATCTGTATCACTTGACCATAGGATAGAAAATTATATACAGGCACCACGATATATATATAAAATTATTTTTGATATGATTTTTATGGTATGGATATGATACGGTTTAATAAATATTAAATTTTGGATATGATATAAACATATTTTATATATACATATATGGTTAAATTATTGGATTTAAGCTATGCATAAATCTGTTAAATAAAATGAATAAGTTGAAAAATGGAATTTGATAATTTATATTATATGATTAAGTACAGGTTTAAGATCTTGTGTATATATATAGAGTTTTAAATAATTCAAATCAATTAAGATTGAAAGATCAATTGGAAATTTAATTGGAATTGAGTTTATTTAAAAATTTAACTTCATAAGTTGATGTTAACTTTTAAAAATTGGAAATTTTAAAGGTATGATATTTATAAGTGGATTTAATGAAAAATTCTAGTATAAATAAATGGGTGGAAATATTTAGTGTTAATAAATTTAGTTTTATTTTAAATGGTTATGGATTTGTCATGAAAACCTTTCAAACTAAATAATAGGAAAATGAATTGTTGATTAGAAATTCCCAACCTTAGTATTGAAATTCATTAAATACTCAAAGTTGAAAATATTGAAATCGAAGTGTTTTATTTAAACTGAAAGTGAATCTAAAAGTTATGGGTTTGGACTGAATTTAAAGTGAATAAAAATTGTGAAGGTGTGGAAATTATTTACTTTTAAAGCAATTTTAAATTCAACTGTTTTATTTTATATACTGTTTAATATCCAAACCATTTAAGTTTTGAAAGTTATGGTTTTAAAACTATGGATTTCGAAGTATTATGTTGAAAGTTAAAATTCAAATATTTGGTTTCGAGGTATTATAAATTTTAAAGTGGCATGATTTTGGAAAAGAGATATATTTGAAATAAAATAATATCATATTTATTTGGGTTTTAAAAGGAAATGGTATCGTATTTATGGGTTTTGAAATGGATAATTTTATTCTGGTTTTTGAAAGTATAATTATTTTTAAAATGACCGTGGTGTTATAATAACGTTGGGTTGTTAAAGAGACCGGGATCGGAAGTTGTCATACTCTATGCCAACTCCTAAAACCACTTTAACAACCGTGTACGTGGTGGAGATTGCAGAATGAAGTAGGTTGGTGACGACGTTTCCTATAAGGTAAATACGTGGACCCAACTCCCGTGAGTTGGCATAAGGTGGCTAAAACAAGAGCGATCGACGGGTTAATGAGGTAGCACCTCTGATCGGACACTTCCCTTCGATACTATACTCCGACTTTGGATTGATTTGGTGGCCACCCTCACTTTTGATTTCTTTGATTTGGGGAGTTTGTTCGAGGTGGGCGGTAGCTGCGCGTTACTACCGACTCGGAAGCATAATTGGTATATCTACCCTGGCATTGCCTAGTTGTGTCGTGTCACCTACCCTATCGCGCCTTGTACGAGTTTGGTTTTCTCCCGTAGCCCGTGTGGTATCCTCTGGTGGCTTCCCAATCAGGAGGGACTATGATATTGGATGGACTACTGGGACTATTACATGTTAAGTGCTACATGGGTAACCCCTTAATGCTAAGAAAAAAGTAAGTTTATTTTACAAATAGACACTATTATAATAGTGCAATATACTACATAGTAAATAATTTAACGGATCCTTAGGAGATGTAAATCCCGAGCATCTCTTGAGTTACTGCACTCATATTTATTTCTGTTGATTTTACTTACATAAGATCTTTTAGTTCTGACTCGAATGTTTTATCTTTTCAATTCGCTCGAGTCAGTCCGAGCATTTCAAGATTTGAAGATTTAGCTCTGGAGGTTGAAGACGAAGATTTGTATTATTATTATTTATATTATTGCACTACACTCATACTATTCCGCTGCATTGTTATTGGTATGTCTAATCTGATATGTATTATATAAATATAATCAAATGTTTTGTAAACAGATTTATAAATTGTATATTTGATCCGCTGTGAGATTCTATTTAGTTTTTTTCTCTTTTCTGTTTTTCTTATTTACCCCATAACAATCCGCCCTTCCGTATGGTGTGAATTGGCACGTGTATCGATTTAAAGCGTGCAAAAAGGCGGGACGTTACATTATCCCTTTTAAAATAATGTCGATTAGTTCTTAAATAATAATAAATCTTCAAAATCATTACAAAGTAACTATTTATAATTAAATATGCTTTAAACAATTTAAAATAATTAAATAAATAATTTTTCAGAATATTTTTAACACTTTTCAAATTGTCAAATTAATGAATTAAAAATCCTCTTTGTAAAATAAGCCCAAATTCTTGATTTTAAAACATTTATATTTTTAAACAAATACCATTTTTAGATTTATTATTAAAAATCCTTTATTTAATACTTTTGTCCCAAAATTCTATTCACAATATTTTGATTTGGCTAAGTACCAATTTTCAAAAACCCTTCATTTTATCCAATTGGTTAACCCAAAATTATTTATAAAACATTTGCTTTGGAACCCCTTTTTAATTCTCTTTCCAATTTGAACATATATTACTGGTATTTAAAATATCAAAATCTAGGTCAAAACCTACCACAACATCCAATTAATCCAAATCACACAATAACCTGTCACAGATTACTCAACAAAACATATATCACTATATATGCAATTTCATTCAACATTTAGAGGCATCCAGTTGATCCCTTCAACCTATTTTCCTGCATCCATAGATGTTAACACAACATAAAAATACCAATTCCACATCGAGGTGGAATATCGTGGTATATAGGGTCATCCACTATTATGCCGGGTGCATAGGGTCTCATCCGCTATATAAATGTAGGAATACCAATCACTCTAATATATGTACTACTATATAAAATATCACTTTCAACTGATAAAAATACATTAGTTTAACAAATCAATCATTTATTAATTTTTAACTATTTAAAATTAAAGCTAACGGTCCAAAATTTGAGTGAGATTAACTCACCTTGATTTGTAATTCGCCAAACGCTCCAATTTTAAATTAAATCAAGCACATTCGATTTAATCTAAAATTTTCACTTGCTTCAAACATTCCCAAGTCTACTCCACTGCATAGAGCTTGTCTCTGCGATTCCGACGCCGCTTATTTCGTTCGATTCCGACCTCATATGCTAGAGATATGAAATTTTAAAGTTTGTATATATAAATTAAAATAAAATTTCTTTTTCTTTTTTTATTAACCTAAATCAAGACCGGCCATTCAGAAATGAAAGGAAGAAATCTAGTCGCTCACTTAGCTTTTTCTTCCATCATGCGACCAGGCACAATGAACCCACCTCGACTTGCTTTGACCAACACTCAATCATCCATCTTCACCTTGCCGATGATCCAACCCCCTCACGGAATTTCCCCATCTCTACGCACCTACGGCCCACGAACGACCCCACTCGAATTTCCCAATGACTAGAAGAACGCATTCGAACGAAAATCCTAAACCACCCTGTTTTGGCGAATGGCATCTATATCGAAAATCCACCGTTGGATGTTTCGGCCTCGCTATGTTTTTCGATTTTCTAGTTGAAGGTTTTGGCTAAAGTGCATGGATAGAGAGAAAAACAAGGGAGAGTATGAGAGTATTCCGGCCATTAAACGAAACAGTGGCGGCTGTGAAGTTTTATTAAGTTTTAATGTTGCTAACTATACATATACACATATACAAGCATTAATTTAATATTATTTCACAAATTACTTGATTTTTTGAACGAAATCCAAAATAGACATGCCACCTGACGTTTATAATGTTTTACCCCTATTCCGAACACAACGGAACAGGTATCGGGGCCTAGTTCGGTCGTATGGGGAAGATAGCTTTTTGAATCGAATTAAAATACTAAATTTTTGATATTCATTCCAACGCGTTTCTACTCCATACGACCAAAATATAACTCCAAACGCTACAAAATTTGAAATTCCATAATAATACACTATTACGGATCCAAGGGAACTGTTTTCATCAAATTCCAAGACTGTGCCCCAGAAGGCAATTCTAACTTGTCGATTAAATCGTCGAAATCGTCGAAATCATTTAAAATTTCAAATTTTAGAAACTTACTAACTCCATTATAAACAAAATTGAATTTATACTCATATTAGAAATCATATTGATCCATTTTAAATCAAAATTCAGTTATTTACACTATTTCCATATATTAAATTTCATTATTAAATAAATAAATGAATTTCAAATTTTAAATTTATCGACTTTTAGTTCCATTCAAAAGTCCATTGTTATAATTCAAATCCAAATAGAATTCTAATCAATTTTAGAAATCATTTCAATGTCCATTTATTTCCCAGTTCCCGTATTTTCCCAATTTCAATTATTAAATTACTATTCTACCAAATCAATTAAATCGCTATTTTCGGAGTTTTAAACCATTTCAGAAATTCTTCCATATTCAAAAACAATTGATAATTCAAATTCAACATTTAAAAATAAATTAAATGTTCAAAACTAGCGATCAAAATTTCGAGTCATTAAAATTAGGCCTCGGGGTTTGTTATTTTTTATCCCATTCAAGATAGCTAGAATTTCATCCTCTATTAGGGGATAGTCTAACAAAATTTGAGACGGAGTAAGATATAGCTCATTTTAGGCAATGGCCAGATACAACGAGTCGATGAGCTCTAGAGGTTCTGGTAAAAGGAGGTAAATAGTTGGTTAAGGTCATATTAGTCACGATAAGAGACACCACTAAGGAAGATTTCATGAATTAAATTTTTTTCTTCTTCTACCTAGGCTAACTTATGCAACTAGGCGGTGTCCCCCTTGGATAACCAAGTGACACCCCCTTGGATAACCAAGTGACATGAGAGCATTGTCTCCATCAATTTCTTGCTTTATCAATCTTTCCATTTCAGCTTCAACGTTGCTTAAGTAGGAATTCTCATCAGGAGTCGGAGATCTGGATTCCTCCAAGACTTTGAGGTTCAGGACATTATTTTGAAGATCTAGCTTCCTAGATCCGAAGGATCACCAAATCAAGGAAGACCAAGATCTGAGGCTTTTATGAAGGAAACGAAGATTATTGACCTAAGATGCTGCAGTAGAGGGATGGTAGGGGCTTCTTGCAAGAAATTGGTAACTAATAATCCAATCTAGGCTCAAGGAACTAGAGGTTCTCAAATCAAAATTTGGATTTGGGAAGGGGATTATCGTAAGAATCCAAAAGGATAGGAAAATGTCAAAAAGAAGAGTGGGGAGGCGATGAACAGAGGATAGGGGGTGGGGGCTCCGCAGGTGATGTTGGAAAGGAATCGGTCTAGTTTGGCAAGAGATGGGGAAGTTCTCCAGTTACTTCAAGCAAACTGTCGGCTATTAATAGGAGGGTATATAGGATTGCCGGAATAGATAAAGGAGTTGACTAGGTCAATATCAAGGCAAGAATGTGGGGTAGAGTTTCTATCCGAGGGGTGATGAGTGATGAGTGATGCCGAAGTCACCCCCAAGGACCCAAGGTCCTTGTAACATCCCTTATTTTAAAGCCCGAAACTAAGCGTTACGGATGATGCTGTCATCCATGATATTTATTTTCGGTGATAAAATACGGTTATGTTAATCATATCAATAATATCATAAGCACATGAATATGAAACTTTTCAAACACAATTTATTAATAAACTTTTGTTTTCCATGTCACAAATAAGATTTCATATTCATTACATAATCCATCCGATCCCACGTTTAGAAAAATAATACAATTATTACAAAATACTCCAAGAGAGACATATGTAACTTCCTCTTAGTAAACTAGAGTCCAATACTTGGTAATTATACAATTTGCCATTAGATCCATCCAAGTAGATAAAATGACATAATGGAAAATAAATGCTTTTATTAATAGGTAGCTTGCCTCCTTCGCGTCACCGGAAGCTTATTCGTCTGATTGGAAAACCTAAAAACCCTGCCCCCAGCCTACTCAAATGAGCACCCAAGAGTTTAAGGAGAAAAAGAAAAACTTCGGGTCAGACAACCAGTCTGTTGTGATTAATAACCTACCATCTTAAATCAAAATAGATATCTAGTGAGACTACGCCACTGAATGGAATGGGTTTTATCATCACTAACATCTTAACCAAAACAAATCAACCATATACCTTGCTCCTGCATCCATAATGGTTGGACCATAATAAATAAACATTTGCAATCATGCAACGTACAATGGGCTGCCTATCCTAATTTTTTTGACTAACCGTTTCAATTTTATATAACTATCTGTCTTAATTTCAAATGACTATATGTCTTATATTTATTAGGACTATCCATCCCACATGTGTAAAATATATGGATTATCTATCTCTTACCATATGGACCACCCATCACACATGGTTTAACTATCTAAAATTATGTGGACTATTCATCACACATATCATAGTTTTCCTAAGATGACTGTGAATCCATCATTAACCATATAGAGATTTCCAACTTAGGCACTATGTGGACTGTCCATCACCAATTCCATAATTTTCCTTGGATGACTATGAACCAATCACTTATTAATTTAATTCATAATTAATCTTATTCACCTAAGTGCCCAACCTATGTCTATTGGTATCCCCAATTAGGTTGACAACCACTTAAACTTATAGCATGTCGTAATAACACACTTTGGTATCCCCAATATATGTAATACCAAAATAATAAAATAAATGGCAATTCAAATATAATATACATTTGTATCTCCAATGAATAACGTAAAATTCATAAACATATGGCATATAGAATTATAAAACATTGATATCCCAAATGAATAACGTAAAAATCATGAAGCATATGGCTTATCACCATTAATATAGAAAAATAGAAGACTTACGACATTCATGCCTTCAAAACAAATAATGAACCTCTATCCAAGATTCGAAAACAAAATTATGTTTTTATAAATCATAAGGTTAACCGTCGAAATCATAATGTTATTAACTTTCTTAAAACATAGGCTATCTCGCTTTTTTACTTTAGTTTGGATAAAACAAGGCCTCATCGATATTGAAATAGAGAGTTCCGGCACCAATGTCGCATGGAACAATTGTTGAAAAATTAAACAAAAAATGCTGACATTGATATACCATGGTATCAATAACTTGAACTAAAATCAATTACTTATGGCATCATTATAAGTATGTCGAAATTATTATACTTCGGTTATTATGTCGCATACAAAGGAAAATTAGCGGCATAGTTGCGACAAAATGGATCGATGCTGAATTTGATGACTTGCTACATTAATTTAAGAATGTTAAAAACTGTCAGCATTAATAACTCAGGACATCAATATCTCATATACCCATAAGATGTGGTACTCCTATAACATCAATGTCAGATGCATGACCTAATGCATCACATACTTATGGGATAAATATCACATGCATTGCTTTATGTCAATGCTGTTTATTTTGATATCGCCTACAATTGTAAAGTAATACCTCCGATAAATAATGCCAGATGTCATAGGGATGCCGCATATTTGTGGCATTGTCATAATTATTATAAAAACTATTTTATTTCTATTAAAAGCAATTTCTTTATACCAACTCTTATTACTTGTCAAATTTCTATTGGTTAAAAAGAAACTTTATCAGTTTCTTTTCAAAAAACTACTGCAAATCATTTTTATACTTCCAAAAACATCAATCAACTTAATTATTTAATACCTTTAATTAATATTAATTTAATTGCTTTTCTAGCATAATAAATTCATAGAAATTCATTGTCAGTTGGAAAAAATCCCTAAAATTCATCAAAAATCAGAACTTATGCATTTTTTCATCTATAAAAATTTTGAGGCAAAAATAATTATATAATTATTTTTAATAAGTAAAAACCAAAATAAAAACTATTCATTTTTAGGAAATTCATAAAATATTCATCTTAGCTTGGAAAATTATGCAACTAAAAAGTCATCTCCAGAAACAATGTTTTATACAACGTACCAGAAAATCAAATCAACTAAAGATCAAAAAATTAGGTTTTACTTTTTAAATCCATCTAAATAATTACATAAAAATTCCATAAATCATTATTCTACCCAAAAAATGGTCATGCATCCGTAACATGGCAAAACAACCAAGAATAATTTGGAAATTATCCATAATCGAATTCAAACATAAGTAATAGAGATGGTTAAGTATTATTCATCTTAAATTGGATGATGGAGTTGAGATTTGATGGAGTTTAATTTCCCTAAGCTTTGCCTTTTGAATCCCATGATTTCCTTTTCTTCCTTCCTTTGTAATGGCCAGCCTTGATTATTATTTTTACTTAGTGCATTTCAAAAATGAGAATGGATGAGAGGGAGGAAGGGTTTAGTGTATGAACTAAGATTCTATTCGTAAGTTTCCCTTCGCGTCCATTCTTTTCTTTTATAAATTTAAAATAATCTTACCACTTGATTTATTAACGCATGACCTGATTAAATTATCAAATCTGATTCTCCTTATCCCTCTACATTATTCTATTTAAATTATCTAATTAAAATTTCTAAATAATATTAAAATTAAATTAGGGGTGTTATATTACTTGGAGAGGCCATGGAATTCAAGACAGTCAGACCAAAGAGTGCATCTTTCAACACTAGAGTAGGGGCCATAAATTTTAGAAAAGAAATATATTTTCTTAGATGAGGTATGCTTAAGAATGGTGTGGAGGACATTATGGTGTTTAAAAACATGAATTAAGTTCCATATGGTCTCGTTCCACATAGTGAGAATACCCCCCGCAGCCCGTGGCATTTATGAATTCCCATCCCGATAAAAAATTCTCCTCGAATACTATAGAATAATGCAGTAGAAGGGGAAATAATTTTTAATCCTTGAATAAATAGGGTACCTACATGAAGAGGTGCTAATCACGGAACATTTATCACAGGTCCTCAATCCTCTAACATTCCATGGGAGAATCTTCATTGGGAGAAAAGCACATTTCTTTTCTAGTGCATGCATGATTACTAAATTAGACAGAATAAGTGTAATACCCATGCAGCAAGTAGATTTCCTATTTACATATTTATTAGCATAAGTAAATATAGCAGGTTGAAAAATACAACTCATGGAGGCCTGCGAGGAGCTGGGGTCACATCTCATAAGTCTGACGTTGAGCTTGACAACTATAGTAGAAAAGGCGGTATTGTTCCCTAGTGAGTGGAGGAGATCGAGCTCCAAAGGTAGGTTCATCTCCATATTTTGATTTTCCTAAGCTTGGTTGTTTGGGGCCTAGGGCAGATGCATTAGCATTAGGTCCATATCCTAGTCGAACACAATATCGAGCACATCAACTATTGGCCATGAACCCAAGTTGAAGGGCCAGTCATATGAACTTTGTCGAGGGCAACCTACCGATCTGCCACTTATTTGCCTTTGATGATTTATTATCTACGTTCAGCAATTCAACTTCCTTACATATCGCATCTAATCTATGTTCAAAGACGTGCTGTTTGTCATGAGAATCATGCTTAGGCATACTCACCAAGGTAGTTTGTTTCTGTTTCCGACATTTTTAATCATGTCATCCATAAATATGAGATCAGTGGGATCAATGGGAGGATGCTGATGCTCCCAAGGCTCGATCTTGAGCTTAAAATTGAGGTTATCAATAGATTGGATGATAGTGCAAGGGATTCAAATGTCTTTTTCCAAGCATATTCGAGCGAAGACACGTCTGTGATCAAATAGAGCCCATTCACATGGGCCTAGGTCAATGAAGGGTCGAAGGGTTTATGGATGTAGTATAAGGAATCATAGTTAGTATGAAGGTGCCAGGGAATGCCATTGACATGAATCCATGATGGTATGAAGCATTCGCGATTGTAAGGGCCCAAATCTGGTGACTACCTGATGGCGAAGTTAGCACCTCCCGGTTGATGGGATAATCTTCTACTAACTGCAATGTTAAGGAGCCTAGTAGAGGGGAAGTGCATAATAAAAGTAAAGTCATCGAAGAGGGAAATTCCCCAATCGAAGTGATGGAAGGCAGTAGAATGAAAAAAATTGACGAAGTTAACGGTCTAATATCCAACAATGATTGTAAATACCGCCAGCAAGTCAGAAGAGTCGGAGGAATTCATTTTGAAGATGAAAGAAAATTGAGCTGAGTGAGAAGGTCATTGAGAGAGAGAGAGAAATGGAGAGGGAAATGGAGAGGGAGAGGAGGTCATTTTTTCATGTGGCACCATATGTTAAAGTTGAAAAACAACTCTTTGAAAATAAGTACACAAATATTACAACTATTAGGTAGAACAGATTCCACCAAGGCTTGTCGTATCGGTACAATATATGGCATTATATCTTAAAGTTGAAAAGATAATTCTTTGAAAACAATTGTACAAAGGTTGCCACTATGAAGTAAAGTAGATTCCACCAAGATCCGTCATGTGGGTGCTGTATATGACACCATATAGTAAAGCTAAAAAGACAACTCTCTGAAAATAATTGTACAAACATTGCCACTATTGATTAAGGAGATTCCATTAAGACCTGTCATATCAGTTAATATATGGCACCATATGTTTACTTCTCTTATATAAGGATTTTAACATTCATCTTAAATAACACATTATATTCTTAACAACTTCCTCTCACATCAAACAATTAAATATTAATACAATGTCTTCATCTTTTCTCAAATGTATTTTGGCATACTTCTCTAATATAAGGATTTTAATATTTATCTTTAAATAACACATTATGAACTTAACAACTTCCTCTCACATAAAATAATTAAATATTAATACAAGGGTACTTTTGGCACAGGTCTTTATTAAGTTTCAAAATTCACGAAAAGTCCTTCACTAAATTTCAGTGTAAATTAGGTCCCTATTTTTTTTCACGATTATTGCAGAGCATGATTCAACTTTTCATAAAAGTTGCTGATATTTCTGCAACTTTTATATACACTATGAACATAGTGTATGAAATTTGCTGAAATATCAGCACTTATTTATAAAAGTTGCTGACATTTCAGAAAATTTATGTACACTGTAAACACAATTTATGAAAGTTGCTAAAATATCAGCACTTATTTATAAAAGTTGCTGACATTTCAGCAATAATTTTTCTTCGTTTCCAGAAAACAGGGACCCGCTTTACAATGAAACTTTGACAGAGAAATTTGCTGAAATATCAGCACTTATTTATAAAAGTTGCTGACATTTCAGCAATAAATTTTCTTCGTTTGCAAAAAACAGGGACCCGCTTTACAATGAAACTTTAACAGGGACCCGCTTTACAATATGAAAGTATGATAGGGATGCCTTCCTGATTTCCACTTAGTACAATGTCTTCATCTTTTCTCAAATGTATTTTGGCATTCAATATTGATCCCGATGAAGAAGCGATTCATGAGAATTATTTGAGGAAGTATAAGAAAATAGAACTATACATAAACTTATATGTCAATATCCAGGAAGCACTGTGGTTTCGTCATCTTTCAGAAACTTATTAATCATTATCACTTTGCACTCCATAAAAAATCATGATAATATTTCAACCCAAATCCAACATACAAACCATATAAGCTTTAAAGGAGATTCAAAATGCGATGAGATTTATTTTTGACCTGGTATGTATTAAAGATAGTATGATTATTTATTCTTAAGCCAAATGCTTTAAAAACATAAGGTTTAAGCAAGCATAAAAATTGATCATCGCTCTTAAGATGTTAGCTTATGGAACCCCTACGGATGCATTGGACGATGCATAATAGTTTATAAAGATAACTGCGTTGAAAATTCTAGACAAATTCTACAAAGCTACAATGGACATTACAACATTGAATACTTAAGATATCCAAACAAAGAAGATGTTATGAGAATAAGAGAGCTGCGTGAGGGTAAAGGATGGCCAAGAATGTTAAGAAGATTAACTATATGCATTAGGAATGGAAGAATTTCCCTAAAGCATATCATGTAGCTTAGCACGTAAGAAAAAAACAAACATTTATTTTATATATGATTGCTTTATGCAATATGTAGATTTGGCAAGCTTTCTTGGGACCTGTTGACATAAATGTAGTTGAGAGATCGCATTCGTTTAATGAGCTTGCACTTGGTAAATCAACTTTCGTATCATTTACACTTTATCAAAACACCTACGAACATGGATACCATCTAAGGGATGTAATTTATCCAAAATGGATCACCGTTGTAAAGATGTTTTCAAATCTAATCATGTCGAAGCAGATATAGTTTACTATTATGAAAATGAAATAAAGGTAATTTGTAGAAAGAGCATTTGGAGTCCATAAATCTAGATTTGTGATGGTTATTAATTATTGTGATTATAAAAGTGATCCAGGATAACTATAATCATGTTTATATATATAATTCTACATAATATAACCATCAAAGATGAAGGTATGATAGAATACCATTATTACGTATGATGCTGCTAACCAGATGCTAGAATTATTCAAAGAAGATATTATACTAACCGAAGAATATTACAATAATCACATGGAATAACAACTATCGTATCAAATCACAACACTGGTTAATGGGCTACAATAGAATCTAATCGGTTGTACTTGGAATCATTATGGAAATTACTAGTTTATTTATATTTTTTTGCTTATGTACTTCATGTTTGTAGGGAAGACTAGTTTAGTTCTTACTATTCTAATCAACAATCTTATGTTATATTTCAATTTAACTATATTATAAAACAAAAGATCTTTGATTAATAACTATATCCAACCAATTGTTAAACATAAACCAAGATACGTTACTGCTTTTATAGAAAATTACAAATACATCATTTCAAATAATACAAAGAAAATATTTAAGAATATATTGTTTGGTTAAAAATACACTATGTTTACTTAAGTCAGCATAAATAATTTGACTTTTGCACTCCATCTAATATATTATTTTATGTCCACATCCCCATTAAATCCTTTTTTACAACCATGGTCTCATATCTTTTAATTTCAAATCCAACTTTTCTTACTCAATATTTCCGAACCTTTTTCATCTCTTCTAACTTTTTATTTGCATAATATTCCCTTTATCATTATTTCCTGCGTGCCTTTCTTTCATTTTTCATACTCAATAATCCATGGTTGCTTCAATCTTATTTTTCTCCTTTGCATCTTTTTCTCTCATTGGTCTAAAATCTTCATCAAGTCACTAAAAAATATATCCACGTCATCTTTATTTTCATAAGCTGTAACCCTACAAGATGAGTCTCCCGAACTGAAGTAGTATGATGATTTTGAACTTTCTTCTTACCTTTATTTTTATTTTGAACGTCTCTTAAGCTCGTCGTTTATCAGTATTCTGCTTCGGTTGACTAGTCTATTTTTAACAATTTTCAAATTGGTAATATAAGGTTTTTCATTAACATACTCCTTCGATGATAATTTTATGAATTTCACATTAAGCATTTTTTCTAATAGCAAAACACAATGAAATAAAATTCTAAAATTTGAACCAATGCAAAATGGAAAATTAAGAAACATATAAACGTTTCTTCTCCTCCCATTCCAATATGGTTCACTTACATAACTTTGTAAGTTTTTGATTTGCATAACAGATTCCATCAATTAATTTTCCTAAATTGAGCTTGGAATGTTGATATGGATCGTGTGTTGTCTAAATGTTTTGTTGTAGGAATCTACTACTTTTCAGAAAATCTATTAATCTCTTTAGTCGTTTCCTCAAATAGAATCTATAGAATAGCAAAAATATACGTAATAGAAAAACATAGTCTTCTTCAATATGTCAGCGATTGAGTGAATGCAAGCTAAGAGGTGTCTTATTTTGCCCTTAGTCATCTTCAAATACCAAATTATTTGGTTTTATGTTTCCATAAGCTCTCCGAACGGTGCAAAAAATTTATATATTGAATTTTCTTTAAGATTTAATGGTTTTAATTGAAAAATTAGTGTATAATGTAATGTAATTTGAAGATTGAAAGGAATTTATTTATGTGCGTTTGAATGAAAAGAGTCGTTAGATGCGAAAACTATCAGTTATATGATCGTTGATGCTTGGAAGTAAGTGGGAGCAGAGGCAAAGTGTGTAGACTCCAAAGGTTAATTTATAGTCTTAAGAAGACATAAAAAGATACAATACTTGACTTCATATGGTAATCAAAGAGTTTTGTTTCAACCAAAACACTACGAAATTTTTTGTTTACGAGAAAGAGGAGAACTGGTGCTAAAGAATTACAATATAGATGGATAACCTACTTTTAATTGGAAAAAACATTCCAATATTACATTCCACTAAATCATTAGCTAAAGAATTTTGATTATTAATCTAGAGGAGGCATCATACATATAGGATACAAAGTTCTAAAATGAGAAAGGAAGAACGATGTTTGGATTGTCCCAATTAACATACATAGGGAAATATTCATATGTGACACTAAATTATTCTTTCTAGAAAAGAGTACCTATCCACGAATGCGGAAAGTGAGCATGCGATAGTAAGAAATAATTTATGACACATTACATATTATACAATACTGCATACTCACATGGAGTGGTAAGTAATAATAAACCGTATTCATATCTAAGTGAAAATCACAGGAACGATGTAAAGAATATTCCTAGGTATTTGATAATACTAAAGAATTGTTTTTCAGTGTATCATAATAATGAATTCTTTATGAAAAATTACTTAGACTCAAACTTTTAGATTGAGTATAATGTTGTGACTAAGTGATTATTTAGGTGCACAAACTTATTAGAGAGCTCATGGCCATTTCTATGACTATTTGAACCGATGCCCATATATTGCATAATAAAACATATTATGAAAGAGTAGATATCCCATAAAAGATCTAGACATATTCTCAATGAATTTCACTAGATATTTTATCCATGATGGAGAAGTGGTGATCAAATGAGTAGTATCAAGTACATTATTACAGATCCACTCATCAAGGCCCTCTCATAGTCAAATCTAAAACGATATATTGAGAACATGGGAGTGAAACACCATAGTAAGCAAAAGAACATGAAAGATTAATGAAGTTACGGGTGCCTTAGGTGTAATTATGTAGAATAGTTATTTAGTTTTGACTCATATTGTGTATATATTAATTTTATTCAAAATAAAAGTATATTTTTCATTTTATTTCTATTATATGTGTTCGTACTTTCGTCTCTACAAATTTAATGTTACAAATACATTTTAACATAAAACTAGAAATCTATAACACACGTGTAGTTACAAAGAGTTCATTATCATGTGCTTGGATCAAACACTTAAACTCTCATCATTAAGTCATTCCTATTTAATTAGAGGCATTTTTGCAAAAATACGTCAGTCATAATGGATAAAATAGTGTATGTAAATCTCTTCATTTTATAATTAGCATAACTCATGATTGTTGGAAACACCAAGGTTTATGTAAAAGTTCTTATTAAAGAATGAAAGAAAATGACCCACTGAGATGTTTCTATAGGAAATTGTATTTGATTCAAATAAAAAATCACATAATGATGTGCAATAGTCATTAACTTGAGAGTATTATTATGCTTATATGCAGAGATAATAATTTGATTATAAACAATCACATGAATCGATCATGTCACAGATGTTGTTGGGTAGGCATTGAAAGATGCAGTAAAACGCTACTTAATAGAGAATTCATCATCTCAATGTAGAGAGTTCATGTCATGATATTTAGAGAATTATATGAAGTCATAATGACGTCGACCAAGGCAATATGGTTCTATTAGATCAAACTAGATGACTTCAAAGAACAATCTCAAATTTATCTATGATGTTGGTTAGAATGTTGACCAATGACCTTGTTCTAAAATTCTTATTGACACAACATTAACATAGAGACATAACATGCTCAACATATCATTTTAAGGTGTCACTTCAAAGTTTAAATTTATAATTCGCCTATGTGATTAATAAACAACTGATTTTCTTTACTTTGCGATGCTTCAAAGAAGTCCACTCAAACTTTGATATTTAAAGTGTTCAAATATCAGTTAGGATTAAGATCATACTAAGGAGTCTTACAACTACAACTCCTAGCAAATAAATTGTCAAAATGTAAAAAAAAAAAAGTAATTGCAAATATAAAAAAATAGATGTAATATTTTGGGTATAAGGATTTTAAAATTAAACAATCTCATCAAAATGTTCATAATGTTGGTAAGTATGTCTCAAAATGAAGACAAAACCAAGTTCTAACCAAGTCATCTTAATAGTTGACTATGTCAACCTGAGATGTATAATATTGTAAATAAGACAGACATGCTAAGGGGAGACTGTGGAAGTGTAGTTACTTTCCCCACTAATTTTCTAGTTTCTTAGGATTGTGTTTGCAGGCAAAAGCATCAAAGGGAGGACCTTGGTATTATCAATCTATATTAGTTCAACATGGCTCTTTTGGTCAAATGGAGTTGTGGCTTGCTCATAAGCATTAACAAGCCATGAATGATTTGGATCAACGACCATTATTACATTAGGTATTTCTCTCTTGTCGACCTCAAATTCAACTTCCCGTCCCATTCCGAACTTTTGGAAGAGCATTATGTCATGTTGTACAAAATTGCATATTAGTGCATCAACTTACATCGGAAGCGGTAACATAATAGCCTTTTGGATTGATCCTTTTCTTAACAATATCTTCGTTGCCTCTGTCTTTCAAAAGCTCTTTAATCTTGCTTTAAAGAAGTTCATGACTGTTTGTCTTTTGCTCAGTCATCATCAACGACATCATCATAGGCGTTGACCTTTGGTACCTGATATCTCTTATTCAGATGACCTTCCACTTCGTTCTAAGCAATGATGACAATTCTTTCCCCTGGGGTTTTCAATATGGTAAGGTTTCGTAGTTAAATCACTATATAAATTCTATAACTTTTTCGGTATGATACTTGACATTTCTATGCTTTGAAACACTAAAGATCTACCTAAATTTAAGATGCTATATGGTCAGCAATACTAAACAAGATTAATATGGTTGATCAACTTGCATAGAAGTAACTCAGCGTGTGTCGTAGCTTCTTCCTTTGTGATCGTGACTCTAATAACTCTAAGCATATTTTCCGACAATGCAATATGTTTAATATGATTTAGGATTTATACCTTCTAATATGGTAATTTATGTAATTATATTTGGCACTAATTTTGCTCGGTTTTAGGATTTAGACAAGGAAAGGGAATCCCCTAAATCACTAACTACGTAGTCCTAGCCTTCGGTTGGTGTATCTACAGGGAAAGAACTGAAATTTACTTCAGTAGGAAAAGGAAATCACACACATATATTACTGATATTGTTATAAAAATAACTAATGAACATACATGTGAAGATTTAGGCGACTACAGCTAAGGTTTTCATGGGATAAGTAACATCACCATAAGAATCAATTGGGTGTAACAATGTAGTATGGTTCTAGCCTTCTCATACTTGGGTCATTTTGGATGGGGTGATGCGGTAGTTGCTTAATAATGTATATTATGTAGTAAACTACTTTGATGTGTACTAGGGTATTTGATGTGTACTTTTAATCGACAAAACGTCGTTTTTTGACAAAATATTTTACGGTCACATTTTGACGTTTTAGTTAAACTATTACTTATGTAAACCAAATTTAAAAATGAACTTTTTAATTCTTTAAATAAATTAAAAAATATCTCTTTATATTTTAAAATCATATTTAAATAATATCAAAATCTCTAATTTTACGGTATATGTAAAACTGACAAAATGCGATAAATTTTGGTTATTTTTGTAAAAAGATTATTAACATACTTATAAGTATTTTAATACACTTCTATTATCTTTATTAGATGTTTTCAATAATATTTATCTTTTTAAATAAACATTTAAATCTATTTATTTAAGCATTTATTTATTTTTAACAAAACTTAACTTTTGTTGATTTGTTCTAAAATCCAAATTTATACGTTTTAAATTATCTAGTATAAGAATAAATAATTTTTCTATTATTATCTATTATAATTAACTTATTTATATAAGTTTTAAACTTTTTTAAACTAAATCTCTCATTTTCGAAGTACCGAAATTAAGGGTCGTTACAGTGGGTAGCACCCGAGTAGGATGAGATTTTCCCCTGTCTAGAGGTCCATTTTATTTGGCTGTGTGGGTAGTTGTTGAGCTCCAACTGCCGAGGTTGTCTTGTTCGGGACCGTCCAGTAAGGGATGGTTCTGGCCTTGTGTTGCAGGGGATTGGGAGTAATCCTCGGTACATTGATCTAGGCCACGTATTGTGACGGACGGCACCCCAGTAACCCAGCCATTGATGGAAACCCATTCTTCCTACGAGCCCTTACGATTTTGATTTGTATTACCTACTTTTGTGGCTAGTAGTTGGAATTTAATGAATGTAACAATTTCGACTATTTTCTAGTTTATTTGGAAACCCCAGACCCTATTATAATATCACAGAATTTCCTATCAAAGTTTTGGTTAGTGTAAGATAAAAACTTACCCATGTTTATATGTGGGGAGTCTTACGTGATACCTTTGTTTTCAAAATTTTTTAAAAGTTAAGCAACTTTAATTGTGTACTCGCACCAGAACCATGTCTAACCCAGAGTTTATTTCTATTTTTATTAAACTCTTGAGTACTCAAATTTTTACGAGTAGCCAAGAATTCAGGTTAGTTTTGACGAATTCTGGAAGAAATTTGAAGCAGGAGGCTTCAGCGTTGTAGATATATAGTGGTTCTGCTGTGTTGATCTCTGTGTTGATATCTGTATTGCACATTGAGTTGTATAACTAGACAGGTGTTTATAACTGTCTAGTATGTGTTGTATAAGCTGTGTAACTCTGATGTATATGATACTATGTAATTTTTATGTGATTAATATAATTTATCCGTTCCGCTGTTGAGATTCTGATGTTGTTTCTTTCTTTCTTCTCTATCTTTTCTCTTTTTATCCCTTTCTTTCTTAATAATGACGCGTCTTATTGTGGAGAATAAGGCGGGTTGTTTCACTTTATATACGTGTTTGGGAATTAAATAACGTAGTTTGTGATATATTTTACAGTAAAAATGGATTAATCAACTCCAGATGATTTGAAATGTTAATATCATTTTCATTTAATTACGAATTTACTTTTGTGATTTGCAATAGCTTCTAAAACACAACCTTTGATAGGTTTATTTGTAATCTTCGATAGCTTGGTTTCATGACCTTCGGCGCCTTTATTTTATGACCTTCAATAGCTTTATTTTGTGACCTTCGATAGCTCCTTAAGTTTAACTTGCGATAATTTTAACATGCGGTAGCTTGGCATGTGATGAGTTGGCATGCGATGGCTTGGCCTTTGATATCTTCAAATGGTGACATGTAAAAGCTTGACATGCGATAGGTTGGCATGTGATAACTTGGCCTTCAATAAGATCAAGGTGTGGTAGCTTTGTAATGCGATAGCCTTAAGGTGCTATAGCCTCAAGGTGCGGTAGATATGTGACGCAATAGCTTTGAGGTACGATTTCTTTGTAGTGCAATAGCTTTGAGGTGCGATAGCCTTAAGATGCGACAGGTGTGAGAAGTTAGATGCTCAGTAGCCTTTGGGCTAGGCATGCAATAGCCAGGGGTGTTAAAATTACTTAAGTTAAATAAGATATTTAGTAGTATTTTGGAAGCCAGTTTCTAAAATGTTGATCAGGAATTTCATAGGGATGAATTTGAGATAAAGAATAATAAGTTTAATTTAGGAATTTATTTAAGCTTGAAGAATGAAATAAGCTTAGGAAGCTACGAAATGAAAGATTCTTTATCCAAAGATTGTGTAGGGAACATAAAAAGTGAATGAAAGAAATGGGTTCAACCAAGATGGTAAAATGTCGACCCATAGTGTTGTTGAATGGCAAGGTTCCAAGGCTAATATATCCAAAAATTCAACAGTATGTGGTAGGGTTCCATGACTTGGGAAGTCTATAGGGTTTAATTTAGAAAACTCAACTCTAGGGAGAGTTATAGCATCAAAATGGATGAATTTTAATAAATGAATGGACAATGTGAAATGAAAGTGTCTTTGGGACTAAGAGGAACTATTGACGTTTAGTAAGGGCACTTGGTAGAATGTATTCAATGTGCTTTCATTCAACCTCCTTGGAGATTCAATGTGACTCCCATGGTGGACTGAGTGGTCATTCCATCGGTGATGTTGTTCGAGAAAAATAAATTAGTGACAAAAAGACATATAGAGGTATTCGCTAAATAAATTAAAATATAATTAGGGTTGACACCTAAATAAGAGACTAGGTGATGCTTGAATGAACATATTTGATGATTGTTTGACATGGTTCATAAAAACTAATGCTAAATATAGAGCATACTTGTTAGCACCAAAATTGGTCACTAACACCCTTAGAAAGATTGTGTAGAGAGATTAATGAAGAAAGTAAATTAAAATAGAGAATATAGTGTAAATTTAAATGCAGAGAACAAGAACACCAAATTTATAGTGGTTCGACGTAACTGCCTACATCCACTTTGAAGTTGATTTCCATTGATTTTCTTGATGGGTGATTACAGATACAATCCGTTTTTAGTTACTAGAATATAAATGCAAAGTAAAAGAAATAAGTCTGGAATGAGTCTTGAAAATGGCAGAGTCTCTCCAGCGTTCTCTAAAATCTCCTCCTTTTTTCTATGCCCCTGCCCCTCTATTTATAGACGAAGGTGGGTTGGACATCCTTGGTGGGCCTGGTAGCTGAATATCTTGGCCCGAGTGAAGTGGTCTATGTGCGCTGAACAAGAGAGGTCGAACGATCGAGTGCCGAACGTCCAAATGCCGAACGTACCCCTCCATGCCGAACGATCTCCTTTGGCCGAGCGGGTTGAGGCCGAACACACTAAATGCCGTGGGGAACACTTCTGCCGAACGATGCTAGGAGCCGAACCAGTGTCATGTCATGGCCGAACGATTGCTAGGCCGAATGAGACGAGGTCGAATGCTCTGAGTGCCGAACACTTCCCAATGCCGAACAAGGTGTGGATGCCGATCGATATGGAATGCCGGACGTCACTTGATGCCGAACGATGTCCTTGGCTGAACGTAACTTGCATGCCGAGCGATGTCTTATGCCGGACCATTCTACCATGCCGAGCGTGCTTGGATGCCGAGCATTATGGTGCCGAACACTTAAAGGCCAAGCGAGGTTTCTGGCCAGACGATGCCTTTGGCCGAACGAAGCCTTTGGCCGATCGAGGCCTTTGGCCGATCGAGGCCTTTGGCCGAGCGTTCCTGAACGACGGTTGCAAAGAAATGCTGGACGACCCAGTTGGGCCGAACGGTGGGTATGCCGAGTACCGAGTTGCCTCGCCAAATCTCTAGGAAATACTTTCCTCCCAAAGTTATTACGTGACCGAACGTGATATGCTTTGAATTACATATCCTTCATGCTTCGCTTCGAACCTTTGTTCATCACTCTTGGGGGTTGCCATCTTGTGAATGCCAGCCATGAAGGTGTGTGCCGAACGTAGTGCAATATGCCGAACGATCCAGTTGAAACCGAACACTCCTCGTGTGCCGAGCGATACATTTTTGACCGGCTCTACCGGTTATGGCCTCTTCATCTTCTCCTTCTTCCCTATATAACCTGGCGTCTTCCCTCCTCTCCTCTTTTCCACTTTTATTAGCGCTGCCTTGTACTTCCTGATTTTTCCAATTAACAAACTCCAGCGATCCATCAATTCTTTCCAAGTCCTCATCCCACCGACTAGGTATCGATTCTAATTCCTTCCCATAACTTAAAAAATGGACTTTATGCTAAAGTTCCGTAATCGATAGGGTGAATTGAGCCTAGGTTTAGATATTCTAAGGGTTTTCAGTGTTAAATGATGAGGGTGGAAGGAGTGGATAGAGACGGATCTTCTAGGAAGCTGTCGGGATATGTGTTAGGGTTCGGCATAATCCTCATGTGCCGAAAAAGATTGAAGGAAGAAAGAAAATGCGAGGAGCAGGAGATGGTTGGGATGCCGAACAGTAAAGTTCAGCATAGCTTGCCGAACACTCGGTTCTCGTTGCCCGGTCGCGGATGGTGGAGGAAAGGGAAGGATTTTAGGGTGGAGTGCTGAACTTTGGAGCTTGGCATAATCCTGGTTCGGTGTGACTCACCACATGCCGGACGATAGGACGGAAGGTTTGGGGGGAAGCATGAGTTAGCGGGCAGGATGCTGAGTGTTGCTACGGCTGAATGGGATTTTGGCCAACGATACTCTGCCGAGCGCTAACTAGTTCGAACGATAGTTAGGCCGAACGAGAGTTTTGGCCGAACAAGTTTTAGGCCGAACGGTAGTTTGTCCGGGCAATCACAAGTGCTGAATCACATCAAGGCCGAACAATCTCTCATGCCGAACGGTATTAAGACCGAACAATCTTGCACCGAACAACACATGAATGCCGGATCAAACATGCCGAACGATACTTAGCCGAACAACACATAAATGCCGAACTAAACATGCCGAATGGTCGTAAAGCAAGAACAATGACTCTAGCATTCTAGCATATCGAACCGATTTGGACTAATAACCTTCTATTTTTAGTAGCTATAAATCTGAACTTTACTTGACGTAATCGGATAACTTCCTCTAACGTTCCCTGAACTTGAAACTGTAATCTCCATTAGGGAGGCTTTTGGAGACGGTCAGCGATGACGGTCTTCGAAGGCGATGATTTTTAAGCTTAGTTTTATATCAGTAACCTTGTGACTCTCGAATTTCCAATGCATATACATGATTGATTGCACTAGCTCACACACCATACAGGGGGGAAATTTATGTTGTTAAGTCTAACACTGATCATTTTTTGAGTATAGTTCATACAAATGCTCTACAGGATTCGATTCCCGTCAAAAAATGTCTAAAGAATCCAGTTCCGCCACAATCTCGGACAGACCCGGGCCGTCTTCCAAACAAGGGGACGTAGACACTTCTAACCCGTCGACCTCCCCCGCTCATAATTTAGCTCCTGATGCCCTGGAGTCATCTATTCTCTTAGATAATCCGATCGATTCACAGGCTTCGAAGATTAACGAAGTCGCCCTTCAGCGAATATGCTCTATCCACGGAATCCCTTTTGCCGATGTGTTGGTTCCGTCGAGGCATGATCGTCCACACCTGCCCCCAGTCGGATACACTGCCTGTTATAAGTTTATGTGCTGGATGGACATCGTGCCTCCATTCAATTCATTTCTTAGGGACGTGTTGCAATACATAGACGTCGCCCCATCACAGCTGCACCCAAACGATCATGAGTTCATTTATGGGACCTACCTCCTTTTCATGGTTGTCTTCTCCAGGCCTCCAACTCCCGGCGACATTAGATATATTTATATGATCAAGAAGCAGAGAGATAGCCCCTCCTTCGTGTTCCTCGAGCCGCACCACAAGTGCCAAATTCTAACCGGAGTGTGGAGCAAGTTTTCCCTGTACAAACAGGAATGGTTCTACGTGCGCTGCCCTCCTGGTTTCGCGAGGAGATGGGTTGAAAGAAGTAAGTCTTCTTTTTGGAGCGATGCTTATATTTCGGTCGAGGCGATGCTTTTTCTAACTCTTGCTTCATTTTTTCAGATATCAATCCACGTCCTGAGGGCCGCGGCTATTCAGAGGCTGTTGAGGCTATTAGTGCTCTTCCTGTCGAGGAACGAGACATTCGAACCCTCATTTAAAATATGAGTCACTGTCAAGGTTCGGGCTGTTAGCAGAAGGTCGTCGGGTGAGCCTTTCTGAGGGCGTTTCCATCCCCAAGTCCGCATCCGGTAAAGGGAAGAAGTTGGCTGAATTGTCGTCAAGCCAAACCCCCTGTGCACAGGAGGAGGGGGAAATCAAAGAGAGTGAAGCACCCGAAACACAAGGTAAGAATGCGGGTCCTACTCAGGATCCGCTGGTTGAAGTGCACGATATTAAAACATCATCTTCCCCTTCGAAGGGGAAAAAGAAAGTGACATGTAAGATTAGGAAGGAGAAGGTTGGTGGAACTTCCAAAGTTACGCTCATCCCGACAGAGAAGGAGGCTTCTTCACAGCACGTTGAAAGTTCGCTAAAGGGCCTCTCGAACCTCTCCATTCCAGAAGATCTGCTCAACTATGACTTCAATGATGTAGAGGCATTCAAGTTCCATTCGCCCATCAGAGACGATGTGGGCATTCCAACCCAAAGTCAGGGAGAGAAAACCCCTGTTAGCAAGGCTACTAGTCCGTCGGGGGGAAGCACTAGGACACACACGAACATTTGCACTTCAATTCGCACTTAGATTTTTGTCGTCACATCTCTCTTTGCTGATTCGTTGTTATTTGAATTTCGTGCAGGTGACATGGGGCGCTCACACGAATTCAATTGTCTTCGTGGTTCGTCTATTTTTCATCAACCAGGACGGGATTTGGGTTCCGGAAGATGTCGAGATGGAGATGGCGATGGCGGTAAAGACTATCATTCCCGGGACTCCTCATCCCGGAGGAAAACTTACTATCAGCCAAAGCACCACCAGGATACTTCATCTCACACGGAGCACAGCAAAGACAAGCACGGCCATAAGAGGTCGCAACGCGACGCTCCTCGGGACCAACACTCTGACTCCTCTTCTACTCGACAGTCCCGAGGTTCTCACCGGAGGGGTGTACTTTCAAAGCCGTCACCCCCTGCTCCTACGATAGACCCAACAGTGTCAGAGAAGTTGGCTGAGCTTAAAGACAAATTTTCGAGAATCTGCTTCGATGGCCTGAAATTCCTTCCGGCGATTCATCCTATTCCCGGTCATGTTAAACAGAGCGCTCTTGCCTGTACGAATAACGTCTATGTTCAACATGACGCATTTGTCCACCTAGCTAAGAAACTTTCTGAAGTCTCTGTGGAGCGCTAGCATGAGATAGACCGTTTGAAGCTTGAGGCTATCCACGATAGAAACATCATTAAGGCCCAAGATGAAGAAATCGCCACTTATAAGTCTGAACTCGAGGTCGCCCATCGGAGTGCCAGGGATACTGCTGAGGCCGTTACTCGCTTGAAATCAACTCATAAGAAAGAGCTTGACAAGGCAGTTCAATGATGTGGGGCTTTGGCCTTACAGAAGGACTCCGTTCAAAAAGAGAGGGATGCGTTCAACACATGGGTCAAGGAACTTGAGGAGCTTCTCCGTAGAGAGAGAGGAGAAAACGGCTGCCCAAGAAGAGTCACACCGATACTGTGACGAGATTGTCGCCACCCGACTTTTAAAAGAACAACTCGAGGGCGAGCTTTCCAGGGTTGAGATGTTAAAGAGCGAGGCCCCTGAAGAGGGCAAGAAGATGGCGTTGACAGACATTGATTCCCGTCTTGAGGCAGCAAGGGAAGAAGGTAGATAAGAGATCAAAACCACGTTCGACCCACTCATTGCCGAATTCAACGCACGTGTGCTCATGCACCGTGACTTAACTTTTTTGGGCAATGGCTATCTTGAATCATTGCTCGAGGCGTGGGAAACCTTAATTCAGATCAGGAAGGCCGAGCGCAGTGTCGAGGAGGTTGACGAGGGTGCTTTGATAAAAGAATTTCTGAAGGGAAATGAATCTTCGGACCTATCAGCGGCCAAGGCCCTTTATTGCAAAGGTTCCCCCTCTAGAAAAGGGAAAGAAGTTGTCGCCGGTCCATCCGGGGTCGAGCCTCCTGTTCATGTGTCTAGCCAGCCGGCCAGTCGGCCGATACTTGATCCTTTTGAACGGCACATTGGCTATGATCCGGAAGCCCCCGGCCTGGTCGTTCATGTTTTGTCTCCTATCCCGGAGGGTGAGACCCCCCTAATGGCTGAAATCCAGCCGGAACCTGGTAGGCTATTCTTTTGCATTAACATCCCAAGCGTTTCCCTAGAAGCTGTCATATTCTAATACTTGCTTTTCGTGACTTTGTGCAGGTCGTTCTAATCTTGAACCCCCTCCGAGGAGCGATGTCACCAAGGAGGCGGAGAAGGAAACAAGCGAGGCCCCTCACGCAGGTGAGGTTCTCGGTCCTGATGCTCAGGTGATCGAGGCGCTTGGTGAAGGTAAGTCCGATTCCTCCTCTGGGAGTTATGAAGTAGAAGTCACAGGCGCCTCTGAGCATGCATCTTAATTGAGCATGAAGGAGCGGCTCGAGAAAGAGAAAAGAGATACAGTCAAGGTCAAGGTTGAGCTGCGTTAAGTGGACCTGGACGATCCCTTGAACAAGCCATTGTAGGTCATCCTTCCCGGCAGGTCCAAGCCCTTGGATGTTCCCCCTACTTCTTCAGTTGTTACTCCTCCATCAAGGAAAGGTTCCAAGGGTAAACGCTCTGGGGAAGAGCCGTCCAGGAAGAAGTTGAAGAAGCACAAGAAGTGACTACTGTCCTCGTTCAATGAGAGTCAATCTAAGTCGTGTAATAATTTTTTGTAATTTTTGTAGATAGACTGTTGACTCCGAATTTTAGATTGCTTGTAGCAGAAAACTTTTCCTGAATAAAGTTTAGTTTCCTTTTCTGTCTTTTCAAAAGATTCTTATTATTCAGTTTTCTTTGTGATTGTGATTCGAATCCATGATGTTGTGCGTAACATAGACTTCTTGGTTTGTCTTCACATAGCCCATCGATTCTCTGAGAGTTATTCGTTTTCCTCCCATGCTTCAAGCACTTGGAACATTTTTTAATCTGTACAACAGGAACTTAGAATATTCCAGTCCGCATTCTGGGGACTTAGAGAATTTTTACCGTTTATACTCGAGTTCACGCTCCGAGGACTTCGAGTACTCCAGTCCGCACTCCGGGGACTTGGAGATTTTGAGTCGTTTGTACTCGAGTCCGCACTCCGGGGACTTAGAGCATTCCAGTCCGCACTCCCGGACTTGGAGATTTTGAGTCGTTTATACTCGAGTCTGCACTCCAGGGACTTAGAGCATTCCAGTCTGCACTCCGGGGACTTGGAGATTTTGAGTCGTTTATACTCGAGTACGCACTCCGAGGACTTACAGTACTCCAGTCCGAGTTTCGGGGACTTGGAGGTTTTAAGTCGTTTGTACTCGAGTTCGCACTTCGGGGACTTAGAGTACTCCAGTCCGCACTCCGAGGACTTGGAGGTTTTTATTCGTTTATACTCAAGTCCGCACTCCGGGGACTTAGAGTACTCCAGTCCGCACTCCGAGGACTTGGAGGTTTTTATTCGTTTATACTCGAGTCCGCACTCCAGGGACTTAGAGTACTCCAGTCCGCACTCCGGGGACTTGGAGGTTTTTATTCGTTTATACTCGATTCCGCACTCCGGGGACTTAGAGTACTCCAGTCCGCACTCCTAGGACTTGGAGGTTTTTATTCATTTATACTCGATACCGCACTCCGGGGACTTAGAGTACTCCAGTCCGCACTCCAGGGACTTGGAGGTTTTTATTCGTTTATACTCGAGTCCGCACTCCAGGGACTTAGAGTACTCCAGTCCGCACTCCGGGGACTTGGAGGTTTTTATTCGTTTATATTTGAGTCCGCACTCCGGGGACTTAGAGTACTCTAGTCCACACTCCAGGGACTTGGAGGTTTTTATTCGTTTATACTCGAGTCCGCACTCCGGGGACTTAGAGTACTCTAGTCCGCACTATGTGGACTTGGAGGTTTTTATTCTTTATACTCGAGTCCGCACTTTGGGGACTTAGAGTACTCCAGTCCGCATTCCGGGGACGTGGAGGTTTTTATTCGTTTATACTCAAATCCGCACTCCGGGGACTTAGAGTACTCCAGTCCGCACTCTGGGGACTCGGAGATTTTTATTCTTTTATACTCGAGTCCGCACTCCGAGGACTTAGAGTACTCCAGTCCGCACTCCGGGGACTTGGAGGTTTTTATTCATTTATACTCGAGTCCGCGCTCTGTGGACTTAGAGTAATCCAGTCCGCACTCCGGGGACTTGGAGGTTTTTATTCGTTTATACTCGAGTCCGCACTCCGGAGACAAAGAGTACTCCAGTCCGCACTCCGGGGACTTGGAATTTTGAATCGTTTATAACGTTCGTACGCCAGCCAGAATAATATAATTTTAATCGCTTGCCACAGGACTATCTTACGCAGAAACATTAATCACTCATGAAAAAGATGGCTTCAAGCCTTTATTAATGAAAGCAAGCTAAATTGTCTTATCACATGCCAAGAACTAGAAATGAAAACGTAGTGGAAATAAATGCAACTAATGCATGAAGGAAATAGACTAAGTGTAATAACGTCGCAAGTGCTCACTGTTCCATGCTCGGGGGAGTGTCGCACCATCGACGGTCGCTAGCTTGAAATTTCCTTCTCTAAGCCTCCGTTCGACGACGTATGGACCTTCCCATGCGGGGTTCATATAAGATGGGGCTGGAAAAACTCGTTTCAAAATGAGATCTCCCACGTCAAAGATTCTCGGTTGGACTTTTTCGTTATAATATCTGGCGACCCGATGTCTGTATGAGGCCGCTCTCAAATTGGCTTCCTCGCGTTTTTCATCAATAAAGTCCAATGATTCCAATAAGCGATCTCGGTTCGACGCAGGGTCGTAGTGAGTTACCCGATGAGATGGAACTTTAAGTTCCACGGGTATGACAGCTTCCGTGCCATATGCCAATGCGAATGGAGTATGGCCAGTCGCGGTCTTGTGGGTGGTTCTATAGGCCCAAAGCGCCATCGGGAGTTCATCTACCCACTTGCCTCTAGCCTTTTCCAAACGCTTTTTTAATATGGACTTGATTATTTTGTTTACGGCTTCTACCTGTCCATTCGCCTTCGGGTGAGCAACTGCTGCAAACCTTTTCTCAATACCATATTTTTGACAAAATTCTTTGAACTCCTTGCTTTTGAATTGAGTTCCATTGTCTATTATGATGGTCCGGGGAAGGCCAAAACGACATATGATATTTCGTACAACGAAGTTAATGACTTTCTTGGTGGTGATCGTGGCCATAGGTTCTACCTCTGCCCATTTGGTAAAGTAATCGACCACAACTATTGCATATTTCACGCCTCCTTTGGCTATGGGTAAAGAGCCGACAAGGTCAATCCCCCACATCGCAAATGGCCAGGGACTAACCATTTGTGTAAGTCCCGTCCGCGGTGCTCTCGGAATTTTTACGTATATCTGGCATTTGTCACATTTTCTCACATAGTCTGCAGCGTCTCTATTCACGGTTGGCCAATAGTATCCATAGCGGAGGATTTTCTTTGCCAATGTTTGCCCCCCGGTATGATCACCGCACTCTCCCTCATGGACTTCCTTTAATACCTGTTTTATCTCATCATGGGCCACGCACTGGAGTAAGGGGTCGAGAATCCCCTCCGACACATTACCCCGTCATGTATTACATAACGTGAAGCCTTACGAAGGACTTGGCGTCTTTCGTTCCTCTTCTCAGGCAAATCCACTTGTAGTAGGTACTGCTTGATTGGGGTCAACCACGATTCCTTCTCAAGTTTGATCTCTAACACAAAATCTGTCTCCATTACGTCTATACTTGGAGCATAGAGGGTCTCAATAGGGAACAATCCCATTTGCTGTGCATCACCAGTGCTTGCAAATTTTGCCAACGAATCGGCTTCTCTGTTTTGTTCGCGTGGGACATGTGAGATGTCGTAGTATTCCAGATTCGCCAGCAGCTCTTGAACTCGAGCAAGGTAAGGAGCAAGTCTCTGTCCCTTCGCTTGATAGTCTCCCCGCACCTGATATACTACCAGCTGCGAGTCACAGAAGATTTCAATTGACTTCACTCCCAGTTCAATAACAAGTCTCAAGCCAGCAATCAATGCTTCATATTCGGCTTCGTTATTTGTTGCTACAAACCCAAGCTTCAAAGCATATCAGATTGATTGGTCTTCAGGAGTTACGAGGATTATACTTGCTCCCGAGCAACGGCCGTTAGATGCCCCATCGGTGTACATCTTCCATCGAATGGGGGGTATGATTCTGTGACTGCTCGGTTCATCTAGCACAATGAATTCAGCAATGAAGTCGGCTAGTGCTTGTCGTTGTATGGCCCTTCACAGTAGATAGGTGATATCGAACTGACTCAACTCAATATTCCATTTTAACATCCTTCCAAAAGTTTTTGGTCATTGAAGTACCTACCGTAGGGGTTGGTCAGTGTAGACACTGACTGAGTGTGCCTGAAAGTAGGGGCGAAGCTTGCGTGATGCGATCACCAAGCAATAGGCTAGTTTTTCAATCTTTGGATAATTTCTTTCCGCCCCTGTCAAGCGTTTACTGACATAGTAAACCAGCTTTTGAATCCGATCTTCCTCGCGGACCAAGGCTGTACTGATAGCGTGCTGGGATACTGCCAAGTATATATACAACATTTTGTGGTCTATCGGCTTGGATAGTACAAGGGAACTTTCCAAGTGACTTACCAGAGCCCGGAATGCTTCCTCACAGTCAGATGTCCATTCGAAGTTTCTCTTTCCTTTCTTTATAATGTCGAAGAAGGGAATACACTTGTTTGTAGCTTTGGATATGAATCGACTTAGCGCAGCCACTTTTCCATTCAGGCTTTGCACCTGCTTTATGGTTCCGGGTACTTGTATATCTCGGATAGCCTGGATCTTCTCTGGGTTAGCCTCGATTCCCCGGGCATTCATAATGAATCCCAGAAACTTTCCTGATGCTACGCCGAATGAACACTTCACCGGATTGATCTTCATTCCATAATGCCTGAGTATGTCAAACATCTCCGCTAGGTCTCGGATGTGGTCATTTGACTGTCGTGACTTCACTAGAATGTCATCCACATAGACTTCCATTGTTTTACCAATCTGATCTTTAAACATTCGATTCACCAGGCGTTGATAAGTCGCTCCTACGTTCTTCAATCCAAATGGCATTACTACATAGCAATACAATCCCATGTTTGTAACAAAACTGGTGTGTTCTTGGTCTGGGAGGTGCATTGGGATTTGATTATATCCTGAATACGCATCCATAAATGATAATAACTCATATACTGCAGTTGAGTCGACCAGCTGGTCAATCCTAGGTAACGGGAAACTATCCTTAGGGCATGCTTTTTTTAAGTCAGAATAATCAACACAGGTACTCCATTTTCCATTCGCTTTCTTCACTAGCACCGGGTTAGATACCGATTCAGGGTAGTGGGCGTCGCGGATTAACCCGTTGGCTTTGAGCTTGTCCACCTCCTCCTTGAGAGTCGCGGACCTCTCCGGGTCCATGCCTCTCCTTTTTTATTTCACAGGTACATGTTTCGGGTCTATGTTTAACATATGACTTGCGATCGCAGGAGAAATCCCGCACATATCAGAATGTGTCCATGCGAAAACATCAAGATTCGCTCAGAGGAAATCAGTAAGGTTCTCAGCGGCCAAAGGGTCGAGTTGCGACCCAATTTTAAGGACTCGTGATGGGTCGCTCCGGCTAACTAGGATGTCAATTGTGAGTTCAGCCAGTGCTGCATTGGTTTCCCTATCATCGTCTCTCGGATCTATGTCCCTATAGACCCGAGAATGTTGCCCGAGCCAGGGCTCGGGCACTACTTGTCAATCATCAGCATTTCGGCTGCGGATGGAGCGGTCCGCAACCTTTCCTTTCTCTCTACGTTGAGCCTCTCTCAGCTCAGCCATATAACAGGCATGTCCGGTCGCCTGATCATCGTGCACCACTCCAACACCGCTGTCTGTAGGAAATTTTAATGTCAAACACCAAGGGCCAAAGCTTCCCTAAATTTTGCCAGGGATGGACGACCCAGAAATACGTTGTACGGGGAATCAACGTCCAGTACTATGAATGGTAAGATTCGCCCCTTCTGCGTTCACCTTGTCCCAGTTCAACTGGTAATTCCACATATCCCACTGCATCAGTCGCTGCACCATTAAAGCCATGGATTCTGGCTTTGGATGGCTTCAAATCCTTGGTCTCCAGCTTCATTTGGTCGTATGCCTTCTGGAAGATGATGTTAACAGAACTTCCGCAATCAATTAGAATTCTCTTTACGAATGTCGGCCCGATGGTCGCAGATATGACCATTGGGTCAATGGTAGGAGCCTCTACCTTATCCGCATCTCTGCTCCTGAATACGATATCATCATTCATCGTGCGCTGCTGCTTTGCAGGAGTCCCATCCTCCATGTTCGAACAACACTCGTACTCCGCATGTCTCAAGGAGTTAGCATATCGCTCCATCTCCTGCCAATTCTTATCTGCAGGATGGGGTCCGCCAGCAATCGTGTTAATAACCAATCTACCCATAATCCGAGTAGGTTGTTCCGGTTGGTGTGGGGCTGGCCCGCGTCCAGGGTCCGATGTTTCTTGCCTCCCATCCTGTGGGTCTTTGACAAATTCCTGCAGCTTTTTCTGTCTTATCAGCTTTTCTATAGCATCATGGAGGTGTCTGCACTCTTCCGTGTTATGCCCATAAGACTCGTGGAAACGGCAATACTTCCCGCTCCTCTTCTGTTCTTCCGTCGATTCCTTTGGACGCGGCTTTCTATATTGGAAAGTTTTGCAAGTTGATAGATAGATGTTTTCAAGAGATGCGTTCAGCGGGGTGTATTCATTGTATGTTGGGATTCTTGATTTCCATTTCCCTGTTTCTTTTTTCTTTCCGGGATTTCCACCTCTGGATCCTTTAGACTGCCCGGGCTTGTTTTGGATGTTAACTTGAGTTTTTCTAGGATTATCTCCGGTTTGTTTCACGACGACGTTACTTTTCACAGACTCTTGAACGGGCCCTGATGCCTTGTCTCGCCTTGTCCACCGAGCTTCCTCCCTTGTTATGAACTGATGAGCTTTCGAATAAAAACGTTCCAGCGTAGCTGGGGCTTCCCCGCCAACCAATCTCCAATTCAGAATCCGGATCCACTCCACGCATTACTGCCATCAAAATCGCGTGGTCGTTAGGATTGCTCACCTCGGTAGCAGCAACATGAAATCTTTGCAAGTATGCTTTCAATGATGCTCATAGAGTTTGAGTTACGCTTGATCAGGACATCACGTCCTTTGGACAAGTGGTGTGTATCCTGAATTGTTCTACGAATTTCATTGCTAATTCGTCGAAGCTGGATATAGATCGTGGTGGGAGTCGAGTGAACCACATGGTGGCAATCCCGGACAAGGTGATTGGGAAACACCCACACTTGGTTGCGTCATTAGTTCTTGCAGAATCCATCATCCATCTATACCTCATCACATGCTGCCTGGGGTTAGTCTTCCCTTCGTAGGCTGGAATGGCGGGCTTGCTGAACTTTCTTGGGTATTCGGCCTGTAGAATGGTATCTGTGAAGGGAGTGTGACTCTTAGACACTCCCTAGTCTTCATTAGTTAGACCTGGTTTTCTTTCATCAACTGCCTGACCATAGCCGTCAAATCCGGGGTTTGTATGGAAGCTGGGAGGTTGGGTTCCGCTCCTCGGGACCATGCAGGTTGATGTCCCGTCCGATTTGGGTCTTGATTTCTAGTAGATCGATCAGTAGCACCTGCATGTGCATCTTCATCCTTACGACGTCTACGCATAGGAGGTTCGTCAGCAGAGGTCGAACTATCATCTTCAGAGTAAGGGACAGGGCTACCTCCAGCATTCTGATGCTGCTGCTGAGTAAGCTGAGTCATGAGGTCAGCGTTGGCTTGCATTTGCTCAGCAAGTTGCCTTCTACTTTCCTTAAGTTCTCTTATCAAGTCATTGAATTCTTCTCCGAAAACAACTTCTGCTTGGTTTTGGTTGGAGGGCCCTGCACCTCGAATCGCTTGCTGATTGCTAGTTCCCAGTTGTTGCACACTAGCGGTTTCGTGGGCATCTGCATTTTGAGAGGATAATCTAGTTCATGGTCTTCCCATGGTAGAGTTGGTTGTAACTCTCAGTAGAATCAACATATGCCTTATAAATGATTATGGATCTCCTTCGGGGGATTTATGCAATCCAGTAGCTGCAAAGTAGATCCTAATAGCCTGAGAATTCAAATTATCAGTGAAAGCACCAAAATGTTAGCTCCAAAATTGGTCACTAACACCCTTAGAAAGATTGTGTAGAGAGATTAATGAAGAAAGTAAATTAAAACAGAGAATAGAGTTTAAATTTAAATGCAGAGAACAAGAACACCAAATTTATAGTGGTTCGGCGTAACTGCCTACATCCACTTTGAAGTTGATTTCCTTGATGGGTGATTACAGATACAATCCGTTTTTAGTTACTAGAATATAATTGCACAGTAAAAGAAATAAGTCTGGAATGAGTTTGAAAATGGTAGAGTCTCCACGGTGTTCTCTAAAATCTCCTCCCTTTTTCTGTGCCCCTGCCCCTCTATTTATAGGCGAAGGTGGGTTGGACATCCCTGGTGGGCCTGGTAGCTGAATATCTTGGCCCGAGTGAAGTGGTCTCTGTGCGTCGAACAAGAGAGGCCGAACGATCGAATGCCGAACGTCCAAATGCCGAACGTACCCCTCCATGCCGAACAATCTCCTTTGGCCAAGTGGGTTGAGGCCGAACACACTGAATGTAGTAGGGAGCACTTGTGCCGAACAATGCTAGGAGCCGAACCAGTGTCATGTCATGGCCGAACGATTGCTAGGCCGAACGAGATGAGGCCGAATGCTCTGAGTGCCGAACACTTCCCAATGCCAAACAAGGTGTGGATGCCGATCGATATGGAATGTCGGACGTCGCTTGATGCCGAACGATGTCCTTGGCCGAACGTAACTTGTATGCCGAGCGATGTCTTATGCCAGACCATTCTGCCATGCCAAGCATGCTTGGATGCCAAGCGTTATGGTGCCGAACCACTTAAAGGCCGAGAGAGGTTTCTGGCTGGACGATGCCTTTGGCCGAACGAAGCCTTTAGCCGATCGAGGCCTTTGGCCGAGCGTTCCTGAATGACGGTTGCAAAGAAATGTTGGATGACCCAGTTGGGTCGAACGGTGGGTATGCCGAGTACCGAGTTGCCTGGCCAAATCTCTAGGAAACAATACTTGAATTGGAATGGATGAATATATATGACATGTTTCATGTATGGGTGAGAAGTATACAATGTACTTATGTTTGAAGTGATGTTGCATGAATACTCATAGTATAATGATTTATTACATGATACGATGTAATTGATGTTAGTGAACTAGTGAATTGAAAATCTGTTCCATGCTTTAAACATCATAGTCTCACTATACTTATGTCTTAGGGTAGAGTATTACGTGTAGTAGGCTTCATATCTGACACATGTTCTATTATTTCTCATAAATTCATAAATACTCAATCGAATATGCCGATTTTGTGGATTAGTCAGGACATTTTTGGAAGAGTAATAAAGAAATCAAAGACGAAGCATGTGGCTTGCTACTAAAAAAAGTTATTTTTTTATTTTGTTTTCATAAAGCCAGGGTATATAACTGGTTAAGTGTTTGTTTCGGTACCTTCAAATGTCTTGCACAACCTTATTATTTATGATATATTACCTCTACATGGGCACAACTGCAAATGTGAAAATTGAAAATGATAATGTATGTAATGAAAAATATTTAGCTGCGTCGTTTACATAATGTTGTGAAAAATATTGAATCCAACACTTGAACATAATTATGGTGATGAGTGTAACATCATCGACGTTCATTTTCAAGTTTCGATAAAGGGTATGTTACAATTTGGTATCATAGCTTAGGTTAGGTGACACTTAAGTAAAAAAGGCTAAGTAGATAGCTGGGTACAAACCGTATAGTAGGAAATTAACACCTTATGATGGTGTATACTATATATAGGTGCTTGTATTTCTCACAAGATGGATAGTTACAATATGACGTGCTTGTATTTGATATAGAATATACATGAATATATCTATCCTCCTCCATTTCTTGTGTACACTTTTATCAAGGAAAACGAGTAATCCTATCAAGAGAGAGAGAGTACCTATATAATATTTTTCTACTTTTAAAAAAGGAGTTGCCAACAAGCTTGTTAGGTAGCAAAAACCTCATTGTATAAATAAGAAAAGAGTAGAAAACCCTCCCAAAACTAGTGAAGTCTATAAAAAGCTACTAATAATAGAAATATAACATAAAAAGTGCTAGTAGAGTAATGAAGATAGACTAGCTATGCAAAAACAATGGCTAACCAGCTCAGCATATCAATGAAAGCAAAGTAACAAAAGCATGGTCATATGCTAACTCATAAGAGTAAATACCACAAAGCGCCATCAAAAGGTAGCAAGTGACTATACATGGGCATCCGCATTCCATCCATAGAAGTGTCATAGCATAATCATTCCAATCCATAACAACCTATTAAACCTGAAAAACTCAACAAGAACATGAGTCCAGCACATATATAAATATATGGGAGCTTATATATGTGTGAAAATTGTAAAGCGACATGGAAGTGGAATGGTCTTAGCTTCTTATAAACACTTGCTTACATAAAAAGCAAGTACGGAGATGCATAGCGGACGTTTGATGTTGGAAGGTGCAAGAGAAGATGCTAGTAAAGGGACTACTAGTATAAGAAGGAATGGCGAACGAGGGGATGCAGCCCTAAAAATTCTTGGTGAAGTAAGTACTTAAATGTCTACCGCAACTACCAGATTAATGGATATAAATTCTCCTTTCCACTAGTTTATGACGGAAATAATAAGGCAATAACTAGTTGAAGTTGCTGAGATAAAGCCGTTATCTAGAGGAGTTGACTTTTCTAAGATGACTTAAGATTATGAGAATTATGGAGGAAAAGTGTTTACGGAGAAGGAGTCTACTTTAGGGTGCTGAATTATTTGAAAGTGCTAGGCGTTCTTTGAAGGCTTGGGTTATGATAATTCGCAGAAGAGGATGTTGAATTCTCATCAACTTCGAGAGGATGCTTTAAACTGGTGGGAAGCATTGACTACTAAAATACTGGAAGAGGAGATAACTTAGGAGTAGGTTAAAGAGCGATTCAAGAATCAGTTCAAACTTGAATCACAAAAGAGTGCTTTGTGTAGAGATTTTATGAATCTAAAGTAGGGAGAGAAGATTTTAGTTGAGTATTTTCAATGCCTTAATGTTTTGTTGAAGTATGGAAGGGTGCATGTTAATACTCCATCGAAGAAGAACGAGAAATTCATCGATGGTATGAGGAAGGTGATGGCACACTTGCTATGTCATTTTGAAATGGTTGTTGGAATGGCGAGGAGGTATGATCACTTTGAAAGTGTGCTATGGATTGTGTAATATGGATATATGATAATACAGAGTATAGTGATGATAATAAGATATGAAAGTAGTATAATAAAAAATAACATCAAAGATTTTTATACTAGTTCGAAGCTCCGTCCTAGGTCCAGTCCAGACTCCTTTTGGAATTTCACTAAAACAACAACCCTCACTTAACCCGAAGGAACAGGTCTATACAACCCCTGAGCAGCCAAACAGGGACCTGAGCAGTAGAATAGGATTTCTCCTCAGTAGCCGAAGAGGATTAACACGCCTGAGCAGCAGAACAGGACTTCAACAAATACAAAAGATTGTTTTGACATTGTGTGTTCTAATAACACAGATTTGTCAATTGTAGTACACCCTTCCTATAATCTTTTGCTCAAGTATGATGTGTGTAGTTGTGTGTATATGAAGATTAGGAAGTTTCAAATAACTTGAAGAATATGGAAATGAATACGTAAGCAATGAATGTATGAATTCAAGAGAGTAGTTGATTCAGAGAATGTGATTCAAGTATAAGTAAGAAAGTGAAGTGATTTGTTCTTGAAATTCATGCATATATATAGTAGTTAAAGAGTTGCAACTACTGGTGAAGAGATCTCTACGAATAGCAATGGTTGCAACCCTTCGCGAGGAAGAAGGCTATTCAAAGAAGGAAGTGTCTTTTCACAAAAAATGACTGTTGCAGAATTCAGTCGACTGACTTAGGTCATTCGATCGACTAAATTTAAGAACATGCATATATATGTTAAAATACATAGATTTAGTCGACTGGTTGACTGTATTCAGTCGACTGAATTCTTTTCTTAAGCAAAAACTACAGTAGCACATTTGGTTAGAGTACTTTCCTTCCAAACTAGTGACTTGGGTTCGAGCCCGGCTCCATGTATTTTTTGAAAACTTGATTTTGATTAAAATATGCATGCAATTTTCTTTGAATGTGAATGATTATTCTTGAGGAAAGATTAAGTACTAAACTAAACTTTATATACACATTTGATAACTCTTGTTAAAATATATAACTATACAAACCATATATTGAGCCGATAAGTCTTGATGTTATCATAGTCGTTGATTCGTGAATTGTTGTGTCTTATTAGCAATCAAAACCTATGATCCAACATTCTCCCCCTTTTTGATGATGAAAACTTCATTTTCTACGAATGAATCTTTGACAAGCTTTATTGATCTTATCTCTCTTACTAAATATATTCCTGTAATTGTGCTATAGATTTCTCCTCCTGAATCTATGCCATATATTCCTGTAAATAATTATTTTTTCTCCCCATTAATCTATGCTTGCATGGTTTATTCCTACAAATAGTGTTAGAGCAATATTTTCTTCCCCTTTGCCATCTACAAAAAGGAGAGGTTATATGATGATATAAATTATATTTCACATAAGTGTTAACATAGAATATATAAAACAAAATAACTACTACTTAAAATATAAGGTATCAGAAAAATTAACATTTAAAGCATGCGACACCCAAGGTTCTTGTAATTTCCTAATTTTTAGGAAACCATACCCATTTGGGTGTGGTTGAACCTTTACAAATATAATTTTCATTATTAACTACCATATCAAAATAATTTTCAATGTATTTTTCTTTATTTTTCCAATTAACAGGTACCCAAATATTTAGATAATTTTTATTCATATTTCCCGTCAATGATTTTTTACTTCTAAAGAAATTATAAACATTATTGGTCATAGCGATAATTAAATTTCTATCAAAATTGGACTTAGAATTTTCTCGTAATCTAGTACTAGCATTAACATATTTATTGTACATGAAAGCGTGTCTAGTGTTATTTCTATGATCAGTTTTATTATATCCTAAACCACTTTTACCAAGGTCTAGAACTAGATAAAATCATGTTTAAATTGTTTTGTCCTTTATTAAATTTTGTGACTTAAGTGCTTAGTTTATCAAATTTAGCTTTAAAGTCACAATTATTGTTTTCAAAAGGAATATTACAGTTTTTCAAAATATCAATTTGCTTGTTTAATTCAGAATTCTCCTTTTTAACGTACAGTTCTCATTTCCGAGAAGAAAAATTCAAGATTCTGAATTATCTAAAGATGATTTTAATAAATCATTTTGTCTTTTCAAATCCGTAATTTCTTTTGAAAGTTTTTCTTTTTTGAACATAGTATTTTGTTCTTCTAGAAAATCTTTAAGAGCCTCAAAATTATTTTTCAAAACTCAATGTTGATTTTTTAAATCTAATTCCTCATTTTTCACTTTCTCATTTTCAAGTTTGATTGATTTCATCTTTTCTAAAATAAGAAAATTAAGCTTTGAGATCTTCTCGCTTATACTAACTAATTCATTATTCTCATTTACTAAAATTTGTAAATCAGAAAGTACCATTTTACAGTCCTTACTGCTTTTATAGTTTCAAGCTTTTTGCTTGTTGTATTTCGACCTGGTCTTTTTCTAGCCATTATTCTATGATGTTGTGACGATCGATAGAATTCCAAGCTCTGATACCAAATGGATGTGTGTTGTGGATCGTGTAATATGGATATATGATAATATAGAGTATAGTGATGGTAGTAAGATATAAAAGTAGTATAATAAAAAAACACCGGAGATTTTTATACTGGTTCGGAGCTCCGTCCTACGTCTAGCCCCAGACTCCGTTTGGAATTTCACTAAAACAACAACCCTCACTTAACCCAGAGGAACAGGTTTATACCACCCCTGAGCAGCCGAACAAGGATCTGAGCAGCAGAACAGGATTTCGCATCAACAGCCGAAGAGGACTTCATACGCCTGAGCAGCAGAACAGGACTTCAACAAATACAAAAGATTGTATTGACCTTGTGTGTTCTGATAACATAGATTTTTCAGTTGTAGTACACCCTTCCTATAATCTTTTCCTCAAGTATGATGTGTGTAGTTGTGTGTATATGAAGATTAGGAAGTTTCAAATTGCTTAAAGAATATGGAAATGAATACGTAAGCAAGGAATGTATGAATTCAAAAGAGTAGTTAATTCAGAATATATGATTCAAGTATAAGAAAGTAAGTGAAGTGATTGGTTCTTGAAATTCATGCATATATATAGTAGTTAGAGAGTTGCAACTGCTGGTGAAGAGATCTCTGCGAACAGCAATGGTGCAACCCTTCGTGAGGAAGAAGGCTATTCAAAAAAGGAAGTGGCATTTCACAAAAAATGACTGTTGCAGAATTCAATCGACTGACTCAGTTCATTCAATCGACTGAATTTAAGAACATGCACATATATGTTATAATGCAGAGATTCAGTCGAATGACTGACTGTATTCAGCCGACTGAATTCTATTGTTAAGCAAAAACTATAGTAGCTCATTTGGTTAGAGTACTTGCCTTTCAAACTAGTGACCTGTGTTCGAGCCCTGCTCCTTGCATTTTTTGAAAACTTGATTTTGATTAAAATATATATGCAAGTTTATTTGAATGTGATACACATTTGATGACTCTTGTTAAAATATATAACTATACTTGCCATATATTGAGCCGATAAGTATGGATGTTATCATAGTCGTTGATTCGTGAATTGTTGTGTCTTGTCAGAAATCAATTCAAACTTGAAAATGTCTAGGTTTAGTATAACTTATTCATAGTCATTGTCTACTTAGTGGTACAGACAAGAGATCTCTTGTTTTAAATCAGTTTACTTATAAAAAGAACCGACTTAAAAATAATTTATAAAGTTTAATTAAACCTTTATCAAATAATGATTAAATATTTATTTAATTACTAATTATATCATTATTTAATTTATATTAACTCTAATTTTAAACTTAATTAATCCCAAATTAAATTATTAAATCAAATTAGATTAATTAGTTTAATCGTGCCTAATTAGTAATTAATTACTGATTAACCCTAATTAGTAATAATTAATTTAATAATTAAACTTAATTATCAAAATTATTTCTTAATTAAACTTTAACTTAATTAATCATTAATTAAACTTCCTTGATTAATTAATTAAGATTAATTAACTTTAATCCATAATTCAACCCTAAATAATCAACTTAATTATAATTAATTAACAATATTCTTAAATATATAAATAAATAAATATCAAATTCTTATTAAATTACCAAAGTAATTGACTATTGTAGTTAATTAATATTTGATGGAGATTTTCAAACCATTTCAAAAAGAATTATTCTTAAAATTTAAACTCTAACATTTACTGAACTACATTCATAGCAACTACCGCTATGAATGCAACTCGTTAAACTTAGATTTTGTTTAGATCTAACTTCAAATTTCACTTCTAACTTCACTCTCAACTTTACTTCTCTTGAAAACATACATAAAAGTTTTCATTTTGAAAACTAAATAAAGTTTTAATCTTTAAATAACTTGAAAACAAATAGATAACTTTTGGTCTTTTCCAAGTGATCTCCAATCTCATTTAGAACATAAAATACTAACTTTCCCAACTCATATCTAAACAACCAAGTTTACATATCCAAATTTACATATGGCATCACATATATAAGCAAAATTATTGCTTTAATAGCATAATAAACTTCAGATTACATTTAAAAAATTTAATTCAAACCACAACTAATACTGCATATTTACAACAAACTAGCGGCATATTTCATACATAAACAATTCAAGACATAAGGGTAAAGTCTTTCTAAAAAAACAAGTGTTTGCTCACCAAAATCCTTGCTAACTTTGAAATAGGCCTAGAACTTTGTAAATGCTTTGGAAAAAAAATGATTTTGGACCTAGGCAAAAGAAATTGGGGTCGGCCTATGGAGTATTAGGCATGGCCAAGGGTAGTTGGAGGTGGATATGGGCTTGTTTAGCTAAGAGGAGGTAAGGGAAGAAGAAAGAAAGTATTTTTAAGCTATTTTAAGAGTTTTAAAAGGAAAAGGAAGATGGTTTAGAACTTAGAAAAATTGCAGGAAGTACTATAAAGGTTTTTAAAAGCTTAAATAAGAAGATTTTTTTTGAAATATTTAGGGAAATGAAAATGGAAAGCGAGAGAAAATTGAGATCATTATAGATATGAATGAATTAAAATTACCATTTTACCCGTAATACCATTGTCCTCTACTAGATTTGTGCCACATTGTCCACCCATCCCTTCCACATATTCAACACGCAAAACCAACGGTTCACCCCTTTTGTCCATTAGATAATACCCCCTTTTGTTCTATGATATTGTAGTTGAATGTGACATAACATCTTTTTACTTTCATTTTCATTTTAAATAATTCATAAATGGTCACATCCCCTTATTAACCTAGGTAAACACATTATTAACCTTTATTATATTACTAGTCCATACTTATATTATTTGAAAATTTGCATGTGCTAACTAAGGAGTTTACAACATTTTAAACAACTTTTATATGGTGAAAAATTAAAAATTTTGAAAAAGCTTTTCGGTCACATTTTCTAATTTTCTTTAATTAATTTTGTAAACCAAATTAAAAATTGAATTTTTATCATTAGTTATAAATTTAAAGTGGGCTATCTTAGTCATTAAAATCGTTAATTAAATATTCAAAATTAATTAAATATTCATAAATCAAAATGATAAAATTTTGGATCATCATATTCTTCCCTCTTAATAAAGTTTTGTCCCCGAAATTTCACCATATGATTACCCAGTATTATTGACAAGTCTGCATGATGTCTATAGATCATTCATATACAAAATCTGATTCGATACTGCTCAAATACATAATCTCACTTTCAGATAGTATCGCTCACCTGATTTCCTAGGGCGGACTTCGATCAGGTTTCTTGACTAGAAACCACCATTCTCCTTACATAACATAAACTATGATAGAAAACTTTGGTTTCCTATCGAGGACCCTTACCAAGAGTTCGCCATTAAAATCGAGTGATAGAAACTTATCCGGAATGGTGTAAAACACCTCAAGTCATTTATTCGAATCTTGGCTCGAGAACTATACGAGAAAGGGAAATGATCTATGTAAAACCTATGTACTCATCTAAAGGTTCTTATTTACCCATCTACCCATTTACCCCCACTGAATATTTATGAAATCATTTCATAACAATTCCAACTTAGGTTCGGCATTTTTAAAATGACATAACTTATTTATGAACCCTTTCATAAAATCATCTAAATTTATTAATTTGGGTAATATCCTCCTATATCCTAAAAGAGTGTGTGTGTGTATAGAAGTTTATTTTTAATTCTCTTCACTTTTAATCATTCAGATGTGGGCCAAAAATAATTTTGGGTCCTAAAACTGAGTCGACCAACCACTTTACCGATTTGTTCTAGCAAGCAGTAAAGAAGCGTAGAATGCCGGTATCTAAACTTAGTCCTAGATTCTACTTTTTCTTAGACACTTCTAAGTTAAAGGTGTATATTAGCAGGTCCAATAACATTAAATAATATTTAACCTCATAAGTGTTAAAATCCAAACGACGTTATTTAATAAAACCAAGTTTATTAAACCTTCTTATTAAATTAATTTAATTTCAAAACTTCATTTATTAATCCATTTAAAATCAAGATATCATCACATTCTGAAAACTTAGGAGCCAAATACCCGGTTTTGTTTCAAAAAACTTCTGAAATGATACCGTATATTAAATCCATAGAAAATATACATATAGCTCGAGTAACCCTAAAGTGATACTAAGGAACTGGGTACTACCAAAAAATATCATACATCACGTAACCAGGAAGGGTAATATTCAAGAGAAGTGTTACCATACGAGCGCATCTCTTTCCCATTTTAAGTTATTTTCAGGCCACTCGAACTACTTAAATTAGAAATAATTCTTCTATTTCAAAATCCTCCTTTTTGAAACAATGCTTCACGTATATTCAACAAAATATTTATTACCAACTTTCTTTAGGTTCATTCGGATTTGAACTCATTTCGATCATATAATGATAAAGAGAATAATTTACTAAGTGCCCCACTTCTACAACATTATCATAGACAAACATCCGATCGTCACGTAGAAAATTATTCTAATTTCCCAAAGCAAATCATGACTTATTACCTGAACAATCCAAAGAAAATACTTTCAAATAGTACTATTATTACTTTCCAAAACCTTAAAAATAATTTTTCAAAGTACTAGGATTTAAGTCCTTAAGTGTCCCACTTAAATCTTTTTATTTTAACGACCCATCTTATAACTCAATCCTAAAACCAGTTTCTTCTATGAAATCATTCCTAAATATTCTAACTTTAATAGCATCTTTTATTAAACCAAATCCTTAGCCCAACATTAACATTGAATGCCTTATAGCAAATCTGTGAAACTTAATTCATAAGGCGTTCGTTTCAATGTTGCTCCAATTTCCTATTTTCCAAACCCATATTTTCAAAAGGAAAACTATCCATATAAATACTCAACCCTAGCCAATGCTTAGCTGGACGAGCATAACTAATAAATCCCTAAATGATAATAATAGAATGTTATCAATTCTTAATAAACATACATCAAAAATAACTATACTATTTTTTTGAAAATCGTTCTTTATACATAAAATATAATCCTAGGTAAAATTATTTCATTTATCCACTTTAAAACAATACTTTGTCAGTTAGCCTAGTTCAAATGTTAAGGGATCCCTATCAATAACTTTAGCAACTCATATTGAATAGAATCCATAATCCACTCAAACGATCAATTAACACAGTATAAAACTTTTTTATAGCACTAACAAATACACATTCTATATATATAAACACACATACACACACATCCAAACTCATTCTAGGGTGTCACTAACCCAATCTCTAATAAGTTTTCCCTACAAAAGCCAAGGTTTTCGCTTAATCTTGCGCTCTAATACCAAATGTAACGTTCTGCCTTTTCAACCCTCAGAATTCGACGCAAATACATCTACAGTATTTATGTGCCGAACAACCAAGTGCCAAAAAGATGGATAGTTTGGGGAAAGAAGAAGAAAGAAGACAAGAAGAAACTAAATGACATAGAATCTCACATCATAAAAAATAATATTTAATATAATAATGATTTTTACAAAAGAAAAGTTTTATATACATATATGCATCATAGCACACTAACATATTCAACTTGGACAGTTATAACAACCTGCCCTTACAATTGCTAATATCTACAACAATAACAAAACAAGGAAATAAAAGAAAATATAGAAGTACATCTTGGGCATCCAGCTCATCTCCTGAACTCCAAAGTATCCAAAGTTAATATGAAAACATGCTTGGTCTGACCAGAGCATTATAAGCAAATAATGCGCGGGTCAGCCTGGTGAAACTAGGATGAGAAATTCAAATCATAAGGAATTCTATTTTAACTTGTAAAATCCTTTAAAATCAAAGGTATCTCATAAGACCATGCCGCACATAAATTCAGATGGATTTTTACCTTACGATAACCAAAATATTTTATTCTAAAATTCAATGATATTATAATAATGTCAAAGGATACGAGTATATCATGTAGTTGTGATGTGTTTAAATGATAGCAATAGTAGGTATACAATCAAAACCGAAGGCTCTTATTGGGGATGGATTACAAATAAATATCAAGGTAAGGGACTACCTTTTGATAATCTATACACGTCTAGATAAATTGTACAATGAGATTGGAAACCTTTCAACCTCTGCCAACATAGGTTCGACCTACCATATACGGGATAGTACCGAATATAATCACCCCTTGGCTGTGATCAACAACCAGAAATGGGCCTCGAAGCATACATAGAGATATCGACACTAGATCTTGGGATGATTATACTCTAATGGATGCAACCCACATAGCCTTGCCACATCTACTATTTTTTTCCATTCCTAGGGTGTGAGGCTTTGAGAGGCCGCAATTAACTTTTCCTCATAGAAGATCATCTTGGAATGCTAACATTGCCCTCCAAAAAAATGCAATGCCATCAATTCATCCATACAAGTTGTTCTGAGATCGAACAAGCATTCAATATTTACTATCTTCCATTTTGGAATCACCCTTACGAAGAATAGTATAGCTCCATAGCACAATTTATAATGATCCATCATGGCGTTATTAGTTTGGAGTGGTTCAGATAAATCATATTTATCTGAAACCTATGTCTCCAAAACTAAGCGGTAATTTCCATCTAACTCAATTTCGATTCTTTGGAACTATGCAACAAGTATTTGAGTCCATGCCAAGGAACTTGAATATACACAACAACATACTCCTTGGGTTAAAAAGGTCACGATTTGATAGTTGGTTATTGAACTATCATATAAAAAACAAGCAATAATCCAGAGATCTAATTTTCCTATAGGAACCACTAAGCCTAAAATTAAGTTTTCTTTTATTTACATCTCTTTTCAAAATATTTATCGAAATATTCATATACTTATCACGGTGGAATAAGTATATTCACAAAACACTGTGAAATATTTCTCATTTCAGAATCATATTAAAAAGGATCAAACAAACATTTTTTAAATTATAGATAAGGAAGACCCCAAACACTATTCTTTTGGTGTTAAGCATGGAAGAATTTTCCACATCATCATAACTAAGAAGGTCGGTTAAGGAAAATCCAATCTCTAATTCTTTTCTAAATTTCTTCAATGAATCCTTTTACTAAAAAAATTCCATTATGAAAGCTCCTTTGCTTAAATTATAAATCCATTTATAAAAATCCTTTCTACATCTCCAAAATCATTTATAAAACTCTTTTATAGACATCCAAAATCAATTAAAACACTTCACCCTAGATTGATATAGAATTAAAATCATATGGAATCATAATGTTACAAATTTCAAAGGAGGCTTAATGACCACAATGGTACAAAATCAAGTTACTAGTTATTTAAATTTATCTTCCAAATCACATAACGGTCATTTACATGAGTAATCATATATGTAAATACAATCCACAAACAAATCAGGGAATAACATGACAAAATAAACCAACTGGAAAATACAAGTCCAAATAACATAATTGTAGGATGGTGATTTTCCTGCTAAATAGATGTACAAATAATCTATTAAGTTTATTTATAGCAGAATGGGGATTTATTCTTCTAAAAGGATGTCCAAATAGTCAATTCAACTAAAGCTATAGTAGAACGGTGTTTTATTCGACTAATAGATGTCCAAGTTTAGTATTACTTATTCATAGTCGTTGCCAAATATTGTACAAAGGGAGATCTCTTATATTTACAGAATTAATCAAGGTGTAATATAAACCTTTTCTTTGTAACAAAAAAACTTCAATTTTACGAATTAATGAATAAAAGTCATAAACTATAACATTCAAGCTGCAATAGGAAAGACCTCTTGCATTTACATGCTGAAATTTACAACAATATAGTACCAACCCTCAAAATAAGATACCAAAACAAATGAATACCTTATATTTTAGCAAATAAAAGCTAACAAAATTTATAATAAATCTCACCCAAAATTGTTATATTAAATCCCTAGGACATGCTTAAACAAATATATGTTATGTTAACCTAAAGAGTTTTCAAGTGCATAGTACTCTATTCTCTCTTTAGCTTCAAAGTTCCTAAGCATCAACAACACTGAATACCCAACATGAGATAAGTAAACCAAAGGCTATTTCACTGACCAAAACATCAACGAACTCTTGGAAGAAAGGGGATGATTGATCGACCTCCTTCATTTTTCTACCTTCGGTGCATCATTATCCAAAGGAGGCCTTGGCAATGGAATCATCCTATGAATCCATAATTATGTTTAAAATTTCAAGCATCTGAAACCAAAATGAGATAAACAAGTTTAACATATCCAAATTCTGCAAATAATAGGTATGTTATAATAAGATGTAAGATTGATCACCTATGTCTTTTTAAGTAGGTGTAAGATGATGACCTCATCTAGCATGTTTTATAACTTGGTTCTGAAATAAGCCTTTAGCTCTTTGATGATAAGTGGTTTCATAGTGGCATAAGAGCTTGACTTTGCATCATCCTCAATCATAAAACCCATTCTTCATCTGCTCTTTACAATGGGACTTAATCCCACATTTGATGTCGTTTCAATCGGTGTGTTTTTGAATGAAACTCTTCGCTCTATTACAAATTATAAAAGGCAAAGTAGAGAGGTAAATTGTTTTATCTATTGCCTATGATCTTTGTAAATTTGATATATATTTTTGATTTATATCAGATTGATTTGAATAGAATGTCTTACAACTTTCAAGAATGGTTCTATTTATATGATTATAATATGCATTTCTTTAGTATTAGGACACTTTGTTTTCATACTAGTGCCAAATAATTATAATATATCTTTAGAAATAATAGGGTCTTTGATAATAAATATAAAAACAAGAAAGAGATTATTGAAGAAGTTAAGGGGACTATTAAGAAGAGAATGAGGTACTTGCAAACTGTTGGTTCGGGCTATAACTAGCAATTTGATTAAATTGGTATTTGGGCTGTTTTGGGCCTGAATCCTATTTTAATTAATTCGGTTTCTATTATGTTGTTTCATTTTACTTTTATGTTGTATGCATGTATCTGTCTTTCTTTATTCAATAAGATTTGGTAGAGGACCAGTATAAAACCTCTTTTGCCTTTTAAAAAAAGATAATACTCAATAGATTTTCTTGCATTGGAGTAGCCATTTAACTAGTGTAAATGTGTGCCTAACTTTGAAATTTCTTAATAAATTTAACTCCTAACAAATTATTAAAATTATATCTATGTAAGCATGTACACATCCACATATTCGAGTAGGATAATGACCAAGAAATTAGTAAGACGTCCGTCTTCAAATGTTTTGAGTAAATTATTGAAAATATCAGAATGAGCCTTCGATCTCATTAAGTAAAATAATGTGAATGGCTTTCTCCTGATTGCTTCGGTTAAGTTTCCGACTTCTCCTGATTAATTTACTTACGGTGTGACGCTTGATATACTCATTCATATCCAATCATAGCATGTCACCTTCCTGTTTAACATCAAATTGTTTAAGTTGATTTCTTTAGTTAAAGATAGGAGACTTCTATTCTTTTGTTCACACTCGAAATTGCAAGATACGATACATACAACCGACTCAAAGATATTTAAGAACATGTTACCAACTCAAGGTGCTTAATATAAGCTGAAGAATTTTCATATCATTATAGTCTGCACATGTAACCAATTCAAGATGTATATGTTATTAGTGACAAATTAATAAAAATTTGTAAGAAATATCTTCTACTTTTTGAAACAATTAGCGATGATTGATATTTACGTGGTTGGAGTTTATTCCACTTCCTCGGAATTATTGTCCTCATCATCCTTATCATCACTTCCCTTCTTAAAGTTCCACAAAGTCCTACAAAGAAAGTATTACATGACGAATAAGAAAATAATCTCATTATAAAAAAATTCTTAAATTATGTAGGAATTCACACATATATACTACCCGATAACCACATTCAAGACAAATATTTAATATTGCTCTTGTTCTATATATATAAGATTTCTTTATAACCTATTGATGTATGTTGGATCTTATTTTTTTCGCAACAATATGCTTGGATAATATACTTGTAACAGATGTAGATTTATTTTAATGAACTTTTCATTTAACTAGATATGATGTTTTTATTACCTTTTTAAATCATTATGGTCGTAGAAGAAGATATTCAATCATTACTTCCATTATAGAGCAATTACACATTTGATAGTTTAGGGATCTATTGATATATATTAAATTAATAAAAATTTCTCTTTTTTATTGAAGGTTACACGCTTCCTAATTAGATATTTCTTTATATCAAAAAATGAAGTAATCATATCCTCTAATGACACTTGAAAGCTCTTCTAGTATAATGCAAAAAAACAATCAATAGAATATACCGTTATTTCTTAAGACATCAATTCAGTTGGAGGCAGAAATTAACACTAATGAGCTATATAGTTAAAGCGCTCGGTAGATTCAGTGCGATGGAGGTGCAAAATGTCATAGCGGGGATACAACAATGATATAGCGGGATATAGCAGATGACTCTAAAATAGCGTATAAAACTCGTACTTAATGTTTTTACAAATATATAAATGGTAATTAAATGAAATATTATTGTAACAACCCGCATATTTATCAATTGTATATTTAAATATTTTATCTAAATATTTCATCGTTAGTCGGATTTTTGTCCGAAAAGCTACTTTTTGCATACGGTCGAATTAGGAATCGAGACCCCTTCCATTGAGTTCCAAATGCCGTTTGCATCCTTTTTGAGTATAAACTTCGATATGTTTGGAGCTAGCTAAACTTTTGACCTTTTTCACTTTGGGTTTGGGTTCAGCCCACTAGCCATAATAATACCCCAAAATGAATCATCCCTCCCCATTCACTCTCACTTCCTCCTCTTTTCAGTTCTAAAGTAAAAATGGTAGAAGAGATTGGAAATGGAAATTCCTAAGCCCTAGCTTTCTTTGCAAATCCAACTTCTAGCTCCAAATTCAAGAGAACCCATTGGTAAGCCTTCTCTTCATCTTCCCCAACTCATTCTCACTTTGATTTCAGAAAATTCCTAAACCTAATTTGAGAAATATTTCTCTTTTAAGCTTAAAATCAAACTTCTTGAGTTGGAATTGAAGAGTGGTTGATCCTCCTTTGTTTTCAAGCTTCTCATTCATTGTTTTTGGGTTCAAAGGTGAGATTTTTATCTCACATCTTAGTCTATAATTATCTTCGATTGTTAGGTATGAATTCCTAACACTTATTCTCGTGCAATTACCTTTGGTTTGGATTAATTTGGTGAATATTCCAATTTTTAGTGTTTTGAGTTCAATTCTTTAAAAATCCTAACTTTGATGTTTGAACATGTTTTTGGTGTTGCATCGAGAAGCATATAGGGCCGGGTAGTCGATTGACATAAACCCTTAGCGCCGTTGCTAGTGCGATTGCAATTTGGTCTAGATTTGCACCTCCTTTGAAATAGGGTAGGAAGTGCAGAATACAGGATTCGGCCGACCGAGCCCCTGGGCCGGCCGACCGACCTGTAGCCCGTGCACTTCCTGCCTCTGTTTTGGAAGTGCTGGTTTCAGGCTCCGGCCGACCGAGCTCAGGGTCCGGTCGACCGACCTGCTACCCGAGCACTTCCATCTTTGGTTCAGCCGACCGAGCTCTGTAACCGGCCGACCGACCTGATGCTATTTTGCCTATTTCGCTTATTTTGCGTGGTTTCCAAATTTAATCGATTCGAGTTCTTTCCCTATTTGTTGTTATCATTTGTTATTGACTTTGATGACTACTTTTCTTCGGGAATTTTAGAAATATCCATTTTGATGGATTCGGTATCGATTTCTAAGGATTTTTATTCACGTCTTCGAATGTGAATTTCAGTGATTGATTGTTTTACAATCATTTTTGTGATTTGTCACTTTAAAATATAAAGGTTTTCTATACTAGTAGCAAATATCAAAACTCTTTCTTCAAATGATTTCAACACTATTTTATTACAAGGCTCATTTTCTCAAACCGATTTCCAACCTGTTAGTATATACAAACCTTTACCTCACTCGTATGAGAAATCCCATTAAATGACTTAGTAAAACAAGTGGTATGTAACGCTTGCGTTTACTTCGTTGGTTAATTCTTGGACTTGTTCGATTGAAACTCTTGTGACAATTTTCTAGTGGAGATCTACAATTTGTTCGCAAATATTTAAGTTAAGCTAGTGGTTATGGGACATGATGCTAAACTCATATATTTACTAGCTTATTGTAATTGACACTTCTAGATGATCGATGATGATCATTTTATGGTTTAGACTAGCAATGTGCGATATCTCTTTGTCCATGTGGAGGTCCGTACCACAATTCATTGAGTTTCGTCTCGTTTCTTTGTGGACTAGCGATCCATGTACTTCTAATTTGTTTGGATTCATTAGATGTACCGTTTGCACTACATCAATGCCTTTGCTTTTTGATTCATTGAATGTACCGTTTGCACTACATCAATGTCTTTGCTTTTTCATTCATTGGATGTACCGTTTGCACTACATCAATGTCTTTGCTTTTTGATTCATTGGACGTACCGTTGGCACTACATCAATGTCTTGGTTTTTGGATTCATTGGATGTACCGTTTGCACTACATCAATGTCTTTGCATTTTGATTCATTGGATGTACCGTTTGTGCTACATCAATGTCTTGGCTTTTTGGATTCATTGGATGTACCGTTTGCACACATCAATGTCCTGGCCAACCTTATCTCGTGATTTCTGGATTTCTATATGATGATTTCTGGAATTTATTTTTCACCACCTTTTTCAGTTGGCATTGATATGTATGTCATTTTGTGGCTTGGTGAATGAAATAAATAATATGACATTCTTTTGATGCTATGAGATTCTTAAGATATTGTATGACTTTTGTGGATTTTCTAATGTATACTTGTCGTAGTATGACATTTTTGGTTATCATACGTCTTTTTATTATATCTCTTCTTATATCTCATTTTATCTGATAATTATAGCTAGACTGATCCGTTTATTATTTTCTTCTTAAATACTACTCGGGTCAGACTGAGATTTTACAGGTGCCTCTTCTTGACTCCTTATCGGACCATCATCTGATCTTTTGGCTAACTACTTTAATTTAGTAGTTTTGGTTGTATACATTTGAGATATAGACTCATAGTTGTGTACTTGTTCTTTTGTATAGCACATGTTGCTATTCTTTTGTGTCATTGTGGATCTTTTAGACCACTACTCTGATGAACACTTTTATGTGTTATATACATTCATGTCTATTTCCGCCATTGTGATATGAATTATCTGTGACTGATTTGTGTTATGTTTATTTATATATTTGTTTCCGAAGACATTATAGCCACTGTGTAGTAGCTTTGAGTTTGTGTCGGTATGTCGGACTTCCTCTTGAAAAGAATGCAAGTTATATTTTATCCGGCATATCAGTACTCGCACAAAGCAATTATACAGATGGTCACTCCTCAACAGCCTCATTCTCCATGCTAGTTGTCGGCATTACACCGTAGTGTCCTTGTCTAGCGTGGGTATAGAGGTGGGGCGTCATAGCTTGGTATCAGAGCCAAACTTTGGAACGATGTAGAATAATTTAACAACGATCATCGTCCTAAGTCTTTCTTAGGAGTCGTGCTTTAGGATTTATTTTGAGTCTTCGTACCGATTCATCCTATTTTCTTTATGATTCCTTGTTTTATCTATCAAGATTGCTTAATATTCATTTAGAGAATAACTTTTCTTCTTCTTTCTTTCTTAAAGAAGAGAAATGGTTAGATCAAATCGTCCCAGTGCCGGAAATCTAGTGCTACTCCCCAAGATGGAGTTTTTATGTCTGCCCAGCAGCTTCTAGATCTTGTTAAGAACGCTCAAGCTGCCGGACCCATTCCAGAGCCTACTCATCTTAGATCCGGTTTTGCACGCTTGTGCAGAGACTACACCGATTTGGGTGGAAGGCCATTCAAGGGATCCAAGAGTGTTATAGAAATTCAAGCTTGACTCAAATCATGCGATCGTATCTTTTCTCGCATGAACCTTATTAACCTTCATCGAGTCCAAGTGGCTTCTAGCATGCTCCAAGAAAGAGCGTTAGATTGGTATGAGCTTTTAATTTCTGAAATCGTTGAAGCGGATCTCACTTGGGAGCAATTTCGGGAAAGATTCGAATTGAAATTTGTGCCGGAGGTTGAAAAGGTAACTTTGGCTCGGCGTTTTATTGACCTTGTTCAAGGTGAATCTTCTGTGACAAACTATGTCGCATCTTTCGAATCTCTGTCTAAATACGGGGTTGAGTACATTAATACCCTATTGAAGAAAAATCAGAGATTTGTCTATGGCTTGAATAAGAATCTTAAGAAGCCATTACTTCTGAAACTTGAGGTTTCATTTGATCAGCTTATTGATATCGCTCTTCGTCTTGAAGAGGCCGATAATGAAGGTGATGTTGAAGTTGTGCGTGCCCAACAGAACTTCGACAATAAATTGAAGAGGCCTATTAAATTCAAAGGCCCCTATTCTAATAAGAAAGGGAAGCAACAAACTCCGGTAGCAATGACTCCTACCTCTAGTCGTGGACGATGCTACAATTGTGGTTCCACAGACCACTATGCAGGGGAGTGCCCGAAACCCCTCTTTTGTCGTTATTGCAAAGGTTCGGGTCATCTTTTATCTTCGTGTCCTAAGCTTCCAAGCAAGAGAGAAGGAAAGCTGCAAGCCCCTAGCAACTCTTCTCTTGGTCAAGGTATTTCTCGTTCAGTCCTTGATTTCATTTGTTTTGTGATTATCCTTTTCAAGTTCTTGTTGATATAATCATCTCGTTATTTTATATCAATAGAACTTGTGATTCTTTTTCTTTAAACATTTATGGGCTTGATGACTTCTTTGAGAATTGCGAATCCGGATGGTAGATCCGCAACACTCAATTTGCTTTTAGTTGATGTCGAAATTATTTTATGTGATTTTTCTTTCTGAACCGATATTTTTACTTAGGCTTTAGAATTGATTTGTGCGATATGATTGGCTTAATCATTATGTAGCCCATATCATATTTTCCCGAGTGGACTATTCATCCTCGACATTTTTAATCTGTTAAGCAGATTTCTATTTTTCTTTGTGGTTTTGATTCCAACTTGATGGCATCATTTTATTCTTTAAGCCCGTATGCTGAGGAAAGTGTTATTCCTCTCATCTAAATAGTTTGTGAAACTTTCCGGTATTTTTGAGCTTGTCTTAGGGTTATCCTCTAAGAAATCTTTTATGTGGTGCTAAGGTCTTTTCAGTTCGACTTTACCACTGGTTTTCATTTGCTACAAGTTGCGGAAGTTAGCATTCCACTTACCGCATTCCGCACTTGTTATGATTCCTATAAATGAATTATTATGTCATTCAATTTGTCCAGCTTATTTCATCCATTTTATGTATCGAGCATTCTATCGAATATCTCGATGACTCCATTTTTACATTTATTGATCTTGGATGAAAATAGAAATTTTAAATTTTGCAAATCTTTTTCATAAGATTTATTTTTAAGTACAATTGGATTTTGAGCCTAAATGAGCAATCAAAACTTTTAAGAGATATTTTCATCATATAGAAGATGATTTTGTGAATATATTGCCCATTGAGTGCTTTAAGAATTCTAGTCGATGCGCTTGATCAACGTTATCGAAAGAAATTTCCTAAACGCTTTGATGAGACAATCAGACATGATATATTGACTTGTAAAATGTAAATTTTTGTAGAAAGATTTTTACATTGAGATAATTGTAATTTTGAAAGTTTTAGCTTTTTGGGAAAGAAGATTATTTAAAAGAAATTCTTTCTTTTGATACTCTTATTCTTGTAATTCCCGAAGGGGACCAAGACTTTATCTTTTCTACCAATGCTAATCGTATTGGTTTGAGTGTCATTCTCTTGCGGAAGAGAACGTGCCATCATTTATGTTTCTAAATCATTATAGCTTATCGAGACTAGATATGCCACTCATGATCTAGTGCTTGCGGCTATTGATTTCACTTTTAGAGTTTGGCATCATTATTTTTGGGTGAGAAATTTGTTCTCTACCCTGATCATAAATCTTTGGAATATTTATTTTCTCATAAGGAACTTAATATTGGATCGAGTTCCTTGCATCTTATGATCTTTTTACCAAGTTCATCGGACGTTCGATGCACTTTGTTTTGTTGAGCTTTGTCTCATTTCTTTTATGGACTAGCGTCCGATGTTCTTTTATGGTGTTCGGTTCATCGGATGTACTGTTATTATACTACATCGATGTTCCGTCTTATCTGGATCAATGGATATACCATTATCATACTACATCATTGTTCCGATTTATCGTTCATTGGACGTACCATTTTTGTACTACGTCGGTGTTTCGAAATTATTCGAGTTTCTCGTTTCTCGGGCGTACCGTTTTTGTACTACGCCGTTGCACCGGCTCAATTTTCTGCTATTCTTGACGTTTTCCATGTCTTTTAACTATGGAAATGCTTTTATGTTTCCGATTTTTATTCTTGAGCCTGGTGTTATAGTAGGGATTGAAGTTTCACCAGATTTGACTTTTGAGCAACATTCTATTCACATCATTTCTTCGGGGGTTGAGCGCCTTCGGAATAAAGATGTTCTTCTTGTGAAAGTTCATTGGTTCACAGATCCTATGGATTTCTCTTAGGATTCCTGGGAATTCATCGAGCGATCCCGTTCAGGCTTACCCTTTCATGCTCTTTATGGTGAACTTCCTATTTCAAATTTCTTTTGTGTTGATATGCTTTTATGGTTGTTACTCTTTATTTTCTTCTTAAGTATTGCGAGGACGCAATTTCTTTAAGGAGGGAGTCTGTAACAACCCGCATATTTATCAATTGTACGTTTAAATATTTTATCTAAATATTTCATCGTTAGTCGGATTTTTGTCTGAAAAGCTACTTTTTGCAAACAGTCGAATTGGGACTTGAGACCCCTTCCATTGAGTTCAAAATGCCATTTGCAACCTTTTTGAGTATAAACTTCGATATGTTTGGAGCTAGCTAAAAATTTGACCTTTTTCACTTTGGGTTTGGGTTTGGGTTCAGCCCACTAGCCATAATAATACCCCAAACTGAATCATCCCTCCCCATTCACTCTCACTTCCTCCTCTTTTCAGTTCTAAAGTAAAAATGGTGGAAGAGATTGGAAATGGAAATTCCTAAGCCCTAGCTTTCTTTGCAAATCAAACTTTTAGCTCCAAATTCAAGAGAACCCATTGGTAAGCCTTCTCTTCATCTTCCCCACTCATTCTCTCTTTGATTTCAGAAAATTCCTAAAGCTAATTTGAGAAATATTTCTCTTTCAAGCTTAAAATCAAGCTTCTTGAGTTGGGATTGAAGAGTGGTTGATCCTCCTTTGTTTTCAAGCTTCTCATTCATTGTTTTTGGGTTCAAAGGTGAGATGTCTATAATTATCTTCGATCGTTAGGTATGAATTTCTAACACTTATTCTTGTGCAATTACTTTTGGTTTGGATTGATTTGGTGAATATTCCAATTTTTAGTGTTTTGAGTTCAATTCTTTAAAAATCCTAACTTTAATGTTTGAACATGTTTTTGGGATGCATCGAGGAGCATATAGGGCAGGGTAGTCGATTGGCATAAACCCTTAGTGCCGTTGCTCGTGCGATTGCAATTTGGTCGAGATTTGTACCTCCTTTGAAATAGGGTAGGAAGTGCAGAATACAGGATTCAGCCGACTGAGCCCTTGGGCCGGCCGACCGACCTGTAGCCCGGACACTTTCTGCCTCTGTTTTGGAAGTGCTGGTTTCAGTCTTCGGCCGACCGAGCTCAGGGTCCTGTCGACCGACCTGCTACCCGAGCACTTCCATCTTTGGTTCAGCTGACCGAGCTCTGTAGCCGGCCGACCGACCTGGTGCTATTTCGCCTATTTCGCGTATTTTGCGTGGTTTCCAAATTTAATCGATTCGAGTTCTTTCCCTATTTGTTGTTATCATTTGTTATTGACTTTGATGACTTCTTTTCTTTGGGAATTTTAGAAATATCCATTTTGATGGATTCGGTATCGATTTCTATGGATTTTTATTCATGTCTTCGAATGTGAATTTCAGTGGTTGATTGTTTTACAATCATTTTTGTGATTTGTCACTTTAAAATATAAAGGTTTTCTATACTATTAACAAATATCAAAACTCTTTCTTCAAATGATTTCAACACTATTTTATTACAAGGCTCGTTTTCTCAAACCGATTTCCAACCTGTTAGTATATACAAACATTTACCTCACTCGTATGAGAATTCCCATTAAACAACTTAGTAAAACAAGTGGTATGAAACGCTTGCGTTTACTTCGTTGGTTAATTCTTGGACTTGTTCGATTGAAACTCTTGTGACAATTTTCTAGTGGAGATCTACAATTTGTTCGCAAATATTTAAGTTAAGCTAGTGGTAATGGGACATGATGCTAAACTCATATATTTACTAGCTTATTGCAATTGACACTTCTAGATGATCGATGATGATCATTTTATGGTTTAGACTAGCAATGTGCGATGTCTCTTTGTCCATGTGGAGGTCCGTACCACAATTCATTGAGTTTCGTCTCATTTCTTTGTGGACTAGCGATCCATGTACTTCTAATGTGTTTGGATTCAATGGATGTACCGTTTGCACTACATCAATGTCTTTGCTTTTTGATTCATTGGATGTACCGTTTGCACTACATCAATTTCTTTGCTTTTTGATTCATTGGATGTACCGTTTGCACTACATCAATTTCTTTGCTTTTTGATTCATTGGATGTTCCGTTTGCACTACATCAATGTCTTTGCTTTTTGATTCATTGGATGTACCATTTGCACTACATCAATGTCTTGGCTTTTGGATTCATTGGATGTACCGTTTTCACTGCATCAATGTCTTTGCTTTTTGATTCATTGGATGTGCCGTTTGCACTACATCAATGTCTTGGCTTTTTGGATTCATTGGATGTACCGTTTGCACTACATCAATGTCCTGGCCAACCTTGTCTCCTGATTTCTGGATTTCTATATGATGATTTATGGAATTTATGTTTCACCACCTTTTTCAGTTGGCATTTATATGTATGTCATTTTGTGGCTTGGTGAATGAAATAAAGAATATGACATTCTTTTGATGCTATGAGATTCTTGAGATTTGTATGACTTTTGTGGATTTTCTAATGTATACTTGTCATAGTATGACATTTTTTGTTATCATACGTCTTTTTATTATATCTCTTCTTATATCTCATTTTATCTGATAATTATAGCTAGACTGATCCGTTTATTATTTTCTTCTTAAATAATACTCGGGTCAGACTGAGATTTTACAGGTGCCTCTGCTTGACTCCTTATCGGACCATCATCTGATCTTTTGGCTAACTACTTTAATTTAGTAGTTTTGGTTGTATACATTTGAGATATAGACTCATAGTTGTGTACTTGTTCTTTTGTATAGCACATGTTGCTATTCTTTTGTGTCATTGTGGATCTTTTAGACCACTACTCTGATGAACACTTTTATGTGTTATATATATTCATGTCTATTTCTGCCTTTGTGATATGAGTTATCTGTGACTGATTTGTGTTATGTTTATTTCTATATTTGTTTCCAAAGACATTATAGCCACTGTGTAGTAGCTTTGAGTTTGTGTCGGTATGTCGGACTTCCTCTTGAAAAGAATGCAAGTTATATTTTATCTGGCATATCAGTACTCGCACAAAGCAATTATACAGATGGTCGCTCCTCAACAGCCTCATTCTCCATGCTAGTTGTCAGCATTACACCGTAGTGTCCTTGTCTAGCGTGGGTATAGAGGTGGGGCGTCACAATTAACATTCGATTAATATATAAATAATTTTAAATAAAAACTTGTGCGAATATAATGCAAATAAACGTAAAACTATTATATAACATAATTGAATTTAGTATAATATTGGAGTGTTTTCAATTCTAAAAATATATTACAAATTCAATTAAATAAATTAGTTTCATAATTTTTATAATGTATAAATGTCATTTTTAAATTCATTCCTTTTAAAGAAGATATAGTGGGAATAATTAAATATAGCAGGAATAATGGGATATAGCGGAAATAGAGGGGCTTAAAGTGGAAAGGTATATTTGGAGCTATATGGAAAAATCATAGCAGTAGAAATCTGCTATGAGATATAGCAGGGTTATAGCAAGGAAATAGCGGGGCATTAACTGCACCAGTGAGAATGCAAAAAATCAGGCAATCGTAATGGAGGAAATTCTATAACCTCCAAAAGTGGCTCTATTCTTTCACTCCTAGCAATAAAACAATAATAAAAGATATTCTATGACTTCAACTTTGAGAATATGGGAGACATTTACAGTTAAACTCTTTCTTTGCTATAGGAGAATAGCAAGAAAATATTTAGTGAATTTAATCAACATTCATCATAGATTCTTGCCTCTCAAGTCAGGAATAACACATATGTATACTAAATAAATAAGTTCAATCTAAAATATTCTTGGTATCAAGCTAAATAGATTACCAAAATACAAGCGAATGGATATCTTCTCATGATACTAGTAAATAAGCTACATCTCAAGACAAATCTGATTACACAATAATGCAAGTGGCAATAGGTCTTTCAGGGTGCAATCAATGCTGACATTATGTTATATAACAGATCTACCATGACATAACTTGCTTTACATCAAAATTAACATTTAACAATTGATTCAATATAAAGTTAAAGAAAATGATTTCTATATATTAACCAATTTGATGTAAACAGAACAAACACATATTTCGATGCAACATCAAAATTGAAAATGCTACCTTCAAAATCGGTGAGGATGATGTCATGAATCTGAAAATGGTACTATTTGAAGCAATCAAGCAAAGCTTTATTGGAGTTGAACTTCATGATTTTACGGGGTGCTAGATTTTGAAACCTAAAAACCTAAGGGAGGAGTTGTGAGAAGAAAGGATTTGGGGAGGTTGTATTTTTTTCTTATGCGAAGGGAACTATTAAGTAAAGAGGGTTGTATGCTTCATGGGCTCTGTATTTTCAATTTTTTAAATAAAACCTGTGATGATTTGCAATGGCACGAAGACCATTGCTAAATTGTAATGGTCATTAATCGTTGTTAAAAGTATTGCAACGGCTAAGGACCATTGCAATTTAGCAATGGTCCAGAGTCATTGCAAATTTATTGCAAGGCTGCGTTGTAAAATTTCTTATATGGTGTAGTGATGTATTTTAAGTTAAGAAATAATGATTAATACCGACCATTAATGATTGGTGCTGACATGATTTCATGATCCATAATTCCAGTCTTTCTTCATGATTGAAGCACCTAAGTCTCATGCATGCAAATCAATGTATAAGATAATGAATGATGCTGATCAAAACAACTAGGTACTGAGTCGTTTTTGTTGATCCAATCTTGGCAATTTTTTTTAGTCCCTTCATCATGTCATTCTTGATGATTTCAAAGTCTCTAAATTCATTTCTTCATCATTTCATAGTTTGGTTTATTTGTTTGAGTATGTTTTGAGACCATGGAAAATTAGTCGATAACAATCATACAATCAGTAATAGTCCTATTTTTGAATAAAAATAATTTTTTTAACAAATTCAAAACTTGCAGTTTTCTGATTTATTCAAACAATCTTATTTTTGAACATCTTAAGTCAATTTTTTGATAATTTTAATAACAGATAGTTGATAAAATTTTGTATGTGCATCGCTGTAAGTAAAATTATTTTTCATGAAATTTAAACATTCTCAAAACTCGTAAATGGTACAAAAAATTGATTTCAATGAAAAATTGGGATTTTCTAAAAATTCCATTTATTTTAATGGTTTTTTCTAGATAAGTTAATATTTTTATCAAAATTTTATTTATTTTAGAAAGTCCAAATTATATTTAATAGGAAAATAGGCATGAGGAAATAGTTAAGGGTCTTTTGAACAAAGCATGTAGGTTAAAAATTTAGGTAGAAGGACAACTTCAAAACATAAAAGCAACTTGTTTTTCTTAAACGACAACAACAGCGGTTGGGCGGTGGTAGTAGTGTGGTAGGCGATGGTGGTCGAATGGTCAATGGCAGTAGCTTTTGGTGGGTGATAACATTTGTGGGTTGAGAGAATTTGTGCTTGAGATTGATCACAGACTGGATTTGATGGAGAGTGGATGATGGTAATGGTGTGGAAGGTAGTGTTTGGATGACAGAGATAGTGGAGGAGGCGATGCCATTGTCGATAGTTTTTTCATTTAAATATAAACCAGTAATGTTATTCGCATATAGAATTTGATATAAATAAAGCATTTTTTTCTATGTGCATGTATACATCATTACATTGATATAATGCAATTTTAATGTGGCATTTTATAAACTATAGGATTGAATAACATTTTATTCAGATGATGCCAATTTTACCATTTTCCATTTTTCTTAATGTGAATCCACAATTGCTATTTAAGGATAGCATTTTCTATGAATATAGAATTAAATATGTAAATGTGAATATAGAATTAAATATGTAAATGTTAGTTGTAACTATTACTTTTATTCTTTATACATTAATATATAGTATTACGTTGGCATCGTGTTACTTTAGCTTAACATTTATAAACAATATAAGTAAATGACAAAGCTAATGCTAATTTAATATAGCCTTTTTAAAATGTGTAAACGATATTTGTTATTATCATTTTGATTCTTCATATTTCGATATAGCTTTACATTGTCGTAGTGTTATTTTAGTTTATCATTTATACGCTATATAAGTGAACAGCACAGATAATGATAATTTAATACAAAACTTTTTTAATGTGTAAATTGTATATGTAATTATTAGTTTTTTTTACATATATATGATTATAGCATTGCATTGGTTTGAAGATAACACTAAATGTATAAATACTAGTTGTAATATTTTTCTTCTTCTTAATACATGAATGTAGCATTACATTGACATAATGCTATTTTAGTTTAGTATTTTTATATTATATAATTGAATAACACATATAATGTTAATTTAATGTAGCATTTTTAATGTGTAAATGCTTGTAACTATCATTTTTATTTTTATATATGAACATATCATTACATTGATATAGTGCTATTTTAATTTAGCATTTACACACTATATAAGTGAATAACATAGATAATGCTGATTAATTATAGCATTTTATTTTTTTAATGTGTTAATACTATTTTTATTTTTTTTATTTTTTTGTATAGATGAGTGTAGCATTACATTGGAATGAATATAACATTAAACATATAATTAGTAATTATCATTTTTCTTCTTTATATATGAATGTAGCATTACATTGGTATATTGCTATATTAGTTTAGCATTTACACACTATATAAATAAATAACACAGATAATCATAATTTAATATAGCATTTTGATTTTTTGAACTAAATGATTCTTGGATCTTTATTAAAATAACAAAAAAGAAACTGTACATATACCTACAAATAAAACCTAAACCCGCATATGATATCATCAGCCCAAACAACCCATTAAAACATAGCCCAAGTTGATGCCAAAAATGGATTGACACCCAAGATTGACTTGCAGTGAACCTATGAGACCTAGATCTAGCAGATAGTATTGAAATTAAAAGAAAAATAGAGGCAGGGAGACACAAGATTTTATAGTGGTTCAGCAATCTCTGGCCTATGTCTACTTTATAGCTTTTATTGATTTTTTGATAGAGTTTATGTTGGATTATAGGGAATTAAAGAGAATATAAGTCACTAATATAAGGGTTTGACAAGTTCTATGGCTAAGAACTGCCAAGAGTAACTGCCTAGGTGACTGTTGTGTGGAAGTAATAGATGAAGAAGAGGCAGAGCTTCCACATATGGAGTTAGCAGAAACAAGATCCTTCTTTACTTGTAGTTATATTGGTATCTATAGGGAAATAGAGGTAATAAGTCAGGAGCCTGCTTGCATTGGAGTCTAAGTTAAGGCTCAATGACTTATAAGAGAAACCATAACACCACAACCCAAGGAGGTCGGTACAGACCTATTTTGCTCAGTATTAAGCTATAAATGTTGATGCAAATCTAAACTTGACTCTTGCTTTACTCTTCTATCTTCTAGTTGATAGGTGTCAAGCTCTTTTCATTGACTTTTGGTTGACTCTAGTAATCATCCCTCTATCACTTGAGTTATCCTGCTTTCTTGGATTTCTTCTCATCAACTTTGGAATTTATTGTCCATACTTTGGAAAACCCACTTGATCGCGAGCTATTGGAGAAGTGTATGAGAAGTATGGATTTTGGAAAATGAATAGGGGAATAATAGGTCGGTACCGACCTACTATAGCTCGGTACCGAGCTATGTGCTTGGCTCTAAGTCGACTGAAAATTTCCTAAGTTACTTATTTAGCTCTTCTAAGTGCTTTCCCAAGTTTTGAAGTCATTTTTTCTTTGTCTTATCGTTCTAATTCTGTTGACTTCTTTCTTGGTTTAAAACCCGGTTAAAACTTTCCCCTCGGAGTATGCTTTCATTGAAAAAAAAAGTGTGCACTACACTGAAACAAGTTCCGGATTGCTATCATATAACCTCTGGTTGATTGATCAAGTGCTATCTCGAAATGTAGTTACACCTAGTTGGTTTTCCTTTAACTATTTGGTTTGGTTATTGTTGGAACTTCATTTTTCTACATTTGAGAACATGGACTACACTCCAGAGATCGCTTCATGCTTCAGATTAGCATATCTTCTCTTTGTCATTCCTTTTGAATGATGTTTCAAGAAGCCACCAATCGAGCCACGTAGCTCGGTACCGAGCTATAATGTTCCCCTAACCTCTATATATCTCAATACTTAGCAAAATTTCCTAAGTTTTCTCATTTCTCACATGCTTTACGACCCGATCTACTCTCACTGACCCAACCAGCTCCATCGTTGATCATTGCAAGCGTTATCGTCACCTTGTTGTTGCCGCCGTCACACCTCGCCACCGCCCAGTACTAACCATCGCCGAACAAACCACTATCCAATTAGCCCGGCCTCGATCTAAGTCCAAAAAACTAGCACTGACAGCACAATCTTTAGGTTGGTGATGGTTGATTCTGTAATTGTGGCAATGGCGATTTGGTCGATTACAATTGAGAGGAGATGGTTGAATTTTAGGCTATGTTTGATCGGTGGTGATGTTTTAGTTTTTCCCCAGTCAAATGCACACAATTCCAGAGACAAGTCCTTTCTTCCAGATACAACTCACTCTTTGAAACTTGGCTAATTCTCGATTGCTGATTGAATTCTAGTGCTATGATTTATTCCAAAATCGGATGTAGTGGATGATTCCATCATATCGCACTTCTGGTGATTCTGAAAGAAAAGCTTGCTCATTTTTCTAGCATGAGCGAGCTATCTAAAGAATGACACATTCGTAGTGCAGGAGACACTGGACTCACACTGCATAGATTAACACATTGCACTTTCCCCAGTCAACGCTCAGAATTTGATTGCTCAACACACGTTAATCGTTTGAATTCTAGGCATTTGTCACACGGGTTTACTGCTTAAACTAAAACATACCTAACCATGTTGAATGCCAAGTTTTATTGTTTATAACAATTCATTGATCGCCTCATTTTTAATCTGGTGAAGGAACGTCTACCCCTCCCAAAATTGGGTCTTCTACATCTCCTGCTTCACCATTTATCCCTATCGGACTAGGTCATCCCGAGACTTCTGAATCTCAAAGCCAAGTAGTTCTAGTTGAGTCGGTGTTGGGTCAACTACCTTTGGGATTGAGAATTTGAAAAACCCACCGGAGCAGGTGCCTTCAATCCTTTCTGCCAGGTTGCACCAGAACATAAGTCTTCAATAGGGCATCCCTGAGGATTATGTCTGTCTGCCAACAAGAGCTAAATTCGCTCACAATCCCTCATCGGACTTTACAGCATGCAATCGATACATGTGCTTAGGAAGTGCTATCCCATCATTCAATCCTTTCCTTATGACGGTACTGCAAGAACTAGGATTGGCTTTGTTCTAAGTTCATTGAAATAAATATTCTCTTTTAAGCTCGCTGTATGCCCTTTTCATGATTAGATTCAACTGTCCTCCATGATTCAATGAGCTTATGTATCTCCTTCGATTTAGTAAAAAACAGGATTCCTCATCTTATCTGATCATCGAAGTCCAGAGGGGATGTAAAGTGATTGAAAATCTCCATAACATGCGTTCTTATTTTAGGAATGAGTATTTCTTCATGCGATGCCCAACGGATTCAACCAGCTCTGGCAATCTTAATTTATGTTACTTTTCTTTAATCTCGCCCAAGTTGGAATTTCTAAGCATCTAACTCAATATGTATTTCATCGTAGGCATCCCGGCCATAGATAAGAGCGATGAACATGAAAGAACACTCAACGTTTTAAAGGCAGTCAGACCCAACTAGCGCACTGTTGCATTCTTTCTTACAAATGAAAATAAATGGCAATTTGGTTTGCTTTGCTAGGATAGATTTGTCGTCTCTAACTCTCTAGTGCAAAGCGAAGGGCTCATACCCATTCCTCTATCCTCACTCATAGCTCTGGAAAGAATGTTCATGGGAAAGTAGAGAGTTCCTATAGCAAGGCATATGCAAAAGAGTTCCCTAAAAGGAGATCGGGGAGTTTAGAGAGGAGATGTCCTCAGAATGGAGGCAAAGCAGCCAAAATGCCCTTGATTTCGGAGGAAGATGAACCGGTTACAAAGAGAGAAGGCAAAGAGCCAATGGCGAAGGAAGTGGAAGGAAAGGATGATGATAATGATGATAGCAAGCACCAAGTTGGCATGGAAAGGGATGAATCATTTAGTGAGTTGCCTAGGATGAGTCCTGACCTCCCCAACTCACCTCATCAGGAACAAATTGCCATAGAAGCTTCTGAGACGATCGAAGATCAATTTACATTGCTTTCAGTAGAGATTTCACTCCAATCTTGTCCCATTGGCAACATATTAATCGACACAAGTGACATTGGTGAGATCAACTTTGCCTTTAGTGACATTCTGGGAATGTTGGTTTAGAATTCTCTGTTTTTCTAGTAGGCTTTGTAAGCAGAGGTGGAGAGACCCCTACTTTATCTCCTCGCCAAAATGGTTGGTAGAGTACTTAAGGGGTCATTGACAACACACACTACACTATGATCACTGACAGTCATTCTTGCATTGTATCTAGCTCTATTATTTCACTAGTAACTTCGCTTATCTCTCTTTTTTAGGTTCCATTGGCTATGGATATTACAAAATATTCTCCCACTATGCCAGCAAACACGGAGGTTGAACTCCTAATCCAAACCTGTTGCATCGCTATGAATCTGAGGAAGAAGGGAGAAGGCGGAAAGACTGTGAATACAATGAGGCTCGTAGGGCTAGTAGAGAGCAGGAGAGCGGGAGAAGGAAGAGAGATGTTGAATGTGAGATATCTCATGACCCTGCTAAGCACACTAGGGATTCCTTCAAGCACAGTGGGCCTACTTCTATCGATCTTCCGTCTTTTATAGTGGCTCAAAATTCTTCTTCCCAAGCAAGTTCCGATCTCCCAAGCTATGGTTAAGATCGTCCCCTGCCTCTGGAGGAATCTCCGCTCCCACATTAACTCTTCTAGGCAGTCCTCCATGCTTATCGGCTAAATTACCTAATCTCTTTCTATAGGTGTTAAATTCAATCAAGATATCTCAAACATCCTAAAGGAGGTGGTGATGCAAAGTCTAAAGAACGTTGAGTAGGGCGTCGAAGAAGGGTATAAATGAAAGAAGCTGTTCATAGCTCTCTACAAAGTTTATAAGATAAATTATATGAACATCCAATTCATCAATTCCATGAGAGCTACCTTTGAGCGAATGCTTAAGGAGTGGGAGGATGAATTGCTTAAGGTTACAAGAGAGAGACCTTGTATAGAAACAAATGGCAACCACCAACAGTTTGATTGTAGAATTGAAGCGCGCTCAAGAATAAATTGAAATGTTAACGCGCAATAATCTAAAGCTTTCCTACGAGGAGGGTACTAAGTTAAAGAGGCAGCTTGCCACTAAGCACTAGACCATCCTGGCTTGGGATTTGACCGTTGCTGAGGAAGCCACTGAACTCACTAGACTCTGCGAGGAGAATCAAAAGCTTATTGATACGAAAAGAAGAAGCTCTCTAAGGTGGTAGATGAGCCGTCTATGGCAAAGCTTGGCAGTGACTTTGAACTTGAAATGTCAAAGCAAAAACTCAAAGAGATTTACGATGAGAAGTCCAAGTTCTTGGCCAAGCTAGATGTCAACATGCTATACTTTTATACTAAAGTAGTCATGTTCATGAACCTATGATGGTTGAAGAACGGCTATCCTGAGGTGCTTGCTGGCGCTGGGTAGGAAGTGCTATGCAGATCTGCAGAGGCTAGAGACAATCGCTCCAAAGAGGAGCTGATGGTTGTGTATCTTAACATTGAAGATATTAAATCTCTTTCCATTGGAAAGTATATCATTGCTAAAGATGCCACTGATGCTACCAAAGCCCTTGCTAGCCTAAGCTCTTCGGGTCAGGATGAAACATTCGCTTCTAAATCTCAAGAGCCGGCAGCAACTATCCCTGTTTCTATAGGAATCAGCTCCACATCCACTCAAAACGTTCTTTCGGTTTCCTTAACGGGTACTTCTTATGAAATAACACATTCCTTCCATCATGGTCAAGCATGGGAGCTTAGGACTGAAGTAGGTGAATTCTTTGTATCATAACGGGTATATCTCTTATTTCTCCAGCCTTTGAGAAACTTCAGTTCTTATGAGAATCCACCATTAAAATATATCACTCTATTTTCCAACTTGTAGGTCAACCTTACTTGCCTCCTCTACCTCTAAATACACATGGTTCGAGGACCGAAGCGATCTTCACTGCATCAACTACCATTTCCATAGGATTTTCTACATCCATTCCTATTTCTAGTTCTAGCCCAGGTCTTGATTCCGAGAAGATCACCGCTTTAAAGAGCTTGGAGGACATTTCCATCCCTCAAGAGAAGGATGCTTTTACCACTAGTACTTTCGACGTGACCGAGCATGAAATAATGGCCGAGAGGATGAGGAAGGACATGGAGAAGATCATAGTGAAGATAGAGCTTAGGATCACCAAGCTTGCATCCTTAAAACAGTCAAGTCCGAGGTAGAAAGTTCCCTCATTCAAGATCAGACAATAGAACTGCACTGGTGATCCTGCCTTTAAGTCTGGGGAGCCAGGTTCTACTGCTGGTAAGGAGTCCGCTCACTCAGAAGGCAAATCTCCTCCTGGTGGGGAACCCAAATGGAGAGAAATGATCAAGACCCATCCAGGTAAAATGGGTAAAGGCAGCCAAGATTGCAAGAAGTTGAAGACTAAATAGTGTGTTGATTAAGCGTTTGGCTTTTTGTACATTGTCTAGATTGAGTATGTTTTTTGTTTTTTGCGTTTAAAACAGGCCAATGTTATGCAGGCATAGCCCTTGCTTTTTGTCATGTATATAAAATGTTTCAGTAGTAACGAAAGATTTGCTTTACGTTTGCAATCTCACTTGTATACTTCTGCATTTCATGTACTATACATGTTTATGTCTGACTGTCTTTGTATAATATGATTGCTTGTACTGCAGTTTCTATATTATGTACTTCTGTTTCTTTGCACTTTATTTATTTACTGTAACTTTGTGCATGTAATAATATCCCTATAATTGCTCTAGCATATTTCTTTACCTAGATTTTTTATCTCCAAAACACTTTGTTTGGCATAACAGAACTGTGTTTTCAACAAACTCTATGGCTATTCCTACTTAAACTTGATCAAATTCTACTCGACCAAATGTTGGTGTGTGTGCCCCTATCACATGGCTAAATGTTAAGATGCAGACATCTTACTAGAGATTGAATTTCTTGGGCACTTGGCTCGGTTGCCCCGAGTATGGTTCGCATGATAATTCCTATCTTCGGGAACTATTGACTCCACTACTCGATTCCAAGCATTATATTTATAATGCTGCCCATTTCTTAGCAACATTCGAATTCTTCTAAGTTGACATCCTCAGCCAATGTCATTCTAAATGTGTGTATTGTAGAGATGCATCATCATTATCTTTCATCATAGCAAATTCTTCTAAATTTAGTGTTGAAATCCTGGTCGTACAACAGTTTCTATCTCTGGAAGCTTATACACGAACGGTTCAACTCCCTAGATTTTTCTTTGACGTTGCCTATCTCCAAGCTCCAATTATTTTCTTTAGTCATCTCCTTTCGCTAGGAAATGTCAAGTTCTGATAGGTTTGAGTTGACTTTAAGTTGAATCAGTGGTTTGGAGTTTCCCAACATTGCCGAAGCAACAACATCACTTAAATGCAGGGATTGATTTTCACTGTTGATCTGGTGGCTTGAGTCAGTTTACCATGTCAACTTGGTGGCTTTAAACCTTCCAGACATTGTCGAAGCAACGCAGGTTCTAAGAAGATTATAATCGATTTTCCCCATCGATCCAGTGGTTTGATTCGATTTTCCCCGTCGACTCGGTGGTTTTAAACCTTCCCGATGTTACTAGAGCAATGCTAAGTCTTAGAAGGTTGGGATATTTTCCCTGTCGATCTGGCGGTTTTAGTCAATTTACCCATCAACTTGGTGGTTTTGAACCTTCTTGACGTTGTTGGAGCAACACCGGTTCTCAAAAGCTTGGGATCGACTTTTCCCGTTGAATCGGCAATTTTGAGCCTTCCCAACGTTGCCGAAGCAACACCGATACTTAGAAGGTTGGGATTGATTTTCCTATCGATCCGATAGTATGAGTCGATTTTTTCCCATTGACTCGGTAATTTGGAATCTTGTTGGCATTGCTTGAGCAACACTGGTTCTTAGAAAATTAGGATTGATTTTCCTCGTCATTAATCCCTATCGACTCGGCGGTTTGGCTTACAAGAACATGGTTCCATTGATTTAAGATGCTAACTTTATCAACAAATAAAAGAGATGGCAAGTACTGCCTATTTACTGTGCCTTAGTGTCCCTGGATGGCTTATTTGCAAAAATAAGGAAAAAAAAGTTATGGTAGTGTCGCAGCGATTCACTGTTCCAAGAACGCGGGATGGGAACTCTGTCCACTGTAGCCAGCTTGAATGTTCCATCTCCAAACTTTTGGTCAGTCACATAAGGTCCTTTCCGGTAGGTGTTCCTGTATCCAAGAAGATTCGTTTTAGGAAGAGACCTCCCACTTCAAACGTAAGATCGCGGATCTTGGGTTGAAGTGGTGCGCCACTCTTTTCTGGTGCACAACGACTCTTGGTTCGGCTTCTTCCCACTTCTCATCGATTTAATCGAGGGGGTCGAGTACTAGCTATTCATTCTCTCTCTAATTAAAGTGTCTTTAGTGATGAGAGGGGATTTTCACTTCCATTGGGATCATAGCTTTTGAACCATATGCCAAGGCGAATGGTGAGTGCCCAATTGCTGAGTTGTGTGTTGTCCAGTAAGCCCATAGTGCGAGTGGAAGCTCATCAACCCAATTGCTTTTATCTCTAGTTAGATGCTTCTTCATGGTTGATTTGATGATTTTGTTCACTGCCTCCACTTGACCGTTTTCTTGTGGGTGAAGTACTGCAGAAAAGCTCTTCTCAATCTAGTAACGCTTGCAAAAGTCCTTGAACTCAACGCTCTCAAACTGAGTCTTATTGTTTATGACAACTTTCTATGGTACTCCAAACGTGCAAATAACATTTTTTGTTAAAAAATTAATTACTTTATTAGTAATAATCATGGAAAGCATTTCGCTTCAGTCCATGTCATAAAGTAATCAACTGCAATAATAGCGTATTTGGCTCCTTCTTTTGCTGTTGTTAATATGATGATTATGTCGATTCCCCAAATAGAAAATAGCCAGGGACTGACCATTTATGTAAGTTATGAAGATAGGGCTCTCGAAATATTTGAGAATTTCAAGCATTTGTTGCACTGTCTAGTGTAGTCCGCTGCATCTTGGTATATTGTTTGCCAGAAATAAACATAGTGCAATGTCTTCTTGGCCAGCATCTACCCCTCGGTGTGGTAACTGTAGCTGCCTTTGTGAATTTCCATGAGGATCTTTCTAGTTCTATCTTTGGTTACACACCTGAGCAAGTGGGAGGAGAATCCTCTCCTCTATAGCACTCCGTCCTAGATTATGAATCATGGCGCCTTTCAAAGAAGTTTCTTTCATTCATTCTGATCTCCAAGGAGTATCCTCCTAGGCAAGTAGTCCTTTATCGATGTCATCCACAACTCTTCCTCTTCTGCAATCTCTAAAACTAAATTGACGTCCATCTGATCTATGCTAGGTGCAATTAACACTTCTACTAAAATCAATCCCATTAGCTATGCTTCTTCAGAACTGGCTAGCTTGGCTATGGAATCGACCTTTATACTCCACTCTTTAGGAATGTGAGAATTCATATAGTGTTCAATTTCATTAAGCAACTCCCAAGCTTTCGACAATTAAGGGGAAATTTTTGCGCCTTTAGCCTGATACTCCCTTCTAACCTAGCAGACGACTAGTTGGGAGTCGCTGTAGATATGCAAAGTCTATATTCCTTACTCCTTTGCAATCTTCAATCCCACTATCAATGCCTCGTATTCTGCCTCATTGTTGGTGGCAAGAAATTCCAGCTTCAATGCATAACAGATTGATTTTCTTTCGGGAGTTTCAAGCACAAATCCCACTTTTGAGCAGAATTCGTTTGACACACCATCAATAAACAATTTCCAACTGAATACCTTGACCTTTGTTTTCCTCCTCCTCGTTTTCCTGAATAGCGAACTCGACAATGAAGTCGGTTAGTGCCTGTTCTTTAATCGTTCTTCAGGGAGGGTAAGTCACATCATATTTTCTTAGCTCGATATTCCACTTTAGAAGCTACCCCGAAGTCTCAAGTCGATACAGTACCTATTTCAAGGGCTGACCTGTTAATACCTTGATCGGTAAGTCTAAAAGTACGGTCGTAGTTTCATAGATTCTATTAGCAAGCAGTATGCTAGCTTTTCCTACTTCGGATAGCTTCATTCAGCTCCGATGAATCACTTGTTAAAGTGGTAAATGGGTTGTTGAACCCTAGCTTCCTCACGTACAAGCGCTACACTTAATGCGTGGGCAGATACTGTCAAGTTAACAAATAAGTCCTTACAATCCATCGATTTAGATGGAACAAGTGTGTCTTCATATGTCACAGTAATTCCTTAAAAATTGTTTGGCAGTTCGGATCCTTTCAAAATTCTTCTTACCCTTCTTATTGCGTCAAAAATGATATACATTTATCCATCGCCCTGGAGATAGATTGACTCAAAGCAGCATTCTTTCCATTTAAGCTTTATAGTTCCTTCTTTGTCGTCAAGGCTCAAACATCCCCTAGGGTCGAAATCTACTCTAGATTGGCCTCAATGCTCCTTGCATTTACAATGAAACTAAGAAACTTTCCTAAACTGATCCAAAGGAACATTTAGGCGGGTTCAATTTCATTCCTCACTTTCGAAGGATCTCAAACATTTTCAAGAGATCATCTAGGGTGATTCCTAAATGCTTGCGACTTCATTAGCATGTCTTCTACATACACTTCCATCGTTCGATCTGGTTCTTAAACATTGTATTTGTCAGTCTCTGATAAGTTGGTTTAGCATTCTTCAGACTGAATGTCATTACGTGATAACAATATAGTCCCAAGTCGATAATGAATCTGATGTTCTCTTGATCTGGCTCATGCATCATAATCTGGATGTACCCTAAGTAAGCATCTATGAATGAGAGTAGTTCATGCCCTACAGCTCCATCTAGCTGGTCGATTCTAGGCAACGGAAATCTGTCGAGCAGGCTTTGTTCAAGTCTAAGTAATCAATACAAGTTCATCACTTCCCATTCGATTTCAGACCAACACAGGTTTTGACACACACTTAGGATATGTTTCACCATGGATGAAGCCGTTGGCCAATAACTTATTCATTTCTTCCTTCAATGTAGTGGATCGCTATGGACTTAAGCTAAGTCTTTTCTTCCTCACCGACATGAACTTAGGATCAATATTAAGTGCATGACATACTATTTCCAACGATATCCCACACATATTAGAATGCATTCTAGCGAACATGTCTTAATTGGCATGAAAAAAGTTTATCAATTACTTTCGCATCTTGGTTCCAAGCTACAAACCTACTTTCAAGACCGAGTTGGGTCGTCCATGTCGATGGGGACAGCCATCGTAATCTTCACTGGTGCCTCCTGCACGTCCTTTGAACTCTACTTCCTCTAGTCCATAGCCATGCCAAAACGAATATGGTTCCCGAGCCAGCGGTGCTTCTGTAATTGCTATGCTTGCGGCTCAGAATGTGGAGAGTATTCCCCTCATTCTTTCCTTTTTCACGGTGTTGGCTTCACGTAATGCAGCAATATAGCATTCCCATGCAGCACTTTGGTCTCCTCTTACCACTCCTATTCCATTCTATGCTAGGAATTTAATCATCATACACCATGAAGCTAAAGCGATTCTAAAATTGGCAAGGGTCGGTCGGCCTAAGAAAGCGTTATAAGTCGAATACTCATCAATGATTGTGGAGGTTTGGATAAGAACCCCCCTCCATTCTCCTTCCTTGAGTTCTATAGGTAGGTCGATCGTTTCGACCAACTATTTAGGTTCACCAATAAATCTCTGAATCTTTGTTCTACAAGCGCCATGTCCTTCATGCTAATCTTCATCTGGTCAAACGTTTATCAGAATAGGATGTCGACTAAACTTCCATTTTCAATCAAAACTCGATGCACAACTGCTGGTCCAATCCAAATGTAATCACCATAAGGTTAAGAGTTGCCGCTCTACGTCTTCAATATCTCGATTCTAGAACACAATGTCATTGGTAATCATCTTTTGTTGCTCAGCCGGAGTTCCGTCTTCATGGCGTAGCAACTCTTCTATGGTGCATTATTCAAAGAACTAGCATATCGTTCAATCTCGCTCCAACTCTTCTGCGCTAGGTGAGGTCCTCCCGTAATTATGTTTATAACCGGTCTTCCATCGTTTTTCACCATATTCAACGCATCATTGCCATCATCTAGCTGCATGTCATCATCAGTCAGAAAATGCATCTTCCTTCTAAACTTCATCACCTGGGGCATTTGGGTCGATACCATGCAGTTTTGGCTCGGTACCGAGTTGTCTTCTTCTAGGGGATCACTTATACTTTCTCCTGCAACATTTCCTGCAACTCCGATAGTCACTTCCTTTTGCTTTTACTTTACGTCTCTGTTGTTTAAGCCAGAAACTGAATAGTTCTCTTGTTCTATTGTAGGAGATTTTCTCTTCAAACTTTTCTTATGGTTGGCGGCTGCAAAGCTAGCAAAACATCCATCCTATACACGAGAGCTTTGTAACTATATGTAAACTTCTAGTTAAGTTCATTGATCAATCGATTAAGCTCTCCTCTAGTGACAACTTTATATTGAATATAGGATCTTGGAATTGACCATTGATGGTTTACTTCAGTTTAGTGAGCACTCCCTTCATCATCACTAGCTACAGCTCCTGAGGATCTATTGTATCTTCTTAGTGCTATGACTTTTTTTAGCAATTCTTTAACTTCTTCAAGCAAGTTTTTTGGAACTAACTTCTGGATTTATCCTATTTAAAGTATAGAGCTAGATCTAAGCCTAGATTCAGTTTTCTTGGTGAAAGCACTAAAATGTAGAAGCCAAAAACGTATTAACACCCAAGATTGAGTTGTAGGGAACTGTGAGACCTTGATCTAGTAGGTAGTATTGAAAAGAAAAGAAAAATAGAGGCAAGTAGACAGAAGAATTTTATAGTGGTTTAGTAATCTCTGGCCTAATCCACATTATAGCTTCTATTGATTGATTTGATAGAGTTTGTATCAGATTACAAAGAATTAGAAAGAGTATAAGTCACTAGTACAAGGGTTTGACAAGTTTTATGGCTAAGAATGCCAAGAGTAGTTGCGGGTGAATATTGTTTGGAGCTAAGATATTAAGAAGAGGCAGAGCTTCAGGCATATGGAGTTTGCAAAAAATAAATCCTTCTTCAGTTGTAGTTAGGTTGATATTTATAGGAAAATAGAGGTAATTGGTCAGGAGCTCGCTTGCAATGGAGTCTAGATGAAGGCCCAATATTGTATAGGAGAAACCAAAGTGCCACAACCTAAAGAGATAGGTCGATACTGACCTATGTAGCTCTGTATCGAGCTATAAATGTTGGTACAAATCCAATCTAGACTCTTGCTATGACGACCCGGCAATTTTGAACATTTGAAAATGAAATGTTTAATTGATTTTAAATATTGGTAGTTATTTTTAACTTGAATTTCAAATATCAAAATGAATTTGGCAACTAAAATTTCTGAATTTAATTATTGATATTTGGGTAAAATAATAAATCCTGAGTTTTATGCTTGTTAAAAATATTATCAAGGCTTAGAAAATTTATATTAATGATAACTGAAGACAATGGAAGATTCAGAATTGAATTTGAAAATGTTTTGTTCAGTTTCGAAATTTTATCGTTTAAATCGATATTTAAAAATAGCCTTCCGGTGCATGGGCTTGAAATTCGACGAAACCATTTCCATTGGATCTGTAATATTGTTATCGTATTTTAATTTTCGTAATGTTTGGATTGATTGTTTGGCCGTACGATAAGAAAACACGTTGAAAATTATATCGAAATTTAATTTTAATAACTGGGCTCAAAATGCTATCTTCTCCATACGATTAAATTTGGCCTTGGAACCTTTCCATTGCGTTCGAAATAGGCGTATAACATTATAAATGCCTGGCAGCACGCCTCGATTGGAGGTCAAGATTTTGAGTTGCGCAATTGTGATTGTTTGAATTTAAATTTCAAATTCAAATTTAAATGAGAAGTTGCATTAAATTTTTGTGACAGGACACCGCATAAACATGTATTAAAATTTCTAGCACATGTTGTTCATCGTTCGACACACATTTGGAAAAAAAGAATTATACACGCGCATTCAAAGGAAGAAAAAGAAAATAAAAACAAATGAAATCGTTTTCGTTCACTTCCATGGCCACGAGTTTTTTTTTCAAATCGAATCTCTCCTCTTCCAAATCGAACGAAATTTTTTTTCATTCAGAATCAAATCGAATCTCGAATTAATGGTTTAGCCTCGCGATACCTCAGGTCTAGGCGATTGCCTCGCGCACGTAGAGTTAAGGTCTAGAATCAAGGGCGGGGGAAGGCTAGCGAATGGGAGGCAACCATCGAAGCTCGGAACTGTGCGGCCGCGGCTAGGTAGACGATGGCGACGCATTCAATCGGCGTTGTCGAAATTTATGGGCACACGCGATTCATGGGGTCAGCACGTTGTTTAGAGATGAGGGATCTCGTGAGCAGCGATCGAATCATGGTAGAGCAATGCAGATCTAAGGTTGAGTGGCGAACAGTGATGAAGCATGGTGATGGTGGTACTGCTGGCTTGGCAGTGTCGCGTACGATACCGAGGTACGGCATGAAGCGACAAATTTGGGCAAGCCTATAGGCGACTGATGGTGGATGCTGGAGTTTGAATCTGCATTCAAGTAAGTATCTGCAATTTTATTTAAATTAATTTAACAAATAAAATATGTATAGGAATTTATATGAATGTTACTGTGATAATCTTGATACAATAAAAAGAAAATAATAATACACCTACACATTTTAGTTTGCATGTTATTTTAAAATTTATGGATTTGGTGGATAAGTGTTAAATTAACTTATTTAGTTATTTTAATTAATAAGTTAATTTATTAAAGGAAAATTTATTTTCAATTTAAATAATTAGTTAATTAAAATTATGAAAGGGAAATTAATTATTCGATTAGTGGAATTAATTTATTTAAATGATGATTGATTATTTGTTTGGTTCAAATTTCTATTAAAATAAAATTAGTTGGAAATTAAATTGTTAGTCAAAATAAAATTATCAAATGGAAAATTGATTATTCGATTTATTTCGAATATTAATAATTTGTATAAATGTTTATACAAGGTCTGAAAACATGAAGGAAACAAACCGCAATGGAAATGAGTTGGAATGGATTGAAAATTAAAGGTGAGATCTTCTCACTCAAATTAAAATTTGAATTTCAGTTATTGATTGACTGTTTATTTCCGTATTATATAGTGGATGAGACCTTATGTGTAACGACCCGCAAATCCGTACCCTTAGAGTTGACTCTACTCTCCATCAATCAACTCAAGATGAACGGAAATATGAACCATTTGGGTTAAAGAAGAAGAGGTAGAAGAAGCAAATAGAAATCAACATCAAAATCTAACCATCGCAGCCGAATAAAATATAATAGATAATAAATGATCTTTACACAAAAACAAATCTATTTATACATTACATCATCAGAGTGTACATAACACACAACTTGACAGTAATCATAACCTGTCCTCACAATCTGAATACATAGCGGAATATTTAACACAAATACGGAAGTACGTATTGCCATCCGGCTCGTCTCCTGAGCTCCACAACATCCTTTTCTGTATTCTATAATACTCGGTCTGACCCAAACATTATAGTGAAATAACACCCGAGTCAGTCTGGAATACCAGCGTGAGAAAATCACACTCAATTTGATTATTTAAGTTTCAAAATTCTTTCGAAAACAAAAGCATCTCGTAAGACCACGCCACAAATAAACATGTCGGGTTTTTACCTTACGATAGCCAAAACACTTTTTATCAAATCCATCTGATATTATAATAGTGTCTATAGAAAGTAAAATAGAATCTAGCTGAAATGCTTGCATCTCACGTTTCAGCAATAGTTGGGCACAATCAAAACCGTACAGGCGCGTAGGGAGAATAAATTTCCAACTAATGACTAGGCACTGGGGAACCACCTGCCACAGTACGTGGCCTAGATCACCGTACCGAGGATTACTCCCAATCCCCTGCAACACAAGACCGGGACTATCCCTTACTGGATAATCCCGAGTAAGATCACCCCACAGTTGGGATCAGCAACTGCACCACTAAGCCGAATAAAAGGGACATCTAGACAGGGATGACCTCACCCTAACGGGTGCTACCCCACTTAGCCTTGCTTCATATCCCCTGATTTTCAGTCATTCCTGGTTGATGAGGCTCGAGCCTAAGCATTCCCTTTTTAGAACATTTCACTTAGAATGCCCATCGTCCACCTGACGATGTTCCGAAAGCATTCATCCATACAAGTCCGTCCCGGGTTCGAACGGAACCGAAGGCACTACTCCTACTACTTGGAATCATCCTCAGAATTAGTAGCGACTAGCCCTTGCACTTCACTGCTCCATCTTCGACTCCGAACTCGTTTTTCCACGAAAACGTACAAACCGGATCGAAGTGGTTTTCGAGAAAAGAATCATGATCCCGGTCTCTTCGAAACGATCAGCGCATTGTCCAATATTGATAGTCGGTTATTTAACTATCAATTAACATTCAGAAACATCCATCAATTATAAATAATTTTTCAAATTATTTATTAATCTCAAAATATCTTCACAAGATATATTTCCACTTTCCAACCTTTTTGAAAACAGTTTTCAAACCATCTTCCTTTCACGGAATACATTCCCCAAATATTTTCTATTTCCACTGAAATCACCAAGTACAAAAACTTTAGATTTTTAAAATAATTTAAAACACTTTATTATAAAATATCCTTTAAAACATTTAAATTAAAAATTACTTCAATACTTATTCAAAATATATACTTTAAGAATATTTAAAATAAAACTACTTTGTACAATATAAAACTGAATTTCTAACTTTTAAAACATAATACCAAGCCACCTTTAAATAATTACTGCTATTAGAAAAATATACTTACTTTAAAATTTAAACATTTAGAAACAATAACTTTTCTAAAACATACTTTAAAACAACTTAAACTTTTTATTTATACTTAAAAATATGTTTTGCAAACGTACTTGGCTATCCAGGGAAATACGCTTCTCTTTCACAGCTTTTAAAAATAAACCACTATTTATTTTTAAATAAATTTACCCATTCCTTTAATAAATTCCCACCGTAAATTTATTCTTCCAAATATCCACGGATATATTACTTTACTTTATAAACCCAGTTTATAAATTTCTTAGTCCCATCCTTCTCAAAATTCCAATTTCAAATACTTAAACCAATTTCCAAATTGATTTCCAAATTACTCCATTTTGAAATAATTTCCTTTACTTACTTATTTATTTCAAAATCCATTGACTTCAGATTTTTATTCCTTAAATATGATTTAAAATCTTTTAATTGAAAACACCAATTTCAAATTTCCTAAATTCCTTCTTTATTCTTTCAAATAAATTTAAACCTTTAAATTTAAAATAAATTCTTTATTCCTTTAAATAATGTCACTTAAGTTTTTAAAATTCATTATTACTCTGTTTATTCAAAATCCCCTAATCCATACTCGAACTTATTTATTAGAATTTTAAAATCACTTTCATTCTTTTCCAATTCATTATTATTTTTATTTCAAATTCTCTATAATTATTTCACTTAAAAATTTACTCTTATATTTCTTTCAAAAAAATCCAATTCTATATATATTTTGATTACTCAGTGTACCAAAATATTCAATCAAACCATGGTATCCAATATTCTAATTATCAATATAATTCATCACAGCATATCAAATAATCATAACACAGAATTATTAGAACAAATCCAAATATTTTGAGGAATCCAGTTGGATCCCTCCAACATGTTTTTCCACATCCACAGATGTTAGCACAAGATAAAATACCAATTCCACTTCGAGGTGGAATATCGTGGTATATGGGTTTATATAATATCATCCGCTATTATGCGGCGCATAGGGTGTCATCCGCTATATAATGCGGGAAAATCAATCATTCCAATATATACTATATATACTACTATATATAATATAGCACATCCAATCAATTCAATCATTCAACCAATTATTCAAATTTAACTATTTAAATTTAAATAAACCCAGATGAGTGAGATTAACTCACCTTTGATTTTGTTTGCAATCCGTTCCATCTTGACTATTTTCTTGACGATTTCAGACCTTGTATGAATATTATATGGTTTGTTAACACTCTAAAAAAATTGAATAGTTATTTACCATTTATTAAGTTAACTAATAATTTAATTTTTAAACCCGTAATTTTCCTTTTGAAACTACATATACTCCATTTAAAAATAAATTATAGATTTTAAAAATCTAACCTTTTTATAAGTTCTTCAAACATTTTAAAATTCTTATATTTTTTTTCAAAATCTTATCTATAAAAATAATTTCTGATTAATGGGCTAAAAATCAACAAATTAAACTCAGGTTTAAACTTGAGTAGTATCAATTTAAAAATGCTCAAACTAAATTTACCATTTCATCACAATTTATTAATTTGTAAATATTCATATTAGTATGATATTATAATATATAAATCACTTTGATACTTCTTTAAAATTAAACAACAAGATTAAAAATGTGTATGTGTATATTTAAAAAAAAATCCTCTGTACCTAACAAACAAAAATTTCATAAGCTTATATATTTTTCAATCTGTGTATTTAAATCAAGTTTAATGAAAGAAGAAAAACGAATACCTCAAGCCAACGCTGTCTATCGTGCCTCCTCTTGAATTTGGCACACCCTCGCTCACGTCCCCGGCCTCCAGCATACCCAATAACGACTCCATCTACCCTCGCCCGAGACACCACCACCTTCGCACCCCACCAGTCCACGTGCTTGCGACGATTTCCCCTCTCTCTTGTGACCTAAAATACCTTCGTACCTCGAAATTGCTTAACCCTAACCCTATAGCTCGACGCGTGGTCTCCATTCTCTCACTATTCCCCTTTGAGCGCTGCTCTATATTTTTTTCGATTTGAGAACGAACCTATAAAGAGGGATGGAGAGGGGTCGTTGAACGAGAACATTGCAGTTCTCTTTTTTATACGAATTGAAGAGGGGTAGAAGGCGATAAAAGAAAATGAGATAGCTCTCGTTCGAACTGGAGAGAGATATAGGTGGAGTCACGATTTATAAAATAGGTTAGAGGCTTGCTTCAGAAGATAGGCGATATTGAAAAGATATTGAACTGTATGAAACAGATGGACGTGATTTTAGGCGTGTTGAATGGGAAACACTGAAAGGATGGATTTTCGGCTGAAAGGAGACAGACGAGACAAATCTTTATTATATTTATTTACTTTTATTTATTTATTTATTTTTGTTTGAATGGTCAACAAGCATATATATCAAATTTAAATTTAAATTGATTTGAATTCGTAACTTAAAATCCTGACATCCTACTGCGGCGTGTCGCCAAGCGTTCATAATGTTATACCCCTATTCCGAATGCGATGGAAGAGGTTTCGAGCCGTAATTCGATCGTATGGAGAAGATAGCTTTTTTGGACTCAGTTATGATATTAAATATCGATTTAATTATCAGCGCATTTACTTATCGTACGGCCAAATGGTCACTCCAAACACTGCGAAAATTGAAATACAATATTACGGATCCAATGGAATTGGTTTCGTCGAATTCCGAGACTGTGCCCCAGAAGGCTATTTCTAAATACCAATTTAAACGATATATTTTCAAACTAAACAAATCACTTTTAAATTAAATTTTAACACTTTTACTATCTTCAGTATTATCAATATAAATTTTACAAGCCTTCAAAATATTTTTAACGGGCTTAAAACTGAAGATTCAATAATTTCCCCAATTTTAGTTTATTAAATACAATAACTTAATTGCTAAATAAAAAATAATAGTTGAATTCAAGTTAAAAATTAATTTTTAAATATTTAAAATCAATTACATATTTCGATTTCAAACATCCAAAAATTCCGGGTCGTCACATTCCTCCCCCCTTAAAAGAATTTCGTCCCCGAAATTACTAAGGCAGAAGAATGTCCCAAACCCACTAACTTACTAAAATCCATTTAGTGAAAATCCCATATTCAATTTTCTAATCCTTAAGTTCCAGCTAAACAATTAGCTTAGATTTCTATTTCTAAAATCCCTTATTTCAATTTCAATTTGAAATCGTTTTGTCGCTAACAAATTTTTTTCCAAAAATTTTCTAACTCCCAAAATTTTAGAAATTTTTTGGCAGAGGCTCCTTTGTGCGGAGGAGCTTTTGCAATTTGACAAGAGTTCAAAATATGTATACATCGACCCACACGGTCGGAAAAACAAAAACAGTTCATATTTCCTATTTTTATTGCATAGGCGTACCTCTATTTAGCATTTTTAAGCAAGCGGCTTGTTTAATTAGCAATTTGCGCAATCAAATCCAGCCAAACGGCCTCCCTGAACCTATACTTACTTAATTTAAATATGTAAGTATAAAATATATGCAACTCACTAACAATTACTTAATTTCAATAGTTAGACACATTCATTTCATAAGCAATATACACCAAACATGTGATGACCCAGAATTTATGACCATTTGAATTTGAATAGTTAATTGATTTTAAAATATTTAAAAGTTAGTTTAACTTGAATTCAAGATATCAATATTTGCTTGATAATTAAGTCATTGAATTATATAGTTTAAATATTGAATTTAATAGTTGAAAATTGGGTAAATTGTTGAATTTGAAATTTTTAAGCCTATTTAAAATAATTTGAAGGCTTATAAAAATTATAATGATAATACTGAAGATAATAGAAGGTTGAAATTTAATTTATAGTTGATTTGTTCAGTTTTAATAATATACCGTTTAAATCGATATTTAAAAATAGCCTTCCGAGGCACAGTCTCAGAATTCGACAAAACCAGTTCCATTGGATCCGTAATAGATAGTTATTATCGGATTTCAATTTTCGTAGCGTTTGGATTTACCGTTTGCTCGTACAGGTGAGAAACGCGTTGCTATTAAAATCGATAATTTAATATTTTAAATCGATTTATAAAGCTAACTTCCACAAACGATTAAATTAGCTTCTGAAACACATTCCATTGTGTTCGGAATATGGGTAAAGCCTTATAATCGCCTAGCGGCATTCCTTAAGAGGAGTTCGAAAATTTTAATAGCAATTAACGAGACGTTTGAGAGTTTTATAATAAAATTCAAAATCAAATAGTCAAAAGATATTTTCCTTTTCAAGCGTAGTCTAGAAGCCGTTCTTTCCTTCCCAAACATGCCTCTTTCTCTGCTTAAGAATCGCGTCCCTTTCTTTTATCCCAATTCTCTAAATCGAAATCAATTCAAAAAGGAAAAGGGAGTCGAGTTCGTTCATCAATGGTTTACTGTACTTTACGAAGCCGGCTCCACCTCAAATTAAATTACAACGAAACGCATTCTCTGCTCTCATTCCCGAGATCAAAAACAATTTCATGGCCGAAGAGTATTAAAAATCAAATTTTTTTTCATCTTCAATCCATTTCTCAAATCCAAACTCGGAGATAAAATCACTTTCTTCGTTCCATATACCATGGCCGCCCGTTCTTGAAGCACATTGGAATTGAACGAACGAAGTTTCGTTCGAATCAATCCAAATCGAGAAAGAGTTCTCGTTCGAATTGTCTTCGCTCAAATCGAGTTGGGCAAAGTCGTCAAGTCTGGGGCATTCGAAGTCGTTCATGATCAACGAGCTTGCAAGTGGTGTTAGGGTTTGGTCGCGAGGCTGCGGCGGTTCCAGGTGTTCTCGATTTGAGCAGTGAAGGCACGAAGCGTGGTACTCGGTGTCAGGGAAGCACACGCGCGTGCGGGCAGGGACGCGCTTGGGGTTTTGCGACATCGCGATGGGGGATGCTCGGTGGGTCACTGTGGAGGTAATGCACCAGGTATTTGCATTTAAATTTATTTGATTTAAATAAATGAATAATTTTAAATATGTAAAAAAATTTAGTAAAGAATTTTAAAACAGTTCTATTTAATAAAAATAAAAATAAAATAAGATTGCAAGGAGGTTACTGTATATGGGAACAGTTGTGTCTTGAATTTAATTTAGTATAAAATATTAAGACCTTAACTTACTGATTAATTTGAATATTTTTACAAATATTTTTAGTTTGTTGTTTAATATGAAATAATGATAATGATGAAATATTTATTTAGTTAAAATGGAATGGTTAACTAATAAATTCATTTAGAGGGATTTAAAATTTAAATTAAATAAGTAATTAATTAAATCTATGGGAATTAATTGTTCAACTTGTTTAGATATAAATAAAATTGTATAATTGTTTATTCAAGGTTAATAATCGAGAAAACAAGGCAATATTGAAGTGGATTGCAAAAAAGGAGTCAAAGGTGAGTAAATCTCACTCTGTTGTATTTCTATTTAAATTTAAATATTTGGATGAATGCTTGAAAAGTTTGGATGTGTACGGATGATCTAGTGATTATAGATTTGGTTGTTTCTCGAGTTAATTGTGATTTGACTCGAGGTGTTTGAATTTTAAATGGTTTTGAACTTGAATCCTAAATAAGCGAATGGTTCTGTTTAAAAATCAAATAGGATTTAATGATCGGTGATTCATTAAATAGGTAGGATAATTTGAACGGAAAATTAATTAATTTAATTAATTAATGATTTGGGTTAATTAATTAAGTTTATATTAAATTGGAATGATCATTGGGTGGTTTAATAAGTAATTACCAAATGCGATTGATAAAATATAATTACTTTGTGAAATTAATCAAGGGATTAATTAAAATAGTAAATAAAGGAGTAATTAATTTATTTAATGAAGTAAATATAACAAGATAGTAAATTACTGATTGAGGTAAATCAAGAGTGATAAATATTTATGATTAAATTAATGACTAATTATTTAATGTAATTAATTTAGATTAGGATAAGTTAAAATATAATTGAAAATCCTTATAATTAATGATGTAATCAAGGATTGATTAATATTGAATAACCCATAAGTAATGACTTATGAAAAATTAACTAATATAACTTATTAAGGATTAATGTAATTAAAATAGTTAATTAATTTGTGAAGTAATTAAGGTTACTTATTGAATAATTAATATCATGAAATTAAATGAAGATAATTACTCGAACGTAATGGAAAATAACTAATCCAGGGTAATTAATTAAGGTGAATATGAAGGATGACTAATTAATGGATTTGGAATTAATTAATGGTAAATGAAGGAATCTAAGTGAATGAGGATTACAAATTCAATTAAATCTATTGAATTAATTTGGAAGTGATAAAATTTGCTTATGAATGGACGGTATTGGATGCTTCGAATGAGTTGATATCTCTGATATGAAATGTTGTGTATTTCATTTGAATAACTTGGGTTAGGATAGCATAGGTTTCAAAGAGACTGGGCCGGGTATTGGGAAATACCCAGAACCACTTTGAATTTTCATAAATCGATTTGTGAAACCTATAGGAAGGAATGAGATGATTTAAGTTCGATACCTAGAAATTTATTTGAGAAATAAGCATTTTCTATATCAAATTGCGATTGGTTAAATTGATATAAGTTACCCCGGGTTTATATAAGTTGATTACTTGATGTTCCATGTTAGTTGGGTTTACTCACGCTGGTTTCCAGCCTGACCCGGGTGTTACCTTGGTGTAATGCTCGGGTTGGACCGAGTATTGCAGATTTCCAGGTTAGGACGTTCTGGAGCTCAAGAGGCGAGCTGGATGGCAATATCGTATAGAGTATTCCACTGTATTTATATTATTGTTTATCTGAGACATGATAATTGTAAATATTCGGTGACTGTATATAATGTAAAACTCTGATGTATATTAAATGTAATCGACAGATATAGTGTTCTTTTGTAAACTGCTAGTATTTATTTATTATATTTTATCCGCTGCGAATGTGAGGTGTGGTTGATTTTGTCCTTCTTCTTTCTTCTATCTCTTTCTTCTTTTTCATAACTATCTGGAATTTTCGGGTTGAAAATTTCGGGTCGTTACAATTTGGTATCAGAGCAGAAAGGTTAAGCGAGAACCTTGGCTCTGGTAGGGATTACTCATTAAATAGAGTCTATAGTACTCTAGAATGAGTTGAGAACACACACACACACACAGATATATATATATATATATATATATATATATATGAGAGCGTACTTGTTATTTTCTTATATAAAGCTTTTAAATGATTTTATATAAAATATATTTTGAGATATAAGGCAATATGTCCTTCGAATAAATATTAAGGTGATTGGTTGTTAAATTATTGGAATTAAAATTGAGAAGTAATATAATACAACCAAATTGAAGTCTTGAATTAGAATTAAATGAAGTAAAAATGAAAATACAACCAAATCGAAATTTAATTAATTGAAAATGAAATTCTAAAATTAGAACTCAGGAATTAAATTATTTAAAAACTTTAAATAAAGGTAAGTTTGAAATGAGACTTATTGCAAACAATGGGTTGTTTGAAATTTGATTTGAATTTAAAACCAAAGGTGGTTTAAATTTTAAAATATGGCTGGGAAGGTCAAGAAATAAATATGTATATATGTATGGATATACATGATATCAAAGATAAGTTAGAATAAACTCTAAGAGGTTGAGTTTTGATTTTTTTTTCCCCTGAAGTGTGATGTAAAAACCCAAAGTGATACAAGTTTGTAAGTGGGAAGATTATTATTGTGAAGTTTAAGGATTGAATGAGGTTGATTGGATTAAGTAAATTGGAATTTAACTTTAGGAAAGTTAAATAAATGTAGAAAAAGCAACCTGAATTGGAAATTGCAAGATGAAATTGGAATTTAACTTGGGAAGTCAAATGGTTGATTTGAATTGGGAATTTGTGTGATTCCAAAACGGGTTTGAGATTTAAAAATTGAAATGGATGGACGTTTTAAAATAAATTGGATGATATCATCCCATTGTTAATAAAAATCTTTAAATTGAGAATGGTATTGTATAATAAAATAAATTTAAATAATTGAATTGTAAAATAAACTTGCTTAGAACTAGCTTCAAACTGGAAGATAAAATTGAATAATAAATTAAATTCTTAAAATAAAATCGTATTGAGCTCTTATTTGAATCTTGAAATATAAAGTAAAGATAATTTGAAATGAAGAATTGGACTCAGAAATTTAAATTGTTTAAAAACTTTGAATAAAAGATAATTTGGTTTAAAAATGTAAACCAACCTTTGTGAATTTAACTCGAATTTATATAATTCGAGATAGTTTAAATTCAAGATTTAGATTGAATTAGTTCAAAATTTTAATTTGGTTTAAATACCCAACTGAGGTAAGAATTGAAGTGACAATTCAATGGGAATTAAAGGAAATGTGAATAGAAAGGAAATTGATCTTGGAAAAAGTAATCAAATTTGAAGATTTGATTTGGAACAAACAAGGTTATATATCTTTGTTATATAAGACAAATCTTCCATTGTTGAATCTATTGCTGGAAGAAAAGGATTTTTGAGCATGTTTGAAGTATAAAAGGGGTTTTATACGAGATTGAAATAATCCAAATTTTTGGAAGTTATATATATTTGAATATATATATAAAGGATCTTATGAGGATTTTGGGAAAAAGGTTTTGGGAACCCTTGAATTTGGAAAGGCTTTTGATTTTTGGGTAAAATCAAATATTGGAATTTGGAAAGCCTAGTTTGAGAATTATCGATTTTGGAATAATCGATTTTTGTGTAAAGGAGCCTTATATGAAATTCATACTAGGTGTATGATCTGAAGATACTATATGTATAGTATAAAGTGTTTTGATGATGGCTCTGGGGAAAAAGGCGCTCTCTTGAAATGAACTTCTCAGGAGTGCCACTGGGTGGTGCTGCCTTGATCCCCAAGGGGGGATTCTAAAGTTGATCCCGTGAGGAGTCCGGACAAAACTAGTTCCTGAGGATTATGAGTTGAGTATACCATAGCGTAAGTCGTGTGTGCTGCTGAGAGCCAACAGTCTGCGTTTGATTTTATACCGGTAGACTGTGACCTATGGTATAACATAGCGAAAGTCGTGTGTGCTGCTGAGAGCCAACAGTCTGCGTTTGATTTTATATCGGTAGGCTGCGACCTGTGTAGGAATGTGATGACCCGCAAATCCGTACTCCTTGAATATACACTAATCTCCATAGATTAACTCAAGATGAACAGAAATACGAATTATCAATGTTTAAGAAAAATAAAGAGGTAGAAGAAGAGAGAAGAAGATAGGAAATAGTGAGAAAAGAAAATAGAACGGAACAGAACGGAAACAACAGAACAACATCAGAATCTCACAATCGCAGCGGAACAACATATAATAGATAAATGAATAATCTTTAAACAAAGAACTTTATCAGTTATTACATTACATTTCATTACATCAGAGTGTACAACATCAAACAACATCAAACAGCGGAAAAGAAATACTATATACAAGTAATACGCCATGCCATCCATCTTGCCTCCAGCAACTCCTGAATATCCAGAATATCCTGATAAAGCTAACTCTTGACTGCCTGTGTGGAAATTGGTGGGCACCCAGAGTTTAGGAAGGAAAACAATAAACTCCGAGTCAGTCATGCGACCGGTGTGAGAACTCAAAACAGTTTATTTATCTTTAAAATCAAAATAGAGGAATATTTTTAAAGTCAATTCGCAATGCTTTTAAAAATGAGACTACCATAAGGCCTCCCGCACACACACACAATGCAAACGCAGAATCGGAGGAGATTTCTCCTTATGATAGTCAAAGATGCTTGATACGCATTTAAAAAGAACATTTGATATTATTACGAGTGCATAGTGTAGAGGAAATCATTTCGAAAATAAAGATATAAATCTTAGCCAACATACGACCATTATCGTATGCCTACTATAGCTACCATCCAAATAGTGGGGCGCCACCATAAGTGAATGATAGGTTCTACAACTAATACCGTACAAGATCGTATTGTTTCTTTGGATTTCCAACGAATGGTCGGGCCAAGGAACTTCCCATTGCCACATGAGAACGCCTCTGGAAGGACGTCCGTGAGAACCAAACCGGATCTCTGCCAACACAAGGCCGGGTTACCCCTAACTGGGTAACTACTGACATGAGTATGCCATCCCCTGGTCCTTTGGGAGCTTTAACCGAGCGCTCGTCACCAACATCACACAATCATAAATAAAGTGTTTCAACATGAGTAAGTATCTGGGTTCCATACTATGATACCACCCTTTTCCAGAAGGAAATGCACATACCCTAAAGGGAGCTACCCCTCATAACCTTGCCGAATCTTTCCAGTTTTGACCATTCCGGGGTGTGAGGCTCGACGAAGTCACGTCCACAAAGCCATGCTTTATACAATAGCCATGCTTTGGGTCAACAAATGATCATAGAAATGATCACAAAGATAAACAATCAAACAAATGATCTTATCACAAATGATCAACACAATGATCATTTCACAGCAACACTCAGCATGTCACATTACCAAATTGGGAATATATCGCTGATAACCTTCAACTACATAACCTCTGAGCTCGTATGTCTCAGAGAAGGGTGTTAAGCTAAGAGAATAAATTCTCCGCCGCCAACAGAAATATATTTGAAAGAAATCAGCTTTATATCTCAATTTGTAATGTCAGACATACAATCCATACAAGTCTGTTCCGGGCTCGAACAGAACCGAAGGCACTTAAAAAGAAGTCCTTGCAATCCGAATATTCACTAATCACTTTCGGACTTCCCATCACATATGAAATTTCTATACCGGGGCCATTCGGTGCAGAAACATTCGACGGTAATCCTTCCGTTTTCAAAAATATCCGGTCTTCAACACCGGTCATCAATGCTATCCATTACGTCGTATCACTATTCGGAATGGGTGATCCGAATAACGAGCGCAATAATTTAAAAATAAGTGTGGCATTCAAATTCAAGCAAATCACAACAAATACCTATTCAAAGGTAAATATTGATAGTCGGTTATTGAACTATCAATGGATATGCACAACATCACTAGATTCCAAATAATTTTCCAAATTATTTATTTTCCAAAAATATTTTTACTAGATATATAGTTTTCACACTTCAAAAATAAATCAACATTTATTTTTAAACAAATTCCCATTTCCTTCATAAATTCCATAGTGAATTTATATTCCCAAAATATTTATGAATATACGATTTCAACAGGTTTCAAATATTCATTTTCAATTTATCTTCAAAAAGATAAATTCTCAAAACATTTCATTTCACATTGGAAAACATTTCTATACTTATTTATTCATAAGTAATTCACAAGTCTATTTACTTTCAACACTTGGAAAATATTCAATATACTTAAATCAAAATTAAGTATATATTTCATTCTTTAAGGAAATCATTCTCTTAAACATATTTATTTGGGTCAAAACGAATGTTACGTAAAACATCGTTACAACGTCCCAAAATCACTAGTATAGGGATTCGAAATTAAAATATATATATAAATCCCAATACTATACCAAACATTTCCTTTCAGATATCATTTACTATAACAACAGTGTTATAGTCCACCATTTCCTTCTATTTCTCGAAAACGTCTATTTCAACAATGAATGTTGAAATCAATGGTTTCGAATCTTAACACAATTTAAAACATCGTTAGATCGTTTTAATTCAATTCAAAACATCACATCCAAACATTTTCTTTAACATATTATTCACTATTCAAAAACGTGAATATACTTTGTTAACAAATTTCATCCTTTCTATTCATTTTATTTTGAAGGATTATTCACTGTCTAAAACGTGAATATAACTCCATAAATAAGTTATAACAATTTACTTATCAAAATAAGGCGTTGCGGATTTATAAAACAATGTTTATAAATTCCTTTATTAACCTATATTCAATTCATAACTCAATTATATACCAAAGGTTCATATTATAAGTTAAACACTTACAATTTATTTGTTTGCAAAAATCGTTCCTTTAAACTTCCCAAATTATAAATCTTATAACTTATAAGATTCATTTATTTACCCAAAACATATTCTTCAAATAACTTTACAAATTCTATAAACCTACTGTTTATAAAATTCCATTTATAACTTCACCGTTTATAATTCTATAAATTTCATTCATTTATGAAATTCATTCACAATTCATTCTAACACTTATAAAAACTCGTTTTATAATTCAAATATTTTAATTTACAAATTATCTATTTATAAATCTTTTATATAAATTAATTTATATTATTATTTCAAAACGTCTTCAAAGTCCTTTATAATTTCATCATTTTGTTTTATAAAATAATTAAATTTTATAAATCCTATTTTTAAACTTTTTACAATAAATCCAAAAATTCCAATTTAAACTATTTTATAAAATCATTAACCCCATATTTTCAAAAATCAACTTTTAACTATATTTCTCACAAATCATAATTTTTATAACATTAAAATTATAACGTTTATTTATTTAAAATGAATCAATTCCAAAAATATTTTATAAACGTATACTCTTCAAAAATCACTTTAAAAATCCTTTTAAAATTCCAAAAACTTGGTCCAATGATGCTACACACCAAATAGTCAATCACGACTACAACGACATCATATATCGATATGATAATCAACGAATATCAAAACATCCATAATCAAATAAATACTGTTGAGGAATCCAGTTGGATCCCTCCAACCTGTTTTCCTGCATCCACAACATTAGCACAATACCAATTCCGCTCCAGTACGGAATTGTCGCGGTATATGGGATTTAAAATATTATCCGCTTAATAGACGGCGCAATAGGGTCTCATCCGCTATACAATGCGGGAAAATCAACAACTGCAATATATACATATGCCAATATATATTGCTATTATATGTAATACCAATTTCACTGTTTATGAAATATTCGCGGTATATGTTTTTATTAAATAACATCCGCTTACTAACGGCGCATAATGTCTATTTTAACAATCAATAGATAACAATCATCATTCAAACATGCATTCAAGAATTTTAAATCTAATTATTTAAAATTAAAATCGCAACTGATTCGATTGAGTGAGAAGTTCTCACCTTGATTTCAATTTCGTTTTAGCGATTTATTTCGAATAAAATTAAACGCGCGTTTAATTTTACCCAAAATTCTCACTAACTCCAAACGACACCAATCTAATTCCATAACGTAGTGCTCGTTCATATGATTCCAACGCAACTGGTTTCGCGCGTTTTCGACCTCGTATGAAAATGTTATGAATTTTATAAGTTTACACGATTTTATATAAACAATTTACAACTTTTCTTTTATTTTTATAACCTTAGCCAAATCCTAGCCGTAGATCTCACTCCTTCAAATCACGGCCTACCTTCCTTTTCTTCTCTCACGCGATCCCCTCTACAGATCGAACACGAGACCGAAACCCATTAGCACAAATTAGGGTTCCAAGCCACCTTCTCCACGCTTGACTAAAACACGATCAACTACCTCCAATTTGTAGCCCTCACCCAACTTCACCTTCGGCGTGAATTTCATGAAGCTCGGCCTCCTATTCAGGTTGAAAAACGTGCACGTTCGGCCCCCCTTCCACCTCGATTTGCCGCCAATCCATCAACCCATTCGCGATCATAGCCGTTGGATATCAAGATCTCTTCATGCTCTCCATCTTTCATTTAGAAAGTTTGTTGAATCGTTGCACGGATTTGAAGAAATCAAGGGAAGAAAATTGGTTGTTTTCGGCCATTGAATGTTATGGGTGGCGGCCTGAAGGTTTTGAAACCCTAGGGTTTATATTTTTGCAAAATGAAGATAATAAGGTGCTTATATAGAAAATCGCCCAATTTACTATTCATCGAAATTTTCCGAACTCCAAACGAAGCGTGCCGGTTGGCGTTTCTAAGGTTTACCCCACGTTCCGAACACAATAGAACGTGTTTCGGGAGCTAATTCGGTCATCTGTGCGAGTTATGGCAACAAACGTTAAATTTTAAATTAAACCGATTAAACGATTTTCTAGGCGTTTTAGCTTGCACCGGACAAACAGTAAATCCGATTGGCATGAAATTTGAAACCATATAATAATATCACATTACGGATCCGATGAAACTGGTTTCGTCGAAATCTGAGACTTTTTGAAAAATGGCTATTTTAACTCGCCAAATTAATATTAAAATAATTTCGATGCGTTTCGAGCTGCCACGATCAAACGATAACTCCGATTGCTACGAAAATTGAAATTCGGTAATAACAAATTATTACGGATCCAATGGAACTGGTCTCGTCCAATTCTGAGACTGTTCGAAAATTGGCTATTTTCACTAGTCGATTAAATATTAAAATATTCAATTTTCACAAATTAACTTTTAATTCGATTTTTAAAGTTCTAAAATATCATTCTAACTCCAATATGATAAAATAAAATTTTACAAATCATTTTCAATCATATTTAACCTAAATTTCAATTATTTCTATAATTTCACTATTAAATTATCGATTTAATTATTCAATTAAATCCGATTATTCGAAATAAAATTTATTCGACTTATAAATTTCACTTATTAATATTTAAAATTAATTAAATATTCAAATTTTAATTAATAAAAATTCTGGGTTGTTACATACTTCCCCCTTTAAAAGAATTTCGTCCTCGAAATTAACAAGTAAGAAAAGTTACAGAATCTATTAACTTTCCAAAATCCATAGTTAAACTTCTGACAAAACTTTACTAAGTTTTCAAATCATACTTAGTTATCCTTTCAAAAACAACTACTATTGTTTAACTTTCAATTCCAAATAAAAATTATAGTTTTCAAAAAATTTCCAATTTTTCTCAAAATTTTCTAACGCCTTAAATTTCCGAAAAAATTCGCCATAGTCTCCTTTGCGTGGCTCGATCCGAAAAAAAAAAGACAGTATATATATCACAAATATACATCTCATCAAGTAATGAGGCATCCCGCAGGGAAAAAAGTGTAAAAGTACGATATTTAATCCGAGATATGTACCTTATATTTTATTAGCAAGCATATACAGCTAATATAGCGCGAAAGCGAGCTCCAAATGCAAAGAAAACGTAATCCGCACCTACTAAACACTCAACAAACAACATGAGAAACATGTATATAGACAATAGTATCGACATACAACATATAGCAACATAATAACTATATATGCCAACATATCAAATGTAGTAGAAGCAATAAATTCAACCATCAACCAACTAGCATTCATAACCAATAAATATTCATTCATATTCTCATTAATATTCAATGAAATGGTTTTCAATTTAATCACATTTGATTCATTAACAGTGGATGTTTTTACTAACATTCATTTTCAACTAGTTTATATTTACTAATTCATATTCAAGTTGGTTTACTTCCAAATCAAATTCAATTCTATTCAAGATTCACTTAACTTCCAATTGAATTCCAATTACTTTAGCTTTCTATTTCATTAACACTTAATGAATTATATACAATCAACTAATAGTCATATATCAACCAATGTATATTAGTTTCAACCAAATTCCTTTGCTTTCAATTGGTTTAATTAAATTGATTTTCATTCAAATATTCAACTTTCAATAACATTAGATTTTAATGAATTAACAGTTATATTCATTATTCCATATCAACTTAATTCACATTCATTTGATTAGCATTTAATCCATTCATTCAATTCAATTAGTAATTCATTTAACCATTTCAAGTTGAATTTCATTTATATAACTCAAGTTCATATCTACCACTTAACTTTATTAATTTACTTCGATACCAATATCAACTTTATTCAACGTCACTTAAGTTATATTCCATTTTACAAACATTCTTTGACTTTACTTAACTTAAATTCCAACTTATAAATAAATTCAGATTCCAATTCTAAAGTAAATTTCCATTTAACTTTAAATTCATTTTTTATTACAACTCATATTGATAAATATATTCATATAGTTTCACTTCTTATATATATATATATATATAAGTTTATTTCACAATTGTAAATCACTTTAATTATAATTCAACTCTTATAATTCTTTTGCTTATACAATTCTTCTTTTATTTAGATTATTCAAACAACTAAACAATCAACTTATATACACTTTAATAATTCTGAAAAATTATTCCTTTATATATAAAATATACTCAAGGTAAAATTATTTCATTTACCCAATTTAAAACAATACTGTGTCGAATTGTTCTATTCAAGTGTTTATAAACCCCTTCGGCATAGTTGTCCAGACCGTGCTGACGAAGGTTCATATGCCACTCAATAAACCAATCATCACAATATAAAACAATTTTATATTCACTAACAAATACGCACTCATATCTATTATTACTCTCAAACTCATTCTAGAGTACTACTGACTCTATCTCTAATGAGTATACCCAACAGAGCCATGGTTGTCGCTTAACCATATGCTCTGATACCACCTGTGATGACCTGCAAATCCGTACTCCTTGAATATACACTAATCTCCATAGATTAACTCAAGATGAACAGAAATACGAATTATCAATGTTTAAGAAAAAGAAAGAGGTAGAAGAAGAGAGAAGAAGATAGGAAATAGAGAGAAAAGAAAATAGAACGGAACAGAATGGAAACAACAGAACAACATCAGAATCTCACAATCGCAGTGGAACAACATATAATAGATAAATGAATAATCTTTAAACAAAGAACTTTATCAGTTATTACATTACATTTCATTACATCAGAGTGTACAACATCAAACAACATCAAACAGCGGAAAAGAAATACTATATACAAGTAATACGCCATGCCATCCAGCTTGCCTCTAGCAACTCCTGAATATCCAGAATATCCTGATAAACCTAACTCTTGACTGCCTGTGTGGAAATTGGTGGGTACCCAGAGTTTAGGAAGGAAAACAATAAACTCCGAGTCAGTCATGTGACTGGTGTGAGAACTCAAAACAGTTTATTTCTCTTTAAAATCAAAATAGAGGAATATTTTTAAAGTCAATTCACAATGCTTTTAAAAATGAGACTATCATAAGGCCTCCCGCACACACACACAATGCAAACGCAGAATCGGAGGAGATTTCTCCTTATGATAGTCAAAGATGCTTGATACGCATTTAAAAAGAACATTTGATATTATTACGAGTGCATAGTGTAGAGGAAATCATTACGAAAATAAAGATATAAATCTTAGCCAACATACGACCATTATCGTATGCCTACTATAGCTACTATCGAAACAGTGGGGCGCCACCATAAGTGAATGATAGGTTCTACAACAAATACCGTACAAGATCGTTTTGTTTCTTTGGATTTCCAACGAATGGTCAGGCCAAGGAACTTCCCATTGCCACATGAGAACGCCTTTGGAAGGACGTCCCCGAGAACCAAACCGGATCTCTGCCAACACAAGGCCGGGTTACCCCTAACTGGGTAACTACTGACACGAGTATGCCATCCCCTGGTCCTTTGGGACCTTTGACCGAGCGCTCGTCACCAACATCACACAATCATAAATAAAGTGTTTCAACATGAGTAAGTATCTGGGCTCCATACCATGATACCACCCTTTTCCAGAAGGAAATGCACATACCCTAAATGGAGCTACCCCTCATAACCTTGCCGCATCTTTCCTGTTTTGACCATTCCAGGGTGTGAGGCTCGACGAAGTCACGTCCACAAAGCCATGCTTTATACAAAAGCCATGCTTTGGGTCAACAAATGATCATAGAAATGATCCCAAAGATAAACGGTCAAACAAATGATCTTATCACAAATGATCAACACAATGATCATTTCACAGCAACACTCAGCACGTCACATTACCAAATTGGGAATATATCGCTGATAACCTTCAACTACATAACCTCTGAGCTCGTACGTCTCAGAGAAGGGTGGTAAGCTAAGAGAATGAATTTTCCGCCACCAACAGAAATATGTTTGAAAGAAATCAGCTTTATATCTCAATTTGTAATGTCATACATACAATCCATACAAGTCTGTTCCGGGATCGAACAGAACCGAAGGCACTTACAAAGAAGTCCTTGCAATCCGAATATTCACTAATCACTTCCGGACTTCCCATCACATATGGAATTTCTATACCGGGGCCATTCGGTGCAGAAACATTCGACGGTAATCCTTCCGTTTTCAAAAATATCCGGTCTTCAACACCGGTCATCAATGCTATCCATTACGTCGTATCACTATTCGGAATGGGTGATCCGAATAACGAGCGCAATAATTTAAAATAAGTGTGGCATTCAAATTCAAGCAAATCACAATAAATACCTATTCAAAGGTAAATATTGACAGTCGGTTATTGAACTATCAATGGATATGCACAACATCACTAGATTCCAAATAATTTTCCAAATTATTTATTTTCCAAAAATATCTTTAATAGATATATAGTTTTCACACTTCAAAAATAAATCAACATTTATTTTTAAACAAATTCCCATTTCCTTCATAAATTCCATAGTGAATTTATATTCCCAAAATATTTATGAATATACGATTTCAACAGGTTTCAAATATTCATTTTCAATATATCTTCAAAAAGAAAAATTCTCAAAACGTTTCATTTCACATTGGAAAACATTTCTATACTTATTTATTCATAAGTAATTCACAAGTCTATTTACTTTCAACACTTGGAAAATATTCAATATACTTAAATCAAAATTAAGTATATATTTCATTCTTTAAGGAAATCATTCTCTTAAACATATTTATTTGGGTCAAAACGAATGTTACGTAAAACATCGTTACAATGTCCCAAAATCACTAGTATAGGGATTCGAAATTAAAATAGATATATAAATCCCAATACTATACAAAACATTTCCTTTCGGAAATCATTTACTATAACAACAGTGTTATAGTCCACCATTTCCTTCTATTTCTCGAAAACGTCTATTTCAACAATGAATGTTGAAATCTATGGTTTCGAATCTTAACACAATTTAAAACATCGTTAGATCGTTTTAGTTCAATTCAAAACATCACATCCAAACATTTTCTTTAACATATTATTCACTATTCAAAAACGTGAATATACTTTGTTAACAAATTTCATCCTTTCTATTCATTTTATTTTGAAGGATTATTCACTTTCGAAAACGTGAATATAACTCCATAAATAAGTTATAACAATTTACTTATCAAAATAAGGCGTTTGCGGATTTATAAAACAATGTTTATAAATTCCTTTATTAACCTATATTCAATTCATAACTCAATTATATACCAAAGGTTCATATTATAAGTTAAACACTTACAATTTATTTGTTTGCAAAAATCGTTCCTTTAAACTTCCCAAATTATAGATCTTATAACTTATAAGATTCATTTATTTACCCAAAACTTATTCTTCAAATAACTTTACAAATTCTATAAACCTACTGTTTATAAAATTCCATTTATAACTTCACCGTTTATAATTCTATAAATTTCATTCATTTATGAAATTCATTCACAATTCATTCTAACACTTATAAAAACTCGTTTTATAATTCAAATATTTTAATTTATAAATTATCAATTTATAAATCTTTTATATAAATCAATTTATATTATTATTTCAAAACGTCTTCAAAGTCCTTTATAATTTCATCATTTTGTTTTATAAATAATTAAATTTTATAAATCCTATTTTTAAACTTTTTACAATAAATCCAAAAATTCCAATTTAAACTATTTTATAAAATCATTAACCCCATATTTTCAAAAATCAACTTTTAACTATATTTCTCACAAATCATAATTTTTATAACATTAAAATTATAATGTTTATTTATTTAAAATGAATCAATTCCAAAAATATTTTATAAACGTATACTCTTCAAAAATCACTTTAAAATCCTTTTAAAATTCCAATAACTTGGTCCAATGATGCTACACACCAAATAGTCAATCACGACTACAACGACATCATATATCGATATGATAATCAACGAATATCAAAACATCCATAATCAAATAAATACTGTTGAGGAATCCAGTTGGATCCCTCCAACCTGTTTTCCTGCATCCACAACATTAGCACAATACCAATTCCGCTCCAGTACGAAATTATCGCGGTATATGAGATTTAAAATATTATCCGCTTAATAGACGGCGCAATAGGGTCTCATCCGCTATACAATGCGGGAAAATCCACAACTGTAATATATACATATGCCAATATATATATATATATATATATTGCTATTATATGTAATACCAATTTCACTTTTTGTGAAATATTAACGGTATATGTTTTTAATAAATAACTTCCACTTACTAACGGCGCATAATGTCTATTTTAACAATCAATAGATAACAATCATCATTCGAACATGCATTCAAGAATTTTAAATCTAACTATTTAAAATTAAAATCGAAACTGATTCGATTGAGTGAGAAGTTCTCACCTTGATTTCAATTTCGTTTTTGCGATTTATTTCGAATAAAATTAAACGCGCGTTTAATTTTACCCGAAATTCTCACTAACTCCAAACGACTCCAATCCAATTCCATAGCGTAGTGCTCGTCCATACGATTCCAACGCAACTGGTTTCGCGCGTTTTCGACCTCGTTTGAAAAAGTTATGAATTTTATAAGTTTACACGATTTTATATAAACGATTTACAACTTTTCTTTTATTTTTATAACCTTAGCCAAATCCTAGCCGTAGATCTCACTCCTGCAAATCACGGTCCTCCTTCCTTTTCTTCCCTCACGCGATCCCCTCTACAGATCGAACACGAGACCGAAACCCATTAGCACAAATTAGGGTTCCAAGCCACCTTCTCCACGCTTGACTAAAACACGATCAACTACCTCCAATTTGTAGCCCTCACCCAACTCCACCTTCGGCGTGAATTCCATGAAGCTCGGCCTCCTATTAAGGTTGAAAAACGTGCGCGTTCGGCCCCCCTTCCACCTCGATTTGCCGCCAATCCATCAACCCATTCGCGATCATAGCCGTTGGATATCAAGATCTCTTCATGCTCTCCATCTTTCATTTAGAAAGTTTGTTGAATCGTTGCACGGATTTGAAGAAATCAAAGGAAGAAAATTGGTTGTCTTCGGCCATTGAATGTTATGGGTGGCGGCCTGAAGGTTTTGAAACCCTAGGGTTTATATTTTTGCAAAATGAAGATAATAAGTTGCTTATATAGAAAATCGCCCAATTTACTATTCATCGAAATTTTCCGAACTCCAAACGAATCGTGCCGGTTGGCGTTTCTAAGGTTTACCCCGCGTTTCGAACACAATAGAACGTGTTTCGGGAGCTAATTCGGTCATCTGTGCGAGTTATGGCAACAAACGTTAAATTTTAAATTAAACCGATTAAACGGTTTTCTAGGCGTTTTAGCTTACACCGGACAAACGGTAAATACGATTGACATGAAATTTGAAACCATACAATAATATCACATTATGGATCCAATGAAACTGGTTTCGTCAAAATCCGAGACTTTTTGAAAAATGGCTATTTTAACTCGCCAAATTAATATTAAAATAATTTCGATGCGTTTCGAGCTGCCACGATCAAACGATAACTCCGATTGCTACGAAAATTGAAATCCGGTAATAACAAATTATTACGGATCCAATGGAACTGGACTCGTCCAATTCTGAGACTGTTCGAAAATTGGCTATTTTCACTAGTCGATTAAATATTAAAATATTCAATTTTCACAAATTAACTTTTAATTCGATTTTAAAAGTTCTAAAATATCATTCTAACTCCAATATGATAAAATAAAATTTTACAAATCATTTTCAATCATATTTAACCTAAATTTCAATTATTTCTATAATTTCACTATTAAATTATCGATTTAATTATTCAATTAAATCCAATTATTCGAAATAAAATTTATTCGACTTATAAATTTCACTTATTAATATTTAAAATTAATTAAATATTCAAATTTTAATTAATAAAAATTCTGGGTCGTTACAAGGAATGGAGAAGTTTCATTTCGACAGCGAAGATCAGAGGCCGCGGAGAGCCTGCAGTTACATGGACTTTTGTTGTGACGGCAACGTAACCCTGGATGTAACTGTGATCTGTTGTGTGGGATCCATGGTGTAATCGAGAGGCCGCGGAGAGCCTGCAGTTACATGGACTTTTGCTGTGAGTGCAACGTAACCCTGGGATGTGACTGTGACCATGGGTAGGGGTGATGATTTCCAGAGCATTCTCACCAAAGATATTTCCTCTATTTCAAAATGCTTTCAATATTTTCAATAAAATTACGTTCAAAGGTATTTTCACTGGGTGTTGAAAACGGGTTTACCAAGTACTTATAGATTTTCGGTCCTACGCCTGATCAACGTATGATTGAATTTCTGTGAGAACAAGGTTGAACTGGTTGAGACATCGAGTTATAAGAGGTATTTTTGTAAAGAGCTATTTTATTAAGTATGAGATGAATTTAAAAGCATCTCTAAAATTTTTAAATAAAGATGTTGGAGCTTTGGAAAATAAAGAAAATCCAAACTGGAATTCTAATGAAGCGAATTTGTAATCAAAATCGAACATTGATTTAGAAGTTGAAAGTAAGCCATTTGGCTAAATAATTAATTGGTTGAAAATATTAATAAAATTTAACTTGGCTAAACAGAGGGATTGTAGGTTGATAATGGGTTTGGGGATGAATTTGAATTTTATATAGAATTCAATTTTGATTTAATAATGGATTAAATAAGAAGAAATGTTGTAAAAAAAAATCAAATAGTCATGGTTTGAATGTGTTGGATTGAAAATGTGATGGATTGAATTATGAATATAATTCAAGTGTGATTTGAATAATATTTAATGAAATTTGCAAGTAAATTGGATATAAGAGAAGTGCTGTCATATGAAAGGGGAAGTGAATAATAATAGAAATAGTTTTGGTTGCAATCAAAACCCAGATAAGTAATAATAAATTGAGAATGGTTTTGTATAGTATAATGAATTTGAAAATGAATTAAGTAGATGAATTCAAAAATTAAAATGAGTAAATAAATAGGTTAATTGATTTAAGAAATAAATGGATGAAGTCTGATTGAACAAAGATTAAATCAAAGTTTTAATTGGAATAGGGTTGTTAGAGTGAACTCAATTTATGAGGCATATTAATTTGAAAGGGGAAATTTGTTTATTTCAATAAAAGCTTGGAATTGATGAATTTGGGTATAGTTGTGAATAAATTAAAATAGAAAGAATTAAATATAACTTAAGTTGAAATCAATTTAAATTGGTAATAAAACTTAAGTAATTGTTTAGTTTTATTGATATCACCAAACTTGCATGGGATGGATTGTCATTTGACGTAAATGAATATAATTAATTCTATGAGTTGATGAAGATTGAATAATATGATTTTGAAATTAAGTGAAGTGAATATGAGTTTGTTTGGAATTATAAATGAATTGAAGGTAAATAAGTGAGTTGTACATTACTTAAATTGAATGCAAGGATAAGAAAAAGCGAGTGGAAGCAAATAAATTGATTTTAAGAGAAATTGAAGCGAATATGAGATTGTTTCGCTTAAAAATGAGTTGAATGTAAGCAATCGGGTTGTAAATCATTAAAATTGAATGAATGGCTTATGAATTGGTTGAAAGCAATTGAATTAGCTTTAAGGTTATATAAATCGTTTATGAAAAGCATTTAGTCTTGTTGTTTATGATATATATATGTTTGGCTATTGAAAGTAAGTGGAATGCTAATAAATTCTCTATATATGGCACTTACATGTTTAAATTAAGTACAGGTACCTGAAGGTCGTTTGGCTGGTTTGGATTGCGCTAATTGCTTAAATTAATAAGCTACTTGCTTAAAATACTAAATAAGGCACGTCTACGTAATACAAATAGGAAATATGAACTGTTTTTGCTTTTTCCGACCGGGTGGGTCGATGTATATATATTTATATCTCTTGTCAAGTGGCAAAAGCTCCTCCGTACAAAGGAGACTCTGCCAAAAAATTTCGGAGTTAGAAATTTTTGGGAAAATTTTTGTTAATGACTTCAAATTGGGAATTAAAGTAAATTAGTATATGAAACTAATATGAATCAGATATACTTGAAAGGTAAAATTCAACATTCAAGATTTAAAGTAAACTGAATTCGTATGAAGTGGGGAAAACTAGTTTGAATAGGAAAGGATATGAAAACTTCTGTAAGGATAAGTATGTAAAGATTTGAAAGGGCTATGATTTGATATTATTGTTAAATAAGATATGCAGGGATTATAAGGAAAAAGAAATTGGATTTGATATCAGAAGATAAATTTGAATTGCCCTACAAAAAGGTAGGTATTTAAAATTTCTGAATGAAATTGGATTGGGTTTTTGATGTAGCCACTTGGCTTTTGTTTTCTTTTGGAATTTGGGAGCCCGTAGAGGCCTTTTGTAGTTGTACCGAGCTAGCCGCGCAAAGGAGACGCTGGCAAAAAAATTCGAAAATTTAGAGAGTTAGAAAATTTTGGGAAAATTTAGATAATCCAAAATTTGATTTTAAATTGAAATTTAAACGAATGAGCGAAAGAATATTGTTTGAAAACTATAAAAGATTTTGGAAAGTTGGTTAATGTGATAATGAGTTTTTGATAAAAGATAGTCGGTATGATGTCGATAAAACTGTTGGTTTTGAGGAAAAGTAATCGAGTATTGGACCATTCTTCCTAACTAGTAATTTCGGGGACGAAATTCTTTTAAGGGGGGAGGAATGTGATGACCCGGAATTTCTAACCATTTGAATTTGAATAGTTAATTGATTTTAAAATATTTAAAAGTTAGTTTTAACTTGAATTCAAGATATCAATATTTGCTTGATAATTAAGTCATTGAATTATATAGTTTAAATATTGAATTTAATAGTTGAAAATTGGGTAAATTGTTGAATTTGAAATTTTTAAGCCTGTTTGAATAATTTGAAGGCTTATAAAAATTATAATGATAATACTGAAGATAATAGAAGGCTGAAATTTAATTTAAAGTTGATTTGTTCAGTTTTAATAATATACCGTTTAAATCGATATTTAAAAATAGCCTTCCGAGGCACAATCTTAGAATTCGACGAAACCAGTTCCATTGGATCTGTAATAGATAGTTATTATCGGATTTTAATTTTCGTAGCGTTTGGATTTACCGTTTGCTCGTACGGGTGAGAAACGCATTGCTATTAAAATCGATAATTTAATATTTTAAATCGATTTATAAAGCTAACTTCCACAACCGATTAAATTAGCTTCTGAAACACATTCCATTATGTTCGGAATATGGGTAAAGCCTTATAATTGCCCAGCAGCATTCCTTAAGAGGAGTTCAAAAATTTCAATAGCAATTAACAAGACATTTGAGAGTTTTATAATAAAATTTAAAATCAAATAGTCAAAAGATATTTTCCTTTTCAAGCGTACTCTAGAAGCCGTTCTTTCCTTCCCAAACACGCCTCTTTATCTGCTTAAGAATCGCGTCCCTTTCTTTTATCCCAAAACTCTAAATCGAAATCAATTCAAAAAGGAAAAGGGAGTCGAGTTCGTTCATCAATGGTTTCCTGTACTTTACGAAGCCGGCTCCACCTCAAATTAAATTACAACGAAATGCATTCTCTTCCCTCATTCCCGAGATCAAAAACAATTTCATGGCCCAAGCCTATTAAAAATCAATTTTTTTTCATCTTCAATCCATTTCTCAAATCCAAACTCGGAGATAAAATCACTTTCTTCGTTCCATATACCATGGCCGCCCGTTCTTGAAGCACATTGGAATTGAACGAACGAAGTTTCGTTTGAATCAATCCAAATCGAGAAAGAGTTCTCGTTCGAATTGTCTTCGCTCAAATCGAGTTGGGCAAACTCGTCAAGTCTGGGGCATTCGAAGTCGTTCATGATCAACGAGCTTGCAAGTGGCGTTAGGGTTTGGTCGCGAGGCTGCGGCGGTTCCAGGTGTTCTCGATTTGAGCAGTGAAGGCACGAAGCGTGGTACTCGGTGTCAGGGAAGCACACGCGCGTGCGGGCAGGGAGGCGCTTGGGGTTTTGCGACATCGCGATGGGGGGATGCTCGGTGGGTCACTGTGGAGGTAAGGCACCAGGTATATGCATTTAAATTTATTTGATTTAAATAAATGAATAATTTTAAATATGTAAAAAAAATCAGTAAAGAATTTTAAAACAGTTCTGTTAAATAAAAATAAAAATAAAATGAGATTGCAAGGAGGTTACTGTATATGGGAACAGTTGTATCTTGAATTTGATTTAGTATAAAATATGAAGACCTTAACTTACTGATTAATTTGAATATTTTTACAAATATTTTTAGTTTATTGTTTAATCTGAAATAATGATAATAATGAAATATTTATTTAGAGGGATTTAAAATTTAAATTAAATAAGTAATTAATTAAATCTATGGGAATTAATTGTTCAACTTGTTTAGATATTAATAAAATTGTATAATTGTTTATTCAAGGTCAATAACCGAGAAAACAAGGCAATATTGAAGTGGATTGCAAAACAGGAGTCAAAGGTGAGTAAATCTCACTCTGTTGTATTTCTATTTAAATTTAAATAGTTGGATGAATGCTTGAAAAGTTTGGATGTGTACGGATGATCTAGTGATTATAGATTTGGTTGTTTCTCGAGTTAATTGTGATTTGACTCGGGGTGTTTGAATTTTAAATGGTTTTGAACTTGAATCCTAAATAAGCGAATGGTTCTGTTTAAAAATCAAATAGGGTTTAATGATCGGTGATTCATTAAATAGTTAGGATAATTTGAATGGAAAATTAATTAATTTAATTAATTAATGATTTGGGTTAATTAATTAAGTTTATATTAAATTGGAATGATCATTTGGTGGTTTAATAAGTAATTACCAAATGCGATTGATAAAATATAATTACTTTGTGAAATTAATCAAGGGATTAATTAAAATAGTAAATAAAGGAGTAATTAATTTATTTAATGAAGTAAATATAACAAGATAGTAAATTACTGATTGAGGTAAATCAAGAGTGATAAATATTTATGATTAAATTAATGACTAATTATTTAATGTAATTAATTTAGATTAGGATAAGTTAAAATATAATTGAAAATCCTTATAATTAATGATGTAATCAAGGATTGATTAATATTGAATAACCCATAAGTAATGACTTATGAAAAATTAACTAATATAACTTATTAAGGATTAATGTAATTAAAATAGTTAATTAATTTGTGAAGTAATTAAGGTTACTTATTGAATAATTAATATCATGAAATTAAATGAAGATAATTACTTGAACGTAATGGAAAATAACTAATCCAGGGTGATTAATTAAGGTGAATATGAAGGATGACTAATTAATGGATTTGGAATTAATTAATGGTAAATGAAGGAATCTAAGTGAATGAGGATTAAAAATTCAATTAAATCTATTGAATTGATTTGGAAGTGATAAAATTTGCTTATGAATGGACGGTATTGGATGCTTTGAATAAGTTGATATCTCTGATATGAAATGTTGTGTATTTCATTTGAATAACTTGGGTTAGGATAGCATGGGTTTCAAAGAGACTGGGCCGGGTATTAGGAAATACCCGAAACCACTTTGAATTTTCATAAATCGATTTGTGAAACCTATAGGAAGGAATGAGATGATTTAAGTTCAATACCTAGAAATTTATTTGAGAAATAAGCATTTTCTATATCAAATTGCGATTGGTTAAATTGATATAAGTTACCCCGTGTTTATATAAGTTGATTACTTGATGTTCCATGTTAGTTGGGCTTACTCACGCTGGTTTTCAGCCTGACACGGGTGTTACTTTGGTGTAATGCTCGGGTCAGACCGAGTATTACAGATTTCCAGGTTAGGACGTTCTGGAGCTCAGGAGGCGAGCTGGATGGCAATATCGTATAGTGTATTCCACTGTATTTATATAATTGTTTATCTGAGACATGATAATTGTAAATATTCGGTGACTGTATATAATGTGAAACTCTGATGTATATTAAATGTAATCGACAGATATAGTATTCTTTTGTAAACTGGTAGTATTTATTTATTATATTTTATCCGCTGCAAATGTGAGGTGTGGTTGATTTGGTTCTTCTTCTTTCTTCTATCTCTTTCTTCTTTTTCATAACTATCTGGAATTTTCGGGTTGAAAATTTCGGGTCGTTACAAAACAATACCCGAATGCAATTTATAAGATTCCAACACTAATTTCAATTGCTTAAAAACCAATTCTTAAACTATTATTTTCAATTTTCAAGTGATTTACAATTTACTTCCCTTCATTCAATTCATTTTAAGCAAAACAAACTCATATTTATTCCAGTTGATTCAAAAATCAATTTTATTTACTCGCAATGATTCGTAGAATTTTATTTTCTTCCGTTTTCATGCAACGACCAATTATTCTCATGCAAATTGGCGATATTCATCCAAGTAAATAACCACTTAAGCCGATGACCATTTTAAATTTATTCCACCTCAATTTATATAAATTTCATTCCATTTCTAATTTATTCACAATCCATGCATTCTCATTTTCACTACATTTTTAATTTTATCTATCTTCTTACATTCCATTTCATTATTCAAATAGGTTCCATTCAAAACCATTCCACAAAGCTCACTAATAACCATTTAACAATTTACTTAAGTTAACAACTTAGTTCATCTCCATTTTCAATTAGATTCCATTCTATTAATTTCAATTAGTGTACTCATTCAATCTATTTTAAACTTTGTTTCACATTTTCATTTCACCATATTTCAATCCAACTCAATTCACTTAACACTTCCAAGTTGAATTTTATTTATAACTCAAGTTTAACTTCACGAAATCCATTTTTAACTCATAATTCAATTTTTTTGTCCAACCAATCAAAATTCCATTAACACACTCACTTAACTCATTTATTCAAATTAGTTCATTTCCCACTTTTAATACAATATTTGATTTTTACCTTCAAAAATCACTTCACTTAATTTTCTTGAGTTCAATCTATTTTATAATTCAAGTTTTGGATTTTTAGTCATTTCCCAAAATACAAAACAATTTTATTTTGGCTTATTTATTCCCTTTTTACTTTTTTATAAGCTACTCACTTATTAATATTCATACTTCTCCATCCATTTATAGTCAATCACATTTTCACTTTACTTTTAACTAGGGATTATATTTTTATTTCAATGCTTTTCAGTTATTTTATAAGGTTTCAAAGCTTATTTATCCCAATTCAATACTTATTTAGTTTACGCTTATTTATTTAAGTATTCCATTCAATATTATCTATAATTCAACTGAATTTATTTCAATTCAATTTTATTTAACTTAACTTCAGTTAAATCTAGCTACATACCATTCTTTTGAATTTTATTAAGCAATGACTTAATTCCATTTAATACCTCCCACACAATTCACCTTAATTTCATTCCAATTCCTTTTAACATAATTCAAATACAATTCATTATTATTAATTTTGCTTAAGTTAATTTAATTCTAATTAATTTTATTTCTCAATCCAAATTTAATTTTTATTTTCCCATTCTAATCACATTCAAGATTTACTAATTATTTCTTCCAATCATCCATTAAAATTTTCACAATTTAATTTTTTTCCAAATTAAATTTATTTAACCTTTTCACTTTAAATTTTAATTCCAACATTCAAAGCTCATAACTTATCTCATCAGGACTTTCAATTCAAATAAGGATTCAGGATTTCAAACACCCGGCTTTTGGTTCAAATCATTTATGAAATCACCATTATCTCAAAATCACACTTCTCAAATTTTTAAACCAATCCAGGTTTTTATCCCCAACAAATTTCCTTTGAAATTTTAAAAGACAAACTAGTTCTTCTGAACAAATCAATTTGGCAGCAATCCGTCACTTAGAAACTCGAAAATGAACATCGATGATGCTGTAGTCATCATCGAAATTATTTTCCAACGACTGAAGAGAGTTCAATGCTATATCCCTTCCCAAAATTTATGTGAAACAATTTCCTTTCAGAAATACCTTTAAAACAATAATGCTATTATTTGTCTTTCAAATACTTCGAAAAACACTTCCAAAATCTCCGGGATTTTAAATTTACAGATTTGATTTAAATCAAATTTTAACTATAATTCATTTGTATAATTTATGCTCATACAAATTTCAATTTGATTATACAAGTTATTCCAATTTTTATAATCTTATTTATTTAAATATTATCATCCAAACATCCAAGTTATATAACAATTTAAGAAAATATTTCTTTTATATCAAAAAATATTTTTGGGTAAAATTATTTCGTTTACCGGCTTTCGAAAACAATATTGTCTCGTAATGTTCTATTCAAGTGCAAGAAACCCCTTCGATATAGTTGTCCAGACTGTGCCGACGAAGGTTCATATTCCACTCCATAAATCAATCAACATAATATAAAACCATTTTTATATCCACTAACAAATACGCGCTCATAGCTATTAATACGTTCAAACTCATTCTAGAATACAACTGACTCTATCTCTAATGAGTAATTCCCAACTGAGCCAAGGTTCTCGCTTAACCTTTCAGCTCTGATACCAAGTGTAATGACCCGCAAATCCATACCCTTAGAGTTGACTCTATTCTCCATCAACCAACTCAAGATGAATGGAAATACGAACCATTTGGGTTAAAGAAGAAGAGGTCGAAGAAGAAAATAGAAAACAACATCAAAATTTAACCATCGCAACGGAATAAAATATAACAGATAATAAATGATCTTTACACAAAAACAAATATGTTTATACATTACATCATCAGAGTATACATAACACGCAACTGGATAGTAATCATAACCTGTCCTCACAATCTGAATACACAGCGGAATATTTAACACAAATACGGAAGTGTGTATTGCCATCCAGCTCATATCCTGAGCTCTACAGCATACTTTCCTGCATTCTATAATACTCGGCCTGACCCGTGCATTATAGTGAAATAACATCCGAGTCAGTCTGGAATACCAGCGTGAGAAAATCACACTCAATTGGATTATTTAAGTTTCAAAATTCCTTTGAAAACAAAAGCATCTCGTAAGACGACGCCACAAATAAACATTTCGGGTTTTTACCTTACGATAGCCAAAACACTTTTTATCAAATCCATCTGATATTATAATAGTGTCTATAGAAAGTAAAATAAAATCTAGCTGAAATGCTTGCATCTCACGTTTCAACAATATTTAGGCACAATAAAAACCATATAGGCGCGTAGGGAGAATGGATTTCCAACTAATGACTAGGCACTGATGTACCACCTGTCACAGTACGTGGCCTGGATTACCGTATCGAGGATTACTCACAATCCCCTGCAACACAAGACCGGGAATACCCCTTACTGGATAATCCCGAGTAAGATCACCCCATGGTTGGGATCAGCAACCGCACGACTAAGCCGAATAAAAGGGATATCTAGACAAGGATGACCTCACCCTAATGGGTGCTACCCACTTAGCCTTGTTGCATATCCCCTGATTTTCAGTCATTCCCGGTTGATGAGGCTCGAGGCTAAGCATTGCCTTTTTAGAACATTTCACTTAGAATGCCTATCGTCCACCTGACGATGTTCCGAAAGCATTCATCCATACAAGTCTACCCCGGGTTCGAACGAAACCGAAGGCACTACTCCTACTACATCCATTTTGGAATCATCCTCAGGATTAGTAGCGACTAGCCCTTGCACTTCACTGCTCCATCTTCGACTCAAAACTCGTTTTTCCACGAAAACGTACAAACCGGATCGAAGTCGTTTTCGAGAAATTAATGCCGATCCCGGTTTCTTCAAAACGATTAGCGCATTGTCCAATATTGATAGTCGGTTATTTAACTATCAATTAACATTCACAAACATCCATCAAACATAAATAATTTTCAAAATTATTTATTAATCTCAAAATATCTTCACAAGATATATTTCCACTTTCAAACCTTTTTGAAAACAGTTTTCAAACCATCTTCCTCTCACGGAATACATTCCCAAATATTTTCTATTTCCACTGAAATCACCAAGTACAAAAACTTTAGATTTTTAAAATAATTTAAAACACTTTATATTATATAAAACTGAATTTCTAACTTTTAAAACATAATATCAATCCACCTTTAAATAATTACTTCTATTAGAAAAATATACTTACTTTAAAATTTAAAATTTAGAAATAATAAATTTTCTAAAACATACTTTTAAACAACTTAAACTTTTTACTTATACTTAAAAATATGTTTTGCAAACATACTTGGCTATCCAGGGAAATACGCTTCTCTTTCACAGCTTTTAAAAACAAACCACTATTTATTTTTAAACAAATTTACTAATTCCTTTTATAAATTCCCACAGTGAATTTATTCTTCCAAATATCCACGGATATATTACTTCACTTTTATAAACCCGGTTTATAAATTTCTTAGTCCCATCCTTCTTGAAATTCCAATTTCAGATACCTAAATCAATTTTCAAATTGATTTCAAAATTGCACCATTTTGAAATAATTTCCCTTACTTACTCATTTATTTCAAAATCCATTGACTTCAGATTTTTATTCCTTAATTATGATTTAAAATCTTTTAACTGAAAACACCAATTTCAGATTTCCCAAATTCCTTGTTTATTCTTTAAATAAATTTAAACCTTTAAATTTAAAATAAATTCTTTATTCCCGTTAAATAATGTCACTTAAGTTTTTAAAATTCATTATTACTCTGTTTATTCAAAATCCCCTAATCCATACTCGGAACTTATTTATTAGAATTTTAAAATCACTTTCGTTATTTTCCAATTCATTCTTATTTTTATTTCAAATTCTCTATAATTATTTCACTTAAAAAATTACTCTTATATTTCTTTCAAAAAAATCCAATTCTATATATATATATATATTGATGACTCAGTGTGCCGAAATATTCAATCAAACCATGGTATCCAATATTCCAATTATCAATATAATTCATCACATCATATCTCATAACACAGAATTATTAGAACAAATCTAAATATTTTGAGGAATCCAGTTGGATCCCTCCAACCTGTTTCCCTGCATCCATAGATGTTAGCACAAGATAAAATACCAATTCCACTTTGAGATAGAATATCGAGGTATATGGGTTTATATAATATCATCCGCTATTATGCGACGCATAGGGTCTCATCCGCTATATAATGCGGAAAAATCAATCACTCCAATATATACTGTATATACTACTATATATAATATAGCATATCCAATCAATTCAATCATTCAATGCATTATATAAATTTAACCATTTAAATTTGAATAAAAACCCAGATGAGTGAGATTAACTCACCTTTGATTTTGTTTGCAATCCATTCCATCTTGACTATTTTCTTCACGATTTCAGACCTTGTATTAATATTATAAAGTTTGTTAACACTCTAAAAAAATCGAATAGTTATTTACCATTTATTAATTTAACTAATGATTTAATTTTTAAACCCCTAATTTTCCTTTTGAAACTTCATATACTCTATTTAAAAATAAATTATAGATTTCAAAAACCTACCCTTTTTATAAGTTCTTCAAACATTTTTAAATCCCTATATTTTTTTCCAAAATCTTATCTATAAAAATAATTTCTGATTAGTGGACTAAAAATCAATAGATTAAATTCAGGTTTAGACTTGAGTAATATCAATTTAAAAATGCTCAAACTAAATTTACCACTTCATCACAAATTATTAATTGGTAAATATTCGTTTTAATATGATATTATAATATATAAATCACTTTAATACTTCTTTAAAATTAAATAGCAAGATTAAAAATGTGTATGTGTATATTTATTTATTTTTCCTCTGTACCTAACAAACAAAAATTTTGTAAGCTTATATATATTTCAATCTGTGTATTTAAATCAAGTTTAATCAAAGAAGAAAAATGAATACCTCAAGCCAACCCTGGCTATGGTGCCTCCTCTTGAATTTGACACACCCTCGCTCACGTCCCCGACCTCCAGCATACCCAATAAGACTCCATCTACCCTCGCCCGAAACACCACCACCTTCGCACCCCACCAGTCCACGCGCCTGCGACGATTTCCCCTCTCTCTTGCGACCTAAAATACCCTCGCACCCCGAAATTGCTGAAGCCCTAACCCTATAGCTCGACACGCGGTCTCCATTCTCACACTACTCCTCTTTGAGCGCTGCTCTATATTTTTTTCGATTCGAGAACGAATCTATAAAGAGGGATGGAGAGGGGTCGTTGAACGAGAACATTGCAGTTCTCTTTTTGTTGTACGAATTGAAGAGGGGAGAAGGTGATAAAAGAAAATGAGATAGCTCTCGTTCGAACTGGAGAGGGATATAGGTGGAGTCGCGATTTATAAAATAGGGTAGAGGCTTGCTTCAGAAGATAGGCGATATTGAAAAGATATTGAACTGTATGAAACAGATGGATGTGATTTTAGGCGTGTTTAATAGGAAACACTGAGAGGATGGATTTTCGGCTGAAAGGAGATAGATGAGACAAATCTTTATTATATTTTTTTTTATTTTGTTTGACTGGTCAACAAGCATATATATCAAATTTAAATTGATTTGAATTCGTAACATAAAATCCTGACATCCTACCGCGGCGTTCCGCCAAGCGTTCATAACGTTATACCCCTATCCCGAATGCGACGGAAGAGGTTTCGAGCCCTAATTCGATTGTATGGAGAAGATAGCTTTTTTGGACTCAGTTATTATATTAAATTTCGATTTAATTATCAGCGTGTTTACTAATTGTACGGCCAAAGGTCACTCCAAACACTGCGAAAATTGAAATCCAATAATAATACAATATTACTGATCAATGGAACTGGTTTCGTCGAATATCGAGACTGTGCCTCGGAAGGCTATTTTTAAATACCAATTTAAACGATATATTTTTGAAAACTGAAAAATCACCTTTAAATTAAATTTTAACACTTTTACTATCTTCAGTATTATTAATATAAATTTTACAAGCCTTCAAAATATTTTTAACAGGCTTAAAACTGAAGATTCAATAATTTACCCAATTTCAGTTTATTAAATCCAATAACTTAATTGCTAAATAATAATAATAATTCAATTCAAGTTAAAAATTAACTTTTAAATATTTAAAATCAATTAAATATTTCGATTTCAAATATCCAAAAATTTCGGGTCGTCACATTATACGCCGCATAATAGCGGAAGATTTAATATAATCCCATATACCGCGATATTCCACCTCAAAGTGGAATTGGTATTTAATTGATGTGCTAACATCTGTGGATGCAGGAAAGCAAGTTAGAGGGATCCAACTGGATTCCTCAAATATTTGAATTTCTTTCAATGTTGTTTGTTGATTTATTTATATTATGTGTGTGATTATATTTGTGATTGAAATCGTTGAAGGCTATAGTTTAGCCGAATATATTTTTGGTATCGTAATGTGATTGAAATCGTTGAAGGCTATAGTTTAGCCGAATATATTTTTGGTATCGTAGTGTGATTGAAATCGTTGAAGGCTATAGTTTAGCCGAATATATTTTTGGTATCGTAGGATACTAGAAATAAATAAAGTTGCTTTTGAAATTTAAGTAGAAAGTTTATAGGAAAATTAATTTTTGAAATTGGATAAATTTAAAAGAATGAATTTAAAAAAAGGATAAAGATTGATTTTTGTAATCCTATTGAATAAAATTCCAAAATATGAGAAAAAGGTTTAATAAATGGATTTCGAGTAATATTATTCAAAAGTTGAAGAATTTACTTAAAATACAGATTTTAAATAGTTTGGAAGAGATAAATGAATTTATTTTCAACGGAAATAAATTTAGAAATCAAATTTGGAATTTGATTTGGTGTCTGAAATAAATTTAGAAATCAATATTAAAATTGATTTAGTGTTGGAAATAAATCTTTGAAATCAATTTGGAAATTTGATTTGATGTTTAAAAATAAATATTTGGGAAATTAATTTAGAAAATTTGATTTGGTGTTGGAAAATAAAATTAGAAATCAATTTGAGATTTGATTTGGTGTTTGAAAGTGAATATTTGAAATTCAATTTGAAAATCGTATATTAGTGGATATTTGGAAATTTAAATTCATAATGGGAATTTATAAAGAAAAGGGAAAATTTGTTTTAAAAATAAAAACTGGGTTATTTCTAAATGTATGAAAAGAAATTTACGGTTTTGGAATGTAAATTTAAAATAAATCAAGAAGGATTTATTGATTGATTTAAGAGAACCAATTTAGAATGGAAAGTGTATTATTCCTTGGAAAGCCAAGGATGTTTTAAAAGTAGCTTTCAAATACAATTTATAATTTTTAAAGCTGGTTTTAAAAAGGGTGCTTTGGAGAAATTATTTTCTCGAGTTGTTTTTAAATCTTTAAAGTAAAAGATATATTTAGTAAATTATAGAAGTGATTATTTTAAAGATTGAATTGGTATTTGATTTAGAAAATGGTTATTTAAATATTTATACTCTATCTACTAATTTTATTTTGAAATTAGTTTGGACTTGAAGTTTTATATGAAATATTGGTATAATGTTTTCATAGCTAATATTTAAATAAACGTTTAGAAATAGTTCTTATTTTAAATGTTTCCAAGAATATTTTGGATAAGTGATTTGAATTATTTTAGAGTATTTGGACTCGGCAAAAATTTCAGTGGAAGTAAATAAATATTTGGAAATTTATTCCGCGTAAGGAAAGTGATTTGAAATCGATTTTCAAAGTGTTGAAGTGCTAAAAATATATCTTGCAAAGATATTTTGGAAATGAATAATTGGGGAAATTTTTTTTAAATCTTGACGATTGTTGTGAATATTGTTGATAGTTAAATAACCGACTATCAATAATGGCCTTTAAATGGCATTTGAATTTCGATGCGATCGGGGGTCGGATTCCAAATGGATATTCGAAAACCACATCAAATCTTTGTGATGGATCTTTTGTTTAAATGATCAAAATGGAAATTTGTTGTGATTTACTTGATATCTGAATGTAACACTTATTTTAAATATGCGCTCATTATTCGGATTAGCCGGGAGAGGACCTTGTGTCATAAAACCCATTTCGAATAATGATACGACGAAATGGGATTCCATTTGAAGATGGTGTTGAAGACCGGGTATTTTCGAAAGCGAAAGGATTACTTGTTGAATGTCTCTACACCGAGTTGCTCCGGTATAGAAATTTTATCACCCCTTGTGATGGGGAGTCCGGACGTGATTAGTGAATATCTGGATTTGCAGAGGCTTCTTTGAAGTGCCTTCGATTTCGTTCGATCCCGGAACGGACTTGTATGGATGTGTGTCTGACGTTACACTTTGAGATGTAAAGCTGGTTTCTATCAAATACATTTCTGTTGGTGGCGGAGAATTTATTCTCTTAGCTTAACACCCTTCTATGAGACGTACGAGCTCAGAGGTTATGTAGTTATTGGTTACTAGTGATACATTCTCAATTTGGTAATGTGGCATACAAAGTGTTGCTGATCATTTGTTTTCGAAGCATGGCTTTTGTGTAAAGCGTATCTTTGTGGACGAGACCTCGTCGGACCTCACAACTCGAAAATGATCGAAACAGGAAAGATGCGGCAAGGTCATTTGGGGGTAGCGCCCCTTGAGGGTATGTCCATTTCCTTCTAGAAAAGGGTCGTATCATGGTATGGAGCCCAGATATTTAACCTATGTGGTTGCTGCAAATTTATTACTTTGTGGTTGTTGCTTTGTGGTTGAGAATCCTTGGATAAAGGACGGTAACGATTGGGGGATAACATACTCGTGTAGCAGTTACCTAGTTATAAAGGTAACCCGGCCTTCTATTAGCAGAGAGCTGGTTAAGTTCTCGGGGCGTCCCTCCAGAGGCGTACCCATGTGGCCCAGAAAGTTCCTTAGCCTGACTATTTGTTGGAAATCCAAATAAACAATACGAGCCTTGTACGGTTTTAGTTGTATAATCTGCTTTTTAATTATGGTGGCGACCCGCCGTTTAATTGGTAGCAATAGCAGGCATAGTAGGAAAGGTCTATGTTGGCTAAGGTTAATATTATACTTTCGAAATGTTTTCCACACTATGCACTAATAATAATATTAAAAAGGATTTTGCGTATCAAGCATGTTAGACTATCATAAGGAGAAATCTCCTCCAATTCTGCGTTTGCATTATGTGTGTGGAGGGAAGCCTTATGGTAGTTTTATTTTCCAAAAGCCTAGCGGAATTCTTTTCCTTTCTTTGTGAAAATAACTATTTATAAGATCTCACACTAGTCCCATGACTGACCTGGAGTTTATTGTTCCCTTTCTAAACTCTAGTGCCCGTAATTTTCCACACGGATAGCCTAGATTCAGGTTATCAGTTGTTCTGAAGCGAAGTCAAAAAAATATGCTGTGGAGATCTGGAGATCAAGTTGGATGGCGAGGCGTATCACTTGTATATGTTATATTCTTTTCCGCTGTTTGTTGTTGTAACACTTTGATGATATATATGTAAACTGATCTAGTTCTTTGTTTTAAAGATTATTCATGTATCTATTATATGTTGTTTCGCTATGAAATGTGAGAATCTGTTATTGTTTCTGTTTCTTCTTCTTTCTTCTTCTTCTTTAACCCTAACGATTCGGTTTTTCGGCATTCGATTGTTCGGTATTTGATTCATGGACGTATTGATGTCGACTTTCAGGCATCGAAAAATTAGGTCGTTACAAATTGGTAGTAGAGCAGCTGGTTAAGCGACAACCTTGGCTCTGGTGGGGATTACTCATTAAAGATAGAGTCAGTAGTACTTTAGAATGAGTTTGAGTGTAATAATAGATATGAGCGCGCATTTGTTAGTGAATATAAAAAAATTTATATTGTGTTGATTGGTCTGTTGAGTGGTATATGGATTCTGGTCAATACGAGTAATTAACGTTATTGATAGGGATCTCTAAACACTTAAACAGAACAAATTCGGCACGGTATTGTTTAAAGTAGGGTAAATGAGTTAATTTTACCCAAACTATTTTCGAATATAAAAGGAATAATTTTTCGTAAATTATTATATAGTATATGGTTGCTTGGATATTATGAAGTGATAATATAAAAACATTATCATTGATTATTGAATAAGAAACTGAAAACATAACCAAAGGTTAAGAAATAAATTCATATACAAATGGGATTGGTAAATATAAATTGTAAATGTGATTTATAATTTGAAATAGAATTCCAGAGAAATATTTGGAAATGTTTTGAAAGGATTTAAAAAATTTTAAATTTGGAAAAGATTAAATCCCTTTTGGTTTGGTGAATTTCAAAGGTTTTGGAAAAAATAATGGTGATATTATTTAGGGACAATATTTTTGAATTGGAGATGATATTAGGTGGAGTTTGAAATATAAAAATATTTGAAAATGTTTTTGAAGGGATAAAAGCACTAAACTCTTTTCGGTCACTGGAAAATAATTTCGATGATGATTGCGACATCATCGGTGTTAATTTTCGAGTTTCCAAGAGGGGAATTGCTGCCAAATTGTTTTAAATGGAAGTTGTTTGCAAACTAGGTTTGGTTTTGGGAATTAAAAAGATATTTTGAATTAATTTCAGAAAAACGATTTTGAAATGTTCGAAAGACTCTGGAATCCTATTTAAAATATTTATAGAATATAATTGAGTTACCAACTTATAGATTTGAAGTTGTTAGAATAAAATTTAACTTGAAGAAAAGTTAAAATTGAAATATGTGAAATGTAAATAAGTTGGAATACTTATTGAATATAAAAGTTTGAATTAAAATTGAATATTGGGAATTGAATTTGATCTGTGATAACAAAGCAAAGTGGAAAATTTCTCAAGTTGGATCAAATGAAGCGAAGTATTAAAATAAAATTAGTAAGTGAAACTAATTGAATGAATGACCAAATAAATATGATCTGAGATGAATTGAAATCAATAATTATAAATGAAAGGTAAATTGAACTCATATGAATTTGAAATCCAGTTTAAATATAAGTAGATATTAACCGAAGTGGCAAACTGAAAATAAATATAGAAAGTATGAAAAATACTTGTATCGAACTTAAGAAATAAATGGCGAAGTTCTTGAGTAGAATTTAGGATTGAGGAAATATTCTAAATTTATAAGTGAACGGAAAAATAAACTGGAAATTGTGAAATGGATAATGATGAATAAGTGGATAGAAATCAATGTAAATGTGAATAAAACAAAAGAAAATTGATATAGCTAATAATCAATTTCGAATAAATACGTAGGATGTACGTATATTATTTTATTCACATAGCGATTTGATCTAGAATTCGAGCACAGAATTTCGAGATAACTATATCGATCCGAGTTAGGATTTTTCATTCGATTTTCGACGGAGAACCTGGATATGGATTTTTGGTTGATTCTGGAAATTCTATATCATAGTTTACTGCCATGTAAGGAGAATGACGGTTTCTGATCAAGAAACAAGATTTGAGTATGCACTAGGAAGTCGGATGGACGAAACTAGTTTGGAAGTGAAATTGTGTGATCGAGTGAGCGATCGAATTTGGTATTGTGTATGAATGATATGTGTACATCGTACGGGATTAAGTACAACAAATATTGAAAAGTTTATAATTTAATTGAACAAAATGATTTTTGAATGTTGTAATTGGACATGGTCATTAAATAGCATACAGGTATTATAAAAGGAAAAGGGGATTGGGATTTGATTTCAAAGATAATTTGAATTGCTCGAAAAAAAAGGTATGTATTTAAAATTCAGCATGAAATTTGATGACTTTCTTATCTAGCCGCTTGGCTTTTCATTTTCTTTTTGAAATCTGGGGGCCCATTGTGGCATTTTATAGTCGTACCGAGTGAGCTGCGTAAAGGATACGCTGGCGAAATTTTTCGAAAATTTAGGTAGTTAGAAAAATTTTGAGAAAATTTTTAAACTTTGAATTTAAATTTAAATTTGAATTGTTAAAGAAAAAAATGTTGTTTGGAATTTATGATTGAATTTGGAAAGTTAGTTGAAGTAATGATGGGTCTTAAATAAAAAGATTTGTTTTGGCAAGTTGATAAAACTGTTTGGTTTTGGGAAAATAATAAACGGGTTGAGGATAATTCTTCTTAACTAGTAATTTCGGGACGAAATTCTTTTAAGGGGGAAGAATGTGATGATTCGAAAATTTTGAACACTTGAAAATGAATTATTTGATTGATTTTAAATGTTGGTTGTTATTTTAACTTGAATTTCAAATATCAGAATGAATTTGGCAATTAAAATTTCTAAATTTAATTATTGAAATTTGGGTAAAATATTAAATCCTAAGTTTTATGCTTGTTAAAAATATTTTCAAGGCTTATAAAATTCATACTAATGATACTGAAGATAATGGAAGCTTCATAATTGAATTTGGAAATGTTTTGTTCAGTTTTGAAATTTTATCGTTTAAATCGATATTTAAAAATAGCCTTTCGAAGCACGGTCTTGGAATTTGATGAAACTAGTTCCATTGGATTTGAAATATTGTATTATTATCGTATTTTAATTTTCGTAATATTTGGAGTGATCGGTTGGCCGTACGATAAGCAAACGCGTTGAAAATTATATCGAAATTTAATTTAATAACTGGGCTCAAAAAGCTATCTTCTACATACGATCGAATTTGGCCTCGAAACCTTTTCCATTGCGCTTGAAATAGGCATATAATATTATAAACGCCTGGCGGCACACCTCGATTGGAGGTCGAGATTTTGAGTTGCATAATTGTGATTGGCTGAATTTAAATTTCAAATTCAAATTTAAATGAGAAGTTGCATTAAATTTTTATGACAGGACCCTGCATAAACACGTATTAAAATTTCTAGCACGTGTCGTTTATGCTTTACACGCGTTCGGGAAAAAAAGAATTATGCACGCGTATTCAAAGGAAGAAAAAGAAAATAAAAACAAACGAAATCGTTTTCATTCACTTCCATGGCTGCAAGTTTTTTTTTTCAAATCGAATCTCTCCTCTTCCAAATTGAACGAATTTTTTTCATTCAGAATCAAATCGAATCTCAAATTAATGGCTTGGCCGTGCAATACCTCAGGTCGAGGCGATTGCGTCGCGCGCGTGGAGTTAAGGTCTGGAATCAAGGGCGGGGGAAGGCTCGTGCATGCACTCGCTAATGGGCGGCGATCATCGAAGCTCGAAACTGTGTGGCCGTGGCTAGGGTAGGCAATGGCGACGCATTCAATCGGCGTCGTCGAAATTTGTGGGCGCGCGCGATTCGTGTGGTCAGCACGTCGTTTAGGGATGAGGGATCTCGTGAGCAGCGATCGAATCAGGGCAGAGCAACGCAGATCTAAGTTTAAGTGGCGAACAGTGATGAAGCATGGTGATGGTGGTACTGTTGGCTTGGCAGTGTCGCGTACGATAGCGAGGTATGGCACGAAGCGGCGAATTTGGGCAAGCGTATAGGCGACTGATGGTGGATGCTGGAGTATGAATCTGCATTCGAGTAGGTATCTGCAATTTTATTTAATTTAATTTTACAAATAAAATATATATAGGAATTTATATGAATGTTTCTGTGATAATCTTGATATAGTAAACAGAAAAAAATAATACGCCTATATATTTTAATTTGCATGTTGTTTTAAAAATTTATGGATTTGGTGGATAAGTGTTAAATTAATTAATTTAGTTATTTTAATTACTAAGATAATTTCTTAAAGGAAAATTTATTTTCAATTTAAATAATTAGTTAATTAAAATCATGAAAGGGAAATTAATTATTCGACTAGAGGAATTAATTTATTTGAATGATGATTGATTATTTGTTTGGTTCAAATATTATATTAAAAGAAAATTATTTGGAAATTAAATTGTTAAATAAAATAAAATTATCAAATGGAAAATTGATTATTCGATTTATTTCGAATATTAGTAATTTGTATAAATGTTTATACAAGGTCTGAAAACATGAAGGAAACAAACCGGAATGGAAATGAGTTGGAACGGATTGCAAGTTAAAGATGAGATCTTCTCACTCAAATTAAAATTTGAATTTCAGTAATTGATTGACTGTTGGATGTGGGGTGTGTGTGTGTGTGTGTGTGTGTGTATTTGGAGTGATTGATTTCCCGCATTATATAGCGGATGAGACCCTATGTGTCGCATAATAGCGGATGATTTTACATAATCCCATATACCGCGATATTCCACCTTGAAGTGGAATTGGTATTTAATTGTTGTTCTAACATCTATGGATGTAGGAAAACGGGTTGGAGGCATCCAACTGGATTCCTCAAGTATTTGAATTTGTTTCGATGTTTCGTGTTGATTTATTTATAATCTGTATGTGATTATATTTATGATTGAAATTGGTGAAGGCTATAGTTTAGTCGAATATATTATTGGTATCGTGGGATACCAAAAATAAATAAAGTTGATTTTAGAAATTTAAGTAGAAAGTTTATAGGAAAATTAATTATTGAAATTGGATAAATTTAAAAGATGGAATTTTAAAAAAAGGATAAAGATTGATTTTTGTAATCCTGTTCAATAAAATTCCAAAATATGGGAAAAAGTTTTAATAAATGGATTTTGAGTAATATTATTCAAAATTTAAAGAATTTATTTAAAATACAGATTTTAAATAGTTTGAAAGAGATAAAGGAATTTATTTTAAAAGGAAATAAATTTAGAATTGGAATTTGATTTGGTGTATGAAATAAATTTAGAAATCAATATGAAAATTGATTTGGTGTTGTAAATAAATCTTTGAAATCAATTTAGAAATTTGATTCGATGTTGAAAAATAAATCTTTGGGAAATCGATTTGGAAAATTTGATTTGGTGTTGGAAAATAAAATTAGAAATCAATTTGGGATTTGATTTGGTGTTTGAAAGTGAATATTTGAAAATCAATTTGAAAATCGCATATCAGTGGATATTTGGAAATTTAAATTCACAATGGGAATTTATAAAGAAAAGGGAAATTTGTTTTAAAAATAAACATTGGGTTATTTTTAAAAGTATGAAAAGAAATTTACGAATTTGGAATGTAAATTTAAAATAAATCAAGAAGGATTTATTGATTGATTTAAGTGAACCACTTTAGAATGGAAAGTGTATTCTTCCCTGGAAAGCTAAGTATGTTTTAAAAGTAGCTTTCAAATACAAATTATAAGTTTTAAAATTGGTTTTAAAAAGGGTGCTTTGGAGAAATTAATTTCTTAAGTTGTTTTTAATTCTTTAAATAAAAGATTTATTTAATAAATTATAGAAGTGATTATTTTAACGATTGAATTGGTATTTGATTTAGAAAATGTAACGACCCGAAATTTTCGATCCTGAAAATTCCAGATAGTTAGAGAAAAGAAGAAAGAGATAGAAGAAAAGGAACAGAAAAGAAACACACAATCTCACATTCGCAGTGGATAAAATATAATATCAATAATAATAGCTATACCAAAGAAAACCGTATCTATCAATTTTCATAGATATATCAGAGTTACAACGATTTTATACAACATTGGACAGATACAATTTAACATGTCTCAGACATATACAATAATATAACACAACGGTAAACACTCCATACTTTCCAGCCATCCAGCTCGCCTCCTGAGCTCTAGAACGTCCCTACCTGAAAATCTGTAATACTCGGTCTGACCTGAACATTACATCAGAGTAATACCCGGGTCAGGCTGGAAACCAGCGTGAGTAAACTCATCTAACAAGGAATATCCCAAAACATACAACTTATATAAACCCGGGGTAACTCGTATCAATTTACAACTTCACAAGTCATTATAGACATTACTTACATAACACATCTATTTCTAAGTATCATAACTTAGATTAAATGGTCCAATCACTTTAATCATTCCATTTCATTCTATTGATTCCACACATCAAATTATAAAGAATCGAAGTGGTTTCGGGTATTAACTAATACCCGACTCCGGTCTCTTCGAATCCAATGACATCTTTAACCCAAGTTATTCTATTAAATACAATAAAACTTCAAATACAGGATGTCACTTATACACAGTAATTCATATTGATAGATAACCACATTTTCATTGTCTACCCAAACATATCATATCACCTAACATTTCATATTAGAGATATCAATCAATTCAAGGCATTTAGTTATCATTAAATCATTCATAAGCAAGATGGATCATTTTCAAAATTAATTTAATTTATCTCTAAGTTAAATCAATTACTAACCTTTTAATCACTTAGATTACCTTTACTTAATCATAACAAATCAAATAATTAATCAACTTTTTAATCATCCATCTTAATTAATCATCCTTGATTTATTATCTTTAATTACATAAAGTAATTATCCTTTAATTAATTACACAAATTAATTATCCTAAGTCATTTACAATAATCAATCTTTAATTACTTTCATTAATCAGCCTTAATCAATCATAAACAGTAATTAACCATACTGTAATTATTTATCTTAATTTATTTAACTTCTCAATAAATTATATTAATCCTTTAATTAATTACACCAAGTAATTAATCCTTAATCAATTCTCCTAAGTAATTAACCTTTTATTACTTCCCGTTTAGTTACTTTCCTTATATTGATTACATCCAGTAACTTATCCATCTAACACTTATACTAAGTAATTATACCTTATTAATTACCTTATGTAATTATACTTAACCAATCATCAAATGATTAACTTAAGTTAACCACATTAAATTACTTAATTTCATTGAGTAATTCATTCCTTCAAATTACTTTACAAGTAATTCCCTTAATAATCCTTTTAATATTAAGTAATTGGTCCTCTTAATTAATTAATTAATTTATAATTCTTAACTATTAATTTATTACTTCCTTAATCAAGAATTTATATAATTAATTTCACTTTAATTACTTCATTAATTATCAAAAATCTTAATTACTTTTTAAGATAATCACCATATTTATTTAATTACTTAATCATTTAACCTTTCTTTATCACTTAATTATATTTATAAAAACAATTAAGTTTAAAATATCTTAATGTTTAACTTAACATCTTAATTTAACCTACATATAATTCCTTAATTAAGTCTTAAGAGAACATTTCAATGGAAAGAAATTATTTAAGAAAAGTTTTAAATCAATTTTTCATTTAAAATTCAAGCTTTGCATTTTTAAACAATTTAAACATGATAAAAAAACCCTCATTCCCTGCCTTGGGTTAAACCCGCTTCTTTCTCGAGAGTGCCTCGAGTTTTCCCACCATCATCTTTTTTTTTAACTCGTCTAAATTACATTGTACTTAAACTAGAATCCACTCGTGTAAAATACGAAAGAATACTCGAGTCAAAATCTCACACAAACAAGATTGACCCTGGACCATTACCATCGTACCCAAGATCCTCAAACCCAGATAAAACTGATACGACCAACGCTCGTACATGTGCACAGATGATCGGAGCGTCTCCGACCATCGCCACTACCCTAGATCAGTGGCCAACATCATTCCCCCATTAATCAAACCTCCAGAACAAAGAGACGAGCCTCAAAATGAAATTAAGCTGTTCGCATGGAACAGGGACCACAACGATCACCAGTGCTCCTCCCAGCACCGCCACCACAGACAACTACCGGACCTGCGTTCAAGACCAGAAGTTTGTCACATGCCGACGCCACTAAACCCCCACTCGCGATCGCCTCCGACACTTCCCAAGCGTCACACGAACCCAACATTCCCTCTCGACCAATCCCTATGCTAAAACCCTAAATCACTGATGTCAAGTCAACCAAGATGATGATAAATTCCACTAGCATTTTTCCTGAGACCCCCATGCCTCCAACCCTCCCCAGCCCAAACATCAACCACCTCAATGTTGCTGTTCGACAACAATCGCCCAAAACGCCCAAATCGAACATCTCAAAAATTCTCATGAATTAACAATATAAAATTCATGAAATGTATACTAAAATTCGGGATTTACAATCACGATTACATTCACAAAATTCAATCTAGAAGTTAAGATAGTTGATTCCAACATAAATAAGCATTTTCACTGTTCTTTAAATTTTAAAATAATTTGTTAAATTTTAAACACTGAAACTATTTTTAAAAATTATCATCATCCCTAGCAAACAAATTTTGTTCAAAGATCCAAGCTTAAACTTTGCTTGAAATAAGAGATATGAATTTCTTTTTAACATCCAGAGCCTGTAAACATTTGGCAGAGTGTGTGTGTGTGTGTATTCATATACAGTCAACTTCCAGGCATATCTTGCTTATATTCATACATGCACATTCCAGATATTGCGGCAAACATTTTATCTTCATGCATCAGAGTTATTATTGAATTGTAACCGTTTTTGAACAAAAGGTTTGTACATGCAAACCTATATTCATACTTTACTTAAAGACCAAGCATCAAATCAATCTTTAAAGGGTGAAGTTTACTCACCTGAAACAGAAGAACAGAAAAGCCTGAATTTGTCTTCGGTTTTAAAACTATAGTTGTTACTGGATCTTGCATGCATGCTATTGGAACTTGGACTTTCTTTAAACAATTTCCAGATTTTAAGAAATACTTGCAACTTTGATGCTTCAGGTTTGATGTTGATAATTGGTTACAGGGTTTTGCCTTAGATCAGGAACTGATTTATTCCGATATGGATCTTGAAATAATCGTAGATCTTGAGTTGCTTTTTAAGTTTCAGAAACTTGAATGAACTTTGCTTGATTTGTTTGCTTCTTCCTCTGGTTATTTGCTTCACAAGTTTTAAATCTGTTTGCTGATTTGAATTGAACTGTTTTTTTTTTTGAAACTTTTGAATTTTTTTTCTTGGCTCAAGTTTTATTTCTTCTTTTATCTTTACTTTGCTTAGGTTTTAGAGAAAAGAATGTGGTAGCAAGTAAAGGTTATGCATATAGCCTTGATTTAAAATTTGGAAAGAAATGAAAATTATGACAAATTTTTAACAAGTGTCATTTGCATGTTAAAATTGACTTACATTTGTTAAATGAAAGAACTTAGGTTTACATTTGTAATTCTCATGTATTAATGTGTTTAAAAAAAATTTATTTGTAATTTAAGTATAGCCCTTTATTAAATTTAGAGATTTTATTTTAAATCCTTTATTAATTTGTGAATTAAATTATCTCAAATCCTAATCCAACTTCCAATTCAAATTCAAAATCCATTTTGAAATCAACTAAAATATATGTATATTTAATCAATACATATTAAATTTGTAAACAATAAATTTTATTTCAAATCTATTTATATTTGAAAAACAATACATTATTACTATTGTTTGAAAATAACAATTTTGCCCACTTTGAATATTTTATAAAAGATATTATTATAGTCGAATTTGTTTGAAATCTCTAGGATATCACAGATATCTTTTATTAGCTTTCAAATCCATTTACACATCCCGATATCTTTTATTAACAGAATTTTATCTGTTTAATATTCAAATTAATATTTCAATAATTCTAATCTTATTAATTACCAATTACCAGATGCTCGAAAATCCAGGTTATCACATTCCTCCCCCCTTTGAATCTTTTCGTCCTCGAAAAGGAACGAAATCAGAATTTACTAAGATACTTAAAATCATACAAATTTTCTTAGATCATTTTTAAAACACTTTTAAAATCTGTATAGTATTGTCAAAATAGTTTTATAAAAATATCTTTTTATACTCGATGTTTCAACAAGTCCGTCCTTGTTCTCGTATAAATTCGGTCATACGTTGATCAGGCGTAGGACTGAAAATCTATAAGTACTTGGTAAACTCGTTTCAACACCCAGTGAAAATACTTGAAAAATAATTTTATTGAAAATATTGAAAGCATTTTGAAATCGAGGAAATATCTTTGGTGAGAATGCTCTGGAAATCATAACCCCCATCCATGGTCGAGTTACATTCCAAGGTTACGTTGCCGTCGTAGCAAAAGTCCATGTAACTGCAGGCTCTCTGCGGCCTCTCGATTACGCCATGGAACCCACACAACAGATCACAGTTATATCCAGGGTTACGTTGCCATCGCAGCAAAAGTCCATGTAACTGTAGGCTCTCAGCGGCCTCTGATTTTCGCTGTCGAAATGAAACTTCTCCACTCCTACATAGGTCGTAGTCTACCGATATAAAATCTAACGCAGACTGTTGGCTCTCAGCGGCACACACGACTTTCGCTATGTTATACTCTACTCATAATCCCCAATAACTAGTTTTGTCCAGACTCCTCACGGGATCAACTTTAGAACCCCCCTTGGGGCTCAAGGCAGCACCACCCGGTGGTACTCCCGAGAAGTTCATTTCAAGGAAGCGCCTTTTCCCTAGAGCCATCATCAAAACATTTTATACTATACTTATATAGTATCTTTAAATCATATACCTAGTATGATCTCATACAAAGCTCCTTTACACAAAATCGATTATCCCAAAATCGATAATTCTCAAACTAGGCTTTCCAAATTCAATATTGATTTTACCCAAAAATCTAAAGCCTTTCCAAATCCAAAGGTCCCCAAAACCTTTTTCCAAAATCCTCATATGATCCTTTATATATATATTCAGATATATAAAATCTTTCAAAACTTTGGATCATTTCAAACTTGTATAAAACTCCTTTTATACTTCAAACTCTTTCAAAATCCTTTCCTTCTGGCAATAGATTCATCAAGGGGAGTTTTATCTTATATAACAAAGATATATAACTTTATTTATCTAAAATCAAATATTCAAATTTGATTACTCTTTCCAATATCAATTTCATCCAAATCCGTACGATGTACACATATCATTCGTACGCCATACCAATCTGATCGCTCACTCGATCACACAATTTCATTTCCGAACTAGTATCGTCCACCCGACCTCCTAGTGCGGACACAGATCATGTTTCTTGATCAGAAACCATAATTCTCCTTGCATAGCCATAACTATGATAGAGAATATCCAGAACGAATCAACAATCCATATCCAGGTTTGCCGTCGAATATCGAGCGGAAAATTCCAACCCGAATCGATATAACTATCTCGAAATTCTATGTTCGAATCTGGATCAAATTACTATGCGAATAGAATAACATATGTACACCCTACGTATTTATCTTTATTGGTTATTAGCCAAATCAAGTCCATTTCTATTCATGTGACGCCCCACCTCTATACCCATGCGAGCCAAGAACACTATGGAGCAATGTTGTCGACTAGCACGGAGAATAAGGCTGTTGAGGAGCGACCATCTGTATAATTGCTTTGTGCGAGTACCGATATGCCGGATAAAAATATAACTTTTCATCTCAAGAGGAAACCCGACATACCGACACAAACTCAAAGCTACTACATAGTGGCTATAAAGGTCTTCGGAAACAATTATAGAAATAAACATAACACAAATCAGTCACAGACAATTCATATCACAAATGCGGAAATAGATATGAATATTACACTAGGAAGTGTACATCAGAGTAGTGGTCTAAAAAGATCCACGATATCACAAAAGAATAGTTACTCGAACTACACAAAAGAATAAGTATGCATTATGGAGTCTATATCTCAATTGTATACAATCCAAAAACTACAATCTAAGTAGTTAACCAAAAGTCAGAGAAACCAATCCCAAGTGAGAAGTCAAGCTGAAGCACCTGTAACATCTCGGTCTGACCCGAGTATTATTTAATAAGAAAATAATAAACGGATCAGTCTAACTATAAATATCAGATGAAACAATATAGAATAAGAGATATGACTAAACGCATAATAATCACAATGCCAAGCTGTGATATATATAAGTAATTGAAAATCAACAAGAGAATAATCAATATCACCCATTTACACAAGAATCAAAGGAAATGTCATACTCCTTATTTCGTTCACCAAACCAAAAATATTGACGATTATATCAATGTCAATCACAAAAGTCAATGACACACAAATTCACCAATGCACAAATATTGATAAAACTTATCAATGGAAATCACAAAAATTGGTGAAGCACAAATTCTAGAAATCATCTCAAGAAATCCAGTCAATGACACACGAATTCACCTATGCACAAAAATTGATAAATCATATCAATGGAAATCATGAAAATAGGTGAAGAAGAAAATTCCAGAATTCGACACACGAAATCCAAAAATCACACAAAATAGGGGAGAGGCCTATCACACGAATGGGAGCATGAAAACTCACCAACATATGTATCACACGAACGAGACGCTATCTCATGGTAGCTAGCCATTAATTTTTTTTGACACACGAACGGCCCGAAGACCATGGGGCGCTACCCCATCAATTGGAGTCGAAACTCCACGAAACGGGGTTTAGTCTCCCTCGCAGACAAAGAGACATCGCACATTGCTAGTCTAAATCACAAAAAAAATGATCGTCATGAACATCAAGAAGTGTCAATTACAGTAAGCTAGTAAATATATGAGCTTAGCTTCATGTTCCATAACCACTAACTTAACTTAAATATTTACGAACAAATTGTAGATCTCCACTAGAAAATTGTCTCAAGAGTTTCAATCGAACGTGTCCAAGAATTAACCGACGAAGTAAACGCAAGCGTTTCATACCACTTGTTTTACTAAGTCGTTTAATTAGATTTTTCATACGAGTGAGGTAAAGGTTTGTATATACTAATAGATTGAAAATCGGTTTGAGAAAACGAGCTTTGTTATAAAATATTGTTGAAATCATTTGAAGGAAGAGCTTTGATATTTACTACTAGTGTAGAAAACCTTTATATTTTTAAAGTGACAAATCACAAAGAAGATTGTAGGAACAATCAATCACTAAAATTCACATACGAAGATGTGAATAAAAAATCCAACGAATTCGATAAAGAATCCACCGAAATGGATATTCAAAAATCCCTAAAAAGGAGTCATCAAAGTTATAGCAAATGATAACAACACATAGGAAACGACACGAATCGATTAAAGTTGGAAATTCGAACAACTAGGCGAATTAGGCAAAAATGCAACAGGTCGGTCGGCCGGCTACAGAGCTCGGTCGACCGGACCCTGTTCCAAAAAAAGTCTCGGGAAGCAGGTCGGTCGGCTGAGCCCTGTAGCCAGTCGACCGGACTAGAGACAGAAAGGTGCTTATGCACCTTAGTAGCAGGTCGGTCGACCGGCCACAGGGCTCGGTCGGCCGAACCTGTTCCCAGTCCCTTCCTATCCCATCGAATACTATGGCCAATCATGACCAATTCGCAACCACTCGAGCATCGGCACTAAGGATTTATGCCAATCGACTATCCGACCCTATGAGCTCCTCGTTGCATCACCAAAAACACATTTGAACACCAAAGCTATGGTTTTTAAGAATTTGGCTTTCAAAACACCAAAATTGGAATATTCACAAAAGCATTCCAAACCAAAAGCAAATGCACACGAATAAGTGTTAGGAATTCATACCTAACAATCGAAGATAAATATAAGCATAGATGTGAGATAAAAATCTCACCTTTGAACCCAAGCAATTGAAAAAGAAGCTTGAAAGCAAAAAGGGGAATCAACCACTCTTCAAATCCAACTCAAGAAGCTTGATTCTAAGCTAAAAAGAGAAACATTTCCCAAATTAGGTTTAGGAATTTTCTGAAATCAAAGAGAGAAAGAGTTGGAGAAAAAGAAGAGAAGCTTACCAATGGGTTCTTCTATTAGTTTGAAGCAAGAGCTTGATTTGCAAAAGGAAACTAGGGTTTGGAGTTTTAATTTCCTCTTCCACTCTCCATTAATTTAAAAGCTTGAGTATTAGGAAATAAGGAATGAAGTAATGAAGAGGAGAAGGGGTTGGGACTGAATACATAAGTGGGGTTAATGGGCTCAGCCCAAACCAAAGCCCTAAGTAAAAAGTAGCAAAAATCAACCTACTCCAAACTTATCGAATCTTATACTCAAAAAGGTCGCAAATGGTATTTTAAACTCAATGGGGGTGGTCCCGAGTCCTAATTCGACCGTATGCAAAAAGTAGCTTTTCGGACTAAATTCCGAGTATCAATAAAATATTTAAATAAAATATTTAAATATATAAAAAAAATCGATAAATATGCGGGTTGTTACAGACTCCCATCCTTAAAGAAATTGCGTCCTCGCAATATTTAAGAAGAAGATATATAGTAACAACCATAAAAGCATATTCAACACAAAAGAAATTTGAAATAAAAGGTTCACCTCAAAGAGTACGAGAAAGCAAGTCCGGATGTGATCGCTCGATGAAATATTTAGATTCCCAAGAACAATCCTTAGGATTTGAAGACCATTGAACTTTAACGAGCGGGACATCTTTATTTCGAAGGCGTTTGACCTCCGAAGCAACAATTCGAATAGGATGCTGCTCATAAGTTAAATTAGGCGAAACTTCAATCTCTTCCACAACACCGGGCACAAGAATAGAATCGGAATCTCGAAGACATTTCCGAAGTTGAGAAACGTGAAACACGCCATGGATAGAAGAAAATTGAGCCGGTAATAAAAGGCGATATGCCATGGAACCAATACGTTCAGTGATATGAGATGGCCCGATATATCGAGGCGCTAATTTTCCCGATCGACTGAAACGTACAACACCTTTCATAGGTGACACACGAATGAACATAAGATCTCCCACAGAAAATTCTAACTTCCTTCTCCGGCTATCGGCATAGGATTTTTGTCTACTCTGGTCTTCTTTCATTCTATGCCGAATAAGGTCAATTTTCTCTGTGGAATCCCGAATAAAATCTGGACCTAAAACCAGCTTCTCACCGGCCTCAAGCGAACAAGAAGGAGATCGGCATGGCCTTCCATAGAGTGCCTCGAAAGGTGTCATACCAATACTAGATTGGAAGCTATTATTATAGGAAAATTCAACAAGTGAAATATGATCTTCCCAACTTCCACCAAAATCAAGAACACATGCACGAAGAAGATCTTCAAGAGTTTGACTCACACGCTCGGTTTGTCCATCGGACTGAGGATGATAAGCGGTGCTAAAATTAAGCTTCGTTCCTAAAGCTTTTTGAAGACTCTTCCAAAATCCACTAGTAAACAATGGATCACGATCACTAACAATAGAAGTAGGAACTCCATGCAATTTAACAATTTCTTTAATAAAAAGTTTGGCCAAAAGAGGTACGGTCCGATTGGACCGAACGGAATAAAATGGGCAGATTTAGTAAGCCTATCAACAATCACCCATAAGCTATCATGACCCGAATGAGAACGGGGAAGGCCATCTATAAAATCCATGGAAATCTGGTCCCACTTCCAAATTGGAATTTCCAAAGGTTGCAATAACCCACCGGGCCTTTGATGTTCGGCCTTAACGAGTTGGCAAGTCATGCAACGCTTAACGAAGTTAGCGATGTCAAGTTTCATTCCCTCCCAATAATAATGCCGCTTCATATCCGCGTACATTTTACTACTACCGGGATGAATGGTAAATTTAGAACGATGTGAATCTTCTAAAATATCTTTACGAAGATCACTAATATTTGGCACGATAAGTCTACCAAATTTCCGAATGCCGCCACGAGAATCGATATTAAAGTCTTTCAAACCTTCAAGATCAATTTTATCCTTAATATTTTGGCCAAGAAGAGCCAATTTGGGATCTATCCTTTGAGCTTCAAGAATGCGGTCTAAAAGAGAAGGACGAGCCTCAAGGCTACATAAAACAAATGATGAGCATAAATCGGATACGCGGTCTCGAATCTCACAAGTGGATAAGATCTCGAGATCGTTCCATTCAGATATCGTCATAGAAACAACAGCTTGTTGTTTACGGCTAAGAGCATCAGCGACACGATTACCCTTACCGGGAGTATAAAGAATATCAAGATCATATGGTGCAAGAAATTCGAGCCAACGCTGTTGACGCAACTTAAGTTCCTTTTGAGAGAATAAATACTTTAAAGATTTATGATCGGTATAAAGAACGAATTTCTCTCCTAAAAGATAATGACGCCAAACCCGAAGAGCAAAAACAATAGGTGCGAGCTCTAAATCATGAGTGGCATATCTAGTCTCAGCAGGCTTTAATTGCCTAGAAGCATAAGCAATAACACGTTCTTTTTGCATAAGAACGGCACCCAAACCAACGCGACTAGCATCGGTATAAACAACGAAATTTTGATTCCCCTCGGGAATAACAAGAATAGGAGCATTAGAAAGAAGTTCCTTTAGTTTCTGAAAAGACGTTTCACATTTGTCCGACCAAATGTATTTAACACCTTTCTTCGTTAAGCTAGTGAGAGGCACGGCAATCTTAGAAAAGTCTTCGATAAAACGGCGGTAATAGCCTGCCAATCCGAGAAAACTACGAATCTTCGTCACACTCTCCGGTCTCTTCCAATCTTGAATCGCTTCAATCTTTGAAGGATCCACGGAAATTCCGGATTCGGAAATAATATGACCGAGAAACTTCACACGAGATTGCCAAAAATGGCATTTAGAAAAATTTTCTTTTAATTGATTACTCCTAAGAGTTTCCAACACAATCCGAAGATGTTTTTCATGCTCCTCCCCGGTTTTAGAATACACAAGAATATCATCAATAAAGATGAGAACAAACCGGTCGAGAAAATCTTTGAAAACTCGATTCATAAGGTCAACGAAATAAGCCGGAGCATTCGTTAGACCAAATGGCATAACAAGCCATTCATAAGATCCATAACGAGTATGGAACGATGTCAAAGGAATGCTATCCTCTGCAATACGAAGCCGATGAAATCCAGTAGCTAAGTCTAATTGTGAAAAGACTCTAGTACCACTAAGTTGATCGAATAGATCATCAATCCGAGGTAAAGGATATTTATTTTTGATAGTAAGATCATTAAGCTTGCGGTAGTCAACGCAAAGCCTAAGTGTTCCATCAGATTTCTTCACAAAAATAGCCGAAGCTCCCCAAGGCGAGGAAATAGAGCGAATAAATTGCTTCGTCTCCAATTCGGATAATTGTTTACGCATCTCCTCGTTTTCTTTATTGGACATACGATAAGGAGGGCGAGTGATAGGTTGAGCTCCAGGAATGAGATTAATTCTGAACTCAATTGCTCGCTTAGGTGGTAATCCTAAAACAGGCTCGAATATGTCGGAAAATTCACGAACGAGGTGAATAAGAGAAATAATATCACCCTCATCATCATCATCGTCATCACGAGGGTTTAAAGAATATAAAGATGCAATCAAAGCAGAATCTGAATCTTTAAGAATAACAGAAACCTGATTAACAGATTGAGGATGTCGAAGATGAATAGTCCGCTCAGGACATAGGATATGAGCTTCATAACGGTTAAGCCAATCCATTCCCAAAATCATTCCAAAGCCTAAATAGCACATGACATGCAAATCGGCTAGGAAAGGAAAATCACACAAAATAATCTCGACATATTTACACAATAAACTGATTGTTGCGGATCCACCAACCGGATTCGCAATTCTCAAAGAAGTCATTAAACACAAAACATCCAAAGAAAAAGCATCAACAAGTTCTTTTGATATAAAAGAATGGGACGCACCCGTATCAAAAAGAACTCGAATAGGATGATCACGAAATAAAATAATTCCATCCAGAATAGAATGAGAAATACCTTGGCCACGAGATGTGTTGCCAGGGGCTTGAGCAACATTAAGCTTTCCCTCCTTCCTATTTTGAAGTTTGGGACATACATGCATAAAATGGTCCGGGCTTTTACAATAGCGTCAAGTACGAGGCTTTGAACACTTGTTCGCAAAATGGTCTCTGGAACCATAGTTAAAGCATTTCCCTTCAGTAGAGGAAAAGGTCTTTGCAGCAGGAGTTGCTTGCCTCCCTTTCTTATTGGGATAAGGGCCTTTGAATTTGTTTGGCCTTTTCTTGTTGTTGTTGAAGTTTGGTTTGGAACCCACCACTTCAACATCATTCTCCCTATCCGCCTCTTCAAGACGAAGAGCGATATCAATGAGTTGGTCGAAAGAAACTTCTAATTTTAGAAGTAATGGCTTCTTGAGATTTTTGTTTAAGCCATAAACGAACCTCTGGTTCTTCTTTAAAGCGGTGTTGATGTATTCGACCCCGTATTTAGAAAGCGACTCGAAGGAGGCGACATAATCAGTCACGGAGGACTCATCTTGAACAAGGTCTATAAATCGTTGAGCCAATGTCACTTTCTCTGCTTCTAGTACAAATTTCAACTCGAAGCGTTCCCGGAATTGCTCCCAGGTGAGATCTTCTTCATTAATCTCAGAAATAAGAAGCTCGTACCGGTCCAATGCTCTTTCTTGGAGCATGCTAGAGGCCACCTGAACTCGGTGAAGGTCAATAAGATTCATGCGAGAAAAGATTCGATCGCATGACCTTAGCCAAGCCTGTACTTCCATAATAGTTTCGGAACCTTTGAATGGCCCCCCATCCACATTAGTGTAATCACTGCACAAGCGTGCAAATCCCGACTTTGGGTGAGTAGGTTCCGGGTTAGCTCCAGCTGCTTGAGCACTCGTCACTAAATCAAGAAGCTGTTGAGCAGTCATAAAAACTCCATCCTGGGGTGGAGTGCTAGATGGTACGGCTCTGGGGCGGCCTGGTCTAGACATTTCTCTTCCTTTAGAAATAAAGAAGAAGAAGAAAAAGGTTATTCACCAAATTGAATATCAAGCAATCTTGATAGATAAACAAGGAATCATAAGGAAAATAGGATGAATCGGTACGAAGACTCGAATTAAATCCTAAAGCACGACTCCTAAGATGGACTTAGGACGATGATCCTTGTTATAATATTCCATATTGTTCCGAAGTTTGGCTCCGATACCAAGCTGTGACGCCCCACCTCTATACCCACGCTAGCCAAGAACACTACGGAGCAATGCTGCCGACTAGCACGGAGAATAAGGCTGTTGAGGAGCGACCATCTGTATAATTGCTTTGTGCGAGTACCGATATGCCGGATAAAAATATAACTTTTCATCTCAAGAGGAAACCCGACATACCGACACAAACTCAAATCTACTACATAGTGGCTATAAAGGTCTTCGGAAACAAATATAGAAATAAACATAACACAAATCAGTCACAGACAATTCATATCACAAAGGCGGAAATAGATATGAATATTACATTAGGAAGTGTACATCAGAGTAGTGGTCTAAAAAGATCCACGATATCACAAAATAATAGTTACACGAACTACACAAAAGAATAAGTATACATTATGGAGTCTATATCTCAATTGTATACAATCCAAAAAATAAAATCTAAGTAGTTAACCAAAAGTCAGAGAAACCAATCCCAAGTGAGAAGTCAAGCTGAAGCACCTGTAACATCTCGGTCTGACCCGAGTATTATTTAATAAGAAAATAATAAACAGATCAGTCTAACTATAAATATCGGATGAAACGATATAGAGTAAGAGATATGACTAAACGCATAATAATCACAATGCCAAGCTGTGATATATATAAGTAATTGAAAATCAACAAGAGAATAATCAATATCACCAATCTACACAAGAATCAAAGGAAATGTCATACTCCATATTTCGTTCACCAAACCAAAAATATTGACGATTATATCAATGTCAATCACAAAAGTCAATGACACACAAATTCACCAATGCACAAATATTGATAAACTTATCAATCGAAATCACGAAAATTGGTGAAGCACAAATTCTAGAAATCATCTCAAGAAATCCAGTCAATGACACACGAATTCACCTATGCACAAAAATTGATAAATCATATCAATGGAAATCACGAAAATAGGTGAAGAAGAAAATTCCAGAATTCGACACACGAAATCCAAAAATCACACAAAATAGGGGGGAGGCCTATCACACGAACGGGAGCATGAAAACTCACCAACATATGTATCACACGAACGAGACGCTATCTCATGGTAGCTAGCCATTAATTTTTTTTGACATACGAACGGCCCGAAGACCATGGGGCGCTACCCCATCAATTGGAGTCGAAACTCCACGAAACGGGGTTTAGTCTCCCTCGCAGACAAAGAGACATCGCACATTGCTAGTCTAAATCACAAAAAAAATGATCGTCACGATCATCAAGAAGTGTCAATTACAGTAAGCTAGTAAATATATGAGCTTAGCTTCATGTCCCATAACCACTAGCTTAACTTAAATATTTACGAACAAATTGTAGATCTCCACTAGAAAAATGTTACAAGAGTTTCAATCGAACGTGTCTAAGAATTAACCGACGAAGTAAACGCAAGCGTTTCATACCACTTGTTTTACTAAGTCGTTTAATTAGATTTCTCATACGAGTGAGATAAAGGTTTGTATATACTAATAGATTGAAAATCGGTTTGAGAAAACGAGCTTTGTTATAAAATATTGTTGAAATCATTTGAAGGAAGAGCTTTGATATTTACTACTAGTATAGAAAACCTTTATATTTTTAAAGTGACAAATCACAAAGAAGATTGTAGGAACAATCAATCACTAAAATTCACATACGAAGATGTGAATAAAAAATCCAACGAATTCGATAAAGAATCCACCGAAATGGATATTCAAAAATCCCTAAAAAGGAGTCATCAAAGTCATAGCAAATGATAACAACACATAGGAAACGACACGAATCGATTAAAGTTGGAAATTCAAACAACTAGGCGAATTAGGCAAAAATGCAACAGGTCGGTCGGCCGGCTACAGAGCTCGGTCGACCGGACCCTGTTCCAAAAAAAGTCTCGGGAAGCAGGTCGGTCGGCTGAGCCCTGTAGCCAGTCGACCGGACTAGAGACAGAAAGGTGCTTATGCACCTTAGTAGCAGGTCGGTCGACCGGCCACAGGGCTCGGTCGGCCGAACCTGTTCCCAGTCCCTTCCTAGCCCATCGAATACTATGGCCAATCATGACCAATTCGCAACCACTCGAGCATCGGCACTAAGGATTTATGCCAATCGACTACCCGGCCCTATGAGCTCCTCGTTGCATCACCAAAAACACATTTGAACATCAAAGCTATGGTTTTTAAGAATTTGGCTTTCAGAACACCAAAATTGGAATATTCACAAATCCATTCCAAACCAAAAGCAAATGCACACGAATAAGTGTTAGGAATTCATACCTAACAATCGAAGATAAATATAAGCATAGATGTGAGATAAAAATCTCACCTTTGAACCCAAGCAATTGAAAAAAAGCTTGAAAGCAAAAGGGGGAATCAACCACTCTTCAAATCCAACTCAAGAAGCTTGATTCTAAGCTAAAAAGAGAAACATTTCCCAAATTAGTTTTAGGAATTTTCTGAAATCAAAGAGAGAAAGAGTTGGAGAAGAAGAAGAGAAGCTTACTAATGGGTTCTTCTATTAGTTTGGAGAAAGAGCTTGATTTGCAAAAGGAAACTAGGGTTTGGAGTTTTAATTTCCTCTTCCACTCTCCATTAATATAAAAGCTTGAGTATTAGGAAATGAGGAATGAAGTAATGAAGAGGAGAAGGGGTTGGAACTGAATACATAAGTGGGGTTAATGGGCTCAGCCCAAACCAAAGCCCTAAGTAAAAAGTAGCAAAAATCAACTTACTCCAAACTTATCGAAGCTTATACTAAAAAAGGTCGCAAATGGCATTTTAAACTCAATGGGGGTGGTCCCGAGTCCTAATTCGACCGTATGGAAAAAGTAGCTTTTCGGACTAAATTCCGAGAATCGATAAAATATTTAAATATATAAAAAAAATCGATAAATATGCGGGTTGCTACAATTCACATTCACTTTGATTTTCATTCACTTACTCACGATTGTTTCAATCCCATATGGATTATCACCTCTATTCTTATCTCGATTGGGTATTTAACCAATAACAGTTTGAACTCCAACCAGTTTATTTAGAAAATAGCTTGAAAATTTTTAAAATAGATAAGTAGTTGGAAAATAATTACTAGTTTGTAAAATAGGTGTAAAATAGTTAGGAAATGGTTAAATAATTATAGAAATTTTAGATAATTGCAAAATAATAGTAGGATAGTAATTAGTTTTGTAAAATAGTAATTAGTTTATAAAACAATTGGAAAATTGTTAAACAGTTTCAAAAATAATTGTAAAACAAGTATAAGATAGTTTGGCTTTTAAAAGAAAGGTTGTATATATAATGAATAGCTTGGAAAAATAAGTTTATATTAAAATAATTTATATTTAAAAATAGTTCAGAGCCAAAACTGCTCACTTCCCAATCTCCATGCTCATCAATTCAATTTAAATTTCCTCTACCATTTAAATTGACCCAATTCCAATTTAAATAAGTTCAATTTCCATTGAAATTGATTCAACCCCAATTCATGTTGAATTAACCACAGTTTCTTTCCAAATTCAACTTTATTCAACCTTGATCTCAAAATTTACTAATTCAAATAAATTTTAATTGAACTAGTTCCAATTTCAATTCATTTCAACTCCAGTTTGAATTAATCCCAATTTCAAATTCCATTTCCAAATCAAGTTGAATTATTCTTGATTTCCTCCCAAATTCAATTCAAATTCCATTTGAATTTAAAATTATTCAATTTTAGTTACAATTCCAAATTATTCAAATCAATTCGAACTAATTTTAAATTGAATCCATTTCAATTTCAAATCGTTTCAAATTAATCCAATTCAAATTTTCCATTTGAATTTTATACTTATACATCTTCAATCACAATTTCAATTACTTCAATTCAAATTCCAGATTTAAACCATCTCGAATTATATAAATTCGAGTTAAATTCACTAAGGTTGGTTTAACCCTTTAAACCAAGTTAACCTTTATTAAAGCTTTTAAACAATTTAATTTCAAATTAAAGTTAGATTTTCTTCTATCTCAATAATGGATATATCACCACACTTCATTTCTTATTCATTTAAACAAATCTAATTTCACAATTTAAATATTTCCAATTTCCAGATCTCAAACCCATTTTGAGATCACACAAACTCCAAATTCGAATTAACCATTTAACTTTCCAAGTTAAATCCCAATTTCATCTTGAAATTTCCAAATCAGATTGTTCATTCAAACTTATTTAACTTCTTCCAAGTTAAATTCAAATTACTTAACCCAATCAACCTTACCCAGTTTGAACTTCCATTTCAAATTTTGAACTTTTCATTTATTAAGTTCAAAAACTTATTACTTTGGGTATCATATCTCATTCCAAATTTAAAACTCAACACTTAGAGTTTATCTCAAACCATTTTTGATATTATGTATATCCACATATATACATATTAATTTCTTTTACATACCAAGTTATACTTTAAAATTTAAACCACCTTTGGTTTTTAATTCAAAACAAATTTCTTTAAATTTTCAAAAAACTCTTGTTTGAAATAGAACCATTTCATTCAAATGTATTAAATAATATTACTTTCTATTGCTTTAAATTAATTACATCACTAATTAATTCCAATTAATCACATTCGGTAATTAACTTATTTCTTAATTACCTTCATTAAGTAATTGTCCCATAAATTACTTGCCTCTAGTTACTTCATTAAGTAACTCCTTTATTTATCATTCTCAATTATTATCCATTAATTAATCTCATTAATTAAAGTTTAATTAATTACATAAATTAACTGATTATCCTTATCCTGAAACCTTCTCAAATTCAAGATTTAATTTCAGTTTGGTTGTACTTCTATTACTTCTTAATTTAACTTAATAATTTAACAACCAATTCCTTTACTATTTGTTAGAAAGATATATTGCTTTATATATCAAAATATATTCTTATATAAAATCATTTAAAATCTTTATATAAGAAAATAACAAGTACGCTCTCATATATATATACACACTCAACACATTCTAGGGTACCACTTACCATATCCTTAATGAGTAATCCCACCAGAGCCAAGGTTCTCGCTTAACCTTCAGCTCTGATACCAAATGTAACGACCCGAAATTTTCGATCCCGAAAAGTCCAGATAGTTAGAGAAAAGAAGAAAGAGATAGAAGAAGAAGAACAGAAAAGAAACACACAATCTCACATTCGCAGCGGATAAAATATAATATCAATAATAATAGCTATACCAAAGAAAACTGTATCTATCAATTTTCATCGATATATCAGAGTTACAACGATTTTATACAACATCGGACAGATACAATTTAACATGTCTCAGACATATACAATAATATAACACATCGGTAAACACTCCATACTTTCCAGCCATCCAGCTCGCCTCCTGAGCTCCAGAACGTCCCTACCTGAAAATCTGTAATACTCGGTCTGACCCGAGCATTACATCAAAGTAACAACTGGGTCAGGCTGGAAACCAGCATGAGTAAACTCATCTAACAAGGAATATCCCAAAACATACAACTTATATAAACCCAGGGTAACTCGTATCAATTTACAACTTCACAAGTCATTATAGATATTACTTACATAACACATCTATTTCTAAGTATCATAACTTAGATTAAATGGTCCAATCACTTTAATCATTCCATTTCATTCTATTGATTCCACACATCAAATTATAAAGAATCGAAGTGGTTTCGGGTATTAACTAATATCCGACTCCGGTCTCTTCGAATCCAATGACATCTTTAACCCAAGTTATTCTATTAAATACAATTCAACTTCAAATACAGGATGTCACTTATACACAGTAATTCATATTGATAGATAACCACATTTTCATTGTCTACCCAAACATATCATATCACCTAACATTTCATATTAGAGATATCAATCAATTCAAGGCATTTAGTTATCATTAAATCATTCATAAGCAAGATGGATCATTTCCAAAATTAATTTAATTTATCTCTAAGTTAAATCAATTACTAACCTTTTAATCACTTAGATTACCTTTACTTAATCATAACAGACCAAATAATTCATCAACTTTTTAATCATCCATCTTAATTAATCATCCTTGATTTACTATCTTTAATTACATAAAGTAATTATCCTTTAATTAATTACACAAATTAATTATCCTAAGTCATTTACAATAATTAATCTTTAATTACTTTCATTAATCAGCCTTAATCAATCATAAACAGTAATTAACCATACTGTAATTACTTATCTTAATTTATTTAACTCCTAAATAAATTATATTAATCCTTTAATTAATTACACCAAGTAATTAATCCTTAATTACTTCTCCTAAGTAATTAACCTTTTATTACATCCCGTTTAGTAACTTTCCTTATATTGATTACATCCAGTAACTTATCCATCTAACACTTATACTAAGTAATTATACCTTGTTAATTACCTTATGTAATTATACTTAACCAATCATCAAATGATTAACTTAAGTTAACCACATTAAATTACTTAATTTCATTGAGTAATTCATTCCTTCAAATTACTTTACAAGTAATTTTCCTTAATAATCCTTTTAATATTAAGTAATTGGTCCTCTTAATTAATTAATTTATAATTCTTAACTATTAATTTATTACTTCCTTAATCAAGAATTTATATAATTAATTTCACTTTAATTACTTCATTAATTATCAAAAATCTTAATTACTTTTTAAGATAATCACCATCTTTATTTAATTACTTAATCATTTAACCTTTCTTTATCACCTAATTATATTTATAAAAACAATTAAGTTTAAAATATCTTAATGTTTAACTTAACATCTTAATTTAACCTACATATAATTCCTTAATTAAGTCTTAAGAGAACATTTCAATGGAAAGAAATTATTTAAGAAAAGTTTTAAATCATTTTTTCATTTAAAATTCAAGCTTTGGATTTTTAAACAATTTAAACATGATAAAAACCCCCCATTCCTTGCCTCGGGTTAAACCCGCTTCTTTCTCGAGAGTGCCTCGAGTTTTCCCACCGTCTTCTTTTTTTTTTTTTAACTTGTCTAAATTACATTGTACTTAAACTAGAACCCACTCGCGTAAAATACGAAAGAATACTCGAGTCAAAATCTCACATAAACGAGATTGACCCTGGACCATTACCATCGTACCTAAGATCCTCAAACCCAGATAAAACTGATACGAGCAACGCTCATACACGTGCACAGATGGTCGGAGCGTCTCCGACCATTGCCACCACCCTAGATCAGTCGCCAACATCATTCCCCCACTAATCAAACCTCCAGAACAAAGAGACGAGCCTCAAAACGAAATTAAGCTGTTCGCATGGAACAGGGACCACAACGATCACCAGTGCTCCTCACAGCACTGCCACCACAGACCACTACCGGACCTGCATTCAAGACCAGAAGTTTGTCACATGCCCATGCCACTAAACCCCCACTCGCGATCGCCTCCGACACTTCCTAAGCGTCATACGAACCCAACATTCCCTCTCGACCAATCCCTATGCTAAAACCCTAAATCACTGATGTCGTCACCTAGGATGATGATAAATTCCACTAGCATTTTTCCTGAGACCCTCATGCCTCCAACCCTCCCCAGCCCAAACATCAACCACCTCGATGTTGTCGTTCGACAACAATCGCCCAAAACGCGCAAATCGAACATCTCAAAAATTCTCATGAATTAACAATATAAAATTCATGAAATGAATACCAAAACTCGTGATTTACAGTCACGATTACATTCACGAAATTCAATCTAGAAGTTAAGATAGTTGATTCCAACATAAATAAGCATTTTCACTGTTCTTTAAATTTTAAAATAATTTGTTAAATTTTAAACACTGAAACTATTTTTAAAAATTATCATCATCCCTAGCAAACAAATTTCGTTCAAAGATCCAAGCTTAAACTTTGCTTGAAATAAGAGATATGAATTTCTTTTTAACATCCAGAGCCTGTAAACATTTGGCAGTGTGTGTGTGTGTGTGTGTGTGTGTGTGTGTATTCATATACAGTCAACTTCCAGGCATATCTTGCTTATATTCATACATGCACATTCCAGATATTGCGTAAAACATTTTATCTTCATGCATCAGAGTTATTATTGAATTGTAACCGTTTTTGAACAAAAGGTTTGTACATGCAAACCTATATTCATACTTTACTTAAAGACCAAGCATCAAATCAATCTTTAAAGGATGAAGTTTACTCACCTGAAACAGAAGAACAGAAAAGCCTGAATTTGTCTTCGGTTTTTAAACTATAGTTGTTACGGAACTTGCATGCATGCTATTGGAACTTGGACTTGCTTTAAACAATTTCCAGATTTTAAGAAATACTTGCAGCTTTGATGCTTCAGGTTTGATGTTGATAATTGGTTACAGGGTTTAGCCTTAGATCAGGAACTGATTTATTCCGATCTAGATCTTGACTAATCGTAGATCTTGAGTTGCTTTTTAAGTTTTAGAAACTTGAATGAACTTTGCTTGATTTGTTTGCTTCTTCCTCTGGTTATTTGCTTCACAAATTTTAGATCTGTTTGCTGATTTGAATTGAACTGTTTTTTTTTTGAAACTTCTGAATTTTTTTTCTTGGCTCAAGTTTTATTTTTTCTTTTATCTTTACTTTGCTCAGATTTTAGAGAAAAGAATGTGGTAGCAAGTAAAGATTATGCATATAGCCTTGATTTAAAATTTGGAAAGAAATGAAAATTATGTGAAATTTTTAACAAGTGTCATTTGCATGTTAAAATTGACTTACATTTGTTAAATGAAAGAACTTAGGTTTACATTTGTAATTCTCATGTTTTAATGTGTTTAAAATTTTTATTTATTCATAATTTAAGTATAGCCCTTTATTAAATTTAGAGATTTTATTTTAAATCCTTTATTAATTTGTGAATTAAATTATCTCAAATCCTAATCCAACTTCCAATTCAAATTCAAAATCCATTTTGAAATCAACTAAAATATATGTATATTTAATCAATACAAATTAAATTTGTAAATAATAAATTTTATTTTAAATCTATTTATATTTGAAAAACAATACGTTATTACTATTGTTTGAAAATAACAATTTTGCCCATTTTGAATATTTTATAAAAGAGATTATTATAGTCGAATTTGTTTGAAATCTCTAGGATATCACGGATATCTTTTATTACCTTTCAAATCCATTTACACATCCTGATATCTTTTATTAACAGAATTTTATCTGTTTAATATTCAAATTAATATTTCAATAATTATAATCTTATTAATTACCAATTACCAGATGCTTGAAAATCCAGGTTGTCACAGAAAATGATTATTTAAATATTTATACTCTATCTACTACTTTTAATTTGAAATTAGTTTGGACTTCAAGTTTTATATGAAATATTGGTATAATGTTTTCATAGCAAATATTTAAATAAGTGTTTAGAAATAGTTCTTATTTTAAATGTTTCCAAGAATATTTTGGATAAGATGATTTGAATATTTTAGAGTATTCGGACTCGGCAAAATTTTCAGTGGAAGTAAATAAATATTTGAAAATTTATTCCACGTAAGGAAAGTGATTTGAAATTGGTTTTCAAAGTGTTGAAGTGATAAAATATATCTTGCAAAGATATTTTGAAAATAAATAATTGGGGAGATTTTTTTAAATCTTGGTGATTGTTGTGAATATTGTTTGATAGTTAAATAACCGACTATCAATATTGGCCTTTAAATAGCATTTGAATTTCGATGCGACCGGGGTTCGGATTCCAAATGGATATTCAAAAACCACATAGAATCTTTGTGATGGATCTTTTGTTTAAATGATCAAAGTGGAAATTTGTTGTGATTTACTTGAAATCTGAATGTAACACTTATTTTAAAATAAGCGATTGTTATTCGGATTTGCCGACAGAAGACTTTGTGTCATAAAACCCATTCTGAATAGTGATACGATGAAATGGGATTGCATTTGAAGATGGTGTTGAAGACTGGATATTTCGAAAGCGAAAGGATTACCTATCGAATGTCTCTGCACCGAGTTGCTCCGATATAGAGATTTTATCACCCTTTGTGATGGGGAGTCCGAACATGATTAGTGAATATCTGGATTTGCAAGGGATTCTTTGAAGTGCCTTCGGTTCCGTTCGATCCCGGAATGGACTTGTATGGATGTGTGTCTGACGTTACACTTTGAGATGTAAAGCTGGTTTCTATCAAATACATTTCTGTTGGTGGCGGAGAATTTATTCTCTTAGCTTAACACCCTTCTCTGAGACGTACAAGCTAAAAGGTTATGTAGTTGATGGTTACTAGTGATACATTTTCGATTTGGTAATGTGGCATACAATGTGTTGCTGATCATTTGTTGATCGAAGCATGGATTTTGTGCAAAGCGTAGCTTTGTTGACAAGACCTCGTCGGGCTTCACTACCCGAAAATGATCGAAACAGGAAAGATGCGGCAAGGTTATGTGGGGGTAGCGCCCCTTGAGGGTATGTCCATTTCCTTCTGGAAAAGGGTTCTATCATGGTATGGAGCCTAAATATTTAGCCTATGTGGTTGCTGCAAATTTATTTCTTTGTGGTTGTTGCTTTGTGGTTGAGGATCCTCGGATAAAGGTCAGTGACGACCGGGGGATGTCATACTCGTGTAGTAGATACCTAGTTACAGAGGTAACCCGTCCTTGTGTTGGTAGAGAGCTGGTTAAGTTCTCGAGGCGTCCCTCCAGAGGCGTACCCATGTGGCCCAAGAAGTTCCTTAGCCCGACCATTTGTTGGAAATCCAAAGAAACAATATGAGCCTTGTATGGTTTTAGTTGTATAACCTGCCTTTTACTTATGGTGGTGACCCGTCGTTTAATTTGTAGCTATAGCAGGCATAGTACGAAGTGTCTATGCTGGCTAAGATTAATATTATACTTTCGAAATGTTTTCCACACTATGCACTAATGGTAATATTAAAAAGGGTTTTGTGTATCAAGCATGTTTGACTATCATAAGGAGAAATCTCCTCCAATCCTGTGTTTGCATTGTGTGTGTGGCGGGAGGCCTTATGGTAGTTTCGTTTTCCAAAATCATAGCGGATTTCTTTTCCTTTCTTTGTGAAAATAACTGTTTTAAGATCTCATACCAGTCCCATGACTTACTTGGAGTTTATTGTTCCCTTTCTAAACTCTAGGTGCCCACAATTTTTCACACGGGCAGCCTAGAGTCAGGTTATCAGTTGTTCTGAAGCGAAGTCAGAAAAATATGATGTGGAGATCTGGAGTTCAAGCTGGATGGGAAGGCGTGTCACTTGTATATGTTATATTCTTTTCCACTGTTTGTTGTCGTAACACTCTGATGATGTATATGTAAACTGATATAGTTCTTTTTTTAAAGATTATTCATTTATCTATTATATGTCGTTCCGCTGCGAAATGTGGGATTCTTTTATTGTTTCTGTTTCTCCTTCTATCTTCTTCTTCTTTAACCCTAATGGTTTGGTTTTTCGGCATTCGATTGTTCGGCATTTGATTCAGTGGACATATTGATGTCAACTTTCGGGCATCTAAAAATTGGGTCGCTACACTTGCTCTTCTCTTCTATCTTCTAATTGATGGGTTCTAAGTTTTTTTCGTTGACTTTTGGTTGATTCTAGTAATCTTCCCTTTATCAGTTGAGTTATCTTTCTTTCTTGGATTTCTTCTCATCAACCTTGGAATTGGTTATCCGTATTCTAGAAAAACCACTTGATCACGAGTTATTGGAGAAGTGTATGAGAAGTATGGAGTTTGCGAAATGAAGAAAAAGAAAATTATAGGGCGGTATCGGCCTACCATAGCTCTGTACTGAGCTATGTGCTTGGCTCCAAGTCGAGTGAAAAGTTCCCAAGTCACTTCTCTAGCTCTTCTAAGTACTTTCCCAAGTTTTCGAGTAGTTTGGTCTTCTTCTTATCTTTCTAACTTCTATTGACTTTCGTTTGTTAAAAACCTAGTTGACAACCCATAACTCGCAAATGAAAAGAAACGATATATTTTTAAACCTCCACTTCATTCATGTCATCTTGATTCTTACTTATTTATCTCACCGCTTCGTCAAGGAAAACTAAAAAATGCTGCCTTTATTTTTAGTTTTTGAATTATCACTGTAATTCACTCTAGTTGCACATACCGTCCTTCCTCCACTTCTCATGAACCGCATCTCGCCCCTAGTAGTTGTCTCTGCTCAAATCACTATGCTTCTTCCAAATCTAATTGTGCATGTCTTCTTTAAACTAAAGATAAGTATTTGACCAGTTCCTCTTTCATTTGATGATTATAGATGTACTCCTCTTGATTATTTCGGTGTGATTCTTCTTAGGGGTTTCTATGATTCTTCTCGCAGATCGTCCAATTTCCAGTAGTGCTATTTACTTACAGGTTTGTTACTTGAAATGTTAATTAGTGTAAAATAGAGAATATGTAAATTAAATAGGTTTTAAATTTCCCCTAAGGAAATTATTGCAGATATGGAGCTTGGAGAACAAATGAGAAGGTACATTTAACTAATTCTAAAGTAGCTCAGGTAAATTCTACCCTCCCCCCTCTTTACAGATTTCTTCATCTTGAATGCTCCGATGTTTTTTGTGCTTAGATCTTGCCAATCTTATAGAAAAAATGGCATGATTTGATGAAAAACACTCTGCTCCGATTTATAATGAATTTAGAAAATTCTACTATTTTGTTCAAACCGTAAAACCCATATAGAATTAACCAATGAAAATCTAGCAATATCAGTACTTTTCCTATAGTTTAGAAATCTGCTAGACAAATCACCAATTTTTGATTCTAAATTAAATGCCTTAGGCATTAGGATATGCCACTTCGGTTTATTTCGGCACCAATTCCACACCGATGAAGAAAATTTACATTTAAAGTAGGTACGTTCGACATCTTCGTTTTCTACATCACATAACACACATTTCGTATCCACGGCAACACACCTTTTGATTAGTCGCACTTTGGTATTCAAGAACTTGTTTACTGCCTTGTACAAGCAAATGGACATTTCAGGCATATGAATTCTATTCCAAATGAAATTTGCCCACTTTTTATCTTCGTATTTTTTCCTGATAGTTTTCCAAACTTCTCTAAAATGATATTTCCCTTTGTTACTACAAATTCAGTACTAATAGTCTTCCTCCTTATTATGATATATTTCAATATTTACAGTCTCTTCCCTTGCTCTTGCCAAAAAACTGAATCTGCGACAATTCCATTCCTCATCTTCGAGAATGTCACACACTAACAACTATTTACCACTAGTTCTTGAGGCCATGCCCACTTCCATTCTATTCACTGTTCTCCCTCATTGTATCCATGGGTCATACCCAAAAGATGTTGACATACCATCGACAATCCTCGTTCGCATACATTTGACTGCCTGATTTCTTAAGCTTAATAAAAATTTCAACACACCTGATTCTCACTCCTCTTTTCCATTTCCCAAATTGTTGCTTAATGTATTTCAAGTGCATCCATTTAGCCCACACTCCTTCCTTATTAACTACCCTCTAGATCAATTTAATCCATAATGCCACGTTTATTTCTTCGATGAAACTTAAGCCCAGACCTCCTTCCTCTTTAGTTTTACAAACTGTCTCCTATAGGTTTTGAGCAAGCCCACCTTTCCATAAAAAATTTAAATGTAGATGCTTAATTTTATTCATTGTAGCTGTTGGAAGTTGAAAATACTACATCTAATATTGCACGATTGGATAAACAACAAATTTAAGAAGCTCTATGCATCCTGCAATGGATAGGAATTTAGCTTCCCATCCGTTAATTTTTTGTTTAATGTGATTGATCAAATGATTGCAATCATTTTCTCTCAACTTGATGCTCAATAGTGGAATTTTCGAGTACTTGATTGGCAAATCTCCTTACTTGATATTCAAAACATTTTTTATTTGCGCTTTGAGATTCACACCTTTACCAGAAAACACCTCCGATTTTCATAATTCAATTTAAGGCATGTACCCTCATACATACTACTAAAAACTTCCGTCAAAGCTTGAGGACCAACACGGTCTACTTGGATGAAAACCAAAATATCACTTTCATAAATTATGTAGGGGTGTAATCTTGCCTTCCTGCACCTGCTATCCATTAATATATGTGTAAAATACGAGGGAAAAGAGGGTCACCCTGTCTCAGCCCATTATTGCTACAAAAAGTGTCCATATGGCAAACCATAAGAGATCACTAAAAAACAAGGTATTGAAATTATCTATTTTTAAGAAAAATTCAAACACCTCATAACATATAATAAACTGCCAATTTACAGTCATATATCTCTCTGAGATCAATTTTGACACACATTCCCACATTGTCTTTACTACCAAAACCTCTCATAGTCTCATTCGCGAACAAATAACATCCCAAATTCTTATATTAGGAAAAAAGAACATTGATTTATTGAAATCAAATCATCCAAAAATTATTTTAGTCTGTTACTTAAAATCTTAGTTAACGCCTTATGTAACATATTGCAGCACGAGATAGGCCTAAAATATTTAATATCGTTCACAAGCTTACTTTTTGCAATCAAGTGTATAAACGTATGGTTACATTCTTTCACTATTTCCCCCCTTTGGAATACTCCATTGTATGTCTCATGCAGATCTTCTTTGATGTCCTAGTGAATCTTATAATCTGGAATTAAATTTGTTTGGTCTCGGTGAGGTTTCATTACTAACACTAAATATAGCTTGTCTCATTTCAAACAATTATATATTATCATTAAGGAACTCTTTACCATACTCTATAATGATGTTTTTGCATACGGTATTCTAAGATGGCATATTTGGGGTTATTAAATAATTATGAGAAATACTCAACAGCGTTTTCACTAAACACCTCAAGCATTCCTCTCATTTACGGTTATCTTGCCATTTCAGTCATTAGCACATCTACTATTTGACATTTCAGCATAGAAGAAAGCAATTGCTTAATCACCAAGGAGCAGCTAATAACTCTTTGATTTTTGCCTAATATCTATGATTTCTTGTTTCAAAGCATCTTTCGAACATTCTTTCACCTTTTGTAGCTCGACTACATCATCGTACGACTTGTTCTACTCTTGTTGTTGCTGTAAGACTATAAATTGATTTCGAATGTTAGAAACTCCTTTCCTCATGTCGTTTTTGTTCTCGCTCCAAATTTTGAGATACCGCTTGACCTTCTTCTATTTAAGGAGTAAATAGTATATCGGGTTCCCCTCGCAATTGGCTCTCCATCCTACTTCGACAACTTCCTTATAATCCTCAACTAATGTCAATGATTCATGTAATTAAATGGTTTATATTTGCTAGTTTGTTACAACAAAATAGACACTTAAATATGTAAGGTCGATTTCACCCTAGAGAGGGGTGAATAGGGTGATGCTACCAATTATAAAAATTTATTGCGGAAGTTTATATAAAATAGTTTCAACACAGTTCACAGAATAACAGCAGCATAGATTATAGTAAAATAATAAATGCAGAAATAGAACATACAGATTTACCCAACTTCGGCAAAGCCCTGCCTACGTGCTGCCCCCAAGGTTTCTACTAGAAATTAAGCAGTCAGATGCTTACACACGTAAACTCGCAACACCCACTATCAACTAACCTTAAGTCTATGCTCAAAACCCTACCACAACTCAGCCACTGAGTTATGAATGCTCGAACTACACCACCGTAGTTTGTCTCCTAGTCACACGACTAGAAAATACAATCGTTCTACAAAATTTAAAAACAAATTTAAAAACAGTTAAAAACACAAAACCCTATTTTAAAATATTAAAGCCCAAAATAATAAACAAATATAGCCGACCCAAATTAGTAAGTAAGGTGATAAAATAGCTCCCTCTCTTTTGTTTCTTTGGCCCGTTCCTTCTACTTCGTTGCTCTAAAAATAAGCTGCTTCGTTCTCTTTCGTTTTCTCTTCAACTAAATTAGGGTTTCGTGAAATTCTGAAAGCGCCGACATTGTTGATCGATCAAGTGATTTCTCGTGAGTGTTTTGATGATCGATTGTATCTTCAAATTTTCATACAGCTGCTTCGATGATCAAGCTCAAAAAGGCTACGGTATGTAATTTTTGCTCTTTTTCCATTTCTGGTTGAATGCTTGAACTCGATCGATGATTCAAGTTGAATGATTATTCTTTGTTTAGCTCGAACTCGAAATACCAATTTAGGCCGATGATGGTTGGGTTATATAGGGTTCAATGCCATAAATTTTTGTAATCACCAGTGTATTTACGATTGTATATTTAAATATAGCATCGTTAGTTGGATTTAAGTCTGAAATGCTACTTTTTACAAACAGTCGAATTAGGGACTCGAGACCACTTCCATTGAGTTTAAAATGGCATTTGCAACCTTTTTGAGTATAAACATCGATATGTTTGGAGTTGATTAAATTTTTGATGTTTTCATTTATGGCTTTGGGTTTGGGTTTCTGCCCATTAACCAAACATATTAACCCAACTCCACTCCACACCTCTTCATTCCTTCATAATATTTTCTAATACTCAAGATTTAGTAAAAATGGGGAAGAGGAAAGAAATTAGGAATTCCTAAGCCCTAATTCTCTTAGGAATTATCAACTTTAAGCTAGAAATTAAGGAGAAGCTTAGGTAAGCATTATGTTCGTCTTCTCCATCTCAATTTCTCTTCAATTTCAGAAATTTCCTAAATCCTAACTTAGAAATGTCTTTCTTATGAACTTAGATTGAAGCTTCTTTGGTTAAAATTGAAGAGTGGTTGTTCTTGCTTTGCCTTATAGCTTCTCGCTTGTGTTTTTGAGTAAAAGATGAGTTTTTGAACTCACATCTACGTCTATAACTTTCATTGTTGTTAGGTATGAATTCTTAACGTCTATTCATGTTCATTTACTTTTGATTTGAACTGATTTGGTGAATTTTCCAATTTTGGTGTTTTGTAGTCAAAATCTTTAAAGATCCTATCTTGGATGTTTGAACATGTTGTTTGTGGCATATCGAAGAGCCTAGGGTGTTGGGTTGTCGATTGGCATAAATCCCTAGCATCCATCGCTCGTTCGATCGCATTTCGGTTTGGATTTGCCATTTTTGTCTAGGCTGTTTTTTTACCTACTAGAAATTTCAGACGTCTGAAACCGAATCCAAACGTCTGGTTGAAAAATCCAGACGTTTAGAAAGGGGTCTGGAAAAGGCAGAGAAAAAATCCAGACGTCTGAAACAAAATCCAAACGTCTGAAACCAAATTCAGACGTCAAGTTGAAAATTTCAAACGTCTAAAATGGATCTGGAATTAAAAAGAGAAAGGAGAAAATATATATACTTCCATAACCCAGGGCCAGACGTCTGGAAACACCTACCAGACGTCTGAAACTGTTTAATTTGCCTATTTTGGCTGTTTTTGAGTGAATTTCCAGTTTTAATTGATTTTTGGTTGATTCGGTTAGTTGTTGTCAATTATTATCTACTTTGATGACTTCTTTTTCTGGATTTTTGGGAATATCCATTTTGAAGGATTTGGTATCGATTTCTTTGGATTAAATTCACGTCTTCGTATGTGAATTTTTGGTGATTGATTATTTCTACAATCATTTCTATGATTTGTCATTTTAAAATGCAAAGGTTTCTATACCAGTAGTAAATATTCAAACTCTTTCACAAAAACGATTTCAACACTATTTTTAATACAAGGCTTGGTTTTAAATCTATTTTCTAGTATATACAATCCTTTACCTCATTCGTTCGAGAAATCTAATTAAATGACTTAGCAAAATAAGTGGTATGAAACGCTCGTGTTTACTTTGTCAATTAATTCTTGGACTTGTTCGATTGAAACTCTTGTGATAATTTTTGAGTGGAAATCTACAATCTGTTCATAAATATTGAAGTTAAGCTAGTGGTTATGGGACATGAAGCTAAACTCATTTATTTTGTAGCTTAGTGTAATTTACACTTATTAATCAATGGTGATCATTTTATGGTTTAGACTAGCGTTATGCGATGTCTCTTTGTCCACGTAGGCGACTGTACCTCGTTCTATTGAGCTTCGTTTCATTTCTTTTATGGGCTAGCAAACCATGTTCTTTTATGGTGTTTAGTTCATCGAATGTACCGTTATTGTACTACATTGATGTCCCGGCTTTTCGGTTCATTGGACGCACCGTTACTGTACTGCGTGGATGTTCCAAATTGTTGGAGTTTCGGTTCATTGGACGTACCATTATCGTAATGCATCGATGTCCTGGCTTTTCGGTTCATTGGACGTACCATTATTATACTGCATCGATGTTCCGAATTAGTGTAGTTTCGGTTCATGGGACGTACAGTTGTTGTATTGCCTCGATGTTTCGAATTTATGGTTAGCGACCATGGGATAGCGACCCATTTGTGATACATGTGTTGGTGAGTTTTCATGCTCCTATTTGTTATAGGCCTCCCCCCTTTGTGATTTCTGGATTTCTAATTGATGATACCTTGAATTTGTGTTTCACCAACTTTTGCGATTGGCATTGATATGTTTATCAATATTTGTGGTTTGGTGAATAAAATAAAGAATATGACATTCTTTTTGGTGTTTGAGATTTCTTGAGATATTGTATGATTCTTGTTGTTATTTAATGTATACTTGTCAGTAAGGCATTTTTGTTATCATACGTTTTTGTCGTATCCCTTATCCTATCTCATTTTATATGATATTTATAGCTTGACTGATCCGTTTATTATTTTCTTCTTAAATAATACTCGGGTCAGACCGAGGTATTACAGGTGCTTCTACTTAACTCCTTATCTGGGATCATCATCTAACTTTTGGCTAACTACTTTAGCTTAGTAGTTTTTTTTGTATACATTCGAAATAGAGATTCCTTGATGTATACATATTCTTTTATCTAGCACTTGTACCTATTTTTTTGTGATGTAGTGGATCTTACATGACCACTACTTTTATGTACACTTTTATGTACACTTTTATGTGTTATATTCATATCTGCTTCCGCCTTAGTGATATGAATATATGTGATTGGTTTATGTTATGGTTATTTTATATTTGTTTCCGAAGACCACTTAGCCACTGTTTAGTTGCTTTGAGTTTGTACTTGATACGTCAGATCTCCTCTTTAAGGACCTTCTATCTGGCATATCGGTACTTGCACAAAGCAATTACATGGATGGTCACTCCTCAACAGCCTTATTCTTCGTGCTAGTCGACGACATTACCCCGTAATGTCCTTGGCTAGTGTGGGTATAGAGGTGGGGAGTCACAGCTTGGCATAAGTGCCAAACTTAAAAACAATATAGAATTTTATAGCAAGGATCATCGTCCTAAGTTTCTCTTAGGAATCATGCCTTAGGATTTAATTCGAGTCATTAGACACATTATATCCTATTTTATTTTATGATGCCTTGTTTTATCGATAATGTTTGTTTGAAATTCATTTTGAGAATAACCTTTTTCTTCTTCTTTCTTTCTTAAAGAAGAGAAATGGTTAGATTAGGCCGTCACAGCACCGGTCAATCCGGTGCTACTCCTCAGGATGGAGTATTCATATCTGCCTAGCAGCTTTTAGATCTCGTAAAGAATGCTCAAGCTGTCGGACCTATTCCTGAGCCTACTCATCCTAGATCCAGGTTTGCACGCTTGCGCAGAGACTATACCGATTTGGATGGAAGGCCATTCAAGGGATCCAAAAGCGTTATAGAAATTCAAGCTTGGCTTAAATCATGCGATCGTATCTTTTCTGGCATGAATCTTGTTGATATACATCGAGTCCAAGTGGCTTCTAGCATGCTCCAAGAAAGAGAATTAGATTGGTATGAGCTTTTGGTTTCTCAGATTATTGAAGTGGATCTTACTTGGGAGTGATTCCAAGAAAGTTTTGAGTTGAAATTTGTGTCGGATGCTGAAAAAGTAACTTTAGCTAGGCGCTTTATTGACCTTGTTCAAGGTGAATCTTTCGCGACAGACTATATCGCATGTTTTGAATCTCTCTCTAAATATGGGGTCGAGTATATTAACACCCCATTGAAGAAAAATCAGCGATTTGTCTATGGGTTGAATGAGAACCTCAAAAAGCCTTTACTTCTGAAGCTGAAAGTTTCTTTTGATCATCTTGTTGATATCGCTCTTTGACTTGAAGAGGTAGATAAAGAAAGCGATGTTGAAATTGTGGGTACCGAACAGAACTTCAACAACAACAAGAAGAGTCCTATTAAGTTCAAGCCTAATCCCAACAAGAAAGGGAAACAAGCAACTTCGGTAGCAAAGACTCCTACCTCTAGTCGTGGGCAATGCTACAATTGTGGTTCTAAGGACCATTATGCTAATCGATGCCCGAAACCTCTCTTTTGTCATTATTGCAAAAGTTCGGGTCATCTTTTATCTTCATGTCCCAAACTTCCAAGCAAGAGGGAGGGAAAGCAAAATGTTATGCAAGTGCCTAGTAACACTTCACTTGGTCAAGGTATTTCTCATTCTATCCTTAATGGCATTATTATGTTTCTTGATCATCCTATTCGAGTTCTTTTTGATACGGGTGCATCCCATTCTTTTATTTCAAAAGAACTTGTTGATACTTTTTCTTTAAGTGTTATGGCTTTGATGACTTCTTTGAGAATTGTGAATCCGGTTGTGGATCCGCAACACTCAGTTTACTTTGTAAAGACGTCGAGATTTTTTATGTGATTATTCTTTCCAAGCCGATTTGCATGTCATGTGTTACTTAGGTTTCTGGATGATTTTGGGAAAGGATTGGCTTAACCGTTATGAAGCCCACATCCAATGTCCTAAGAGGACTATTCATCTTCGACATCCTCAATCTGTTAAGCATATTTCTATTGTTCTTAAAGATTCGGATTCCAATTTGGAAGCATCATTATATTCTCTAAACCCTCATGATGATGATGATGATAAGGAAGATGTCATTTCCCTCATTCATGTTGTTCGTGAATTTACCGACATATTTAAGCCCGTCTTAGGACTGCCTCCTAAGCGAGCAATCGAGTTCAGAATTAATCTAACCCCTAGAGCTTTACCTATAACTCATCCTCCTTATCGTATGTCTAATAAAGAAAATGAGGAGATGCGTAAACAATTATTCGAATTGGAAGCGAAGCAGTTTATTCGTTCTAGTTCCTCTCCTTGGGGAGCTTCAGCTATTTTTGTGAAGAAATCCAATGGCACACTTAGGCTTTTCCTTGACTACCGCAAGCTTAATGATCTCACCATCAAGAATAAATATCCCTTACCTTGGACTGATGATCTGTTCGATCAACTTAGTGGTGCTAGAGTCTTTTCACAGTTAGACTTAGCAACCGGTTTCCATCAGCTTCATATTGCGGAGGATAACATTCCTTTGACATCGTTCCATACTCGTTATGGATCTTATGAATGGCTTGTTATGCCATTTGGTTTAACAAATGATCCAGCTTATTTCGTTGACCTTATGAATTGAGTTTTCAAAGACATCCTCGATCAATCCATTCTCATCTTTATAGATGATATTCTTGTTTATTCTAAGACCGAGGAAGAGCATGAAAAGCATCTTCAGATTGTATTGGAAACTCTTAGGAGCAATCAATTGAAAGCAAAATTCTCTAAGTGCCACTTTTGGCAATCTCATGTGAAATTTCTTAGACATATTATTTCTGAATCTGAAATTTCTGTGGATCCTTCGAAGATTGAAGCGATTCAAAATTGGAAGAGATTGGAGAGTGTGACAGAAATTCGTAGCTTCCTTGGATTGGCGGATTATTACCGTCGGTTCATAAAAGACTTTTCCAAAATTGCATAACTTGCCAACTCATAAAGGTCGAGCATCAAAGGCCCGGTGGGTTATTGCAACCTTTAGACATTTCAATTTGGAAGTGGGATCAAGTCTCCATGGACATTATTGACAGTCTTTCCCATTCTCGTTCGGGACATGATAGTTTATGGGTGATTGTTGATAGACTTACAAAATCCGCCCATTTTTTACCTGTTCGGTCTAATCGGACCGTATCTCTTTTAGCCAAACTTTATGTTAAAGAAATTGTTAAACTACATGGAGTTCCTACTTCTATTGTTAGCGATTGTGGTCCATTATTTACTAGTGGATTTTGGAAGAGTCTTCAAAATGCTTTGGGAGCAAAGCTTAATTTTAGCACCGCTTATCATCCTTAGTCCGATGGACAAACCAAGCGTGTGAATCAAACTCTTGAAGATCTTCTTCGTGCAGGTGTTCTTGATTTTGGTGGAAATTGGGAAGATCATATATCTCTTGTTGAGTTTTTCTATAATAATAGCTTCCAATCTAGTATTGGTATGACACCTTTTGAGGCACTCTATGGAAGGCCATGCCGATCTCCTTCTTGCTGGCTTGAGGCCGGTGAGAAGCTGGTTTTATGTCCAGATTTTATTCGTGATGCCATAGAAAAGATATACCTTATTCGTCATGGAATGAAAGAAGCTCAAATTAGACAAAAGTCCTATGTCGATAATCGAAGAAGGAAATTAGAATTTTCTATGGGAGATTTTGTGTTTATTCCTGTTTCACCTATGAAGGGTGTTGAGCGTTTCAGTCGATCGAGAAAATTAGACCCTCGATATATTGGTCTATTTCCCAATCACCGAACGCATTGGTTCCATGGCTTATCATCTTTTATTACCGACTCAACTTTCTGCTATTCATGACATGTTTCACATTTCTCAACTACGTAAATGCATTCGAGATTCTGATTCTATTCTTGAGCTGGGTGTTGTTGAAGAAATTGAAGTGTCGCCTAATTTGACTTATGAGTAAAATCCTACTCGTATCATTGCTACAGAGGTTAAATGCCTTCGAAATAAAGATATTCCGCTTGTGAATGTTCAATGGTCCTCAAATCCTAAGGATTGCTCTTGGGAATCCAGAGAACTCATTGAGCGAATGCATCCAGACTTACTCTCTCAGGCTCCTTAAAGGTGAACTTCTTATATAAAATTTTCGTTTGTGTTGATATGCTTTTATGGTTGTTACTCCTTGTTTTCTTCTTAAGTATAGCGAGGATGCAATTTCTTTAAGGAGGGAAGTCTGTAACAACCCGCATATTTTATGATTGTATATTTAAATATTTTATTTAAATATAGCATCGTTAGTCGGATTTAAGTCCAAAATGCTACTTTTTGCAAACAGTCGAATTGGGACTCGAGACCACTTCCATTGAGTTCAAAATGGCATTTGCAACCTTTTTGATTATAAACATCGACGTTCAAATGGCATTTGTGACCTTTTTGAGTATAAACATCGATATGTTTGGAGTTGATTAAAATTTTGATGTTTCCATTTAGGGCTTTGGGTTTGGGTTTTAGCCCATTAACCAAACATATTAACCCAACTCCACCCCACTCCTCTTCATCCCTTCATAATATTTCCTAACACTCAATCTTTACTAAAAATGGGGGAAGAGAAAAGAAATTAGGAATTCCTAACCCCTAATTCTCTTAGGAATTATCAACTTCAAGCTAGAAATCAAGGAGAAGCTTAGGTAAGCATTCTCTTCATCTTCTCCATCTTAATTCCTCTTCTATTTCAGAAATTTCCTAAACCCTAACTTAGAAAATGTCTTTCTTATGAGCTTAGATTGAAGGTTCTTGGGTTAAAATTGAAGAGTGGTTGTTCTTGCCTTGCCTTATAGCTTCTCACTTGTGTTTTTGAGTAAAAGGTGAGCTTTTGAACTCACATCTACGTTTATAACTTTCATTGTTGTTAGTATGAATTTTTAACATCTATTCATGTTCATTTGCTTTTAATTTGAACTGATTCGGTGAATTTTCCAATTTTGGTGTTTTGGATCAAAATCTTTAAAGATCCTATCTTGGATGTTTGAACATGTTATTTGTGGCGTATCGAAGAGCCTATAATGCTGGGTTGTCGATTGACATAAATCCCTAGCATCCATCGCTTGTTCGATCGCATTTCGGTTTGGCTTTTCATTTTTGGTCTAGGCTGTTTTTTTGCCTAGAAGAAAATTTCAGACGTCTGAAACCAAATCCAGACGTCTGATTGAAAAATCCAGACGTCTGAAAAGGGGTCTGGAAAAGGCAGAGACAAAATCCAGACGTCTGAAACCAAATTCAAATGTCCGGCTGAAAATTTCAAACGTCTGAAATGGATCTGGAATTAAAAAGAGAAAGGAGAAAAAGTATATACTTCTAGAACCTAGGATCAGACGTCTCTAAACACCTACCAAACGTCAGGAACTGTTTAATTTTGCCTATTTTGGCTGTTTTTGAGTGAATTTCCAATTTTAACCGATTTTTGATTAATTTGGTTAGTTGTTGTCAATTATTATCTACTTTGATGACTTCTTTTTCTGGATTTTTAGGAATATCGATTTTGATGGATTTGGTATCGATTTCTTTGGATTTAATTCACATCTTCGTATGTGAATTTTTGGTGATTGATTGTTTCTACAAGCATTTCTATGGTTTGTCACTTTAAAATGCAAAGATTTCTATACTAGTAGTAAATATTCAAACTCTTTCACAAAACCGATTTCAACACTATTTTTAATACAAAGCTTGTCTTTAAATATGTTTTCTAATCTACTAGTATATACAAACCTTTACCTCATTCGTTCAAGAAATCTAATTAAACGATTTAGCAAAACAAGTGGTGTGAAACGCTCACGTTTACTTTGTCGGTTAATTCTTGGACTTGTTCGTTTGAAACTCTTGTAACAAATTTTGAGTGGAAATCTATAATCTGTTCGTAAATATTGAAGTTAAGCCAGTGGTTATGGGACATGAAGCTAAACTCATTTATTTACTAGCTTAGTGTAATTTACACTTATTGATCAACGGTGATCATTTTATGGTTTAGACTAGCGTTATGCAATGTCTCTTTATCGACGTAGGGGACTGTACCTCGTTCTATTGAGCTTCGTCTCATTTTTTTATGGTCTAGCGACCCATGTTCTTTTATGGTGTTTGGTTCATCAGATGTATCGTTATTGTACTACATTGATGTCCCGGCTTTTCGGTTCATTGGACGTACCGTTATTGTACTGCGTCGATGTTCCGAATTATTGGAGTTTCGGTTCATTGGACGTACCGTTATTGTATTGCGTCGATGTTCTGGCTTTTCGGTTCATTGGACGTACCTTTATTGTACTACGTCGATGTTCCTAATGATTGGAGTTTTGGTTCATTGGGACGTACCGTTATTGTACTGTGTCGATGTTCCGAATTCATGGTTAGCGACCATGGGATAGCGACCCATTTGTGATGCACATGTTGGTGAGTTTTCATGCTGTTATAGGCCTCCCCTCTTTGTGATTTCTGGATTTCTAATTGATGATTTCTAGAATTTGTGTATCACCAACTTTTGCGATTGGCATTGATATGTTTGTCAATATTTTTTGTTTGGTGAATAAAATAAAGAATATGACATTCTTTTTTATGCTTGAGATTTCTTAAGATATTGTATGATTCTTGTTCTTATTTAATGTATACTTGTTAGTGTGGCATTTTTGTTATCATACATTTTTGTCATATCTCTTATCCTATCTCATTTTATATGATATTTATAGCTTGACTGATCCGTTTATTATTTTCTTCTTAAATAATACTCGGGTCAGACCGGGGTATTACAGGTGCTTCTGCTTGACTCCTTATCTGGGATCATTATCTGACTTTTTGCTAACTACTTTAGCTTAGTAGTGTTTTGTTGTATACATTCGAGATAGAGATTCCTTGATGTATACATATTCTTTTGTCTAGCACTTGTACCTATTTTTTTGTAATATAGTGGATTTGACATGACCACTACTTTTATGTACACTTTTATGTGCTATATTCATATCTGTTTCCACCTTAGCGATATGAATATCTATGATTGATTTATGTTATGCTTATTTTATACTTGTCTTCGAAGACCACTTAGCCACTGTGTAGTAGGTTTGAGTTTGTACTTGATATGTCGGATCTCCTCTTTAAGTGACCTTCTGTCTGGCATATCGGTACTCGTACAAAGCAATTACAAGGATGGTCACTCCTTAACAGCCTTATTCTTCGTGCTAGTCGACGGCATTACCCGGTAGTGTCCTTGGCTAGCATGAGTATAGAGGTGGGGCGTCATAATTTTCGTTCGTATATTTTGTACGAATTCGTCAATTAATTTAGCTTTGGCCACTTGATCATGTTTGTATGCTTGAGATTGATCTTGACTTGTTCAAATTCGTATATTTTGTTTAATTGATTTTCACGGCTTTATTCTGACTTTGCTTGGCCACCGTGGTGTTGAATTCTCTGTTGACATCTGCCTTGACTTTGATAGTGGTTGATTTCGGCCATTTTGATTCTACGCTATGAATTTCTGGCTTTTGAATTTCTAGTACTTGGTTGACTTCAGTCACTTGATACTGCTATGTGAATTTCTGATGACTCTGTTTTCTTAAATGCTTGAGATGATCTGGTTGCACTTGATATCTTTACATGTGCATGTTGTTTACTGATTCGACCCAGATCATATTTGTCGTGTGGTCTTCTTTCACTTGCTATTCATTGGTCTTCGAGCCAGTTCATGTATATAGTCTGGTTGATGGTCTGCTTCATCAACTTGTATTTGCAAGCTTGGAGTTGCCTCTGTCCAATTGAATCGTTGACTGTTGTCGTGGTTGATATCTGTAGTTCCGACCACTGTGTACATTGTTTTGTAATCTGGTTTCGTCTTGAATTATGTTGCTGTCACATGAATTAAACTTGTTCATTACAGTTTCGTTTGACCATGCTTTGTTGAGTCGCGTTGAGTCTGTGCATTTAATTCTCATTTTCTTTGAGACAGTTTCAGTTTCATTGCGTCGGGTTTGGTCATGTTCATTTGATGGCATTTGGTCCAGACTTGAGTTCCATGTGTACATGTCTTCACTGTGTAGTCTGCACATATTGATTCAGTTGAGCTTGCACTTGTACCATTCTGTTTTCACTTGAATTTGTACCTGGTTTTGATACTTGTGCACAGCTTGATCTTATTCATAACTATATTTAAAAGTCTGATCACAAGTGTTTGTAGTTTTGTATATAAGTGCTCGTGCATGCTTTGAGTCTAATCATTGTTGTTGCTTTGCACTTGTAGTCTTCACTTCCATACTGCTGCATCGTATCTGGACTGGTTGATATTGCATGTTGACATTGTTTCAACTCCACTGTTAGCTTGATTCTTGTTTGCTGCCAGTTCTGGTGTGTGCATTTGTGTGCATTGTCAACTGTTGTTTTCACTTGACGTTCATCTTGATTTTTGGAATTGCACCTTTGTTGAATCCAGCTAGTAGCTCGGCTTTGACCTTGTGCTCATGTCGTGACTTTATATTTATTTCACTTGAGTTGAACCCGGCTTTTAATTTGGGTTTGACCTTGTGCTCACCTGTCCCTATAACTTTATCTAGTGTATATCGGTGTGCACGGCCTTGTGGCATGTACAGTGATCCACTGTGCATGTCACAAGCTGCTCGTGTATAATGAATTCAAATATAAATGATGACGAACAACCCAATTAGCTGAGGCAAACAATATTTTAAAAATACATTTTATTTTATACTGCAAAAATATTTCATTTTCAATTTTACTATGTCAGTGTATATTTTTGCAGATAGCTCAGATGCTGGATTCAATCTGGAATAGAGTTGAAGATAAAATATGAGTGAATGAGCGATACGTAGTGAGGACAGTTATGTAAATTGAAATGTATTGTAATTGCAAATTGTATATATATAACGAGAGCTCAAATTTGTACTATTCAAAATTGTAATAAATATTTGGTTGCATAAAATATCCGTTTGAATTTAAATTCTGTGTTAATCATTTCATGCAGCAAATATTTATTTAATTATGTGAAAAAGAAAATAGTGCATTAACAAATACATTTAAATGAATATATATATATATATATGTTATCATCGAACAAAATTCATGTACTCGCATATTCAACAGTCCCTCCTTTTGATGATAACAAACATATATTTAAGATTTTGTATTTATCTAATGTACTTGATCATCCAATTTGCTCCCCCTATTTGAATGCTCCCTCTCTACGCAAAGCTCCCCCTTCATATATGCATGAGAATAAATAAAAAATATGCAAATGAACTTAGATGCATATAAAAAATATAAAATAAAATATTTGACCTTTATTTGCTTTTATTTTACAAAATCTTAACTTTTTTGGATCTTCCCCTTTTGATGATAACAAACATATATTTAAGATTTTGAATTTATTAAATGTATTTGATCATTTAGTTTGCTCCCCCTATTTGAATGCTCCCTCTCTAGACAAAGCTCCCCCTTCATATATGCATGAGAATAAATAAAAATATGCAAATGAACTTAGATGCATATAGAAAATATAAAATAAAATATTTGACCTTTATTTGCTTTTATTTGACAAAATCTTAACTTTTCTCTCCCCCTTTTGTTATCAGCAAAAGAGTAATAGTGTTAGAAAAAATAGAGATAAAGTGATAGACATTAATGCAATATTAAAACTCAATTGAATATAAATATTAAATTGCAATAAAAAATCAAACAAAAATCATAAATACTCTATTTGACGCATATTCCACTTTAGAATGATAGGGATGATATCATCTTATAAAACCATATAGTTGTGTCTATTTGTGGTATATTTATATCAAGAATTAGAATATCTACCAACCATGCATAACCGTTAGGACTTTTAAATGAGACTAGTAGTATTCCAAATTTTTATTATAAAATGAATTCAAGTATCCTCTAATCATGCATAACCGTGAGGACTTTTAAATGGGATTAGAATCAACTTGTCTATTAAATCAATCAATTTTGATTTGCATTCCATACATGCATAACCGTGAGGACTTTTAAATGAGCATGGAAGCACATAATCAAAAATTCCAAGTAATTCACCCATGCATAACCGTGAGGACTTTAAATGAAAGTGAATACTTTGGATGTTTTTTATTGCTAAAAATATAATAAAATGAAAGCGCATAATTTTTTGTTTAAAATACCACATATTGACATACTATATTGTATTTTGATGAGTGATGGTCGTTAGAAATATGATATGATAGAAATAGAGATGTCATGGAACTTTTTCAACAAAAAGTTTTATAACTCTTGTTTAAATTTCTAAAGAAATTTACTAATTATACTATCTTAAGTTATAATATATGCTTAATATCAACACTCATCATTTTTCAATCACTATTTAACTTTTCGATAATCAGTAGGGAGTCAGATTAGTCAATATAGTCATTTAAAATCAAATCCAAAAATAATTATAAAATTAAATTTTCAAAAGCAACTAATCTGAAACAAGGTCAAAAATGATTTTCCGGAAGTGGCTTTTAGAAAAATGTCCGTTGTTTGAAAATTGTTTGAAGTGAAGAGTATGTAGATATTTTCTTTGAAAAACGGTGTAGCTACTGAACGTCTCAATATAAATCACGTCCACTAGTAATTTTTCTATCAACTAGATTACCAGTGTATCTGCATCTGAATTTTTCTTTCACTCAAAATTATCATCCATTGAATGTCATAGACCAGGCTGTGAAGTTTCAACAAATTTCTTAAAATCATTTTTAATAGCTTTTAAATGAAATTCTCTTGAATTTGAATTGAAGCCGTGTAAATCAACAAAAAACCGTGAATATAAATTCAACCATAAAATAACCAAATGTATTATCATCAACCAATAAAACACTATCATTAATCCAAACTTATATATATGAAGTAGTTCAAAAACACTAGAGATTTTTATAGTGTTCTTGGCATAAGAATATAATTGGCCAACAATTTTGAATAAGTCAAAATCAAAATCAGCATTCATTTCTATATCAATAACTGGCTGAATTAAATCAAATTATGGTGCAGATTTTCACTATATCGTTCAAGATATCTTTACCTATTTTACCTTTACGGTAATTTTTCTTTGTTGCCCATTATGATTCTTACACCTTTATACTAGGCTAAGGAACTTTGATTTGTGGTCCGTTGTGTGTCTGGACACCCAGAATCCAGATAATGCTAATATTGTTCCTTAGCCTACCACCACACCAACACGACAAAAGATTTTTGTGACCTATTTGTTTTTATAGGTCTATGGTTATTAGTGGCAACAGATTTTAGAAAATAATTTTGTGGAGATCCGAAACTATTTACATATGTTTCTTTCGGCACCCAAATTTGTTTAACTTTGAGGGATTTTATATTCGTGCCTTTTGGAACCCAAATTTGTATGATTTTCACATTTTTTGGTCTATATCAGCAAAAATTGTGATTGTGCCCATTTTTTCCACATATTGTGCACTTTGAATTGACTTGATTAATTTTGCTTTTAAATGGTTCAAATTGATTATACCCAAGTCTTTGTCTAACTGTATTAACAGTTTGTTTCTCTAATAGCATATTCAATGATTTTTCACTTTTGGAAATTTTTTCTAAAGCAGTAGACAATTGTTGGACTTGTGTTCTGAGAGAAACATTTTCATTCAATAATTTGAGTGCACTTTTTAATAGAGTTTTCTCTCCTAGTATTTTCACTTTCTTTCAAAATCAGAATCTCATTTTCAAGTGTTTTAATTTTAATTTCTAATTTTTTAATTTCTTCTTCAAGTGATGGACACACATCACACTTAGGGCTCCTACTTTGATTCTATCAAAGTATCTCTTTGTGATTCAATTTTGGCATATTTTTTCCTAAGTCGTTCAAAACAGCCATTTACTTCTTGGAAATATATAAGTAATTCTGAGTGAGTAAGTTTTGATACCTCGTTTGGCTCATCATCATCGATATCAGTTATATCACCTCGAAGGCACATATCTGCTTTCTCACTCTTACTGCTAGTGCTTTTATTATTATCACTTGTATTCCACATGGCTGCAAAACTTCTTCTTTTCAATTTCTTTTCTTGGCCGTGTCGATTTTGAGGATAATTTGGCTTGATGTGTTCAGGTTTGTTGCACTTCTGACAGATGATCTCCCGTTCTTCTGCGTTGTCTAGTGCTTTGACTATTCTGCTTTTCAGTATTTGACTTAGAGCTGAATTTCTATATTTACAGTTCCACTTTTTGAATCACTTCATTAGTAACGCCGGCTCGGCTGCTCCATCATCATTATCCTCATCACTACTTCTTTTTACTAGTCCTATTAAGCTCGTTTCTTTAACTAAGTCGATTGAGGAGGATTTCTCAATGCTGTTGACTCTTATACCATATATTGCACCAAAAGTATTCCAAATTTCCTATGCATTTTCACAGTGAGAGATAAAGTTAAAATTACCCTGATTAATATAAGAATATAGTATGTGCACAGCAAGGGCATTAATCGAAGTAATTTTTTGGTCTATTATATCACACCCATTTTTACTAATATCCCAACATTTAAAATTAACAGATTTTAAATAAAATTCCATTTTTAATTTCCGATTCAAAAATCTGTTCCACCAAAAACAGGAGGAATAATATTGGACCGACCCTCAACAAAGGCATTATTAAAAGAAGCCATTTTAAAACTTAAAATTTTTAAAACAAAAGTTAGTTTTGAAAAAACAAAATTTTAAAACAAAAACGTCTTTTGAACCTAGCTTTGATACCACTTATAGGATCGATTTCACCCTAGAGGGGGGTGAATAGGGTGATACTATCAATTATAAAAATTTATTGCGGAAATTTATATAAAATAGTTTCAACACAGTTTATAGAATAATAGCAGCACAGATTATAGCATAACAATAAATATAGAAATAGAACACATAGATTTACCCAGCTTCGGCAAAACCCTGCCTACGTGCTTCCCTTAAGGTTTCTACTAGAAATTAACCAGTCAGATTCTTACACACGTAAACACGCTACACCTGCTATCGGCTAACCTTAACTCTACGCTCAAAACCCTGCCACAACTCAGCCACCAAGTTGCGAATTCTCGAATTACACCACCGTAGTTCGTCCCATAGTCACACGACTAGAAAATACAATCGTTTTACAAAATTTAAAAACAAATTTAAAAACACAAAACCTAGTTTTAAAATATTAAAGCCCAAAGTAATAAACTAAAGTAGGCCGCCCAAATTAGTAAGTAAGGTGATAAAATAGCTCCCTCTCTTTTGTTTCTTTGGCCCGTTCCTTCTACTTCGTTGCTTTGAAAATTAGCTGCTTCGTTCTCTTTCGTTTTCTCTTCAACTAAATTAGGGTTTCATGAAATTCGAAAGTGACGACGTTGTTGATCGTTCAAGTGATGTTCTCGTGAGTGTTTTGATGATTGATTGTATCTTCAAATTTGCATACGGCTGCTTCAACGATCAAGTTCAAAAAGGATTCGGTATGTAATTTTTGCTCTTTTACTTTTTCCTGGTTGAATGCTTGAACTCGATCGATGGTTCGAGTTGAATGATTATTCTTTCTTTAGCTCGAACTCGAAATACCAATTTAGGCTGATGATGATTGGGTTATAGGGTTCAATGCCCTACATTTTCCTTCGTATATTTTATACGAATTCGTCAATTAATTTAGCTTTGGCCACTTGATTATGTTTGTATGCTTGAGATTGATCTTGACTTGTTCAAATTCGTATATTTTGTTTACTTGATTTTCACGGCTTTATTCTGACTTTGCTTGGCCACCACGATGTTGAATTTGGTGTTGACATCTGCCTTGACTTTTTATTGTGGTTGACTTCGGCCATTTTGATTCTGCAGTATGAATTTCTAGTACTTTGTTGACTTCGATCACTTGATACTGCTATGTGAATCTCTGATGACTCTGTTTGCTTAAATGCTTGAAATGATCTGGTTGAACTTGATATCTTTACCTATGCATGTTGTTTACTGATTCGACCCAGATCATATTTGTCATATGTCTTATTTCACTTGCTGTTCACTGGTCTTCGAGCCAGTTCATGGATATAGTCTGGTTGATGGTCTGCTTCATCGACTTGTATTTGCAAGCTTGGAGTTGCCTCTGGCCAGTTGAATCGTTGACTGTTGTCATGGTTGATATCTGTAGTTCCGGCCACTGTGTACATTGTTTTGTGATCTGGTTTCGTCTTGAATTGTGTTACTATCACATGAATTAAACTTGTTCATTACAGTTTGGTTTGACCATGATTCATTGAGTTGCTTTGAGTCTGTGCATTTAATTCTCATTTGCTTCGAGATAATTTCAGTTGCATTGTGTCGGGTTTGGTCATGTTCATTTGATGGCATTTGGTCCAGACTTGAGTTCCCTATGTACATGTCTTCACTGTGTAGTCTGCACATATTGATTCAGTTGAGCTTGCACTTGTACCATTCTGTTTTCACTTGAATTTGTACCTGGTTTTGATACATGTGCACGGCTTGGTCTTATTCATAACTATATTTGAAAGTCTGATCACATGTGTTTGCAGTTTTGTATATAAGTGCTTGTGCATGCTTTGAGTCTGATCATTATTGTTGCTTTGCACTTGTAGTATTCACTTCCACACTGTTGCGTTGTATCTGGACTGGTCGGTATTTCATGTTGACATTGTTTCAATTCCACTGTTAGCTTGATTCTTATTTGCTGCCAGTTCTGGTATGTGCATTTGTGTGCATTTTCAACTGTTGTTTTCACTTGACCTTCATCTTGATTTTTGGAATTGCATCTGTGTTGAATCCAGCTAGTAGCTCGGGTTTGACCTTGTGCTTATGTCGTGACTTTATATCTATTTTACTTGAGTTGAACCCGGCTTTTAATTTGGGTTTGACCTTGTGCTTACTTGTCCCTGTAACTTTATCAAGTGTATATCGGTGTGCACGGCCTTGTGGCATGTACAGTGATCCACTACATGTCACAAGCTGTTCATTATGATGAATTCAAATTTAAATGATGACGAATGACCCAAATAATTGAGGGAAATAATATTTTCAAAATACATTTTATTTTATCAAAAATATTTCATTTTCAATTTTACTGCATCAGTGTATATTTTTGAGAATCACTATCCTTTGATGATTCTTGACACTTAAGTATGGTAATGGAGCTGTTGGTGATTGAACCTACAGTTGAACTGCCTCTATGCTTTCTCCCTAAATTGTTGGTGACATGGTAGTTTAGGCTCTAGTTGATTGCCCTCTTCAAGCGTTTTTCCTAAGGACGTTGTTTGCTTACCCCCATCCGCTGGTGTAGGCACCACTTCACTAACCTGACTAATTGCCTTGCTCCTCGACTGAATATTCTCTTCCCCGCTTTCTGACATTAAAGTTTCCTTAGCCTGTAATGGCTACTCTATCGCTTCGTCAATTTAATCAATCGCGTTTGTTGGTCTGACGTTATGGGTACCAGTTTGCACAATGTCCATCTTATTCTGCTCTACTATAACCGTTTCCTCTACGTTGATATTCCCTCTTTTCTCCAGCGCCTCAATCCTATCTCCTTGTTGAACGTCTACATCATCTACTTTGGTCTCATTACTGCCTTTGTTTGATATGCCCGTACGATTCAGGTCGACATCTCCTTCTATCTGTACCATAAGCTTTTCAGGTTTTTTCTTTGGTATCCACATTTTGCTCATTGGGCATTGATGCTTGAAATTTCCAAGCAAATACAGTTTTCACATATAAGGGGTGAAGCTATGATTGCAACGGTGAGAAAGTATATGTAACACGCGGTGAAGTCAACGCAAGCGGCCGTGCACAACCAAGACAAGGCAAACAACACAAAATAAAAGTAAAAGAACTTTTGATATAAACTTTTGAGGCAATGTCTTTACTATAAAAGTTTTCTCCAACTTTATTCTTTCAATTAATTCACTCTATGTTTAAAAGGCCAAAACTCTTGAAGGAAAAAAAAGATAGGTCGCTTTTAAATTAAAGTTTAAAATTTCCAAATTTGTATGAGACTTCCTAGATCATTTTGAACGATTTTTCTAACTAATTTCACAATGATTCTAACAAAATAAGAAATAATTTCTTAAAATTAAAAAAAAAAATCATAGAATTTCAAAATAAAATTTAAAATAGCATCAATTATGAAAGCTTAAATTATATAAACAATGTCATAATTTTCATCAATTATAAACTTTGAAAAGTCATTTAACCTCTTTTTTCCAGCAAAACGCTCTTAGTTTTCAGCACGTGATGGACGTATACGTATTAACACACATTTTTTTACTAAAGAAATCTACAATAATACGTGTCTATCAACTTATATTTATGCATCACAATTTCAAGTTATTTAACAATTTAAGACTATTTCAATTTCAAACCATTGTTTCTTCCTGCCGCATGCGAGACACGCGTAACATTTTGCATTTCTACATTCTCCATATGCTTTAAAGCCCGTTGACCTAGCACCAGCCCTTTTTTTTATAGTATTCATTAACACATAATGCCGTGCCCTAGCACCAAACATAGTTTAAAGCTTTGACAATTTCATTCTTGTTATTTTCACAACCGTCCATTAACTGAACCAATACCCAGCTGCTACAAATTTTAACAAGCAATAAAATTTGCATCACAATATGTGTATGTTCCTTTAGGATCTTACAGAGAATCCATTAATTGCATGCAACTCCTTCAGCTGTAAACAAAAAGTCAATCTCACAATTAAAAGCAAAACGAAGGAGAACTGCTAACCGTTTTGCTGAAAATTATGCATATATAACAAAACAAAAGGAACAATAACGAGAACCGGAAGAAGACAAGAAGATGTAAGTGTTGACTTCTTAATGCCTTAGCTTATCGAGATGATAAAAAATGTCAAGAAGAAAAGATAAGTGTGTTGACTTCTTGACTTCTTTTGTAAAAAAACGTTGTGGTCAGACATAAATGATCAAATACTTTCTATCCATATACGTCCGAATTAATGAAAGAAACAGCTTGGAACCGAGTGAAAAAGATTCAATTTGCATGCTGACTTTTGTGAACATAATTTATTGAGCTGAATGCTAAGCTCTTAATTAAAGAAACACCCTCTGGGGGCATAGTTTTGAACCCCTGACCGTTGATCTAGCCTCAAACAGTTCAAAATCATAGTTTTTACTTGACCTATTAACGTTTTGATCTGTTTAATTGTGGTATGCAGCTGATCGTGGCTCAACTCCGCTTCCAACAGTCGCCAATCTGCAGTTGGTTTGGTCTTCAAAACAGAAGGTTGATGAAAATTTTGGATTATGCAATCATTATCTGTATATTGTTAATGATTGTCAACTACTCTCCGCCAACCATGTAGCAAATAAAAGACTCTTTTTTCAAATCAATAAATTCTTATATGGCTCATCTTGCACTAAAAAAAGTATTAGTCAGAATCGGTGAGAATAAACTGTCCATAAATACCTCAAAATTAAAAATCCATTCGAATTTGTATTTTGAAAGCAGATAAATATCAAATATTTGAAAGATTTAATATTTACATTCAAAAATTATCCATCCAGTAATTATGAAAATTATAATTTATTTCATGTGTATGTACTTTGTAGGGAAGACAAAAATAATATAATTCTACTTATAGGTAGTTACAGATAAAAACTGATGAGATTAAGTTAAATAAAATATTCAAAAATCAGTTATTTGTTATAGAATAAAGAAAATAGAAGCCATTGGAGAGAGAGAATAATTTTATTCATTCAGAGAATAGATATATATTTACATTACATGACCTACTTTATATAAGGGCTTCAGAGGTAAGGACTGAACTTATCCCACGATGTGGGACTAAACAAAACAATGTACAAGCATATTCACTTCATAATATACATATATTATAACACTCCCCCTTGAATATGCGTCTTCAAAATCTTGAATGCTCGGATAATTTGGAAATTTCCGTTTCGAAACATGTATGATGATTGCTCCCCCTCATTATTATCTCGCTTGCATTTATCGATTCAATCGATATAAATTTGCCTCATTAAAAACCTCTATTATAAAAACCCAGTGGGAAAAAACCGTGAACGAGGAAAAGAGTGCAACTTGTGAAATCATAAATATCATACTAAAAATGATATTTCTTATAAGAGTTTGATACTTCAAGATCAAAATAATGCCTCATTAAAACCTTACGAAGAAAAACCCAATGAGAAAAATCTTAGTGAAGGAAAAAGAGTACAATGACATATTTTATTTTCTTATTTCTTTAAATAAAGCTTGATACTTCTGGATCAAACTAATGCCTCATTAAAACCTTACTAAGTAAAACCCTATGGGAAAAATCTTAGTGAAGGAAAAAGAGTACAATATAGTATGTCATATTTCAATAATTTACTGCATCAGATAGAGTTTGATACTTCTGGATCAATTTAACACTTCAGTAAAAACCTTACAAAGGAAAACCCGATGGGAAAAACCTTAGTCAAGGATAAAAATATAATTTAACTTAAATAACATATTTGAGATGTTATTTCTTGAAAAGACGTTTGATTCTTCTAGATCAAGATAATGCCTCATTAAAACCTTAATAAGAAAATCCCAGTGGGAAAAATCTTAAATAAGGAAAAAGAGTACATTATAGCTTATTTCAAATGTTACAGGTAGTTGATACTTCTGGATCAAGATAATACCTCGTTAAAACCTTACTAATAAAAACCCAGTGGGAAAAATCTTAGTTAAGGAAAAAGAGTGCATTATAAAATACTTATGGATGCTCCCCCTGATTTAAAATTTTCCTATGAATTCATATTCGTCTTTCGATAACTCAAATTGGTTATAGATACTTCTGCATCTATAAATATGAATCTCATTAATAATACAATTTATTAATAGTTTCCTTCGATACAATCAAATTTTTTTAAGATTGTTTCTTCCAAATATGGTTTGCATTTTATGCATTTGTATGCTACTTTTATGAAACACACTTCATGTGCTTTCATTATTTATTTATTTATTTTTTGCTTCAAATTAGTTTAGCGCATTGCAACTATACACCTTTCATGAATATTAAAAATTTCATTACAACATTACTAGAAAGCAGAAAGTAATCTACTCATCTTGATGTATCAAGATTTTCATTACAACAATACTTAGAAGAAATTTGTAATCTACACTTCATGTCTTTTTCATTCTTTATAACTACAAAAGTTATATATATTCTTCAGAAATTCGTATACTTTAATAAGTATTTGCATATCGCAACTATCACTTCAATGGATATTAAGAGTTTCATTACAACGATACTTAAAAATAGGAAGTAATCTACTCATCAAGATTTTCATTACAACAATACTTAAAAGTAGGTTGAAATTTACTCTCCTTGTTCTTTGCATTCTTTATAACAATGAAAGTTATTTATATTCTTCAGGAATTTGTATACTTTCATTATTTAATATGATTTTAAACCATATTTATACCTTCGGGGTATATTAAGCATTTCAAGTACTTTTGGTACTTTGCGGACTACAAGTTCAGATTTCTTATTAAGGAGAATTTCATGATGGCCAATCATGTTTTTCTCTAATCCAGGATCTTTAATCCATTTATAAACATAAGCGCTTTATTATTTATAAATTTATCATCGATGATTATTTCTTGTCAGTTCTAGACATGATTTATTGAGATCTCTTTAATTATCATGTTTTAGGTACCTAACCCACTTCTAGGGTTATTTGAGAATCATGTCATGGATCTCTTTCAGAGCATCCTTAAGTGTTTCTTCAAGAACACTCACCTCCTTTATTTGGCATCTTTATTACTTACTCCAAAAATATTTTGAACTGACTTTTGAACCATATTTTAAATGTGGTTTACAAATTTTGATCCTTCAGGGATTCAAATCTATATTGGAGAAATTCTACTAGGGATATTACTGATAATTTATTCAAGTTACTTAATATTTTGCATCATTGTATATTTTTAACAAATATTTAACATTGATGATCAAAATGAGCTTGTATCCCTTTATCCTCCCCCTCAAGGTTGACAAACATTGTCACATTAAATATTAATCATCTTTGGATTCTCATTTTGATCCATTATGATATTGCTACTAGCAAATACACCATACATATTAATAATAGGAGGATAATTCTTTTATTCATTGATAAGATGCATTCAATTGATATTGATTATTAGAGTTTGTTCTCATTCATTGATCTAAGCTATTGGAGGAATTTACTTATTGTGTAGATCATTTGAATACATACATGACTTCAGGTCATTCAGCATTTATGTTGATTGAACTTTAAATCACTAAATAATATCTATGCATAATCACTAAATAATAGCTTATAACAAACTTCAGGTTGTTAGCTAAATATTTACATATATGGATGTATACGTGCGTCCACGTATCACATGTATATTGTAAAATTTTCATATTCTTTCTCATTTGAATTAGTGATTTTTGGAACAAACTATTACAAGGATCAAAACTATTAATTTCTATTTATAAATCAATGTCAATGCAAACCTGTCAAAACCGCATGATAATGTTCAAAACATTTGGTTTGAAACCATATCGAACTTCTGGTTCGAACAAAATATACACACAAATTCAAGTTGTTAAGTTTTATTCCTCAATTATATCTCAAATATTAGTTTTGAACAATAATTATGATTACTTATCAAGGAGTAATTTTTAATTGCATATAGAAATTTCTACACATCTCTATTGAGAGTTCTGTAAAAAAAATTACAGCAAAAATAATAATAGTATCTTCTAGATACTTGGAATGTTACAGATACAGATTTCCTCTTAGCTCTCAAACTTTTAGGATCTAATCTAAGCTAAATTAGGATCCTTTATAATCAAATTTATGTATACTTATTTGGTTTAATAAAATTACCAAATATATAAATAAATCTCTTCTAGAGATATGTTATCATTTTCAAATTTATAAATCTCTTCTAGAGATATATTAGTATCACCACTTCTGGAGTGAACTTTCTCTTCTATATATATATATATATATATATATATATATAAAATTATATATAAACATCTCCTCTAGAGAGTTCAATAAAATAGATATATTTACAACATAAATAAGAGTATCTTCTGGACCCTTGAAATGTTATAAAAATAAGAAATTATAATGGTTGCACATACCGATTTGTTCAAGACCGTATTTATATAGCTTTAGTGAAAATTATGATATGACATATAGATTATCTCTTCAGGAGCATATCTAAAGATATTTCTTCAAGAATAGTTATGCATATAATATTTGATTCATCGTAAGTTCTGAAAAGTAAAAGGTTACATATCACTATTTGTCTAATGGAGCTACGGGTCCATGACAATAGACGATTGAATTTTGGATAATTTATTATCACATTTGACAATATTTTATAGGCAATTCTTTTATAGTGCTATACGATGATATAATATCACTTCTGGGGATATTTCATAAACACCGCTTCTAGAGTGGTACATATCACTTCTAAAGATACTTTATATGCATTGTTTTTTTTTGGATGTCATCAATAATCAATATCCTTTTCTACATAATTGACATAATTCTACAACATCTCTTCTAGGATGTTTGGATTTTGAAATATAAAAATCATAATACATCTCTTCAAGAGTATGTCATATGGATTATCTCTTCTGGAGAATATTAAAATGTACTTCTTCAAATATATAGTTTGGCAAACACACCCAAAGATTATCAAAACTTGGGTTTTACCAACTTTAAACTGATTTACTGAACTGAAATAAAATAAAATCCACATAGTAGACTTCAGGCTGCTATTATTGATCAATTCGACCATATCATTTATTACCGTACTTAGATTTTCATCATTAATGAAGTTTCCTTCATCGTCGAAGAAATGATCTAACTTCAGGTTAGCATCACTAGACAATCCTTTCACATAATTTTAGTTTAGAAGTAATTTTACTATAGAGGAATTGTATTTCCTAGTAGATTTAAAGACTTAAAACTTCAAGTTCAACCACTCATGTCTAGTGTTTAAAAGTGTGAACATATTTTGGTGGTCATAACGCTCCTTCAGGGAGTTCCATAGGTAAAGATGTTCTTTTTCAGTTAAATCACTAGACAATCTGAATATGGTTAATTCAAAAAAAAAAAAAAACAGATATAATCATATAAATTCTAAATTATTTCTAAATGAAAATATGAACATCACGGAACTTTGTTTTACTCAATGCGTGAATGAAACCGGAAATCTCATAGCAAGAGCAAAAGTGCGTGTTTCCATTAAAGGGAAACGTGTTTTATACATCGACGAATGAAAAATGGAACAAGTCAAAAATATAAGTACCATCGATTCGATATCCATTACTGGAGTCATCGGAAATTAATCTGCTTGCTTCTTCTGCAACTCAAACCTCTTTGTATTATTAAATCAGCAATAATACATATAATTATACACGCTACAAATATCAAAACCATTTCATGTAGATATTTGATAATCATCATTAATTTGGTAGATTTTTTTTTTAATATAAAATCCTTCATTACAAAGAATATCAATTAAAAATAATGAAAGATCAATGAGATCTAAAATCAATCATTATACCATATTAGGGCTGTGGATCGAAAACAAAAGCAACAGTATATAAAATATAAAATGTTATAGATCTATAAAATTAGATCTATAATAGAATTAGATCAGAAAAATTAGATCATATTGAGATCAACATAATAACATCTAAAAATAAAATCAATTTAATAATTCTACAAATGAGATCTGAAAAATGAAGTCTACAAAGTTAGATCTATACAAATAAATAATATTAGATTCACATAATTAGATCAACATTATAAGATATACAAAATGAGATCCAGGAAAAAGAAATGAGATCAAAACAAATGTTTACAAAACGAAATTTGATCTATGAAATAAAATTAGATCCCAAGAGAAAAGAAATAGATCTCAAATGCATAAAGAAAATCTTAAGAATAAAACATCGTGCTGATAACGTGTTATAGAATAAAGAAAATAGAAGCCATTGGAGAGAGAGATTAATTTTATTCATTCAGAGAATAGATATATATTTACATTACATGGCCTACTTTATATAAGGGCTTCAGAGGTAAGGACTGAACTTATCCCACGATGTGGGACTAAACAAAACAATGTACAAGCATATTCACTTCATAATATACATATATTATAACATTATTTTTATTCTTCAATTGCTACAAGCCGAAAAGGATATTGTTCATGGTAATCTTTATTATTGGCAGGACCAAATGTGAAATCAGATTACAATATCAACGCCATATCTTGAGATGTCCAAATCAGCAACAATTAGTTGTTGTTTACATAAACAATCTTTCCAACTTCCTCGCTAGGAACTTCAACATGAGATTTATTTTAGGGGTTTTGGACCAAAGGTCGCTATTCTCAAAGCTCATGCACAAAAAGTCTCTACTAATAAACCTATGTAAATTTGGTTCCTTTTCTTGATATTTTTTACCAAATTGTCTCCTTCTAGAAAATCGACTCAGCATTGAAATCAGGGGCAAATGTAGCGTAAATTAGTCAAAAACTAAAAATAAGGACCAAATTTTCATAACTTTTTCGGAAGGGGCTTTTCTTCCATTATCTTCCAATTCTAAAGACTTGGCAACCGTTTCTTGTTTATCAATCCCAGAGTTCCCTATCTTAGGTGTCATCAGCTCATCTCTATCATCTCTGTGTACTACAATATGATTTTTCATGTGATCAGTAAGAGCATTTACACCGGCTATCACGTTGAGTTTTCATAGTTTAAACTCAAACACCTAGAAGCATACAAACTAACGACCAAACTATTTTTTTTGTAAAATAAATTCTTAGAAAAAGTGTGCCTTTTTATTAAGTTTACAATGGAAGGGAAAACTCTTTGACATTTTATTGTAAAAATTAAATAAAATGACAAATTGCTTGCTTTTTATTGAATTTGCAATAAAAAAAGGTAAACACCGTACCATTTTATTACAACTTTTCCATTGAAATAGTCCTTTCTGGTTGTGCACTAAGTGAATGCCTAAAGGCATGAAAAGAAGGTTATTGCCTTCAATGGTGAAAAACTAGAAACAAAATACGAATTCTTTGGCAGTAACCAATAAACTTGAAAGATAAAGTAGAATCAAATTATCGCTACCTTTTCAAAATATTGTAGAAACAAACAAAGTTAGTGGTTAAACAGAAGTCGTATGCGTCTTATGATGAATATTTGGATTTACTAATTCCGTGTTTTTTTAATAACAATTAGCCTCGCACGGTCCAAGAAAATCCAAGCCCAAACAAGCAAATGTCAAGGATAAGCCGACCAGGATTTTTAAGCCTAGCCAACCCAAGTCAATCTACATAACAAAATGCAAGCGAATGTCAAAGACAAGACAGTCAGCACCTCGAAGCCTGACCCAATCCAAGTCAATCCGCTCAGCAGCACATCAATTGCAGTCGTTCATCCAGTTCAAGAAAACATATACCAAACTCGTTTGACTAGGTCTGGCTCAACAGCGTCCAGTTCCTGGCCCGACTCTATCTCATTCTACCTTCGGCCAGTCTCTTGTTGCCCGCTTCATCATCATATGAACGACTTCACTCGTCCTCTACAGCTTTGTCCTTAGAAATATCCACCTTTGTTCTCAACTATCTTTGGCAATAAGAAAACGATTGTAACTATGCACAAGAAGCTTCTCTTGCACATTGCTTCCTGAAAAAGTGTGCAACATGACAAAATGTACATTCTAGTACACCGCTTACTGTAGCTTATTTTTCAAAAGCACGCCTACTCCTGCACAATGCTGCCATTACCGACACAAGCATGCCCCTAGTATGGAGCAACAACTGTATCTGGACCCATAATTGTACCATTTTCGCAACTATCTTCCATCAGCTCATGCAACCAGATCAGCTGCCACGAGTGATTCCCACCTATATGCTTTGCAATCTTAGCCATCCAGTGATCAACATCGATTGCTATAAATACCCTTGCTATACAACTTCATAAGGGTTGAATTCTCACTTCGGTATTCATTTCCAACGTAAAATATACAAGTGATTTTGAGTTTAGGATCATTGTAAACTAAGGTGCTTAATTTCTTATTATTCTCTCATAATCCCTTGTAACTATGAGAGATCAATATAGCAATAAATTTTCATGGTGGATAAAGATAAGTTTAGTCGGACCGCTCTAGTTCTTGTGTTATTTACTTTGGTTGCTCATTTACTCCTCATTTTCATTTTTGAAGCAGAGTATTTGTGAGTAACCTTTGTTAATACGAACGCATTAGCTTAATTCTAAGGTTGACTAAATTTTAGTCGATATTTTAACGTTAAAAGAAGGACCTCCCCTGAATGCTCTTAGTTTTCTTTACTTTTTCTTCTTTACTAAAAATCTATTCTAGGTATTGCCATGAATCCTAAAAGCGATAATGAAGGTAACAACTCTAACAAGTATGTTTCAAGGCTTAATTATATGGAACTCTAGCCCATGAAGTGAATGATCTGAGGATAAGGGTAGAGGCTCAGACAATCGTAAACTTCGGTCTCCTACCCCTTCTAGTAGTTGATCTAACCCCTATCCGAACATACTATTCCCAATGCTTACAATCTCATTTACACCGCCCAGAAGAGGGTGGTGCTTGAAACCCCGGTCGGGGTAGCTCCTATTCACAATAGGAGAATGCATATTGTGTGCGGGCTAAGTCACGATATCGACATTGACCCGGAATTAGCCACCAATAGAGAACCAAGGAATCGACGTTCCCTTCAACCGAATGGTCGTCGGCTTTTAAATGCCTTCTGGTGGCAGATAGAGCTTGAGACTTGAGATTCGAGCATTTAATGCTGGTGCTCATGCCATCAGAAGAGTGCATATGGCCCTCTCGGCACACTCCTAGTCTCATTGGGGTGTGGCTAGATCCCGATCGATAGAAGTGCGAGGAAAACATTCATGGTCACCATTTGTGCATAAGGAGAGGAGATCACCCTCTCTTGTACACCATCAACACCATCGCTCTCCATCATATCATCATCGCCGATCTCCTGCTCTACATAGACGTCAGATGAGCCCATTCTCAGTTTTAGGCCAAACACTTCTGTTGTAGGCAAATGCTAGCTTCCAGGAGGAAATGAATCAACTTCGCAAATAACTTAATAGAATGCAAGCCTGGAGTGCAGGGAGTGAATCATTTTCTAATATCGAGAATGGAGAACCGTTGTCTAAGGAAATCTTAAGCACATACATCATAAGTGGTATGCCTTGTCGCTTATCGAAAAATATGATAGGGGACCCATTAGACCACATGACTGCTTTCAACTCCATCACCCAAGCCGGCCAGCTTTTCGGTCCTGCAAAATGTCCACTCTTCCTATCCACTCTTATTGGATCGGTCTTCTATTGGCTCCTACATCTGCAACTAGACAACATTCGTTATTGGGCCAAGTTGTGTGAAAGCTTCAAACCAAGTTCTTAGCTTCAAAGACTCATGTCATGATGGCTAGTAAGCTTGCTAACATCAGGTAGAGGATGACCGAGAATCTTTGATTGTATATAAACCGTTTCAACAAGGACTCCACCCGAGATAGGGGTATCGACTAGAACAACCTAGTTGTGGCTCTCTACTTGGGGGGTGAGCTACAAGTTAATGGTGTGGGAAGAGTTACAAAAGTAGCCAGCCACGTTCCTAAAAGATTTCTACCAATGGACGAATGACAGCATGAGGATAGAAGACGTTGATCTTTCATATAGCAATGATGAGGCCCAACATTCAAACAAAGTTTGTCATCATGAGACAATAGATAGTTGAGGTAATGGTTGGCAAAACAACAATAGAAGGCATGCAGAAGAAGACATCTAATACAAGCCCAGGTATGCTAACTATGCCACTTTGAATCGTGATATGGAATCCATATATCTTATAACCAAGGATCGAGTATTGTTCCAAAGACCGCCCACCATAAGGGGCAAGAGAAAGGAGGGACCTCACATCAATGACAAGTACTGTGAGTTCCATCAAATCAATGGTTACTCTACCAATGAGCGTTGCTTGTTGAAGGATGATATAGAAAAGATGATCCGGGAAAGAGTGCTTGTGGAATATTGTAACAACTCGCCCACGTAATACACTAAAATCCATGTATTACAGAAGATGTTCCATTAGGGGTTAGATATAAAACAAGAATAATATATCATAGAGCTCAATCTATCCCAACTAAAAAAATATCTCACAGCGGAAGTATACTCAAAGTATAATAAGAAAATAACATGCCATGTACAATAAATATCAAGCAAGAGATAGTGATCTATCATCACAGTACATCAACGTACAGTGGTGCATCAAATCCTAAAATAGTAATACATGTCTCGGTATGATTTAGACGTCTACATATAGATAGTCCAAAAATTGGATAGATATCATAGCACAAAAGTGAAATAATATGACGGTGGCCCTATGTTGTGCCTCCAGCAAACTGAGACCCCTGTCTTGATGCCAACCTATTCAAAAAATAGACAATAAAAGAAACAACAAAGAGATTTTCAACCATAAAGTCTGGTGAAAAGGATCTAACACTAAACTACGTGATTATCAAGATACTAATATCATGGATAATACCAAGCGGTATCTCCAAGGGTAATAAAACCATTCCTAAACTTGCACCTTCTCCTACAATAACAAGTTAGCACAATATTTTCTATTGCATTACAATAGCCCAAAACAATTAATCATATAGTACAAATATACCATGATCAAACAATGATCCAAAAACAACATTGACTACTACTAAGGTCAATAAAAAATACGCCTCAATGCGTATGGTTACTATAGCTAAAGCTGAATAGGTACGCCACAGTATGTATGGTCACTACTGCCAGGATCAAATCACAGATGACTTGCTACTCGGGAACTCTATGTCCCAGCCAGCTATCATCGAAATCGTAGATGACTTGCTACTGAGGAACTCCATGTCTCAACCCACTATCATCACATATTGTATATGACTCGCTACTAAGGAACTCTAAGTCTTAACATGCTATCATATAAAAAAAATGACTTGCTACTAGGGAACTCTATGTCCCAGCCCGGTATCATCACAAATCATATATGACTTGCTATCGAGGAACTTTAAGTCTCAGCTAGCTATCATATAAAAAACTAGATGACTCATTACTGGGGAACTCTATGTCCGAGTCCGCTATCATCAAAACCATATAAGATCGCCAAGCATAGCTCCAATCACCATGGCCAAAATTGCACCGGACAACTCTTACAAAACCCTTATTAACCCAAATTGCATTCCAAATCAAACACATGACCATGATGCCATGACACTCTCTCGGTATATCCTCCCGATCTACTCAAAATCTAAGATTTTTAAAATACGTGTCGGGGTGAGCCCCATGTTGGCCTTGAAATCAAAGTACTCCAAAACTACCAAAATTTTCCAAATGTTAGCCCTTGAAAAATAATGAACAGGGGTTCAAACATCCCCTCGTTCTGAGTTCATATGCTAAAGTTATCGCATTTTAAAATTTCGGTCGATCAATTGATAAAACTCGAATAGCAGGCTATCAACGTTTGCAACACCTTCCATACATCTAAGATTTTGGGTCAAACATCTAACATTTTTTTTTGTTCCCGAGGCTTACCAAGACATCTGAGACTTTGGGACAGACGTCTGGATGTCTGTTATCGGCAAAATCCACATTCAGACACCCATAACTTTTGATCCATAGCTCCAAATGACTCGTCGCTTCTTCCATTGCGACCGTGGAAAAATTATCTTAAATCTAGAGGTCTCAAACCACAAATTTGTACAACTTTTAGAATAGGTGATTCATCCTAAATGCCTTCGATGTACAGCTCCATAGAACCGAAATACGCTACACGGATATCGTTTTGGCCTTTCCTAACCATACCTCTTAACACGGTAACTTAGCGACCTAGTGCCACATCATATTCATTCGTAATTGAGTTCATATCATTAATGAATTTGCCATAGGATGATCATCGATGGTGGTGATCCAAAGAATCATTCTAGAACTCAAAACGAACAACCAAATTGGCTGTTTCAACCTTAGTATCTTCAATGTATGGTAGTGCATCTATAGAGTATCTTCGAACACTTTCGACATGAATCTACACCCTTGTTATAGATCATCCAAAAAAGGGGTTGAGTGCTTGGTTACATTCATCAGAATGACCTTGGGAAATAGACCCGTTTCAAAACCAAATCGAGTTAGACCACTCGATGTCATAAACAATCATTCAATTAAAACATACCAATTATTCAAGCAACATGAGCACTCCAATCACAACAAAGCAATTCAAATTAATTGTCATTTAATCATGTTATCTTCTCCTAACACTTCCTATTCAATTTATAATCACATTTACAACACCAAATTTTGGATTTCTCCCCAAGCCCTAACAGTGACTTAGTGATTAAACATGAATATTAACACATTTAGTGATCATATAGTCTAGAACAAAGAACCTACTCACCGAATAACTAACGAAATCAAAGAGATGCAAAGAACCTAATTTGGCCTCCTCTTTTTTTTGAGAAAAATGTGTGATCCTCTAATAAAAGAGGAGAGCACACATGGAAAAATATATATATAACAAAAAGGAAGGAGCTGCCAACATGCCTGGCAGGTGACAAGACTAAAAACAAGAAAAAATAAATAAAAAGATACCCCTCAAAAGAGCTCCGGCATAGCCACCACCCATTACACCCTATTACCGAGCTCCGGCAAGGCCACTGTCCAATAATAGGGTGTTAGAGGTATCTAAAAAACAAGACAAACATGAAGAAGCAACCAAAGAGACGAAACTCCAATAGTAGAACCAAAATGGAGAACTCCTCACTGAAGACCTAGAGAAACCAAATAGAAATGCCGGCCACAATCCAAATCCCTGAGAAGAGAAATCCTGACAACCTGCAAAAAGCTGAAAGCTATCCTGCAAACCAGATAATATAAAAACCAGCAACCTTCCTAAACCAAACCTGAAACAAAACTAGGGAACCAAGTTAGATTGAATCACATATATGTATATAAATGGAATTTGTATATATGTGAGTGAAAAATATTAAGGTACAACTAGAACCAAAAACTATCTATACTAAAAAAATAAAGGAAAAAGTGAAAATAAAAGAAAAAGAAGAAAGAACAAAACAAGAAACTAAATTATGGGCCTAAAATAGAAAGAGAATTATGATGCATCATGTGAACATTATTTAAATCAGAATATGGATTGATACAAGTATTAATAGAAGCAAAATTAATGATGTTAAGATTAAATAAGTTAATATTATTTCTAACCTTTCTAAGATAATCATTAAAGAAAATATTATTGGCTAACTTATATTTGGGATTAGATATCCAATTTAAACAGAAATTTGAAATTAAAATAATCAAATTATTATAATTTTGCTTTTTATTATTAAAAATCCTTTGATTTCTTTCAAACCAAATGAACCAACAAGAAATAGTAAATAAAGTATCAAGCAAGTATCTATACTCCTTATTGAACAATAATCTATAAGAGTTCCAATAGAAAAAACAATCAGAAACTTTAGAACTGGTTTTAATTAACCATCTTCAAACACTGACTTTGAAAAAGCAAAGAGCCTTTTGATTGGAACTCTACGATATGCCTTTTCATGCGTTTCCAATAATATGCATGTTTCACATCTTTATACATTTTGTTTCCATGGGATTAATAGTCATCCTAGAACGATGACACTACCGAAGAACATCATCAATCAAACCATTAACTTTAGGAATAGATAACCTCCTATCCCTGAGAAGAAAACCCCTTACATCAATGGAATAATGGTCAATGTGATTAGATTCCTATCCTTTCCTAATCCTATCAAATATATCGACAAGACTCGCATCAAGTATTTGGCAATCGCCAATCCTATCGACAAGTGTGAGTCTAATCTCCATAGTTGCCAACAAACCTAGCAGCACATCGTGAGAAGGTCGAAAATCAAACTCCACGATATACTTCAAGCCCTTTCACTCAACATACATAAAACCCAACATCGCATGCCTTCTACTAAACGCACCTGCAACAACATTTCCCTTCCTTGGAGTATATGAAATCTTAAAATCACATGAGGCTAAGAATTCCATCCATCTTTGTTGTCAATGATTGAGATCTTTTTGAGAGAATAAATACTTCAAGGACTTATGATCAGCGAATAGCTCAAAACCGCTCACCTAAAAAATAATGCCATACATCTTCAAAGATAAGAAAATGGCCTCCAACTCTAAATCTTGAGTCGGATAGTTCTTTTATGCACTTTGAGTTGCCTACTGGCATAAGCAACCACTTTCTTTTCTTGCATAAGAACAGCACTGAGTCCCATACCACAAGCATCGGTATAAATGGTAAACGGCTTTGAGTCCTCTGCAATAATAAGAATCAAAGAAGACTACAACTAAGCATGCTTTTACTTGCATTAATTGCTAACATTTTAAGGCTTATGAAATCGTTGGTCAGGTTAACTTTATAAAAATGAACAAATAAATGTGGCTAAGGGGTTCTTGCCAATCATTTATGAAAGTTTCCTTAAAATTTTCCATGGCCGCTCTTTATCTCTTTTAAATGTTTAAAAAAAAATTATCCTCCTCGCTCAATTTCTTTGGCCACGGATGTCTCCTTTCTATCTTGTCTTCGTCTTCCAAATCCCCCATCTTCATCATCACAAAATCCCTCGTCTTCGTCTTTCAAATCTTCCCTCTTTGCCATCAATCTACTGACGAAGCATAGAAACCTAAGTTGATTTTCAATGATCTATTTGGCTACGATCTACTAGCAAATTACACTCGAAAAGCTAAATCGTCCTCTCAGCAGCGTTGGCAAGCTTATCGATTGACTAACTCAGCCTAGGTATTGATTTTATCTTTAGTTCGTAATGCTGAGTTACCACTGTTAATAAGAAAACTAATAATTTATAGTAGAAAAAATTATTTAGAGTTTCATTACTAGATTAAGGATTGATTTATAGAAACTCTTATGTATCAGTTGCTAAGAAGCCTAAGTATCGATTTTCTTATGTATCGGAATTGGTTTCCTTAGAATTTGTTATTATAGCTGCTTTTAGTTTCGATTTACTGAGAACTAGTTTAATGAGTTTACATCCAATATAACGTCCTCTGTTTTTGGATGGATAAATGATTATAGGAAAACTTAGTTTGTTTTTGGTTTGACTAGCCTATTGCTAAAACAATGCAATGCTTACAAAGAAACTAAAAATAATTACATATGAGGAGTTAAATGCAATTGCATTGGATGCTGATAGAGTCGTGGGGATATATCCTGAAATTAAAATCCTTGTTTTAGTCAATCAAATGTAAGTCTTCCTATCCAAATCACATTATCATATGCATGTTAGTTTATGTAAACAGGCATAGGCTATGAGTATACGAGGAAAACTATATTACTATTCTTTTTCTAATATGTGAAATGGGAAAATGGAAAGAAATTTGAAGACAAGTTTGTAGAGACGCTAGTAAAATATGGGAATATGTGGTGTAAGTTTTAGTAGATACGAAAGTTTACTATGATACATCCGAGGAGGAGTCGGGTTTGTAGAAGGCATTCTTCTTTATCATGCCGAGGAACTTCAGTTCGAGGGCCTGAACCTAATGACGTAGTCGAAGAAAATTCTCCATACCAGGCATGCAATATCACTGGAAACTCTGGATATTAATGAATAGCATCAGAAAATATAACTTATTTGATAAATAGTTGTATTTGAGATATTTATAAATAGTGAACAATACACCAAATATTGATTATGTCTAACAATGTAGTTTGTTTTGTGATGTTGGATGGCAAATACTATGGTATTTCATTATAAAACTAATATTTATGGTAATGCAATGAACATACAAATTCTTTGGACTTGTTCTATATTAGGTTATATACATATGGTTCTGTTTAATGTCCCTTCTTTTGAAAAAAATTGCAATTTCACTTAGGAGCATGTGTATAAAGTTGCACTAGTAATAGTTTAGGAATTGAACCAAAATTCATTTGCAACTTCAGATCAAAATATTTCAACATTCAGTTTCTTATGCTATATATTACATTATAGATTTTTTTTAATTTGTCCTTGTCGATCTTTATATGTTGAAAATTTTAGATGATTCTTTCAACCAAGTATATCACTCAATTAAGATTTACATATTTGAACGAGCGGAATATCAGGACATAAAGGTCATGTTGCAAATGCTTCTTGAATATCAAAAATTAATCTTTATAATTAACTCTTTTAGCTAGGTGAGTGGATAGATATAAAATATTGCTTTTAAGTTATAAAAGTTAGTTCATCCTTTGGTAAAAATCAAACCTAAAATCACTATATTCAGTTTTAATCCGAGCACTTGTGGTTGTCTGTCACTGGTAGAATGACTTAATTAATGTTGAGGAAAATCCCTTCAGATGATCAGTCTAAGAGAATAAAAAACCCAATGCAGTGGAAAATAACTAGATCGTAATTATAGAAAAACGAAACAAACAGAGATAAACACCAGAACAGACAGTCGCAGATCTATGAAATACAGAAAAAACAAATAACACCGGTATTTATAGTGGTTCCACTACCGAGGCAGTGTACGTCCACCTAGGTAGAGAAGATTTTATTAGCCACTGAAAGATTAAAGCTACAAGATTAATTCACTTTTGGAGGCTATACATAAGAAGAACTAACAATACAATCAGGATTCTGCAGAGTTTCAGCTCTCTAGGATGGCTCTGAAATTAGATCTCAATTTCAACAGCTATTGCTGTATAGAAACTCCTGTATTTATAGAGTGAAGAAATTAGGAAGGTAGCTGCTATGTAGCAGCCCTGGGTTTTGTTCGGCATCATCTGGACCGGCAAAGCCTAATACCCAAACCAAACATTTGGAGCTGCACAACTTGGTTCGGCATGCATCTGGTTCGGCGCATCTAGCTTGGCATCACTTTGGTTCGGCAAAACCCAGTCTGGATAGGCATGCATTTGGTTCGATGCTTGCAATCTGGACCGGCATACACAACAGCTCATTTGGTTCGGCATTATCCAAAAATAATTTGTGTTGGCATAATGCCCAAACAAAATAATTGGACCGAAATTCCTAAATAACGAACGAGATATTTCGTTTAGCATCACATGGATTAGCGAAGGAAATTGCTTCGCCAAATCACCGAATGAAAAACCACCGCTCCATAAATATGGAGCAGCAAAACCTAGCAACACCGGATGAGATTTCTCGTTGGCACTTCTCAATGCTGGAATGCTTCTGTGACATTGCTTTCAGGTCTTCTCTTCTTTACCGAACGAACTCCGTCGGACCAAATCTTTGGTCCAGCATTTCCTCCACCGAATGAGCTTGGCAACTTCAATTACACAGCGTAGGGCTTCACCTTTGTCGATTCTAGGGTTTCGGCATTAGCCCTCCATGAGCTTCTCCAATGGCTTCTTCCCGAATTCAGGTATCAATTTCTAACAATTTTCACCTTGATACCGAATTCCACACAAGCCTTCCAACTTCATCTATACCTTCATGCTCCAAGCAATGGATACTTATCCAATGAGCTTCGATAATGCCATCATCTATTACACTATGTTAACAAACTCCGAAAAGACCACCGCCCATCAACAAAGTGTTGCAATTACTAGTCCGTATAGAACCTATCAATCTCCACCATGTAAACAAACATATCCATGAACCATCTCAACTCCCCCACCCCCCGTGTCACCCCGTAGCACCTAGCACTTCATTAAGCGAATCAAGTCCGAGCAATTCTTGAACTTAACAACAGGCAACGACTTGGTAAACATATCTATTGCATTCTCCTTTGTGTGAACCTTTTGAAGACGAACTAGCTTCTCTTCACTCGAGACAAGGAATGACTCTCTTACCTTAATATGCTTCATCCTCGGCCGAATGCCAGATTTTCAGCTAAGTGAATTGCACTCTGACTGCCATAGTACACATCTACGCCTCCATATACGAACCCCAAATCACACAATAGTCGCCTCAAATAAAGCGCCTCCTTAGCTGCTTCAACCGTAGCTATGATCTCTGCCTCTGTAGTGAACAGAGCCACAATCGTCTTCAATATTGCTCTCCAACTGATCGTGGTCCCACCAATGGTGAACACATACCCGGAGGTTGACTTCCTTCGATCGCTATCACCGGCATAGTTGGAATCGCAAAATCCAACCAAGTTGAAATCTTTTCCTCTACCGCCAAAAAAAATTCCATGGTTTAGAGTTCCTCTAAGGTATCTGAAGATACACTTCCCTGCTTCCTAATGCGTCTTTCTTGGATTCTCCATGAACCTACTCACCAATCCAACTACTTGTACAATGTCAGGCCTAGTGCAGACCATGGCATATATCAAGTTGCCAACTACACTTGCATATGGGACCTTCATCATATAAACCTTGTCCTTTTCCGTGATTGAAGAGCCTTTACTAGAAAGTTGTATGTGCAAAGGCATGAGTGTGCTGAATGCCTTTGCCCTTTCCATGCTAAACCGAGCAAGCACCTTTCAAATGTACTCCTTTTGAGTAAGTCACAAGAGTCTTAGCTTTCCATCCCTTTGGATTTTCATACCCAAAATTTTCTTTGCTTCTCCAAGGTCCTTCATTTCGAATCTGCTTTTAGCTTTTGCTTTAAACTATCAAATTCAGTCTTATCCTTAGAAGTAATCAACATATCATCCACATATAAGCGTAGGTACACCCATCTACCAGTCTTTAAATGCTTGAAGTACACATAAGCATCTTTGAGGCTTCGATCAAAACCAAGTCAAAGCATAAAAGAATCAAACCTCTTATATCATTGTCTAGGCGACTACTTAAGTCCATACAATGACTTTTCAGTTTGCAAACCCAATTTTATTTCCCATCTAGAACAAATCCTTCTGGTTGCTTCATGTAGATGGTCTCGTCTAAGTCTCCATACAAGAAAGCGATTTTCACGTCCAGTTGCTCTAGCTCCAAGTCATGAGCTGCGACAATAACGAGCAAAATGCAGATGGACGTATGCCTCACTGCTGGAGAAAATATTTCATCATACTCCAATCCCTTTATTTGTGAAAATCCTTTAGAAACTAGTCTAGCCTTGTCTCTACCGTCATCCTTCACCTTGAACACCCATTTGCAACCTATGGATCAGCTTCCTTGAGGAGGTGGTACCAGATCCCAAGTCTTATTCTTCTTCAACGACTCTAACTCATCTTCCATAGCGCACATCCACTTCGAACTGTCACATGACTTCAAAGTTTCATCAAGGTCAAGAGGCTCCTCAAGAACCTTATGTAGGGCATAGTCAAACTGATAACCAAGGCTAAGGCTTGAAAATTTCCAACCACCATACCTTTCGGGCGATCTAATAGTCCTACGGCTGACCCAGGTACATACTACTTTGCCTAAACTCCTTTCAGCTCCATCTTGAGCTGAACTTCCTCTAGATTCATGCACATCACCAGCACTATTAGAAGGTACCTGTGGATTATCATGTGATGTTTCATCAACTGCATTTTCCTCAACAGCATCAACAACAACTCTACTAGTTGGCTAGAACACGGGAACTTCTTCCATCTCCTTAGGCCTATCAGAATCTTCTGATGTGGTAGGTAGCTTCTCCTTCGGATTGAACGTAACAGACTCATCAAAGGTAACATGTCTGGAATGAACAATCTTCTGATTAATTGGGTTCTAAATTCGATACCCTTTGATACCATTGGTGTATCTCATTAGTATGACCTTATATGCTTTAGCCTCCAACTATTCATCACCCGTATGATGAACGTACACAAGACAACCAAAAGTTCGAAAGTAACCAAGATACACTGCTTTTCCTCTCCACCTTTCCTCTGGAATATTCACATCTATGGCTAATCACAAAATTCAATTTATGATATGCGCCGTAGTTGATAATGCCTCAGCCCAAAAGCCACTAGACAAGCCCGTCGTTAATCTAAAACAATGAGCCTTCTCCGGTAGAGTCATGTTCATCCTTTCTGCAACCTCATTGGATTGCGAATCGTAAGATGTAGTGAAATGTCTCTGAATGTCATGCTATCCTAAAAAAATTGAGGAACTCCCTAGAGACAAATTCACTGCCATTATCAGATCTCAGCACCTTTAACCTAGAACCAGATTGGTTCTCAACTAGCGCTTTCCAGTCTTTGAACTTCTCAAAACTTTTTGATTTGGATTTCATCATATACACCCGTACTTTCCAAGAAAAGTCATCAATGAAATAGATAAAATACTTTGCTCCTCCAAGAAGAGTAGCAGCCGGTCCCCAAACATCTGTATACACGTACTCAAGTACTCGCCTCCATCTGTGGAGTCCAACTCCAAAAATTACTTTAGTTTGCTTGCCTAACACACACTCCTGGCAAAAATTCCATCTTTTTGAAGCTTTCTCCTTTGATCATCTTCCATTTTCGAAGAAACTTTAAGCCTTTCTTAGAAATATGACCAAATCTAAGATGCTAAATTTTTATGGCATCCAAAGCACGAGAACTGTCTACTCCAACACATAACTCTCCAAGAACCATTGTTCCTTTAAGCAAATACAGATTTCGAAATACGTCTCCTTTCACAAGAACTAGTGTACCTCTTGAAACCTTCAAACTATCCTTCTCGATAGTTACCTTTCATCCCAAAGGTGCCAATTGTCTTAAAGAAATTAAGGACTTCCGAAGACCTCGAACATACCGGACACCGGTCAAAGTGCGTATCACTCCATCAAACATCCTGGTCCTTACTGTACCTTCACCCATTGCTCTATAGCTAGCATTATTACCCATAGAAATAGAGCTTCTCATCCAACAAAATAACTGAAGTAATCCTTATTAGGCATCATATGGAAAGACACCCCCAAGTCTAGCACACAATGGTCTGAGACATCCGACACTGCTGTAGACAACACATCATCAGATACAATCTCCATCGCAAATGATGAAGATCTGTCTTCTTCTTTTGTCTTCAAATCTGGACAATCCTATTTCCAATGACCATGTTTCTTGCATATAAAGCACTTCCCATCCCTAGACTTTCCTCTCCTATCATTACTGGGCTTCCTGGACTTGAAACCCTATATGTTCTTCTTATCTTCTTCACCTTTTTCCACAAACAAGCCATGACTACTACTTCCACCTCTACTTCCTTCACTTATCTCCTTCATCTGATCTCTCAAGCCCTCAGATAGAAGGCCTAACTTCACATTCTCCACTGTTAATGTCTCTCTAGCGATGATAAGGCTATTAGCGAAACCTGTATATCGCTGTGGAAGAGAACACAAAAGAATAATTTCCATTTTCTCCTCATCCATCTTCAAGTAAATAGTCTTCATTACGAGATCATCGAAAAAATTAAGATGTTCCTTCATTGAAGTACCCTCTCTCATCCGCATGGTGAAAAATGTCTTTGGCAATATCAAACGGTTAGTAAGAAATTTCTTCAAGTAGAGATATTCTACCTTGGTTCAAATGCCCCTAGCAATGGTCTCACTGCTAATCTCTAAGATGACATTCTCTTCTATAGCTAGTTGTAAAGTAGAAAACACCCATTTCTCCATCTCCTTCCTTTCCGCGACTGAGATGTCAGCCGTCAACTCCTCAGGGGCAAACACTACCAGATGGACTTCAATCCTCATTAGAACAGCCTTCATCCTTCATTGTCACTTCTTGAAGTCTTTATCCCTATTCCATTTCTCATTTGCTAACTGTGATCCTGACGCGATATACATCACTCTTGTATAGGGTCTTGTGACAACTAGAGTCGCTTTTTCTCCTGCCATATGTTTAACACTCCTAAATCAACCTTGCAGCTTTGATACCAGAATGTTGGGGAAAGTCCCTTCAGATGATCAGTCTAAGGGAATAAAAAACCCAATGTAGCAGAAAACAAATAGATCGTGACTGTAGTGAGATGAAACAAACAGAGATAAACACCAGAACAGATAGTCACAAATCTATGCAATGCAGATTAATAAATAACACCAATATTTATAGTGGTTCCGCTACCACGAGGCAGTGTATATCCATTTGGGGAAAGGAGATTTTATTAATCACTAAAAGATTAGAGTTACAAGATTGATTCACTATTGAAGGCTATACATAAGAAGAATTAACAATACAGTCAAGATTTTGAAGAGTTTTAGCTCTTTAGGATGGCTCTGAAATTGGCTGAAATTAGCTCTCAATTTCAGCTGCCATTATTGTCCAGAAGCACCTGTATTTATAGAGTGAATAAATGAGGAGGTGTACCTGCTATATAGCAACCCTGGGTTTGGTTCGGCATCATCTGGACCGACAAAGCCCAATACCCGAACCAAACATCTGGAGCGGCACTACTTGGTTCAGCATGCATCTCATTCGGCGAATCTAGCTCGGTATCACTTTGGTTGGACAAAATCCAATCTGGACCGGCATGATTTTGGTTCGGTGCATGCAATGTGGACCGGCATACACATCAGCTCATTTGGTTCGACATTACCCAAAACTAATTTGATTCGGCATAATGCCCAAACGAAATAATTGGACCAGCATGCCCAAGTATTGAATGAGATATTTCGTTCGGCATCACATGGAGAAACAAAGGAAATTGCTTCACCAAATCACTGAACAAAACACCACCTCTCCATAAATATGGAGCGGAAAAACCTAGCAACACTTGACAAGATTTCTCATCCGGCTTCTCAACGTGGGAATGCTTTTGTGACTTTGCCTCCAAGTCTCCTCTTCTTTACCGAACGAACTCCACCGGAACAAATCTTTGGTCCGTCATTTCCTCCACCGAACGAGCTCGGAAACTTCAACTCTACAGCCTAGGGCTTCACCTTTGTCGATTCTAGGATTTCGACATCAGCCCTCCTTGAGCTTCTCTAATGGCTACTTCCCGAACGCAGGTATCAATTTCTAAAATTTATTATCTGGATGTTTAATGAATAATGTAGTTTATTTGCATTATCTTTAGCTAATATGTTTTCATATTTCTTCGTGCCATGATATTAATGAACAAGTGTTTTTCTGCATGAAGAAATACATGATGAAACTGATGATTATATATATGTCAATAACAAGTTGGTTTTCATTTATGGAGCTTTTCATACATGGAATGCTATAGTATTTAGTAGATCGATTTACATAAATATTTTGGGACTTATTATTGTAGTTTTATTTTACAGGATCGGGATAAACATGGTTCCTCAAGCAGTATCAACATCAAGATTACCCAAAGCATCACCTTTAGTTTATTTCTAGAAAAGGACTCCTACGGCATCTCCACTCTCATATCACATTCATAGTTCTAAATTGCAATCGCTTGTTTCTTCATATTATAGGTCTCATGGTTCAGTACAAATAAATTTAACTATTAATGGAGAACCAATAGAAAACTTGTTAGTTAGCACTCCATTTCTTGATTATAATTCAATTTGCCTCAAATCAAGTATGTATCTAGCCCTATTTTTTGTATGGATGCTAAAAGTTAATTATGGCTACTTCATCCCATTTTTCATTTATAAAACATGATTGTGATATCCATGTAAAGTATTATAGAAATAATCATAATAACTTGGGATTTCATATTGGAATCTCAATGTGGGGCTGGTGGTTTATCCTATGCTTTATTGCTGATAAAATCATATGCTTCATATGGGGCTGGTGGGAGGACACAAATTGACTATAGACTTTAGTTAATATTTGGTGTATTGTTAATTATTCATTAAACATCCAGGAAAATGTTTGATCTTGTATAGGTTTAAGTATGGTGAGAATTAGTGTCCTCAACGATGCACTGAAAAACATGTACATGCTGAAAAATGTGGTAAGCATCAGGTTATGATCAGGCCATCTTCAAAAGTGATCATCAAGTTTCTTTTGGTTATGCAGAAGCATGGTAAGCTAGATAATCTTCTAAATTTTGTTCATTTCTTCCTTTAATCTTGTAAAATGACATTAAAGTAATTGGTAAGTATGATACATTGGTGAGTTTGAATACGTGGATGACCACAGAGATGGTAAAATTGTAGTTAAGTTGAATGGTTGGTTAAACAATTACGATGTTATAAGTCCTAGATTCAATATTGGTGTGAAGGATATCGAGCCTTGGACTACAAGGTTGCTTCCCTCATGTCTGGTTAGTTGTTAACTGCCACTCCATGATTTTTTTATTTGTTTATTTATGCTATTGTTCTTTTTTGTCACCTAAATCGTAAAACTAGAATTGGTAGTTGAGTTATTGCCTGAAACTATAATATGAACTAAAATTGCAACATTTTTAACTTTCTTAATCCATTATATTCATTGGAAGCTCACTTTGTCTTACCTATGTGTCTACTAGACTAGCTTATGACAAATTTAAATTAACCTTTACTAAGCCTGTAAGGCTTGTTTGAATCATAATTTACTACAATATTGCATAATGCCTATGACGATGATGTTAACTCACTTTTTTGTACTTATACGGGTCTTGTACCAAAAGAAAGCCTGCATAAAAGGGCCTAATGATGTCTTTATTAATAGTTGTACAAGATTTCTAATATTTTGATTTGATTTGATTGTGCACTTCCTAAAATGCATTTATATGTAAATAAGCTGCCATCAAAGTATTGTTTGTATTTTTCTTACACTTTCCCATCTATACTTCTTAAAATTGTATCGAGAATCAAAATAATGAGGTGCCATCATTAAAATGATTTGAGATCATATTACATCTTTTCCTAGAGATATTTTCATACTCTACAAAAGTATGATTTGGCAAATTAGTTCAGTAGTAAGTTCATATGGTGACTTAATAAAAATTGTGCAGTTTGGGTACATTGTGCAGTCCATGTCAACTTGTATCATGGACCATGTAGAAGCAATGAGGAAGAATGTTGGTGGTAAAGTGCTCGATTTCTTCTAATAATAAAGATATATCATGATGTGAAATGTGTGTAGACATTTTTACATGTAGTACTCAGGAAAGCTAACATTAGTATTCCTAAAATCAGTTACACAATCATATTGATTTCCTTTGAAAGCTTGACAGTACATGCTTTGGTAATTCGAATTCAGTAGTATGAAATGAAGCTCTGGTACCTGTAGATCTTGTTTTCTGAATGAACCCAAGGAGCTTGTATATCGATTTTCATATGTTGATGCTTTGCTATTATCATGGATTGTAGCAAGAGATGTAAATACATAGTTTCAAGAGTATGAAAGTATCATTGTACAGTAGTAAGAAATATTTTTTATCGAATTGTTTGTATATTGTATTTTATTATGCGATTAATGTTTTTTGGTTGTTTGAACGTGATAATTATATGCGTGCTTGTTAGTTTCATATTGAAATATGCTGATTATTACTGTATAATATATATATATGCTGTGAACAGAATGAAGTGGACACTTAGAGAGCTACCATTGTAAGGGAAATCTTCAAAAAAACTAATAATTTTTGACAGCATTTAGTAAACGCCATCAAAATATATATGGTGGCAGAAAAAAAGCATTATTGACGCCACTATCTTTCATATGAATTCCAAGTCAATCACAATTAATAACAGCCCCATACTTCGTCGTACAATCGATCCCAAGGATAAGTCCATAAATCGAAAACCCGAGTACATAAGCATTACAAAAAACCTAGAATTACCCTTAGTCAATTTGAGATCTCAACAAATCATCAAAGGTGCACCGACCCCTTCCCCCTCCATGCGATTCGACACAACCAGAAAATCATTGATCACATAAGGTATAAGGTTTAGACTATCAACAAGATGACTAGCTATAAAAAAATGTGAGGCACCCGTATCAAATTAAACATGTATAGGAAAATTGTAAATAGAAAGTAAACCTTCTATGATGATGTTCTTTCCCTTTGCAACCTTTGGCGGAGCACTCGAACTAGGAATAGCTTCAATAGAATAAGCCTTGACCATTTGTCCACCCTTAGGAGGAGATGGACAATCATTTTTGAGATGTCCCACTTGATTACAATTGAAACATCTCTTGGTTCGACGTTAACTCGCCAATCTTTAGCATTATGCCCCCTAAGGTGGCATCGAGTCACACCATCTTTCTTCTTTTTCTTTTGGTTGCTTTTGTTCCATTTTCCTTTCCTTTTGCTATGGAACTTTGGCTTACCTTCCGCTTTATCTTCATCCTTGTTCAAAGAACCTTCTTGTGAGATAGAGTTCAACAATGCCACTTCAATAAGATTTTTAAAAGTGGCTACCATCGGGATATGGCTGGAAGCAAGATCACGAAGAGGTTGGTTGTGCCCCGTAGCAAAGTATTAATGAGATCCATCCCAAAACAAGCCAATTGAGAGAACTCGTTAATGTGATCCTTGACCGACTTCTCGCCTTGATGGAAATACAAAAGCTTCTCAGCCTGAACAACCCTTTCGGCCTAAAAAATAAACCGAGTCACAAACCTACACCTAAATTCCTCCCAAGTCATGGCATTCGCCTCTCTTCCCCAAACACAACTTCCCACCAACACATCGCTTGCTTTTGAAGCATTTTAGAGGCAAGACACCTTTTGATCATAGTACCAAGATCCATATAATTAAATATCCACTCAAAAGTGTAGAGCCAAGCCTAGGTCTCTAAGAAATTCTCCATTCCCAAATACGGATTCCCTCCCATACGGAGGAAATCTCTACAAAGCCATGAAACATTTACTGCTGGTGAAGGACGTAAAGGAATAGCACTACTCCCTCCCGAGATAGTACATGAGGTACATCTGCCAAAGCAGAAATAGAAGGAACATCTACTGAAGGTGGCACAAGAGGAGCACCCATTGGGGGTGGGGTACCCTGAGCTATGACCTGTAAATATCCCCTAAACCAAAGTGGCTTGGGAATTTCCTGATCCCTTGCTTCTTCTCTAGCAGTGGACGCATGAGTGTGACGACTGATAGTAACTATCTACAAAAGGAACGTGTTAGAAACTCTTCCAAAAATAGTATAGGAAATGCCAGAATGGAATGCAATGCCTTAATGTTATATAATATTATAACAAAGTACAAATACGCTCTCGTAACCAACTTCCATTTATGGTGATCGGGTAACCTAATTTTTGATTCCAAATGTGACGACCTGTCCACGTGATACACTAAAATCCTTGTATTACGAAAGATTTTCCATTAGGGGTAAGATATAAAACAAGAATAATATATCATAGAGCGTAATCTATCCCCACTAATGAATATCTCACGGTAGAAGTATACCCAAAGTATAATAAGAAAATAACATGCCACAGACAATAAATATCAAGCAAGGGATAGTGATCTAACATCGTAGTACATCAATTTACATCGATACATCAAATGATAAAATAATAGTACATGTCTCAGTATGATATAGATGTCTAGATGTTGATAGTCCAAAAGTTGGACAGATGTCACAACGCAGAAGTGAAAAAATATGACTATGGCCCTGTGATGTGCCTCCAGTAAGCTAAGATCCCCGTCTTAATGTCAACATATTCAAAGAATAGACAATAAAAGAAAAAACAAAGAGAGTATTGAACATAAATTATGATGAAAAGGATCTAACACTAAACTTCATGATTACCAATATTCTTATATCACAGATAGTACTAAGAGGTATCTCTAGGGTAATCAAACATACCTCAACATGCACCTTCTCCTGCAACAACAAGTTTGCACAATATTTTCCATTCCACTACACTAGACCAAAACAATTAATAATATAGTACAAATATACCATGATCAAACCAATATCCATAAACAACGATCACTACTACTAGGATCGATAAAATATGCCACAATGTGTATGGTCACTATAGCTAAAGCTAAATAGGCACGTTTTAATGCATATGGTCATTACTAATAGGACCAAATCATAGATGATTCTCTATTGGGGAACTCTATGTCCCAGCCAGCTATCATCGAAATCGTAAATGATTCGCTACTGAGGAACTCCATGTCTTAGTCTGTTATCATCACAAATAGTACATGGCTCACTACTAAGGGACTTTAAGTCTTAGCCTGCTATCATATAACAAACCTAGATGACTTGCTACTAAGGAACTCTAAGTCTCAGCCTGCTATCATATAAAAACCTAGATGACTCACTACTAGCGAACTCTATGTCCCAGCCCGCTATATCGAAACCGTTTAGGATCACCACACATGGCTCTAGTCGCCACGGCGTAAAACCCGCCAGATAATTCTAACAGGACCCTATACTAAACCAAATCATATTCCAAATAAAACACATGACCCCAATGTCATAATACTCTCCCGGTATATCCTTTCGATCTACCTTAAAATCTATAGTTTTTGAAATACATGTCGAGTGGGTCCCATGTGGACCTTGAAATCAAAGTACTCCAAAACCTACCAAGCTATTTGACAGATGGTATCACTCAAAAATTTATGAACATTGGTTCAAATGGCACCTCAATATGAATCCTTTTGTGAAAAGTTATCACATTTTGAAATTTCGATCGATCGATCGATAAAACTTGAACAGCAGGCTGTCCAATATCTGCAACATCTACCAGATACATGATATTTTTGGTCAAACATATGACATACGTTGTTTTTTGTTCCCAGGGTTTAACAGATGTCTAAGACTTTGGGTTAGACGTTTGTATGCCTGTTATGGGCAAAACCAACCTTCAAACACCCATAACATTTGATCCGTAGGCCCACATGACTCGCCATTTCTTTGTAGCAACCATAGAGAAATTATCTTCGATGTAAAGGTCTCAAACCAAAAATTTTAATAACTTTGGAAGTGGCTGATTCACCCTTAATGCCTTTGATATACAGCTTCGTATAACCGAAATACGTTGCACGAGTATTATTTCCGCCTTTCCCAACCATACTTCTCAACATGGTAACTTTGTGACCTAGTGCCATACCATATTCATTTGTAATCGTCACATCATCAATGAATTCGCCATGGGATGAGCACCGATAGCATTGATTTGGTGAATTGTTCTAGAACTCAAAACGAACAACCAAATTTGATGTTTCAACCTTAGCGTCTTCAGTCTACGATAGTGTAACTGTGGAGTACACTCTTTGGAAACTTCCCACATGAATCTACACCCATGTTATAGATCATCTGAGAAGGGGTTGAGTGCTTGGTCACACTCAATGGAATGGCCTTGGGGAAATTGGCCAGTTTCACAAACAAATCGAGGTATATCACTCGATATCCTAAGCAATCATCCAATTCAAGCAATATGAGCACTCCAATCACAACAAAGCAATTTAAATCAATTATCATTCAATCATGTTACCTTCTCCTAACACTTCTTATTCAATTTACAATCACATCTACAACACCAAATTTCAGATTTCTACCTAAGCCCTAATAATGACATAGTGATTAAACATGAATATTAACACATTTAGTGATCACATAGTCTAGGAAAAAGAACCCACTCACCGAATAATAAACAAATCAAAGAGATGCAAAGAACCCAATTTGGATTCCTTATGGCTTATTAGATCCATCTCTTTTCTTGTTCAAAATCACTCTTTGATGGGTGGTAAATTTAGATGATCTTCTAACATGAATTTTGGAATTTATTTGGGAATTTTTCGTTTAGAAATAAAGAAGTTATGATGCTTTGAAGATTTGGATTCCGAATCACCTAAGGAAGAAAAGGAATGGAGAAGGAGGAATAAATGAAAAGAAAGTGAAGAGGAGAGGGCTATTTCAGCCCTCTTAAGTGCATGAGCACTTCCAAAAGACCATTTTGCCCCTAAATCAATATTCATCTTTTTTCCAACTTCGTCCAAACTTAACATATCTTTTATGAATTCCATATGTAAACGATGTTCTGAGACTAATGGAATATGTCCGGGGTCCTAATTCGTTCACCTTCACATATCTTAATTTGCAGTCACTAATGATTAACTATAACTTGTTATAACTAATCACCATTAATTACTAATGTAAGTTACGGTTCGTTACAAATATGTTTTGCACCAGGACAATCAAAGAACAGCTCATAATAATCGACTGTCTCAACCCTAGCCAACCAACAAAATGTCACATCTGTAACCGACATTTTAACCATCTATGGAGGCTCTCATGTGGCTGGAAGTAATCGGGGAGCAAAGGACCGGTACCAAAGAGAAGTAGACCGCCGGTCAGGTTTATTCGTTAAAATAATGAGCACCCAAAGCACCCAGACTAGAGGAAGATCAACCCATCACATTCACTACCGAGGACAGAGAAGCCATCTCTTACTCCTATCACGATCTTATGGTTATCATCTTTACAATGGAAAAAGCAAATTAACATCAAGCCTTCATGGATCGGGGAAGCTCGGTCAATGCCTTGTTCAAACATGTTTTCGAGGCCCTCAAGCTTCCTGCCTCTAACTCATCCTTATGCCTTGCCTAGCCACAACTTTAGGGGTATTGACATCGTTTAAATGGGAACTACTTCTCTCATAATACCTTTGAAAAAGAGCGCCTTACTACGAAGATACAGTAAACTTTGTAGTAATTGATTATCTATATGCTTATAACTTCTTAATGGGACGATCGGTCTTGGTGGAGCTCGACGCGTTGTCATATACAACTGGCTTGACATAAGTTCCCTATCAAAGGTAGGGTTAGTGAAATCCGGGGAAACCTACAAAAATTTAGGAAGTGTTATAGAACCTCCCTCAGGCAAGCAAAGTGGGTTGTCCTCATGCTTCAACAAGAATTCATAACAATCAATTGTGAGTAACTCAATAGAATCCTCGGGTCGGTCAGTACTTTGGTTCGTGCTGAGATCACCTAACTCTAAAGCGGAGACAACAACGTTAATAATTCCCACTGTAAGTGATTACCACCTGATGAATTCATAGTTATAAAAGATGTGTCACCCAAAAGAGTGCTTAAGCCAGTCAGTGCTCACAATCATGTCAGGACAATCCTTGCCCTTGAAAAAATTACTACCGACAGTGTGCCACCAAGAAATAACCTCGAGCCTATCAGTGCTCCTATTTGTGGTGGGATCATCCAAAGTAGTGAAGCCTTACCAAATGGCCGGGTGTAACCCGAGAGAACCCACGACCGCCACAACACTCTAGGTCGTGTCAGGTTTGCTTGCCATGATAAGAAAAATAGGATGGCGTGGATCCTAGTCCACTCCTTGGAAAACAAATATACACATCACTACCGGGAATGAGCAAGTTGCATCTCATTCCCCAGCAGGGACACCAACATAGCTACTCATACCCATTCAGTTCCTATAGACTCAATAGTGAGAGCCTAGGGTAGCCTCATCCCCCTAAGTCGAGTCCAAACGTCTATTCTAGCCTAGAATGTCATAGAGTACTCTACTCGATCCTCGCATGAGAGATTCAAATACTGAAGGCAGGCTGGCTACTCTACTCGAGTTAATATTTATATATGATAGATACCTTAGAAAATTCATTTAGATTGGCATTATGCTCAGCTCAGAGGTTAGAAAGAGCTAGTCAAATTCTTGAAGCAATGAAAAAACATCTTCACTTAGAGTCACATTAACATAACCGACATCGATCCAAGAATAATTTGTCATGCGTTGAAAGCAGACCTACAGGACAACACCTATCCATTAAAAGTGATAACCCCTTAACCTAAAAAGATACTGAGCTCTCAAAGAAAATGTAGAGAATCTATTGGCAAATGGTTTCATCCGGGAGGCTGAATACCCAGTCTACATAGCCAATCCAACATTGGTTAGAAAACCAAATAGGTCTTGAAGAACTTACATCGACTTCTTCGACCACAACAAAACCCATCCTAAAGATAGCTTCTCATTTCCTTGCATCGATCATCTGGTAGACACGACCAATAGGCATGAGCTCCTTGCTTTCATAGACTCTTATACTAGGTACATGACTCAGACCAAGAGCATACTTCTTTCATCACTAGTGTCGGCCTTTATTAATATTGTGCCATGCTATTTGGACTTCAATATATGGACACTATATACCAATGGCTCGTTAATCGCATGTTTTCAGGACAAATTGGATGGTCCATGGAAGTATATGTAGATGATATGCTTGTGAAATTAGAAAAGGCAGAGGACAAAACAGAACCTGGCCAAGACTTCAAATATTTTTCTCCAAGACAACATGAAGTTGAATCTAAGAAAGTGCTCATTCGTAATGTAGATAAGAAAATTCCCCGCTATGTAGTGAGCGCCAAGGAAGTTGAAGCTAACTAGATAAAATCCAAGCCATTAAAGACATGCAAATCTCTATAAATATAAAGCAAGTACAAAATATGTATATGTGTGTATGTATATTAATTATGTATTTAAAACATATATACATATATATACCTTTCCAATTCAAATGCACAGCACACAAAAATTATTTATATTTTATTGGATTAATATATCTATATAAATTAATTATTTGAAATACAATAAAATTTAAAAAATTATTTTCATGTTGTATTATTTGAATTTTAAATTTTTATAAATTCAAGAATGATACTCAAAGTTACGAAAATTTTTCTAGAATTTTTTGAGTCATAATAATATTTTTAATTAATTAATTAATTTTGGTAGTTTATTAAATTTATTTTTTTAAATATTAAAAATGATTTTTATATTCTTATTTTCGACTAAGAGTTTATATGATGAAAAGATAATTTTAAAAAATTTAAAATTTAGTTTTCAAAACATATTTTATTTTCTATAATTTATTAAATTGGTATATTGGTTTAAATAATATTAAATAATAGTAAATAGATATTACAAATAAATTTGCAGCCACCGAAAAATATAATCTATGTGGATATACATTTACAAAATATAGGTTCAACTATTAACATGATATGATGATATAATTAAATATAAGTTATATAATTAAAATTAGGTAGTATATTAATACATACGTACTTACGTACATACATGCATATATTGTATGTACATACATACATATATTAATAAAATGATAATAATTAAAAAAAAATTGTTTCATTGTGCACTTCATATCTATATAGTGTGTGTGTGTGTGTGTGTATATATATGTTTTTTAAAATAAATTAAAACATAAATACAACCAGTCTACTATGTGACAACATTGATGATACATACAAGAATCTCCTCCAACTACCAATATAATAATGATATATATATATATATATATATATGAATAACGTAATGTCATACATAAATTATGAACCATATAGTATAGGAAATACATACGCAATAATAATGCCTTATATCACCCCTTATGATGATGAATTCTCTCTCCTTTGAAACCTTCTTGATTCGGTAGATTGTTAATACTTTAACCGTGGACCTTTGCTATCCAATAGGTATCACCTTTTGAATTAATTTAAGATGAATTTGTTGGAGCTCCTTTTTGATGAGATCGGCCAGTGATGATGGGGAAATAGTAGCCAAAAATCCATTTTGCATTAGGGTTAGGGGTTCTTTTATAGTGGAAGAAATAGAGAGAAATATGGATCACATCTCATTTCTCATCAAATTTCAACCATACATCTCCAAACCTATCTATCCTTTTTAGCAACCTCCTACAAGCCATATTGCAACCGAAATAACACCTTAACGTCATGGGCTAATAGCCTATTTAAGTTCGATAGATATTATTAATTAAATCTAATTTAATTGCTTGTCGATATCGCATATCGATCAATATATTTATAACTGTTATAAGTATACACAATAACATTTATTCCTCAAATCATATTAAAAAATTTATAATTAATATTTGATAAATATTAATTAATTTAATTAACATTTATAAACAAATTAAATTATTTGGTCTAAAGAGAATTCATCATTCCGGGTGTGTGACTTGTTAGGTGAAAATCAGCGGTTAACATCGAACTATTTGAATGTTAATGTTCACATGTCACTTAGCAGGTGATGTGATATTTTGGTCAAATTTATAGCTTACTTTGTTTTAGTAAAATCCAATTTTATATTATTAAGCATTATTGAGTTGTGACATTTATTTATATCAATTATCTTCATCAAAACTGTAGCACTTTGGGCTTATGGAATTTGGTAAGGGTCAAAATTCCATCGTCCATATTCAACTCTATAGTTGAAACATAAAGTACTTGGTCCAATAATAATAATTATTATTAACTAAAACGCTCCGGCCAGAGGCTTTGACTTTGAGTTGACTTGAATTGATCATGACACTAACCCCATATAACCGACGAGACGAATCCTCCTTGAATAGTGCTTCACTTCCAATACTTCCACTTGATCAAACTATAGTCAGTTAATGGATGTCATGCCATGATTTGGCTATAATCAAATCGAAGCTTTCCTATTGATGGTTAACATTATTCTCAAATGGAGAGAACTGTGTAAATCAGTCACATCAATATTTTCTGTTTGACCTTAGTTATATTAACCAATAGAAAAACATCGAGTGGTCATTCCATAATTATCCAATAATTATCAATAGGTAACCTCTTGGTGCCCCCAACAGTCATGGGTAATACACTGCCCAACATTTGAAGAGCGTTATGTAGTCTAGTCTCAACGGATACATCGATATCTAGTCTCAATGTATCTTGACTAGGAATATTTAAAATGGTATATTTATATTTATTGTGATAAATTACACATGGTTACAAAACTTTTTAATTACTATACAAATATACCATTTGTGGATTTTCTATAAAATATACCTTTAATTAAATTGATTAATTAATATAACACCTTATATTACGTATTTTACAGAAAGAAAATATCTTTTATTTTGAACAATATTGGTCAATGAGTTGGATATATGTAACAAATTACATAATTGCCCCAAAGGCATACCCCTAACTCTACGAATCACCCACTTGCACTTGAGGTCAATTATGGAATCTATTCTAGCTGCTCCATTCGGTTTTCTCAAATACAATTTGGTCAGTCACTCAATGAATGGGTATGTTATTGTGTTTCAATTATCTACTATATCAATCAACTCTCTCTGATGCTGATAAACTACCTTTATCATATGGAACATTCGAAGAATATCTATTGACTTCCAATAAGCTTTAAGTTCTATTATAAACTATATTATTACATTGTTATCATATAACAATATTACAGGATTCTCAACATTTGGAATCACCTTCAGCTCAGTTATAAATTTGTGCATATATATCTATATACACTGCTTTTATTGCGGCGCTATTCAAGGAGATGTACCTAACCTTTTCCATTGAATCGGTCATAGTCTTTCATTTGGTACATTTCCAATTTGAAGATTCTTAACTTGAATTTATTGTTGACATACTATACTAAGTATCACTTATGAAGATTTGAGTCTGAATACTTCTTCATAAGGATTTCGTTATTTCTATAAACGGTTCTCAAGTATTTGACAAATACACGAGAACATTTCAAACAAATATTTAGTGATATCAATTTGGATTTGATAGTTGCTTCATGTATCAAATACATGAAAAAATCACGATATCATAGACAATATAACATGTACGATAATTCCTATTACCAATGCATAAGGAATTAATCTAACATGTTCGTATTAGACATTTTAATAAGGTGTTCTTACATATCATTTGGACATTCCCAATATTTTTTATACTCACAACAAAAGATATCATTTACAAACCAACATCGAGTATTAAAATAACTAAGGCTAATTTTAACGTAAGTACATCATTAAAAAACAGTAATGTGTTGTTTACCTAAAGTTTTGAAATATCAATGTACCTTTTAACATTATTTCTTATGAACACACACTTCTTATGAATTTTAATTGACAATCAAACTATTTGATATTCATATCAAAACATTTGTTCGATTTTGATGCTCGTCGATTGAAACTTTCATATATGTTCTTGGATCATATCCAAAAACTCACAAAATCAATATCGCTCCCACTAACTCCAAGACACTTTATTTGTTATGTGTTAACAATCTATTCTAAATTATTATTTAGAATTTTCCATTTCAGTACATACGTACCAAATATAAAGTCAACTATGCAATAATTTTATCAGTAAATCTAAATCAACTTGAGTACATTGAATGTTAAATCCGTTACGTTAATTTCAATAATTGAGATTCACAATATTATTTTTATCCATATGGCTCACTATATTCCAACAGCATTTATCTTTCTCGTAAAGGCACATTTGCGATCAATAGATCATATCCTTTTTGATACAATTATCAAAATTATATTTTGAGAATGTACTTGGAATTTATTTCGGATTAGAGCATCATACCATATCATAGAGTCAATACTCTAAATGGTCTAATTAAACAAACGAGGAGTATTTATTCTTGACATTGACAAGAAATTCAAAGTTTCTCTTTAGTGTTCAAGAATACTCATTAGACATTCTAATGTATTTGTATTCATTTAAGTTAGTTAATTTCATTTCATCTCATGTAATCAGTTTTATCTTTGGATCGTATCCAATTCCATTTTATGATCAATAATTTGTTAAAGGAATTCCTTCACTACGATGTTGGTATTTTCAAAACATCAATCGTTTCTCAATGCAATGGAATACATACTCATAAACATTTTATGAATTTTCTCATTTTTAAAACAGATTTGGTTTTTGTTTACAAAACATATACTTAAAACATAAATATGACATCCAATGATAGTCCTTCCAAAAATCCTTTTGGGAAGATACATACAAGATACCACATTACCAATTATTACGTGTAGACTATCGAGTCTCCCAACCTACCAACTCCTTGGCTTGGACATTTTTGGGTTTCTTATAAACCCTTATTTTGTATGATTTTACAAACTATTATTTAGATGAAATAATACTAATCTTGTGTACTACTCTTAAGTACATGACCTTATAGAAAAAAGTTAACTCAATTTCACTTATAATTAATCGTACTCCGTCTACAAAGTTCAATTACTTCTTAGCGATACATCATTATGTATGATAGGTAACGGTGGCCTTTTGAGACAGAATCTTTATTCAAGTTAGGTAAACATATGAAAGTCCTTCCAACATAACCACCATTCAATCAGATCGAATTATTTCTATCACATGTTACATTATTTACTTCCTTTTTATATTCTATGAGCATAACTTACATTTATACATGTGTATCAAATACACATATCCATGGCTATGATGATTCATCGGTGAATATGACAAAGTATGTAGAAATGTTTTGGTATTAATAGGTTTACGATTGCATATATCTTTATGCATCACTCTAAAAAGTTCATCAACTCGTATGATACTTCCGCTAAATGGGTGAATTTCCCTTGAATGTTTGAGATATAATAAACTAGTACCATATAATTCATAATCATATAATAAAAATTATTTCTCAAAACTGCAGCTTAGTCTAAATAATTGCGGATAAGTTTAGATACTTCAGTATTTTCAACGCATCACTTTTATTATGAAACTAAATACCATATTATAGTTGTATTTCATTATGAATATTCCTAATATTCATATTGAAATATAACTATCTCTATTTTTCAATCGACACCGAAAAATAGCCATTATTCCGTAAATACTGTTCGGTGTGTTTTACGAAAATAATTTTTGTAATTTGATGCATTCAATAAGTACTATATGGCATGCTCCCACCATTTCTGCCATTACTATAATAGCGTGCTTAATTCGATGATCTATCATTCACTTAATATAGGTTATTATTTTATATACTGCAACTAGTTTACAATGGAGAGTTCTTTGACCAAATATCTTGAACTCAAAGAAATAAATCTCATGGAAAATAATTTTCTATGTGAAAATACTTTTTGGAATAGAAATTGTATTTCTCATTCCAAATAATAAGTATCAATTATTATTATTACAATTCTCATTTTTTATGTTTCTTTATAAAGCAAATGTGATTATTCACTCTCTTCATTCCAATTGTACGTTAAATTACATTTTCTCTTGTATGTTCACTTTTTTCCTAAATATTCGACCCATTCAAAAGAAAAATCTTACTATAATATCACTGTGAACTCTTTACAAAGATGCATTTGATCGTCCATAATATTTAAAGACATCAAATATGACGCACCTTATATAAACTAATCAACCTAACATTTCAATGATCAAATTCTTTGATCTTTCTTGTTGTTTTTGTTTAGTGTTACATTTAACACAATATAATCCTGTTATAATCAATGAAATTGATTACTCGATCTCACAGTACTATTTATAGGCATATTTCGAATGAACTAACTTCATTGAAGTATCGTGCATTATGAATTGTGACCATTCATGATGGTATGTGGATCAAATATCCATAGTCTTATACTATTTTAGAGTTCAAAACTCATAAAATGCAATACATGGTCTCAACCAAATAAATGTATAAGCGACCAAATTATAAATGTATTTATTAGTTGTAAAATCAGGTGCTTGCATGAGTATTGAAACATTAACATGCAAGAAGCATTTATTAGTAAGTATATGTAATAGTTCTATTTGTCAATTTTTGATTAAAATCATTTGTGTATCTTAGTTGATAAACATTTATAAATCGTATTAAATGCACAAATTTATCATTGTAGATTATTACAACTTTATTAGCATATGTTCTTACAATATTAGAAAGTTTAAATGTTATCATTTCATTTTTCTAGTAAGCTCTCACTAGTCTTTTACGTTTCACCAAAGCCTAAGTGAAAAATAGAAGTCTTTTGACTTCACTACTGGTGTTAAGACTCATATGCCTTAGGATACCGACCTTGAGAAAAGCTCAACAAATCGTAGGCCTATATATGATGGATGACTCTTTATCAGTTATATCGCATACAACTCCTAACAAATGGCTCCTTATCCTAATCCCACTTTTATCTTAAGGAAAGCTCAACAAGTAAAGTGAGACTATTCACTCGGACCTATCATTTCACGACGACTTAAATATAATGCGCGTACCTTAAGGAAAGCTCAACAAAAACGTGTAATTATTTTACCTCATCCATTTAATATTAATAGTACTACATACAATATATCTTTCTCGAGGGAACCTCAATAACTAAAGAGTATGCAAGTAACCTATTAATATATATTTACAGAGGACAACTTTATATTAAAGATTCATAACCTTCATTATATTATATCGGGTGATATCGATAATGTTTTTCTATGAAATACCCTCGTGATTCAAACGTCGAACACATCAAAAATCAGAGTGTATGTACATTTATGTATGTATTTATTCCTTATGTTTATTTAGGGTTTCTTTAACGTTCCACTTTTATTGTATACATTCATATTATATAAGTTTTATTATTATCTAATTTTTATATTTCATACTACTTATACAATAATCTCATGTATAATATTATATTAATTAAATCTTATTTAACTAAATAACATTTTAATCAATTTTATATTATTTTAGTACAACATTTATATTATATTTTTATTACATGTTATAACCATTATAGCATCACACGTATATCTTATATATATGTATATTCATTTAATTGATTAACCTTTATTAATTTATTCAATAAACAATTTTAATTAAATTATATTAATCTCAAAATTAAATTCATATACAATATGCGTGCTTATGTAATTTTAAACATTTTAAAACAACATAACAAATATCATAATATATAATACATGTATACACTTATTAATTAATTAACTTATTTAATTGATTTATTTTATTATAAATTATAAAATTTTGAAATTAATATTTATTTTCAAACATTTTGAAATATTTTATTATACTATAACTATATAATATGTGTATATCTTATTTTGAATTTAACTTTAAAATTAAAAATCTTACCTTTTCAGTTTTCATATAATTTTGAAAAATTAGCCCAAGGCCCAATTCAAATTTGAGCCTTTTCTAATAGGAATAACTATGGTCTATGAGCTTAATAGTTAATCCTAACATGGCTTATTTAGACCGCGTTAGCCATTAGGCTGAATTTCAAAATGAATTCCCTTACTGAATCTATATCGGGCTTATGAAGTCTAATTTGTTTAGAACATTTCTAAATTTAATTTAAATAAATTCTCTAATTTATTTTAAATTTATAAATATAATTTTATTTAATTTATATTCAATTAAATATAATAGTACACATATGTATTATATACATATGTGTGTGTGCATGTGTAACATAATAATCCATGCAAGGTATAACATGCCCGTATATAAATGTCGGGATTGACATCACAATGGACATGTTAGATCATCATAAATATACTAAATGTTGTCCAAATATATGTATGTATGTAAACTTGTTATTTACATAAATATTAAAAACTATGCAAAATTATATATATATATATATATCTGTGTGTGTGTGTGTGTATGTGTATGTGTATATATATGTATATATGTATATACGTATATATATGTATATATGTATATACGTATATATATGTATATATGTATATACGTATATATATATATATCTCATATGTAAAAATATTAATCGTTCATACACACACACACACACACACACACACACACATATATTGCATTAAATGTTAAATAAATCTAAATATACACATATAATATATAGAAATTTTTCTAAATCATTTTATACGTATATGTATATATGTATGAATTATAGTAACAATTTTTTTTTTTTTTGAAAACCCAGGAGAACCCGACGGACTGGTAAACTCATGAGGAGGGTATAGTAAAGCCGTCCGCTGATCCAAGCCCCCATACCCCCGGGTAAATTTATATAGGATAGGGAAGCGCATGGTAGGAATCGAACCTGCGTCTTTTTACCAGAACCCAAGCCTCCTTTACACTGCGCCGCACCCGCGGACAGTAACAAAATTATTATTATTATTATATTAATATACATATATAAGTATGTTTGCAATATCTAAATATATATATATGATGTGTGTGTGTATTAATTATGAATTTTAAAAAATATATGTTTTTAATATTTTTCAAACCAAATGTATAGCACAAAAAAATTATTTATTTTTATTGCATTAAAAAATACATATATTAATTAATTATCCGAATAAAATAAAACAATAATAATAAAATATTTTCATGTTATATTATTAGAATTTTAAATTTTTGGAAAATTATTCATGATATTTTAAAGTTACAAAAATTTTCCAAAATATTCCGAGTCAAAATAATATTTTTAATTTATTGCTTGATTCCAGTGTTTATCAAATTAATTTTTTTAAAACACAAAAAATGATTTTTAAGTTCTAATTTATTGGTCTAGAATTTATATGATGATAAAAAAGATATAAAAAGTTTAAAATCCAATTTTTGAAAAATATTAATTTATACGATTTATGTAAGTAATATATTGATTTAAATAATATTAAATACTAGTAAATAAATATTAATTTTTAGCCACCGAAAATATAATTTATGCAGATTTTCATTTATAAAATATAGAAAATATAGATTCAACTATTAAAATGATGTGATGATATAATTAAATACAAGTTATATAATTAAAATTTGGTAGTATATTAATAGATATACATACATACATACAAACTATACATATATACATATTTAAAATTTAATTTTTGAAACATATTTTATTTTATATGATTTATTTAATTAATATATGGATTAAAATAATATAAAATAATAGTTAATAAATATTAAAAATTAATTTGTAGTGGTCAAAAAAATATAATCTATGTAGATTTGTATTTATAAAATATAGATTCAACTATTAACATGATACAATGGTGTAATTAAATACAATTTATATAAGTAAAATTAGGTAGTATATTAATAAACACACACACACATACGTACATACATACATACATACATACATACATACATACATATATTAAACGATAATAATTAAAAATAACATTTATTTTGTTGTGCACTTCAGATCTATATATAAAAAAACAAGTTTTTTAAGTAAATTAAAACATACATATAACCAATCTAATATGTAACAACATTGATGATGCATATAACAATCTCACCTAACTAGCAATATAATAATGATACATATCTATGGATAATATGACGTTATTTAGAAATTATAAATCAAATAATATAGTAAATACATACCTAATACTAATGCATTAGAGCACATCTTGTAATGATGAATTCTCCCTCCTCTGAAATCTTCTTGATTCGGTGGATTGTTAATCCTCGAACCGTAGACCTTTAACTATCCAATAGCTATCACCTTTTGAATTGATTTGAGATCAATTTTTTGGAGCTCCTTTTTGATGAGATCGGCCAGCAACGATGGGGAAATGGAAACCAAAAGGTTCAATTTGCATTAGGGTTAGGGGTCCTTTTATAGTGGAAGAAATAGAGAGAAATATGGATCACATTAATACCATTTCTCATCAAATCTCAACCATCCATCTCCAAAACTCTCTATTAGCCACCTCCTACCAGCTATATTGCTACAAAAATAACATCTTAACATCATGGGCTAATAGCCCATTTCATTCCAAGTAATATTATTATTTAAATCTAATTTAATTACTTGTCGATATCGTACATCGATCGATATATTTATAACTATTATAAATGTATACAATCATATTTATTCCTCAAATCATATTCAAATTTTTATAATTAATATTTCATAAAAATTAATTAACTTATAAAAATATAAACTAATTAAACTGTTTGGTCTAAAGAGAATTCATCATTCTAGTTGTGTGATTCGTCAAGTGTAAATTCGATCGGCGATTAACGTCGAACTGTTCGAACGTTAACGTTCACACGTCACTTAGCATGTGGTATGACATTTGGCCAAATTTATCGCTTAGTTAAATTTAGTAAAATCCAATTTTATATTATTAAGTGTTATCTAGTTGTGACATTTATTTACACATATTCTCTTTGTCAAAACTATATTTCTTTGGACTTACGGAATCTGGTAATGGCCAAAATTCCAATATAGTCCATATTCAACTTTGTAGTCCAAATACAAAGTCCTTGGTTTAATAATAAGAATTATTATTAACCGAAATGCTCTGGCCAGAGACTTTGACTTTAAGTTGACTTAAGTTGATTGTGATACTAACCTCGTATAACCGAGGAGACGAATCCTCTCTCGAATAGTGCTTCACTTTCAATACTTCCACTCGACCCAATTATAGTCATTGATGGGCATCATGCCATGGTTTGACTATAATCAAGCGGAGCTTTCATATTGAAGAGCCATGATATTCTCAAGTCAAGAGAACTGTGTAAATCAGTTACATTGATATTTTCTGTTTGACCTAAGTTAAATTAACCTACTAAAAATTATCAAGTGAGTCGTTCCATATTTATACAATAACTATCAGTACGTAACCTCTTGATGTCCCAACAGTCATGAGTAATACACCATCCAACATTTAGAAAGTGTTGCATACTCTAGTTTCAATGGATATATCAGTATCCGGACTTGAAGCATCTTGGCTAGGAAAATTTAAAATGGTATATTTATATTTATTATGATAAATTACTCACGGTTACAACACGTTGTAACTACTATCACAAAATATACCATTTATGTATTTTCTATTAATTATACTTTTAATTAAATTGGTTAATTAATATAACACTTTATATCAAGTATATTATAGAAATAAAATACCTTTTATTTTGAAAAGATCGATCAACGAGTTATATATGTAACAAATTACATAATTGCCCCTAAGGCATACCTTAACTCTTTCAGGAATTTGTAGGGATCATGTCAAAACAAAAAGCTTAGCAAAGAAATTCGCCTGATAAGGCTATTACTAGCCTACTATTACCAAGGGCTCAATGGATTATGTTAAGAAATGCGACCAGTGTCAGCAATTCGCTAAGATCCATATAGCCTCTCCTATCCTTCTTACCCCTATGACTTTCCCCTGGCCATTCGATACTTAGGGAATTTAATTGATAGGAAATATGATAAATGAAAAGAGAGGTTATTGTACGCCACATTTTCCACTGACTACTTCACTAAATTGATCAAGGTCGAGCCCCTCACTACCGATTTGGCCTACAAAAGGATACCATCATCGATAACACACTCAGCTCGAGAGCGGCCTCTTCCATGACTTCTACGAAAGAAAGAGGACCAAGAAGTGTTTCTCTTTTGTCATCCATCCACAAGAAAACAAGTAGGTGGAGGCCATTAATAAAACCATCAAATCAACACTCAAGAAGCGCTTCGCAAAAGCAATGGAAAATCGGGCTGAGAAACTACCACTCGTCCTGTAGTCCTTTCTCACTTCTAGCCACACTTCAACCGGCCATTCTCACTTCTTGCTTTCCTATAGGTACAAAGCCATGCTATTCTTTAAAGAAAATGTCCCCTCACCATGGCTTCTTACATATGAGCTTGAAAAGAATGACGAATTACTCAAGTTTGGGATGGACACCTTAAAAGAATGAAGAGCTGAAGAAAACTTCGCACTAAAGATTATAAGAGGAAGACATCTAAGCAATACGACTCTAGAGTGAAGCTTTGACAATTCATTGTCGATGATCTCGTACTACCCTAGGTGTTTGCATACACAAAGAACACGGTTGAAGGAGCACTCGACCCAAATTGGAAGGGGTCATATGTCATCAGCACCACCTTGTCAAATGGAACTTACCGCCTCTCTCACCTAAATGGGACACACATTTCGATCACTTAGGACAAGAAGCACTTCTTGTCTATCTTATATAAATGTAAGACATAATTATAAGGCTATTGTAATAACCTTTTGCGAAGACTTCATAGCCAATTATGTCTAACACAACCAAGGCTATCCGGTAGGGGCGGGCTACATCACTCTTCCATGATGGGTACTGCCACCACTATAGACTATCTAATGAGAATGGGTCATTATGTGCTCACTTCCTTATTTATGGAACGCGGCCTACTTCGCTAAGGATTGCGCAATTCAGTCAATGCTCGCCTCCTTGCTAAGATGTTAACCAACGATGGTAAATTACCGTGCATTCACTTCCTTGATTGAGGACTACCATTGCTATAAACTATCCAACGAGGATGAATTATTATGTGATCACTTCCTCATTTGGGGATTGATGATATACTTCATGAAGAACCAGATAAGCCATTCAATGGTCCCCTCGTTGCCGAATAGTTATCCAACGAGGGTGAATTACCGTGCATTCACCTCCATGTTTGGGGACTACCAACCAACCCCATTGAGTTTGGGTGAGATGTCTCTTCCCTTCGAGATAAGGTGCATCAATGATTGGATAGCATGACTATATCCTAATTTCCACACCTATGATGACACCCGTCCCTTTAATGGGACAAGGAAATATTGTCGAGACTGATGACGTTACTCATAGTGATGTTAAAGTCTAATATCCATAGTGTAACCGCATAAAAATAAGTCAAGAATCATATCAACTAGCCCTGCATCACATAGGAGAACCCTCAAGCTACTTAGTGTTTTGGTTTGAGTTAAGATCGTTCGCCACTCAATCTTACCGTGCATCACCCTGGAGAACTATCGATCACCTCATTGCTCTGGTTCAGATCGGGACCACCTAACCTTATCAAATAATATAGAGAGCCGTGCAAACATGCATCCACCTCAGTGTTGGACCATGACTAGGCTGCATAGCAAATGCTCACATCCGAATTCAATTGCCAGCCATCATTAAGATAAGTTTTACTTAGTTAGCTTACTACATGGTTCAAATGAATGGGCTGCACTCACCTCTCATCTCATAATCATACTTACAACTTCTTATCTATCTTGTGATAATATACAAGTGCAGACAATATGGGAACTATGCTGGCTACTCGAAGTATGCTACCCTACTAATCATAAATAAATAGTGATAAATACAAAAGTATTTGAACAACTTTCACATGCCAAAAAAATGGTATAATTTATTCACATCAAAAGTGCGGGGCATAAGGCCCGCTCTATTTGGCTTACAAAAAGAGCATCTATAAAGCCGGTTGGCCAACTAGCCCGGTTAGGGAGTCTATTTGCTTCCATATCAAAATGACAGACATGGACAATCCTGCTGGCTCTATCTCGGCTGCCACCTTATCTTGAGTCATGGCAAGGGCCTCGGCTTTGAAGTTGCTAAAGGAATGGAGAAGGTAGTAGCTTTCCCTGAACATGGCCTTAACCATATTTTTCAACATATTATTCCACTTTTCTTCCTATGCTACCATGCTAAGGTCCACATCTTCAGAGGATTGGCATCCAATTAAATGCTTATTCAAGTCATTCCTAACAGTTTCGGCTTCCTTCTAGACCCTCGCCAACCTGTCCCTGTGTTCCTTAGCCTCCTTCTTTTCCTTTTTCCTTGGCCTCGGCTACTTCCTTCGCCACCTTCTCGGCCACCTCTATTGCATCCTTTGCCTCAAACAACTCCGATTCAACCACCGTTAGAGCATCCTCGGTCTCCTTTGCATCCTGTTGAATTTTGTCTATCATTCCTGAAGTGTATGAAGCGATGGGCAACCTATGCAACCAGTACTAAAAAAATGTCAACAAACAAAAAAAGGAAATTCAAGATCGAAAACTTATCGATAGGGCACCCTAGGTTTACGTATTCACCATAGAATCTAAGGAGTGCCAGCTCCGACCAGATCTACACCGATAAATGTAAGATAGGGCATCTATGGTCATTAGTTAGAAATTCCTCAATAATTGATCCAGATCAATAGGGCCTTGATCGAGGGGACAACAATGGATATTTTCCCCGGTGGCACCGCCTCTTCCCCGTTAATCAGCCCTTCCACATCATAAATATTTAGCTGCTTAGCATAAGGGAAATTAACTCACAAAGACAAGGAATTACCTCTCTCAGACCTCTTCTGCTTCCCACTGTCCATAGAGAGAATAGACGACCACTTGGGACTATAAGCAAATCAATGATCTCCTTGTCTTTGGCAGGTACCTTGAATAGTGGAGGAGCAAAATTCTAGATGGTGGAGTCAAAGACGTCAAAAGTAAGCTCGTCTTCCATTGGAACAAAAAATATCCATGGTCAGATCAAGTGCAATGAAAAAGAAGTAAAATATAAGTTAACAACCATTTAGACATTCCCGACCTAACCTTCTGTGTAAATCCCTATTAAAATTAATAAGAAATTAATTATTTAAATAAGATAAGGCTAAAAATTGAAATTCTATACATGTCTAACTTTTACCACGAAAGTTGTGTTGCTGCATTCGTGGTGATTTTATGATCAATTTTCATATATAAGTATTGAAAATGAAGCTCCAACGAAAAAGTTATTGACATTTGAGGTTTTCGAATTAAAAATAATATAAATGGAATTAAAATTAAAATTAATAATTAGTTCCAATATTTTAAATTTAAAAAATTAATAGTAGTTAAACTTAGAGTTTAAGTAAATGTTAACATTAATCGGTTAATGAAGGAATAAAATCAAATGGCAACAACATAATTAATATCATTCCCAAAATAGACCAACCGGTCAAATGCTACCAAGGGCCGGTCGATCGTCCAGTTAGGACCAGTGGTCATAGTGGCGGCTAGGGTTTTTCCACACCATGAATTGTCCAAATATTTACTATTTTAAACCGACTTGAATCCGATGGTTCTGGTGCTTTCTAACCACTATAAATAAGAGTCAAACTACCTCACTTTTATTCATGAATTATTTTGGGAACTAAGCGAAGACCTATCTGCCTCTCTCTTCAAAGATTCAGAAAATTCTCTAGAGTTTCAGGTAAGAAATTTTAGGTGTTTATTATTCAATTTCTAATCTTATTCTCCTCCAACCTCTAAATTTATGAGTCTAATTCATATACAGTTCCTTTATTGTACATTTCTAAAAGGAGAAGGCGTAAACAAATCCAAAAAGGAAAAACTAAGGACTTTTTGTGAATGAAAATCTTAGTTTTCTTATTTTAGTAATTGTAAAGTATAACTTTGATTCGATACTTGCATCGTGGAATATTTTGTTTATGAAAACATCACATTAAAACTCCAAAATTTCTCTAAAGCGAAATGTCAATTCTTAAGTTAGAATCTCAATTATTCTATATTAAAATAGTGGAATTGTGTAGTTATTGCAATTTTAACATTTTACATTCTATTTCACTTCTCATCTTTTTCTTTGGATCTGATTAAGGGAATTAAAAAAATAAGTTAGGAAACAGTGTGTAAGATATGGATTCTCTTTATTCATAGTTTTCACTGCCTATTTCCGTAATTTAAACGAGAATTCCCTTTTCATTGTATATGTAGAAGTTGAATGGAGCATAAAAGGATTTGGATCGCAAATCCTATTAATGTTGGTCCTACTAATTTAGTATAAAATAAGTTTGGTATGGATTCTATTTGTATACAAGTCTGTTGTTGAATTGAGAATATTGGATGTACGGTATGTTTGTTGATTTGGAATTAAACTTATATAAATTTAAAGATTTGACATTTGAACTATTTTTTTAGGGTGCAATTTTCGCATTCTTAAAAATATTTTAGGTACCATATGTGTGTGTATGCATGTAAATAACATATAATCACGCTTTAATTGCATAGTAAATATGTTATTAATTAGTACTAAATCCCCCTTAGGAAAGAAATTGATAGTTAAGGAGAAATAAGGGTTTTCCTTATAAGGCCTTAATAGTAATGCGATGATGTATGTGATAGCATGTTAAGAGAGTATAGATTATGATTAAGTTACTGGAATGCGAGGTTAGCCAAAATCATACTGAAGTCTGCCCAGCTAATCTGGCTACTAACAGTGTGACTTTGGGACTGATATGAGGCATCACATATAATAAGTGCCCACGGAGAATGCAAGGTTAGTCCCAAATTCTATAGGATAAACTACGCTGCTAATCCGGCAACTAGGACCTACGAATAGTCGGACTAATGTGAGACACCATAGTTTGAGTTATGTGTCATAATACAAAGACCTGCTATATGGTTGAAGATATTAAGTGGCTGATTGAGGACCTGCCTCCTCCCTATATATGAAGCATTAAATGGTTAGGGTTAGTTGTTAGGTACAGTAGGAGATATCTTCGAGAGGGTTGAGGTATTAAGTGGCTACTTTAGGGTCCTCCTCTCCCATAAAGAAATATTAAGTGGCCTGAAGAGATTCGTGTAATAGATAGTACCTGAGAGGAGTCTGGCTTGGGATAAGTATTAAATGATAGGGACCTGCCTAGAATGAGGTATGAAATAGTCAAAGTCTGCCTATTTCCAATTGAAAAAGGTATTAAGTGGTTTATGTACTATCTCTTACATTTTTAGGACATTATTGATGATAGATACGTAGGACAGGGAGTGGCCTTTGGCATATAGTTGAAGAGGGTTATTAGGTTGAAAAAGGGTAATGATTATGGAATTGGATCGGAAAAACCTTAGGGCTTGTAATTGGAAAACTTATAGTATAGTTGGGATGCATAAGACATATTTTTATTTAAATTATACCGCCTAAGTACAATTATAGAAAGGCTCAAGATTTTTATTCACCGGATATTGTTGTTTTGACTCCCTCCTCATTACAACACAGGTTAGAGAAGATGATGTATTTTTTTGGAGATGGTGTCGAAGGTGTAGACTTGTGGCAGTTACTTATCCGTCTATGTTATTTCTATATTTCTGATGTACCCATTGAGATATGTTGTATTTTGAGATATTGTACTACAAAAAATTTGGCACTGTAATATGGAATTATGTTGTTTGTTTTTTGCACAAGAATTTTTAAATAAATAAGTACTTTCATGATATTATATTTCATCCTTCTACTATGAGATTCTAAACATGTAGATAGATAGCTCTATGTATTGTTCTTTAAATCAATTTTACCAACCAATAGCTAGCTTTGGAAAGGGTCTAATGTTCAGTGCGTCTTTTCTAGGTTGAAAATTAGGCCCGTTTCAAGCCAGGTCGTTACATTATGACAAAGGGCAGACATGATGCAGCCGAGCTGCCCATGCCAAATTGATCCACCCTGGCATGGCACATGCTCGATGGTACAACATCGTAATCAAGATACAAAGGATCATAGCGGAATGGAGCTCGAAGGTAGGACCAACATTTCCACCAACACCCAGTTCCTGTGATCCTCCTTTTGCATTATTTTCCACAAAACTCTCCTTGGTATCCCATGAGATGGTCGACGTCCCATATCGTTGGACCGGGACGTCAACTAGTTGTTGTGGGTCAAAAGTTTCCCATTAAAACTTTATCACAACATCACTCACCTTATCATAATCAAAGTTGATGCATTCGCCTAACCACCCGCCCTTATCCACATTGTTGTATCCTCAGTTCTCATCTGTGACCGACCTAACTTCGAGATCAAAACACTTGATCTTTGTATAATCTCGCTTTTTCTTAGCCAATCTTTTTGTCGGGCGACCCTCTCCACTATTATGGTTTGATGCGTCGTCAAGATCCCGAATCGATAAAGGTTTACATCAGTCATTGTTGTTAGTCCGTAAGATGATGGTTATGATGACAACAACCTTAGAATAGGATTATAAAATATAAATACTAACATTATAGTTTAGAAATATATGTATATGCAGGATTTAACCATGTAGGTACCAAGAATGAAGACTGTACACTATAGAGATTCAAGATATCAAGATTGAAGACTCATGAGTATCAAGATTATCAAAGTTCAAGATTTCAAGTAATTTATTTTTTAATTAGGAATTTTGTTAAAACTCCTAGAAAATCACTGGCATCTTAAAATCCAATTTATTCGTGGAATGGAATCCACTTCGAGCCCGTTAAAGGGATGGAACCCTAAGTAGGATGGAACCTACGAAAAATCTAGTTGAACATTGTTTTGTATCCGCTAAATTTTTATTCAAATGATTTTACAAATTATCTTGTTTTAAAAATGATTTCAAAACCTTCCTTTTAAAAGAATCAAAAACATGTATCCCGATTTTAAATACTTTTAGCCTCAAAATAATCTTTATTTTCAAAATCAAATTATCCTTAGTTTTAAAACATCTTTAATAATAATATATTTAACTTTTAGTATTTATACTTAGATTTAAATATAAAATTATAGTATATATATATATTATTCTCTATATTTATTTATGTATTTTAATTGTAGTTAAGTATATTTATAAAAGTTTAAAATAGTTTTAATATAAGATAAAAGTTATTTTCAAAGAAAAACAAACCACCAAAATTTCCTTTGGGATGTCGACATGCTCAATATACCCATGTCAACATAGTGTCAGTTAATTTCAAAATTTAAATTTCAAAAGAAGTGTCTATTCATCATATCTCTTCACAAATGGACATGGTTGTTGTTCTTCCATAAATAGGGGTTGGTTTCAACGAATTTGCATTCATATTTTCTGGTTTTCATTTCTCTTCTTCTTCCATATTTCTTTATACACATTCCTACCATTACTCTATCGAAATCAACATTGAATCTAACTAGATTATCTCTGGTTTGATTCTCTATCACTATCTCAACAAGATCCTCAGTGTTATTCAGAGCTATAGGCTTCTTTGTAATCAATTAAACAAGAAAACATTTCGTAATCACCTAAGTATGCGTACGTAAGGTGATCGGGAAGCGGTTTGAGGTCCAACTTCGAGAGTTTCTCGATCAAAGAATTGGGTTGAGATTCGGACTCAACTGGAAGCAATTCAAAGGGAAGGTGCATTCAATCTTGTTTGGAATTTCGTGAAACAATTTTTCGTACTCAGCCTTTCATTCATCGTTAAGGTCAATCATCTCATTTTCGAAGTTTTCGTGAATGACACTAACTTCCAACATTTTCTCACGAGGTTCTTCGGTTGGCTTTCAAGATTGAAAATATTAAGATCCAAAGTCATGTTTCCAAAAAGAGATTTCCATCAAACCATTACGACAATTGATTAAGGAATTTGAGGTGGATAAGAATGGTCGTTCTAAAATAAATGGAATTTGACTCGTGGGATTTGTCACGGGTTGTGTTTCAAGAACAATAAAATCAACGGGGAGTATGAATTGCCCTACTCGAATGAGCACATCCTTAATTTCTTCCACGGACTTCTTAACAGAATGATCGGTGAATTGGAGTGTGACCTTTGCGGGTTCGAGCTCACCTAAGCCTAATTGTTTGTACATAAAGAATGGAATTAAATTGACACTCACGCCTAAGTCTATCAAACATTTATTAATCGTCTTGTCTCCAATTGTACATGAAATCGTAGGGCAGCCGGATCTTTGTATTTGACGGGCATGGATTGAGACAAGACTTCACTCAAACTGGCAGCTAAGAAGACTTTTTCGGGCACTTGAGCATGTTGCTTTTTGGTACACAAGTCCTTAAGAAATCTCATGTAAGTGAGGACTTGCTGAACGATGTCAAGAAGCAGGATGTTCACTTTCACTTGTTTAAAAATTTCCAGCATCTTTTCCATTTGGTCCGAGTGTTTCTTGGGTCTAAGATGATGTGGAAATGGAACACGATACTTGGTAGGCGGGTCTACTTGAGTAGAAGAAGAATTTTTATTGGCATTCGACTCGTCGATTGACCCTCCTCCCATTCTGTTCAGAGTCGTTCGTTGTTTTAGAAGTTTCGAGAGAGGTTTCCGGTAAATTGTTTGGATTAACGACTTGATTATCGATTTGTTTACTGGATTGTCGAGTTGTGATATCATTTAATTGGGTGACGTTGCTATCTTAAACAACATTGTCTTGATTTGAATTTGCATTTTGATTTTTGGGATTTGGAATGGGTTAGATTGAAATGTTCCTCGTTCGCGTTCACTTACAAACGTGGCTAATTGACTCATTTGCATTTCAAGTTTTGCAATTGATTGGTTTGTGTTTTGCATATATAACGTCAATAAATTTTGCAAAGTGCTATTCGATTGAAGCATTTGAGTAGTTGCTTTAGCCAACGTTTCAAGGATTTTCTCAAGCGAACTTAAACGTTTATCGTTGGGAAGGATGAGAAAAATCTGATGAAAATTTGATTGTTGCGATTGATTATGAGACGGACCTGCAAAGTTTGGTTGATAATAGTTAGGCAAAAAAGGAGGATTGAAGCATTATTTGGGAATGCTTGAAAATTGTGATGAATCGTATTCGTGTTGGGATTGTTTTGGTTCCAAGCAAAATTTGAATAATTTCTCCAAACAAGGTTGTACGTTGGAGAAAATGGGTCATTTTTGGCTTTATTGAAAGCATTGATTAGTTCGAAAAATCTGGGGCACTAATTGGCTATATGATTAGGAACATTGCATTTATAACACATCAGTTGGGAAGCTTAGCTCATCTGATTCGATGAGAGAACGTTATTGAATTTTTTAATCATTATGTTGATCTTAGCTTCTAAAGCAAATGAAGATCCTATCGGGTGTGCACTCGGTCGTGCGTAAATTGATTTTTCGTTCGAAAGTTCCTATTGGGATGATTTTTCGACAAGGTTTTCAAGAAATTTCCTATCATCGTCGTGATGTTGGGCAATAAAGTTGCCTTAGCACATTGATTCGAGCATGGTTCATGAGCTGTTTTCAAGTCCATCTTATAAGATTTGGCAAATCATCTATTTTTCGAAGTTATGGTGTGGACATTTCATCAAAAGCTCTTTGAATCTTTCAAAATATTTTTCGAATGGTTCTTCCTTGAATTGGTGAAAAATTATAATTTCATTTCGGATTCTACTCATTTTGTTCAAGGGATAGAACTCTTTTAAGATAGCTTTTACGAATTCTTCCCAAGTTTTAATCAAGTCGATCGGTAAGCTATACAACCATTTTTCAGCGTAATCCATAAGAGCGAATGAGATTAATAGAAGTTTGATTCCATCATCGGAAATTTGTTGGAGTTTAATAGTTGCACAAACTTTTTTGAATTTAGTCAAGGAAATATGTGGGTCATCGTGCTCGAAATTGCCAAATTTGAAAGCGTGGCAATAAGGTTCTAATGAATTTTGAAATAGTTACCCATAAGGGCGGGTAATGCGATGCAAGATGGAATATAAACTCTATCGGGAAAGATTCTGTTAGCACCAAAATTGGTTACTAACACCCTTGAGTAGAGTTATGTAGAGAGATTGATGAAGAGAGTAAATTAGGACTGAAAAATTGTGTAATTCAATGAAAAAGAATAACAAAAACGAGAACACCAGATTTATAGTGGTTCGGCGTAACTGCCTACGTCCACTTTGAGTTTAATCTTTATTGCTTTCTCAATTACTTAAATACAGATACAATCCGTAAATCAATCACTTGGATACAAGTTTGAATTAAAAAGAGGAGAGTATAAAAATGGCAGAGTCTTCCCAGTGTTCCTGGAAAAAGGTCCATTTTCAGTGTGCCCCTGCCCTTCTATTTATAGACGAAGATGGGTTGGACTTCCTTGGTGGGCCTGGTGGCTGAATATCTCGGTCCAAATGGAATAAGCCATGTGTGCTGACCCAAACATGTCGAACAGCCAAATGCCGAACCTCCATCTTTACGCCGAATGAAGTGAGGCCGAACGCTCTACATGCCGACCACCCATTGGTGCCGAATGACTCTGGACGACGAACGATAGGTGATGGCCGAACGAGATTTGTGCCGGATGAGGTGAGGTGTTGAGTGAGGGGTGCAGGCCGAACGAGGCTGGAATGCCGAACAGTCCAGGAATGTCGAGTGAAGCATGAATGTCGAGCGTTCCAGAAGCCGAACGCTCTTTAATACCATTTGACCCAGTCATGCCGAATGTACCTTGTGGTGCCGAACGTCCATGGATGCCGAACGTGCCTTGTACGCCGAACGTTCTTGGTGCCGAGTGCTCCTATATGCCGAGCATTCCATAATTGCCAAACGATATACAATATCGAACGATTCTCAATGCCGAGCGTCCTTCTAACGTCGAACGCTCTTGATTACCAAAACATGTCGACTGCAGCAAACCCATATATCCTCAGGCCCTTCTTGGTCAGAATCTTGTCTAATGCTAATGATAATTTCTTCAACTGTCATCTTGTAACCGGACCAAGGTGTCAGTTAACACTTGTCCCCCAAAGTGTGTCGTGTGAAGCAACGCGACATGCTTTGAATCAGCGAGTATTCCTTGTCTCTAGAAAGAAATCCATCGTGTTCCTTGAACAATCATTATCCTTTAATTTTATCCTCCCAAGGTGTCGTATCCTTCTTTGGTCATCATGATGCTAGGTCGATTCCCAGTGTTATGAATCCAAGGTTGTAGTTCATCAGTGGCCATCCGTGTCTGATTCTACAGAGCTAGTAAGCTTCGGCTATCTGATCCGGTCTTTTCTTAATAACCCTTAGTGATAATTCAATTTCTGTTGATTTCAATAAGTTGAACTTTTTCGGATGTACACATGCACGTTCGGGTACATGTTCTTTCCATTGGCTCTCGAATGCGTTTTATATGCTCATAAGTCGTCGCCAACTAAGTCCAGTTCAATTGCAATTCAATCGTGATTCCTTGTTTGTATTTTATGGGAAATAAGGGTTGCAATCAGCCACTTGAGGAGTTTTCCAAACCCCTCTTCAGTACAGACTCTATGATTTTGTTCACAGCTTCAACATGAAGTCGGTTAGTGGCTCTTGGACTTGGCCGAGATAAGGAGCAAGGCAATGCCCCCTAGCAAGATCAACTTCCTTAGATTTGTGTTCTACCAATCAAGAATCACAAAAGAAATGTAAAGTTTTCACTTCAAATCCTCTAGCAAGTTTGAGGCTGGCAGCCAAGGCTTCATACTAAGCATCGTTGTTTGTTATAGGTAAATCGAGTTTCAGGACGTAGCAGATTGATCGTTCCTCAGGAGTTATTATCATGACTCCTATGCCATAACACTGATCATTGGATGCTCCATCCGCGTACATTTTCCATCTTATGGTTGGTTCTCTGCTACTCTTCGAGTAGTGTTCTGAGGTAGTGAATTTGGGTGTGAGGTCTACTGATTTCCGTCCTTAGAAAGCCCTTCGAGGGAAATAAGTGATATCGAATTAGCTTAGTTTGATATTTTATTTAAGTAGTCTTTTAGACGTCTCAGATCATTGTATGCCCTGTCACAACGGCTGGTAGGCATAGACGTTGATGGATTGAGCCTAAAAGTAAGAGTGGAGCTTTCATGGTGAAATCAATAGATATTATGCTAGCTTTTGTAGCTTCGGGTTGATATCCAATGCATGGCTCGCGATAGTTAATGAAATCACATATGCTTGTCAGAATGGGTCCAAGGGAAGATATCATCATTTATTCAGAAAATCCAACTAATTCTTTTATCATCACTACACTGAGTTGTGATCCGATATTCAGCACCCGGAAAGGGTCGCCATGGATGAGTGTAATGTCGACCGTCACCTTAGCAGGTGCCATCCCAGATTCTTTGAGTATAGATGTACTTATTTTGCATAACATTCAATGTGAAATATGGTTGGGACGACCAATAATGATGGTTGCTCTAGTCGAACCCTAGAGACTTGTCATGAGTTTTTAAGTCTAATAGCGAAGGACTCTGAATGCTCTAATAGATTATCAACAAATGGCCAAAGATCAGGCTTCAAAGCGCATTGAAGGAAATGTCGAGTGGGAGTCAGCCTCGAGTGGCGTGCAACTGTATAGCTGGATCTTGCTATGAGTTTGAATTTGCTTGTGTATTCGAGTAACGCACTTTCTATTCAATGCATCCATGATCCTTTACCCGTCCTTCGGGTTGGAGTGAAAGTCAATTGCTCATGAGCTAAGGTGTCAATTCAATGCTTCAATCTCTAGGCATCCTTTCAGTCGTCTCCTTGAGCAACTGTAAGCACTATATATAAGTTTTAATACTGAGCTATCGTAGCCAGTTTTAGGATGACCATGCGTCTTCTCCCAGTCTCGGGTTGATAAATGTACTGCATGGACGGTTAAGTCTCGTCCTAGCTATGTTTATGTTTTCACCTAAGTTCCAAAGACATAGAGGTGATCGGTGAATAGTCGGTTCACATTCATCTTGCTTCTCGCTCGTGCCCCCAGGTCTGGGGCATATACCGATAAGTAGGAAGGCCAGCCACGCCCACTTTAGCTTTACTCTCTTTCCCGTTGAATCGTGGGATCATGTCAATCGATGGGAGACTAGGTCTCACCTATCTCGGATTTTATCGTGGTTTTTCATTCCAAGAGGAATACTTCGATGCCACGTCAGTTTCAGGGCGTAATTTGGACAGTGGATGGTCATCTACGTCCACTTTGGTTCATGCTCTGCAATCAGTTCTCGGGGTAAAGTTGGCTACAAATGCAGTCGGGTTATGCTCATCCAGTTTCATACTCCTCCTGACGAATCGAATGAGGGTGCTGGAGAATTTTTGACCAAGTATTCATGGTTTACCCTCCTTTCCACACTCTGGAGGTCATAGTTTTTCAAGAAACATCCGAGTCACATTCGTATGTGCTTGGTGCGGATCGGTATTGACCCACGATCTGAGGTATGATATAGTCGATTGCTCGTAGCTTTGGATGCCATTTCGATTGGTTTTGTATTGAGGCTTCCCTGCAGTCGTTGCTTCAAGTTATAAAGAACGCCACGCTAGAGCTATAGTAAGCTGTTGTATTCAGCTTTTAGTGATTCGTACCCATGCTCCCGGCATTGATTTGGCCAGGCCACTAGTTGGATGGTCGAACTCCATCCTTAGCGGGTTAATAATCCTTCGGTCGATTCCATGCCGAAGTTTGCGTAATAGGGAATGGTCAGAATCGATTCGTCTATTTATCGATGTTTATACACCACTCTGCATTCTGGTGACTTAGTGTTATTCTCCCCCCGATTGATTCGCGCCCAATTTGTACTCATGCTTCGGTCCATGCTCCGGGGACTTAGAGATTTGTCGAACGGTTTATGCTTTAGTCCACAGTTCGAGACGCAGGGATTTTTGTCAACTCGTTTATACTCCAGTCCGCATTCTGGGATTTTAGAGTAATCTAGTCCACTTCTGGGATTTGGAGATTCTTCTCAAGTCTTCTATAATCTAGTCCGTGCTCTGGGGACTGAGAGTACCGTAGTCCGCACTCTGGGGATGTAGAGGTTTTTTAAGCCATTTATACTCTAGTCCGCACTCAGGGGACTTAGAGCACTCTAGTCCGCACTCCGGGGATGTAGAGGTTCTTAGGTCGTTTATACTCTAGTCCGCACTCAGGGGACTAGGAGCACTTTAGTCCGCACTCTGGGGACATAGAGGTTTCTGAGTTGTTTATACTCGAGTCCGCACTCTGGGGACTTAGAGTACTCCAGTCCGCACTCTGGGGACTTGGAGGTTTAAGTCGTTCATATTCTAGTCCGCACTTTGGGGACTTAGCGTACTACAGTCCGCACTCTGGAGACTTGGAGGTTTAAGTCGTTTATACTCTAGTCCGCACTCTGGGGACTTAGAGTACTCCCGTCCGTGCTCCGGGGATGTGGAGGTTCTTAGGTCGTTTATACTCTAGTCCGCACTCAGAGGACTTAGAGTACTCCCGTCCGCACTCAGGTGATTGGAGCGCTTGATGAAGACAAGTCCGGAACCTCCTCCTATACCGACGGGGGTTATGAAGTAGAAATTACAGGCGCCTCTAATCACACATCCGAATTGAGCATGAAGGAGCGGCTCGAGAAAGAGAAGGTCAGGGTCAAGGTCGAGCCCCAAGTTATGGACTTGGACGATCCTTTGAACAAGCCGTTGAAGGTCATCCTTCCTGGCGGGTCCAAGCCTATGGAAGTTCTCCGTACTTCTTCAGTTGCTACCCCTCTATCAAAGAAGAGTACCAAGGGTAAATGCTATGGAGAGGAGCCGTCCGGAAAGGAGTTGAAGAAGTACAAGAAGTGATTTCTATCCTCGTTCAACGAGAGTTAGTTTAAGTCATGTAATTATTTTCATCTATTTCCTTAGTCCTTGTAAATAGAATGTCGACTCCGAACTTTGGAGGGGTTGTAATAGAAACTCATTTCTCATTAAAGTTTAGTTCCTTTTTCCGTCTTACAAAAGACTCTTACTGTTCAGTTTTCTTTGTGATTGTGATGTTGATCCAAGCAGTTGTGAGTAACATAGACTTCTCGGTCCATCTTCATATAACTCGGAAACACTTCGGGAGTTGTTGAACTTCCATTCTGTGCTTCGAGCACTTAGAATACATTCTAGCCCGTATGTCAGGGATTTGACAAATTCAAGTCATCTGTGTCATAGTTCATATTCAGGGAACTAGGAGATCCGAATTGCTTATATTCGAGTCCGCACTCTGGGGACTTAGAGTACTCCAGTCCGCACTCTGGGGACTTGGAGGTTCAAGTCATTCATACTCTAGTCCGCGCTCTGGGGACTTAGAGTACTCCAGTCCGTGCTCTGGGGACTTGGAGGTTTAAGTCATTTATACTCTAGTCCGCGCTCTGGGGACTTAGAGTATTCCAGTCCGCGCTCTGGGGAGTTGGAGGTTTAAGTCATTTATACTCCAGTCCGCGCTCTGGGGACTTAGAGTACTCCAGTCCACACTCTGGGGACTTGGAGGTTTAAGTCATTTATACTCTAGTCCGCGCTCTGGGGACTTAGAGTACTCCAGTCCGCGCTCTGGCGACTTGGAGGTTTAAGTCGTTTATACTCTAGTCCGCGCTCTGGGGACTTAGAGTACTCCAGTCCGCACTCTGGGGACTTGGAGGTTTAAGTCATTTATACTCTAGTCCGCGCTTTAGGGACTTAGAGTACTCCAGTCCGCACTCTGGGGACTTGGAGGTTTAAGTCGTTTATACTCTAGTCCGCGCTCTGGGGACTTAGAGTACTCCAGTCCACGCTCTGGGGACTTGGAGGTTTAAATCGTTTATACTCTAGTCCGCGCTTTGGGGACCTAGAGTACTCCAGTCCGCACTCTGGGGACTTGGACGTTTAAGTCATTTATACTCTAGTCCACGCTCTGGGGACTTAGAGTACTCCAGTCCACGCTCTGGGGACTTGGAGGTTTAGGTCGTTTATACTCTAGTCCGCGCTCTGGGGACTTAGAGTACTCCAGTCCACACTCTGGGGACTTGGAGGTTTAAGTCATGTATACTCTTGTCCGCGCTCTGGGGACTTAGAGTACTCCAGTCCGCGCTCTGGGGACTTGGAGGTTTAAGTTGATAGTATTCGTATTTCCACTCTTTAATTTGTATTCATCTACCGTATCGAGGCTAATGTTGTCGAATGAACAGTCGAACCACGTTTGCTCATGGAATGGGATCTTGCCCCCAGCTCAAGGGACGAAATTTGAAAAATGGACGATCGATTCTCGTCCGCTTGGTAATTATAGCTCTTCCAATCGAGTCAATTAAGGAGGTATATGACAGATGGTTGGATCACATCCGTGTTGGGTTAGATAGCAGAATCTCTTAAAATTTGCTCCGTATCTCCTTCTTTTGTGTTGAAGGCAGGATTTGGTGTGTAGATGATCAAATCACGTCCACTCTAGACAGATCTTGGCGTCACTGAGCTTCAGAAGAGGCCTCTATATTTTGTCAAACTTTGTTCTATGACTTGATTTGAGTGGGCGATCGGGCCATACTAATTCCAAGCCTTGTTCAGGTCTCCGAGTCAAACGTGGAGGTCAATGAATAGATGGTCAGTCATGTCGACTTTATATTTGGGCTCTAATCGTAATGAGCTTTTCAATCTCTAGTTCTTGGCCCTAAATTAAAGGCACATGATTGATGATGAGCGATTGAATTATTCTCATCTAGATATAACTCCATACGTCCGATCATGGTCTGCATGGATTGGTTGGCGACCAAATCCGAGTACCTGGTCACCTGCATTGTTTTGAAAGTAGTTTAGTTCAAGCTAGTCGTAGCTCATAGAACATTTGAAATAGAAATAGAAATGGAAATAATTTAAAGAAGATTATGATTAATCTCATTGATAAGTGAAGCAGCGTCATGTGCTCGCTATTCGACTTTGCCCCTGGCTCCTTTCAAAGAGATGTCAGCCGTCAGCAGTCCAATTGATAATCATAGCCCTTTATTAATAGGCATCGGATGTTTGCTGCCCGCCATTCTGCAGGACTAGTACATATTATTAAAGCTTTCCTTTCCAGATCAGCTTTTCGACCACACCTCGGAGGTGTTTGTAATCGCCCGTGTTAGGATCAGCGAGCATCTTGGAATATACAACATTCCCCCTATTTTCTTTAGACTTTTGGTGTAATCTCTCGAGGTTGGTTTCCAGTAACACTCCGAGTCGTGAGTCTTCAAGTACAGGTTGTCAATTGAATCTTTCAAAGAGCATATGATCCGAATTTTGAGGTCTTGTTTCGGCTAATAGGATCTACATCCTTAGTCAACGGGCCTTCATTGTTATTTTCCTTAGTCTGTTCCGCTCCTCCACACTTTGATTTAGATTCATTATTGTCATAGAGACGATGCATGGTCGTTGGAGGCTCTCCAGCTAACCGGCTGCTAAAATATGTATGGAGGTCGATTATCCTCAAGTGATCAATATGATATCCCTTTGAGAGTATCGTTCGAGTAGCAGTTGTTTGTCCGCTCCCTTGTTGTCGTTCGGAAGCTGTCGCTAGATCCTCTATGCCCCGGTCGATCAGGGGATGTAAGGGAAGTAGATAGAATGTTCCTTTATTAAGTTGAGTTTTGAATTCACTATAGGGGTCGTATAAGAGACCGGTGTAACTTAAGTTTGGAACGGTCTGGATGCCGCTCGGCATATACAATACCGTTCGGCATTATAGAGGTGTTCGGCATAGAGGTATGTTCGGCCTGGAAGAGCGCTCGGCCTAGAGGTTTGGATCGGCCTGGAGGAGTATTCGGCCTAGAGGTATGGTCGGCCTGGAGGAGCGTTCGGCCTAGAGGTATGTTCGGCCTGGACGAGCGTTCGGCCTAGAGGTGTGGATCGGCCTGGAGGAGCGTTCGGCCTAGAGGATCGGCCAGGAGGAGCGTTCGGCCTAGAGGGTCGGCCACGAGTGTTCGGCCAAGATGGCTCGGCCACGAGTGTTCGGCCAAGATGGATCGGCCACGAGTGTTCGGCCAAGATGGATCGGCTAGGAGTGTTCGGCCAAGATGGATCGGCCTGGATGGATTGGCCTGGATGGATCGGCCAGGATGAATTGGCTAGGAGTGTTCAGCCAAGATGGATCGGCCACGAGTGTTCGGCCAAGATGGATCGGCCAGGAGTGTTCGGCCAAGAGCAACTCGGCATACACCTTTTCTGCAACGATCGACATAGACTTTTTCTGGGGCGATCGATTGATTTGCCTTTAGAGGAGGGTCAGCCTTCATTCAACTTAAGTGCAAACTTCGACATCCAATCACCAAATCTTGCGTACATCAGTGAATCCAATCTACGGCTATCAGCTTCCTTTAGATTTCTTTCAAATCTGAGTAGAATAGGAAGTTTTCTATTAGACAACTGGATCTATCTCGCGAATATGGAAATCCAATAGTAGATGATGAGATCCAATCAAGCTGAGAATTCAATTCTCAGTGAAAGCACCAAAATGTTAGCACCAAAATTGGTCACTAACACCCTTGAGTAGAGTTATGTAGAGAGATTGATGAAGAGAGTAAATTAGGACTGAAAAATAGTGTAATTCAATGAAAAAGAATAACGAAAACGAGAACACCAGATTTATAATGGTTCGGCGTAACTGCCTACATCCACTTTGAGTTTAATCTTTATTGCTTTCTCAATTACTTGAATACAGATACAATCCATAAATCAATCACTTGGATACAAGTTTGAATTAAAAAGAGGAGAGTATAAAAAATGGCAGAGTCTTCCCAGTGTTTCTGGAAAAAGGTCCATTTTCAGTGTGCCCCTGCCCTTCTATTTATAGACGAAGATGGGTTGGACTTCCTTGGTGGGCCTGATGGCTGAATTTCTGGGTCCAAATGGAATAAGCCCTGTGTGTTGACCCAAACATGTCGAACAGCCAAATGCCGAACCTCCATCTTTATGCCGAATGAAGTGAGGCCGAACGCTCTACATGCCGACCACCCATTGGTGCCGAACGACTCTGGACGACGAACGATAGGTGATGGCCGAATGAGATTTGTGTCGGACGAGGTGAGGTGTTGAGTGAGGGGTGCAGGCCGAACGAGGCTGGAATGCCGAACAGTCCAGGAATGCCGAGTGAAGCATGAATGTCGAGCGTTCCAGAAACCGAACGCTCTTTAATACCAGTTGACCCAGTCATGCCGAACGTACCTTGTGGTGCCGAACGTCCATGGATGCCGAACGTGCCTTGTACGCCGAACGTTCTTGGTGCCGAGTGCTCCTATATGCCGAGCATTCCATAATTGCCGAATAATATACAATATCGAACGATTCTCAATGCCGAGCGTCCTTCTAACGTCGAACGCTCTTGATTGCCAAAACATGTCGACTGCATCAAACCCATATATCCTCAGGCCCTTCTTGGTCAGAATCTTGTCTAATGCTAATGATAATTTCTTCAACTGTCGTCTTGTAACCGGACCAAGGTGCCGGTTAACAGATTCTATCCATAAGAGTTCGAGAGGAATTCTCATTTGCCATTTCGGAAGGATCGTCTGTTCAAGTTAAATGATTAGTTGTTGAATCGCGAGTCTAACGATTTGTTGTTGTGTCACGAGTCCAAGTACTCATGCACAAGTGAAAGTCGAGAAGAGAAAGAAGTTAGAAACGAGTTTAGAAAATGAAACAAGATTTGAAAAATAAAGTGAAATTTTTTTTTTAAAGAAAGGAAACTATTTACCAAGTGAAATTTATTTTCAAAAGAGAAGTTTGATTTTTTTTTTTTAAGTTTTTAGATTTTCAATATTTAACAAAAGGATTTTTTGTTTTTATAAAATGGGAATTTGATTATTATTTTTTGAATTTTAAATTTTTTTCCCTTTTGAAAAGATTTTATATTTTTTTGGATTTTTTTTTTATTGAAGATTTTCAAAGGAAAGGAAAAATGTTTTTTTTGATTAAAAACTAAGTTAAGTAAAATTTACATATTTTTTTAAATATACATGAACTAATGCAACTAAATGAATGTAAAGGACTTAATTACAATTTTTCGTCCTTAGTAGCTCCTAACCCAAAATTGTATAATCGCACTTTTTCTTAAATCAACAAAAATATTTCTCAGCTAGGTAACGAACATGGGTTATCGGTGCACCACGAATTACCTTAGCAATGCAACCGAAGGTTTAAGTATCTTCAGAGGAATAACCACTATAGTATTTACGAATCGCCGTAATATTTATAAATGGTTATTACTCTACGTTAACCTAGACACCAAGAAATAAATTGTTTAAAAAAACAATTGTGAAGATACAATTAAACCTTAGTGAGCTGGTGACACCCTTAAGTCGAATGTATAGCCTTTATTATTAGTCAAATTCTACGATGAGATTCGATTTGTGGGATAAGGAAAGGATGATGAAATCTCTCACCTTATGTGAATTGGGGTATTTCTCTTAGAAAATATAAAAAGTAAAGATGAATGCAAAACAAAAATTAAACGTAAATTTACAATGCAACTAAAATGAAGTTTGTTTTTTGTTTTTGGATTTTGAATTTTTTTAATATATAAATGCAAATCCGAGCAACCAACAATGCAATTCAAGTAAGAGCAAGGGAAAATGGCACGATATCAAAGCGTGTAGAATTATTAGTAATTTTTTTAACGGCGTTTTTTAGAGCAAGCAATTTATTTTTAGCTAGCACTCCATCCTTTGAATTTCTGCTTCTGCACCCTGAAACTAAAAACAGGAAATACATATAATTTTTTATACGTCAAAGCAAAAACTAAAACAAATGGAAATAGAAAAGAAATGAAATTAAAACAAAAGAATTGAAACAACTTGTTTCTTTCCTCTCTATTTTTTTTAAAACAACTTGTTCGTTTTTGAAAAGAGAAACTTAAAAACCAAGATAATGTTTCAACACAATTTTTTTTAAGAAGGAAACGCACGGGCCCGGCCCAGTACTTACTTGACCAAAAAAAACAAAACAAAACATATTCATTTCTCTTTAAACCAGGGGAAAAAACGAACAGAAAAAATGAATTGGGCGAATTGCTTTGGGTTCGTCTAAAAAAAAATTATGTTAAATTCATGGATTGGGCGATGGAGTTCAGAGGATGGAAGCGGAGTTTGAAGCGATGTTGAATTCGAGCAGAGACACTCGGTGATTGGCAATGGCGATTGTGGTGAGGCAGGTCGCAGCTTTAAGGTGGATGGTTTTAGGTCGTGCGGTGGTTGATGTTTTGGTTGGCGATTTGGTTCGATTGTATTGTGGTCAGCGATGTGTTGTAGGAGTTGAATTCGGTCGAAACTAGATTGGGGATTGGTTGCGGCAGTGATTGTTTGAGTAAAGGTCGAGGCTGTCGTGATTGAAGGGGGGTTGAACTACTGGTCTTGATTGTTCGGTGATTGTTTAGGTGAATTCTAGGTGGTTTGCACTGTTCAATTTTGGGTCGTTGCTGTTTGTAAATGCAGGGGAAGAAGTCAGAGTTTTGTGGTTTTCTTGTGGTAAGTTGCAGATGATGGATGATGCTTGTAGACAGTAGTACTCGTCAGGTTCAGGGATGTTGCAGAGGTTCAGGGATGATGGTTGTAGATGAGTCTCGTATGAAGTTGCAGGAGGTGGTCGTGATGGTTGATGGAAGTTTGTTTTGGTGTTGGTGAATGCAGTGAGAGGTTGCAACAGTAGTTGAATTGATGTTCACTGTTTGGGTTTGAAGGTAGGGAGGTGCAGTCGAACAGCAGTGGGGAGAGGGTGATTGTGTGCACTGATTTTGTAGGATTGAAAACACCGTTAGTAGGCAAAGGGCGAGGTGGAGATGCTGATCTATGTACAACGAATGGATTTGGAGTTGTATATGTTGTGGAACAAGGCAACTGTATATGTTGAACTGTTGTAAGTATGGAGGAAATTTTCAAAATGATTTCAGTAGGAAGACAAGAAAAATTGGCAGTGGCTATAGCAGTTGTGAAGTGGGAAGACAGTGGAAAGAGCAAGTTGTTGTATTGTGTAGAAAGGTGGAGTGACAGTTGTGAAGTTATGAAATTGCTGGAAGTGGTATGTATATTGAAGATTGCAGTTAAAGGATGGTATGAGTTGGTAATGGTGGTAATGTGATTTGTTCTTTGTAGTGGATGGTGGGTTGTCAGGGCTGCAAGCTGTGGTTCAGGTCGATGGTAGTGGCAGTTTAAGGGGATGGTAGTAAGAGGGGATAGTGACTTGTTTAAGGGGATGGTGACTTTGTCAATGCTGCTGTTTGAAGCACAGGCAGCGATATATGATGTATGAGGGGGAGATGCCGACACTGGAAGATAGGAGGTGGTGGCTGGAATGTGACTGGAGAGGGTCAATAAGTGTTGTATGTTGCTGGTGAAGCAGAAAATTGAAGTAGAAAGGTGTAGCAGCAGTTTGGCAATAGTGTGAGTTATGGCAAAGAAATTTGTACTGGGTATGGGGTGGCAAGCAGTAGAAAGTGATTGTAAATGAGTTAGTGAAATAGGAAGCAGTGAACTCTAATGGGAGGAGTTGATGGTTTTGGTTGCTGTTGTAGTTGTATTGTGATGTGCACAGTGCACAATAATGGAGATGAATTGTAGAGGGATCAAAGTGCAATGTGAATTGTAAAGTGGAAAATGTAAATAAAATGAAATGAAAATTGGAAAAGAAATAAAAAAAATTGTTTTTGTTTTAAAAATTGTGTGTGCTCTTTTTTTTAAATAGAAATAGAAATGCAAATGCAAAAAAACGAAAAGCAACAAACACACAATGAAAATGCAAACAAAAATTACCAAAACACATAATACAACATTTTTTTAAAGGCAAGTTAACACACAAAAATCAAAAAAAATAGTTCAAAGAATAAAAAATCAAAGTCAAAACTATTCCCCATCAATGGAGCCAAAAACTTGTTTAATGACGAATTTTCTATCGGTTTAGAAAATCGTCGATAAATTTTGAATTAAAATTACCGCAAGTGCACAACGTACAGTTTTAGGACGTGGCGAGTACGGGCCGATCCGCTGGGAATTTTTAAGATTTTAAAATTTTCTAATTAATTAAATTAAACCAAAAGTGGAGATTTTTTTCAAAACTAAAAAACTAAGCAAATGTTGAGATTAAAATTTATGTGATTAAAATTCAATTTAGAGGCAAATCCCCTTTCTTATATTTTTCGCATAAATCAACATAAAATTAAGCGATGATCTCTTTTTAATCTAAGTAGGATTAGTGATGTATTTATCATAAGCATGGCCTATTTGAGTTATTAATTAAGATAAATCAAACCATCAAACTATAATACAAATCTAGTCCTACTTTTTTAAATCTCATGAAACATGGCATAGAAAATGAAACCAAAATATAGTTTAAGCATAATCTATTTACTATTAGTTAGTAACATAGATCATCAAATTTTGATTAAAACTTCACTTCGTTGCCATGATCATATTTAGATGAAGAGGCAATTTGTGATTATGAGATAAACATAGCCTATTTGTTATAAAAAAAGTAGGCTATCAAATTCAACACAAAATACAAACAAACATAAACATTTATTTTCTCATGAAGCACAAAAGAGATCATACATAGAAAGTTATGTTGAATCTACATGATAAAAGAAAGCTTCATTACCCCTAAATTGTAAGGATTTAGTCTCTCATTTGTGTTATGATTTCAACACATAGAGATTTCAACATTGAAAATAAAATAAAGTAGAAATAAAAACAAAGAAAAAGAAAGTTAACTACTAGAAGGAAATGAACTAAACTAAGTGCATAAATATAAATATAAGCTATGAATATGAAATGAAGAAGAGCACAAGAATAAAAACGAGCATAAAAGTAAATAAAAGCATGTAGAAAAGAAAAGAGAAAGACGATAAGAAGCCATTTTTATTTCATGTAACATTGCCTTTACAACTTGCTTACTTAATTTCTTAAGTAAAATGAATGATAAGAAGATATTTACATGTACATAAAAGAGCTATTTATACATGCATAAAATCAATTTTTATGGTACTTCCCAAAAATGCCATTTAGTAAATGTTGTCTCCAAGTAACCATTAGCCTCTAATTAATCCATCATTAAATATGCAAGACGTTTTAACCTCCACTTAGTTGTCCATTGGCTTCTAATTGTAGATTTAGGTAAGTGGGTGGAGTCCTCCATGATCATGAGCTTGAATTATTTCCTCTTCATTCCTTTGTATTCTCTTGTGTATGCATGTATCTTCATGAAACCCTCTTCCATATGCATCCAAATTCCTATAAAAATTATGAAAAATGTCCCAGTAAAAAGTCCCAGATTAACACATGCACAAAGATGACTATTTTGCCCCTACATGTAGATGAATATATGATGATTTGAAAATAATTGAATTTTGGTTTTAAACATGTTAAAATACCCAAATATGACATTTATTTAAATAAAAATAGATAATATATGGATGTAAATGCACATTTACGTGCACATCACTGTAGCATATGACAATTGTGTTTCTTCTAGATATTTCCAAAGTTATATTTAGTCAATTTCCATAGTCGATTAATCGAATATCTAGTACAAAATGTTTGTTTATAAATGGAAATCAAGTCTAGCATACTTTCCATAAACAAATGAACAAACAAAACATTATCAAGTCACAAAAAGTTTGGTTAAGCTACTTAAGCAACTCATAATCCCTTTTATTTAATTAATCCTTTATTAATTAAAAACTCCATTATTAGTAAACTTCTTTAATCTAATAAACTTCTATCTTTTACCAAAAGATTCCTTCCTTATAAGTACCTTCAAAATATCCATTTACGGATCTAAGTACTTTCGCAAATCCATTCAAAAGGTTTAAGGCTAATGTAACTTATATATCGTCACTACAAACCCAAGACCATTTTTATTATGCTTATCTTTAAATCAATCTTTTATAGGTTTATTTACATCTATAAGTATAATAAAAAAGCTAAAGATGAATGCTATTAACACATCGTCACAATATTCCATACTTGTATTATTCTTAAAACATTTGTTTTAAAGATCTAAGTTCATATTCGGTCAAATTCAGCATTCGACAAGTTAACTCTGAAGTTCTAAAAATGATTGCTCATAGAAATCACAATTTGTACGCGTAAGTCATTTCCGACATTCAACTCAACTATTCCTCACCCAAGAGTGAAGCTAGGTAAATTTGAGCATCATTTGCATCAAGCCTTGCCTAAACACTTCATTCTTGAACCTCACAAATAGATTAGCCTTACTTCATTGGCTTTCAGTATTAAGCATAGTTAATTACTTTACAAACAAGTAATTAAACAATCAATTATTGGTCACTAAGAAATTCTAACCCCTTTTAAAAACATTTGTATATACTTTTAAAATGCTTCAAAATACTTATAATAGGTTTTAAAACATTTGTCCAAAATATTGCTTAAAAATAACAACTTCACAATTTTCCTCAAAACTTGAAAACGACATGTTTTCAACATAATATCTCTTCTTTAAAATTCACAACTAATTCTTAAAAATTTATAAAGTTCTAAAACCACTTTTTAAATACTCTAATATGAGTTAGTAACTGCTTGTAAAAAGAATGAAATAAAATACTTAAATCTAGATATTTTTTCAAACCTTTTAAGTCAAAAATCAAGTCTAAATGGGGCAGTTTTGCACTAGTAATGTTTTGGCCATTTCCGAGGTGATACTTAACTTTTTACTATTCGATCTTTTAGTAGCAATATATATATATATATATATATATATGTATGTATGTATGTATGTATGTATGTACAATATACATACGGTAAAAAAACCCTAAAAATCTCTGTACAAAGTTGCATAACAATTGCTTAAAAACAAGGCAATTCACAACTACATCTATAGCAACTATCGCTATAAGTGCACTTTCAAATCCAAGTCCAATATAAATCGAAGTCCGTCTAAAGCCTATGTGCTTGTTAAAGGTATAGTCTAATGTTATATAATTCCATTCAAGTTTATTCCAAGTTTTTTCAAGTCCATGTACATGGATCACATATGTCACTTACTTTTCAAGTAAGAAGTTACCGCCATTATTTTTAACATAAGTTATTAACAATTCAAACAACATAACCACAATCAAACACAACATATATGTGTTATACTCCTTTTTCAAAGTGAGGTGTTAATTCGCCTTTAACCCAACCATAATCAAGATCCAAGAACCCATGCCTAACCCTACTTATAACCACCTCCTTCATTTTCCTTTCCTCGCTATCACCTTGCTCATTTGCCTCTTCCTTTCCTAATATGCCCATGGCCTATACTTGATAGGAGAGGTGTGCTTCACTTCTTCATGTTTTGGCATGTTGGAAGGGTTTCTAATACTGTACTAAACTTTATGAAAAAATTTGAAGTGATTTGGAGTTGATTTGTAACTATTTTTATTTAGAACATAAGAAAGGAAGAAGAAGAGAAACCATTGATTTTTACGACTCAAGCTTTGTAATTTTTATGATTATTTCCTAGGGGTGTACCCCTCCTTATATACGTTCAAGATTGATGATGGAGAAAGACCAAAAACTCCTCAAAACCCAATGACATTAATTACCACTTATCATGACAACTTTATGTCACTTCTTCTTTATCATATGCTTAACACTTGAGCATTTCCATATTTGCTCATTTTCTAAATATCTAAGATGACATCACCCATTACATAATATATAAAGTTTATTTCCATAAATGGAAAATATTTTTATTTCATTAAATTGATTTCCTAAGAAAATAAGTGTGTAAAAAAATTTGAACAACTTCTGATGGTTAGCAAGCTGTTTATCGATATTATCGATATATTTCCAAAGAATATATTTTTGTAAACATTTTTTCAAAATAAGTTTGCCATCATTAATTATGATTTAAAAGGGGATTAAGATGCTTATTAAATAATTTTAATAACACTTAATCATAGATTCAAATATATAAATAATTCAAATATTTAAATATGAACTGTCCAAAATTCTGGGTCGTTACATCTTGAGTTTAGGAAACAATATAAACTTAAGTGTTTAATTAGTTATTATTCTCTTGCAATTCGTTTTAATTGTGAAAGATCAGTATAGTAGGAAATCTTCATAGTGGACACAGGCAAGCTTGGCCGATCTATTTTGCATCTTGCATTATTTTCTTTAATTATTAATTTACTTATCATTTTCATTTTTTAGCCTAGTATTAGCAAGTAACATATGTTAATATAAACGTATTAGCTTAGTTTCGAGGTTGGGTAATTTTTTAGACAACAATAAACCTTTTTCAAGTGGAGCATTCGGTATACAAATTCGGTTTTGCTACATCACATGCCACATTGTTATCTCTTGACCATTATAATTAATGTCACACAATCAATTTAATTGGGATACGTTCATTTAATGTTATACATATCCATTATCTGCACTTGTTGAATAAATGATCTGAATTATGTATATAAATTTTAATTACATATATATAATAGTCATCACCAAGCGTTAAAATACTCTGATCTTTATACATCGTTGACACCTTACCCTACTCAGGATACTGATAAGTTACAGTTCAATCCTCTTTGATAACCTGAGGTTGTTAATGACAATATACACCTATGTACATCTTTTATATATGACTATATCAAGGTTCAAGTTACACGATGAACTTTGGCAAATTTAGAACAAACGATCCTCAAATTTTCATAATAGAGACCGGAGTTTATTTCAGCAGGGTTTCCTTCAAAGCGTTTATAACTAATCAGTTGAAATTTATTCCATTACACACTTTACATATTAATATATCCCATATTGGAAAATTTCAGCAACTTGAGCTACACATGTGAAACAAAATGTGTTAAGCAATTTCTCTGTGAAAGTGATAAAAATTATTGATTAAAATTATTAGACTTATGAGTAAATTGTCATGGCATTACTTCATCAAGATTTTAGGTTTTTCAAGAATCAAACAAAAAATATCACTCACGCTTTATAAATTCTTCAAAATCTTATGCTAGAGAAACTAATTTTAGTGCTTGTGTTAATTTGGAAGATCCGATGTCTCAATTATTTCAATACTTCGGTATATGGCTTTTGTAATCTAATTTGTTTTCTTTATTTTTTTTTGATAAAATCAATATGGATTATATAATCTAATTTAGGGTTCAATTAAATTTACTGTGTATTACAAAATTCTAATAAGCGGTTGTTCATCTTTTAGTCGTATTTGGATCTGGATCTATTTTTGGTCTAAGGTTAGTTGACAATTACGTTTCTATGTTAATTATAGAATATTTGGATTTATTTCTATAAATATAATTCCATATATTTGATTAAGTTGTTTGTGATTATTTTTGTTATGGAATTTGCAAATAAATCAATTGAATTTTTTTTGTAAATCATCATAGTTATTTCATATTTATTAGTTAGGAGTTATTTACTATCTATTTTATAGACATAAATGTGTATATGGATGTGTATTATTATTTAATGTGATTTATTTATCCTTTTTGAGAATTTATTATATCTTTTTAGACCTAATTGATTAATGGAGTTTATTTTGGTCCAGCTTGCTTGATGAAGCCAACTAGATGTAATTGCACTATATATATCGAGTTAGATCCATTTTGTAATACTTTGAGATTTTAATAGTAAATTTAAAAAGGTTATTTTGGTCAATTTAATAAATAATGAAAAAATGGTCATTTTTAAAAACACTAGAATTAGACATTCAAAGTTGCACCATTGCATAAAGCACGATTTTCTTATCGATTTCGGCTATAAACTTGTTCGGGTAAAGAGCTACGAAGGAGATATGAGGAATACGGTTTTAGGTTTGTATTGGGAAAAATAGGATTAGCCCTTTATTTGAATTTTGAATTTTAAATGGTTTCCCTTTTTATAAATATAGCCTAAATTCAAATTCTATGCCCCTTTTCCTTTCTCACTTCTTCTTCAATGTTCCTCTTTCCCTCTTCCTCTTCAAATTCCAAACATTATATCTTGCATAATTCTCAATGGTATTAGGTCGACTTGTTATCAAAATGGTCATGGGAGTCCATGTAACGACCCATAATTTATTACGATTTAAAATAGTTAATTTAATAGGATTTTTGTAATTTGTTATTAAAAGAAAAAAATTTGTAATTTAATAATGGAATAATAACTAAAATAAAATGAATCAATTTTAATTCAAGTTAATTGTTAACAATCTAAATGAAACTCCAATTCATTGTAATTAAAAATGCAATCCTTGGTTATAAAATTTAATATAGAAAACTAATCTAAATATTTAATTATTGTATAAAATATATAGTTAATGATAATTGAATAAGATCAGTATTGTGTAAAGAACTATAATATTTGTTGTTTTAATGTGTGCATTAGTTTATAGTGGAAGGTAAAATGTAATTAATAATTTAAATGTCAACTTATTAATAAAATAATGCGAAATGGATGGAAATGGAATAAATGTATTGTAATGAGAGTTGTTCTAATAATTGTTTGTAAAGAACAAACTTACAAATGTTATGAAATGTATAATGGTGACAACTATTGTTCGTTACCAATGTATTTAATCAATAGCAATTAAATATAATTAAACATTACCTTATGTAAGTTAAGACAATAACTTAAAATTTTGAATGTAATAAAATCAATAGAAATGTTAATTGTATGCATAAGTTGGTAATTTATTTAATAAAATATTGATAGCAAGATAGATAAATGAATTGGGATATTAAATGTGTATAAGTGACAAAATTTCAGCATAATGAAAATAAAATAGTTAACACAAATAAAAGATGAAATTAGAGTTATATAGCTGATTGTAACATTTTTTGTAATTAATGAACTTTTAACTATAATTAAAAGTTAAGGGTAAAAATGGTTATAAGTTACCTATTTATTTAATTCATAAAATTTAATTTGAAATCAATTGCAGTTAATTTACTTAATTAGTGCAATTAATGTAGATTTAATTGGTAATCGGAGAATGTTAATTCAATAATGATGAAACCAATGTAAATTCTATCTCATATTATGATAATTGATTTAATGAAAGAACGAAACCACTATGAATAAAGTATTTGGGAATTTACATTTTAATTAATGAGCGAAACTGACAAAATTCAATATAATTGAAATATAGTAATTAATACAAATAAAAATGGGGATTGGAAGGGATTAATGTAATGAAATATAGGAAAAATATTAACTATGATTATTTGAGTGATAATTGATAGAGTATAAAGATTGAAACCAAATAAAAGCAATTTATTGGAAATAAATTTTAAATAATTGAATTTTATTTGAAATTGAAGTTAAACATTGTAATTCGTAAAATAATTAACTTTAAATTGATGTGTAAATTTAATTGAAAATGATAGAAAATAATTGTTCTACTTCTCATTACATTCATTTAGTCCATTCTGAAACTTAATGAACTGAAAATAGTGTAATTGAAAATTTTCAATTAATAGGAGAGAGAATACTAGTTGTAAATTAATAGGTACAATTAAAAGCAGCTTATGTTTTGTGAAAATATAAGGGAAGTTTGATTTAATAAAGATAACATTTACATCAGATAAAATAAATGTTTCATTTGTGAATGTAGGCTTAATTTCATTAAAATCAAGCATAGAATGATTGATTTTAAAGAAAGAAATGTATGTTTATTTGAAATGTGTTTTAGCTTACAGATTGATTATAAGAATAGGAAAATAATCTGTTTCAGTAAGTTATTTATTACTCTTGTGTATAAACAACAAATTTGTAAACGTGTTTAAATAAACAATTATTCTATTTTTTCATCCATTTTAGTTTTCTGTTTTAAAATTTAACTTTCTAAGTAATTGCAATTATTGTAATTCAAATGTTTCAATTAAAAGGAAAGAAAACATTGATTACAATTAATAGATTTAATAAAAGTAACGCATGTTTTGTGTTAAACAAAAGGGGTGTTTTAATGGAAATAAAAGATTATTTTGAGAAAACCAAATTGAACGTTTTTGTTCTCAAGTTAAGTGTAAAAAAATTATTATGCGTAGATAAAAACCTAAATGCGTGCAAATTTGAATATTATTTGAGTTAATGAAATTAATTTGGTCACGTTTTAAAAAAAATTGAATTTCAAAAGGTTGTGCGACGTACATTGTCCCTTCATTTCTTTTATTATTAATTATTACATGAACGTTTTAAAATAGTTACCTTGTTATTAATACTTGATCCGTTTATTTGTTCTTCTATTTAATACATGAGCCTAGACTTTTAAGTTGTATTTAATTCTTGGCACCTCATTTCACACGTACAAATTTTTACTTTCGTTTGCAAACTTTTCCATTCCTATATACATTTCCTTATACATTGTTAATGTCAGAAGCTTTCAAAATAAAACATGACATTTTCTTTTATCCCTCCACCTTTATTTCCTAATTATATATAACCTACGGCTTATTTCTTCTTTCACATTTTGTTTCTCCTGACACCTCATATTCAAAAGCTCTTATTCTTGCAAATCCAAAAGCTTTCTTTTATAAAACATGATTTTTTTCATTTTTCGTACACTTTTTGTCCTCATCTTAGTTGTTCTACAATCTTTTCCTGAAGCCTTGCCTTGAGAAAACGTTATTATTAAAATTTGTTTTTTTACGGGTACTAATTTTTATTTTAATAATTTTTCTTATAACATGAATATTTTTTGCATATAAACTTCGATTCACGCGCGATTTTTTCTGTTGGATTCATATCTAAATTCCAAACAACATGAAATTGATTTAGTTGAATTTGGAGATTGTTGAGTTTTGCGCTTCTGTTTGGATTTTTATGGCCTAAAATCAAAGGTGAGTGTTCTAACCCACTCACAACATCTAAAATTTGTTATGTTTGTTAAATTAAATTTATGATGTGATTGGAAATTTGTTTATGACTGTTTGGTATACTTTGAATCATCATCTCAGTTAATTTGAATTTATTTGAATTAAATCGTTATTTAATTGACTATTGAATATAAACTTTCTGTTAAATACCTGTTAAGGATTATCAGTTCTATATTGATATTTATTGACCGATTTGGATGATGGTTGTGATGGATGTTGATTGTTGATATTGGATGAATGGCTGTTGTATTTTATATCGTTATAAACTGCAAGTTCACTATGGATTGAAATGATAGACTCGAGCGATTTTATGGATGTTATTATATTTTGGGATTGCGGTTCGAAATAATATATAACTGTAAAATTTTAAATTGCGGATTGAAATGATAAATATCCATATCACTTGACCCTAGGGTAGAGAATTATATACAGACACCGGATTGGTTAAATTAAATGATTTTAAAATCCTTAATTTTTGAATGGAATTAAAGGATATTTGAAGTAAAATTTGATTTGTATAAATTGAAGTATTTTTGGGAAATCAAGTTTTGTGTTGAAATGTGAATTGGCTTAAAATGAATTGTTTAAAAAAATTAAACTGAAATGGTCTGGTTTTGTTGAAATGAAATAAATGGTTTTAAATTGATATAAGTTCTAAATTCATGTTTTCAAATATAAACTGTTTTAAATTATATTATTTTTAAGATTCTAAATTTTAAGATTTATAAATTATTTTAACCTATATTAAGTATATTAAATCAATTTAACCTATTTTAAACATTTAAATTATTCTAAAACTATTTAAACCATTTTAACGTATATTATATCTAATTAATATATTTTAAAGCTATTTAATCTATTTTAATTTTATTTAATCTATTTTAAATCTATTTAACTATTTTAAATCTATATTACTATTTCAGAGTACTTTGACTACTGAAAATTTATTTAAACTATTTATAACTATTTTAACTATTTATAACCATTTAAACTATTTTCTAAATTTTCAGACTAAGTAAAAGGGAAGTGATTATATCCAAAATTCATTGGTTTCAAAGCAAATATGATGAAATGACCTAAGTTGGTATTTAAATGTATAATAAATTAAAAATGATGATTTTGAAGTAAGGATTTAACCTGCTTTGGAAATATGGTTTTGGAAGAAATTATGATTTGAAAATTAAATATGATTTTGAAAGTATTATGATTTTGAGAAGATGATACTTTGATATAAATTGTCAATTGACTTTTGAAAAGTGAAAGAACCATCCGGTGTGTAATAAGCGAGTGGTTGTTAAAGAGACCGGGATCGAATATTGTCATACTCTCTGCCAATACCGAAAACCACTTTAACAACAGTGCACTTGATGGAGATTCCAGAAATAAAGTAGGATGGTTTGGCGAGCGATTTATATATGATATGACGTGACCCTGACTTCCATGAGTCAGCTTAGATGTGACTAAATCAGGAGCCATGTCGGGCCAAGTGAGGTCATTCCTCCTATCGGGCACACTTCTTCGACATTATATTTTGATTGTTGTGATTGATTTGATGGCCACCTCCAATTTTGATTTGAGAGTGTGTTCCGAGTTGGCGATAGTAGCTGTTATGCATTACCACTAGTTCGGATACGTGAATGGTATATCTACCCTGGCATTTCCTCGTATGCCGTGTTCATATGCCCTAGCGCGTCTTTTACGAGTTTGTTTTGTACCATACCTATGGATTGCCCTCTGATAGTCCTCCAATTTACCGGGGGAGTCACGGTACTGTATAGCCAATGGGAATATATAAAAATGTGTTAAGGGGGATATGGGTAATGCCTTAATGCTATTTTAATACTTTTACTATACTATAGACACATTATAATAGCGTATTGTACTACATAAGATAGTTTAACGGATCCTGTGACGACCCGACTTTTTTCTCCATAGAAAAGTCGTATCATCATAAAGAAAGAAAGGGATAGAAAAGAGAAAAGAAATAGAAGAAAGAAGAAACAACATCAGAATCTCAATAGTGGAACGAATAAATTATATTAATAACATAAATATTACATAGTATACAACACTAATCAGAGTTACACAGAATTTACATCTCATGCTAGACAGTTATAAACACCTGTCTAGTTATACAACCCAATACAACTCAACAAAGAAACCAACACAGAGAACACACAGCGGAACTATTTATCTACAACGCAGAAGCCTCCTGCTCCATTGCTTCTCCATAATTCGTCAAAAGTTAACCTGAATCCCTTGGCTACTCGTAGAAATTTGAGTACCCAAGAGTTTAAGAAAGCAGAAGATAAACTGTGGGTCAGACATGGGCCTGGTGTGAGTAACATGTTAAAGTTCCTTAACTTTGAAAATCCTTTGAAAAGAAAGGTATCACGTAAGACTTACCACACATAAAAACATGAAAAAGTTTTTTCCTTACGCTAACCAAAACATTTGATAGGAAATCCAGTGATATTATAATAGTTCTAGGGTTTTCAAGTAAATATGAAATAGCCGAAATTGTTACATGATTAAATTCCAGCTATTAGACACAAAAGTGGGTAATACAATCAAAACCGTTGGCACTAATTGGGTTTTGGATTCCATCAATGGCAGGGCTACTGGGGTACCGCCCATCATAGTACGTGGCCTAGATCAACCAACCAAGGAGTACGCCCGCTCCCCTGCAACACAAGACCAGAACCATCCCTTACTGGACAGTCCCGAACAAGACAACCCCGTAGTTGGCGTACGTTCCAACCGCCCACTAAGCCGAATAAAAAGGGACCTCTAGACAGGGGAAAATTTCGTCCTACTTGGGCATGACCCACTTAGCTTTGCTGCACCTCCCCTATTTTAGCCATTCCCGGTTGATGAGGCTTGAGGCTATGATTACCTTTAGAGAACACATCTCTTAGAATGCTCATCGTCCACCTGACGATGTTCTGAAAGCATTCAATCCATACAAGTTCGTTCCGGGCTCGAACGAAACCGAAGGCATTATCTCATTACACTCATTTTGGAATCACCCTCAGAGTTAACGACGATAACCCTTGCACTCTGAATCTTCATCTCGAATATGAAAGTAATATTCCGTCAAACTCGGCTCGGAATCACCCTCAGAGTTATACAGACGAATATAGTTCTTACACCTCGAGTCTTCACTCTTCACATAAGATTCACGACCTATCGTTAATTTGGATCGATGAGGTTTTCGGATATCCAAATATGGAAACCCGATCCCGGTCTCATCGAAATCCAAAGCGTGTCTTTTAAGGCCAAGTTGTTTTAAAGGTTTAAAACAATTCAATTGTCTACATACACAGATAGATAAATCACAGATTCACAATAGATAGTCAACGTTATCATCACAACAGATAATCCATATTATCATTATCAAGAGGTAATCCAAATCATCATCACAATGCAACCAATGCATCCATATCACTTAATATTACTTATCTCATATTCGAGATTCAAACCATTCATGACAAACAACATCATCCAACCATATAATCAATGATTAATAATCACACCAAATATAATTAATTTAAAATGAATTAAATTAATTACATCATTTCTAATTAATTTAAAGTGAATTAAATTAATTACCATTATCAAACTAGCTTACATCACTATTAATTAATTATCAATCAATTAATTAATCATCAATCAAATATTTATTTAAATTAATCATCCCTGATTTATTAACCTTTAATCACATTCAAGTAATTAACCACTAATTAATTTCTCAAATTAATTATGCTTAACCAAATACAGTAATTAATCTTTAATTACTTCCTTAATTAATTAACTATAATTAATTACATTTCTTCTTAATTAATTACATTAATTAATTACTTCATTTATTAATTATTTCTTATTAAATTCATTCTTAATTACATCATTAATTATAATAATTAATGATTTCTAATTACAATTTCTATTTAAATTAATTACATTAAGTAATTAATCTTTAATTAATCCATAATTGTTAATCACCCTTGATTAACTCCATTCAGTAATTAACTACCCTTAATTACTTTACCAAACAAATAATTATTCATTAATTAATTATCTCTAATTAATCCCTTGATTAATTTTACAAAGTAATTATACTCAAATTACATTCACCAACAAATCATATTTAATTAATTACATATAGTAATTACCCATAAATTAGTTCTCTAAGTAATTTCTCTTCATTTAATTACATTAAGTAATTATACTCCACAATCATCAAATGATTATTTTAAATTAATTAAACTGAATTAATTAACTTAACCCAATCAAATTAAACTCAATTAATTACAATAAGTAATTAATTCCTTAATTACTTCCATAAGTAATTAAACTTAACAATTTACACAAATGATTATCTTTAAATTAATTAATCTAATTAATAATTAAAATTAATCACATTAATTAATTATTAAATAATCCTTAGTTAATGTCCTCATTAATTACTAACAATTCAATAATTATTTTCTAAAATAATTAGCTTATTTTAATCATTATTAATTACAAATTAATTATTCATTAATTAACCCAATAATTAATCCCTAATTAATTAAATAATTAAGTGTTAATTAAAACTCAATTGATCCATTATTACTTGATTAATTAATTATTAATCATTAATTAAAATCAAATCTTATTTAATAAATGATTCTTAAATTACAAGTTAATTATTCTAAGAATAATTAATCTTAAACTTTTAAGATTAAACTCTTAATTACTTTAAGTAATTATTCATTTCATTAATTTATTAAATAAATTAATTATACATTTAATTATCCTAATAATTAAATGAAACAAATCAATAAATTATAATTTTACTTCAATAAGTTTTAAAATCAATTTAAAACCTTTAAATGAGAAATTTACAAAAGTTTAAAAACAAATCCCTTTTTAAATTCAAACCATTTAAACTTAACTTAATCATTCAAAATTGTTAACACTTAAATTTATAAAAACTTAAATTTATTTTAAACTAAAGATTCAAATTCAGATTTGAATTAGTTTAAACTTTGTTTAAACATTTCTTTACATTCAATTTCCAAATTAAAATCAAATTTCTTCAAAAACATTTTTAAACAATAAACTCTTTAAAGTATTTTTAAAACAAATTAGAATTTAAAACTTAGTCATTTCTAGCTATGATTCAAAATGAAATTTGAATTCATAATTTAAACTTGGATTTAAAACTCATTTTAAATCTTTACTCACACTTTAAATTTTCAGTTTAAAATTTGAAAACATGACAAATTCTAAACTGCAAACTAACCCGAACCCAAATGATTCACTCGAGCAAACACTAAATAAACTCGAGTAAAACTCAGTAACTTTCATTTGCATTTATTCAAAATTTACAGTATTTTCAGGTTTAAACTAAAACCTGCATCAACCAAAGTACCTGAGCCCTCAACCAAAATACTTCGAGACATTTAACCCCAAACTTAGAGCGACCCATGAAAAATCCCGATACAAACACGAAAATCCATCTTCCCTAAAACACAGCTGACACACTAAGTTCACTGTGCTCCTGCACCAACGCCGCCATCACCTCCGACCACTCGTGACCCCTTGCGCAAGTCGGCGACCATCATTCAACCCAATTCCGACCATCCAATCGATAGCAGAAACCAAAAATCAAAATCGAGCATCGAGCTCAAAACTGGAACAAAATGTCGAACTGCAATTCGCCTCAAAACTCAAAATTCTGATCATCTAAGAATCTACGCCTCCGGCCACTTCTTCCTCTACACCCCATCTATCATCAACTCAAATCTGGATCAACTCGATCAATCATAGGGGTTGCGGTGATTAATTTTTTTCAGATGAACAAAACTAGGGCTTAAATCTTTGATTCAAAATTCCCAACGCCACACTGCTTTGATTCACTTCTCACCATCTTTCCTTGCATCTACGATTATCACTCAATCACCAGAGAAAACCATAGCCACCCAAACTTTTTAGATCGACAGTTCTAACCCCAAGTGTGATTTCTGGTTAAACCAGAAAACACAATCATATTCAAACTAAAAATTCAAATTTTAGTTTTAAAATTCATGTCTTTGTTAAGGTAATCAGTTGATAATATTAAATCAACAAATCTGGATGATTAAATTCCTACTTTCAAAAGTTTGCTCTCTTGTATTTGTGTTTCAGAGACATTTGTAACATCCCGGAATTTTGGACAATATAAATTTAATAATCTGGGTTTAAATTTATATTGAATTAATAATTTTGATTAATAAATTTGATTTGATTTAAATAATCTTCTTTATTTAATTATTTAATTTGTGAAATTATTTTTAATGAGTTAATAAATTGTTTTCTATTCAATAATGTATATGTATTTATATATATTTTAAATAGACAAGTTGTTTTTAGTTAAATTGGTATAGCATAATTTTATATGTTTTGAAAATAGAAATTATGATTTATTTTTGATTTGAGTTTTTCAAAAATATTTAATTAAATACTATATGATTTTATATATGAGATAAATGTTTTTAATTAGTTTCAAATTCATTTTTAATTCAAGTTGTATATTAAAATATGTTACAAGCTCTTTTATAATTTGTTTTAAAAGTTTCTTTTCCAAATGAATTACTTGCTTTATTTCTTGAGAATTATTTAATTCATAATTATGTATAAGAATTAATTAACAAGGCTTAATATTTATTTAACTTTAATTAAACATATTTATTAATCAAAGAGACAAGTGTATGTGTATTAGAGATTAAAGCTAACAAATGTAATCTTATCATCTTTTTAAAATGACATGTGTCCATTTCATTTTCATTTCTCTTTTAATTCACTTAAATCTGAAAATACATTCATAATTTTGTTCTTCATTCATTAGCATTATTTTTTCTCATCCCTTAATCAAGAAAACCAAATTACATGCTCACATCCATATTCAAATTTGCATCCTCCAAAATCCAATTCTGCATTCCACAAAAATTCAAAACTGCATATCTTAAAACTGTAAAACTTTACATTCAAAACTCCTCTTTTCCAAAATTCTCACCTGCACAACAAATTGGAAGCCTGCATGCAATTTCTAGCATCCCTGCATCAAATATGAATCAAAGACCTGCATTTCAATCTTCATCAAGTTGAGGTCTGCATTCAAGAAGCCTGTCTGCACTTCAAAATCTGGGAGCAATTCACCTGCATGCATCATTTAAAAGCAAGAAAAGAGGTCTGCAACATGTGTTTGGATCTGAAGCCTTGCATATCATCTACAATCAAAGATTTAAGGCCTGCATGCATCAATTATTAATCAAGTTAAAGCTCTGCATTCTTCAAAATACAAACAAGCCTGCATGCATTTATTTTCAAGTCTGATACTCTGCAATTGGAATGTGCTCTGCAATTTTCAAAACTGTGAGTAACTCAAACTTTTATAAATTGTTTAATAGGTAGTTGTGCATGCTTATAAATTACAGTTAAATATGTATGAAATGACCTGCAAGTATGTGTCAGTAAATGCTTGTGCATGTGTGACCTTCAAAAATATCAAACTTATGTTGATTTCTGAATTTTCCTTTGTCTTGATTGCTGTTTAGGACTTGAATTAATGAACAAATTAGGTTTACTTAGAATGGTGTAACTCTAAAAGTTTATGAACTACATATGATTGTCTGTAGCTTGAAAAAATATAGTTACACAAAATCAAATTTGCCTAGAGTAAAAATTCATATGTTATAAGTTAATGTTTCAGGGTTTATCAATAGAATCAGTAATTAAATTCAAGCATTTTAGATCAAAAGTTAAAATTTACAGTGTTATAATAAAATGCAGTTTTGGAAATTTACTGTATTTTACTTTTTGATCAAGATCAGTTGATCCTTGCATTTGAATTGAGTGAATTGTTTTCTGGAAGTATTTTATATATCATTGATCACAGGAAAATCATTGAATTGATTTACAATTCAAATCTGAGGCTGAAATGTGGCATTTCTGTGATGAACCCTAGTTTATATTAGGTTACAGTTTTGGGTTGATTTTGAACTCCTCAGTGATTCGAGTTCAAAGCTATGGTGGATAATGGTGTTGACAGGATTTAGGGGTATTGGGTTTGTTTGTTTCAGGTTTGGTCTGTTGTGCAGGGGGTTGGTGTTTCAGGGTTGCAGGGAAATGTGACTCGGGTTGATCTCGGGATTTTTGGCAAATGACTCGAAGCATATAAGCTTCTGACTCGAAGCAAAATTTATGGTGACTCGAGTATACCATTTTTGTTTCAGACTTTAACAAACAGAGCTGTTCTGTTCTGGTTTTTTTAATTTTTTTTAAAAAAGTTAAGTTTAGATTTAAATCTGGAGTTTAGCTTAGGATTTAAACTTAAACCTAAGGATGAATTCAAACTTGTTTGAATTATTTTTCTGTAATAACTTAAATGCAGAAATTTGAAATTGGTTTTAAAGAAAGAAAAAAATAATAAAAGAAACAGGAACTGTTTCCAGTTTGTAAAATATATGAAAAAAAGACAAATCAAAATTTGTACTTGTAGTTTTGAAAACTGAATTTAATAATGAATTTAAATAAGTTTAAATTTTGGTCTTTTGAAATAGTTTAAATTCAGAAAATCTCAAAGTTGATTTTTTTTAAAAACAGAAAACTGTTTCTGTTTTAAAATGAGAAGGGGAGTTTAAATTTCAAGTGGAGTTTGAAATTTAGATTCTTAAACCTGGAATTTGAATATGAATTCAAATTTAATTTGTCAGATATTTGAAAACATTTATGTTTTCAAATTTAAATTTGATTTTAAACTCTCTAGTATAAATGCATTGAGTTTTGGCAATTGAATTGAAAGGTTGAATATTTAAAATTAGGAATTTAAATGAATTAAAATTTAAGTTTTTAAATCTGGATTTAAAATTTAAATTTCAGTTTTAAAGTAAAGATTTAAATTTAAATTGTTTTTAAATGATTTACATTGAATTGAAAGTGTAAATTGTAGAAAGAGTTTAAAGAATTTAAAACTAAAATGAGAATGGAAGTTATATTTCAAATTTTGAAATTTAAAGATGTTTTAAAATTGATTTGAATTTGATTTGAATTGAAATTTAAATTCTTTTCAACTTATTAATTAAGTATATGTTTCTTGTAAACATATAAGATTAAGTTGTATTGTTTAAAATCTTATTTTAGATAAATTGAGTTTTGAAATTTAAAAGAATGTTAATTGGAATTTAAAGTAAAAATTTAAAAGCATTTTGTTTTTAAATGCATAATTTAAATAATAAATGTTTTATCTAAAGGATAAATAAAGATTAATGATTGGATTCATTAATTATTAAGGTAATTAAGATAAATATTAATTATTTAATTAATTAATAATGTGGATGTTTAATTAAATAATTAATGATGATTAGTTTAATTTGAGATTAATTAATTAAGTTTAATTAATCTATAATTAAGGATGATTAATTAAATTTTAATTTATGATTAAGATTTATTTAATCAAGTGATTAATGATAATTAAGTTTTTAATTAACACCTAGTTAATTAATAATTAGGATTAATTAAATAGTAATTAAATATTAATTACTTAATAACTAATGATGATTAATTTGAGTTAATTTCTTAATTAAGTAATTAAGAAATGTTAATGAAGTCATTAACTCAAGATAATTAATTAATGTGATTAATTTTTGATAATTAATTAGATTAATTAATTAATAATCAATTGTTTAAGTTTTAATTACTTAATGAAAGTAATTAGTGAATTAATTACTTAATGTAATTAAGGTTAATGTGATTTGTTTAGATTAATTAATTAAGTTTAATTAATTTAAACAATTGTGGATTGTTTGATAATTACTTATGTAATTAATGAATTTGTAATTACTTAAGGAAGTAATAAATTAATAATTACAGAATGTAATTAAAGATATTTGATATGGAAGTAATTTGGATTTAAATTACTTTGAAATTAATCAAGGGGACTAATTTAGATAATTAATTAAGAATAATTAATTATGGGTTGAGTAATTAATGTAGTTAATTACTGAATGGTTATTAATCAAGGGTGATTAATATATATGTAGGGTTTAATATAATTAACTTGTGTGATTAATATTAAATGCTAATTACTTATTGTAATTAAAGATAGTTAATCGGTAATGATTAACTGAAATGAATATTGAAATGATGATTTATAAATTGATTTGAAATCAATGGATGGTTAAGTTAAGTAGAATTAATGATGAAGAAATTAATTTAATTCATTTTAAATTAATTTGAGATTGAGTAATTAATTTAATTTATTTTAAATTAATTATAAGTGGTGTGATCATTAGATCAATTACTTATGTTTGATGATTTGTATTGGTTGTTTGGTATGGATTTGTAATCTCAATTATGAGATGAGTAGTGTATGTGATATGGATGCATTGGTTGCTTTTGGATGATAATATGTATTATCTGATTATGATATGATTATCTGTTGATAATGATAATGTTGATTATCTGTGGTGTTGTGAATTATCTATCTGTGTATGCTTAGATAATGAATTGAATTGTTTTAAACTTAAAACAACTTGGACCCTAAAAGACACGCTTTGGTTTTCGATGAGACCGGGATCGGGTTTCCATATTTGGACATCCGAAAACCACATCGATTCCAAATAACGTTAGGTCGTTAATCCAAGTGGAAGCGAGTGAAGACTCGAGGTGTAAGGGCTATACGTCAGTATAACTCTGTGGGTGATTCCGTAATGAGTTTGACGGAATAGGTCTTATAGATTCGAGATGGTGAATCAGAGTGCAAGGGTTATTGTCGTTAACTCTGAGGGTGATTCCAAAATGAGTGTAACGAGATAATGCCTTCGGTTTCGTTCGAACCCGGAACGAACTTGTATGGATTGAATGCTTTCAGAACATCGTCAGGTGGACGATGAGCATTCTAAGTGATGTGTCCTATAAAGGTAATCGCAGCCTCAAGCCTCATCAACCGGGAATGGCTAAAACAGGGGAGGTGCAGCAAAGCTTCGTGGGTAGCCCCCACTTGAGAGTAAGATTTACCCCTGTCTAGAGGTCCCTTTATATTTCGGCTGTGTGGGACGGTTGATCATGACAACCGTCGGGGTTGTCTTATTTGGAACTGTTCAGTAAGGAACGGGTCCGGCTTTGTGTTGCAGGGGAGTTAGGGTGGCTCCTCGGTACGGTGATCTAGGCCACGTACTGTGACGGGCGGTACCCCAGTAGCCCTGCCATTGATGGAATCCAAAATCCAATAAGTGCCGTACGTATTAGTTGTGCCCAACTATGTTGGAATGTGAGATGTAAGCATTTCAGCTATTTCTGTATTTTATTTGAAAACCCTAGACACTATTATAATATCACCGGATTTCCTATCAAATGTTTTGGTTAGCGTAAGGTAAAAACTTTTCCATGTTTATGTGTGGGAAGTCTTACGTGATACCTTTTCTTTCAAAGGTTTTTCAAAGTTAAGCAACTTTAACCTGTTACTCACACCAGACCCATGTCTGACCCGGAGTTATTTCTGTTTTTCTTTAACTCTTGGGTACTCAAATTTTTATGAGTAGTCAAGGGAATTCAGGTTAGGAATCAGGATTGGCTTTGACGATTTGTGGAGGAGCATATGGAGCAGGAGGCTTCTGCGTATAGTTATTTAGTTCCGCCGTGTTTTGTACCTCTGAGTGTTCTGTTTTGTATTGAGTTGTAATAACTAGACAGGTGTTTATAACTGTCTAGTATGTGTTGTATATGTCTGTGTACTCTGATATTTGATGTATACTATGTAATACTTTGTTATTAATATAATTTATTCGTTTCCGCTGTTGAGATTCTTGTGTTGTTTCTTTCTTCTCTTCTTTCTTTTCTTCTTCTATCCCTTTCTTTCTTAATTCACGGTGCGGCTTCCTGGTATTTGGAAGCCGGGTCGTGACATTTTGGTATCAGAGCTGTAGGTTGAGTGAATACCTAGGCTCTGAAGTGTATTTTTCTTTAGGGAGCGTTAGGTTGAGTGAATACCTAGGCTCTGAAGTGTATTTTTCTTTAGGGAGCGTTAGGTTGAGTGAATACCTAGGCTCTGTAGGGTGTCTATCTTGAGAGAGCGTATTTGTATTTTTAATATATATATATATATTTATTGGTTCTACCTATTTGTTGGATTACCTGTTCGGGGTTTATCCGATGTAAGTTATAAAGGTAGATGAGGTAGAAGTGTGTGTAACACGACTACCATTGGTTGTTGTTTGATGGATGAGGTTGGAAGTGTATTTGTCGAGACCGTAGATCTAATACTGTCTCGAGTAAGTTTTTCTTGGTTGAAGGACTTCATCGATCTCTGAAGGTAACCTGTTAAGGTTCGGAGTTCATCTTTGAAGTGTTGAATTGAGTTTTGATCTGTCGGTTGAGCAGAAGCAAGCAAGTGATGGTATCTTGATATCTCAGGAATTAGTAGCTGCGTGATGAGATGCAGTGACTATGGATGTTTCCGAAGATGTTTTCTTTGGAACAAGAATAAGAAGTGAGTCAGCACGGTGATGTGGCTGAGTTTAGCAGAGTATTCTGAGTTGATAGGGAGTCTTCTGGCTGGGTAGTTTTTCTGAAGTGGAGTTCAGAAGCATCAGAGTGGATCTTTTCTCTGGTAAGTTGGCTAAGCCAGCATAAGCTCTTCTGTTTGGTAAAGAAAGAGCAGTTACTATGGATTTAGGCTGAGTTGATCGCAAAAGTGACTTGCGATAGTATGTTCTCTTGTGTTTGTTGGAGATTGTCCGGATTTCTTCCAGGAAGACAGAAGTTTGTCTGCATCTGGAGATCGAGTTTTCTTTCCAGGATGGAACTAGTGGTTCAGTTAGTAGATGGATGGTTCCTTGAGGTAAAAGTTGGTGAAGCAACTCAGGTTTGGGAGGAACATCTGAGTTTTCTAATGGATATGTGGAACCATATTTCTGTGCTGGGTTGTCTGGTCTGTGCTTGTGCTCTTCGTCAGCATTTTCTTCTGTTTCGGATCAGAGTTGGCAGCGGAAGCAGTTTGGGGGTGTTTCTGTTTTCTTTTCCGGATAAGGAGAAGTTTGTTCTTTCTTCTGTTGTTGAGAAGCAGGGTTTGTGTTCTTGGTTTTTGGGTGATCTTGAAGAGATCATTGGATTGTTTTGCTTCAGTCTGTTTCTGATGGAATCAGCAAGAGTTGAGCTGATTAGGTTGGATGTTGGTAAGCCCAGGATCGTCCGAAATTTTTTTTTTATGGATAAGAGACAGAGAATTTGGATTCTGGAATTGGAGATTTGATTTTGGTTAAGTTTTTCTCTGATTCAAGGAGCTATAAGTTTGGGAAGCTAGCTCCATAGTGTTTTGGTTTCTTCTGTGATTGGTAAGATCAGTGTTTGGTTTTCTGGAGTTGAATTGCCAGTTTGGATAACTGGGATTCAGGGTGTTTCACGTATCTCTGAGGGAGTTCGTGTTTGATATTTCTGGTTTTAGAACTAGCAGTTTAGGATGGTTTGTTTATTGTGTCAGACTCGTTTGTAGTCTGATATTCTGTATAGAATTGTTGCTAGGAGCTCTATAGCTTAGTAGTATTGATTGATTGTATTCTATAGAGCGAGTATCCCGATATATATATATACCGGGGAAACTCGTGAAGATTTTATCCAAAATTCTTTTGGATGATTAGATTTGTTCTGATTGTGTGAATTGATTGCTTTGGTTGTTGGCATATGTTTAACATATGCTGTATTTTAAAATAAAATCTCTAAATAGATTATTAAATTGCCTTTGTTTTAAATTTCGAGGACGAAATTCTTTTAAGGGGGAAGGATTGTAACATCCCGGAATTTTGGACAATATAAATTTAATAATCTGGGTTTAAATTTATATTGAATTAATAATTTTGATTAATAAATTTGATTTGATTTAAATAATCTTCTTTATTTAATTATTTAATTTGTGAAATTATTTTTAATGAGTTAATAAATTGTTTTCTATTCAATAATGTATATGTATTTATATATATTTTAAATAGACAAGTTGTTTTTAGTTAAATTGGTATAGCATAATTTTATATGTTTTGAAAATAGAAATTATGATTTATTTTTGATTTGAGTTTTTCAAAAATATTTAATTAAATACTATATGATTTTATATATGAGATAAATGTTTTTAATTAGTTTCAAATTCATTTTTAATTCAAGTTGTATATTAAAATATGTTACAAGCTCTTTTATAATTTGTTTTAAAAGTTTCTTTTCCAAATGAATTACTTGCTTTATTTCTTGAGAATTATTTAATTCATAATTATGTATAAGAATTAATTAACAAGGCTTAATATTTATTTAACTTTAATTAAACATATTTATTAATCAAAGAGACAAGTGTATGTGTATTAGAGATTAAAGCTAACAAATGTAATCTTATCATCTTTTTAAAATGACATGTGTCCATTTCATTTTCATTTCTCTTTTAATTCACTTAAATCTGAAAATACATTCATAATTTTGTTCTTCATTCATTAGCATTATTTTTTCTCATCCCTTAATCAAGAAAACCAAATTACATGCTCACATCCATATTCAAATTTGCATCCTCCAAAATCCAATTCTGCATTCCACAAAAATTCAAAACTGCATATCTTAAAACTGTAAAACTTTACATTCAAAACTCCTCTTTTCCAAAATTCTCACCTGCACAACAAATTGGAAGCCTGCATGCAATTTCTAGCATCCCTGCATCAAATATGAATCAAAGACCTGCATTTCAATCTTCATCAAGTTGAGGTCTGCATTCAAGAAGCCTGTCTGCACTTCAAAATCTGGGAGCAATTCACCTGCATGCATCATTTAAAAGCAAGAAAAGAGGTCTGCAACATGTGTTTGGATCTGAAGCCTTGCATATCATCTACAATCAAAGATTTAAGGCCTGCATGCATCAATTATTAATCAAGTTAAAGCTCTGCATTCTTCAAAATACAAACAAGCCTGCATGCATTTATTTTCAAGTCTGATACTCTGCAATTGGAATGTGCTCTGCAATTTTCAAAACTGTGAGTAACTCAAACTTTTATAAATTGTTTAATAGGTAGTTGTGCATGCTTATAAATTACAGTTAAATATGTATGAAATGACCTGCAAGTATGTGTCAGTAAATGCTTGTGCATGTGTGACCTTCAAAAATATCAAACTTATGTTGATTTCTGAATTTTCCTTTGTCTTGATTGCTGTTTAGGACTTGAATTAATGAACAAATTAGGTTTGCTTAGAATGGTGTAACTCTAAAAGTTTATGAACTACATATGATTGTCTGTAGCTTGAAAAAATATAGTTACACAAAATCAAATTTGCCTAGAGTAAAAATTCATATGTTATAAGTTAATGTTTCAGGGTTTATCAATAGAATCAGTAATTAAATTCAAGCATTTTAGATCAAAAGTTAAAATTTACAGTGTTATAATAAAATGCAGTTTTGGAAATTTACTGTATTTTACTTTTTGATCAAGATCAGTTGATCCTTGCATTTGAATTGAGTGAATTGTTTTCTGGAAGTATTTTATATATCATTGATCACAGGAAAATCATTGAATTGATTTACAATTCAAATCTGAGGCTGAAATGTGGCATTTCTGTGATGAACCCTAGTTTATATTAGGTTACAGTTTTGGGTTGATTTTGAACTCCTCAGTGATTCGAGTTCAAAGCTATGGTGGATAATGGTGTTGACAGGATTTAGGGGTATTGGGTTTGTTTGTTTCAGGTTTGGTCTGTTGTGCAGGGGGTTGGTGTTTCAGGGTTGCAGGGAAATGTGACTCGGGTTGATCTCGGGATTTTTGGCAAATGACTCGAAGCATATAAGCTTCTGACTCGAAGCAAAATTTATGGTGACTCGAGTATACCATTTTTGTTTCAGACTTTAACAAACAGAGCTGTTCTGTTCTGGTTTTTTAATTTTTTTTAAAAAAGTTAAGTTTAGATTTAAATCTGGAGTTTAGCTTAGGATTTAAACTTAAACCTAAGGATGAATTCAAACTTGTTTGAATTATTTTTCTGTAATAACTTAAATGCAGAAATTTGAAATTGGTTTTAAAGAAAGAAAAAAATAATAAAAGAAACAGGAACTGTTTCCAGTTTGTAAAATATATGAAAAAAAGACAAATCAAAATTTGTACTTGTAGTTTTGAAAACTGAATTTAATAATGAATTTAAATAAGTTTAAATTTTGGTCTTTTGAAATAGTTTAAATTCAGAAAATCTCAAAGTTGATTTTTTTTAAAAACAGAAAACTGTTTCTGTTTTAAAATGAGAAGGGGAGTTTAAATTTCAAGTGGAGTTTGAAATTTAGATTCTTAAACCTGGAATTTGAATATGAATTCAAATTTAATTTGTCAGATATTTGAAAACATTTATGTTTTCAAATTTAAATTTGATTTTAAACTCTCTAGTATAAATGCATTGAGTTTTGGCAATTGAATTGAAAGGTTGAATATTTAAAATTAGGAATTTAAATGAATTAAAATTTAAGTTTTTAAATCTGGATTTAAAATTTAAATTTCAGTTTTAAAGTAAAGATTTAAATTTAAATTGTTTTTAAATGATTTACATTGAATTGAAAGTGTAAATTGTAGAAAGAGTTTAAAGAATTTAAAACTAAAATGAGAATGGAAGTTATATTTCAAATTTTGAAATTTAAAGATGTTTTAAAATTGATTTGAATTTGATTTGAATTGAAATTTAAATTCTTTTCAACTTATTAATTAAGTATATGTTTCTTGTAAACATATAAGATTAAGTTGTATTGTTTAAAATCTTATTTTAGATAAATTGAGTTTTGAAATTTAAAAGAATGTTAATTGGAATTTAAAGTAAAAATTTAAAAGCATTTTGTTTTTAAATGCATAATTTAAATAATAAATGTTTTATCTAAAGGATAAATAAAGATTAATGATTGGATTCATTAATTATTAAGGTAATTAAGATAAATATTAATTATTTAATTAATTAATAATGTGGATGTTTAATTAAATAATTAATGATGATTAGTTTAATTTGAGATTAATTAATTAAGTTTAATTAATCTATAATTAAGGATGATTAATTAAATTTTAATTTATGATTAAGATTTATTTAATCAAGTGATTAATGATAATTAAGTTTTTAATTAACACCTAGTTAATTAATAATTAGGATTAATTAAATAGTAATTAAATATTAATTACTTAATAACTAATGATGATTAATTTGAGTTAATTTCTTAATTAAGTAATTAAGAAATGTTAATGAAGTCATTAACTCAAGATAATTAATTAATGTGATTAATTTTTGATAATTAATTAGATTAATTAATTAATAATCAATTGTTTAAGTTTTAATTACTTAATGAAAGTAATTAGTGAATTAATTACTTAATGTAATTAAGGTTAATGTGATTTGTTTAGATTAATTAATTAAGTTTAATTAATTTAAACAATTGTGGATTGTTTGATAATTACTTATGTAATTAATGAATTTGTAATTACTTAAGGAAGTAATAAATTAATAATTACAGAATGTAATTAAAGATATTTGATATGGAAGTAATTTGGATTTAAATTACTTTGAAATTAATCAAGGGGACTAATTTAGATAATTAATTAAGAATAATTAATTATGGGTTGAGTAATTAATGTAGTTAATTACTGAATGGTTATTAATCAAGGGTGATTAATATATATGTAGGGTTTAATATAATTAACTTGTGTGATTAATATTAAATGCTAATTACTTATTGTAATTAGAGATAGTTAATCGGTAATGATTAACTGAAATGAATATTGAAATGATGATTTATAAATTGATTTGAAATCAATGGATGGTTAAGTTAAGTAGAATTAATGATGAAGAAATTAATTTAATTCATTTTAAATTAATTTGAGATTGAGTAATTAATTTAATTTATTTTAAATTAATTATAAGTGGTGTGATCATTAGATCAATTACTTATGTTTGATGATTTGTATTGGTTGTTTGGTATGGATTTGTAATCTCAATTATGAGATGAGTAGTGTATGTGATATGGATGCATTGGTTGCTTTTGGATGATAATATGTATTATCTGATTATGATATGATTATCTGTTGATAATGATAATGTTGATTATCTGTGGTGTTGTGAATTATCTATCTGTGTATGCTTAGATAATGAATTGAATTGTTTTAAACTTAAAACAACTTGGACCCTAAAAGACACGCTTTGGTTTTCGATGAGACCGGGATCGGGTTTCCATATTTGGACATCCGAAAACCACATCGATTCCAAATAACGTTAGGTCGTTAATCCAAGTGGAAGCGAGTGAAGACTCGAGGTGTAAGGGCTATACGTCAGTATAACTCTGTGGGTGATTCCGTAATGAGTTTGACGGAATAGGTCTTATAGATTCGAGATGGTGAATCAGAGTGCAAGGGTTATTGTCGTTAACTCTGAGGGTGATTCCAAAATGAGTGTAACGAGATAATGCCTTCGGTTTCGTTCGAACCCGGAACGAACTTGTATGGATTGAATGCTTTCAGAACATCGTCAGGTGGACGATGAGCATTCTAAGTGATGTGTCCTATAAAGGTAATCGCAGCCTCAAGCCTCATCAACCGGGAATGGCTAAAACAGGGGAGGTGCAGCAAAGCTTCGTGGGTAGCCCCCACTTGAGAGTAAGATTTACCCCTGTCTAGAGGTCCCTTTATATTTCGGCTGTGTGGGACGGTTGATCATGACAACCGTCGGGGTTGTCTTATTTGGAACTGTTCAGTAAGGAACGGGTCCGGCTTTGTGTTGTAGGGGAGTTAGGGTGGCTCCTCGGTACGGTGATCTAGGCCACGTACTGTGACGGGCGGTACCCCAGTAGCCCTGCCATTGATGGAATCCAAAATCCAATAAGTGCCGTACGTATTAGTTGTGCCCAACTATGTTGGAATGTGAGATGTAAGCATTTCAGCTATTTCTGTATTTTATTTGAAAACCCTAGACACTATTATAATATCACCGGATTTCCTATCAAATGTTTTGGTTAGCGTAAGGTAAAAACTTTTCCATGTTTATGTGTGGAAAGTCTTACGTGATACCTTTTCTTTCAAAGGTTTTTCAAAGTTAAGCAACTTTAACCTGTTACTCACACCAGACCCATGTCTGACCCGGAGTTATTTCTGTTTTTCTTTAACTCTTGGGTACTCAAATTTTTATGAGTAGTCAAGGGAATTCAGGTTAGGAATCAGGATTGGCTTTGACGATTTGTGGAGGAGCATATGGAGCAGGAGGCTTCTGCGTATAGTTATTTAGTTCCGCCGTGTTTTGTACCTCTGAGTGTTCTGTTTTGTATTGAGTTGTAATAACTAGACAGGTGTTTATAACTGTCTAGTATGTGTTGTATATGTCTGTGTACTCTGATATTTGATGTATACTATGTAATACTTTGTTATTAATATAATTTATTCGTTTCCGCTGTTGAGATTCTTGTGTTGTTTCTTTCTTCTCTTCTTTCTTTTCTTCTTCTATCCCTTTCTTTCTTAATTCACGGTGCGGCTTCCTGGTATTTGGAAGCCGGGTCGTGACAACATTACAGGTTTCCTTTTTTTATATATAAAATTTGAACTTTAAACTCATATTACTTACCATACTTTGATTTAATCCTTAATCTTAACACATATTAAATCAAATAAAATGGATATTCTTAAGCATTTCTTATATCTGGAACTTAAGCGCAGAAAAATGAATTCACAATAACATACACGTCTACAAACATATTAATATACCAGCAATGAACTTGAAATATAGCACGCAACGCACTTATCTCCAGAAATAAATCAAGCAACTAAATTAATATTTAAGTTTATAAAATGTTACTCACCTTGAAAATTATGAGCAGAGCAAACTTATTTTGGAGATGCTTGAAACTTGAACTGTTTTCAATTTCCAGAACTTCAATTCCAAAACTTTGAGTTGCAACTTTGTTTTACTTTTTAAAAACTTTAGTCTTGATTTTACTGCAATGCTTTGCTTTTAAACTTTAATCTTGCTTTTGCTGAAATGTTCTACTCCTTGATGCATGCTTCCAGATTTAACAATTTTCATGTTTCCAGAAAAATGCAGGCATGCATTGATTTAAAAAAGAATAGTAATGATCTTCAGTTGCATGCAAACTTTTAGAGTTGCAATTGATTTTCTCAAGTTAATGAATTGCAGAGTGATTTTCAGGTTAATGTATTGAAGGGCTACAGGTTTATTTGATTTGCAAAAATGAATTTCAGATAGCTTTTGGTTTAGAGGAACATATTGTTTCAGATATATTTTGAGGGAAAACAGATTTTGGTTTTAGAGGGGATATTGGTTTTTGACGAGACTAATTTACAGGAATTTTATGTTGAACAGAGTTTCTGTTTTTTTTAAAGAAGAAGTTTGCAGATTTCATGGCTGAAGATCTTCAGTTTTAAAAAAAGAATAGAAAAGAAAATGAATTTTAGAGGAGATTGGTTTATATAGGTATATATTGATTTTATTAAAAAATACAAGAAAAAGAAAAATAAGACACTTGTTCAATTTTAAACATTTGTCACTTAGATTAATTTATGGTAAACACATGTCAATTAGTCTGTTAGAAACTTACACATGTAAATTTAAGTATTTTAATTTTAGTTTTAATTGTTTATAAAAACTTTTAATCCTAATTTATTGTTCTTATGTATATATAAATGAATTTATCTCTTTTTAAATTAAAAAGAAATGAAAACAATCAAATTGTAAATATAAGCTTATTCAAATATTTTTTATGTATATATTCTTTTAAATTTCAAAACATTGAATTCAAATTTAAATTAATTTATCAAATCCAATTTTAAAAATCAAGTTATATATAGATGAATATATAACCCTTATTAAAATTAAAAATAACAAATCCTATTTCTAACAAAATTTATTTATGATTATAAAAACTAAGTATTATCATTATTATTTGAAAAAAACAAATGAAATAATATTAATTAATTTATAAAAGAGATTATAATTTACTTCTGTTACTCAATAAATTAAAATCATTTGTAAATTGTATTTTAAATTCTTATATAAAAATTCAAGCAATATTTTAAAAAGAAAATAAAACAAAGCTTTTATGTTAATCTAATTCAAATTCATATTTAAGTTAATTAAATAAAATTCAAAACAAATAAGATTTATCATAAGTATAAACCATAAAATTATTTATTGAATTGTGTTGAAAAGTCAAATGTTAAATTTAAATCAAATTTCCAGTTTACCAAAAATATATTAGAATTAGCAAATTAATTCATTTACTAAATTCCAAATCAAAGTTTATCAATTTACAATATATACAATTATATATATTATAAACAGAAATCAATTTATTAGCTTTAAAAAGATAAAATCTACAAATATAAATATTTATTAACAGAAGATTATTAAATCAATTCAAAATTTATTATCAAATTTATCAAATCAATTTAATTTTTTACAAAGATTATTAAATTCATATTGCCAAATTTCCAGGATATCACATTCCTCTCCTCCTAAAAGAATTTCGTCCCCGAAATTTAAAAGCGAAGGTAATTTAATAATCTATCTTAAGATTTTATTTTAAAACACAAGCATGTATCAATCATATGCTAACAACCATAGCAACCAATTTATCCAATCAAACAAATCTAACTATCCAGACAAAATTCTAGATAAAATCCCTCGAGTTTTCCCCAAGTGTATATATATACCAGGATACTCGCTTTACAGAATCCAAACAATCAAAACTATGAAGCTACAAAGCTCCTATTCAACTATATCTACAACATTAGACAAGATATCAGACTACAGACGAGTCTGACTCAACAACCAAAATTCCAGATATGCTGGTTCCACAACCAGAGAAAGATCAGACACGTACTCCCTCAGAGATACGTGAAACTCATCGAATTCCAGTTATCCAAACTGGAAATCCAATCCTGTAGATAAATCACTTATTCTCACAAGAACACAAATAAAATACCAAACACCTCGGAGCTGACTTACCAAGTCTTACTCAATCTTCAAGCTCTTTAGATCGGAGAAAACTTACCAAAATCAAATCTCCGACCCCGAAATCCAAATTCCTTCGTCTCATATCCACAAAATACTTCTGACGATCCTGGGCTGCCTTCATCTCTTCCGATCAGCTCAACCTTTGCTGATGTCTTTAGAAACAAACTGGACCAAAACAATCCAACAGAATGATCTCCTCAAGATCAATCCCAAACCAAGAACACCAACTCTACTCCACAAACATCAGAAGACTAACTTACTTCTCCTTATCCGGAAAAGATAAAACAAAAGCACTTCCAAACTGCTTTCGCTCCACAACTCTGATCTGAAGTAGAAGGAAAACTCGAGCACAAACTAGACAACACATCTCAGAAATATAGTTCAACAGATCCATAAAGAACACTCAGATGTCCCATCTGATCCTTCTACTAAACTGAACCATCGGTAGCACTCCTGGAATCCAGTAGATAAGAAATCTCAACCTCCAGATGCGGACAAACTTCTGATAACTCAAGAGAACACTCAAACTATCGCAAGTCACTTTTGCGATCAACCAGTCCAATGTCCAAAGAAAACTTCTCTCTCTTTACCAATCAGAACAGCTTACGCTTATCTAGTCAATCCATCGAAGAAATGGATCTACTCTGCTGCTTCTGAACTCCACCTCTAGAAAAACTGCTAACCAGAAGACCTCCTTGCCAGCACAGAACACTCCGAGCTGCACTGCTGACATTAATGCCAAAGAATTCCTAATCCAAAACTCTTCGAGAAACTCGGACCTCAAACCAGACGGAAACATCTTGTTGAACCCAGCCACAACATCGAAGCAGACATACTTATTAAACTTGTTCCAAAGAAAAATCTTTGGACACAATCCATAGTCACTGCATCTCATCACACAGCTACTAATTCCTAAGGTATCAAGATACCATTATTCTCTTCTGCCCAACCGACAGATCCAATCTCTACTCATCCAACTCAAAGATGAACTCCGAACCTTTACAGGTTTCCTTCAGAGATCGACGAAATCCTACATTCTACACAACTCACTCGAGACGGTATTCGGTATACAGTCTCGTCGGATACACTTCCAACCTCAACACTCAAACTCCAACCATTGGTTGTAGTCGTGTTACACACCCCCCTACCTTATCTACCTTATAACTTATATTGGAAAAACCCGAACAGGTAACCCAACAAATATGTAGAACTAAATATATATATATATATATATATATATAATTACAAATACGCTCTCTCAAGAAAGAAATTACTTCAAAGCCTAGGTATTCTCTCAACCTAGAGCTCTAATACCACCTGTGACGACCTTAGGCTTTTCAGCCGTCGGGTAGCGGCTCACTCGGCTGGTTGGCTTTTCAACCAACCCAGCCCCGCCATGGCTTACAGTGATACCTCGGGTTTGCTTTTATGGCCAGCCTCTCGACTCACAACCAACCCCGCAAGGCCTTATACTACCCCTGGGGGCATGTAGGGTAAGAGTCTCCCGTTCGCCACCTAACGCAAAGCGAGAACCCCCTATCACACTGTACTGTAACAAACCCGATCCCAGTCTCATCGAAATCCAAAGCGTGTCTTTTAAGGCCAAGTTGTTTTAAAGGTTTAAAACAATTCAATTGTCTATACACACAGATAGATAAATCACAGTTTCATAATAGATATTATCATCACAACAGATAATCCATATTATCATTATCAAGAGGTAATCCTAATCATCATCACAATGCAACCAATGCATCCATATCACTCAATATTACTTATCTCATATTCGAGATTCAAACCATTCATGACAAACAACATCATCCAACCATATATGCAATGATTAATAATCACACCAAATATAATTAATTTAAAATTAATTAAATTAATTACATCATTTCTAATTAATTTAAAGTGAATTAAATTAATTACCATTATCAAACTAGCTTACATCACTATTAATTAATTATCAATCAATCAATTAATCATCAATCAAATATTCATTTAAATTAATCATCCCTGATTAATTAACCTTTAATTACATTCAAGTAATTAACCATTAATTAATTCTCAAATTAATTATGCTTAACCAAATACAGTAATTAATCTTTAATTACTTCCTTAATTAATTAACTATAATTAATTACGTTTCTTCTTAATTAATTACATTAATTAATTACTTCATTTATTAATTATTTCTTATTAAATTCATTCTTAATTACATCATCAATTATAATAATTAATGATTTCTATTTACAATTTCTATTTAAATTAATTACATTAAGTAATTAATCTTTAATTAATCCATAATTGTTAATCACCCTTGATTAACTCCATTCAGTAATTAACTACCCTTAATTATTTTACCAAACAAATTAATTATTCATTAATTAATTATCTCTAATTAATCCCTTGATTAATTTTACAAATTAATTATACTCAAATTACATTCACCAACAAATCATTTTTAATTAATTACATACAGTAATTACCCATAAATTACTTCTCTAAGTAATTTCTCTTCATTTAATTACGTTAAGTAATTATACTCCACGATCATCAAATGATTATTTTAAATTAATTAAACTGAATTAATTAACCTAACCCAATCAAATTAAACTCAATTAATTACAATAAGTAATTAATTCCCTAATTACTTCCATAAGTAATTAAACTTAACAATTTACACAAATGATTATCTTTAAATTAATTAATCTAATTAATAATTAAAATTAATCACATTAATTAATTATTAAATAATCCTTAGTTAATGTCCTCATTAATTATTAATAATTCATTAATTATTTTCTAAAATAATTAACTTATTTTAATCATTATTAATTACAAATTAATAACCATTAATTAACCCATTAATTAATCCCTAATTAATTAAGTGCTAATTAAAACTTAATTAATCCATTATTACTTGATTAATTAATTATTAATCATTAATTAAAATCAAATCTTATTTAATAAATGATTCTTAAATTACAAGTTAATTATTCTAAGAATAATTAATCTTAAACTTTTAAGATTAAACCCTTAATTACTTTAAGTAATTATTCATTTCATTAATTTATTAAATAAATTAATTATACGTTTAATTATCCTAATAATTAAATGAAACAAATCATTAAATTATAATTTTACTTCAACAAGTTTTAAAATCAATTTAAAACCTTTAAATGAGAAATCTACAAAAGTTTAAAAACAAATCCCTTTTTAAATTCAAACCATTTAAACTTTACTTAATCATTCAAAATTGTTAAACACTTAAATTTATAAATGCTTAAATTTATTTTAAACCAAAGATTCAAATTCAAATTTGAATTAGTTTAAACTTTGTTTAAACATTTCTTTACATTCAATTTCCAAATTAAAATCAAATTTCTTTAAAAACATTTTTAAACAATAAACTCTTTAAAGTATTTTTAAAACAAATTTGAATTTAAAAACTTAGTCATTTCCAGCTATGATTCAAAATGAAATTTGAATTCATAATTTAAACTTGGATTTAAAACTCATTTTAAATCTTTGCTTACACTTTAAATTTTTAGTTTAAAATTTGAAAACATGACAATTTCTAAACTACAAACTAACCCGAACCCAAATGATTCACTCGATAAACACTAAATAAACTCAAGTAAAACTCGAGTAACTTTCATTTGCATTTATTCAAAATTTACAGTATTTTCAGGTTTAAACTAAAACCCGTATTAACCAAAGTTCCCGAGCCCTCAACCAAAATACTTCGAGACATTTAACCCCGAACTTTGAGCAACCCATGAAAAATCCCGATACAAACACGAAAATCCATCTTCCCTAAAACACAGCTGACACACCAAGTTCACTATGCACTTGCACCAATGCTGCCATCACCTCCGACCACTTGCGACCCCTTGCGCAAGTCGGTGACCATCATTCAACCCAATTCCGACCATCCAACCGATAACATAAACCAAAAATAAAAATCGAGCATCGAGTTCGAAACTGAAACAAAATGTTGAACTGCAATTCGCCTCAAAACTCAAAATTCTGATCATCTGAGAATCTACACCTCCGGCCACTACTTCCTCTACACCCTATCTATCATCAACTCAAATCTGGAACAACTCGATCAATCATAGCGGTTGCGGTGATTAATTTTTTTCAGATGAACAAAACTAGGGCTTAAATCTTTGATTCAAAATTCCCAACGCCACACTGGTTTGATTCACTTCTCACCATCTTTCCTTGCATCTAGGATTATCACTCAATCACCAGAGGAAACCATGGCCACCAAAACTATTTAGATCGACAGTTCTAATCCCAAATGTGATTTCTGGTTAAACCAGAAATACACAATTATATTCGAACTAAAAATTCAAATTTTAGTTTTAAAATTCATGTCTTTGTTAAGGTAATCGGTTGATAATATTAAATCAACAAATCTGGATGATTAAATTCCTACTTTCAAAAGTTTGCTCTGTTGTATTTGTGTTTCAGAGATATTACAGGTTTCCTTTTTATTTTTATAGAATTTGAACTTTAAACTTATATTACTTACCATATTTTGATTTAATCCTTAATCTTAACACATATTTTTTTTGCAAGGCAAGCCGGTTTTATAGTGGACCGTCCACTTTTTATGACGAAAATAATAAGGGTTGAAGTATAGGAGTATGGTAAAAGCACCTTAGCTGCTAAGAAAAAAAGGAAAATACAGGACAGATACGAGACAACCATGTCATCGTAACTATAAATAGCAAAAACTATCACTCCTCCGAAGAGGAAGAGTCACCATCATCCCGAGCCACCAGAGAAGAATCCAAAGGCACAGTCCCATAAAGACCAGCAAAGGGGCGGAAAAGGAGAGCAAGACAAGGATCATAACCCAAAGCATCAGAAGAGTAGATAAACGAACGATCCCAGGAAGTATCAGCTAGCATGGCAGAATTCGAAGTAACATACACATCTACAAACATATTAATATACCAGTAATGAACTTGAAATATAGCATGCAACACACTTATCTCCAGAAATAAATCAAGCAACTAAATTAATATTTAAGTTTATAAAATGCTATTCACCTTGAAAATTATGAGCAGAGCAAACTTATTTTGAAGATGCTTGAAACCTGAATTGTGTTTCAATTTCCAGAACTTCAATTCCAAAACTTTGAGTTGCAACTTTGTTTTACTTTTTGAAAACTTTAGTTTTGATTTTACTACAATGCTTTGCTTTTTAAACTTTAATCTTGCTTTTGCTGAAATGTTCTACTCCTTGATGCATGCTTCCAGATTTAACAATTTTCATGTTTCCAGAAAAAAGCAGGCATGCATTGATTTAAAAAAGAATAGCAATGATCTTCAGTTGCATGCAAACTTTTAGAGTTGCAATTGATTTTCTCAGGTTAATGAATTGCAGAGTGATTTTCAGGTTAATGTATTGAAGGGCTACAGGTTTATTTGATTTGCAAAAATGAATTTCAGATAGCTTTTGGTTTAGAGGAACATATTGTTTCAGATATATTTTGAGGGAAAACATATTTTGGTTTTAGAGGGGATATTGGTTTTTGACGAGATTAATTTACAGGAATTTTGTGTTGAACAGAGTTTCTGTTTTTTTTAAAGAAGAAGTTTGCAGATTTCATGGCTAAAGATCTTAAGTTTTGAAAAAAAGAACAGAAAAGAAAATGAATTTTAGAGGAGATGGGTTTATATAAGTATATTTTGATCTTATTAAAAAATACAAGAAAACGAAAAATAAGACACTTGTTCAATTTTTAAATATTTGTCACTTAGATTAATTTATGGTAAACACATGTCAATTAGTGTGTTAGAAACTTACAAATGTAAATTTAAGTATTTTAATTTTAATTTAAATTGTTTATAAAAACTTTTAATCTTAATTTATTATTCTTGTGTATATATAAATGAATTTATCTCTTTTTAAATTAAAAAGAAATGAAAACAATCAAATTATAAATATAAGCTTATTCAAATATTTTTTATGTATATATTCTTTTAAATTTCAAAACATTGAATTCAAATTTAAATTAATTTATCAAATCCAATTTTAAAAATCAAGTTATATATAGATGCGCATATAACCCTTATTAAAATTAAAAATAACAAATCCTATGTCTAACAAAATTTATTTATGATTATAAAAACTAAGTATTATCATTATTATTTGAAAATAACAAATGAAACAATATTAATTAATTTATAAAAGAGATTATAATTTACTTCTGTTACTCAATAAATTAAAATCATTTGTAAATTGTATTTTAAATTCTTATATAAAAATTCAAGCAATATTTTAAAAAGAAAATAAAACAAAGCTTTTATGTTAATCTAATTCAAATTCATATTTAAGTTAATTAAATAAAATTTAAAACAAATAAGATTTATCATAAGTATAAACCACAAAATTATTTATTGAATTGTGTTGAAAAGTCAAATGTTAAATTCAAATCAAATTTCCAATTTACAAAAAATAAATTAGAATTAGCAAATTAATTCATTTACTAAATTCCAAATCAAAGTTTATCAATTTACAATATATATATATATATATATATATATATATATATATTATAAACAGAAAACAATTTATTAGCTTTAAAAGATAAAATCTACAAATATAAATATTTATTAACAGAAGATTATTAAATCAATTCAAAATTTATTATCAAATTTATCAAATCAATTTAATTTTTTACGCGGATTATTAAATTTATATTGCTAAATTTCTGGGATATCACAGATCCTTAGGAGATGTAAATACCGTGCATCTCTTAAGTTACTGCACTCATGTTAGACACTAGATAGGAGATGTCAAACCCCGTAAACATCTCTGACACTGTTACACTCATATTTACCTCTGATTTAACTAACATAAGATCTTTTAGTTCTGACTCGAGTGTTTTGTCTATTCAATTCGCTCGAGTCAGCCTGAGCATTTCAGGATTGAAGACTTTATTTCTGAAGGACGAAGACGAAGATTTTTACTATTAGTATTTACTATATTCAATTCACTGCATCATGTATTCCGCTGCATTATTTATTATTCTCCGGTATGTGTAACTCTGATCTGTGTTGTATAAGTAAATCAAATGTTTTGTAAAACAGCTTCATGAACTATTTATTTGATTATTATATTTTGTCATTCCGTCGCAAGATTCTGTTTTTTTTCTCTTTCTCTATTTTTTCTTATTCACCCCAATAACAATCTGCCATTTTATATGGTGTAAATTGACGTGTTTGTCTGCTTAAAACGTACAAAAAGGCATGACGTTACGGTCCATATTATGGCTACGTAAGTTTCAAAGAAATCCAAGATGAATTTTCGGTGCACTATTCCAAAAGACAAATCCAGTGGGTTCTTCATCAAAAACATGCATTTTGGGACTTTGATTTTGTGAGTGGATCATTTCCATCTGTAAATGTAATGCAATCAAACTGACGTAATGTGATTAAGGTTCTTATTAGGGTATAATTAAAAAATTCTATTGAGTTGCAATGAATTAATTTGCTAACTAATGGTCTATTTGTATTAACGATACCTTGAATTGAATAAATAATAATATATTAAATATATAAAGAAACGAATGAGTTAAATAATGAATAAATGTTAATTTGGATTTTTAGTGAAGTAAGATTAAGTAGGAATCAAGAAATAAATTAAATATGAACAAGTCTGAAGAAGAACAAAGTAAAAAGATAAAGACAGAATTGACAGCGACCAAAAGATGCATGCACAAGAGGTAAAACAAACTCTGACCGATGCACTGAAGTCATTACCATTGGTGGACTGATGGAGGCACTCTTGTCCAAGTATGAACCAAGACCAAATAGCGCCCAATTGATTGGGATTCATTTACAAAACCAAGACTTTGTGTTATGCTTCGAGGCCATTTAAAAGGCAACTGCGCTACACGACATTAATCTAACGAGGTGTGTAGATATGAGTGAATGTATGGAAGTTTGGTATGGATTGATTTAACATATAACGATGCTATTCGATGTTGGTTTACAGTATCGTACTTGTATTTCCATTTAGTGGCTCTTATGACATACCGCGACATTATTTGTCACATATATCCAGTATGTAAACCATGAGAGTATGGAGACATCCATATTGTAGGTTTATACTACCTTCGATGGGCGTACATGCACCTAGCTTATGGGTTGAACGAGTATTGAGCATAGGGCACACTGTATCATGTCATTGATATACTATATAATTAGATGTAACATGACCTTAATCATATAGTCAACTATATTGGAATTTGTTCATATTACTACTTCAATGCATATTGTGCATATTAAGGTATGCTTACATATATCAGTAGACGCTAATAATGTTACACCGGTATTTTTGGAGTATACATGAGATTGACTTGTTTCACTCACAGGGATGCATGTCTCACCCTCTCTACATTCGTTTTGTATATGTCATCAATAGGTTGATGGATTATGAAGTCGAGCTAGTATAGGTGATGCCAAAGGTGTAGATAATGGAAGTATTACCTATGTACATGTTGTCATCTGACATTATAGTGTTGTGTGTAATTTGGATTGAAGATTGGTATTGCATGAATCTACGATATTGGATGTTTATTATACAGTTGGGTTGAATAATATAGTTACTTATTAATATATATATATGTGTGTGTGTGTGTGTGTGTGTGTGTGTGTGTTTTCTTTCATTGTGAGCTCAGAAACATATAATAAGAAATGTTGTTTTTTCTTGTCATCTTCTACTAATGATCCATCATTTTCGACCTCCATGGTTCAAGCATTGATTTGGGCATTAAATCAAAGGGTTGAAAATGACAGGTTGTTGCATTTAGTATCAAAGCAAAAAAAATTATTAATTTAAAGGTTAGGACTTATTAAGAGAATGTGTGTATGTATATATACGTACATACATATACTTATACATACATACATACATACATACATACATATATAATACGAGTCGAGTACTTATGTACACCAATTAACTGTTTTGGTTTTTTTACTATCTATTAAGGAGTTGCTAATGAATCTCATTTACAGATAGCCATGGATGAGTAACTTTGTAGAGGCTGAAACATACATCAACTCTGGTGGGATAGAGACTAAAGCTAGAACTAGCACCATAGTTGATGTCATAAATATCCTCGGATTGAACATCCCTATATAGTTGAGATAATATCTTTTGGCAATTGGCCAAGCTAATGTCAACCCTACAGTACCCCTACCTACTACCCAAAGAGTGGTTCTAGTCTAACCATCACCAACTATAGAATTCCTAATGCTATGTAGGGACTTCTTCGATTGGGTGGGAAGCCTTATGTTGGGACTAAACCTTATGCTTTCTTTGCTACTTTCTAACGTTTTCTCTTGGCTCATCCCACACAATTAACTCTCAACAAATACAAAGAACCTATACTCTTGGTATCGTCTCATAAAACTTAAGCCAACCTTTGGTAATTACCTAAATCATTTTGTAACCACCAACCAAAGCTCCCAAGCTTTAATTAATGGACTAAGTTTACTCTTTGGTACTTGGGTGTTGACGGTATAAAAAATCCAACCAATATTTTAGCGCTAAAAGGAAGTTCCGGCTCTCTATTTCCTTATCCAACAAATCAACCTAACCAAATAACCATGGATAGCTTTAGACAAGAAAATAATAAAGAAGATTTAAGCTCGGAACTACTCCTCAACCTTCGAATTCAGCTTATTAAAGAAGATAATAACAAACACATGGCTACTTTTATTTTAGCAGAAGATAAAAATGAAGCTTATGCCCTATCCATGAACATTAAGCTTTTCAGATCAGAGGCTTTCAAAATATTTGAAAGAACCGCTTCAAGAATCAGCTCAACTTATAAAAAAATTGTTAAAGCAATAGACAAAGAGATAAAGGAATTAAGTAGTAAGCTAATTTCGTATGAAGATCAAGATAAGAAATCTAAAATTTCCAAAGGGCCTCTTCCTGAAACCTCAATTGAAGAATGTTGTAAGAAAGTTGAAGGAGAAAAGTCTTGCTCCTCTAAACAATACCATAACCAATATCTTTTGAAAAACTCATGACAAGCTTCCTTATCCAAACCATCCTCCACTATAAAGGAAAAGTTTGAAAAGTGAAAACTATTGCATTTAACTTCACATGAATGGACATTAAATAGATAAGTGCCAAAAGCTGGCTTTTGAAAAGATGATTCAATAAGGAGAAATTTTAAAATTTACTGGAAAATAATTTTGATACTTTGTTTATTTTTGGTTCATGAAAATCCGTATGTCAAGCTTACTCTTTTGGGCAATAACATAACATATATTAGTAGTTCGGCTACCGTAATTATTACTTTCAGAATTCAATATATAAGCAAAGCTCAAGTGGGAATTTCATTGTTGAAGTGAGAATTAATAGGAAACCTTTCATATGCTTTATACTCTTATACTCTCGGGTTGTGACTCCATCACCAGATTTTGGCATTCACATATCTTTTGGTCTTTTTATTAGCTTTCTTATAGGCCTTCGATATTTTTTGATTTCTTATATTACTTCGAAAAATGCTCTTTCACCCAGGTTTATACCTAGGGCCACTTATCGGCCTTCTCAACAAATTTTTGATTTCATTTTGATATTCTTGGTGTCTTTGTGGCTTTTGGAAGAAAGTCCTTTCAGCTAGGTTTATATCTTAGAGGCATTTATTATAAGTTAATGGACGTTGTCCCATATTACTCTTACTTTTCATTTATAATTAACCATGGGCTTTGTCTCATGGCACTTTTTCTGATTATGGAAACTATTTGTAAAATGATGGCCTAAGTCTTAATTACAAGTTGTACATAAAAAGGACATAACCTAGAGCTTCCAAAACGAACAATGTTTGTTAAAAACAAGACCGAAGATGGTAGCAGATCCCTCGTAAGACTGCCTTGTAGAACTTTTCAAAATAAAAAGGGAAAATGGCATGTAACTTCTCCGTTAAGGGTATATATCTTTAAAAATAAAAGCGTTTCTCGACTAGGCACCGCATGATAGTGAAAAATGTGTTACTCCACCAAAGTCCACTATAAAGTAAGCATAAACTATTTTAACTGTTAATTCCCACCATAAATATATATATTTCATTAGTAAAAATATTTCACTAAGTATTTTCATGGCCCTAACCCTTTATACCAATGATAAATTCAGTTGGATGACCTCGAGGGGAGAGGGCAGACCTCTTAGTGATTCGCTACCCTCATACCCCCATAGGGATGTGCCCACAAAAAACTCTTACCACCAACTGGCCATATCACCTTACCTTTACTATCAATAAGTATGAAATAAATATATTGCATGTAACATGAAAGCCTTAGTATATCCCGAGCATAATTATGTACACCACAAGGCTGGGGCAAAGAACTTATACCACATGGCTAACACAAAGAATATAGCCAATAGGTTTGCATAGAGAATATATGCCATAAGGCTGGCATCGACAAGATACGCCACAAGGTTGGCACTGAGAATATATGCCACATACTGGCACCAAAGGTAGTGGCCACAAGGCAAGCATAAATCCAAAGTTTAAGTCACTAGGCTAATTATAGACTAAAAGGCAAAATATAATGACATAGTGCCTTATATTTTAGTAAGATGGGCTTGGTAAGACATGATACCTTATTAGACTATAAACTTATGAATGGCTATTTGCCAAAGATTATATACCTTAAAACTTGATTTAGCAGGTTCGGTGAGACTCGAAACTTATCAGATTATGGTTAGATGTCAAAGGCTAGTAGCAACATAGTTTAGTTAAATAGACTCGGTAAGACCCAAGATCTTAATAGATTATTATTTTATGAAAGGCTAAATGCTAAGGTAAAAGTCCCTAAAACTCAAATGATAATCTCGGCAGACCTTGAGCCCGAAGTTAGCATTTGTACATTGAAAACTCAATAAGACCTAAGAATGTTGGCTAAAGCACACCAAAAAACTAGTTAGATAAAGGAAAAGGCTAATTCTTATGAAATGAGATATAAACAAAAACAAAGAATATATATAAGATATGAGATTTCAAAACATCATTAGTGATAGTCAAATGAGGCTTTGAAATTAAAGTTTATTCGGCATAAATGATAGCATAACAAAGTATAAATAAAACTAAGTAAATAGATTTTGAAAGTCAATAGAATAAGACAAAATCGAGATAAGCAAAGGTGTCAAAAGCATTGATACTCAACTTTTATATATTGAACGGACACGACCTACTTTATCTTGGACAATACAATAATATGAATATTTAGTGTTCAATCTACCAAAACATTTAGCGAAAATATATATTGAAAGAATTACATTAAAAAAAGAAAGATACATTTACATATTTTACAAAATTATAAGAAGAATTATTATAGAAGTACATGCTTGTAATCAAAAGCAAATATTACACGTACAAGTCTACTCCTCTATAGTGACCTTTCCTCTGTCCATGACTTGTTTTGTGCTTTCCATGGAAAGCTTCCTAGAAATTGAACTTCACCTGCATATCTTATGATTGTAGTCTAGCTAACCCTTCGAGGACCCAGGATGATTGACTAAGGAGTAGTGGATGTAGTAATATGAGGACTTGTATCCCATGCTACTCACATAATATAGTCAAGTTCTTCCTAATTCGAAATAGATGATAGGACTCCATAAGCGACTATGGTTTCAAGCACATACTAATAAAAACCTTTGATTCAGAGGAGAAGATCGAGAATTTGGTTCGTTTGGTTCTCGACCTTAGCCTTAATTTGTTAGAAAGTTTATTGAAATGTTTTCCATGCGGCCGTAAATTTTGCTAGTCCATGTATTTTTATGTTGGCTAAAGGGAATGATTTTTCCGTCATGAAGTACGATGCGAACCATAATCAAATTCTTAACAAAAAAAGAAACTGGACTCTATTCTTATTACTTTTTCCTGTATGAAGAACCATATCCCTTTTTAACAACTCTAGTTTATGCGAGGAAGGGAGCCTGACCGAACCCCTACCTCTTCCTCTCCCTAGCTTCAGAATAGAAGCAACCATAACATCTTGGGTATCTTTTACAACCTTAAATTCGCGTTTAAACATATAAAATTAGTGGAAGCTCCTCATTCCCGTTTTCTTGCTGCTGATAAAGGTTGGCCATTGAGTCAAATAATCCATACTAATCATTCCAACGCTTGGTTTGAAAGAAATACAGCCTTCGAAATATACTAATACGTATGAGAAATGCGGATTACGGATCTTAAAGCTGGAATAACACTAGAGGAGGATGAATAGTGTTTTATGGATTTTCTAAATCTTTTTGAAACTTGTGTAATTTAATAACCAACAAATGCAATTCACAAACATGGATTAACCACAGAATCAGACATAGATGCAAATACTAAATAAAAGTAGTAAAGGAAAGAACACACTAAGATTTTATACTGGTTCGGAGTTACCCTACATCCAGTCCCGTACAAGTGTACGGATTTCTTTTCAAAATAATCTCCCAGATTACACCCTCGGTTTCAAGGCTATAGGATACACCCTCCTGTATTCGAGTTCAGGGCAACTCTCTTGATTTAATAAGGCTATAAGATCACCTAATTGATTTCCTGGGCTATAATCACACCCAATTGATTTCAAGGCTCAACCGCACCTTTTACTCAACAGTTTGATTTACAAAAGATTCTATAACTCTGAATAGCACTGAGATCTTATGGAGAGAGTAGCAAAGAATTAAATAAGAGATAATCAAGTTTGATTCTCTTGGTATTTCGTTAGAGTATAGTTTGGGATTCTTTAGAATAAATGTGGAAGATAAATAGGAGAGAAAACAAGTGAAATCTGATTAAAAATTCGTTTAGAACTACTGGTATTTATAGAAGATCAACAGCCATATCTATTCGTGGAAGGATACAATGAATAGACATTTCTTTTGAAAATTTGAATTTTGAATTAGTCGGGCATCACGTCGACATGGGGGGTTAAAGGATGTCGACATGCTCTAGACAAAATTGATGATTTTGATTTTCTTAACTAAATTGGTTCCTATATTTTGTCAAAACAATTTCTAAACTTTGTAAATATATTTGAATATAGTTTAAACATATAAAATTAATTTTTAATATATAATCTTAATCTATAAAGTGATTTAAAATCTAAGTATATAAATATTTTTAAAGCTAAATATTTAAAACTAGAGATGGTTTAAAAACAAGGCAATTTTGAATCAAAATATAAAAAATGATAAAAATAGTTTTGAGGCTAAAATATTTAAAACCAAGAGAGATGTCTTTTTGAAAAGAAAGTTTTGGAAACATTTTTTAAAAGCAAGAGATATATTTTTGAAAAGCATTTTTATAAAATTAGTGGATATAAAAATAGGACCACTATATGTTCCACTATATATTATCGTGGGTTCCATCCCTTTAACAGGCTCGAACTGGATTCCATTCCACGAATAAATTTCAAATAAAGATGTAATTGCTTTCAAGACATTTTAACATAATTCTAGACTCAATACTTATCTTGTATTCTTGAAATCTTGAACTCTTGATATCTTGATACTCATGAGTCTTCAATCTTGATATCTTCAATCTTGAATTCCTATTCTTGGTACCTTCATGGTTATATCTTGCATATACATATATATCTAAACTATAATGTTAGTATTTATATTTTATAACAAGTCCTAAGGTTATTGTGATCAAAACCATCATTTTAAGGACTAACAATATGCTCTTCAAGCTCTTTAACCGGTTGCTTAAGTTTCTCATTTTCTTTTAAAGAGCTTCGAATTGCATTTTCCTAAAGTGAGACCAGACTTAAGAAAGTTAATTAGAGTCTCCAATGTCCTAAGTTTTACTTGAAGAAGATGCATTTTGGGAACTTTACCATCATAAGCTCTTCGAATGAAAAGACGTGATTGGTTATTACTTAAACAATTTGTCATGTCGAATCCCGATAATAATAAATGTAACATTAGGCTAAAGATAGAAGTCTAAAGGTGAAGTCACTTCTCATTGCAACTAAAAGATTACAAGTATTTAAAATTATGAAAGAAGTACAAAACGTTTAGGTTTTTTAAAGATCACGTTTCTCCTTGGTATTAAGTATTATTCTAAGACCCCTAGACCTAGCATTGACAAGCATTCGTGAAGGCTTAGCCATGCCATAAGTAGAAAGATTTTTTCCTAGGCCTGCTTTAGGAACTAAAAGCACAAATGGAGAAGAGTCCTTAGCCTCTATCCTTGGTGTTATAATAGGAAGCGTAGGATCAGTTTCACCCTAAAGGGGGGATGGATAGGATGATACTAATAGTTATAAAAATTAATACGGAAATATATAAAATAATTGTAGCATAGATAATAGCAGAATAATAAAAGCAGAAGTAGAACAACACAGATTTACCCAACTTTGGCAAAACCCTGCCTACATGCTGCCCCCAAGGTTTCTACTAGAAATTAAGTAGTCAGACGCTAACATACGTAAACTCGCGACATCCACTATCGACTAACCTAACTCTATACTCAAAACCACCCTGCCATAACTCAGCCACTTAGTTGCGAATTCTCGAACTACACCACCGTAGTTCATTCCCTAGTCACACGACTAGAATTTTAAAAAGTTTAAAAGTAAATTACAAATAAAAATAACTTAAAAAAACCAAATATAATATAAATTACAAATAAAAACAACTTAAAAAACCCAATATAGTATACTAAGCCCAAAATAGAAAAAACCGGCCTAATAAAAATTAAAAGAGAATCCCTTTTTTTATCTTCTTGTATATCATCGATCCATATCCTCTGCCTCGTTTCCTTCTGCTTGAGAATAATTGTTTGCCTTTCAAAAATTAGGGCTTCTTTTCTTTAAAGCCGCCGCTTGTCATTGATCGATTTTATTATCGATCCTCAATTCAGTTTGATTCTTCTTCGATCTTTGCTCGTTGCTTATATAACGACCCTGACTCGACCTTCGAAAATCGGCACCGAATACGTCATCCGTATTCAAATGCCGCAGATCCAAACGCGGAATCTGGGTCATCGGAGCTTATAACACATTAAGTATAACAACACAGCGGAAAAAAATGAATAATACATTGATATACAATATCTGATACAACAATGGATACAATAGAATGATACAATAGATATCAATACTATCAGAGATACAAGACACAGCGGAAAGAATATCTTCAATAGAATACATCTCCAAAAGAATCCGACTCGATAATGCAACTGCAACTCCATCTCCAAATTAAAGATAGCTCAAATCATCATCACGATGCAATAAGCAAACTAGATAACTCCAGAATGAAGCAAATGTGATCGTCAAGATCCAAAAGCTTCAAAGATATCGAATCTACTCTAACTACTCGACTATCTGAAAAACCAAACTCTAGACTGCTCATGTGGAAAATTGTGGACACCCAGAGTTTAGGGAAGGAATAATAAACTCCGGGTAAGTCATGGGACTGGTGTGAGCAAACAAAAATAGTTTATCTTTAAAAAAAACAACAAAAGCTTTTAAAGTTCAAATCCGCAATGCTTTTTGGAAAATGAAACTACCATAAGGCCTTCCGCCACACACACCATGCAAACGCAGAATTGGAAGAGATTTCTCCTTATGATAGTCAAAAATGCTTGATACGCAAATTCCATTTTGATATTTGTATTAGTGCATAGTGGAAAACATTTTGAAAGTATAATATTAATCTTAGCCAGCATAGACATTTCGAACTATGCCTACTATAGCTATCATCCAAACAGTTGGGCACCACCATAAGTAGATGGCAGGTTATATAACTAAAATCGTACAAGGCGGGTATTGGATGATTGGATTTCCAACAAATGGTCAGGCTAAGGAACTTCCTATTGCCACATGGGAACGCCTCTGGAGGGACGCCCCGAGAACCTACCCGGCTCTCTTTTGACACAAGGCCGGTGTCCTCCCTTTCCGGGAGTAACACCTAAGATATGTCACCCCCGGTCATTTGCGACCTTTATCCGAGGATCCTCTATCCCAACAACATCACACAGTAATAAATATACAATGTCCACATGAGTAAGTATCTAGGCTCCATACCATGATACCGCCTTTTTCCAGAAGGAATGGATATACCATATGGGTGTGACCCCTGAAACCTTGCCGCATCTTTCCTGTATACAAATTTATTTTTAAAATTTTAAAATCCTGAACTTGATTCTTTTAAAAAAAACTCAGGCCAATCAAAACAAAACCCGAGCCAAGTTCAAGTATCTCGTGTTCCCTTTTCCTTCGAGTCAGTCACGACACCAACCCGAGATCAACCCAAATAACTCTCTGCTTCTCCTTCCTTCAACAACCACCGATACAAGCGACACTCGTACACGTGCATGATCAACTGAGCCACTTTCGACCATCATCGCGATCACCCACGATTCATCAATACTCCTCTCAAACGAACTATCCAATGAATTCGTGCAAGACGTAATCAGTCGAAATCAAGTGGGACGAAACCCATTCCAAACCCACACTTCACTATCAGGCCTCAACCTGAAACCTATCACAGTCAACAAAACCCACTTCCACCATCGATTTGGGTCACTGGAATCTACGCAACTTTGACAAGAGCTGCTCCGACGTTCTATGCTCCAACTTGTCTTGGTCTGATCACCTGGATTGTCTTGTTGTCGACGAAATTGACCCATCTTCCTCCTCGAACAAAACTAGGTGGAAAACCCTAGATTAACATCAATCTATCACCTCAGCATATTATAAAATTTTCGAATATTTTTCCACGATTCTACCACACCTAAGCCATCTTCACTATAATTCACAATTCATACTTCACTGTTGATTACCCGGAATTGACAAAATTTCAAATTTCATTCAACTCAAAAGTTTTCCGTAAATACTCGCTTAAAAATTCTAAGAGGATTATCAAAAATCATGGATTCGAAGTACAAATTCATTTCTATAATTAAAAATCGAAACCCTGACATTCGAATTTTTGGTTTAAAATCTGATCATCTCTGTTATTTCTATTTTAAAAATAATTACAAAATAAATGTTCATGAAATTATTTTTAAAATTAGCATTTCATAGTTATAATTATTTTTCGTTTAGAAATCAAATCCTTAAATCATCTAGATAGGATGATTTCGAATTTTCTAACAGGTTTTGAAAACCTGTAACAAGAACAGATCCTATTTTCCTATATACATACATATACACTCGGATATTTCCATATATACAGACATGCAAGAAAATATTCACCTCATTCAAACACATTTCATGCCACACTTCAAAGATCATCAAAATGTAATAAAGTCAAGTGGTTTGCTCACCTTGGATTTGAAGAACAGAGGACAGGAATTGGATCTTGACTTTGATTCATTTACAGGCTTGCAAACAGATCTGATTTCAAGTACTTGAGATGATGAGATAGTGGTTGAAGCTTGTATTTATCTTGAGTTGTTTGTATCTGATCTGACGCTTTATTTTGAACTGCTCCAAGTTGCAAATCGTTTGAGTTGAACTATGATTGATGTTTCGAATTTGAACCTGGAAATCGACTTCCCTTTTTGCTTCTTTTCTTTGTTTTCAGTTTTGAATTTATTTTTAGCTTTTAAAACTAGAAATGCTCTTGCTCTAAGATCTGAATCAGATTAAAGCTTGATCATCAAATTCGATCTTGAAAAATTTGAATGTTGCTGAGATGATCTGAAGTTAGATCAGGTTGTTATCTGATCTGGTTGCTTATCTGATTGTTTTGAATTTGTTTTGATTGATGCAGGTTTTGATTTTGCCTTGCTTTAGATTATATTGAACTTGTATTTGCTTTGATGCATGATTTTAAATTTTCCTAGTCTTTCTTTCATTTTGCTTCAGATTTGAAACTGGAACTATTTGATTTCCAGGTTTGAAGCTTTAATCTGGTTTTCAATTTTTCTTTTTCTGGTTTCTTTTGTTTCAGATTTCAAGTTTAGAGAAAAGGAAGTGTATTGCTTTTTTTTCTTTTAAATTTCAAAAGATAAATGCCACTTGTATCACATGCATGGCAACATATTTACACTTGTTAATCTATATTATTACTTATTAAATGTTTGTCAAATGTGTTTAAATTGTGTTTAAACTCCTTTTTTTAACTTATTTATAAATTTGTTTTAAATCCTTACTTCATTATAAATTACTTAATTTATGTACAAACTATATGCTTTCGCCCTTGTTTACTTAAGTATCTATGTTTATATAAACAAACAAACTTCATCTTGTATTTATTAAAACAAATTATACTTTTATAAATAACACACATATGTATATTATAAAATTTAGCTTTTAAACAACATTCAAAATCTTTACTATATTTTAAACGTTTCAAATAATATTTTGAAGATAATTTTATATCATATTTCTTATTTAAACAAATATATTTTCTTTATTAATCATTTATAAAATCTTTTAAAGAAAAAGATGGTTTTACAATTTTAATTTCACATGAATAAATAATTTTATTCTTAATTAGCCTTTGAAAAAATTTATTACATTCAATTCAAAATATCATTTTTCAAATCAAAATGCATATTAAATATAATTAGTAACAAATTCTTATTAACTTAAAAATAAAAAATTTAAATTCAATTTATCTCTAGAATCCAATTTATTTCCCAAAATATTTATTCTTGAATTTACAAATTCCAAATTCAATTTAAAAATACATATCCTTATTTATTCTGGAATTTTCCAATTAATTCATTTTTAAATCCAAAATTTAAAATTAATTACCAATAATTTCATAATTTAATTCCAAATATTAAATTAATTATCAAATTGTTTTTAGCTAAAATTCAGGAATGTTACAGATTCCCCCTTAAGAAAATTTCGTCCCCGAAATTTGCTAGGGAGACAACAAAGAATGGATACACAGAGAAAGAGAATCGACTCATCAATCCAGCTGATTATCTATTCTATATTTGTCTTACCAAATCAGAATATGAACAATAGATACGAGAACGAACTCATTCAATATTACACTGGATACTCGGGTCATCCAGTCTACGAAATATACAGGATATTGGTTAGTTCGAAGGATAACTAACCATTCGTAACTATATCTAGACCCAATAGAACAGACAATAGATACTCAATCCAGGTTGAAATATCTCAAAGTATACACCAACTTGTCCCTCTTTGGACTTTGATACTCATAAGCAATTACAATAAAATTTCAAATTTGGTTTTAATCGAAATCGTTTATCGATACAAATTCAAATTTAACTTCATATTTGTTAATCAATTTATTCCAATTAAATTTCAATTTTGTTGAAGTTGAAACGATAAGCTGATAACGAGAATAGGAGATAGGAACTTTCTACAAGGATTCGCAAGGACACCACAACACCGAAGCTTCTCCCTCGAGCTGCCACGAAGCAATCAAAGAATTAAAATTGAACGATGATCAAGGAGATTGATAGAAAATTGTTTCCGCTATTGCGGGTATTGACCATTTGAGGTGGAACTCCCCTGTCCCCTATCTCATCCTCTTCTTGCACTCATACTTACTATTAGTCGATAGTAAGAAAATTTACTGAGGCATACAGATGGATATCTTAGGGATACTCATTCTAGGGTATACTTCACCCTATCTCTAATGAGTTACCTAATGTGTTACACTCCTGAGCTAAAGTTCAACCTTCAGCTCTGATACCACTTATAATGACACTGACTCAACCTTCGAAAATCAGCACCGAAGACGTCATCCGTATTCAAATGCCACAGATCCAAATGCCGAATCTGGTTCGTCGGAACTTATAACACATTAAGTATAACAATACAGCGGAAGAAAATGAATAATACATTGATATACAATATCTGATACAACAATGGATACAATAGAATGATACAATAGATATCAATACTATCAGAGATACAAGACACAGCGGAAAGAATATCTTCAATAGAATACATCTCCAAAAGAATCCGACTCCATATTGCAACTGCAATTCCATCTCCAAACTAAAGATAGCTCGAACCATCATCACGATGCAATAAGCAAACTAGATAACTCCAAAATGAAGCAAATGTGATTGCCAAGATCCAAAAGCTTCAAAGGTATCGAATCTACTCCTACTACTCGACTATCTAAACAACCAAACTCTAGACTACCTGTGTGGAAAATTGTGGGCATCCAGAGTTTAGGAAAGGAACAATAAACTCCGGGTCAGACATGGGACTGGTATGAGCAAACAAAAATAGTTTATCTTTAACAAACAACAAAAGCTTTTAAAGTTCAAATCCACAATGCTTTTTGGAAAATGAAACTACCATAAGGCCTCCCGCCACACACACCATGCAAACGCAGAGTTGGAGGAGATTTCTCCTTATGGTAGTCAAAAATGCTTGATACGCGAATTCCATTTTGATATTATTATTAATGCATAGTGGAAAACATTTTGAAAGTATAATATTATTCTTAGCCAGCATAGACATTTCGGTCTATGCCTACTATAGCTACCATCCAAACAGTGGGGCGCCACCATAAATAGATGGCAGGTTATACAACTAAAACCGTACAAGGCGCTTATTGGATGATTGGATTTCCGACAAATGGTCATGCCAAGGAACTTCCTATTGCCATATGGGAACGCCTTTGGAGGGACGCCCCGAGAACCTACCCCGCTCTCTGCAAACACAAGGTCGGTGTCATCCCTTCCCGGGAGTAACACCTAAGATATGCCACCCCCGGTCGTTTGCGACTTTTATCCGAGGGCCTTCTATACCAACAACATCACACAGTAATAAATATACAATGTCCACATGAGTAAGTATCTTGGCTCCATACCATGATACCCCCTTTTCCAGAAGGAATGCACATACCCTAGGGGTGCGACCCCCGAAACCTTGCCGCATCTTTCCTGTATTCAAATTTATTTTTAAAATTTTAAAATCCTGAACTTGATTCTTTTAAAAAAACTCAGGCCAATCAAAACAAAACCCGTGCCAAGTTCAAGTATCTCGTGTTCCCTTTTCCTTCGAGTCAGTCACGACACCAACACGAGGTCAACCCAAATAACTCTCTGCTTCTCCTTCCTTCAACAACCACTGATACAAGCGACACTCGTGCACGTGCACGATCAACTAAGCCACTTTCAACCATCATCGCGATCACCCACGAGTCATCAATACTCCTCTCAGACAAACTATCCACCCGAATTCGTGCAAGACCCACTCAGTCGAAATTAAGTCGGAGGAAACCCATCCTAAGCCCACACTTCACTATCAGGCTTCAACCTGAAACCTATCACCGTCAATGAAACCCACTTCCACCATCGATTCGGGTCACTGGAATCTAGGCAACTTTGACTAGAGCTGCTCCGACGTTATATGCTCCAACCTGTCTTGGTCCGATCACCTGGATTGTCTTGTCGTCGACGAAATTGACCCTTGTTCCTCGTCGAACAAAACTATATGGAAAACCCTAGATTAACATCAATCTATCACCTCAGCATATTATAAAATTTTCGAGTATTTTTCCACAATTCTACCACACCTAAGCCATCTTCACTATAAATCACAATTCATACTTCACTGTTGATTATCAGGAATTGACAAAAATTCAAATTTCATTCAACTCAAAAGTTTTCCGTAAAGACTCGCTTAAAAATTCTAAGAGGATTATCAAAAATCATGGATTCAAAGTACGAATTCATTTCTATAATTAAAATTCGAAACCTTGACATTCGAATTTTTGGTTTTCTCTGTTATTTCTATTTTAAAAATAACTACAAAATAAATGTTCATGAAATTATGTTTAAAATTAGCATTTCATAGTTGTAATTATTTTTTATTTAGAAATAAAATCCTGAAATCATCTAGATAGGATGATTACGAAATAAAATCCTGAAATCATCTAGATAGGAGTTGTTTGTATCTGATCTGACACTTTATGTTGAACTCCTCTAGGTTGTAAATTTTTTAAGTTGAACTATGATTGTTGTTTTGAATTTGAACTTGGAAATTGACTTCCCTTTTTGCTTCTTTTCTTTGTTTTCCAGTTTTGAATTTTTTTTTAGCTTTTAAAACTGGAAATGCTCTTGCTCTAAGGTCTGAATCAGATTGAAACTTGATCATCAAATTCGATCTTGAAAAACTTGAATGTTGTTGAGATGATCTGAAGTTAGATCAGGTTGTTATCTGATCTGGTTGCTTATCTGATTGTTTTGAATTTGTTTTGCTTGATTCAGGTTTTGATTTTTCCTTGCTTTAGATTATGTTGAACTTGTATTTGCTTTGATGCATGATTTTAAATTTGCCTGGTCTTTCTTTCATTTTGCTTTAGATTTGAAACTGGAAGTATTTGATTTCCACGTTTAAGAACTTGATCTTTGAATTGATTTCTTGTTTCTAGGTTTGAAGCTTTAATCTGGTTTTTAGTTTTTCTTTTTCTGGTTTCTTTTGTTTCATATTTCAAGTTTAGAGAAAAGGAAGTGTATTGCTTTTTTTTCTTTTAAATTTTAATCAAAAGATAAATGCCACTTGTATCACTTGCATGGCAACATATTTACACTTGTTAATCTATATTATTACTTATTAAATATTTGTCAAATGTGTTTAACTTGTGTTTAAACCCTTTTTCTAACTTATTTATAAATTTGTTTTAAATCCTTACTTCTTATGTACAAACTATATGCTTTAGCCCTTGTTTACTTAACTATCTATGTTTATATAAACAAACAAACTTCATTTTGTATTTTTTAAAACAAATTATACTTTCATAAATAACACACATATGTATATTATAAAATTTAGCTTTTAAACAACATTCAAAATCTTTACTATATTTTAAACATTTCAAATAATATTTTGAAGATAATTTTATATCATATTTCTTATTTAAACAAATATATTTTCTTTATTGATCATTTATAAAATCTTTTAAAGCAAAAGTTGGTTTTACAATTTTAATTTCACATGAATAAATAATTTTATTCTTAATTAGCCTTTGAGAAAATTTATTACATTCAATTCAAAATATCATTTTTCAAATCAAAATGCATATTAAATATAATTAGAAACAAATTCTTATTAACTTCAAAATAAAAAATTTAAATTCAATTTATCTCTAGAATCCAATTTATTTCTCAAAATATTTATTCTTGAATTTTCAAATTCCAAATTCAATTTAAAAATACATATCCTTATTTATTCTGGAAATTTTCCAGTTAATTCATTTTTAAATCCAAAATTTAAAATTAATTACCAATAATTTCATAATTGAATTCCAAAGATTAAATTAATTATCGAATTGTTTTAAGTAAAATTCAGGAATGTTACAGCTTAGCTTCAGCTGCTTCAAATGTGTCGAGCTTGAGTGATATGAATTGGTACGTGATTCTCTATTTCGATTTCGATTTTGCTCGACCTAGATTTGAGTTGTTGAGTTTGGATTTTAAATAGGGATAAATTCCCTATATTTACATTCGTATTTTTTTGAATTCTTCTTATGCTGTGCTTGGCCATTGATTTTATAATTGAATGCTGGTGATTAATCTTAACTTGTTCATTATTTACTTCCTTTAGTCGGTTTCTTCTTTACCCCTATAACTTGGTCACCACAGCTTTGATTCTCTTCTCCTATGACTTTGGTACTAATTTTTTTGATAATCTGGAAGTTTTGACTTGTTTAACTTACTGTACATATATTTGTTTGAAATTTTTTGACCCATGAATTGATTTATGTTCTTTCATCTCTGCTGTGTTAATGATGCTTTGAGCAAATGTCCATATGCATATGTCATTCTGTTTACTGCTTCACTGCATCCCATATTATTACTGCATGTGTGTGTGTGTGTGTGTGTTTGTGCATGTATATATGTATACTTGTGATGCTTTGCTCGACCTGATACTCTATTGTCACTTCTGTTTCAATTGTATCCTGTATTCTGGTTTGGTTATCTTGATACATGTTTTCACATGTGTATATTCTGTTGAGGCTCCATGTTAACTTGATGGTCTTCATTATTGAGGCTACACTTGTACATGTTTAACTTGATATGTTTACTTATGTATACTTTTTTTCCACCATGCCTTCACTTGGTTGTTGTATATCTTTGTTGCAGTTTGCATTTTTGTGATGAGTTGCTTGAAGTATGATCATGTATGCAGTCTAGTTCAAGCTGCCTTGTTTTCATACTTCGATTTAAGCTTGCATTGTTTTCAGACTTTGTCTTGATTTTGGAATTTGTCTGCACTTTGAATGCTGTTCATCTCCACTTGTATACACACATACATTTATGTATGTATATATGTGTGTTCAACTTAGTTGCATTCCATTGTTCACTATTTTCAAACTCTAGTTTTGTTGCAATTTAAGTATGATCGGAAGCTTTTGTTCCACTAGCTTGACATACTCTCTATATATTCATATATTTTGAAAATGTTCACTTGGTGAAGTCGATGTATTAGCAAGCTTCATTCATTTTGTATTATTCACTACCTCGGTCTTATTCATTTGATGATCTGACCATTTTGCTATTGCACATTTTCTTGAATCTGGTTTCTTCGAGTATGGTTCATTAGTTTGTGTATTTTCTTCATCTACTTTGAGTCACTTGTGTTCCATGTTGTAACTGGACTTGTAGTTTTGTTACTATTTGATGTTCTGATGCATGTGTGTGTCACACTGTTGCACTGTGTCTGGTTCAAGTGTGTTCGTTAGTCTACACTGTACATTGAACTTTTGAGCATGATGAACTACTAGCTTGTTGCTCTGACCATGCCTTTCACTTGAAAATTTGGTTGTGTTATTTGCCTTTAAGTTAACTGTGCGGTTGAGGACTGGTTCTGGTTCATTTCAGTTCTTGGTTGGTTTAGTTGCTTTTGTATTGCTGTGTTAGGTGTTGTTCCTGTCTAGTGCACATGTTTATTTTGTACATTTTGATTCTGGTTCCATATGTCTGGTTCCATTTGGGCTTTGCACTTGTAGTCTTGTCTCATGTCTTTACTTTGGCTAAACCAGAGCATGTCTGAAATGTTGGTAGAGTTGAAATGTTGCATAAGACCTTGTAATCGAAAATTTTGTGGTGTTTTGGTTTTGCACCTGAGTTGAACCTTGCTTTGCCTCAGGTTTGACCTTGTGCTTGTGTCGTGACTTTATTTGTATTGCACTTGAGTTAAACCTAGCTTTTGGTTGGGTGTGACCTTGTGCTCACCTGTCCCTGTAGCTTTATTAAGTGTATATCAGTGTGCACGGCCTTGTGGCATGTACAGTGATACATGTGCATGTCACAGGTTGTTTGTGTAAGATGAATTCAAAATTAAATGATGACGAACAATCAAAATAAATGTGGCAAATAATATTTTCAAAATACATTTTATTTACACTGCAAAAATATTTCTTTTTCAATTTTACTGCGTCAGTATTTACTTTGCAGATAACTCAGATGCTGGATTCGACCTGGAATAGAGTTAAAGATAAAACGAGTGAACTGGTGATATGTAGTAAGGTGCAAATGTATAGTGAAAAATTGTATTATGATTTGAAATTGTATTGTAATGGAAATTGTGTATATATACACTGAGAGCTCAAATTTGCACTATTCCAAATTATAGTAAAATATTTGCTTGAATTTAAATATTGTGTTATTTATTTTATTCAGAAAATATTTATTTAATTGTGTGAAAATAAAATAGTATAATAACAAATACATTTAAATGAATATATATGTTTATTATCATCAAACAAAAATCATATACTAGCATATTCAACAGAAAAATGTTTTGGAATTGTGCCGCATTCGGTAGACTCCCCTTTGATAGTAACCAAAGGAGAAGGACTTATGCTTATAAATTTAGGGACAACCTCCAGGGTTATATTTAGTTCAAGACCATAAAACCTTCGAATTAATTAAAATCGATTTTATTAGCATTTTGTCTCTTAGACATTATTTAGACAGCTTTATAAATTTTTAAAATACCTTATCTTGGTCCTGAGAAACAAAGTTGAGTTTATTTGTTAAACTCAAGATTAGGTTTCTCCACTTAATAACTTTAGTTCGAAGGGATTTGATAACTTTAGCACATGTCTTGGCATGAGATTCTTTAGTGTCTTCAAGGCAATTCGAAAATTAAACATTGCAAAGCCTACTCACATGAAGGTGGCTTTTGAAGGTACTTATTACCTTAAGTAGTTGATATTTTTTTGTATTATTATGGTTCCAAAGAATGCGACGGTGAGAAATTGGTGTCAAAAGAGATTTCTTTGGTTTAGTCTAAACAAGAATCAAAATTCAAGTAATAAATTGTATATCACCAAAAATTATATATATATATAGCTAAGCAGCATTTAGAGTTTATACATATGATTAAATAATAATAATTAAAATATTTATCCATCATGTTCTGAAGCGTCCAATTACTTACGGTCGGAAAAAGCTATGAAATGAGTTTTGGAAGAAGTAGGACCTCTAATGTCCCTTGAGCCTTTATACTTTTGGCAAAGGACACCTCAATAGATGGAGCATCTTCTTCTAAGAATTTGAAAGTGTGGGGATTTCCCTATTTGTTATTTTTATATGAGCATCAAAAAGAACTTCAAAGGCTTTCCTATTTTCCTTCTCCTTGGCTTGGGTAGGAGTTACATGTTCTTTGGCCTCATTCTCAAACTTTAATCTCCTCGGATGACTTTGTTAATTCATTATCTTAGGCATACAAATCATACAGAAGATTAAGGATTCGACATCTATAGCCTTGTGGTCTTTCTAAATCCTAAGCACAACAACACCTTTACCTTATGATCCTTTTGAAGATTGAGCAGGTTGGCATCCTTGGCCATCAAACTCTTATTCAAATTAAAAACATTCAGCTTATGAGAGGCCTTGGCTTCATGGGACTTCTTTATATATCTGCTATGTGTCCTTGAAGGAGGGAGACTTCTTATTTGGTTTGGCCTCTTCCAGATCCTTTCTTAAACTTTCATATCTACGTCAAAGGACCATAAATTCTATAGTGGTCAGTTAAGTATACATTTAAAATATAAGATGGTGAAATATACCAGTCAAAATATTTAAGTGATAATATTTATTCAAAGAGAGTCTAGGAGGTCGAACTCCAAGCATTTCCCAAAATCAAAATAAGAGACCAATATGTCAATCTTTTATAACCAAGAAAGCTTGAAGTAAAGCCTTTCTTAGCTACATTAAAAGCCTCATGTCCCAGAGTTGAAGAATGCGGGAGCTTCAATTATTTAGGAGGAAAAACGGAACCTTCCAAAAGAGCAAACGAAGTTGCTGGTTTCTAAGTAGCAACAATTTTTTTATCTCTTATGTTTTCAGGGACCAAAACCACTTTTGGTGGAGAAGTATGCTTTTGGCTCAAAGGTTGACCAAAAGTTTTTTGGAATATATAGCTGATTCATCCATGCCTGCAAACAAATGATGAAACGTAAATACAAGTCACTTAGTATACAACAAATAGGTATAAATAAATATATTTCAAGTTTCAAAAATCTAAATCCCAAAAATTAAAGTTAGATCTGAGGTCTACTCTCGGGTTCAAGACTAAAAGTAAAGGAATTGCTAAAAGAAGAAGATGAACTCTAAAGAGTGATTGGCCTATACCCCTACCCCCACTTTTTTTGGGGCACTATAACAAGTATAAGCCAAGGGGATTTTTGTTAAGACAAACCCGAGGTATAACCTTTTAAAGAAGCACTTAGGGTAAGAAGGCCATATTTCCTTAAGTTCTCTACCGTCAAAATCGGATGCCTTTGGCGTTGGGCCTCTTGTAGAGAAGAAATGTTTTTCAAAATGAGACTTAAACTCCTCCAAGGTCTATGGATTCTCTGCCTTATATATAACAAGTAAAAGAATTATAACATCAGTCTTTGAAATAAAAATACTTAACTTGAGGTAGAAACATAAGAGCTTTAAAAATAGTTATAATTATCCAAGGTTCGGTAGATCTAACATAAAACCATCTTTCGACCATTATTTTGTTGTTAAGCTTAACATAAGACTCTTTCTTCGTAATCTAAGGATAATAAGTAGGAAAAGAGTTATTGATTAGAGTCTAGGAAGTCAAAGATATAGTTTGTTTCTTCATGAGTTATCTCCTCATACACCTTAACGACCGAAAGGGTAATATGAACCGAAGGGAGTTGAAAAATGTTTATGTCAACCAAGAATATAGCAATAAGGAGAGAGATACCACTCATCAAGTACTCTACAACCCAAGTAAAGAACCCCTCTGACAGAGCATCCCATGTATCAGTAGGTCTCAAGACAATAGCTTCGACCCTAGTAAGGTTGCGATTAGAAAGGATCCAATCGAGATCAGTTTGCATATTCAAAGATGAACATATATTCGATCTAGGAGAACCGAATGTATAAGTTTTAGGCCTTGATTTTTTATATTTCAAAAATTAATGCAAATGGCCATAGTTAATAATAAAACACAACTTTAAATCCCTGCCATGTAAACGTATCAATTTGCCAATATAACATATAATAATAACATGTGAATCATGACTAATCAAAGCCAAACTATACGATTTTATACCAACAAAATAAACAACAATGAATCAAGCTAATAATTACAAGTTTGAGGTAATTTAGTCAAGTTAAATGGAAAAATCAGTTATGGCTGATAAAATCAATTATCGACAAATCAATTGTAAATACTAGGATTAATCTCCATAAAGCTACAATTCCATAAATGTTTAAGGGATTCAACTTAAATCTACAAATCTAATCCAAACACAGTAAATATGAAATCGAGCCGGTGATCAAGGAAGTACGTTTAAAGGTTCAAATTTAATATATACAACTATGTAAAATAGGCATGAAAATAATTAAACTTACTACTCTAATAGTTATTGTTGGAAAAAAATTATTCGAATGATCGATTATTTTTTGAAAATTTTTAATGGAAGATTTTGTTGTGAAAATTAACGTGAGTGAGGAAGAAAAGAACAAACTTTAAAATGTTTCTAAAAATGGACAAAATAATAGTTAAGAAAATCTAAACCGCACGTTGCTAATAGCCGTTGCATTTAATAATGTTACTTTTCAAAAAACCACAAGTGGCAGAAGACGGGCAGTTTTGCATTGGAAAAAAGAATCCACCTTTTCACGGAACCAACTAAATAATGCCGCATGTGAAAAATATTAAGTGCGCATGGGATAGGTTTATTCTCTCATCAATGGCAATCTTCGACAAAAGAACCAAAATTGAAACCTTCAAAGCTTACTTTGTCTTCATCTAAAGTGAATTTTGGGGGGCATGTGTTATGCCGTATTTTATCAAAGGACTTTTAGGTAAAATACATAAGGCCGAAGGGTCTTCAAATAGCTCATTTTCAAAAAAATATACATAACCGATAGGAATGGTCTAACTATTAGCCTCGAAGCCTATGATATCCTAACATGGCTTTAAAACCTATACCCAAAGGTATAAAGCCTAAGGGTTACATATCGAAAATATTAAGGCACTGAAGGCAGCCAATTCAATGTGATCCCTAAAGGCCTAATCCCAGAAGTCTAAACTGGAAGGTCAATATAAAGTAATATCTTGTTTAGTTGTCTATAAGCACATATTAGTATCGAGAAGCTTAGAGGTATGCCCTAGGGTCAATTATGTAATTTGTTACATATATCTAACTCTATAACCAATTTTGTTAGTAATAAAAGTATTTTATTTCTATTATATAATTTTATATATTGTGATATAATTAATTAAGTAACTAATTTAAAGTACATTAGTTAGAAAATCCTTAAGTAATACGTTATGTGATAATTGTTACAAAGAGTTGTAATCATGATAAAATTATCAGCATATAGAATAAAATATTATTTTTAAATATTCCTAGTCATGTTGTTTTAAGAAAAGATATCAATGCATGCATCTGCTGAGAGTAGAGTACATACACTCTCCAAATATTGGGCAGTGTATATCACTTATGCTTGGTGGGAGGCACCAAAGGTTTACATACTCATAGTTATTTGATAATTATGAAATGACTCATTCGAAAGTTTTCCATTGGTTAATAACAACTAGATCAAATGGAAATCACGAAATGAAAAAGTTAGACAGTTCTCTCAACTTGTGAATAATGTTGAGCTTCAATATGGCTACTCCACTTTGGTTATAGTTAAATTGTCGCATAGCAATCATCTAGCGACTATAGTTGGGTCTAAGTTGAAGGTCTGGAGTACCATAATTTTTATTTGATTTGATGTATATAGATTGAAAGTATTTTCAACGATGAATGGGAAAGAAGGGCTCACGACCCAAAGGTAGAAGAGAGCAAGCAAGAGAGCAAAAATAATGAGAGGTAGGCTTGTTTAAATAGAGAAATGAATGAGACAAGTTCTACTCCTATTACTATTTCTTTGTTTACTAATTCCTTATAAGATCTAAAATTCAAAACTACCCTCTCCCCTTCTCCCCTTTAGGTCAGCCATCATATGGGGGATTGTGGGCTAATGATACGTCAAAACCCTTTAGTAAATAACATCACTAAATTGTATTTAAATGCATATCGATATCGCATGTTGACACATACGTATGTAACTTTTATATACGCACCCAATTAATTACTAATGGCACCTCAAAAATTATTAATAGCATCTAATACATCTAATATATAAATAATCAATATTTCATTAATATTGTTTTTTTTAGTTAATTATAACAATTTACAATTCGGTTAAATCATGTGGTATTTCAAAAAAAATCATTAATGCGGTTGTGCAACTCATAGGTGCAAATTTAGTTAGCGACTAATATTGAAATATCCAAATATCAACGTTCACTCATCATGTTAACTAGTGGAGCGACAGTTTGGCCTAATTTATTGCTTATACATCTTTTCAGTAAAATCTACTTTTACAATTAAGCGCTACGATTATTTACACCAATTCTCTTCGTCAACACTTATCACATTAGGGCATTGAAATTTGGGTTTTTGGTCAAAATTCCAATATAAACCATATTCAACTTGGTTTGTCCATAAACAGGTCATTGATTTAATAATAACATTTATTATTAACCATAATACTCTGGCCAGAGGTTTTGACTTTGAATTGACTGCAGTTGATCGTGATACTTGCCTTACACAACTAAGGAGTTGGATTCTCTAGCATTTCACTTTCAATTCTTCAACTCAAAAAAAAACCATAGTCGCTAGATGGTCACCCTGACATGATTTATGTAACGACCCGCCTTTTTGGACGGTTTAAACCGACGATCAAATACACATGTCGATTCCAAACCATTCAAAAGGGCAGATGGTTATTGGGGTAAATAAGAAAAGAAAAGAAAAGAAATAAAGGAAATGGAACAACACAGAATCTCGCAGCGGAACGATAAAATATAATAGTCAAATAAACAGTTCATGAAGCTGTCTACTATACTTTGACAATTATTTATACAACATTTATCAGAGTTATACATATACGACAGAACAATTAAAATAATGCAGCAGATAGCATGATGCAAGGGTAATAATAGTAATAGTATACCAAATCTTCGTCTTCGTCCTCCAGAATAGATCTTCAAAAATCTGAAAAAACCTCAGGACTGACCCGAGCGTAATGAAAAGATAAAACACTCGAGTCAGGACTAGATATCCTCATGTAAGTTAAATCAATCATAAATAAATATGAGTGTAACGGCGTCGGAGGTGTTTACGGGGTTTGACATCTCCTATCCAGTGTCAACGTGTGTGCAATAACTTAAGAGATGTTACGGGATTTTCCATCTCTTAAGGATCCGTTAAACTATCTACTATGTAGTAATATACGCTAAGTAGATAATGCCTATCAGTAATATAAAATATCAAAATAGCGTTAAGGCGTTACCATAATCCCCCTTAACACATTTTTATATTCCCAAAAGCATATACAAGACCGTAGTTTCCCCAAAACCGGAAGTCACCAGAGGGCAATCCATATACTCAAGGTACAAATCAAAACGTAGTGGTCGCGAATAGGATAATCAGTATGACAAGGTACATGAGGCGATACCAACTAGGATACTAGTAGTTGCGTGATCCGGACTGATGTTGGGCATAGCCAGCAGCCACCCCAACACCGCGAAACAACACTCCGAAATCAAGGGGTGCACCCAAATCGCATCACAAATGTAATAGATATAGTATCGAAGAAGTGTGTCCGCTAGAGGTGGCGAACCTCAATGGCCCGGCGCGGCTCCTGTTTTAGTCATGTCAGGGGTCATCCAATATCGTTCTCTTTCTTCAGTCAACGCGTTCACCAAACCATCCACTTCATTCTGGATCAACACTCCGCGTATAATAGTTATTAAAGTGGTTTTTGGTATCGACAGAGAGTATGTCCATATCCAATCCCGGTCTCTTTAATAACTACGTATTATTACACCGTTGGCTCTTTACATTTCAAATCGATTCATAATTGATATCAAAATATCATGTTCGTTCAAAAATCAAATCCATTTCAAATATCATCGTATCTTTCAAAATATCAGATTCCATTTCAAAATCAATTTTCGCATCAATATCTCATTTCGATTTCAAAATCATTTCGAATTTCAATTTAGGTTGCTACTTCATTTAACTCAGTTCGTATTTAAATTCAAGATTTAAATATAAACATTTCCACTTTATTGACCAGCTTAGAATTTTAGAAAATATTTTTAAGTAGTTTAAAAGTAGTTTTAAATAATTAAAATAGAAAAAAAAATACTTTAAAATCTTAAAATGGATTTGAAATAGATAAATTTAGTTTAAAATAATTTAAATTGGGTTAAATAGATTTAAAATAGATTAAAATAGTTTAAGTATTCAAAATGGTTTATATAACCCAGTAATTTGGAAAACAAAATAAAACAGCTTCAAAACCAATCCGGTTCAATCATAACTTCCCAATTCAAATCAATTTTAATTTCCATTCAATCAATTCAATTTCAATTTTAATTCAATCAACGTCAAATTTTACTTCGAATTAATTCAATTTTTCATTCACCTTTAATTTATTCGATTTCAATTTTATATACACTTTCGATTAATTCAATTTCAATTTTATATTCACTTTCAATTTATTAAATTTATAACACTTAACAACATTATCCCTCAATATTTAAGTTTAAAACCGAATTTCAAATATGATCCAATTCCAAGCTCGATCTCAAAATATCATTTTTTATAACATTTTTACTTAGTAATATTCAAAGCTCGAATTTGAGGTTAAATCTTTAAACAAATCAATTTTCGACATTCAATCATATCCAATTTTCAAATTTAAAGTCTCAACTTAATTATTTAATAAAATTCCTTTAACCAAAATTTATTTCAACATTCCAAACTAAATTTCCGATGAATTCAATTTCTATAAATCGATTTCTATTTATAACTTTTAAATCAAAACATTTAAATAGTTTTCAAATTGCCGATTTCAAAATTATTAATTTAGCCAATTCGGTGTCCGTATAAAATTTTCTATCCTATGGCCAAGTAGTTATTTATTTAAATTAAATGTCAGGGATGAGTATATATTACTTAAATTAAATCACAGTATCATATGTATGCATAACAGGATATATATATAAGCAAATAAACATCCAAACATTCAATTATCAACCAATAGCATCCATCAAAATACATCATCCAATAAACAATACAATTCATGGCAGTTTCATAGTTATCAATGTCAGGTAATTTAATCGCCATTCAATTTTAATTTCAATTTAACTGTCAATTAAATTTTTCAGCGGTTAATTCAAATAACAAGCTATATGACAATTAAATTTATATCAAACAACGACAAATAAAATTCATATCACTTCATAATGTCAATTTAACTAGCATAAAGATATTTAGTACGGTGTGAGCGTTATAAAACACTCACCTTGATTTTTATGCAGTTCCAGCGTTTTATTTCGAATAAAATTAAACGAGCGTTTAATTTTACCCGAAATTTTCACTAGGCCCAATCGATTCCAATCCTGCTCCATTGCGTAGTGCTCGACAAAACGAAGCCAACGCGGTTTGTTTCGTCCGATTCCGACCTCGTATGACAAAGTTATGATCGTTTAAAGTTTATTCGGATTATAATATAAATAAAATTTACCACTTTAATTTAATTTTTAACCTTAATAAAATCTGAGCCGTCCATTTTCAATGCAACAAATCAAAGCCGTGACTACCTCCTTCTCCCCCAACAGGTACATACGCATGCAAATACCCAATCGCTGCCGTTCGAAACCCCTAAAGTCGCGACCACGTCGATGCATTTGAAGTCGATCGGTAACCACCGCCACGTGCGCCCAGCCTAGCTCCTCCTACCGCCAGAATCTTGGTGAACTCGGCTTCACCAATATCGAGAAAACGTGACCGAACTGCCCCCCTATCGGCCCCAATTCTGGCTACCTCGCTCCGCTATAAACGATCTCAACCGTATGGATTTGTCGATCGTGCCGAGCTCTACAAAATTCGTGTTGGAAGTTTCTTGAATTAGTTGACGGATTGAGAGATAAGAGGAGGAGAACAAAACGATTTGTTGGCCATTAATGTGATAACTGGCGGCTAGGGTTTCTTTTTTTTATATTTTTTTTTGTTTGTGAATAAAAGGGGTCTATTTATAGGAAACGGCGAATAATTTTTATCTGGCTTTTCCAAACTCCGAATTTTGCACGGTGACCGGCGTTTCTAGGGTTCACCCTGCGTTCCGGACACAATGGAACAGGTTTCGGAAGCTAATTCGATCATCCGTGCGAGTTACGAAAATAAACGATCAAATTTAAATTAAACCGATTAAACGATTTCTAGGCGTTTTGGCTTGCCCCGGACAAACGGTAAATCCGATTGCCATGAAATTTGAAATCTTACAATAATATCACATTACGGATCCAATGAAACTGGTTTCGTCGAAATCCGAGACCGTTTGAAAAATGGCTATTTTAACTCGTTAAATTAATATTAAAACAATTTCAACGCGTTTCGAGCTGCCACGGTCAAACGACAACTCCGATTGCTACGAAAATTGAAATCCGATAATAACAAACTATTACGGATCCAATGGAACTAGTTTCGTCCAATTCTGAGACTGTTCGAAAATTGGCTATTTTCCAGTCGATAATTAAATATTAAAATATTCAAATTTCACAAATAAATTTTAGACTCAGTTTTAAAAGTTCTATAGCATCATTATAACTCCTATATGATAAAATAAAATTTTACAAATCATTTTTAATCATATTAACCCGTTATTTAATTTATCTAATAAATTCCAATTTTAAAATCTTATTAACTCTATTATAATCCACATATAACTTACATTCACTTTGGAAACTAATTTGAATCATATTAAATCAAATTTCAATTATTCACTCTATTTTCATATATTGAATTTCAATATCAAATTAATCATATCAAATTCGGAATTTAATTATCCAAACATTTGTAATATTGAGTTTAATTAAATTTGATTATTCTTAAATCACTATCTTTTGAGGTATTCAAAACGAACTTATAAAATTTAACTTTCGAAACGAATTAAAATTATAGAACAACCATTTCCATTATGCGGTTATTCAATTCCCAATATTAAATTATTCAATAAGTTCCAAATATTAAATTTAAATAATTTCGCCTATCTAATAATTCATTATCTTTTGAAATATTGAAATCGAACTTATAAGATTCAACTTTTAAAACCAATTCACACTCTAGAACACTATCTTTATTTTACTGTTATTCAATCATTCAATAAGTTTTAAATATTTAATTTAACAACTTACGTGTTCAATATTCAATATTTGATTTTAAATAGATTTTACTTATCAATTAATTTCTCTACTTATACCCAATGAATTTCAACATTTAATATCCTATTCAACTATTGATTTCAAAGGCATTCACTAAGTAGCATTCATTTTCATTACTTGGATAATTATTGTTGCAATTCCTTTCAGTTATTATTATTCTAAACGAATTACAAATTTTTTTCTAACACTAAATCACGAAATCTTATTAAATTAGCTATTTTAGTTATCGAAAATTTACGGGTCGTTACACTCTCCCCCACTCAAAACTTTTCGTCCCCGAAAAGGAAAAAGAAGGAAAAAGGAACTAAGTATAGAATTCAACACTAGCTATATTTTATTCAAAATTATCGACTTATAAAACAATGAAATTCCATTTATAAAGTCTTTATTACGCTTTCACTAAGTTATTCCAAACGGCTTTCTAACTTTAAAAGTTAGTTATCAAAACAAGTTATAGAAATTTTAAAACTTGAAAAAATTTCTAACACCCGGATTTTACGGAAAATTTCGGCAGAGTCTCCTTTGCACGGCTCGATCGGCACAACTACAAAACGCCTCTACGGGCCCCAAACCAACAAAAGAAAATCCAAAAGCCAAGTGGCTCATCAAAAATCACCAAACCCAATGATAAAATAAACATGTACCTTATATTTTTATTAGCGAGCATATACGAATAATATAGCGCAAAAGCGAGCTCCAAATGCGAAGCAAGCGCAATCCGCACCTACTAAACACTCAACAAACTATGAGAACATGCATATATGAAAATAATATCAATATACATCATATAGCAACATAACAACTACATGTACCAACATAGAAAATGCAACAAAACAACATATGCAACCATCAATCAACTATCATCAAATTATCATCCAACAAATCTATAACCAATCAATATAAATTCACTTCTCATTAATATTTATTCACTTGGGTTTCAATTTTAATCACAGTTGATTCATTAATGTTGGATTTTACTAACATTCATTCTTAATTCATTAGTTAACATTCACTAACTTATATTTACATTAGTTCACTTCCAATTTGAATCAAATTAAATTCTATTTAACTTCATTTAGCTTCCAATTTGATTTCAATAATTTATAGCTTTCAATTTCATTAACACTTAGTGAATCATATATACAATCAACTAACAATCATATAACAACCAAATCATACCCAACCTAACCAAATTATTAATTCTACTTTCAATTTGGTTTATCTCTTTTATATATATATATATATATTCTGTTATATAATTTTAAAAGAATCATTTTATATTTGGCATCTTAAATTTCCAATATTAACTTTAATTAAGTCCGTAAGCCATACATATATCATCCATGAGCAATATCAATCTAATCGCTTATTCGATCACACAATTACACTCCCAAACTAGTATCGTTCACACGACTCTCTAGTGCGGACTCGGATTTGGTTCCTTGATTGGAAACTGTTATTCTCCTCGCATAGCCATATACTATGATAGAAAATTCCAGAATCAAACCAAAAATCCATATCCAGGGTTCGCCGTCGAAAATCGAGTGGAAAATCCTAACTTGGATCGATATAAATCATCTCGAAATTTTGTGCTCGAATTTGGATCAAATCGTTATGCGAATAAAATAATACACGTACAACTCATGTATTACCTTCCAATAGATTTCTATACAATTTATCTATATTATATTATTTTATTGACTTTCATTTTTATTTACAATTAATTATTCACAATCCATTATTCAGTTAATATATCCATTTCTTTACATAACATATTCTTTGACATTATCTTTCTCAAACATTATATCATAGAATTTGCTTATTCAAGTTCAATTTAAACATTCCATATAATTTAATTTAATTAAATTTCACTTTCCAATTTGATTCTTAGCTATACCAAATTCTTTTGTTTACATTTAATTCAATTCATAGTTTCAGTTAATACACATTTTATTAATCGTTACTTTTGTTTATTGTCATCTCATAAAAGTCTAACTTCTTATATATGACTTCTCTTAGTTTACAGATATCTTAAAGGTTACAAATTCCATTATTTTTGTTCAATCCCTTTGCAATTTATATTTTTTTCTATAACCAATTTACAAAGGTATAATACGATTCATTTCTTAAGTTCACTTACTTGTTCCATTTATCCATTCATCATTTCATGCTATATTTAAGTATATAACATTTTTATCACAACCAAACTTTCATTTATATACATTTTAATTCCTTTTGAGTTTTCCTTACTTGTATACTTCAATTACTTCCAGGTTCTGTTTATTTGTACAACATCTCATTACATATCCAAAACATCATTCTAACTTTTTAATATTTGGTAAGTCTTGTTATATGTTATCAGAATGCAAATTTTCGGTATTATACAAATTTATAGAATTTCATTTTACTTAATTAAAATGTTCACAATTTAAATTTGTTTAAATCCTCTTTACCTTTCAACTTTAAAGTTTTCCCAAACAATAGCTTAGATATCCAAATCCTCTTATTTTATAAATTTTGGTTATTCACATTTCATTCAAATAATTTGAAAATTATTAATTAACAGAACTTAGAATTTTAAATGCCCCGGTTTTTTTTTCAAATCGTTTGAAATAAACATATATACTTATATCTTTAATACATAAAATCATACCTTTGGAGTTTAAACCAAAACCCATTTATCCAAAATAATTTTTGAAGAAAAGCAAAGCTTCTTAGAAGTCTCCCCCACTTTGAGACTCGAAAATGAACGTCGATGATGCTGCGCAGTCATCACCGAAATTATTTTCCAGCGACATAAGAGAGGAGTACTGAATTCATTCTTTCCTTTAAAATCCTTTCAAAATATTTCAATAAACAATTTCCAATTAATATTACTATATATTTCTTCAAAACTTTGAGAATCGTTTTCAAAATCTCCGGGTCTTAAATTCAAATTTTTTTTCAATTTAATTCTATTTTTAATTCATAAGTCACCTCTATAAAATATTCTTATAGGGCTTTCTTTCTTAAAACATCCCACAAGTGTTTTATCATTGTTCATTTTGTAATTCACCTTATTTATTTAAATTACAATATCCAATTAATGTTAATAGCCAATATTTCATTTCCAACAACCAAATAAGCTAGATTGATCACAATAAATTTTGAAATAAATTCTTTATATACAAAATATAATTAGGGCAAAATTATTTCATTTACCCAATTTCAAAACAATACTATGTCGAATTGTTCTATTTAAGTGTTTAGAGATCCCTGTCAATGACGTTAATTACTCGTATTGACCACAATCCATAAGCCACTCAACAAATCAACCGACACAATATAAAACATCTTATATCACTAACAAATACGCTCTCTCATATACACTCAACTCATTCATATAGTTTACCTCTATTTCAATGAGTTATTCCCCACTAGAGCCAAGGTTTATCGCTAAACCAAAGCTCTGATACCAACTGTAACGACCCGCCTTTTTGGACAGTTTAAACCGACGATCAAATACACATGTCGATTCCAAACCATTCAAAAGGGCAGATGGTTATTGGGGTAAATAAGAAAAGAAAAGAAAAGAAATAAAGGAAATGGAACAACACAGAATCTCGCAGCGGAACGATAAAATATAATAGTCAAATAAACAGTTCATGAAGCTGTCTACTATACTTTGACAATTATTTATACAACATTTATCAGAGTTATACATATACGACAGAACAATTAAAATAATGCAGCAGATAGCATGATGCAAGGGTAATAATAGTAATAGTATACCAAATCTTCGTCTTCGTCCTCCAGAATAGATCTTCAAAAATCTGAAAAAAACTCAGGACTGACCCGAGCGTAATGAAAAGATAAAACACTCGAGTCAGGACTAGATATCCTCATGTAAGTTAAATCAATCGTAAATAAATATGAGTGTAACGGCGTCGGAGGTGTTTACGGGGTTTGACATCTCCTATCCAGTGTCAACGTGTGTGCAATAACTTAAGAGATGTTACGGGATTTTCCATCTCTTAAGGATCCGTTAAACTATCTACTATGTAGTAATATACGCTAAGTAGATAATGCCTATCAGTAATATAAAATATCAAAATAGCGTTAAGGCGTTACCATAATCCCCCTTAACACATTTTTATATTCCCAAAAGCATATACAAGACCGTAGTTTCCCCAAAACTGGAAGTCACCAGAGGGCAATCCATATACTCAAGGTACAAATCAAAACGTAGTGGTCGCGAATAGGATAATCAGTATGACAAGGTACATGAGGCGATACCAACTAGGATACTAGTAGTTGCGTGATCCGGACTGATATTGGGCATAGCCAGCAGCCACCCCAACACCGCGAAACAACACTCCGAAATCAAGGGGTGCACCCAAATCGCATCACAAATGTAATAGATATGGTATCGAAGAAGTGTGTCCGCTAGAGGTGGCGAACCTCAATGGCCTGGCGCGGCTCCTGTTTTAGTCATGTCAGGGGTCATCCAATATCGTTCTCTTTCTTCAGTCAACGCGTTCACCAAACCATCCACTTCATTCTAGATCAACACTCCGCGTATAATAGTTATTAAAGTGGTTTTTGGTATCGACAGAGAGTATGTCTATATCCAATCCCGGTCTCTTTAATAACTACGTATTATTACACCGTTGGCTCTTTACATTTCAAATCGATTCATAATTGATATCAAAATATCATGTTCGTTCAAAAATCAAATCCATTTCAAATATCATCGTATCTTTCAAAATATCAGATTCCATTTCAAAATCAATTTTCGCATCAATATCTCATTTCGATTTCAAAATCATTTCGAATTTCAATTTAGGTTGCTACTTCATTTAACTCAGTTCGTATTTAAATTCAAGATTTAAATATAAACATTTCCACTTTATTGACCAGCTTAGAATTTTAGAAAATATTTTTAAGTAGTTTAAAAGTAGTTTTAAATAATTAAAATAGAAAAAAAATACTTTAAAATCTTAAAATGGATTTGAAATAGATAAATTTAGTTTAAAATAATTTAAATTGGGTTAAATAGATTTAAAATAGATTAAAATAGTTTAAGTATTCAAAATGGTTTATATAACCCAGTAATTTGGAAAACAAAATAAAACAGCTTCAAAACCAATCCGGTTCAATCATAACTTCCCAATTCAAATCAATTTTAATTTCCATTCAATCAATTCAATTTCAATTTTAATTCAATCAACGTCAAATTTTACTTCGAATTAATTCAATTTTTCATTCACCTTTAATTTATTCGATTTCAATTTTATATACACTTTCGATTAATTCAATTCAATTTTATATTCACTTTCAATTTATTAAATTTATAACACTTAACAAAATTATCCCTCAATATTTAAGTTTAAAACCGAATTTCAAATATGATCCAATTCCAAGCTCGATCTCAAAATATCATTTTTTATAACATTTTTACTTAGTAATATTCAAAGCTCGAATTTGAGGTTAAATCTTTAAACAAATCAATTTTCGACATTCAATCATATCCAATTTTCAAATTTAAAGTCTCAACTTAATTATTTAATAAAATTCCTTTAACCAAAATTTATTTCAACATTCCAAACTAAATTTCCGATGAATTCAATTTCTATAAATCGATTTCTATTTATAACTTTTAAATCAAAACATTTAAATAGTTTTCAAATTGCCGATTTCAAAATTATTAATTTAGCCAATTCGGTGTCCATATAAAATTTTCTATCCTATGGCCAAGTAGTTATTTATTTAAATTAAATGTCAGGGATGAGTATATATTACTTAAATTAAATCACAGTATCATATGTATGCATAACAGGATATATATAAGCAAATAAACATCCAAACATTCAATTATCAACCAATAGCATCCATCAAAATACATCATCCAATAAACAATACAATTCATGGCAGTTTCATAGTTATCAATGTCAGGTAATTTAATCGCCATTCAATTTTAATTTCAATTTAATTGTCAATTAAATTTTTCAGCGGTTAATTCAAATAACAAGCTATATGACAATTAAATTTATATCAAACAACGACAAATAAAATTCATATCACTTCATAATGTCAATTTAACTAGCATAAAGAAATTTAGTACGGTGTGAGCGTTATAAAACACTCACCTTGATTTTTATGCAGTTCCAGCGTTTTATTTCGAATAAAATTAAACGAGCGTTTAATTTTACCCGAAATTTTCACTAGGCCCAATCGATTCTAATCCAGCTCCATTGCATAGTGCTCGACAAATCGAAGCCAACGCGATTTGTTTCGTCCGATTCCGACCTCGTATGACAAAGTTATGATCGTTTAAAGTTTATTCGGATTATAATATAAATAAAATTTACAACTTTAATTTAATTTTTAACCTTAATAAAATCTGAGCCGTCCATTTTCAATGCAACAAATCAAAGCCGTGACTACCTCCTTCTCCCCCAACAGGTACATACGCACGCAAATACCCAATCGCTGTCGTTCGAAACCCCTAAAGTCGCGACCACATCGATGCATTTGAAGTCGATCGGTAACCACCGCCACGTGCGCCCAGCCTAGCTCCTCCTACGGCCAGAATCTTGGTGAACTCGGCTTCACCAATATCGAGAAAACGCGACCGAACTGCCCCCCTCTCGGCCCCAATTCTGGCTACCTCGCTCTGCTATAAACGATCTCAACCGTATGGATTTGTCGATCGTGCCGAGCTCTACAAAATTCGTGTTGGAAGTTTCTTGAATTAGTTGACGGATTGAGAGATAAGAGGAGGAGAACGAAACGATTTTTTGGCCATTAATGTGATAACTGGCGGCTTGGGTTTCTTTTTTTTATATATTTTTTTTGTTTGTGAATAAAAGGGGTCTATTTATAGGAAACGGCGAATAATTTTTATCCGGCTTTTCCAAACTCCGAATTTCGCACGGTGACCGACGTTTCTAGGGTTCACCCCGCGTTTCGGACACAATGGTACAGGTTTCGGAAGCTAATTCGATCATCCGTGCGAGTTACGAAAATAAACGATCAAATTTAAATTAAACCGATTAAACGATTTCTAGGCGTTTTGGCTTGCCTCGGACAAACGGTAAATCTGATTGCCATGAAATTTGAAATCTTACAATAATATCATATTACGAACCCAATGAAACTAGTTTCGTCGAAATCCGAGACCGTTTGAAAAATGGCTATTTTAACTCGTTAAATTAATATTAAAACAATTTCAACGCGTTTCGAGCTGCCACGGTCAAACGACAACTCCGATTGCAACGAAAATTGAAATCCGATAATAACAAACTATTACGGATCCAATGGAACTAGTTTCGTCCAATTCTGAGACTGTTCGAAAATTGGCTATTTTCCAGTCGATAATTAAATATTAAAATATTCAAATTTCACAAATAAATTTTAAACTCAGTTTTAAAAGTTCTATAGCATCATTATAACTCTTATATGATAAAATAAAATTTTGCAAATCATTTTTAATCAAGTTAACCCGTTATTCAATTTATCTAATAAATTCCAATTTTAAAATCTTATTAACTCTATTATAATCCACATATAACTTACATTCACTTTGGAAACTAATTTGAATCATATTAAATCAAATTTCAATTATTCACTCTATTTTCATATATTGAATTTCAATATCAAATTAATCATATCAAATTCGGAATTTAATTATTCAAACATTTGTAATATTGAGTTTAATTAAATTTGATTATTCTTAAATCACTATCTTTTGAGGTATTCAAAACGAACTTATAAAATTTAACTTTCGAAACGAATTAAAATTATAGAACAACCATTTCCATTATGCGGTTATTCAATTCCCAATATTAAATTATTCAATAAATTCCAAATATTAAATTTAAATAATTTCGCCTATCTAATAATTCATTATCTTTTGAAATATTGAAATCGAACTTATAAGATTCAACTTTTAAAACCAATTCACACTTTAGAACACTATCTTTATTTTACTGTTATTCAATCATTCAATAAGTTTTAAATATTTAATTTAACAATTTACGTGTTCAATATTCAATATTTGATTTTAAATAGATTTTACTTATCAATTAATTTCTCTACTTATACCCAATGAATTTCAACATTTAATATCCTATTCAACTATTGATTTCAAAGGCATTCACTAAGTAGCATTCATTTTCATTACTTGGATAATTATTGTTGCAATTCCTTTCAGTTATTATTATTCTAAACGAATTACAAATTTTTTTCTAACACTAAATCACGAAATCTTATTAAATTAGCTATTTTAGTTATCGAAAATTTACGGGTCGTTACAATTTAACTATAATTAAAGTGGAGTTTCTACATTAAAGCTTGACAGTATTCTCAAGTTGAGAGAATTACAAAAATATTGTGACTTGAAAGTTTTTTGTTTGACCTAGTTGTTATTAACCAACTAGAACCTCTTGGGTGAGTCATTTATAGTTATCCAATAATTATTAGTATGTAACCCCTTGGTGCCCCGACAGTCATGATTAATATGCTAACCAACATTTGGAGAGCGTTACATACTCAGTCTTAATAAATGTATCAATATCCTTTCTCAAAACATCTTGACCTAGTATATTTAAAATGATATGCTACTTTACATTATCATAATTTCATTATGATTACAACTCCTTGTAATATTTATCAGATATCATTTAAGGAATTTCTATTTAATATACTTAAATTAATTAATTAATTAATATATTATAATAGAAAAAATATATAATAAAAATAAACATCATTATTATGAACAAGATTAGTTATAGAGTTTACAATATGTAACAAATTACATTATTTCCTAGGATATACTCTTAACTCTCCGATCCTTTTCCAGTGTCGCTCTTTAGTGATGGTGGCATTAACCATCCCTTCCTTAGCCTTAGCTTTATCCTACTACCCTTCAACCTAGGCTTTCATTCTTGTAACTATTTAAAGAAGATGTGCTCTTAACGGCGAGCATTACACCTGATTCCCTCATGAATGCGCTCTTGGATGACTTTATCATATTAAGGAGATCAATGGAAGTACACTTCAATGAGTTCATCTTAAATTTTAATATTTGAACATAAACTAAAGAATCGATGATCCAAGAATCAAGTCAGTTTGTAATTCTGTATCGTGAGTCTTAAGCAACTCAGTCACTCTCTCTATGTACCCAATCATACCGAGGATCTTAGACTAGACTTCCTTTGCTCATTTTCATATGAAATAAATTTAACGAGACCTTGTACCTTGCGATATGATATTATTCACCACGTAACTTTTGTAAGTGCTTAAACATGGATCAAACATCTATACTTTTAAGTTATCTATGGAGCTCGGTGCTCATGGTAAATAGTATGTAAAATTACAGAAGTTTATAGTCTAAAGACGACCCGACTTTCTTACCACAGAAAATCGCATCATCTTTAAGAAAGAAAGGGATAGAAAAGAGAAAAGAAAGAAGAGAAGAAAGAAACAACATCAGAATCTATATAGCGGAACGAATAAATTATATTACTCACATAATACATTACATAGTATCATATACATCAGAGATACACAGCTAAAACAACACATATTAGACAGTTATAAACACCTGTCTAGTTATACCACTCAAATCAGTACAAGACAACAACTCAGAAAGCACACACAGTGGAATACTAGATATATATCTACACGCAGAAGCCTTCTGCTCCATTGCTCCTCCATAATTCGTCAAAGCAAACCTGAATCCTAACCTGAATTCCCTTGGCTACTCGTAAAAATTAAGTAACCAAGAGTTTATGAAAAACAAAAAAAAACTCCGGATCAGACATGGGTCTGGTGTGAGTAACAGGTTAAAGTTGCTTAACTTAAAAAAAACTTTTGAAAAGAAAGGTATCACGTAAGACTTCCCACACATAAACATGGAAAAGTTTTTACCTTACGCTAACCAAAACATTTGATAGGAAATATGGTGATATTATAATAGGTCTAGGGTTTTCAAATAAATAAGAAATAGCCGAAATTGTTACATGATTAAATTCCAGCTACTAGCCACAAAAGTGGGTAATGCAATCAAAACCGTTGGCACTTATTGGATTTTGGATTCCATACAATGGCAGGGCTACTGGGGTACCGCCCGTCACAGTACGTGGCCTAGATCAACGTACCGAGGAGTACTCCCACTCCCCTGCAACACAAGGCCGGACCCATTCCTTACTGAATAGTTCCGAACAAGACAACCCTGCAGTTGGTGCGCACTAACAACTGCCCACTAAGCCGAATAAAAAGGGACCTCTAGACAGGGATCAATCTTGCTCTCTAGTGGGTGCTACCCACGAAGCCTTGCTGCACCTCCCCTGTTTTAGCCATTCTCGGTTGATGAGGCTTGAGGCTACGATTACCTTTAAAGGACACATTATCTTAGAATGCTCATCGCCCACCCGACGATGTTCTGAAAGCATTCAATCCATACAAGTTCGTTCCGGGTTCGAACGAAACCGAAAGCATTATCTTGTTACGCTCATTACGGAATCACCCACAGAGTTAACGACGATAACCCTTGCACTCTGAATCTCCATCTCGAATCTATAAGTACTATTCCGTCAAACTCATTACGGAATCACCCACAGAATTATACTGACGTATAGCCCTTACACCTCGAGTCTTCACTCTTCACATAAGATTCACGACCTATCGTTAATTTGGATCGATGTGGTTTTCGGATATCCAAATATGGAAACCCGATCCCGGTCTCATCGAAATCCAAAGCGTGTCTTTTAGGTCCAAGTTGTTTTAAAGTTTAAAAAAAATCAATTATATTACCTATATACACATAGATAGATAATTCATAGATTCACAATAGATAATTGTCATTATCATAACAATAGATAATCCATAATATTACTATCAAAAGATAATCCATATCATAATGCAACCAATGCATCCATATCAATCAACAATACTAATCTCATAGTTGAGATTTTCCAAACCATTCAAGGCAACCAATAACAACCATTCATAAGCAATGATCCATAATCATATTATTTATAATTAATTTAAATTGAATTAAATTAATTACATCATCTTTAATTAATTTAAAATGAATTAAATTAATTACTTACACAATATAAATCTTGCTTACATTATCATTAATTAGTTACAAATTAATTAATTAATTAACCTCTAATTTATCATCTTAATTAATCAATCCTGATTAATTATGCTTTAATTAATTTCACAAAATTAATTACTCTAAACCAAATATAGTAATTAACCTTTAATTACTTCATTAATTAATTAATTAATTACATTTAACCTTAATTAATTACAATTAATTAATTATCCTTAATTACTTATTATTGATTAATTAATATTAATTAATCAATCTTAATTACATCATTAATTATATTAATTAATGATTCTTAATTATATTTAATTAATTACTCTATTAAATTAATTACTTTCAGTAATTAATCTCACTTAATCCATAATTATTAATCACCTTTGATTAATTTCAATCTGTAATTAACTACCCTTAATTACTTATCAAATTAATTATTTCTTAATTAATTTCTTTAATTAATCACTTGATTAATTATACAAAATAATTTAATCTAAATTATTTTCAAAATCCCAAACCTCATCCATTAATTATATCCAGTAAATATCTTTAATTACTTCACTGAGTAATTTTACTTTATTAATTATATCAAGTAATTACTATCAATTCCAATGATTAAAATTAATTAAACTTAATTAATTACTTTAAACCAACCTCAATAAACTCCATTAATTACATTAAGTAATTAATGTCATAATTACTCCCATTTAAGTAATTAGACTTAAATAAATTTTACAATTTATTATTATTAATTAATCAAATTAATTAATTATTAAAAATTAATCATATTAATTAATTATTAAATAAACTTTAGTTAATTACCATCATTAGCTATTATTTATTCTTTAATTACTTCTTAATTAACTCTAATTTAAATTAGTCCAAATTATTAATTAAATAAATTAAATAAATAAGTTATTCCTTAATTATCCAATTTATTTAATTATATTTAATATCTTAATAATTTCTAAGATAACCCATTCCTTATATAAATGTTAAAGTGTACTTAGAATGTTTAAATTCTAATTTCATTTTGAATCTAAAATTCAAGATAATATTTATTAAAGCATTATCCAACTTAAATTCATTTATATTTCTTTTTAGAATAAATGTGAATAACATTTAAAACTTATATAAGATGAGTCTTAATCAATTTGCTTAATTTCATTTAAATTAAGTTAAATTACATTATCCTTTGAATTTCAAATTCAAGTTAAAAATCACTTAACTTGCCTTTATAAACCCTTTTTTAATGACTTCATTCATAAAGAAAATCAAATTAAAGTATTTGTTTGAAAACAATTTTACTCCTAATTAACAATTTAAATTTAAACTAGTTTGAAAACATTCAAATTTTAAAAACTTATTCAAAATCCCAGATTTTTAATTCAATACACTTGAAACCATTCCTTATTCAAATCATTTGTATTAAAGCTTGAATTAAACTTTTTGAATTTAACCTTGATTTTAAAATCTTTTATTTAAAAATACAAATTTATTTTTAAAACCTGAAGATTTAAAGATCCTAAGAAAAATGAACGTAAATTTAGATTTAAACTTCTGTTTTGAATCATGATTCAAATTTCAAAACGAAATAAATTTTTATAGAAAACTGCAGGTTTTATATATTTTTATTCTTTATTAAAAAAACTGAAACCCCTTTCAAATTTTTAGAAACTTATAGGATTTCAAACTTCTTTAAAACCAAACTCTTCTGTAGATTTATACTTATTCAAATCTTATCACAACTACTGAAATTTATTTAAATTTTGATTTAAAATTAAACCTGCAGACAGTTTTCCAAAAACTGTATTTTTGCAATTACCCGAGCCAATCTCAATGTGCTTCGAGTCAGAGTCTAAAGTACTTCGAGTAAACCTACCAAAATCACGAGTAAAAACCCGAGGAAAACTCAAGACAAATATACCGTCTTCACCCAGAAAACATCAGACCAAAAAGTTTTGCACGGTGCACGTGCACCGTGCCTCCGGTCATCAACCTCCCTCTATGGTGGCTTCTACCCATCAACGTTCAACTCCCTAGTCCACTACGACCATCTCCTTACTCTTTCTACCTCGAATTTCAACTCGAGCTCAAAACATAAACCTGGAACCGAAGATACAGGTTCTACCCCCAAACCTCTCAAACCCTTTCCCACAGTGCTCCGACCATCAGAAACCTTCCACCTCCAATCACGGGTTCATCCCTCCACCTACTATCATCCCCCAGAGACTCAATCAACTCGATCCCTGCTTCATGATGAACTGGTCAAAACAACCTATCTGACTTAAACTAGGGTTCTACCTGAATTTACATCACCGCAACCACCACGTTGAAGTTCATCGCTATCTAGTATTTTTCCAAGCTTCACTGGTCACACCTCCCTCTATTAGAAGAATCTCGACACTCTCAACCCCATAGATCACCAGAAACCACTACATTTCCCTTTTCTATTCAACAGAAAATTGCTTCCCAAACCCCCATATTTAAAATGCTGATTTTTGATTTAAAAATCTTGTTTTAGTCTAGGTATTCAAATTAAGATCCTAGATTTATAAACTAAAATGTTTGGATTTTCCTTTATTCAAAGTTTGCTTTGCTTTTTAAAATACCCAGTAAGATTTCTAATTTTATTTAACTTAAATAATACTTCAAAAACTTCTCTAGGATAAAACAATCAAGTTTTGTTTAAAACTTGAATCTTAACACGGCTTTGATCAAGAGGTATGATTTTTAATCCCAAAAACTAGAGCTTGAATTAGGAACAGAGTGGTTACAGGAATATTTACCATACACACATCATACATGTATAAATATACAGATAATTCATACATTCACTCAATAAACATATATAGTCACAGCATAATGTATTCAAGTATACATTCAACACATTTTATCACAGAGATTTAATCCTGCAACTTATTTATAAATTTAAACTTTAAAAACAGAATGTTACTCACCTTATAATTAAAAGACAGAGCCACAAATGCTTTGCCTTGAAACTGGATTGCCCCTCTGTTTTGCTTAAGAATTTAAACCGCAGTTTGCTCCCTTACTTTGAAACTGCACGCATGCTTAGATTTCCAGATTCTAGGTAAAGTGCAGGCTTTTATTTGAATGCTACAGATTAGCATGCTTTGATTCAATATGAAGGTTTTTTTGCAGTGGAACAATGAATTTTCAGGCTTATGAAAGTTGTAGAGGGTTTGCATGTTACAAATTTACAAGATTTTGAAGATGATTTACAGGGTTTTGTTGAGATTACAGGATTTGTTGGAGATGATTTTCAGAATTTTGGTTTTAATTGTCATCTTGGCTTTAGATTTAGGAAATAGAAAAGAGATGGATTAAGGAAATAAAAGAGTTTTATATAAACTGAAATTAAACTTTATTAAACAAATAAATAAAAGAAAACCAAATTTAAATGACACTTGTCCCTACATTCTAACATTTGTCAAGTAAAGATGTTAATTAGTTAACACATGCTCATTTAATTTGTAAGATGTTTACATTTGTCACAAATGTTAATTAGTTGTAATTAAATGTTAATTAGTTATTTATTTAGATGTTAATACAAGATAAATGTAAACCTATGTTTAAATAAATTTATTCATATGTGTATAGATTTTAAAATGAATAAATCAAACTATATTTATAAAATTAAACTTATACAAATATTTCAAAATAAAAACTAATTAAAAATATTACACTTTAGAATTTAAAAACTTTGAACTCAAGTTCAAATTAAAATTTTGAAATCTAGTTTATCTACAAATACAACTACAAATTTGAATTTTGAAAAACAATTATTTTTATTAAAAATTTATTTGTTGAAACAATGTATTATTATATTTTTAGAAATAACAGTACTTAATAACCATAAATAACTTATAAAATAAATTATCTTCTTTATTAATAAATTATTAATTTTATACAATTACATTAAAATAACACTTATTGTTATTTTATTAAAATTTAAACTTGAGTTACACATATTTTAAATCTTTTCAATATTTATCTTATGTATTTAAAACCATATTTATTTATTAAATAACCCTTTAAAAGTTTAACTATTAAATAAAATCATAATTCACAACTTTACTAAAGATATATATTTTATAGAAAACATGATTTATTTATTAATTGAATTTAAAACAATACTTATTACAATATATACTATACTATATATTATAAATATAAAATAATTATTAGATTTAAAAAGTTAAAATATATCAATTAACTATTTATTTTATCAGATTATTAAATTAATTCAAATATTATTACAAAGATTATCAAATCAATTTAATTTTTATTATAGATTATTAAATTGATAATGCTTTAAAATTCCGGGTCATCACATTCCTCCCCCGTTAAAAGAATTTCGTCCCCGAAATTTAAAACAAAGGTAATTTAATAATCTATTTAAAAATTTAATTTTAAAACACAAGCATATACCAATGATATGCTAACAACCATAGCAATCAATTCACCCAAATCAAACAGATCTAATTATCCAGAAAAATTCTGGATAATACTTTCACGAGTTTCCCTGGTAAAAATATCGGGATACTCGCTTTATAGATTCCAAACAATCAATACAATTACACTACAGAGCTCCTATTCATCTATATCTATAGAACTAGATAACATATCAGACTACAGACGAGTCTGATTCAACAACCAAACCTCTAAAACTACTGGTTCCAAAACCAGGGATAGACCATACACGTACTCCCTCAGAGATACGTGAAACTCATCGAATTCCAGTTATCCTAACTGACAATTCAATCCTGAAAACCAAACACTGATCCAACCAAAACACAGAGAAAAGATCCAAACATCTCTGAGTCAGCTTTCCAAATTTACCAAAACTCATAGCTCCTGAATCAGAGAAAACCCCAACAACAACGAAGTCTCCAACTTCAAATTCCAAATTTCTCCGTCCCTTATCCACAAAAGTCTTCAGACAATCCTGGGCTGCCAACATCCAAACTGATCAGCTCAACCCTTGCGGATTCCTCTAGAAACAAGCAGAACCATAAACAACCCAACATAATGATCTCCTCAAGGTCAATCCAAAATCAAAACACAGTTCTACTCTATAAACAGCAGAAGACAACATACTTCTCCTAATCCGTAAAAGACAATCAGAAACACATCCAAACTGCTTTTGCTGCACAACTCTGATCCGAAGTAGATAAGAAAATACTGACGTAGAACACAAACACTAACTGGACATCACTTTCTAGAAATATGGTTCTACAGATCCATAAAAGAAAACTCAGAAATTCCTCCGAGCACTGAGTTACTTCATCAAGTTCCATCTCTAGGAATCATTCTTCAGCTAAACAGAACCACCGGTTCCACTCCTGGAATTCTAGCCGATAAGAAAACTCAATCTCCCGATGCTGACAAACCTTTGTCTTTTCCAGAAAACCTCCAGAAAATCTCCAACAATTCAAGAGAACACTCAACCAATCGCAAGTTATTTTTGCGATCAACCCAGATAAATTTCCAAAGAAAACCATTCTCTCCTTACCAAACAGAACAGCTTACACTGATCTAGTCAATCCATTGAAGAAACGGATTCACTTAACAGCTTCAGAACTCCATTTCCAGAAAAACTACTCAGCTAAGACCTCCCTGTTGGCTCACAGAATATTCCAGCTGCACTGCTGACACCAATACCAAACTTCCTAATCCAAAGTTCTTCGAGAAACTCGGACTTCAAAGCAAACAGAAAACACCAGAACATCCTGCTGAATCCAGCCACAACTTCGGGACAGTCACACTTCCCAAACTTGTTCCAAAGAAAACATCTTCGGAAACAATCCACAGTCACTGCATCTCATCTCGCAGTTACAACTTCCTGAGGTATCAAGATACCTTCACTTGCTCCAGCTCAACCGAACAGATCCAAACCATACTCACCAAACTTTGTACATCAAAGATGACTCCGAACCTTAACAGGTCTCCTTCAGAGATCGATGAAATACTTCAACACAACAAAACTTATTCGAGATGGTATTAGGTCTACAGTTTCGATAAATAAACTTCCAATCTCAACATCAGACTCCAATCAATGGTAGTAATCGTGTCACAAACACTACTACGTTATCTACCTTTATAACCTAAATTGGAAAACCTGAACAGGTTACGCAACAGATAGGTAGAAATAGATAAATATATATAAATATATATAAAATTACAAATACGCTCTCTCAAGATAGACACCACTCCAGAGCCTAGGTATTCACTCAACCTAACGCTCTGATACCACCAGAGAAGACCCGACTTTCTTACCACAGAAAATCGCATCATCTTTAAGAAAGAAAGGGTTAGAAAAGAGAAAAGAAAGAAGAGAAGAAAGAAACAACATCAGAATCTACACAGCGGAACGAATAAATTATATTACTCACATAATACATTACATAGTATCATATACATCAGAGATACACAGCTAAAACAACACATATTAGACAGTTATAAACACCTGTCTAGTTATACAACTCAAATCAGTACAAGACAACAACTCAGAGAGCACACACAGCGGAATACTAGATATATATCTACACGTAGAAGCTTCCTGCTCCATTGCTCCTCCATAATTCGTCAAAGCAAACCTGAATCCTAACCTGAATTCCCTTGGCTACTCGTAAAAATTTGAGTACCCAAGAGTTTATGAAAAACAAAAATAAACTCCGGGTCAGACATGGGTCTGGTGTGAGTAACAGGTTAAAGTTGCTTAACTTAAAAAAACTTTTGAAAAGAAAGGTATCACGTAAGACTTCCCACACATAAACATGGAAAAGTTTTTACCTTACGCTAACCAAAACATTTGATAGGAAATCTGGTGATATTATAATAGGTCTAGGGTTTTCAAATAAATAAGAAATAGCCGAAATTGTTACATGATTAAATTCCAGCTACTAGCCACAAAAGTGGGTAATGCAATCAAAACCGTTGGCACTTATTGGATTTTGGATTCCATACAATGGCAGGGCTACTGGGGTACCGCCCGTCACAGTACGTGGCCTAGATCAACGTACCGAGGAGTACTCCCACTCCCCTGCAACACAAGGCCGGACCTATTCCTTACTAAATAGTTCCGAACAAGACAACCCCGTAGTTGGTGCGCACTAACAACTGCCCACTAAGCCGAATAAAAAGGGACCTCTAGACAGGGATCAATCTTGCTCTCCAGTGGGTGCTACCCACAAAGCCTTGCTGCACCTCCCCTGTTTTAGCCATTCCCAGTTGATGAGGCTTGAGGCTACGATTACCTTTAAAGGACACATTATCTTAGAATGCTCATCGCCCACCCGACGATGTTCTGAAAGCATTCAATCCATACAAGTTCGTTCCGGGTTCGAACGAAACCGAAAGCATTATCTTGTTACGCTCATTACGGAATCACCCACAGAGTTAACGACGATAACCCTTGCACTCTGAATCTCCATCTCGAATCTATAAGTACTATTCCGTCAAACTCATTACGGAATCACCCACAGAGTTATACTGACGTAGAGCCCTTACACCTCGAGTCTTCACTCTTCACATAAGATTCACGACCTATCGTTAATTTGGATTGATGTGGTTTTCGGATATCCAAATATGGAAACCCGATCCCGGTCTCATCGAAATCCAAAGCGTGTCTTTTAGGTCTAAGTTGTTTTAAAGTTTTAAAAAAAATCAATTATATTATTTATATACACACAGATAGATAATTCATAGATTCACAATAGATAATTGTCATTATCATAACAATAGATAGTCCATATTATTACTATCAAAAGATAATCCATATCATAATGCAACCAATGCATCCATATCAATCAACAATACTAATCTCGTAGTTGAGATTTTCCAAACCATTCAAGGCAACCAATAACAACCATTCATAAGCAATGATCCATAATCATATTATTTATAATTAATTTAAATTGAATTAAATTAATTACATCATCTTTAATTAATTTAAAATGAATTAAATTAATTACTTACACAATATAAATCTTGCTTACATTATCGTTAATTAATTACAAATTAATTAATTAATTAAGCTCTAATTTATCATCTTAATTAATCAATCCTGATTAATTATACTTTAATTAATTTCACAAAATTAATTACCCTAAACCAAATATAGTAATTAACCTTTAATTACTTCATTAATTAATTAACTATAATTAATTACATTTAACCTTAATTAATTACAATTAATTAATTATCCTTAATTACTTATTATTGATTAATTAATATTAATTAATCAATCTTAATTACATCATTAATTATATTAATTAATGATTCTTAATTATATTTAATTAATTACTCTATTAAATTAATTACTTTCAGTAATTAATCTCACTTAATCCATAATTATTAATCACCTTTGATTAATTTCAATCTGTAATTAACTACCCTTAATTACTTATCAAATTAATTATTTCTTAATTAATTTCTTTAATTAATCACTTGATTAATTATACAAAATAATTTAATCTAAATTATTTTCAAAATCCCAAACCTTATCCATTAATTATATCCAGCAAATATCTTTAATTACTTCACTGAGTAATTTTACTTTATTAATTATATCAAGTAATTACTATCAATTCCAATGATTAAAATTAATTAAACTTAATTAATTACTTTAAACCAACCTCAATAAACTCCATTAACTACATTTCCCTTTTCTGTTCAACAGAAAATTGCTTCCCAAACCCCTTGATTTAAAATGCTGATTTTTGATTTAAAAATCTTGTTTTAGTCTAGGTATTCAAATTAAGATCCTAGATTTATAAACTAAAATGTTTGGATTTTCCTTTATTCAAAGTTTGCTTTGCTTTTTAAAATACCCAGTAAGATTTCTAATTTTAGTTAACTTAAATAATACTTTAAAAACTTCTCCAGGATAAAACAATCAAGTTTTGTTTAAAACTTGAATCTTAACAAGGCTTTGATCAAGAGGTATGATTTTTAATCCCAAAAACTAGAGCTTGAATTAGGAACAGAGTGGTTACAGGAATACTTACCATACACACATCATACATGTATAAACATATAGATAATTCATACATTCACTCACATAAACATATTATAGTCACGGCATAATGTATTCAAGTATACATTCAACACATTTTATCACAGAGATTTAATCCTGCAACTTATTTATAAATTTAAACTTTAAAAACAGAATGTTACTCACCTTATAATTAAAAGACAGAGCCACAAATGCTTTGCCTTGAAACTGGATTGCCCCTCTGTTTTGCTTAAGAATTTAAACTGCAATTTGCTCCCTTACTTTGAAACTGCATGCATGCTTAGATTTCCAGATTCTAGGTAAAGTGTAGGCTTTTATTTGAATGCTACAGATTAGCATGCTTTGATTCAATATGAAGGTTTGTTTGCAGTGGAACAATGAATTTTCAGGCTTATGAAAGTTGTAGAAAGTTTGCATGTTACAAATTTACAAGATTTTGAAGATGATTTACAGGGTTTTGTTGAGATTACAGGATTTGTTGGAGATGATTTTCAGAATTTTGGTTTTAATTGTCATCTTGGCTTTAGATTTAGGAAACAGAAAAGAGATGGGTTAAGGAAATAAAAGAGTTTTATATAAACTGAAATTAAAGTTTATTAAACAAATAAATAAAAGAAAACCAAATTTAAATGACACTTGTCCCTACATTCTAACATTTGTCAAGTAAAGATGTTAATTAGTTAACACATGCTCATTTAATTTGTAAGATGTTTACATTTGTCACAAATGTTAATTAGTTGTAATTAAATGTTAATTAGTTATTTATTTAGATGTTAATACAAGATAAATGTAAACCTATGTTTAAATAAATTTATTCATATGTGTATAGATTTTAAAATGAATAAATCAAACTATATTTATAAAATTAAACTTATACAAATATTTCAAAATAAAACCAAATTAAAAATATTACACTTTAGAATTTAAAAACTTCGAATTCAAGTTCAAATTAAAATTTTGAAATCTAGTTTATCTACAAATACAACTACAAATTTGAATTTTGAAAAACAATTATTTTTATTAAAATTTATTTGTTGAAACAATGTATTATTATATTTTTAGAAATAATAATACTTAATAACCATAAATAACTTATAAAAGAAATTATCTTCTTTATTAATAAATTATTAATTTTATACAATTATATCAAAATAACTCTTATTGTTATTTTATTAAAATTTAAACTTGAGTTACACATATTTTAAGTCTTTTCAATATTTATCTTATGTATTTAAAACCATATTTGTTTATTAAATTACCCTTTAAAAGTTTAACTATTAAACAAAATCATAATTCACAATTTTACTAAAGATACATATTTTATAGAAAACATGATTTATTTATTAATTGAATTTAAAACAATACTTATTACAATATATACAATATACTATATATTATAAATATAAAACAATTATTAGATTTAAAAAGATAAAATATATCAATTAACTATTTATTTTATCAGATTATTAAATTAATTCAAATATTATTACAAATATTATCAAATCAATTTAATTTTTATTATAGATTATTAAATTGATACTGCTTTAAAATTCCGGGTCATCACATTCCTCCCCCCTTAAAAGAATTTCGTCCCCGAAATTTAAAACAAAGGTAATTTAATAATCTATTTAAAAATTTAATTTTAAAACACAAGCATATACCAATGATATGCTAACAACCATAGCAATCAATTCACCCAAATCAAACAGATCTAATTATCCAGAAAAATTCTGGATAATACTTTCACGAGTTTCCCCGGTAAAAATATCGGGATACTCGCTTTATAGATTCCAAACAATCAATACAATTACACTACAGAGCTCCTATTCATCTATATCGATAGAACTAGATAATATATCAGACTACAGACGAGTCTGATTCAACAACCAAACCTCTAAAACTACTGGTTCCAAAACCAGAGATAGACCATACACGTACTCCCTCAGAGATACGTGAAACTCATCGAATTCCAGTTATCCTAACTGACAATTCAATCCTGAAAACCAAACACTGATCCAACCAAAACACAGAGAAAAGATCCAAACATCTCTGAGTCAGCTTTCCAAATTTACCAAAACTCATAGCTCCTGAATCAGAGAAAACCCCAACAACAACGAAGTCTCCAACTTCAAATTCCAAATTTCTCCGTCCCTTATCCACAAAAGTCTTCAGACAATCCTGGGCTGCCAACATCCAAACTGATCAGCTCAACCCTTGCGGATTCCTCTAGAAACAAGCAGAACCATAAACAACCCAACATAATGATCTCCTCAAGGTCAATCCAAAATCAAAACACAATTCTACTCTATAAACAGCAGAAGACAACAGACTTCTCCTAATCCATAAAAGACAATCAGAAACACATCCAAACTGCTTTCGCTGCACAACTCTGATCCGAAGTAGATAAGAAAATACTGACGAAGAACACAAACACTAACTGGACATCACTTTCCAGAAATATGGTTCTACAGATCCATAAAAGAAAACTCAGAAATTCCTCCGAGCACTGAGTTACTTCATCAAGTTCCATCTCCAAGAATCATTCTTCAGCTAAACAGAACCACCAGTTCCACTCCTGGAATTCTAGCCGATAAGAAAACTCAATCTCCCGATGCTGACAAACCTTTGTCTTTTCCAGAAAACCTGCAGAAAATCTCCAACAATTCAAGAGAACACTCAACCAATCGCAAGTCATTTTTGCGATCAACCCAGATAAATTTCCAAAGAAAACCATTCTCTCCTTACCAAATAGAACAGCTTACACTGATCTAGTCAATCCATTGAAGAAACGCGGATTCACTTAACAGCTTCAGAACTCCATTTCCAGAAAAACTACTCAGCTAAGACCTCCCTATCGGCTCACAGAACATTCCAGCTGCACCGCTGACACCAATACCAAACTTCATAATCCAAAGTTCTTCGAGAAACTCAGACTTCAAAGCAAACAGAAAACACCACAACATCCTGCTGAATCCAGCCACAACTTCGGGACAGTCACACTTCCCAAACTTGTTCCAAAGAAAACATCTTCGGAAACAATCCATAGTCACTGCATCTCATCTCGCAGTTACAACTTCCTGAGGTATCAAGATGCCTTCACTTGCTCCAGCTCAACCGAACAGATCCAAACCCTACTCACCAAACTTTGTACTTCAAAGATAACTCCGAACCTTAATAGGTCTCCTTCAGAGATCGATGAAATACTTCAACACAACAAAACTTATTCGAGATGGTATTAGTTCTACAGTCTCGACAAATAAACTTCCAATCTCAACATCAGACTCCAATCAATGGTAGTAATCGTGTCACAAACACCACTACCTACCTGAACAGGTAACCCAACAGATAGGTAGAAATAGATAAATATATATAAATATATATAAAATTACAAATACGCTCTCTCAAGATAGACACCACTCCAGAGCCTAGGTATTCACTCAATCTAACGCTCTGATACCACCAGAGATGACCCGACTTTCTTACCACAGAAATTCGCATCATCTTTAAGAAAGAAAGGGATAGAAAAGAGGAAAGAAAGAAGAGAAGAAAGAAACAACATCAGAATCTACACAGCGGAACGAATAAATTATATTACTCACATAATACATTACATAGTATCATATACATCAGAGATACACAGCTAAAACAACACATATTAGAAAGTTATAAACACCTGTCTAGTTATACAACTCAAATCAGTACAAGACAATAACTCAGAGAGTACACACAGCGGAATACTAGATATATATCTACACGCAGAAGCCTCCTTCTCCACTGCTCCTCCATAATTCGTCAAAGCAAACTTGAATCCTAACTTGAATTCCCTTGGCTACTCGTAAAAATTTGAGTACCCAAGAGTTTATGAAAAACAAAAATAAACTCCAGGTCAGACATGGGTCAGGTGTGAGTAACAGGTTAAAGTTACTTACCTTAAAAAAAACTTTTGAAAAGAAAGGTATCACGTAAGACTTCCCACACATAAACATGGAAAAGTTTTTACCTTACGCTAACCAAAACATTTGATAGGAAATCCGGTGATATTATAATAGGTCTAGGGTTTTCAAATAAATAAGAAATAGCCGAAATTGTTACATGATTAAATTCCAGCTACTAGCCACAAAAGTGGGTAATGCAATCAAAACCGTTGGCACTTATTGGATTTTGGATTCCATACAATGGCAGGGCTACTAGGGTACCGCCCGTCATAGTACGTGGCTTAGATGAACGTACCGAGGAGTACTCCCACTCCCCTGCAACACAAGGCCGGATCCATTCCTTACTGAATAGTTTCGAACAAGACAACCCCGCAGTTGGTGCGCACTAACAACTGCCCACTAAGCCGAATAAAAACGGACCTCTAGACAGGGATCAATCTTGCTCTCCAGTGGGTGCTACCCATGAAGCCTTGCTGCACCTCCCATGTTTTAGCCATTCCCAGTTGATGAGGCGTGAGGCTACGATTACCTTTAAAGGACACATTATCTTAGAATGCTCATCGCCCACCTGACGATGTTCTGAAAGCTTTCAATCCATACAAGTTCGTTCCGGGTTCGAACGAATCCGAAAGCATTATCTCGTTACGCTCATTACGGAATCACCCACAGAGTTAACGACGATAACCCTTGCACTCTGAATCTCCATCTCGAATCTATAAGTACTATTCCGTCAAACTCATTACGGAATCACCCATAGAGTTATACTGACGTATAGCCCTTACACCTCGAGTCTTCACTCTTCACATAAGATTCACGACCTATCGTTAATTTGGATCGATGTGGTTTTCGGATATCCAAATATGGAAACCCAATCCCGGTCTCATCGAAATCCAAAGCGTGTCTTTTAGGTCCAAGTTGTTTTAAATTTTAAAACAAATTCAATTATATTATCTATATACACACAGATAGATAATTCATAGATTCACAATGGATAATTGTCATTATCATAACAATAGATAATCCATAATATTACTATCAAAAGATAATCCATATCATAATGCAACCAATGCATCCGTATCAATCAACAATACTAATCTCGTAGTTGAGATTTTCCAAACCATTCAAGGCAACCAATAACAACCATTCATAAGCAATGATCCATAATCATATTATTTATAATTAATTTAAATTGAATTAAATTAATTACATCATCTTTAATTAATTTAAAATGAATTAAATTAATTACTTACACAATATAAATCTTGCTTACATTATCGTTAATTAATTACAAATTAATTAATTAATTAAGCTCTAATTTATCATCTTAATTAATCAATCCTGATTAATTATACTTTAATTAATTTCACAAAATTAATTACCCTAAACCAAATATAGTAATTAACCTTTAATTACTTCATTAATTAATTAACTAATGATTCTTAATTATATTTAATTAATTACTCTATTAAATTAATTACTTTCAGTAATTAATCTCATTTAATCCATAATTATTAATCACCTTTGATTAATTTCAATCTGTAATTAATTACCCTTAATTACTTATCAAATTAATTATTTCTTAATTAATTTCTTTAATTAATCACTTGATTAATTATACAAAATAATTTAATCTAAATTATTTTCAAAATCCCAAACCTCATCCATTAATTATATCCAGTAAATATCTTTAATTACTTTACTGAGTAATTTTACTTTATTAATTACATCAAGTAATTACTATCAATTCCAATGATTAAAATTAATTAAACTTAATTAATTACTTTAAACCAACCTCAATAAACTCCATTAATTACATTAAGTAATTAATGTCATTATTACTTCCATTTAAGTAATTAGACTTAAATAAATTTTACAATTTATTATTATTAATTAATCAATTTAATTCATTATTAAAAATTAATCATATTAATTAATTATTAAATAAACTTTAGTTAACGATCATCATTAGCTATATTCTTTAATTACTTCTTAATTAACTCTAATTTAAATTAATCCAAATTATTAATTAAATAAATTAAATAAATAAGTTATTCCTTAATTATCCAATTTATTTAATTATATTTAATATCTTAATAATTTCTAAGATAACCCGTTCCTTATATAAATATTAAAGTGTACTTAGAATGTTTAAATTCTAATTTCATTTTGAATCTAAAGTTCAAGATAATATTTATTAAAGCATTATCCAACTTAAATTCATTTATATTTCTTTTTAGAATAAATGTGAATAACATTTAATACTTATATAAGATGAGTCTTAATCAATTTGCTTAATTTCATTTAAATTAAGTTAAATTACATTACCCTTTAAATTTCAAATTCAAGTTAAAAATCACTTAACTTTCCTTTATAAACCCTTTTTTAATGACTTCATTCATAAAGAAAATCAAATTAAAGTATTTGTTTGAAAACAATTTTACTCCTAATTAACAATTTAAATTTAAACTAGTTTGAAAACATTCAAATTTAAAAACTTCTTCAAAATCCCAGATTTTTAATTCAATACACTTGAAACCATTCCTTATTCAATTCATTTGTATTAAAGCTTGATTAAACTTTTTGAATTTAACCTTGATTTTAAAATCCTTTATTTAAAAATACAAATTTATTTTTAAAACCTGAAGATTTAAAGATCTTAAGAAAAATAAACTTAAATTTAGATTCAAACTGCTGTTTTGAATCATGATTCAAATTTCAAAACAAAATTAAATTTTACAGAAAACTGCAGGTTTTATATATTTTTATTCTTTATTAAAAAAAAACTGAAACCCCTTTTTAATTTTTAAAAACTTATAGGATTTCAAAATTCTTTAAAACCAAACTCTTCTGCAGATTTAAACTTATTCAAATCTTATCAAAACTACTGAAATTTATTTAAATTTTGATTTAAAATTAAACCTGCAAACAGTTTTCCAGAAACTGTATTATTGCAATTACCCAAGCCAATCTCAATATGCTTCAAGTCAGAGTCTAAAGTACTTCGAGTAAACCTACCAAAATCACGAGTAAAAACCCGAGGAAAACTCGAGACAAATATACTGTCTTCACCCAGAAAACATCAGACCAAAAAGTTTTGCACGGTGCACGTGCACCGTGCCTCAGGTCATCAACCTCCCTCTCTGGTGGCTTCTACCCATCAACGTTCAACTCCCTAGTCCACTATGACCATCTCCTTACTCTTTCCACCTCGAATTTCAACTCGAGCTCAAAACATAAACCTGGAACCGAAGATACAGGTTCTACCCCCAAACCTGTCAAACCCTTTCCCACAGTGCTCCGACCATCAGAGACCTTCCACCTCCGGTCACGGGTTCATCCCTCCACCTACTATCATCCCCCAGAGACTCAATCAACTCGATCCCTGCTTCATGATGAACTGGTCAAAACAAACTATCTAACTTAAACTAGGGTTCTACCTGAATTTACATCACCGCAGCCACCACGTTGAAGTTCATCGCTATCTAGCATTTTTCCAAGCTTCACTGGTCACACCTCCCTCTATTAGAAGAATCCCGACACTCTCAACCCCATAGATCACCAGAAACCACTACATTTCCCTTTTCTGTTCAATAGAAAATTGCTTCCCAAACCCCTTGATTTAAAATGCTGATTTTTGATTTAAAAATCTTGTTTTAGTCTAGGTATTCAAATTAAGACCCTAGATTTATAAACTAAAATGTTTGGATTTTCCTTTATTCAAAGTTTGCTTTGCTTTTTAAAATACCCAGTAAGATTTCTAATTTTATTTAACTTAAATAATACTTCAAAAACTTCTCTAGGATAAAACAATCAAGTTTTGTTTAAAACTTGAATCTTAACACGGCTTTGATCAAGAGGTATGATTTTTAATCCCAAAAACTAGAGCTTGAATTAGGAACAGAGTGGTTACAGGAATATTTACCATACACACATCATACATGTATAAACATACAGATAATTCATACATTCACTCACATAAACATATTATAGTCACAACATAATGTATTCAAGTATACATTCAACACATTTTATCACAGAGATTTAATCCTGCAACTTATTTATAAATTTAAACTTTAAAAACAGAATGTTACTCACCTTATAATTAAAAGACAGAGCCACAAATGCTTTGCCTTGAAACTGGATTGCCCCTCTGTTTTGCTTAAGAATTTAAACTGCAGTTTGCTCCCTTACTTTGAAACTGCATGCATGCTTAGATTTCCAGATTCTAGGTAAAGTGCAGGCTTTTATTTGAATGCTACAGATTAGCATGCTTTGATTCAATATGAAGGTTTGTTTGCAGTGGAACAATGAATTTTCAGGCTTATGAAAGTTGTAGAGGGTTTGCATGTTACAAATTTACAAGATTTTGAAGATGATTTACGGGGTTTTGTTGAGATTACAGGATTTGTTGGAGATGATTTTCAGAATTTTGGTTTTAATTGTCATCTTGGCTTTAGATTTAGGAAATAGAAAAGAGATGGGTTAAGGAAATAAAAGAGTTTTATATAAACTGAAATTAAACTTTATTAAACAAATAAATAAAAGAAAACCAAATTTAAATGACACGTGTCCCTACATTCTAACATTTGTCAAGTAAAGATGTTAATTAGTTAACACATGCTCATTTAATTTGTAAGATGTTTACATTTGTCACAAATGTTAAGTAGTTGTAATTAAATGTTAATTAGTTATTTATTTAGATGTTAATACAAGATAAATGTAAACCTATGTTTAAATAAATTTATTCATATGTGTATAGATTTTAAAATGAATAAATCAAACTATATTTATAAAATTAAACTTATACATATATTTCAAAATCAAAACAAATTAAAAATATTACACTTTAGAATTTAAAAACTTTGAATTCAAGTTCAAATTAAAATTTTGAAATCTACTTTATCTACAAATACAACTACAAATTTGAATTTTGAAAAACAATTATTTTTATTAAAAATTTATTTGTTGAAACAATGTATTATTATATTTTTAGAAATAACAATACTTAATAACCATAAATAACTTATAAAAGAAATTATCTTCTTTATTAATAAATTATTAATTTTATACAATTATACCAAAATAACTCTTATTGTTATTTTATTAAAATTTAAACTTGAGTTACACATATTTTAAATCTTTTCAATATTTATCTTATGTATTTAAAACCATATTTATTTATTAAATAACCCTTTAAAAGTTTAACTATTAAATAAAATCATAATTCACAATTTTACTAAAGATACATATTTTTATAGAAAACAGGATTTATTTATTAATTGAATTTAAAACAATACTTATTTACAATATATACAATATACTGTATATATTATAAATATAAAACAATTATTAGATTTAAAAAGATAAAATCTATCAATTAACTATTTATTTTATTAGATTATTAAATTAATTCAAATCTTATTACAAAGATTATCAAATCAATTTAATTTTTATTACAGATTATTAAATTGATATTGCTTTAAAAGTCCGGGTCATCACAAGTCTATTGGCCATAACTCCTTTGAAGATATTTGTTTGAGAATTGCATTTTTATCGGGTTTAGTTTTAGGCTCATTGGAGACTACCGGCTAGACTTTTCGTAATTGAGTTCGATCTCAACATTTATTAACTAGTCTTTATAGTTCACATTAGTTAGTGTGTTTGTTATGAAAAATAGCTTTATTATTTCCATTTAATCTACATAATTCATTTAGAGTAAATTAGTTAACGTCGCATATGTTCTTATACTTATTGGATTGGTTTATTATATTTATCTAGTAAGGCTCCCTTTAGATTCTGCATCCTTGAAAAACCCTAAAAGAGATACAGGAATTTCTTAAATGGGTACTAATATTCATTTATCACGTTACAACAACCTTGTAGGTGCTCAACAAATTACAGTCCCCATAAATAGTTAGTAACACTTCACTAATTATATCTCGTATATAATTCCTAACAACATAAATTTCTCTTAACCGTCTTTATGACCATGAGGGTGCTCAATGAATTATAGAGTACATTGGATACTCTAGACCTATTGTTTTGCAATAGTCTAAGGGTGATTTCATAACCTATGAAGTGCTTAATAAAGTTGTAAATTATTCTTGCTAATTTAGAAAAAATAAAAACACCACTATAAAAAAAATTATAACTTGAGGGGGCTCAACAACTATGAATATGTATAGTATTCTATTTATATTTCAAATAATGGAGAGTAACATTATTTTAGATTCATGATTTAAAATTATAATAAGTGATTACCATTAACATTTTAAGGGAGTTAAATATAATATCTCATGACATCATATGCCTTTACATCTTATGTATACTCCCTTCAGTCTATTTTGTTTTATGTTCATTTAACCTACATGTTTTATACATAAGTGATATATATACACTTTGTATCTATTATGACATTTATAATTTATAAAGTTATATATACATATATAATTCTTTATTGATTAAATTATCCAATTAGCTCAAATATAACTTTTATACTCATGTAAAAATTAAAAATTAAATTAAAATTGCATTTTATAACTTCTATAAAATTTATTTTATTCCAATTAAAAAACAATTTTGAATTTCAATTTGTAATATTCAAATATGCATATGTGAATCAAACAAAACGATTTTGGGCTTTGCACTAAAGGTATGCCATTGAAACATACCACTTTGATGTACCAGGTAAAGGTTAAGAAATGAGAGGTTTTCCATTCATAAGAATGTTTTTTAGTTAGAGTAACCTTCTTCTTATAAACACTCTAGCCTTAGATATTCATCTAATTGTATTTTTCTTGTTTGTCTTAAGTGTTAGTTAATTATCTATGTTAACGCAATGCGGGCTCTGATACCATTGTTAGATTAAGTCTACAGGAAAAAGAGGTAAAGGGAAAATAAAAAAGCTTCCTTTTATTACTTTTGCACTAGATCTTTGACTTTGTTTATAGGAATAATTCATTTGGTAGATCATATTTGGTGTATATTTGATAAAAGGAGATTTTAATATTTGAGTTTGATTCTATTTTATTTTTCTTATTTACATACATACATATACATACATACATACATACATACATACATACATACATACATATACATATATATATATATATTATGACTATGATTTTGTTTCAAAATTGATTTATCTTTTTTTAGAATTTAATTATTTTTATTCTTTTATTGCAGATTCAAATTCACAACATGAATATCACCACATGTTATAAACTAATATAAGAGATTCATGAGAGAAAATAATATAGTGCATTAATCATTAGTCTTTTTATTATAAACTTTTAGTTTATTTTTAACAAATATGATATCTTAAATAATGTATATAAGAATACTAATTTTAATTATTTAAATTGATTCCACTTTATTTTGGTCAAAAAAATTCATACTAACCCGTGAACATATAAATATGTACATATATAATTTAAAATTTAAATTAAATCTAATAATAATAATATCCATTTATATGCTTGAAATAGGTTCTTTTTTAGGTCAAGGTTGAATGAACTTATTTCTAATTAAATCCATGATTCATAGTATTTATTTATTTATGATTACATGCATGCATATTACATGTTGTTTATGTTTTAGCTGAAAAGAATTTTTTATTAATATATTTTATATATCAATATATGTAAACATATTTTAAAGCTACATTAATTTTGAAATTTGTTTTACATGGCTAAAAGAAAAATAATATGTATGTGTATATGTTATTTAAAATTAAATGTGTTGGTAAGATTTTTCATCTTACAACACTCCAATTGAAGATGAAGTAACTACCATACTAATCACCTCAATGATTTTGAATTAGCAAAGCTAAGTAATATTAAATTTACCTTTAGGTAGTAATTACACCACTAGATGGTTATAAAATTAGGTAGCTACACTTTAACCATTTGTTAAAATGTCAAATCGAGCTAGTGTTTAATTCTAATATAGAAAAGGTAAGATCGAGTACTGAAACTAGGTATGTACATTAAAAAAATGCAGAAATAATAACGGATATGAGGAATTTACGTGGTTCATATGTTAAGGAAGCCTACGTCCATAGGGAAATTCTTTCTTCCTTTTTCTGTTCTGGCACAGATTTCCATGGCACCAAGTATAATAAAGTCTTAAAAGTATTCAAAAAGAGAAAAAGGTAAAGGTCCCCCTCTTGCTACAATGCTTTTTCTATTTATAGTATAATGGTGCACGCGGATCGCCATAATCCGTTTCTTGTTATTATGTTTCAATCCTTGGATCTTTCCATGTACCGTTTATCCACGTTATCTGTTTGATATACCCAGATTGTCGACGTGTTCCTGGTGGGAAGTTTGAGAGGAATGCGAGAATTCTTGAAATTATAGCGGGATCATTTGAAATGATTGTGGGAAACCTCAAATTTGAATTGACTTCGCACTCGGGTTCTTGGGAGGATAATAAAAGTTTGTTCGTTAGTTTTGGAGCATGGCCGACACATTTAGATTGAGGCTATACTAATTGGTGTGTGATTGTTCTAAGCTGCATGTGATCCGAGTTGCTTTTCTTGCATGGTTTATCAATAAATGTGATTTCATATGTTTGCTACTTTCCTGTAAGAGTGAATCTGTGGTAGAGCATCGCTTGAGTGGCCATATGTGTAGCCATTTGGGATGCTTCTGAATTCGTGTGGTAGCCCTCAGTATGCGCGATGTAGATCTGACTTGAGGGTGTTAACAAAGTATGAGCCCTAAGAATGTCGGTAGCATGGTTCAGTCATTCTTTTATTATGGCTTGCAGGTGTAGTACTTCATCATCTATTTCTAGTATCCTTATGGCTTATATTATGAGCGCGGTATTTTATTCTGTTGTGGCTTCCTCCCTTTTGGCTGTAGTTCTTTTAGTAGGATCGAGTATCATACCGCAGACCATCTTTTATGCATTACTGGTTAGATCACTCCAATCTCTTTTCCTTTTGTCTTAACTTTTATTGTGAGAGCAGCTCTTTCGACTTTGTGTCTTATTTAATTCCCTTTTAATTTAGCTTGTAAAACATAGGTGTAACATCTTGCCCCCTATGTCTACAGCGACCGTTGATCGTTGTGAACTTGTCTCTACTCATTCTTATTCTTCGCATCTTATGATCTGCTTTTCTGGATGTTATCTTCCATATAAGCTTTGTTGTGCATTTGGCATGGTTTGCCTCACTATTTGGGGACCGACCATTTGTTGTTTATATGTTCATATAGTTGGCATGATCATCGAACGACTATGATAATCTGCAAGAAATTATTTATTATCTTTTGCTTAGCATTACATTCTCAGTTCTGAGATTGTCCTTGTCGTTCATATGCAATATTGTTAATACAACAGTAGAACGATGGCGATAACCCATGAAATGTTGTTTGCTCTTAGTTTAGCCTCACCGTTCTCTTTTCTGAGATTGCCATTGTTGCTTATATGCTGCATTGTTGAGCGATGGTGGTAAGCTATGAAAAGTTATTTGTTTGACTTGGGGAAGGACTGAGTTTTGATTATGAAGTCGGTTCGCATATTTACAACCTTCGCATGAACATGATTTTTTGTACTGGTTATGGCTGTTTAGTATCCGTACATCCAGTGGTAAGTTGACAGCATTAACATAGAGGGTTTTTTATATTGGTTGGGGCCGTCCAATATCCCTACGACCTATTCAGTTGAGAGTGTCGAGTTGCATTTTGTGCAGCTCCGTTTTGAAAACTGGTTCGAGCAGCCTCATATTCCTATGTCTAGCTCAATTAAGAAGTTGATCTGGTTCAGACCATCCAATATCCATATGTCCAGCATGGGTATTTAACTATTTCAAGAGAATTAACACAGAAGCATTTTTATACTGGTTCGGATTGTCTAATATCCCTACGTCCAGTTCATTATATTATTACTTCATAATAGTAATTACAATGTATATTACATAAACAATGTAGATTATAAAAAGTAAAGACTGAGGTGCTTTGAGTTTCAAGCTCTTAGAACTAGGTTTCCATCAAGTCTTGATAGTCGATATGCCCCCATTTTCTAATACCTCTGCTATGACTATCAGGCCTTCCCAATTTGGGACCAATGCTCCATCTGCTGGAGCCTTTGTGTCGATCATTACTCTTTGTCTAAGTCCCATTTATAGAAGTTTCTTTCTTTAAGCCTGGCATTATAATTTTTTTTCCATCCTTTGTCGATATGTAGCCAATATACTACTGCTTCAACCCTTCTTTTCTGGATGTGATCTAAGGCGGCTTCTTTCAATTTCCCATTCTTTTCTGTTGTTTATGATATTCCCCTATGTAATGGGATCTCTACTTCGGTAGGAAGCATAACCTCATATCCATAGGTTGGTGAAAAAGGAGTATGGCTGTTTGGAGATCTTCGGTAAGCCCATTTTACTAAAGGGAGTTCTTTTGCCCACTTCCCTTTCGCTTTCTGTAGTCTTTTCTTTAATAACTTCTTAATGGTTTTGTTTGCAGCTTCTACCCGCCCATCTACTTATGGGTGAGGGATTGAATGAAAACTTTTTATTATGTTGTTCTTCTCACAAAGCTCTGTGAACTCTTTACTTTTGAACTAGGTGCCATTGTCGAAAATGATCTTGTGGGAATCCCGTATCTAGTGATTATGTTCCTTACTATGAAAGTGACTATCGTCTTTGCAATCATGGCCAAGGGTTCTGCCTCTACCCACCTAATGAAGTAGTCTATTGCGATTATAGCACATTTGGCTCCCCCTTTGACATCAAAATGGCCCTATCATATCTATGCCCCATAAATCGAATGGCTATAAACTTGCAAGTAGCATGAGCTTAGGGATGGCACATGGTTGTCTAAGGAAACTTACAAACCATTGACATCAGTCACATCTCCTTACAAATTCCTTTGCATCTTGAAGTGTTATAGGCCAATAGTAACATGCTTTAGTACTTTATTTGCTAATTCATTTACCATTTACCCTTGACAGATCTCCGCATTGGCCCTTATGCACCTTTCTCATGACCCGTGCTCCTTCTTCTTTGGGAACGCACCTAAGTTAAGGGGTTCAATAGCCTCTCTTGTATAATTTTCCATCAAAGAAGGAGTAATACTGAGCCTGGTATCTTATTTTTGGGGCTTCATTCCTATTCAAATGGAAGATTATGTTTAGAAGGAATTGCTTAATGGGATTCATTCAGTTATTCTCCTCAATTTGTTCAAGCGAGGGTTCAACTGAGGGTTGCTCTCGATTCCCCACTGTCTCTTGATCTCCGTTCCTTGAATGTCGACGTGCTGTGCTCAAGTCAGGGCCAATATCTGATTTGATTCCATTATACTTGGCTCTGCTTAATGCCCGATTGGTACTTCCTTCATTTCACTAGCCACTTTGGTTCTAGCAAGCTTTGCCAAGAAGTCTAGGATGAGTTATTTTCACGTAGAATTTGTTCTATCCCAAAATTTTCAAACTGCTCTAGCAGCTTCTTAGATAGTTTCGCATATTTGGCTAACTTTGGTTCCTTTGCCTGATAATTGCCCCGCACTTGGTTCATGACTAGTTTGGAATCACTATGAATTTTAATGCGGGTTACCTTGATTACCTAGGTCATCCTTAGGCCCGTGAGGAGAGCTTTGTATTTTGCCACATTGTTGGTTGCATTGAAACCGAGTTGCACTACTCCGTATTGCTTCTATCCATTTGGGATGATCAACATATACCCAATTCCTTCCGCTTGTTCATTTGATGCTCCATCTACGAACAACTACTAGAACTACGAGGTGCTTGCTTCTTATTTTGATTGGGAATCTATTGATAAGGCATATTCTGCGTTGAAGTTTACAAGTGCCTGGGTTTTGATTACCTTTCTAGGACAAAAGGTAATGTCGTACTGACTAAGCTCAATCGCCCACTTTAATAGGTGGCCTGACGTCTTTGGCTTCTACAGTATCTGCCTGAGAGGTTTGTCCATAAGGACTTTAATGGGATGCACCTAGAAATAGGGTCGCAACTTCCTTGCTATAAGGAGTAGGTTGTAAGCCAACTTTTTAATGACTAAGTAGTTTATTTTTACTCCTGGCAGCTGCTTGCTTGTGTAGTAAATTGGCTATTGGGTCCCTTCATCTTCTCGTATCACTGCATAACTAATATGTTTATCGGTTACTACTAAATAAATGTACAAGTCCTCACTTGTAACTGATTTTGACAATATAGGACTATTGATCAGATGATCCTTTAGATTTTGAAATGTGGCTTCGCATTCCTTGGTCCATTCGAAGTTCGCCCTTTCTTTACCTAGCCGAAGAACAGGATGCACCTGTTTGTTTGCTTTAGATATAAATCTACTTAGTGCTACTACCCTTCCATTTAGACTCATTAGATCGTTTAGTTTCTTTGGGATTCCCACCTACATATTACCTTAATCCTCTTAGGATTCGCTTCAATGCCATGTGCGCTTACAATGCATCCTAAGAATTTGCCTGACTTGATGGCGAAGGTGCATTTTAATGACTTTAACTTCATATTGTATTGCCTTAGGACTCCGAATGTGTACTCTAAATCTCGGACATGGATTGATGATACCTTGGACTTAACTAGCATTTTTTAAACATATATATTTCAATATTCTTTCCAATTTATTCTGCAAACATTGTATTGACCAACCTTTGGTAGGTTGCTCCCGCATTCTTGAATGCAAATGGCATAAATTTGTGGCAGTATAACCCTTTGTCTGTTATGAAGCTAGTAGTTCCTAATCTGGCTCGAAATGGTTATCTAATTATACCCTGAATATGCGTCCATTAATGAGAGCAACTCACGCCCATTAGTCTCGTCTACTAACTGACCAATTCTAGGTAGGGAAAACTATCCTTCGAGCAAGCCTTGTTGAGGTTGGTAAAGTCTATGCAAGTTATCCATTTCACATTGGGCTTCCTTATAGGCACTGGGTTAGCAATCCATTTTGGGTATTATACTTCCCTAATGAATAAATTCTCCTTTAACTTCTTAACTTCTTCAGTAGAGTGTTGTACCTTTCCTGGTCTAGATTCTATGCTTTTGTCTGACCAGATAGGCATCTTGATTGATGTTGGGTGCAAGATAAATTATGGATGGATCGATTCCTACTATGTATGAATGTGCCTAGGAAAATAAATGTACTGAGTTTTTTAGAAAGTCTATTAGCTCAATACGAGCATCTACATCGAGATTTCTCTAACTTTGAGAATCTTCGTGGGATCTTCTAGGTCTATTTGTACATCTTTGAGGTCATCTACCGGCTTTAGCTCTTTCTTTGATACCCCTAATCTTGGATCTATTTCACTTTCTGTTTCCTCCTCCTGTGGCGAGTTTACCGAGGATGCCTATTTCTAGGCTTCTTGGGAGAAATATTGTGCATAAATTGAATTATACTCATTGGTACTAAATCATGTGTATACATGTTTATTTTTCTTTCATTGCTGATTTCGATTGTGTTGGATTATCTGTTTCTGCGCTAATTTAGGTACTTGTTACTAGTGTAGTTTCATGAATTACTTCGCCTTCTTTATTGCTATTGTCATTATAAATATTAAGAGAGACAACAAAATAATTTCGAACAATTTTATTGGCTGAAGTAAGGTCTACATTGTATAATTTTCTAACTAAAACTTGTTCGCCCCTGGTTGACCCTATTCATGAGGGAGTGTTGAACTTCATAAGTAGATCTTTTGGGATATATTGCCTTCTATATTTGCCAAAGCTAGTCTTCTCAGGAAGGCATTGTACGGTGAGGATTGGCCAATAACTAAGAAGCTGGCATAGAGGACATATGCAGTGGGGTAGTCCCGATGGTAACAAGCATGTAGATCCCATAGAGGACATATGCAGTGGGGTGGTCCCGATGGTCCAGGACTTGATTTTAGGACCTTTGGTGGAATCTTTATCTGATCATATACAGATCTGAAGATGACATTAACTGATCTCCCAAAATCAATGAAAACCTTCTTCATAGTGTAATTTGGCATCCGCATTGTAATAATGAGTGGGTCTTGCCGCATCAGCTATTATAAACGTTATCTCTGGTATATGCTTTTGCTAGATATGGAAGATTGACCTCTATTGGACCCTCGACTCATGCACATACCTTTCTTGTGCCCTCTTACTCCTATAGGGTATGGCCTATGATGGATTGATACTATCAGGTTAAAGGGGTTCCCAACCTAGTTCCAGTTTGGGTTAGGAGTCAGACCTCCCGCTCCGCCTTTGCTATTATTTTTCTGAAAGTGGCCCAAGTATCCTTTCTCGATCAGCCTTTCTAACTCATTCTTTAGATATCGGTAGTTGTCAGTATGTTGGCCATTAGCTTGGTTGAAGCGATAGTGTGCCCCACCTGATTTCTGCTTCGGTTTCTTCCCTTTGTTAGGTAAGTTATAGGCAAGTTCTGCCTTAATCATCTCATAAATTCGACTAGAAGCGTGAGTGAGTGGGGGTTTCCATTACAAAGTTAACTTCCTTCTATCTCTTTGTGGGTAGGTGATACCTTCTGCCTCCCTTTTTCTATCATAACTGGGGGAAGAAGACTTCTGAATTTGTACAGTGGATCCAGCTTCTTCCGTTCTAATGTAGCCATTGGCTCTCTCATAAAAGGCCTTCAAGTTGTGGCATGAATTTCGGCTATTCTTCTCCTACATTGGGGGTCTCCTTCCTGATCTTGGCATGGGTCGCCATCAGTAAGGCTCCTTCATTTACTCACTCCATTCCTGAGTGTCTCAAATTTGAAACGCTTGATGAAGTTGCGTAGACTTTTGTTCTTGCCTTGTTTAATGCAGGACATCATGTTTACATCAAGTGAAGTTTCTCTTTCTAAATTGAACTATCTTAGAAAATCTATAGATAGCTGTCACCATAAGTAGACCTCCCTAAATTCAAATCTTCTAAACCACCTGGTTGTAGCTCCTGCTAAGTAGATCAAGAAAAGCTTGCATTTAGCCATCCTTTTGACTTTCAAAGTATCCACGTGATATTCAAACGTACAAAAGTGATCATTTGGGTTCGTAGTCCGTTGAATTTTTCAATTACTGGGGCCTTGAAGTTGTTAAGGAAATTCTCTTCGATTATGATTTTACTGACTGGAGAAAATCCTTCCTCTTCATTTTTCCCCAGTTTCATGTTGGCATGGTTTGGCTAACTACTCCCATGGACTTTTGACTGACAAATTTCATTTTCAATGGGTTTGATTGTGATGATTCCTCCTTAAGCAGTGAAGTGACCTCATCCTCCTCTTACGAAGATTGAATTTATTTCTTAAGTAGCCAAGGGTTAATATTAACTGGTTTTGTCTTAATTAGTCTATTTGCTTGAACGCTGCCTTTCAACTTGATATCGGTTCTTAAGCCAGCGTCATCATTCCATCATTAAGAGTGTTGTTATCGTTCCCTTGCTAAAAAATCAACGCAGTAGGTGAATGAACGTGACGAGCTTTTGACCGAGGTGGAGAGTATGGTCTCCAGGCAGTATATGGGGCCATAATTTGTCTAGCCTTTCATCCGTTGGTTAATTTGGATTATAAAGGATTGGAATGCATTTAGGAGGGGATCTACAAAGACTATAATCGAAGCTCCTATTTCATTTTAGGCTTTCGAAATTATGAGCTATTTTTGGCAGTCTTTAAGGCCAAGAGCAAGTGTTCTTGAATAGGTGGGATATGTGAATCAGTGCGATTCATGGTGCGTATAATGAGTGTAGGCAAAGTTTAACTGGATGTAGGGAACAAACAAAGGTTCAGAGCATCCTTCTAGTGCCAAATATGTTGGTAAAAGTTTTCATCTTAGAACACTCCAACCGAAGATGAAGTAACTAAAGTACCAATTACCCAAGGATTTTGAATTAGCTAAGTTAAATAATATTAAATTTGCCTTTAGGTAGTAATTGCGTCGTTGGATGCTTATACAATTAAAGTTGTATTTTAACTGTTTGTTAAAATGTCAAATCGAGCTAATATTTAATTCTAATATAGGAAAGGTAAGATTCGATACTAAAACCGGCTATGTAAATAACAAAATGCAGAAATAGTAAAGCACATGAGGAACTTTTACGGTTCGGATGTTAAGGAATCCTACATCCACAGGGGAAATCTTTCTTTTTCTATTCTGGTATAGGTTTTAATGGCAGAGACTACAATATAATTTTAGAAGTATTCAAAAACAGAAAAGATAAAGGTCTTCCCTCTTGCTATAGTGTATTTTCTATTTATAGTATGATTGTGCATGCGGATTGCCATAATTTATTTCTTTCCATTATGTTTCAATCCTTGGATCTTGGTAGGTGTCGTATATCCACATTATCTATTTGATGTATAGGATTATTGATGTGTACTTGGTAGGAGTTTGAGAGGAAAGTGGGAATTCATGAAATTATGGCAGGATCATTTGAAATGATAGTGGAAAACCTCAAATTTGAATTGACTCTTCACTCGAGTTCTTAGGAGGATAATAAAAGTTTCTTCATCGATTTTGGGGTATGGCCGGCATGTTTAGAGTGAGGCTGTACTAATTGGCATGTGATTGTTCTGAGCTGCCGGTGATCCGAGTTGCTTTTGTTGCATGGGTTATTGGGAATGGTGATCTCATATCTTTGTACTTTCCTATAAGTGTGGATGCGGTGGAGCATCGCTCGAGTGGCCCTATGTATAGCCCTTTAGGTTGCTTCTGACTTTGTGTGATAACCTTTAGTATGCGTAGTGTAGATCCGACTTGAGGGTGTTAACAAAATATGAGCTCTGGGAATGTCTACAGCTCAGTTCAGTCATTCTTTTATTATGGCTTCCAGATGCAGACTTTATCATTTGTTTTTGGTATCCTATGGTTTATATTATGAGTGCAGTATTTTTTTCTGTTGTGGCTTCCTATTTGTTGGCTGTCGTTCTTTTTGTTGGATCGAGTATCGTGACCACAGACCAGCTTTTGTGCAGTACCAGTTGGATCACTCCAGTGCCTTCTCCTTTTTTTCTTAACTTTTATTGCGAGGGCATCTCTTTCAGCTTTATGCCTTATTTAGTTTTACTTTAATTTAGCTTGTGAAACATGGGTGTAACAAAATGCTTACATTAAATCTGCCAGTTGCTAACACATTTTGTTGTTATCGATTCCTCCACAGATTGCAGTTCCTTCTTCCTCCTAGTTTGGTGTATAGATCTCAGTTTTCAAAGCTAAGTTTATTCTTTTATGTTTATATAATGAGAGAAGAAGGGGCTATTTACAGCCATCAGATATCAAAAAATCTCCACCCTTTCCTCCTCTTTTAACTCTAAATCTACTCTTGGTCAAGGAGATGCATTCAACCTTATATTTTTCAGCCACCCCACTGCAATGGACTCTCATATAAATAAAAGCATAAAAAATTAATACAACATTTAAATCAATTTTTCCTATCAATCTATAACACTTATAAATTAACTTAAACAAAATGAAATGGTATTTTTCGGCAAGGGCAGTCGATTCTGTAGTGGACCGTCCACTTTTATTACCAACAAATCAATAGTTAATACAAGAGCAAGGCAGCATGCCTCAACTACTAATATAAAAAAAATACGTAATAGGAGATAGGTAGAAGGTGCCTAAGCTACTATAAAAATACCTAAGATTGTCCTTCTCAGAAGAGGAGGACCATCGTCCAATGGACTGGTCCAATCACATGCTGATAACCCTCGAATGGAGTCACAATATTTGAAACATAATTAGAGTAATCCTTGCTAAAGAAAAATCTCCTATCCTGATTATCATCCTTGATAACAACCTTATTCCTATCACCAAGTTCGATATCAACCAAAGGAACAAGTCCTTCCTGTTGTACAGAGTAATAGATATGTTTGGATTCACCTACACCTTTACTGGAAAAAAATGGAATTAATTTCAAATTGGATCATATCTTATGTCAGATGGCTCATGAATCCAAGCATACTCAAAAGAATTCCATTCAATAACATAAACTTGGGCAGCACTAGTAGCTGCATGATCATCAGTAACATCAGAAGGAATAATTACAAGGGAAATAATACCTTTAACTGAAGAGGATGTAGGATGAGACATGGTCATAGGGGGAACAAAAGAAGTTTCAGATATAAGTGCAAACAAAACAATATGAGAGTCTGCAGACGGGGCCGTTGACACGAAAGAGAAATTCCAAAACTTAGGAATCCACTTGTGCACAGGGGTACGAGGAAGCGGAATCTTGGGTAGAGGAGGAGCCTCCAAGGACGAGATAAGGTAAGCAGTGGTAAGGTGCCCAAAAGAATGACAACCGGTACAAATATCAGGCACCCATCCATATCTAACACACACCTGCCCAACGGCAAGCTGGACACTGATCGAAGAAGGTAATGGACTATTAAGGGATATTTCAATAAGGGCCTTAGCATAAGCCAATCTCTCGCGGTTCACCGTATTAAAATCAAAACATTTAATTTTTCAATGGTGCAAGCTAACTAATTCAAGCCAATCAACAACTACAAAACCGACAGTATGTGGGTAAAATATGTCCAAACAGGAATAGACATGACCTAGTCTCCAGCACATGCCACAGTAGGTGACCGAGAGGTGAATAAATTGTTTCCCATCAATAAATGATGGATTAGTTTCAAGAACACGTTAACCTTCCTCATTGCTAGAAAATTTGATGTAATACACAGAGTTGATATAGATTACACGGAGATCCCTATAAAGTTTCCATATACGACAGCATAGATTTCCCACATCATGTATCTGTTGGTTCGGATCCAAAAGAAACCAAGCAAGTATTCCGACCAATAATCAACCCCTACTTGCATAACATTAGAAGGCAGAACCATAGTTCCATTAACCTCCTCGGTATCAAAGTCGATAGGTGTGTAGACACCCACATTACGAGGCAAGGAGCGAAAGAGGGAAGACCATGGTTTGGATAAAAAGTTCAGATATAGGAGTAGTGGTGGGTAGGCCAGCAATAACACGAGGCTTAGAAAATAGGAATACACATCTGAGATAGGGCAGCGGTCGAAGGGCAACAGGTAATGCTTTTTCCAAGGTGGTATTATGATGAGCACCATTAGTGGTCAAATCCGCAACAGTCCAATTACATACCACCATCACAGATTCACTATCCAAAAAACTCATCGACCAAGGTCCTATCATCTAGACAGTCATCCTTGTTGCCAAGCAAAGGAGACGCAATGTCAGAGGAATCATTACCAGAGCACTGAAGCTTGACACGTAGTATGTCAGACATTGAAAGGATAGCAAAGGTGTTCAAAGTGGCAACTAGAGAGTGGTCTGCAGAGGTACATAGTGAAGGAAATTCGATTGACGAACAGAGCAAAGCCCCTGGAGGAGACATCGACTGGATGGTTACTAGGAACAGTATAGGTGCGACTAGAAAGTGTCAAACTCGATGAGGCAAAATCAGGAGGAAAGGGGGGAATTTTACGCATCTTCTTAGGTATGGATGGTCTAAGATGGATGGAGGATTAAGCGAAGGAATTAAGAGGAGAAGGAGAAGGGAGCAGAAATAGAAGAAGGGGCAGACAGGCGACCGACATTATTTCCTTAATATATTTGCTAGGTCAAATTTACCCTTTTGGATTTTGTTTTGATTTCGAAACATTGCTAACAATAATATTGTATTTATTCATTACTGTGAACTCAATTCTTAGTAATATTTAAATAATTTAAATATTAAAGCCCGTAAGGACTTTGCTAAAGTATAGTATCGACTATGAGTTCAGTTGCTTATAATCATTCATGTAAAATCCAATTTCGAATCATTATTAAACTAAAACCTAAGTAACGATATTTTGTATATGCATCTCTTCATCATCACTATATCATTAAGATATCTAGAGTTTGGTCAATGATCAAAAAATATAATAATATCCATAATTAATTGAATTGTGCCACTTTAAAGCTCTTGGCTAATATATCATTTACCAATTATTTGCTTTATCGTGCTCAAAGATTTAGACTTTAAGTTGACTACTAATTACTGTGATACTGACCATCAACAATGACGGAGATGAACACTGTATTGAGTATGTTTTCACTTTAAGCAGTTCAACATGTACCCGACCATGGTTGTAACATGATCCAGACATCATGTGATTAGGCATAACCAAATTCAATTAAAATACTTAAGATTAATGGCACTCTCAAGTTCTAAGAATAGTACACATCATTACATGAGATTTTCTATTTTGATTTAGTTATAATAACTTATAGAAGATTCTCATTGAGTCATTCTGTGACCAATCCAAACAAGCACAAGTACGTAATCTTTTGGTGTTCTAAACGGTCATGGGTAACTCACTATCCATCGTATAAAGTGCATTACTTACACTAGTCACAATGGATGTATAAATTTATTTTTCTCAAAATAATTATCCTTAAATTATTCATAGTCGTGTGTATATATATATACACATACATATATTTTTTTATATGACTATGAACAATTTAAGGATACGTATTTTACATGTTAGATTCAAAATTAATGGTTACAAGAAATTTCACAACCTTACTTGATTAAGTACTTTTCCTAAGCCTTTTTTTCTATGTATATATTTAACATGTTTAAATCACTACTGATGTCACAATATAACAACACAAACAATAAAAAACTAAAAACATACTTTATTTCAACCTTAGGGTTAAGCTATACAATAAATTACATAATTGCCTCAAGGACACACCCTTAATTCTATAAAATTCAAATACGACTATGAATCAAATTTGAAATGTTTTTAATTTTTAATTTGTAAAAGCTTTAAATTTGAATTTCAAAACAGTTTTAAATTTGAATAGATGTTATAATTTTTTATAATAATGGTGGAAATTTATTTAAGTAGAGTGCTCATTATGATGCCTTAAGGGCTTGAACTCATTACCTTTAGGACCTTTGTTTAAGGTGTCATAACTCTAACTACTTGAGCTAGAGGTCCTTGACCTTTAACAAGAGTTGCAAAAACCCCACTGCTATACCCATATTATTAAAAAAACATTGAAAGTAATGTTGTCTAATCAGACGAAGGATATAACTGATTAAGGGCGATCGGATGTGAATATATCATATTAACATCGACAAGTCTTTAATACATTTTGAGGATCTGAACTGAAAATTTTGACATATACAGTATGAATAGAAAGTAGTAAACATACCGATTAAAAATATTCCGAACAGTATATTATATAAATAAATTAGAATCAGAGTCACTGATCACAGCGGAATAATATACATCATATACATAATAAAATGTGAGTCCATAAAATATCAGTACTAGACCCACATAATATATACATCACATACAAAATACTACATCAGGTACACAGTGACTACTAAATAATATACATGACATGTCCTCCTAAATGTCAATATATTCAATAATGTAGTAAACTGAAACTGCCAAAATAGTCTACTCCAATGTTAGCACTGTGACGACCCACTATTTCGTACCATGCAAATCGATAATAATCCACACATGTCAGACTTGAATGATGCAAAATAACCGACTGTAAATAAATTTGGAGCAAATGAAATCAAATACACAGAATCACAGACACAGAACAATCAGAATAACTCGTAGTGGAATATAAAATACCACAGTAGTTCATGAAGCTACTATAACAAAGTCTCAAAACAACTACATAATATCAATCTGAAAACAACATAATAGAAATCCAAATCATAGAAGTTTACTAATACATGAGATAAACTAGAATGGCTGAAACTGAAATATATATATTTATATATAGGCAGAATCTCCAGCAAAGACGAGCTCTAGAAAGAGAATCCAAAGCTGTGAATACTCAGGCTGACCCGAGCGTAAAGCAAAACACGAATCACTCGAATCAAGATATGTATATTTTTATAATGTAAACCAACTCAAGTGAACAGTAATAAAGATAAAAGTAACTTAAAGGATGCCTGGGACCGCCCATCCTCTAAGGATCCGCTAAACTATTTACTGCGTAGTAATATTGCGCTATTATAATAATGTCTACAGTAAAATAAACTTACTTTAAAATAGCATCGAAGTGTTACCCATATAGCCCCCAACACATATTAGTCCCAGTAGTCCATCCAGTATCAGCATATCTCCAGATTGGGGGACTACCCTAAATACTCCATAGGCTATGGGGGAAAAACAAACTCGTAGTAAAGGTTGGTATGGTAGGTGGCACGACACATAAGGAAATGCCAGGGTAGATATACCAATTACGTACACGGGCTGGTGGTAACGTAGCAGCCACTACGCCCACCTCGAACCACACTCCAAAATCAAGGGGTGCATCCAATCAATCACAACAGTAATAGAATGGTATTGAGGAAATGTGTCCGACCAGAGGAGCTACCCATTTTGGCCCGAGATCGCTCCTGTTTTAGCTACCTTATGCCAACTCACGGGAGTCGGGTCCACATAATGTACCTCAAGAACGTCGCCACCATCCTACTTCATTCGGGAATCTTCACCGCATACACAGTTGTTAAAGGTGTTTTTGGTATCGACAGAGAGTGTGTCCATATCCGATCTCAGTCTCTTTAACAACTAATCGTTATTATAACCTGTGGTTATAATTTAAAAATGGTATTTATATTTCAAAAATCAAATATTATTTCAACAATTCAATGTCATTTCAAATCCATTTCAAAATATAAAAATATCATATCTTTTCAAAATCACATTCATTTTATATAAAATACCATTCAACTCACATTTCAAAATAGTTTATTTTTCAAAACAAATACTCCATTTTAAATCATTTAAAATGAAGTCATTATATTTAAAATTCAAATATTTAATCCTCAAAATTAAATCTTTTCAAAGTTCATTCATTCACTTGAATTTATTAAAAAGGTGAAAATTCAACTTTCGCAGCACTTAGAAAATGCTACGGAAAGTTATGTTGTAAAACAATTCAATTAACAAAAGACAGCATTAAAAATGCTGTAATAGGGTTAATTTAGTTTCAAATAAATTCTTAGTTAAATTCTGCAACTACAGCACTTACAAAGTGCTGTAATAGCTTTTAGTTCAATTCTAGCTATTTAGTTCATTTATATCAACTACAGCATTTACAAAATGCTGTCATATCCTTTACATTAGAAATAATAGCATTTCAAAAATATGGTTAATTAAATTCCAAATATTCAATATAATTTCATAAATAATTACACTTAAACTTAAACCATTTTAAACTTATAAAATCATATTCTCACACTTTTAAAATGATCATTTTAACTACCCTTATTTTATGATTTAATAAAGTTAAATTTTCATACAAAAATCAAAATTTAGTAATATTTTTTTATAAAATTCAATCATCAAATTCTCTATTCTTTATAATTAAATTTTAATTTAACACTTAAGTTTAAATTTCCAAATATAACTTATTTTCATTTTATTTACTTAATTTAAAATTCACTTTTAAATAAAATTCACAAATTTCCAATTTAAGTTATATTTCACATTTTTAACTTATACAAAAATCATTAACACTTTATAAAAAATCAATTTAAATCCATTTAAATCAAAGTACCATAAATTTACATTTTTACAACTCTTTTAAAAATTTCAAAAAATATATATTAACCACCGGTCTGTATATAATTTTCTAACGTAGGTAAAGTGATACGGATAATATATCATTTCAATCCGTAATTTACAAAGAAAACCCGGGTTTTATCATTTCAAACCCATAGTCCCAAGTAAAGTGAAATAATTAAAAATCGTTCAGGCCTATCATTTTCGCCCATAACTATTTTTCCCTATTCTAAAGTCCGTTCGGGTATGTATCATTTCAACCTATAGCAATTCTAATCTACAGGAAACTTGCAGTGTAATAAACTGATATAAATAATAGAATAGCATTATATAACAGTAACAGATGATATAACAGGTGTATAATCATGAGTGAACATCATATGATCATAGCATAGGCAGTTATAACATGGTGATGTGGTTTACAGATTCAAATGCTATCAGTTAACTAATTATATAAGTACAAATTGTCTGGTGAGAATTACTCACCTCTACAAGCTGGAGATAACAACCAAATACACAATAGAGATCCAAAAGGCACGAAAACACGGCTACGATTCGAGTGAGGGAGAGCCAAAGCTATTTGTCTTGTCACATATCAAACAAAACAAAATATATAACATGAATTTCAAACCAAAATTAAACATTAAATAAGCTAGAAATACATGCACAACAAATAACCAAATCACTTGCACTTGCTTTCAACTACCCTATGCTCGGCCATAAGTTAAAAATGCACGGCCATGGTGTGAATGTGAATCAGGTTTGGGTTCAATAGGGTCAGCCATAACATGGATATGAAGGAGTAGAAGTGGTTATGCATGCACAACACAAGTCAAGGCAACCAAATGAATTTCTATGCAACTTAAGTCTCGGCCATAGGCATGTATAGGCACGGCCAGGCCTGGTAGGGTCAGGAGATGATTTTAGGTTTTGGTTTAGGTATGGGCTGGAGAAGGTGGTGCAAAGGGTGGCTAAGGGGTTGTATGAAGTGGTGATGGCCATAGGGGAGCTCGGCTAGCATATATAGGTAGTGTTTGCTAAAAATTTTTGTGGATCTTCATCAAAGATGGCCACGGCCAAATGGGTTAGAGGAGACGTTGGTGTTTGCAGGTGGACAAAGTGGTGATGGAGGTCGTGGTGATGGTGGAGGTTAGACACCAAACATATAAGGTGAAGCAAGTGCAAGAATCAATACATAAACAAGGAAGAAAAGTGAAAAAAATGAAATATCTACCAAAAAATTTTCTCGGGATGGAGGCTTAAAATTTTGAGGTGAGAAACTATTTTTTTGCTTGAGAAAGAAAACATAATCGGATGAAGGAATGAGATATGGTCGGCTAAGGATTAATGCATGTGTTGATTGGAATGAAAAGGCAAAATGAAGGTGAAAAGACAAGGCATATAAAAGGTCAAAACTCTTCAAATTTCCTAATTCTTTTTGCATTTTTAAATACATATGAAAATGAATATAAATAAAATAAAACACAAAAAATATAATGAATGAACAAGAATAAATAAATAAATTTTAAATAAATATAAATAAATTAAGAAAATAGTTTAAAAATGGAAATTAGGTCATAAAAATTAAAAATAAATACAATAAACTTTGGAAAAAATTTATCATCACTTTAAAAATATTTGAAAATGAAATATTGAAATAAAAATAAATTTAAAATAATTTCAAAATAAAATAAAGTCAAATTAAAAATTATATTCAAAAATCTATGGTTGTTACACTCTCCCCCACTCAAATCTTTTCGTCCTCGAAAAGAAGGGGCAAGGAAAATAAAGAGAAACAAGGTAGAAAAACAAAATAGTACCTGAAACGAGCAATTCCTGATTTGAAGCACGAATGCTCTCCTCCGTCTCCCAGGTTCAATCTCGATCGTCAGTACTCCACTGTACTTTGACCAGATTAACTGATTTCCTTTTGAGCTGCTTCGTACTCTGTCGAAAATACGAAGTGGCTTCCTCTCGACAGTCAAGTTAGGCTCAATATCCAAACTATCAAGAGCAGAAAGCTGAACAATAAGAGATGGGTCATGAAGATATCTGCGAAGATGCGAGACATGAAATACATCATGCACTCCATAAAGCTTCTCGGGTGAATCCAAACAATAAGCAAAGAACCAGCTCTTTCCATAATGAGGAAATGACCAATGAACCTAGGAGAAAGTTTCCTCTACGACCAAAGCGAATGACATTCCTCAAGGGAGAGACAATGTGACAACCCGTAATTTCTAACAAGCTAAATTGGAATAATTAATTGATTTTAAATATTTAAAAGTTAATTTTAATTCGAATTCAAGATATTAAATATTTACTTGATAATTAATTTACTGAATTTTATAAATTGAAAATTGGACAAAATATTGAAACTGGGATTTTAAGCCTGTTAAAAATAATTTGAAGGCTTATAAAATTTATATTGATAGCACTGAAGGTAGTGAAAGTGTTGAAATTGAGTTTGGAAGTGTTTTGTTCAGTTTTAATAATATATCGTTTAGATTGACATTTAAAATAGCCTTCCGAGGCACAGTCTCGGAATTCGACGAAACCAGTTCCATGGGATCCGTAATAGTTAGTTATTATCGAATTTCAATTTTCGTAGCCATAGGAGTTGTCGTTTGACCTTGGCAGCTCGAAACGCTTAGATTTATTTTAATCGATTTAATTTAGTATCGATCGTTTAATTCCGTAACTCGCACATACGTTCAAATTAGCTTTCGAAACACGTTCCATTGTGTTCGAAATGCGGGTAAAACCTTATAAATGCCTGTCGGCACGTCTGATTCGGGTTCGGGATTTCGCGTAAGCTTAACGAGACGTTTTGAAAATTTTATAATATAATAAAATTTAAAGTACTTATGTCCGAGTTATTTTTTTTAGGCGTACTCGTGAAGCTTCCCCATAGTCGATATTTTATTCCCGACTTCCTCTTTCACCTTTCAACAGAAGCCAAATCGAAAAAAAAGGGAGGCCCATGCCGTTCGAATTCAGTCTTTCTCTTCCTTTATTTCAATTTGCAAAAATAAAATGGCCTCAACCTCTTAATCTCGTCGCCGATTGAATTCGTTTCCCTCCCCCTCCCTCATTTTCTATCCAAGTACCAATCGAAGCCGAGTCTTCTTTAGCTTCGAGATCAAATCGAGTTCAAAACGAACAAAAAAAAACCTAAATCAATGGCCGAAGCCCTTGCGTTCTAAGGGAAGTCGAATGAAGGGGAGTCGCGAGCGACGCGGGTGCGCGTGCAGGGAGTTCTCAAGGGGGAAAGGCGCCTTCGCGTGCGTAAGGATGGAGGAGGTGGTGAACTACTCGGCGGTGGTGATGTGCGATTGGGAAGGAGGCGATTCGGTTGGTTGAGTTGTAGTTGTTTTGGGGACGAAGATGTGGCCGACAGAATGAAGGGTGCTCGCGATCGGTGGGAGCTCGAGGCAGGGCATTCGAGCAGTGATGGCAGCGAACTTGGGTTTCGTTCAATTTTGTATTCGACTGTAAGTTTATTCTTACGAATTTTTATTTACCAATATTTTCGAGAAAAAATAATATTAATATAGGAAGTAAATAGTTTCAGTAAGTATAAATTTATGTTTATTTAAACTTAAATGTAATTAACATGTTTTATCAGAGAAATGTTTATGCAGTTTTCATATTTTTACATGCATGCAAGGAAATATAAAATTTTACAGTAAAAAGAAGATATTTACCATTTGGTTATGTACAGAAAATAAAATAAAAATGTATTATTTAAATTTGACTTATCTGAAACTATTTATATTACTAAAGGAAATTTGTTGAAACTAAATAACTTGTTAATCAAATCTATTTAATAGAAATTAATAGTTGGATTAGTTCAACATTAATAAAAAAACATTTGATGCTTATTCAAGGTCTAAAATCAAGAAGAAACAAGCCAGTTTGGATCGGATTGCAAAATTTAAGGCAAAGGTGAGTAAATCTCATTCTGTCGGATTTCTATTTAGATTTGAATGGTTGAATTTAAATAATTGGTTGATTGATTGTGTCAATTGAATGTGTGTGAAATATCTGGTGAATTTGGTTTTGGATGGTTCTCGAGTTGATTATTGTTTGACTCGAAGCATTTGGGTTTAAAATGGTTTAAACTTAAATCGTAAATAAGAAAATGGTTTAGTTTAAATCAATAAAGGTTTAACGAATTGGTGACTCATTAAATGGGTAGAATAATTTAAAAGAATAATTAATTAATTAAATTAATTAATGATTTGGGGTTAATTAATTTTAGTTTGAATTAATTAGAAGGAACATTGGATGGTTAAATAAATAGTTACTTAATGCACTTAATAAAATATAACTACTTTGTGTAATTCATCGAGAGAAAAATCAAGATGATTAATTAAGGAGAATTAATTTATTTAATGAAGTAATGATTAATATTGTGGTTTAATTAATATAATTAATTTAGATTAAGGTAAATTGAATATAATTGGGAATCAATAACTTATATAATTAAAGACGTAATTAAAGACGTAATTAAAGATTGATTAATTAAGATAGATAATCGATAAGAATGACTTATGAGAGGTCAATATATAAGTAATTAAGGATTAATGTAACTAAAACCGTTAATTTGTTCTTGAAGCATTTAAGATTACTTATCGTTTGGTTAAGGATAAGTGATATGGTGAAGTTAATTAGAGATAGTTGCTTGAACGAAATTAAAGGATAATTAATTCATGTTGATTAATTAAGATGAATATTGAAGGGACGATTGAATTATTTGATTTTGAAACTAATTAATTAACAAGTTAAGAAATCTAAGTGATTGAGGATTGGAATTCAATTTGAACTAATTGAATTTATTTGGAAGTGATCAAATTTGCTTACGGATCATCGAATGGTATTGGATGTTTTGACTAAGTGATATCTCTGGTATGAAATGTTGTGTATTTCACTGGAATAATTTGGAATGAGATAACATGTGTTTCGAAAAGGCCGGGGTCGGGTATATGGAAATACCCGAAACCACTTCGAATTTTTATAAATTGATTTGTGAAATCAATAGGCTGGGATGAAATGATTTAAGTGAATTGGATTGTTTTATCTAAGTTTGGTACTTAGAAATGGACGTGTGAAATAAGCGTTGTTTATAACAAACTGTGAATTTGTTGGATTGATATAAGTTACCCGGGTTTATATCAATTAATTATTTTGGTATTTCGTGTTAAACGGGTTTACTCACACTGGTTTCCAGCCTGACCCGGGTGTTACTTTGGTGTAATGCTCGGGTCAAACCGAGTATTACAGATTTTCAGGTTAGGACGTTCTGGAGCTCAGGAGGCGAGCTGGATGGCAAGTACGTATAGAGATTTCCGCTGCAGTATTATTGTATTTCTGAGACATGATTACTGTATGTATTCAGTGACTGTATATTTGTGAAACTCTGGTGCATATTAAATGAAATTGACAGATATGGTATTCTTTGTAAACTATTATTATTTGTTATTATATTTTATCCGCTGCGAATGTGAGATGCTGGTGTTTCTGTTTTTTTCTTCTTTTTCTATCTCTTCTTCTTTTTCATAACTATTTGGAATTTTCGGCTTCAAAATTTCGGGTCGTTAGATTTGGTATCAGAGCTGAATGGTTAAGCGAGAACCTTGGCTCCGGTGGAGATTTCTTATTTAATAGAGTCCGTAGTACTCTAGAATGAGTTGAGTATATATATATATGAGCGCGTACTTGTTATTTTCTTATAAAAAGATTTTAAATGGTTCTATATAAAATATATATTTTGATATATAAAGTAATATTTCCTTCTAATAAATATTTAGGTGATTGGTTGTTAATTATTGAAAATTAAAATTAAGGAATAATATAATATAACCAAACTGAAATTTAATAAAGATAAGCTTGAAATGGATTCAAACCGAAATTGAAGTCTTGAATTGGAATTAAGTTAAGTAGAAATAGAAATACAACCAAATTAAAATTTATTTGATCAAAGATAAAATTCTAAATCTGGTACCAGAATCTGAAAATTTTATTTCAAAGTGATGAAAAATAATAAATAAGTATTATTTGGATAACTGAGACTTGTTGAAAACTATGGGTTGTTTGAAATTTGATTTGAATTTAAAACCCAGGGTGGTTTGAAATTTTAAAACATGGCTGGGAGGGCCAAGAAATAAATATGTACATATGTGTGGATATACATAATATCAAAGATAATTAGAGATAAACTCTAAGAGGTTGAGTTTTGATTTTTCCTTGAGATATGATGTAAAAACCCAAAGTGATATAAGTTTTGAACTTATAAGAGGGAAAGAATCTTGAAGATTGAAGCGGTAATTCAAATTGAGTAAGGTTGATTGGATTAGGTAAATTGGAATTCAACTTGGAAAGTTAAATGGTTGATTTGAACTGGGAATTTGTGCGATCTCAAATCGGGTTTGAGATTTAACAATTGAGAATGGATGGATGTTTTAAAAATAAATTGGATGATATCATTCTATTGTTAATGAAAATCTTTAAATTGAGAATGGTATTGTATAAATAAAATGAATTCGAATCATTGAAGTGTAAAATAAACTTGTTTAAGAACTGGCTTCAAAACTGAAAGATAAAATTGAATAATAAATTAAATTTTAAAATAAAATTGTATTGAACCATGAAATACATAAGTAAAGATAATTTGAAATGGAATTTTGAGAATTGAACTCAGAAATTAAATTGTTTAAAAACTTTAAATAAAGATTAATTTGGTTTAAAAGGTTAAACCAACCTTTGAAAATTTAACTCGAATTTATATAATTCGAGATAGTTCAAATTCAAGATTTAAATTGAATTTGGTTTGAATTAAGTGGATTAGTGATTGAAGGTGTATAAGTTTAAAATTTTAAATGGAAGTGTAAATTTACATTGGATTGTTGGGAAAGTGAACAGTTGACTCTTGACTAGTTTTAATATTAATTGTTTTGATATAAGCTTATTTTTCTAAGCTATTAAATATATACAACTTTTCTTTCTTAAAGTCAAATTATTTTATACTTGTTTTATAATTATTTTGGAGCTATTTAACCATTTTTCAGCTGTTTTCTAAACTTATTACTATATTTTAACTATGTTACAAATTAATTACTAATTTACAACTATTTTGCAATTATCCAAATTTTTTTGAAACTATTTAACTATTTTACAGTTATTTTGCAAACTAATCATTATTTTTCAACTACTCATCTATTTTCAAATTTTCGAGCTATTTCCTAAATATAAACTGGTCGGAGTTCAAATTGTTATTGATTAAATACCCAACTGGGATAAGAATTGAGGTAATAATCCAAATGGGGATTAAGGAAAATGTGTATAAGTGAATGAAAATTTAAATGAATGTGAATAGAAAGGAGATTGATATTGGAAAGAGTAATCAACTTTGAATATTTGATTTTGGGTAAACAAAGTTATATCTTTGTTATATATTCTCCCCTTGTTGAATCTATTGTTGGAACAAAAAGGATTTTGAAAGTGTTTGAAGTATAAAAGGAATTTCATACAAATTTTAAATAATCCAAGGTTTTAAAAATTATATATATATCTGTATATATATAAAGGATCTTATGAGGATTTTGGAAAGGGTTTTAGGAACCTTAGGATTTGGAAAGGCTTTTGATTTTTGGGTAAAATCAATATTGAATTTGGAAAGCCTAGTTTGTGAATTATCGATTTTGGGATAATCGATTTTGTGTAAAGGAGCTTTGTATGAGATCATAACAGGTGTATGATTTGAAGATACTATATTTGTATATAGTATAAAATGTTTTGATGATGGCTCTGGGGAAAAAGGCGCTCCCTTGAAATGAACTTCTCAGGAGTGCCACCGGGTGGTACTGCCTTGAGCCCAGGGGGGGTTCTAAAGTTGATCTTGTGAGGAGTACGGACAAAACTAGTTCCTGAGGATTATGAGTAGTGTATACCATAGTGGAAGTCGTGTGTGTCGCTGAGAGCCAACAGTCTGCGTTTGATTTTATATCGGTAGACTGCGACCTATGGTATAACATAGTGAAAGTCGTGTGTACCGCTGAGAGCCAACAGTCTGCGTTTGATTTTTTATATCGGCAGACTGCGACCTATGTACGAGTGGAGAGGTTTCATTTTGACAGCGAAAATCAGAGGCCGCAGAGAGCCTGCAGTTACATGGACTTTTGCTGCGACGGCAACGTAACCCTGGATGTAACTTTGATTTGTTGTGTGAGATCTATGGCGTAATTAAGAGGCCGCGGAGAGCCTGCAGTTGCATGGACTTTTGCTGTAACGGCAACGTAACACTGGTATGTAACTGTGACCATGGATGGGGGTGATGATTTTCAGAGCATTGTCACCAAAGATATTTACTCTATTTTCAAAAACTGTTTTCTATATTTTCAATAAAATTAGTTTCTAAGTATTTTCACTGGATGTTGAAACGGGTTTACCAAGTACTTATAGATTTTCAGTCCTATGCCTGATCAACGTATGACTGAATTTCTGTGAGAACAAGGATGAACTGGTTGAGACATCAAGTTATAAAAGACTATTTTTATAAAGAGTTATTTTATTAAGTATGATGTGAATTTAAAAGCATTTCTAATTTTTTTTTAAATAAAGGTGTTGGGATTTTAGGAAAATTTAAAAGAGATTCCAAACTGGAATTATAAAATAAAATTGAACTCAGGAAATTTAATGAAGTGATTTTTTGTAATAAAAAAACGAATGTTCATTTAAATAGTGAAAGTAAACTAATCAGCTAAATAAATTATTTAATAGAGTATGTTAATAAAATTGAACTTGGGTAACTAAAATGACTTGTAAATTAATAATGGAATTTGACAATGAATTCAAACTGTAAATAGAATTCGACTTGGATTTGATAATGAAATAAATAAGAAGAGATGTTGTAAAATAAAAATAAAATAGAGTTGGATTGAAAATGAGATGATTTGAATTACAAATAAAATTCAAGTGTGATTTCAATAATATTTAATGAAATTTGCAAATAAATTGGATATAAGAGAAGTGTTGTCGTATGATATGGAAGTGAATAATAATAGAAATGATTGGGTTGCAAACAAAACCCAAATGAATAGAAATAAATTGAAAATGACTTTGTATTAATAAAATAAATTTGATAACGAATTAAGTAAGTAAATTAAAAATTTTAAGTGGGTTAATTGAGTTGAATAATAAATGGACGAAGTCTGGTTGAATAAAAACTAAATCAAAGTTGTGATTGGAATTGGATTATCAGACTGAACTTAAATTTGGTGGTATATTAATTTGAAGTATAAATGAGATAAGTATGTGCTTGGATATTATTTGTTAAATTAAAAGGTGAATTTAAAAATTAAAATTTAAAATGGATGACCAACTGAATTTAATGGAAGTTGATTAAATGAGAATCAAATAGAAGTAGACTTAAGTTTGATGTTGGAATAAACTAAAATAAATGAACTTAAGTTTAAAATTTATGGAAGCTTGGCTTTGAATAAGAGCGAAAGCCCATTAAAATAAAAACTTGGATTAAATTAGTTTGGGAAATAGTTATTAATCTATAAGAATGGAATGTGCCAAGCTTAATAAATCGTTTTGCATGAATCTAATGCAGAAATAAAATGAAATGCAATAAATGGTTGGTTAATAAATTAGAAATGAAATGGAATTGGATACAGAATAAGTTGAAATTAATTTAAGTAACTATAAACTACATGAATATTCTATTAAACGAATATCGTCGAAATTGCATAAAATGGTTGACATTCGGCGTAGATAAAAGTAATTAAAATTCAATGAGTTGATAGAGATTAAATGAAATTGATTCATTTGAAGTGAATATGAGCTTGTTTGGATTAAAAATCAATGGAATGTAAGAAATTGAGTTGCAGACCATTGAAACTGAATGGAATGGCTTATAAATTGATTGAAAGCAATTGAATTAGCTTAAAAGTTATATAAATCGCTTATGGAAAGCGTTTTGGTGCTTGTTGCTTATGATATATATGTGTTTAGCTATTAAATATAAGTGAAACGCTTGTGATTTGCTATTAAAGTAAATGAAATGCTGATAAATACTCTATATATAGCACTTACATATTTAAATTGAGTAAGTACATGTATCTGAAGGCCGTTTAGTTGGATTTGGATTGCACTAATTGCTAAAATAAATAAGCTGCTTGCTTAAATGCTAAATTAAGGTACGCCTACGCAATAAAAATAGAAAATATGAACTGTTTTTTCTTTTTCCGACTGGGTGGGTCGATGTATATATATTTATATCTCTTGTCAAATTGCAAAAGCTCCTCCGTACAAAGGAGACTCTGCCAAAAATTTTCCAACATTTTGGGAGTTAGAAATTTTTTGAAATTTTTTGGGAAAATTTGTGTTAAGCAATTAAACGATTTTAAATGTGAAATTGAAATAGATTAGTAGATGGAACTAATAAGATTCAGTTAAATGGAAAATAAAATTTAATATTCAAAATTGAAATAAGTTGAATTCATGTTAAAACGGGAAAAACGAATTTGAATAGAAGTAAATATGGAAACCTATATAAGAGAATGTATAAAATGACTTGTAAAGTTACGATTGAATATTGTTGCTAAACAAGATATGCAGGTATTAAAAAGAGGAAAAGAAAATTGGATTTGATTCCAAAAGATAAATGTGAATTGCCCGACAAAAAGGTATGTATTTTAATTTCTGTATGAAATTGGATTGGGTTTTTTGATGTAGCCACTTGGCTTTTGTTTTCTTTTGGTATTTGGGAGCCCGTAGAGGCCTTTTGTAGTAGTACCGAGCTAGCCGCGCAAAGGAGACGCTGGCAAAAATTTTCGGGAATTTAGAGAGTTAGAAAATTTTTGAGAAAATTTGGATAATTCTAAATTTAGTTTTAAATTGAATTTTGAACGATTGAGAAAAAAGGTATTGATTGAAACTATAGAAGGTTTTGGGAAGTTGGTTGATGTGATAAGGGGTTTTAATAAAGGATATTTGGTAGGATGTTGTTAAAACTGTTGGTTTTGGGGGTAGGATAAATAGGGTATTAGTTCATTCTTCCTAATTAGTAATTTCGGGGATGAAATTTTTTTAAGGGGGAAGGAATGTGACGACCCATAATTTCTAACAATCTAAATTGGAATAATTAATTGATTTTAAATATTTAAAAGTTAATTTTAATTCGAATTCAAGATATTAAATATTTACTTGATAATTAATTTATCGAATTTTATAAACTGAAAATTGGACAAAATGTTGAAACTGGGATTTTAAGCCTATTAAAAATAATTTGAAGGCTTATAAAATTTATATTGATAGCACTGAAGGTAGTGAAAGTGTTGAAATTGAGTTTGGAAGTGTTTTGTTCAGTTTTAATAATATATCGTTTAGATTGACATTTAAAATAGCCTTCCGAGGCACAGTCTCGGAATTCGACGAAACCAGTTCCATAGGATCCGTAATAGTTAGTTATTATCGGATTTCAATTTTCATAGCCATCGGAGTTGTCGTTTGACCCTGGCAGCTCGAAATGCTTAGATTTATTTTAATCGATTTAATTTAGTATCGATCGTTTAATTCCGTAACTCGCACATATGTTCAAATTAGCTTTCGAAACACGTTCCATTGTGTTCGAAGCGCGGGTAAAACCTTATAAACGCCTGTCGGCACGTCTGATTCGGGTTCGGGATTTTGCGTAAGCTTAACGAGACGTTTTGAAAATTTTATAATGTAATAAAATTTAAAGTACTTATGTCCGAGATATTTTTTTTTTAGGCGTACTCGTGAAGCTTCCCCATAGTCGATATTTTATTCCCGTCTTCCTCTTTCACCTTTCAACAGAAGCTAAATCGAAAAAAATAAAATAAAAGGGAGGCCCATGCCGTTCGAATTCAGTCTTTCTCTTCCTTTATTTCAATTTGCAAAAATAAAATGGCCTCGACCTCTTAATCTCGTCGCCGATTGAATTCGTTTCCCTCCCCCTCCCTCATTTTCTATCCAAGTACCAATCGAAGCCGAGTCTCCTTCAGCTTCGAGATGAAATCGAGTTCAAAACGAACAAAATAAAAAAACCTAAATCAATGGCCGAAGCCCTTGCGTTCTAAGGGAAGTCGAATAAAGGGGAGTCGCGAGTGGAAGTCGCGAGCGACGCGGGCGTGCGTGCAGGGAGTTCTTAAGGGGGAAAGGCGCCTTCGTGTGCGCAGGGATGGAGGAGGTGGTGAACTATTCGGCGGTGGTGATGTGCGATTGGGAAGGAGGCGATTCGGTTGGTTGAGTTGTAGTTGTTTTGGGGACGAGGATGTGGGCGACTGAATGAAGGATGCTCGCGATCGGTTGGAGCTCGAGGCAGGGCATTCGAGCATTGATGGCAGTGAACTTGGGTTTCGTTCAATTTTGTATTCGACTGTAAGTTTATTCTTACGAATTTTTATTTACCAATATTTTCGAGAGAAAAAATATTAATATAGGAAGTAAATAGTTTCAGTAAGTATAAATTTATGTTTATTTAAACTTAAATGTAATTAACATGTTTTATCAGAGAAATGTTTATGCAGTTTTCATATTTTTACATGCATGCAAGGAAATATAAAATTTTACAGTAAAAAGAAGATATTTACTGTTTGGTTATGTACAGAAAATAAAATAAAAATGTAATATTTAAATTTGACTTATCTGAAACTATTTATGTTACTAAAGGAAATTTGTTGAAACTAAATAACTTGTTAATCAAATCTATTTAACAGAAATTAATAGTTGGATTAGTTCAACATTAATAAAAAACATTTGATGCTTATTCAAGGTCTAAAATCAAGAAGAAACAAGCCAGTTTGGATCGGATTGCAAAATTTAAGGCAAAGGTGAGTAAATATCATTCTGTCGGATTTCTATTTAGATTTGAATGGTTGAATTTAAATAATTGGTTGATTGATTGTGTCAATTGAATGTGTGTGAAATATCTGATGCATTTGGTTTTGGATGGTTCTCGAGTTGATTATTGTTTGACTCGAAGCATTTGGGTTTAAAATGGTTTAAACTTAAATCGTAAATAAGAAAATGGTTTAGTTTAAATCAATAAAGGTTTAACGAATTGGTGACTCATTAAATGGGTAGAATAATTTAAAAGAATAATTACTTAGTTAAATTAATTAATGATTTGGGGTTAATTAATTTTAGTTTAAATTAATTAGAAGGAACATTGGATGGTTAAATAAATAGTTACTTAATGCACTTAATAAAATATAACTACTTTGTGTAATTCATCGAGAGAAAAATCAAGATGATTAATTAAGGAGAATTAATTTATTTAATGAAGTAATGATTAATATTGTGGTTTAATTAATATAATTAATTTAGATTAAGGTAAATTGAATATAATTGGGAATCAATAACTTATATAATTAAAGAAGTAATTAAAGATTGATTAATTAAGATAGATAATCGATAAGAATGACTAATGAGAGGTCAATATATAAGTAATTAAGGATTAATGTAACTAAAACCGTTAATTTGTTCTTGAAGCATTTAAGATTACTTATCGTTTGGTTAAGGATAAGTGATATGGTGAAGTTAATTAGAGATGGTTGCTTGAATGAAATTAAAGGATAATTAATTCAGGTTGATTAATTAAGATGAATATTGAAGGGACGATTGAATTATTTGATTTTGAAACTAATTAATTAACAAGTTAAGAAATCTAAGTGATTGAGGATTGGAATTCAATTTGAACTAATTGAATTTATTTGGAAGTGATCAAATTTGCTTACGGATCATCGAATGGTATTGGATGTTTTGAATAAGTGATATCTCTGGTATGAAATGTTGTGTATTTCACTGGAATAATTTGGAATGAGATAACATGAGTTTCGAAGAGACCGGGGTCGGGTATATGAAAATACCCGAAATCACTTCGAATTTTTATAAATTGATTTCTGAAATCAATGGGCTGGGATGAAATGATTTAAGTGAATTGGATTGTTTTATCTAAGTTTGGTACCTAGAAATGGACATGTGAAATAAGCGTTGTTTATAACAAACTGTGAATTTGTTGGATTGATATAAGTTACCCGGGTTTATATCAGTTAATTATTTTGGTATTTCGTGTTAAACGGGTTTACTCACGCTGGTTTCCAGCCTGACCCGGATGTTACTTTGGTGTAATGCTCGGGTCATACCGAGTATTACAGATTTTCAGGTTAGGACGTTCTGGAGCTCAGGAGGCGAGCTGGATGGCAAGTACGTATAGAGTATTTCCGCTGCAGTATTATTGTATTTCTGAGACATGATTACTGTATGTATTCAGTGACTGTATATTTGTGAAACTCTGATGTATATTAAATGAAATTGACAGATATAGTATTCTTTGTAAACTGTTATTATTTTTTATTATATTTTATCCGCTGCAAATGTGAGATGTTGGCATTTCTGTTTTTTTCTTCTTCTTCTATCTCTTCTTCTTTTTCATAACTATCTGGAATTTTCGGCTTCAAAAATTTCGGGTCGTTACAAACCTTAAGGAAAACCTGGTCACCAATAGAAAAATTTAAATTCCGTCTACGCCTATCAGCATACTTCTTCTGCCTATCCTGAGAAGCTCTCAACCTCCTCTTAATCTCTTCAACTCTCTCTGAAGCTTCCAAAATCATATCAGGACCAAGAACCAAACGATTACCGGATTCAATCCAGCAAGATGAGGATCTACAAGGTCGTCCGTATAAAGTAGCAAAAGGAGACATTTTGATACTGGCCTGAATGTAAAGATGGAATGGGATAGATAAAAAGATTAAGATAAGGTTAAAATAGAAGATTAGATTATACCTGATAGATATTATTGTGGGTGAATTCGACAAGATGGAGATGATCTTCCCATGATCCTCCATAACCCAGCACACAAGCACGAATAAGATCCTCGAGAATCTGATTCATTCTTTCTGTTTGACCGTCGGTCTGTGGATGGTAAGCAGTGCTCAGATTCATATGAGTACCCAGAGATTCCTTAAAATCTTTCCAAAACTGACTGGTAAAGATGGGATCACGATCACAAACAATACTGAGAGGAGCACCACGGTAATGAACGATCTCTCTCATGTAGATCTCAGACAAGCTAGAAGTAGAACGAGTAGACTTGACCGGAATAAAATGAGCAGACTTAGTTAGTCTATCCACAATAACCCAGATACTCTCATTACCCCTCCGAGTCCTTGGTAAACCATCGATGAAATCCATGGAAACCTGTTCCCACTTCCAATTGGGAATCTCAAGGGGCTGCAACAAACTAGGAGTCTTCTGGTGATCGGCTTTGACTTGCTGACAAGTCGCACACCGACTAACAAAGATAGAGATATCCCTCTTCATCCCCTTCCGCCAATAAAGCCTCTTCATATCCTGATACATCTTCGACACACCAGGATGAATAGAAAGCCTAGATTGATGACTCTCCTGAAGCAACTCCTGCCTCAAACCATCAACATTCGGGACACAAATCCTGCCATTAATTCTCAAAATCCCTCTATCATCGATCTGAGCTCCACTACTATCACTACCACTACCACTAACCCTGCTACTAACACTCTCCTTCATCAATCTAAGCATCTCATCCTGTTTAGCCATGATACGATCCAGAAGAGGAGAAGAAGAAACAACAAGCTGACACAACAAAGCCTTCTTCCGACTCAAAGCATCGGCCACAACATTAGCTTTACCGGGAGTATAGCTAATATCGATGTCGTAAGAAGCCAAAAACTCAAGCCAATGAACTTGCCTCTGATTCAAATCCTTATGTTTGAAGATATATCTCAGAGACTGATGATCGGTGAAAAGCTCAAACTTAGTTCCAAGAAGATGATGCCTCCAAAGCCTCAAAGCAAAGACAACAGCAAGCAACTCTAAATCATGAGCAACATAATTTGCCTCGTGGGTTTTCAACTGACGGCTGACATAGGCATTGACCTTACCATCCTGCATGAGAACAGCACCCAAACTCTCACAACTAGCATCAGTGTATACCGTCAATCCCTCACTTCCATTCGAAACGGTAAGAACTGGTGCAGAAGTTAGCTTGTACTTTAACTCATTGAATGCAGCCTTACACTGATCACTCCGATAAACTTGGCATTCTTACGAGTTAAAGCAGTGAGAGGTGCAGCAATCCGAGCAAAATTGTCAATGAATCTCCGGTAGTAACCGACAAGGCCCAGAAAACTACAAATATCAGATGGATTCTTTGGAGTTTCCAAATCCTGCAACAGAATAGGGAGAAAATAAGGACAACAGGAAAGATAGGATAATTAAATGATAATGGAGAAGAGAAAGAAAGAAAGACTTACACTGATCGTAGTAATCTTAACTGGATCAACAGAAACTCCATTACCAGAAACAATATTCCCGAGAAATCGGACTTCATTCATCCAGAAATGGCATTTAGAAAATTTAGCCTTCAACTGATGATTTCTGAGAATCTCCAAAACAGATTTCAAATGCGACTCATGCTCTTCCTTGGCCTTAGAGAAGACAAGGATATCATCAAGAAAGACTAGAACAAATTTATTAAGCACATCACGAAAGACACGATTCATCAAATCAACAAAGAAAACAGGAGCATTAGTCAAACCGAAAGGCATGACTAACCATTCATAAAACTCATTCTCAGTGCGGAAATTAGTCTTGAGAATGCTATGCTCAGCAACCCTAAGCTGACGAAAACCTGTGGCAAAATCAAATTGAGAGAAAACAGTGGCAGCATAAAGCTGATCAAACATATCATTGATACGAGGCATTGTATATCTATTTTTCATAGTGAGCTTGTTCAGCTCCCTATAATCAACACACATCCTTAAAGAACCATTGGACTTGGTGACAAAAACCACTGCGGCTCCCCATTCAGAAAAACTAGGCCTAATCAGACCTTTGAAAGACAAGTCCCCAATTTGCTTTTCCATCTCAACCTTCTCGCGGGATGCCATTCTTCTAGGAAGAACTTTAGGTCGAGCATCAAGAATAAGATCAATAAGAAAATCAATTTCCCGCTTCGAAGGTAAAGATGTGACTTCACCAAATACATGGGGATATAGCCTGACCACAGGAGTCGAACCAAGATCACTAGGAGAAGAATCCAGAGAATAAATAAAATTTCTAGCAAAATCCTGAGGCATGCAACACTGAATAATCAAGGAATTTCCTTGATCATCAACAAGGTAAATAGACCAGGCTTTACAAGAGATATGGGCATCATGATTCCCTAACCAATCCTGACCAAGAATTAAATCAAAAGTATCGAAGCCCAAAACATAAAGATCACCATTAAAACGATGATCAGAATGGAGAAGTTTCACTTGCTTACAAATCCGATTAAGGTTGGCAGGGCCCCCAATGGGATTTGAAACACATAAAGGAACAGAAGCATATCAGGAGAAAGGAGATGCTCAAACTTATCACACAAATCAATAGAAATAAAACTGTGGGAAGCTCCAGTATAAAATAAAACACGAAAAGGATAACGTAATAAAGTAAATGTACCCTGGAGAGTACCTTGGTCATCACTAGAAGCAGGAGCAGGTGGAGGAAATGGAGATGAGGCAGAAGTGACAGCAAATATACCAGAATGCATACCCTTCTGCTGGGTAGGGCAATCCTTCCTAAAATGACCAGGCTGGAGACAGATATGGCAGAGATCTCGCCTAGCCAACTGAGCAGGTGGAGGAACAACAGCACCAGCTAATATAGGACAGCTATTGGCATAGTGTCCCTTCTGATCACATCTAAAGCAAGTGATAGAGGAAAGATCAACTGGTTGCCTCTGAGCAGGAGCAGATGATGAAGATCCCAAACCAGGATGCTTTTGCCAATTCTTCTTCTGCTGATGATAATTAGGCTTACGCTTCTTGGAATTAGCAGAGGAAGTCTGAGATGAAGGAGCACCAGAAGCAGCAGGACCCTTAGAAGTAGGGTTCTCATAACAGATAGCTATATCCATAAGCTGGGTGAAAGTTCCATGAACATGAGAAATGAGATGACTATAGTACTTTGGACAAGCACCAGCAATGAATTTCTCATTCTTCTTGAGAGGAATGTCAATCAGGCTAGGACCGAACTTGGAAATTTCATTGAACTTCCTCTCATACTCAGCAAAAGACATGCTACCCTGCTAGAGATCCATAAATTCACGATAAAGCTGAGATTTCCCGTCTTCGGGCATCCATTTTTCCACAAAAGCCTTCCTGGAAGAGATATAGAACAACCACTTAAGATAGATTCAAAAGAAAAGAAAAAAAATAGGAACAAAATTCAAGATAACACAAAAGATACCTAAACTGCTCCCAAGTAATATCAGCTTCGGCAGTGTTAGCCGTAACGGACTCCCACCAATCTAGAGCAGACTCATGCAACTGCCAAGCTGCTAACTGACGCTTCTAGGCATCAGTAATCTCGAGACCAGTAAGTATCCTCTCTAGACTCTGCAACCACTGTTGAGCCTTAATGATGCTCTCTGAACTGGTGATTGGGGTCCACCAAGTTGAGTGAATTCCTTACAGAGAACAGTGAATCTAACAGGAGCAACAGGCTGAGGGGCTGGGGCAATACCACGATCCCTACCTCTGGATTTTCCTCGATTCATCCTGAAAAATCAAGAATGAATATAGGACAAGATATAGAGATGACAAAGATAAGATAAGATAAAATTCACTTGGATCAATTCCTAAATAAAGTAAAATCTAACAAGGTAGATACGAAAGGAAGGAAGTTAGAAAACATTTGAAAATCCTTTGAAACAAATTTTTTTTTTATATCAAAGTAATCTTTGAAAATCTTTTGAAAACATTTTGAAAAATCGTTTTATACTTTAAAAATACGTTCCCTCACAAAGATATGATTCTGAGATTGATTTCACTCATTCTAGGGTATTTCTACCATATCTCTAATGAGTTTTAGCTCCGTAGGAAATGGTTTCCTAAAACCAAAGCTCTGATACCAAATGTAACAGGCCGTGCCGGTGGAGTAATGCCCACCATAGCATACATTGGTACATGTGTTCTGCCTTTACGGCCAGCCTCTCGACTGCACCACCAACCCCCATAGGGACATGTAGGAGTAAGAGTCAATCGTTTGCTGCCAAACCAGGAAGCGAGAACCCCCTATCATGCTGCACCCTCCAAGTGCAATGGCAGACACACATGTCAGACTTGAATGATGCAAAATAACAGATTGTAAATAAATTAGAGCAAATGAAATCAAATACACATAATCACAGACACAAAACAATCAAAATAACTCGCAGCAGAATATAAAATACCATAGTAGTTCATGAAGCTACTATAACAAAGTCCCAAAACAAATACATAATATCAGTCTAAAAACAACATAATAGAAATCCAAGTACATAGAAGTTCACTAATACATGAGATAAACTAGAATAGCTAAAACTGAAATAGATATATATAGATAGGCAGAATCTTCAGCAAAGACCAGCTCCAGAAAGAGAATCCAAAGCTGTGAATACTCAGGCTGACCCAAGCGTAAAGCAAAACACAAAACACTCGAGTCAGGACATATAAACCTATATAATCTAAACCAACTCAAGTGATGTAACGACCCGGTATTTTCAACAATTCGCATCCGCACATGTCGGACTTGAATTGTTCAAAATACCGAGTTGTAAATAAAATTTGGCAAATCTCAGAATATACAGTAAATAAATAATCATAGGTCACAGACACAGAGCAAGCAATGCAGCGGAAGTAGAGAAAATGGTATTTCATGAAGCCACTATCACATAGTCTCAAAATAAGTACGAATTACATAGTCTTAAAACCAATGCAGTTTGAAATAACCACAGAAAATCCCGAATTCACTTGTCTCAATTACATAGGCTAAGATAAAAGACTGAATAGAAAAATAGACAGCAGCTTGATAAAGATGGTCCCCAGCAGTCCTAGTTCCAGGTAATGAAGTCTGAACTGATACTCAGGCTGACCCGAGCATAAGAAATAAACAAAAACACTTGAGTCAGGACATACATACTTATACAGTGTAAGCTAATTCAAGTGAACTGTAATATAAAGGCAAGTAACTTAAAGGATGCTTGGGACTGCCCATCCTCTAAGGATCCGTTAAACTATTTACTATGTAGGAATATTTCGCTATTATAATAGTGTCTATAGTAAAATAAACTTACTTTTAAATAGCGTTAAGGAGTTACCCAATCTCCCACTTAACAAAATAATAGTCCCAGTAGTCCAACCAGTATCAACGCATCTCCAGATCGGGAGACTGCCCTAAATACTCCACGGACTACAGGAGAAAACCAAACTCGTATAATGGCTCGTTAGGGTAGGTGACACGGCACAACTAGGCAATGCCAGGATAGATATACCAATTACGCATCCGGACCGGTGGTAATGCATAGCTGCTACTACTGCCCACCTAGAACAACACTCCTAAAATCAAAGGTGCGCACTAAACAATCACAAAGTAATAGAATGGCATACGAAGAAGTGCGTCCGATCAAAGGTGCAACCTCATTAGTCCGTCAATCGCTCCTGTTTTAGCCACCTTATGCCAACTCACGGGAGTCGGGTCCACGTCCATACCTCAATAGAACGTCGCCACCATCCTACTTCATTCTGAGATCTCCACCGCGTACACGGTTGTCAAAGTGGTTTTCGATATCGACAGAGAGTATGCCCATATCCGATTCTGGTCTCCTTAACAACCAATGTTATTATTACCAGTGGTTAAAAATTCCAAAATAGTTTATATTTCAATCAAAATACTTCATTTTAAACTATTTAAAGGTGAAATTATTAATCTTACACCATCCAATATAAATCCAAAAAGTTTAGCCTTAGTTCATTTGCGCCAACTACAGCACTTGCAAAGTGCGGTAATATCCTTTACAACAGATTTAAGTAAATTAAATTTCAGACTTCAATATAATTTCAGCAATAATTAAACCTTAATTTAAACCAATTTAACTTATAAAAATCATATTTCCACTTTGAAATAGTCATTTAATTTACTCAATAATTTATGATTTTTATAAAGTAAATTTCGCAAATAAATATCAAACTTCTCTATGGTTTACTTATAAAATCAAGTGCACAAATTTCTATAAAATTCTACTTAACAATTAGTTTAATTACCATTTTAAAAATAACATAATTTCCAATTTATTTCTCAACTTACCTTTATTCTAAAACCAACTTCAATTTCTAAATTAAGTTATATTTCAACTTCCATTTTTAAGTATTCACTTATTTAACCATTTAATTCATAGAAAATTTAAGTAACACCTTATTAATTTATTTAAATTCAAATTTATATCATATTTATTATAATTTATTTACTTAACTTGAATTCCATTCCTTTACAAAAATCCAAATTCCAAAATAAATTTATACTTCAAATTCTTACTTAACCATTTATTTATATATTTAACTTGTACAAAATCACTATACCTTATAAAATCATTTTTGTTCAAATTTAAAACAAAATATTATAATATACAAATTTAATTTAATATTTCCAGAAAATATATATAATAACCACGGGTCTGTATAATATTTTCTAACCTAGGTCAAGTGACACGGATAATATATCATTTCAATCCGTAATTTACAAAGAAACCCGGGTTCTATCATTTCAAACCCGCAATCCCAAGTCAAATAGATAATTCAAATAAATAAAATAGATAAAATAAATAAAAATCGCTCAGGCCTATTATTTCATCCCAAAGCGATTTCTACTATATAGGGAACTTGCAGTGTGATAATCGGTAATAAATAAACAGTAAAATAGCATAAAATATAACAGTAGATAATATAATGGGTGATGTGACAATTTTATAACAGGGTTCTAACATCATAAATTTTTATATCACAGGTAGGTAAAATAAAATTAGTCATTCTACAATTTCACTTTTGTAGCAACCCGCATATTTATCGATTTTATATTTAAATATTTTATTTAAATATTTTGTCGTTAATCGGATATTGGTCCGAAAAGCTACTTTTTGCAAACGGTCAAATTAGGACTCGAGACCACTTCCATTGAGTTCGAAATGCCGTTTACAATTATTTTTTAAGTATAAACATTGATATGATTGGAGATAGTAGAATTTCACTACTTTTTCACTTGAGACTTTGGGTTGGGCTTTTAGCCTATTAGACCCAACCTTCACCCCTCCTCTTCATAACTTCATTTCTATTTTCCTAAGTCTTCAAGCTTCTTCAAAAATGGTGGAGGGAATGGGAAATTAAAATTTCAAAACTCAAATTCAATTGCAATCCATCTTTCTACTCCAAATTCAAGAAGAAGACATTGGATTCAAGCTTCTTGTGCTTAGATAGAAGAGGGATTGATTCTTGCTTGCTTAAAACTTCATTTTTCATTGCATTTGTGCAAATGTGAGATTTTTATCTCACAATTCTAGCCTATAACTATATTGGACTGTTGGGAATGATTTCCTATCATTTTTGCATGCATATTAGCATTTGGATTGGATTGGATTGGCGAAAAACTCCAATTTTTAGCGTTTTGGTGAATTTTCTGCACTTAGGTCGTTCTGGCCACTTTCGTGTGTTCGGAGTTAGGTCGCTCGCGACCAAACCCTAAGGTCGTTCGCGTGTTATCGCGCTAGGTCGCACTGCCTTGAATTTTCACTTCGGAGTTAGGTCGTTTCACGTTAGGTCGTATGGGGTTTAGGTCGTAGGTCGTTTCTGGCCTTAAATCCCCTCTGCAGCGTTAGGTCGCTCAGCCTTTCCTTGTTAGGTCGTCACCACTTAGGTCGCATCAAATGTTAGTACGTTAGGGCCTTAGGTCGTAGGCCTTAGCTCGCATTTGAGCTTAGGTCGTAGGTCGCTAGCTCGTACCTCGTATTTGAGCTTAGGTCGTAGGTCGCATCACCCTTAAGTCGTTCGACCTGATGCCTCTCTTAGGTCGCGCATCCCCTTAGGTCGCTAGGTCTTAGGTCGCGCATCGCCTTAAGTCGCTCGACCTGCTCTCACCTTAGGTCGCGCCATCTTTTAGGTCGCGTACCATACTGTAGGCCGTTGTCCCTTAGGTCGCTTGCACCTTAGGTCGGCCTCGTTAGCTCGCAGATCATCTAGGTCGCGTGGCCTTTAGACCGTTAGGTCGTGAGCGTTAGGACGTTAGACCTTACCATTCCTTAGGTCGCATGACCACAACACCGTTAGGTCGCTCGATCCTATCCTTCATTTTGTCTTCACTAGGTCGTACCGTTTTGGACGGGGCGCTCCCTCGCACCCCGCCGGAGGCGCTGCCCCCTGGACCCCCGCGACCCGACCGGGCATGTCGAACCCCGTAAGCGGTGGCGTTGCCCCCGCACCCCCACCTTGGGGGGTTGCCACCCCCCTGGACCCCCCCTCCATAGGGGATCTTATCTGAATTGGATTTTATTCACATCTCCGTATGCGATCTTTGTGATTGATTGTTTCTACAATTGCTTCTGTGTTTTGTCATTTTATAATATAAAGTTTCAATACTAGTAGTAAATATCAAAACTCTTTTAACAAACAATTTCAACTCTATTTTTAATAACAAAGCTCTTTTCTTAAACCGTTTTCCATTCTATTAGTATATACAAACCTTTACCTCACTCGGATGAGAAATCTAATTAAACGACTTAGTAAAACAAGTGGCATGAAACGCTTGCGTTCACTTCGTCGGTTAATTCTTGGACTTGTTCGATTGAACCTCTTGTGACAATTTTATTAGTGAAGATTTACAGTTTGTTCGTAAATATTTAAGTTAAGCAAATGGTTATGGGACATGAAGCTAAACTTCTATATTTACTAGCTTAGTGTAATTGACACTTCTCGTTGATCATGACGATCATTCTGATGATTTAGACTAGCAACTGTGCGATGTCTCTTGTTGCGAGCTTAGACTAGACACCACTTGTGTGATTCCACTCACACATACCTTTTTGCTTTTTGGTTAGTCTGGACCTTAATCTGTGTGATTCCATTCACACATGTGAGGTAGCTCCCCTTGGTCTTCGGACCATCATGTGATAGGCCTCTTTCTCTTTTCTATGATTTCTGGACTTCTTGCATTGATTTCTAGAATTTATGTCATTGACTTGTTATGAGTACAAGTTTGGGGTATGATGCCATTTCCGAATCTTTGAGAAGATTCTTGTGATATTGATTATCTCTTATTGATTGATCTTCTGTTGATCATTATTTACATACTTATAGTGGTATGTCATTATGGACATTTTATGTTTATGCCATATCTTTTATGTTATATCATGTCATCTGATATTTATAGCTAGACTGACCTGTTTATTATTTTCTTAAATAATACTCGGGTCAGACCGAGATGTTACAGGTGCTTCTGCTTGACTTCTTCCCAGGAATTCGTCACCCTGACTTTTGGCTAACTGTTTAGATTAGCAGTATTTGTTGTATACACTTGAGATATAGACTCATAGTTGTATTCTTTTGTATAGCACGTGTTGCTATTCTTTTGTATTATTGTGGATCTTTTGAGCACTACTCTGATGTACACTTTCATGTGTTAGTTATATATTCATATCTTCTTCCGCCTTTGTGATATGGATGTCTGTGACTGATTTGCATTATGCTTATTTCTATGTTTGTTTCCGAAGATTATTAATAGCCACCGTGTGATAAGCAATTACATGGATGGTCGCTCCTCAACAGCCTTATTCTCCGTGCTAGTTGACAGCACTACTCCGTAGTGTTCTTGGTTATCGTGGGTATAGAGGTGGGGCGTCACAGCTTGGTATCAGAGCCAAACTTCGGAACAATGTAGAATAACTTAACAAGGATCATCATCCTAGGTCTATCTTAGGAGTCATGCCATAGGATTAATTCGAGTCTTCGTACCGATTCATCCTATTTCCTTTATGATTCCTTGTTTTATCTATCAAGATTGCTTTATGTTCATTGGTGAATAACCTTCTTCCTTCTCTTCTTCCTTTCTTAAAGGAAGAGAATGTCTAGACCAGGCCGTCCCAGAACTGGATCATCTGGTGCTGCTCCCCCGGATGGAGTTTTTATGACTGCTCAACAGCTTCTTGATTTAGTAACTAATGCTCAAGCAGCTGGAGCTAACCCGGAACCTACTCACCCAAAGTCGGGATTTGCACGCTTGTGCAGCGATTACACCAACTTGGGTGGGAAGCCCTTCAAAGGTTCGGAAAATATCATCGAGGTCCAGGCTTGGTTAAAATCATGCGATCGAATCTTTTCTCGCATGAACCTTATCGATCTCCACCGCGTTCAGGTGGCTTCCAGCATGCTCCAGGAGAGAGCATTGGACTGGTACGAACTCCTTATTTCAGAAATTAATGAAGCGGATCTCACCTGGGAGCAATTTCAGGGACGCTTCGAGTTAAAGTTTGTACTAGAAGCTGGGAAAGTAACCTTGGGTCGACGTTTTATAGACCTTGTTCAAGGTCAATCCTCTGTGACTAATTACGTCGCAGCCTTCGAGTCGCTTTCCAAATATGGGGTTGAATACATCAACACCCCATTGAAGAAGAACCAGAGGTTCGTTTATGGCTTAAATAAGAATCTTAAGAAGCCACTACTCCTGAAACTAGAAGTCGCATTTGATCAACTCGTCGATATCGCTCTTCGTCTTGAAGAGGCTGATAGAGAGAGTGATGTTGAAGTGGAAGGCGCTAAACCAAACTTCAACAACAAGAAGAGGCCAAACAAATTCAAGGGTCCTTATCCCAACAAAAAGGGTAAGCAGGCAACCCCTGCGGCAAAGTCTTCTTCTCCTAGTGGTGCGAGTTGCTTCAACTGTGGGTCTGGGGATCATTATGCGAATAAGTGCTCTAAGCCCAAATCTTGTCGCTATTGTAAGAGCCCGGATCATTACATACATCAATGCCTCAAGCGTAAAGGCAAGAAGGAAGGAAAGTTGAATGTGGCTCAAGCCCCTGGCAACACATCTCATGGCCAAGGTATTTCTCATTCCATTCTTGATGGTATTATTTTATTTCATGATCAACCTATTAGAGTTATCTTTGATACGGGTGCATCCCATTCTTTTATATTAAAGGAACTGGTAGACACTTTTTCCTTAAGTGTTACTGCATTGATGACTTCTTTAAAAATTGCGAATCCTGTTGGTGGATCCGCAACACTTAGTTTGCTTTGTAAGGATGTGGAGATTATTTTATGTGATTTTTCTTTCCTAGCCGATTTGCATGTCATGCGTTACTTAGGCTTTGGAATAATTTTGGGAATGGATTGGCTTAACCGTTATCAAGCCCATATCCTATGTCCTGAGCGGACTATTCATCTCCGACATCCACTATCTGTTAAACAGATTTCTATTAATCTTAAAGATCCAGAATCCTGTTTGGTGGCATCTTTATATTCTTTAAATCCTCGTGATGACGATGATGATGATGAAGATGATATTATTTCTCGTATTCACGTTGTTCGTGAATTTTCCGACATATTCGAGCCCGTTTTAGGTTTACCACCTAAACGAGCAATTGAGTTCAGAATTAATCTTGTTTCTGGAGCTCAACCTATTACTCGTCCTCCTTATCGCATGTCCAATAAGGAAAATGAGGAGATGCGTAAACAATTATCCGAATTGGAGACGAAGCAATTTATTCGCTCTAGTTCCTCACCTTGGGGAGCTTCGGCTATTTTCGTGAAGAAATCTGACGGTACGCTTAGGCTTTGCATTGACTATCGCAAGCTTAACGATCTGACTATTAAAAATAAATATCCTTTACCTCGGATTAATGATCTATTCGATCAGCTTAGTGGTGCTAAGGTCTTTTCATAATTGGACTTGGCTACCGGTTTCCATCAGCTTCGTATCGCTGAGGATAGCATTCCTTTGACATCATTCCGTACTCGATATGGATCTTATGAATGGCTTGCTATGCCATTTGGGTTAACGAATGCTCCAGCTTATTTCGTTGACCTCATGAATCGAGTTTTCAAAGATTTCCTCCATCGGTTTGTTCGCATATTCATTGATGATATTCTTGTGTATTCAAAAAACGAGGAGGAACATGAGAAACATCTTCGGATTGTATTGGAAACTCTTAGGAGTAATCAATTAAAGGCGAAATTTTCTAAATGCCACTTTTGGCAATCTCGTGTGAAGATTCTCGGTCATATTATTTCCGAATCCGGGATTTCCGTGGATCCTTCAAAGATTGAAGCGATTCAAGATTGGAAGAGATCACAGAGTGTGACACAGATTCGTAGTTTTCTCGGTTTGGCGGGCTATTACCGTCGTTTTATTAAGGACTTTTCTAAGATTTCCGTGCCTCTTACTGGCTTGACTAAGAAGGGAGTTAAATACATTTGGTCGGACAAATGTGAAGCCTCTTTTCAGAAATTGAAAGAACTCCTTTCTGATGCTCCTATTCTTGTTATTCCCGTGGGGAATCAAGATTTTGTTGTTTATACTGATGCTAGTCACGTTGGTTTGGGTGCCGTTCTTATGCAAAAAGAACGTGTTATTGCTTATACTTCAGGCAATTAAAGCCGGCCGAGACTAGATATGCCACACATGATTTAGAACTCGCGGCTATTGTTTCGCCCTTCGGATTTGACGTCATTATCTATTGGGAGAGAAATTTATTCTTTATACGGATCATTAGTCTCTGAAATATTTATTTTCTTAAAAAGAACTTAATTTACGTCAACAACGTTGGCTCGAGTTTCTTGCACCTTATGATCTTGATATTCTTTATACCCCCGGTAAGGGTAATCGTGTCGTCGATGCTCTTAGCCGTAAACAACAAGCAGTTGTTTCTATGATGATATCCGAATGGAACGATCTTGAGATTTTATCCACTTGTGAGATTCGAGAGCGCGTATCCGATTTATTCTCATCGCTTGTTTTATGTAGCCTTGAGGCTCATCCTTCTCTTTTATACCGCATTCTTGAAGCTCAAGGGCTAGATTCTGAATTGGCTCTTCTTGGCAAAACTGTTAAGGATAAAATTGATATTGAAGGTTTGAAAGACTTTGATATTGATTCTCGTGGCGGCATTCGAAAATTTGGTAGACTTATCGTACCAAATATTGGAGATCTTCGTAAAGATATTTTAGAAGATTCCCATCGTTCTAAATTCACCATTCATCCCGGTAGTAGTAAAATGTACGCTGATATGAAGCGACTTTATTATTAGGAGGGAATGAAATCAGATATTGCTAACTTTGTTAAGTGTTGCATGACTTGCCAACTTGTCAAGGCCGAACATCAAAGGCCTGGTGGGTTATTGCAACCTTTAGAAATTCCAATTTGGAAGTGGGATCAAATTTCCATGGACTTTATAGATGGCCTTCCCCGTTCTCGTTTGGGTCATGATGGCTTATGGGTGATCGTTGATAGGCTTACCAAATCCGCCCATTTTATTCCCGTTTGGTCTAACCGAACCGTTCCTCTTTTGGCCAAACTCTTTATCAAAGAAATTGTTAAATTGCATGGAGTTCCTACTTGTATTGTTAGCGATCGAGATCCATTATTTACTAGTGGATTTTGGAAGAGTCTTCAAAAAGCTTTAGGAACGAAGCTTAACTTTAGCACTGCTTATCACCCCCAGTCCGATGGACAAACCGAGCGTGTGAATCAAACTCTTGAAGATCTTCTTCGTGCTTGTGTGCTTGATTTTGGTGGAAGTTGGGAAGATCATATTCCACTTGTTGAATTTTCCTATAATAATAGCTTCCAATCTAGTATTGGTATGGCACCTTTCGAGGCACTCTACGGAAGGCCCTGCCGATCTCCTTCTTGTTGGCTTGAGGCCGGTGAGAAGCTGGTTTTAGGTCCAGATTTTATTCGAGACTCCACAGAGAAGATTGAACTTATTCGACATAGGATGAAAGAAGCCCAGAGTAGACAAAAATCCTATGCCGATAATCGAAGAAGGAAATTAGAATTTTCTGTTGGAGATCCTGTTTTTATTCGTGTTTCACCTATGAAGTGTGTTGTACGTTTCAGTCGATCGGGGAAGTTAGCGCCTCGATATATTGGGCCATTTCCTATCACTGAACGTATTGGTTCCATGGCTTATCGCCTTGCATTGCCGGCTCAGTTTTCTGCTATGCATGACGTATTTCACGTTTCTCAATTACGGAAATGCCTTCGGGATTCCGATTCTATTCTTGAGCCTGCTGTTGTGGAAGAAATTGAAGTTTCGCCGAATTTAACTTATGAGCAGCATCCTATTCGAATTATAGCTTCGGAGGTTAAACGACTTCGAAATAAAGATGTTCTGCTTGTGAAGGTTCAATGGTCCTCAAATCCTAAGGATTGCTCTTGGGAATCCAGAGGATTCATCGAGCGAACACATCCGGACTTGCGTACTCCTGCTGTAACGACCCCGAATTTTTATGAATTTAAATTGATAATTTAAATGAATTTTTGAATTAAAATTTGTAAAATTGATTAATTGGAAACGAGTTTCCCCGATTCGACTAGAAAATATATAAAGTCATATGGATTTGACAATTTGTATATATGTGAATATATATGTATATATTGGATTAGAAATAAAATCTTAAATAAATGGTTTTAAAAATAAATAGAAATAAAAATAAGTAGTCATGTAAGAATAGAAATAAATATATAAGCTAATATAATAAAAATAAATATAACAACTTTTATAATATGTACATAAAGTAAAATAAATATGTATCAAACATAAACAAAGCAAACAAATGAAAATGTACATACATAGGCATATAAAACAAGACAAAAGAAAGAAATATAAGTATGCAGGCAAGGAGACAATAAACATATAATGAACTCAAGCAAAGTAAAAATAAAAGTAATATAAAATCACTACAGCCACCAAATGTGCAGACAAAGACAAAATAAAATACATACATAACAATACATAGCATAAGAGTGTAAACAAGAAAATAAATAAGTCATGGCTAAAGACATAAAGGACTAAGGTAATAAATGCAACATACTTCTAGCATTTAATGCAAGCACCCTTAGCATGCCTTTTGTACACAAGAAACTATCAGCCTACAAAACCTGTCAATTTTATCACCCTGTACAACTCCTCTCTTATATATATCAACCTATAAACTTGCTTTCCTATATATTTTCATCAGTTCGTTCCTTGAAGCTAAAATCTGAAGTAAACAAATCATTCAAACTTAAACACCATTCAACTTAAACAATACAATCAACTTCAAACCAGAGGATCAAATTAAAAGCTTCAGCTTAAAAATGCAAGTCTGTTTCAAAATGGAAGAAGTCTCTGTTCAAATTTATTTCCAGGTGAGCAACTACAAATTTTTCTAAAACCAGTTTTTTTTCTTCCATTGCCTGTGAATCTGTGAGCAAACTATTCTTTTATTGATTATGTTGTGAGGATTTAAGCAGTAGTATAGTTGCAATTGTTTTGTGATGATGATTGCAGGTATGTACATAAGGATGATATGCTTGTATAGTGACTGTATTTATATATATAAGTAGGCTCTCTGTAGTTTACAGGTTTGGATCACTCAACAAATTCAAAATCTGAACACACAATCAATTTTAAGTCTTGATTTATAAATGAAAGATGATTGAATTTATGTAACATCATCATTAAAAATAATCACAGGAATTCATATTCAACATTTGTCTCGAAATTTTGTAAATAACACTAACGTATACAATTGGGTCAAAAATCAATGATCGAAATTTTTTGTTTTGAATTGATAAACAAATTCGAATTCGAAAATGGTGATTTTAGCAAATCACTTCAGTTTTTTTCGTTCATTAAATTGCGAGAAAATGGGGGTTGAATGGAATTTGGCTTTTGAGGTATCTCTGGTGATCGGTAGCATAGTTTGCCTCGCGATCGTGGATGAAGCTTGCTGGGGGGTAGAGTAGTTTGAGAAAAATGATCGAATAAATTTCAGTTCATCGTGGGTGGTGGACGAGTTGGATTTAGGGTTTAGAATTCAAAATGTGTTAAGGTCGAAAATCTGGTCACTGCGCCGACTCTTGGCCATCGGCGATCATCGGACAGTGGGGGAACGGAGCGTTGATGTGTTCCGATGCTTTGGACGAAGTTGTGGAGGTTCTGGTGAGCTAGTTCATCGGGGCGAAGAGGTTTTCCATCGGCAAAATTTGGTCCCAGTCAAGCCAAAGTGATCGATTTTGATCGACGAAGAAATTGAATTGTTCATTGATACGTGGTTGATGTCGAGGTCATTGTCGACTTATGGGAGATCAGGAGGATGACCGGAGGTGGGTGGTGCGTCGGTACACGTGCACCGTGCACGATCTTCTTGGTTCTGGGTAAAACGAAATGGGTTGAAGCAAGGAAAATGGACTCGAGTTTCACTCGAGTGATTCCTGCGTTTTGGTCGAAGCAGGTAGGGGATGGACTCGAAGAAAATTGGGTTTGTCTCGAGTCAGTTTAGCCTGGTTACAGTTTCTTTTGTAAACCTGTCTGAAATTTGAATTTAAGCAAATTTAAATGGAATTTAAATTTGTGAAATAGATTTAAACTAAGTTTAAATCCGGTTTTAGCTAGATTCAAATGAACATAGAATCTTAAAGTTTTAAAAAGAAATGAAATTTGGTTTTTAAATCAAAATTTGAATTAAATGGTTTTTTTTTAATAATAATAATAATAATAATAATTTGTAAGTTAAAAATGTAATGAAATTTGAAAGCTTAATTTTTTAATAAAAATTAAGTAGATTAGTTTTAAGAGCTTTCTCTTATAAGTAATAAATGTTATTTAAATTTATTTTTAAGAATTTTAAATTGAAATTTTAAATAGGTTAATATTTGAATATAATTTCATTTTGAATCTTAAGTTCAAATGGAATTTAAATTTAAATCTAAAAGTGTAATGTCTAAATTACACTTAAATGATTAATGAAATCATTAATAAAGAAATTATCATCTTAGAGATAATTAAGGTAATAAAATGATTAAATTAATATGGTAATTAAAGAATGAATTAATCTAAGATAATTTCTTAAGAGAGTAATTAAGAAATATTATTAGTTAATAAAGATAATTAACTAAGGATTATATAAGTATTGATTAAAGTGATTAATGTTATTAATTAATTGGATTTATTAATTTAGCTAATCAATTATAAATTGCTTAAATGTAATTACTTAATGAAAGTAATTAAAAGATTAATCACTTATTGTAATTAATTTTGGATAAATTGATTAATTAAAGTTAAATTATTTAGTTTAATTAATTTAAGAAAATTATTTGATAATTGGATAGGTGAATTTGCTTAGTGAAATTTATGGAGATAATTAATTATGGGATAATTAATTTATTTAATGTGTAATTAAGAAATTGATTAATTGATGTAATTAATTAAGGTGATTGATTAATAAATTTATATCAAATGATCTGTAAATAAATAAAATCAAGGTTGGATACTTTATTCATAAGTAATTAAATGTAATTATCGTATTATATGTGATGCCTTGAATTGATTGTCCTAACTGATCTGTGACATTTTGTTCTGTGGATTGAACTGAGTATTTTATTCATTTATTGATATCTACTGGATCATCTGTTGTATCAGATATTGTATCAAAGTTGTATATCAATGTATTATTCTTTTATTTCGCTGTGTTGTTTACTTAATGTTGTTATAAGCTCCGGCGAATCGGATTTGAACGGTGAATCTGTGGCATTCGAATACGATATGAAGTATGGATGTCGATTTTCGAGCGGGCAAAATCCAAAACGTCACACCTGCTCTTTGAGGTGAACTTCCTATTTCAAATTTCTTTTGTGTTAATATGCTTTTATGGTTGTTACTTGTTATTTCCATCTTATATATTGCGAGGACGCAATTTCTTTTAGGAGGGGAGTCTGTAACAACCCGCATATTTATCGATTTTATATTTAAATATTTTATTTAAATATTTTGTCGTTAATCGGATATTGGTCCGAAAAGCTACTTTTGCAAACGGTCAAATTAGGACTCGAGACCACTTCCATTGAGTTCGAAATGCCGTTTATAATTTGTTTTAAGTATAAACATCGATATGATTGGAGATAGTAGAATTTCACTACTTTTTCACTTGAGACTTTGGGTTGGGCTTTTAGCCTATTAGACCCAACCTTCACCCCTCCTCTTCATAACTTCATTTCTATTTTCCTAAGTCTTCAAGCTTCTTCAAAAATGGTGGAGGGAATGGGAAATTAAAATTCCAAACTCAAATTCAATTGCAATCCATCTTTCTACTCCAAATTCAAGAAGAAGACATTGGATTCAAGCTTCTTGTGCTTAGATAGAAGAGGGATTGATTCTTGCTTGCTTAAAACTTCATTTTTCATTGAATTTGTGCAAAGGTGAGATTTTTATCTCACAATTCTAGCCTATAACTATATTGGACTGTTGGGAATGATTCCTTATCATTATTGCATGCATATTAGCATTTGGTTTGGATTGGATTGGCGAAAAACTCCAATTTTTAGCGTTTTGGTGAATTTTCTGCACTTAGGTCGTTCTGGCCATTTTCGTGTGTTCGGAGTTAGGTCGTTCGCGTGTTATCACGCTAGGTCGCACTGCCTTGAATTTTCACTTCGGAGTTAGGTCATTTCACGTTAGGTCGTATGGGGTTTAGGTCGTAGGTCGTTTTTGGCCTTAAATCCCCTCTGCCGCGTTAGGTCGCTCAGCCTTTCCTTGTTAGGTCGTCACCACTTAGGTCGCGACAAATGTTAGTACATTAGGGCCTTAGGTCGTAGGCCTTAGCTCGCATTTGAGCTTAGGTCGTAGCTCGTATTTGAGCTTAGGTCGTAGGTCGCATCACCCTTAAGTCGTTCGACCTGATGCCTCTCTTAGGTCGCGCATCCCCTTAGGTCGCTAGGTCTTAGGTCGCGCATCGCCTTAAGTTGCTCGACCTGCTCTCACCTTAGGTCGCGCCATCTTTTAGGTCATGTACCATACTGTAGGTCGTTGTCCCTTAGGTCGCTTGCACCTTATGTCGGCCTCGTTAGCTCGCAGATCCTCTAGGTCGCGTGGCCTTTAGACCGTTAGGTCGTGAGCGTTAGGACGTTAGACCTTACCATTCCTTAGGTCGCATGACCACAACACCGTTAGGTCACTCGATCCTATCCTTCATTTTGTCTTCACTAGGTCGTACCGTTTTGGACGGGGCGCTGCCCCCTGGACCCCCGCGACCTGACCGGGCAGGTTGAACCCCGTAAGCGGTGGCGTTGCCCCCGCACCCCCACCTTGGGGGGTTGCCACCCCCTGGACCCCCCCTCCATAGGGGATCTTATCTGAATTGGATTTTATTCACATCTCCGTATGCGATCTTTGTGATTGATTGTTTCTACAATTGCTTCTGTGTTTTGTCATTTTATAATATAAAGGTTTCAACTAGTAGTGAATATCAAAACCCTTTTAACAAACAATTTCAACTCTATTTTTAATAACAAAGCTCTTTTCTTAAACCGTTTTCCAATCTATTAGTATATACAAACCTTTACCTCACTCGGATGAGAAATCTAATTAAACGACTTAGTAAAACAAGTGGTATGAAACGCTTGCGTTCACTTCGTCGGTTAATTCTTGGACTTGTTCGATTGAACCTCTTGTGACAATTTTATTAGTGAAGATTTACAGTTTGTTCGTAAATATTTAAGTTAAGCAAGTGGTTATGGGACATGAAGCTAAACTTCTATATTTACTAGATTAGTGTAATTGACACTTCTCGTTGATCATGACGATCATTCTGATGATTTAGATTAGCAACTGTGCGATGTCTCTTGTTGCGAGGTTAGACTAGACACCACTTGTGTGATTCCACTCACACATACCTTTCTGCTTTTTGGTTAGTCTGGACCTTAATCTGTGTGATTCCATTCACACATGTGGGGTAGCTCACCTTGGTCTTCGGACCGTCAAGTGATAGGCCTCTTTCTCTTTTCTATGATTTCTGGACTTCTTGCATTGATTTCTAGAATTTATGTCATTGACTTGTTATGAGTACAAGTTTGGGGTATGATGCCCTTTCCGAATCTTTGAGAAGATTCTTGTGATATTGATTATCTCTTATTGATTGATCTTCTGTTGATCATTATTTACATACTTATAGTGGTATGTCATTATGGACATTTTATGTTTATGCCATATCTTTTATGTTATATCATGTCATCTGATATTTATAGCTAGATTGACCCGTTTATTATTTTCTTAAATAATACTCGGGTCAGACCGAGATGTTACATGTGCTTCTGCTTGACTTCTTCCTAGGGATTCATCACTTTGACTTTTGGCTAACTGTTTAGATTAGTAGTTTTTGTTGTATACACTTGAGATATAGACTCATAGTTGTATTCTTTTGTATAGCACGTGTTGCTATTCTTTTGTATTATTGTGGATCTTTTGAGCACTACTCTGATGTACACTTTCATGTGTTAGTTATATATTCATATCTTCTTCCGCCTTTGTGATATGGATGTCTGTGACTGATTTGCGTTATGCTTATTTCTATGTTTGTTTCCGAAGATTATTTATAGCCACCATGTGATAAGCAATTACATGGATGGTCGCTCCTCAACAGTCTTATTCTTTGTGCTAGTTGACAGCACTACTCCGTAGTGTTCTTGGCTAGCGTGGGTATAGAGGTGGGGCGTCACAACTTTTTATTAATTTACGGATCTATAAGTATGTTTGTCAGGCGTGAATACTCACTTCTACGACGCGGAAGGTTAGATTCAAAACGATATCCACATCGAAACAAAGGTACAGAAGGCACGATCAAATTTTAGCGGAGGCGACGATTAGATTCAAATCTTGAAACAAAACGAATAAAACTAATTACGCGAATTCAATTACGATCATATCAAATTTAATAAAGCAAAACTGAAAATCTAGATTGAATAAAATGATATGATTAACCAATAACTCGGTCCCTTCACCACACGATTTAACCCACACCTCAAGTCTCGGCTATTTACCATATTCAAGGCTAGAGAAGCACGTACGCAGAGGGATGCTGAGGTGTAACGACTGGTGTAAATTCGATGTTTAAAATGAATTAAATTATAGGATTTCTAATTTAAATTTAGGAAGAAACAGAAATCTTATTTGTTTACATGAAAGAGAATGTTGAAATTTGATGGATCAAGGGTAATTAAAATTTTACAAATTTAATTTTATATTTCAATTAATTGGAATAGTGAAAATTTGGAAATAGATTCAAATTTATGTAAGACAATGAATTGCAGTAATTAAAGTTAATAAATCAATGGATTAAATGGAATAATTAATTGGAGTTAAGATCTAAATTGTATATGAGCATTCATTGTTATTGGAATATAAAAGAGTAAATTTATAGTATAAAATGTAGACATCACCTTTAAGATGATGGGTTTATAATTGATGCATAATAGGGAAATCAAATGAATTGGTTTAATTGAATAACAATTAGCAATTAATGAATGAAGAGAAATTTTAAGGGCGTAATTGTTTTCGTTAAATTAATTTTGGTAACAAATTGTATTGAATATAGATTTAACGTCGGGTGATGTATTTAAGTAATAATTGGAGAACAAGGTAAATTATATCCGTGAATGGTCAGTTCAATTAAACAACAAGATTTCTAAATAAATAAACGTTTTTATTTAGGTTTCAATTTATTAATTTATGAAGTTTAATGGGAAATCAATTGCAATAAATTGCCCTAATTTATGCAGTTAGAGGAGATTTGGATTTGCATTATAGATGGAAGTATAATCTAAGTTGATTGGTAACAAACTTAAGAATAAAATTTAGAGCTAATAGGTGGCAAATTTATATAGTTGTTTATTTACGTAATGTGTACGTAAGCTTTGGTAAACCGATTTCTATCGATCCAAATCTAACGATTTGTTAATATAGATTTAAGTATAGGAGCAGTATTTATTAATTAAATTGAAGTATTGAAAAATAAATGAAATTCAACGTTTAATATTACATTATTGTAAGTAAGATAATATGTGTAAGTATTGTTAAGGTTATTCATATTTGACAAATTTATTGAGTTATAAGGATTGATATATAAATTAATGTTGGTTTAGGATATCGTTACTTGGTGATTTATTATAGAGTAACGGGAGTGTGAACGTAAAATAATAAAAGCATAGATTTATGGTAGGACATAATTTATGGTTTTAGGAATTTAAATCCAAAGATTTATTTATTTGAGGAAATAATACGTATTAAATCTCAACTTGATATAATCAATGCAAATTTAGTAATTAAAAATAAATTGCAAGTTGGTAATTTAGGATGTTTGTGAGTAAATTTGCAGGTAAGATAATTTTTAAAGTTTTACCCATTCATATAATTTATTTAAATATATATAAATCAAATGGCAACATTGTGTTAATAATAGTCGTAAGTGAATTTGAATGCTAAAGGGGTAACAATCGTTTTAGGTTAACTGTTTATTTAATATATTAAGTCTAGACTGGTAATCGATTGAAAAAAAAAATTATTTTGTTTTGTTAATGTGACTTGGTTAATAAAGCGGAATTTATATGAAATGAAGCATGCATGAGAAATGCATTATAATTCAATGTTATGTTTACCCATTAAAATGTATACTAGGTTAAGTATCAAATAGAGGGAAAGAAAAGTAAATATTGAATTGATTGATGAATAAGTATTCATTGGATAGAAATTTAATGTAAAGTTGATATTAATTGTATAAAATCTATCTAAGATAATGAATTGCAATAAATTATGGGTTGATAATAAGGTGTGAATGGAAATTTGATTTGTTATATTAAATGAATGGATTCAAATTTATTGGGAAAGGTAAATGGATATTTGGTAATAAATATAAACGGACTTCATTAGTGAATTTAGTTAATTTGAATATATATAATAAATAATGATTTAATGGAAACCTACACTCTGTATATATCTATAATATTTGAGTGGAAATAATATATACTTACAAATGTGGGATTTAGAGTCTTACAACAATTATTAGGAGTGATATAATTAGTTCATTCAATTAAATTTGAAAACGTTGCAATAGATGTAAATTAAGGGTTGTGCTAAATAAAGTAATAAATGGGAAATAATGTAAATGTCTTCATAGTACGGTGATTTGTAATTATTACGTTAATTTAAATTATCGTTTAGCGCGTTTGTTTATCAGATCCATCTACTCTAATTCTAATCTATCTATATAAACCCTAGCCCCCATCTATTCTCTTTTATTTGTGCGTTCATTTTCTTCAATTCTTTCTCTTCCTAAATGGATGCAAATTTCAGATCCAGTTCTATTCAAAAATCAAATAAAATTCAAAGTTCTCAGAAAATTTCAAAAATTATGTTGTAGTTTTCATCTACGGATCTAAGCGCAGTCTCTGTTTTTGCAATAGTCGTTTGAGTCAACCAGAAATCACGGTCAAACGTGTAAAATTCGAAACCCAAAAGGTTGAATTGGGGCTTTTTGATTTCTTCATCTATTTGCGAAATTGGAACATGGGTTTGGTGAGATTAGTCACTAGGGGTGCGCAGGAAACGTTGACGTGGCAGGTGGTAATAGGTAGGTTTATTTTGTTTGAATTTAATTTAATTTTGATTTTTCAAACGCGTTAATACATTTAACTTCCACATACGAACTCCGTTTCATGCGCGATTTTTTTTGTTAGGATCATAATTTAATTCCAGATTTTTTGACGCTGGTTTGGACAGATTTGGAGACCGTCGAATTTTTGGATTTAAATCGGATTTAAATTCGATTTAAATTCAAAAGGTGAGTGTTTTAACCCACTCACAATTTCTAAAATTTCTTGTGTTTGTTAAATTAATTTTAGATATGAGTAGAAATTTATTTATGACTGTTTGGCATGTTTTATTCATTATCTCTGATAAATCGCATTCATTTAATATAACTGTTATTAATTAATTTTATTTATTGGATAAATTTGACAGTTAGAATTTATTTAATTGCATATTAACTGCCAGTCATAGTTATGTTAAATTTTTATTTCATATTAACTGCCAGTTAAATTTACGTTTATTTTTGCATATAAACTACAAATTAACAGTTATTAAATTTATTTTGAGTATAAACTGATAATTGATACCATTATTTATCACCTGTTATGTATTGATGATTGTTTGAAATTAGATGATGACTGTGATAAATGAATGTATGATTTGATGGATGAATGGATGATTAATTTTATTAATTGCAAGTTGCTATGTATTTCATTCATTCGGGATTGCGGTTTGAAATGATATATAACCACATTTTTATTTTTAAATTGCGGATTAAAATGATAAACATCCATATCACTTGACCATAGGGTAGAAAATTTTATACAGGCACCGCGGTATATATATATATATATATATATATATATATATATATATATATATATATATATATATATAAAATTATTTTTGAAATGATTTTCATGGTGTTGTAAAGCTATATATATGGTTTATGGGATATTGATTTGGTTATTTATATATATATAGTAATTTTCGGTTTTTTTAAGCTTTGTATGAATTTGATTTGAAGTATAAAATTTAGTTGATTTTCGAGATCAATATGATTAAAAATTTATTTAAAATTAAATTTCTGGAGTTTTAAATGACTTAAAAGAGAATAAGATTTGAAGATGAATATTAAGTTAAATTAGAAATTTAATAAAAAGTTAGAATTTTTAAAGGATATGATTTTATAACTTGATTTTTGTGTAGAATGATTTAAATGAATGAATATCAGGTTTATTTAAATGAATATAAAATAAATTGAAAGATTTTTTCCAGTTATGTGAAGTTAAAGGTTTTCTTAAATTATATTGAATTCATTAAGTAAAGATTTCAAGTCTAAATAATAAGTAATTGAATTTAATATATATGAGATTTTTAAATGAGTTTGTTTTTTTGAAATGGTGAAATAATTAAAGCTTTGGAACATAAGAATTGAAATGGTATTTGGAAGTTTAAATCGATATTTGAATTTGATTTGTGAAATCTAAAGAATCTATTTTGTTTTATAAAAGTAGTTTGATATTTAACCACTTAAGAGATGGAAACTTGTTTCAAAGTTATGATTGTCAAGGTAGTATAATTTGGAAATATTATATTCAAGAGTTTTGATTTCTAAATATTTTATTTTGGAAAACCCTATGGTTTTGAAAAGAATATATATTGGAAAATAAAATGATATCGTATTGATTTGGGGTTTTAAGAATAAATGATATCGTATTTATATGGGTTTTAAATGGATATTTTATTTTGGTTTTAAAAGAATAATTATTTTTTAAATGACCGCGGTGTTATAATAACGATTGGTTGGCAAAGAGACCGGGATCGGATATGGACATACTCTCTGTCGATACCGAAAACCACTTTGACTAACCGTGTACGCGGTGGAGATTCCAGAATGAAGTAGGTTGGTGGCGGCGTTTCCTGTAAGGTAAGTACGTGGACCCAACTCCCGTGAGTTGGCATAAGGTGGCTAAAACAGGAGCGATCGACGGGTTAATGAGGTATCACCTCTGATCGGACACTTCCCTTCGATACTATACTATGACTTTGGATTGTATTCGGTGGCCACCTTCACTTTTGATTTCTTTGATGTGGGGAGTTTGTCCGAGGTGGGCGGCAGCTGCGCGCTGCGCGTTTCCATCGGCCCGGAAGCGTAATTGGTATATCTACCCTGGCATTGCCTAGTTGTGCCGTGTCACCTACCCTAGCGCGCCTTATACGATTTTGGTTTTGTACCATACCTATGGAGTTCCCTCTGACGACGCCCAGTACGGGAGAGATTACGGTACTGTATAGACTATGGGAATATATAACTGTGTTAAGGTAGAAAATGTAAAGCCTTAACGCTATTTAAAAGTAAGTTTATTTTACAAATAGACACTATTATAATAGCGTAATATACTATATAGTAAATAGTTTAACGGATCCTTAGGAGATGTAAATCCCGAGCATCTCTTGAGTTACTGCACTCATATTTATTTCTGTTAATTTAACTTACATAAGATCTTTTAGTTCTGACTCGAGTGTTTTGTCTTTTCAATTCGCTCGGGTCAGTCCGAGCGTTTCAGGATTTGAAGATTTAGCTCTGGAGGACGAAGACGAAGATATATATTATTATTATTTATACTAGTGCACTACACTGTTCCGCTGCATTGTTGTTGGTATGTGTAACTCTGATATGTATTATATGAATGTTTTGTAAACAGATTTATAAACTGTATATTTTATTATTATATTTTATCCTTCCGCTGCGAGATTCTGTTTTCTTTTATTTCTTTCTTGATTTTCTTATTTACCCCATAACAATCCGCCCTTCCGTATGGATTGAATCAGCATGTGTGTCTGTTTAAATCGTGCGAAAAGGCGGGACGTTACATGAGGTATACAGGCTGGGATTTAATTATGCATAGGTTGCGTGTGCATTAATATATTAAAAAAATTATACCCTGAAACACGCAAGCAGTAGGAGATTGGGAAATTTAGGCTGGGGTTAAAACTCAAAGGTGGTGGAGGGCCGAGTACTTGGTGTAGCAAAACAATGGACAAAAGAAACACAAGAAAAAGAAAAAGAAAGAAAATAAATAAAAGAAGAAAGAAAATTTTTGCAGCCATTACCTGAAGCAGAGAGCTCACGCAAGAGAAGACGAAAACAATTTGATGTGGTGATGGAATTTTGTACGTGACTAGTATTTAAGAGGGAGGTATTTGCGTTGATTAGGTAAAAAAAGACAAGAAAATACAATTTGATTTTCGAAACGGCTATGGGAATTTATTACTATCAACTACAAAGAAGAAAAAGGGAAAGAGGATATCCACGCACGCGAACGACAAGGCAAGTAATCTTTGTTTGAAACGGCAAGATGAAATATGGCATTTATTCCTATTAAATATAAGGAAGCAATGGAAAGGGAATATTTTTACACGCGAATGGTAAGGCACGGTTTGAATTGATTTTTATTAGCTGCGGTAAGAAATTAATGAGCGCGTATTATAGATGCAATAATTAATCGAAACATACGCCCAAATTTATAACAAAGGTAACGTATTTAAATTTTATTCGTTTCTTATTTATTCGCTTATTATATATTTATTAAAATATACGCTAAAGAATATTTCATCAAATAACGCCCCATTTAACGCCAACTAAATAAAACGAGAACAAATATAAATGTACCAATTTAAAACGTGTAATTAAATAGCTTATTTAAACACTATTTATTACTAAATTTAAAATTTTATTTGTTTACATTCATTTGATTTATTTATCATTAACTAAGAAACTGATGTGTATACGTATAAAAGAACGTAAAATTTTATTTCTTTTTACACAATATTTATTACTTAATTTAAAAGGTTTAAAACCAATTTTTTAAAAAAAAGTGAAACAGATGTTGTACATACAGTTTAAATAAAAGTTTGGAAAAAAAAAGTAGAAAAAAAGAGGTGGCCATTACAATATTCCTAGCCGTGAGAAATAAAAATGAGAGGAGTTGTTTTTGCGTGATAAATAAAGTGAGAAAACTCACGGCAATCAAGTGGAAGAAACGGTCAAGCAATCAATGTTTAAAACGGCAAGAGAAAATGAAGGGATATGATTCCTATTTAATAAAAAGAATAAGTGGAAAATGAGAACTCTTCCTATCTTCACATGAATTGATGGGCTACATGTAAGGAACGGCTATGGATTTTGAGGAATAACTTAAGGTAGGAAATAAATAAATAAATGATTTCAAGAAAAAATGGAAAAGAATTAAAGAAATAGTTTATTAAATTGAAACAAGGCTTAAAAATTTACATACAATACCACGAGCTTTGGAAAATTTTCTACCACACTTTAAAACAAATAAAAATCGATGAATAAAATAAAACAAACTGAAATAAAGTGAAAAGGAAAATAAATAATTATATTTTAGGAAAATAGAAAAATAAATAAAGAAAATAGCTTAATTTATTGAAACCAGCTTAAGAAAATTACAAACATAATCCACTTAACTTTGGAAAATTACAACTCTTCTTAAAAATGTTTTAAAATGAATCTTTGAGAAACAAAATAAAGTGAGAATGAGAATAAAATAAGTTCTTAAGAAAAATATAAAAAAATAAATAAAGAATTTCTTAAATTAATTGAAGTTGGAAATTAGTAATTGTAAACAAAATACAACTGACACTGGAAAATGTCAATCACACTTTTAAAAATGTTTTAAAATCAAAATATATACTAAACAAGTTATTTTACCCCTGAAAACATAAATTAGAACATTATATGACCAAATAAAATATTATTTATATAATTTAAAGTAAACAATTTTGTTAAATACAGCAAATTATACACAATAGTTAAAAAGGCATAACTTTCACATTATAAATCAGATTTCAACGAAACAAAAAGCAATATTCTTAAAATTTTATTTACTTTAAAAATAAAATATAAAATTAAAATTTTCAAACTTTTAAATTTTTAAATTTAAAAGTCAAAGTTTGACCATATTGACAAAATTCACATTTTCGAAAAATATTCTATTAATTCATGTGTGGAATTCTAATCCACACCAAAATTTATATTTTAAATAACAAAATTATCTAAGTTAAATAAATAAAACATTTATTAAAAATTTTGGGTTGATACATAGATGGTTTGGATGGCAAGCAAAGTGAGAGTAAATGCTAAGAAACAGAAAAGGCATAAGTTAAGGAGAAAGAAATGTATATATGTTTTATTCTTAAATGCAAATGAAAAATGAGGAGTTTTGAGATGAGAAATAAATCTTCTTGTACATGATTTGAAAATGTGAAATACACGGCTAGGAAAAAAGTTTGTATGGCTAAAGCAAGAAATAAAGAGGCCATGTAGAAAATGGCAAGAATTCAAGCAATGACCTGATGGATTTAATTAATTTCTTTCCTTTATATTAATAGTTGTTCTTAATTATATTGAATTTTTTAAATGTGTACATTTATTATGCTTGAATCCTCAAATAAATTCATTCAGATAAGTTCTGTTCTTTTATATTACCTTATGAACAAAATATGCATTTCCACTTTAACATTCCTTCCTTATTTTATTAGAAAGTTTATTTTTCTTCATATTAAATTACCGAAATTTTATCAATTTAACAATTTTAATTATGAAAAATTGATGGGTCGTTACAAGTGAATTGTAATAAAGGTACAAGTAACTTAAAGGATGCCTGGGACCGCCCATCCTCTAAGGATCCGTTAAACTATTTACAAAATAGTAATATTGCGTTATTATAACAATGTCTACAGTAAAGTAAACTTACCTGAAAATAGCATCGAAGGGTTACCATATAGCCCCCAACACATAATAGTCCCAGTAGTCCATCCAATATCAGCATATCTCCAGATCGGGAGACTACCCTAAATACTCCATGGGCTAAGGGAGAAAAACAAACTCGTAGTAAAGCTCAGTATGGTAGGTGACACGACACACAAGGCAATGCCAGGGTAGATTTACCAATTACACACACGGGCTGGTGGTAACGTAGCAGCCACTACGCCCATCTCGAGCCACACTCCAAAATCAAGGGGTGCACCCAATCAATCACAACAGTAATAGAATGGTATCGAAGAAGTGTGTCCGACCGGAGGAGCTACTCCTTTTGGCCCGAGATCGCTCATGTTTTAGCCACCTTATGCCAACTCACGGAAGTCGGATCCACATAATGTACCTCAAGAACGTCACCACCATCCTACTTCATTCTGGAATCTTCACCACATACACATTTGTTAAAGGTGTTTTCGTATCGACAGAGAGTGTGTCCATATCCGGTCCCGGTCTCTTTAACAACTAATCGTTATTATAAGTGGTTATAATTTAAAAATGGTATTTAAATTTCAAAAATCAAATATCATTTCAACAATTCAATATCATTTCAAATCCATTTCAAAATATAAAAATATCATATCTTTTCAAAACCACATTCATTTTATATAAATTACCATTGAACTCACATTTCAAAATAGTTTATTTTTCAAAACAAATACTCCATTTAAATCATTTAAAATGAAGTCATTATATTTAAAATTCAAATATTTAATCCTCAAAATTAAATCTTTTCAAAGTTCATTCATTCACTTAAATTTATTAAAAAAGTGAAAATTCAACTTTCGCAGCACTTAGAAAATGCTACGAAAAGTTATGTTGTAAAACAATTCAATTAACAAAAGACAGCATTAAAAATGTTGTAATAGGGTTAATTTAGTTTCAAATAAATTCTTAGTTAAATTCTGCGACTACAGCACTTACAAAGTGTTGTAATAGCTTTTAGTTCAATTCTAGCCATTTAGTTCATTTATATCAACTACAACATTTACAAAATGTTATAATATCCTTTACATTAGAAATAATAGAATTTCAAAAATGCGGTTAATTAAATTCCAAATATTCAATATAATTTCATAAATAATTAAACTTAAACTTAAACCATTTTAAACTTATAAAATTATATTCTCACACTTAAATGATCATTTTAAATACCCTTATTTTTATGATTTTATAAAGTTAAATTTTCATACAAAAATCAAAATTTGATAATAATTTACTTGTTAAATTCAAGCATTAAATTTTCTATTCTTTATAATTAAATTTTAACTTAAAATTAAGTTTAAATTCCAAATATAACTTATTTTCATTTTATTTACTTAATTTAAATTCACTTTTAAACAAAATTCACAAATTTCTAATTTAAGTTATATTTCAAAATTCAACTTAAATACTAATTTATTTCACATTTTTAACTTATACAAAAACCATTAACAATTTATAAAAAATCATTTTAAATTCATTTAAATCAAAATATCATAAATTTACATTTTTAAAATACATTTAAAAATTTTAGAAAACTATATGTTAACCACGGATCTATATATAATTTTCTAACCTAGGTAAAGTGATACAGATAATATATTATTTCAATCCGTAATTTACAAAGAAAACCCGGGTTTTACCATTTCAAACCCGCAATCCCAAGTAAAATGAAATAACTAAAAATTGTTCAGGCCTATCATTTCAGCCCATAGTGGTTTTTCCCTATTCTAAAGTCCGTTGGGGTATGTATCATTTCAACCCATAGTGATTCTAATCTATAGGGAACTTGCAGTGTGTAAACTGATATAAATAACAGAATATCATTATCGTAACAACCCGTATATTTGGACCATTTAAATTGACAATAATCCACACATGTCAACTTAAATAGTACAAAACACGAATCATTAATGGAGTATAGATATATAAATGAGAATCATCACAGAATCACAGAAATATAACATCACAGAATAGTGCAGCGGAAATATAACATAGTCATAAGAGTAGTTCATGAAGCTACCCATAAGTACAACAATGTCTCAAATAAAATAAAATAAAACAACATAGATGTCCAATAGTCTGAAATAGAAAGAGCAATACTGATAAGATAAGATAATGATAGTCTTCGGTCTTCAGCTCCAAATAAACAGCAGCAGCAATCCTCAATCTGATCCGAGCATATGCACAAACAACACTTGAATCAGGACATATATTCTTATACAGTAAATATGATCCAAATTCAAAATAACAATAACTCAAAGATGAATGGAAAAGCATCTTTAAGGATCCGTTAAACTATTTATACATAGTAATGTACGATACATAGATAATGTCTAACAGTAAAGTAAAATATCAAAATAGTGTTAAGGCGTTACCATTGTCCCCTTTAACACATTTCATATAGCATTATAGACTATACAGCACTGTAAACTACACCGTAAACAAGTGGGATATCAGGGATACTCCATAGGTATAATACAAAACAAAATCGTAGTGGTCGCGTATACGGGAATACAACTATGACAAGGCACATGAGGCAATACCCAAGGTAGTGAAACTACCGTTTGCCTGATCCGGACTGGTGAGAACGCATCGCCGCAACGATCACAACACCGCGAAACAACACTTCAAATTCAAGGATGCGCACCAATCAATCACAAAAGTAAATGAGTAGTTTACGAAGAAGTGTGTTCGCTCGAGGTAGCTAACCCCATTTGGCCCGGCACGGCTCCTGATTTTAGTCATTTCCAATTTGACACGAGTGTCAAGGCTATCCATTATCGTTCACTTTCTTCAGTCATCGCGTACGTCAATCCAACCACTTCGTTCTGGATCACACTCCACGTATGGTTATTAAAGTGGTTTTCGGTTTAGACAGTGAGTATGTCCCTAACCGATTCCGGTTCCTTTAATAACCTTCGTAATTAATTTACCGATTGGTCGTTTAATATATTTCAAAACCAATTCAATTTCAATTTCAATTATAATTCGTAAATCAACATTTCGTTGGTCATTTTAAATCAAGTTCCAAAATTTTCATTTCATGAATTCGCAATTTCATTTCAAATTTCTATAATTCAATTTCAAAGTTAAATTTTAAAACAATTCAACATTCATTTAATTTCACGTATAAGTTCATTCCAAAATCATTTATCGTTCAAATCGATTTAAAGCCAATTATCGATTTCATTCGATATTCATTAAATTAATTTATCATTAAACAAATTCAATTAAATTTCCAATTCATTACATTACTTTCTTAAGTTCAATTTCATTTATCAAAACTTACAAATTAAATTTAAATTAAAATTTGTCAAATCCAATTTCTTAACTTTCAAATCTTTCATTTGTTTGATAAACGCATGCTATTTCTTATTAAAGAAATTAAATTCATTCATTTATTACCTTCGTTACCAATTTCAAAACTCAATTAAAGAAATTAGTTTCCCTTATTCAAAATTCGATTTTTCTTAATAAGCAAATCCAATTCAATTTATTTTAATCATTAAATAATTCAATCTATTCAAATCATCGATAATTTCAAATCTTAATTTTTAATCATTTCAAACTTAATTATTAACAATTCCAAAACTTAATTATCAAAATTTTCAAAACTTGATTATTAACAATTTCAAACTTCGTTATTTATAATTCCAAATTTAATTAATAAATTTCAAGACTTGATTATTAGTAATTCCAATTTAATTATTACTTATTTCAAACTTAATTATTAACAATTTCAAATTTAATTATCAATTAACTCTAATTTAATTATTACATAATTAAATTTTAATCAATATTCTTTTTGTCAATTACGACGTTCATATTTGTTTCAAACTTAAATATTCACATTTACAAGTTATTCAAATTTAAATCCCAATTTTTCTATTCAAAACCTTGTTATTAGTCAAATAAAACTTTATTTTATTTTAAATCAAAACATTGACCAATCGGTTTTAATTTAATTTTCTATCCTAAGTCAAAGTTATTTGGGTATTATCATTTCAACCCGATTCCATTTGAATTCAAAATCAAAGCATACAAAGGGAACTTGCAGTGTGATAGCTGGGATGGTGCCAAAGTAAATAAACAAGCAATAGCATCCACTCACAACAATTTAACAATTTATTTAAATAATCCCGAAATAATCGTATTAATTTACAATTGTTATTTATGCAAATTAATACAATTATTCCTAGAATCTACACTATCATTTCATGTAGATTAAAGATTATTACATTACGGTTTTTCACTTGTCGTTCAATTCAATTTCAATGCTACAACAAATAAATCAGGTGTACGTTCAAATGTTCAAAGTGAAATTAACCAATTTCTACGTCCATTTAATTAACAATTAAAGTGTCAAGTTTACTAATCAATATTCAACATATGAAGGGGTCAAGTTTAACAAATCAAAGTTCGACGTATATAATCCGATTTAATTTGTTAACTATCCTATTCAAATTTACTTGCAAATTATTCGTCACTTAACAATATAAATTAACATCCAATTCAACATCACATAACAATCATTCATCAATTCAAACTAGTATAAGAATATAGTCGTGAAAATTAATTCACCTTTCGTGGATAAAGGAATTGACCCAAAGCAAGAAGAAGCACGAAAAGAATCGGTACAATGCGAACAACGGATACGGTAATATCGACAAAAGAAAACGATATTAATACAATGAACGTTTGTATATAATTTATAAATTTATATAAATGCGCTTACCGACGATGGAGAAAAGAACAAAAGCTGAAGATCGGTGCTGCCGCAAAAGAAGCTTAATCGGTTGCTTCTGCACAAAACAAACAGAGAAAAGAAAAGTTGGTTACTATTTTGGCAACCAATAGGTATTTACTTAAATACTTTTCAGCAAAATCTAAACTATTGGCCAATCTCAATTTTCAAACTTTTTTTTCTTTTTTTTTTAAGAAAAGCACGGCCGAGACAAAAACTTGCGGTAAAACTTCCTCCCCACCACGCATGCATGTACAGAATTTGTACATGTTCCCATCTGCCTCAGCAAACCATATATTCACCATCACGCAATCTAAATTTTTTTTTTTAACACTCATACTTTTGTGCACATATTTCCACTAACTAAACACACAACACACATGCATGAATGAACATATAGACCTTCCACCTGTACAACTCACACATGCAGTCCCACTCATTCATGCACGCAACTTTTTTTTTTAGAGACACACACAACTCTTTTTTATGAACCCACACTAAAACAATGACACGCAGCTCTTTTTCCATGAACACACTAAAACAATGACACACACCTCTTTTTCATGAACACACTAAAACAATGACCTTCTACTTTTACATCATACGCATGTTGCACTCTTTTTTTTTTAACAAAACACACGCACATACACACAGCACTCAACACACACACTAAAACACGTACGCACGCACATACTATACACTCACGTGCGCATGCAACGTACACACACACCATACATTCCCGCACTGCTCGTTACTACACCCAGCATGCTGTTCGCATTCTCCCCTTTTTTTCTTCTTTTTTTCTTTTTCTTTTCTTTTTTTTTGAAGATGGTGGCGGAGAGGGGGTTGAGTGAGATGCGGTGTTCATTGTTTCGGCCTGGGGAAAGAAAGGGAATGGTTAGTGTTTTTTTTTGTTGGCCATGCTTTCTCATTTCTAGAGGAAGACAAAGTATAATAAGGAATTAGTATAGAGGAGGAAGAAATGTGAGCTACGAACTAGAGAAGTTTAGAGATTCGTAAACGAATGAAATATGAATCGAACCTAGTATATAATGAATAGCATAGAAAATCAAAAGTCTCCCATTTGTTGCTTCGGTACTCAAAGAACTAATAGATTTCCTAGGGTAATTATGGCCAAAGGATGCTTCGTATTTCCACCCAATGCAGTCCAATAGACATTCGTTTGAAAAGTGTAACGGACAGGTTTCAAACCCGTTGAACAATTTTAGTTTGCAACGCCGGACTCCGATTGACACAAATAAATATACCGTTTTGATCAGCGCGGCGATGCGCTTCCAACGGTATAAAAATTATTGCGATACGATGGTTTTATAAAATTCGCAATTACGCCGCTTAAGTTGTACGTTTTGCAAAATAATTTAAATGGGACAGGCGATGATAGTTTTCGACGAAACGAATTTCACAATCTTGATCAGAATAATTTTTACAACATAACTGTGTAAAAATATTTGGATACGGAAGATAAATTTTACGCAGCTTTAAATGGACTGATATACAGTAAAAACGCGAACGAAATTTACTGTAATAATTTGCGACGAAACTTTTCTATGTCCATATCTAACTAGACGAATGTCATAAATAAAGTTTGGACGCAAATTGAGATCGTTTATAAATTTTAAAATTTTCACATTAAAACGATGAATTTAAAATTTTAAATCGGGTCGGAAATTCTGGGTCATTACAATCTCCCCCACTCAAAACTTTTCGTCCTCGAAAAGGAACGAGACGAGTGAAGTAAGAATGAAATAAGCAGAAAAGTCAAGATAAATTTCGAGAAATTTGAATTTTACCTGAAATTAGTAATTCAGGGTTTGAATCCCGGATACTATCCTCAGTCACCCATGTGCAATCTCGCTCATCTGCACTCCATTGAACTTTGACGAGATTTACCGACTTCCTTCTGAGTTGCTTTGTCTCACGATCAACTATCCAAAGCGGCTTACGCTCAATAGTCAAATCAGGCTCAATAACTATCACTTCTAACTGAGCACTAGGGATGGTCATAGATGGATCGTGTACAACTTTGCACAGATGTGAGACGTGGAACACGTTGTGTACACCAGCGAACTTCTCCGGTAATGCAACTCTATATGCCAATGTTCCGACTCTTCCCATAATCTCAAACGGACCAACAAATCTCGGAGCTAGCTTCCCTTTCCTTCCAAATCGAACAATATTCTTCAAAGGTGACACTTTCAGAAATACTTTTTCTCCTACGCTGAATTCGAGATCCCTTCTTCTTTTGTCAGCGTAGCTCTTCTGTCTATCCTGTGCCGTCTTAATCTTCTTCCTAATTTCTTCGACTTTTTCGGAAGCTTCCATAATTATTTCTGGACCAAGTACCAATCGATCACCAGACTCGATCCAACAAGCTGGTGATTTGCACGACCGTCCATTTAAGGCTTCGAACGGTGCCATACCAATGCTTGCCTGATTTATAAAGGACAATTAATTCAAATTCAAATATACTTATTCAAATTTGAAATTCAATTTCTTTACCTGGTAACTATTATTATAAGTGAATTCGACCAAATGAAGATGGTCTTCCCAAGATCCACCAAAGTCAATAATACAAGCTCGGAGAAGGTCTTCCAAAATCTGATTCACCCTCTCAGTTTGGCCATCTGTCTGAGGATGATAAGCTGTGCTCAGATTTAGTTTTGTGCCCAAAGTATCCTGAAATGCTTTCCAGAATTTACTGGTGAAAATAGGATCTCGATCGCATACGATACTGGATGGTACACCATGAAGTTTAACAACTTCTCTCATGTATATCTCTGGCAAACTCGAAGCTGTACGAGTGGACTTGACTGGAATAAAGTGAGCAGATTTCGTCAATCTATCGACAATCACCCAGATGCTTTCGTTACCCTTTCTAGTCCTTGGCAGCCCACCAATAAAGTCCATAGAAATCTACTCCCACTTCCATCCTGGAATCTCTAATGGTTGAAGCAAACCAGCTGTCTTTCTGTGATAACCTTTAACTTGCTGGCAAGTTGTGCATCTGCTGACATAGGTAGAAATATCACGCTTCATCCCACTCCACCAATATAACTTCTTCATATTCTGGTACATTTTAGTAACACCGGGATGAAATGAAAGCAAAGAGTTATGGTTTTCTCTCAGCACTTCTTGTCTAAGACCATCCACATTAGGAACACAAATGCGATTATCGATTCTCAAGACTCCATTACTATCAACATGTGCACCCAATTTATTATCAGCATTTCCAACTCTTCCAAGGACTATTTCCTTGATGCGATAAAGCAAAGTGTCCTCGTATTGCTTGGCTATAATACGATCCATAAGAACTGGGGAGACTGACAGCTGGAATAACATTCCCTCAACAAGATTACAACATGCCATCGCTTGGTTTCTGCTCAAAGAATCGGCTACGGCATTCGCTTTCCCTGGAGTATAATTAATATCAACATCATATGCAGCTAGAAATTCGAGCCATCGGACTTGTCTCTGATTCAAATCCTTTTGCGAGAAAATATATCTCAATGACTTGTGGTCAGTGAATAACTCGAATTTGGTTCCCAATAGATAGTGCCTCCATAGCTTAAGAGCAAATACAACCGCAAGAAGATCTAGGTCATGAGTTGCGTAATTTGCTTCATGGGTCTTTAACTGTCGACCCGCATAGGCAATAACTTTTCCTTTCTGCATTAAGACTGCTCCAAGACCATCACGACGGGCATATGTATAGATTGTCAATCCTTTGCTACCATCAATAACTGTAAGAACTGGGGCAGATGTCAATCTTCGCTTCATCTCATTGAAAGCTGCTTCGCACTTTTCACTCCAAATAAATTTAACATTCTTTCTGGTCAATGCGGTAAGTGGGGCAGCAATACGAGCAAAGTTTTCTATAAATCTGCGATAATAGCCAGCCAAGCCCAAGTGATGGTTTCCTCATCGGTACGAGAAGTAACGGATTCTCACCAATCTTGTGCAGCATCCTGAAGCTGCCAAGCGGCCAAGTTACACTTCTGAGCATCCGTGATCTCCAAGCCAGTAAAGATCCTCTCCAAACTCTTTAGCCATTGTTGTGCTTCGATGATACTCTCGGAGCCAGTAAATTTGGCTCCACCAAGCTGAGTATACTCCTTACTAAGAGTGGAGAATCTAACTGCGGGAGCTGGAGCATGTTGACCAGGAGCATTTCCACCCCTTCCTCCTCTAACATTTCTTCTCGTAGCCATCCTCGAATACCAAAAGTGATTTAGAATCAAAGATAGGAATTTATAGAACTTAAGGAAATTCTACTCAAACGAATTCAATAAGAAAGATGAATCAAAGGATGTGGATTCTGAATTGATTCTCCTCATTCTAGGGTATATTTACCCTATCTCTAATGAGCTTTAAAACTCCACAGGCTAAGGTTATCGGGAACCAAAGCTATGATACCAACTGTAACAACCCGTATATTTGGACCATTTAAATTGACAATAATCCACACATGTCAACTTAAATAGTACAAAACACGAATCATTAATGGAGTATAGATATATAAATGAGAATCATCACAGAATCACAGAAATATAACATCACAGAATAGTGCAGCGGAAATATAACATAGTCATAAGAGTAGTTCATGAAGCTACTCATAAGTACAACAATGTCTCAAATAAAATAAAATAGAACAACATAGATGTCCAATAGTCTGAATAGAAAGAGCAATACTGATAAGATAAGATAATGATAGTCTTCGGTCTTCAGCTCCAAATAAACAGCAGCAGCAATCCTCAATCTGATCCGAGCATATGCACAAACAACACTCGAATCAGGACATATATTCTTATACAGTAAATATGATCCAAATTCAAAATAACAATAACTCAAAGATGAATGGAAAAGCATCTTTAAGGATCCGTTAAACTATTTATACATAGTAATGTACGATACATAGATAATGTCTAACAGTAAAGTAAAATATCAAAATAGTGTTAAGGCGTTACCATTGTCCCCCTTAACACATTTCATATAGCATTATAGACTATACAGCACTGTAAACTCCACCGTAAACTAGTGGGATATCAGGGAGTACTCCATAGGTATAATACAAAACAAAATCGTAGTGGTCGCGTATACGGGAATACAAGTATGACAAGGCATATGAGGCAATACCCAAGGTAGTGAAACTACCGTTTGCTTGATTTGGACTGGTGAGAACGCATCGCCGCAACGATCGCAACACCGCGAAACAACACTCCAAATTCAAGGGTGCGCACCAATCAATCACAAAAGTAAATGAGTAGTTTACGAAGAAGTGTGTTCGCTCGAGGTAGCTAACCCCATTTGGCCCGGCACGGCTCCTGATTTTAGTCATTTCCAATTTGACACGAATGTCAAGGCTATCCATTATCGTTCACTTTCTTCCGTCATCGCGTACGTCAATCCAACCACTTCGTTCTGGATCACACTCCACGTATGGTTATTAAAGTGGTTTTCGGTTTAGAGAGTGAGTATGTCCCTAACAGATTCTGATTCCTTTAATAACCTTCGTAATTAATTTACCGATTGGTCGTTCAATATATTTCAAAACCAATTCAATTTCAATTTCCATTATAATTCGTAAATAAACATTTCGTTAGTCATTTTAAGTCAAGTTCCAAAATTTTCATTTCATGAATTCGCAATTTCATTTCATATTTCTATAATTCAATTTCAAAGTTAAATTTTAAAACAATTCAACATTCATTTAATTTCACGTATAAGTTCATTCCAAAATCATTTATCGTTCAAATCGATTTAAATCCAATTATCGATTTCATTCGATATTCATTAAATTAATTTATCATTAAACAAATTCAATTAAATTTCCAATTCATTACATTACTTTCTTAAGTTCAATTTCATTTATCAAAACTTACAAATTAAATTAAAATTAAAATTTGTCAAATCCAATTTCTTAACTTTCAAATCTTTCATTTGTTTGATAAACGCATGCTATTTCTTATTAAAGAAATTAAATTCATTCATTTATGACCTTCGTTACCAATTTCAAAAATCAATTAAAGAAATTAGTTTCCCTTATTCAAAATTCGATTTTTCTTAATAAGCAAATCCAATTCAATTTATTTTAATCATTAAATAATTCAATCTATTCAAATCATCGATAATTTCAAATCTTAATTTTTAATCATTTCAAACTTAATTATTAACAATTCCAAAACTTAATTATCAAAATTTTCAAAACTTGATTATTAACAATTTCAAACTTCGTTATTTATAATTCCAAATTTAATTAATAAATTTCAAGACTTGATTATTAGTAATTCCAATTTAATTATTACTTATTTCAGACTTAATTATTAACAATTTCAAATTTAATTATCAATTAACTCTAATTTAATTATTACATAATTAAATTTTAATCAATATTCTTTTTGTCAATTACGACGTTCATATTTGTTTCAAACTTAAATATTCACATTTACAAGTTATTCAAATTTAAATCCCAATTTTTTTATTCAAAACCTTGTTATTAGTCAAATAAAACTTTATTTTATTTTAAATCAAAACATTGACCAATCGGTTTTAATTTAATTTTCGATCCTAAGTCAAAGTTATTTGGGTATTATCATTTCAACCCGATTCCATTTGAATTCAAAATCAAAGCATACAAAGGGAACTTGCAGTGTGATAGCTGGGATGGTGTCAAAGTAAATAAACAAGCAATAGCATCCACTCACAACAATTTAACAATTTATTTAAATAATCCCGAAATAATCGTATTAATTTACAATTGTTATTTATGCAAATTAATACAATTATTCCTAGAAGCTACACTATCATTTCATGTAGATTAAAGACTATTACATTACGGTTTTTCACTTGTCGTTCAATTCAATTTCAATACTACAACAAATAAATCAGGTGTACATTCAAATGCTCAAAGTGAAATTAACCAATTTCTACGTCCATTTAATTAAAAGTTAAAGTGTCAAGTTTACTAACCAATATTCAACATATGAAGGGGTCAAGTTTAACAAATCAAAGTTCGACGTATATAATCCGATTTAATTTGTTAACTATCCTATTCAAATTTACTTGCAAATTATTCGTCACTTAACAATATAAATTAACATCCAATTCAACATCACATAACAATCATTCATCAATTCAAACTAGTATAAGAATATAGTCGTAAAAATTAATTCACCTTTCGTGGATAAAGAAATTGACCCAAAGCAAGAAGAAGCACGAAAAGAATTGGTACAATGCGAACAACGGACACGGTAATATCGACAAAAGAAAACGATATTAATACAATGAACGTTTGTATATAATTTATAAATTTATATAAATGCGCTTACCGATGATGGAGAAAAGAACAAAAGCTGAAGATCGGTGCTGCCGCAAAAGAAGCTTAATCGGTTGCTTCTGCACAAAACAAACAGAGAAAAGAAAAGTTGGTTACTATTTTGGCAACCAATAGGTATTTACTTAAATTCTTTTCAGCAAAATCTAAACTATTGGCCAATCTCAGTTTTCAAACTTTTTTTTTCAGAAAAGCACGGCTGAGACAAAAACTTGCGGTAAAACTTCCTCCCCACCCACGCATGCATGTACAGAATTTGTACATGTTCCCATCTGCCTCAGCAAACCATATATTCACTATCATGCAATATTTTTTTTTTTTTTAACACTCATACTTTTGTGCACATATTTCCACTAACTAAACACACAACACACATGCATGAATGAACATATAGACCTTCCACCTGTACAACTCACACATGCAGTCCCACTCATTCATGCACGCAACTTTTTTTTTAGAGACACACACAACTCTTTTTCATGAACCCACACTAAAACAATGACACGCAGCTCTTTTTCCATGAACACACTAAAACAATGACACACACCTCTTTTTCATGAACACACTAAAACAATGACCTTCTACTTTTACATCATACGCATGTTGCACTCTTTTTTTTTTAACAAAACACACGCACATACACACAGCACTCAACACACACACTAAAACACGTACGCACGCACATACTATACACTCACGTGCGCATGCAACGTACACACACACCATACACTCCCGCACTGCTCGTTACTACACCCAGCATGCTGTTCGCACTCTCCCCTTTTTCTTTCTTTTTTTTTTGCAGATGGTGGCGGAGAGGGGGTTGAGTGAGATGCGGTGTTCATTGTTTCGGCCTGGGGAAAGAAAGGAATGGTGAGTGTTTTTTTTTTTTTTTTGGCCGTGCTTTCTCATTTCTGGAGGAAGACAAAGTATAATAAAGAATTAGTATAGAGGAGGAAGAAATGTGAGCTACGAACCAGAGAAGTTTAGAGATTTGTAAACGAATGAAATATGAATCGAACCCATTATATAATGAATAGCATAGAAAATCAAAAGTCTCCCATTTGTTGCTTCGGTACTCAAAGAACTATTGGATTTCCTAGGGTGATTACTGGCCAGAGGATGCTTCGTATTTCCACGCAGTGCAGTCCAATAAACATTCGTTTGAAAAGTGTAACGGACATGTTTCAAACCCGTTGAACAATTTTAGTTTGCAACGCCGGACTCCGATTGACACAAATAAATATACCGTTTTGATCAGCGTGGCGATGCGCTTCCAACGGTATAAAGATTATTGCGATACGATGGTTTTATAAAATTCGCATTTACGCCGCTTAAATTGTACGTTTTGCAAAATAATTTAAACGGGACAGGCCATGATAGTTTTTGATGAAACGAATTTCACAATCTTGATCAGAATAATTTTTACAACATAACTGTGTAAAAATATTTGGATTCGGAAGATAAATTTTACGCAGCTTTAAATGGACTGATATACAGTAAAACGCGAACAAAGTTTACTGTAATAATTTGCGACGAAACTTTTTCTATGTCCATATCTAACTAGACGTATGTCATAAATAAAGTTTGGACACAAATTGAGATCGTTTATAAATTTCAAATTTTTTACATTAAAACGATGAATTTAAAATTTTAAATCGGGTCGGAAATTTAGGGTCATTACAATTATATAACAGTAACAGATGATATAATAGGTGTATAAGCATGGGTGAACATCATATGATCATAGCATAGGCAGTTGTAACATGGTGATATGGTTTACATATTCAAATGCTATCAGTTTACTAATTATATAAGTATAAATTGTCTGGTGAGAATTACTCACCTCTACAAGCTGGAGATAACAACCAAATACACAACAGAGATCCAAAAGGCACGAAAACACGACTACGATTCGAGTGAGGGAGAGCCAAAGCTATTTTTCTTGTCACATATCAAACAAAACAAAATATATAACATGAATTTCAAACCAAAATTAATCATTAAACAAGCTAGAAATACATGCACAACTAATAACTGAATCACTTGCACTTGCTTTCAACTACTCTATGCTCAGCCATAGGTTAAAAATGCACGGCCATGGTGTGGATTTGGGTCAGGTCTGAGTTCAATAGGGTCGTCTGTAACATGGATATGAAGGAGTAGAAGTGGTTATGCATGCACAACACAAGTCAAGGCAACCAAATGAATTTCTATGCAACCTAAGTCTCGGCCATAGGTATGTATAGGCACGGCCAGGCCTGGTAGGGTCAGGAGATGATGTGGAAGAGGTTCTGGTTTAGGTATGTGCTGGAGAAGGTGGTGCAAAGGGTGGCTAAGGGTTTGTATGAAGTGGTGATGGCCATAGGGGAGCTCGGGTAGCATATGTAGGAAGTGTTTGCTAATTTTTTGTGTGGATCTTCATCAAAGATGGCCTCGGCCAGTTGGGTCAGAGGAGATGTAGGTGTTTGCAGCTGGAAAAAGTGGTGATGGAGGTGGTGGTGGAGGCTAGAGGCCGGACATATAAGGTGAAGCAAGTGCAAGAATCAATACATAAACAAGGAAGAAAAGTGAAAAAAATGAAATATCTACCAAAAATTTTTCTCAGGATGGAGGCCGAAAATTTTGAGGTGAGAAACTATTTTTTTGCGTGAGAAAGAAAACATAATTGGCTGAAGGAATGAGATATGGTCGGCTAAGGATTAATGCATGTGTTGATTGGAATGAAAAGGCAAAATGAAGGTGAAAAGACAAGGCATATAAACGGCCAAAACTCTTCAAATTTCCTAATTCCTTTTGCATTTTTAAATACATATGAAAATGAATATAAATAAAATAAAACACAAAAAATATAATGAATGAATAAAAATAAATAAATAAATTTTAAATAAATATGAATAAATTAAGAAAATAGCTTAAAAATAAAAACTAGGTTATAAAAATTGAAAATAAACACTATAAACTTTGGAAAAATTTTATCATCACTTTAAAAATATTTAAAAATGAAATCTTGAAATAAAAATAATTTCAAAATAAAATAAATTCAAACTAAAAATTATATTAAAAAATTTAGGGTTGTTATAAGCACAAAATCCAAAAGTCAATAAGTTCATGTATCTGTACTGTCTCGATATAACCCAAGAATTATAGAAATAAACGGGTCAGACTATATCTAGTAGTAAGGTGAGATAGCGATATCATAAACGTATGACTTAACAATAATTAGGCCATAATAAAATATGCCAGAACAAATGATCAAAATAAGACATATCCATTAAAATTACTATTTCATAAATCCATTTATGACGTAACCATAAAAATAAGTCATCTTACAATATGCTTAAAATCAATTAATCATAATAAGACATATCGAACCAATTCACCATTCCATAATTCTGTATCATGTCTCAAATAGACTATCATAAAAATATGCTGATAATAATTCAAAATTCTTCAGGACCAAAAGATACAAAATATATATCCCAAAATCTTTGAAGAAATAATCATCACTAATGAAATAATAATGGTAGTCAACTATCAATTTAAAATAGCGACATGGATCTAACAAACAAATAGACCACCATATAGTATAAGGTAATCTAATAAACAAATAGACTATAAGTTTATCAAATAAATAGACTAGCTACGAGAATTTACCTAACAAACAAATAGGTAAACATTATCTAACTATATATCAAAATAAACTGATAGGGCAGTAGAGTTATGACCTAACCAATAAATAGACCTACTATAAAGACAAGACCCGTTTTCCCGTACTCTTTGAATCGACAATAAACCACATATATCTAACTCAAATTGCATGAAAAGATAGATCTTTAAGGGTATAAAAGAAAAGTAGACAGAACAGAATCTCACTCGAATGGAATAACATATAATATTGAACAAATATTTTTACAACGGAAAACTTTTAAATACATATATCAGAGTTCTAACCTAAATTCAGCTTGGACAGTTATAAACATCTGTCCTTACAATTGCTGACAAACATAAAACAAGATACACTAAGTACAGCGGATAATAGAATATGTCCATACGTCGATGAATATCTCCAGCTCTCCTTTGGAAACTCCAGCCATCTTCGACTAAACCTGAAACTACTTGGATCTGACCCGAGTATTGAAAATACCCGGACCAGGCTTGATAAACCAGCGTGAGAAAAACTCAATAATAGATGACAGTGTCATATATCAGCCTTTTTATAAATCCTTTGAAATAAAGAGTATCTCATAAGACCACACCCACACATAAACACGGACGGGTTTTTACCTTATGATAACTAAATCACTTTTACACCAAAATGTTTAATATTATTCTTAATGACATCTCTTTGAAAACATTTGCAAATAAACTTATTAATCTTAGCCGAAATTGTTATCATTATTAAATTCCAAGATACTAGGCTCTACAAACAAAACCGCAGGTTCTTATTGGAGAATGGATTTCCAAACAAATGACCTGGCGTAGGATCTACCTTCTGAAGGGGTACACCTCTAGATGGATGTCCCGAGCACCATCACAAAGGATCCTCTACCAACACAAGACCGACCTACCTCTGTAACTAGATAGTACCGAATATGTCATCCCCCGGTCGTTACCAACCTTTATTCGAGGTCCCTCATAGCATACACCACATAAATTTACACCCCGACGTCATAACGGGAAGAAATATATGTAGAAGGGGACGACCATACCCTAATTGGGAATGACCCACTTTGCCTTGCCGCATCTAATCCTGTTTCAGTCATTTTCGGTTTGATGAGGTTTGAGGCAACGATTACCTTTTCATAAAGCACATATCACATCTTTGAATGCCACATTGCCATTTTCCTTAACTACTAATTGCCTTCCACAAAAATACAACCCTTGAGCTCGTACGTATCAAGGAGGGTGTTAAGCTAAGAGAAGTTGCCTTCTCCACCACCACTAATGTACGTTTGTAAAAACCAATGTACGTAATCATTAAAAATGCAATGTCAGACAAACGTCCATACAATTTGTTCAGGAACAGGATAAACCGAATCTTCTACTGCCACTAGTAGCGAGTAGTCCTTGCAATCCGAATAATCTCCACAACGAGGAGACCACTGCTATATATAACTCGGGAGCTACCAAGAGCAAGTCAACAAGAAGTCCTCACGCTATAAAGATCCATGGTCTTCAAAAATCATCATCTTCAACATGTCTTCACGTTCGAACGTATAGATTGGTTCGAAGTGGTTTTCGGATAGGATTTACCCAAATCCGACCCCGGTTCCTTCGAAATCCAATATCGATAGAAAATGAATATGAGTATACAGGATTTATTAAGTCTCTTTTCACTTTAATTCTTTTCGGATGATTTCGAAATCTCTTTCTTTTGACTTAGGATAATTTATAAGAAATTCATTCTTTTGCTTTGGAAAATATCTCAAATTTCCTTACTTAATTCTTGATCCAAATTTCTTTACTTTTTAGTCGGGTCAAAAATAATGTTATTTAAGACATCTTTTACGATAAACCCTAAATCAATCTTAACAAACATTTTGAAGTAAATAGGATCATAGAAATCATTCATTTTTGGGGATTACTTAACTTTTGGATAATACTAATCTTCTTTTATTTTGAAAACTTTATACGATCTTTTTATTTAAGAGCATCCGGGCTTTCCTTTCGATCTGTTCCACTCCTCGCCTAAGAAAAGAATACATAGGCCAGGTATGTTCAGTGCACTGGTTGCTCCATCCCTAACCTTAGCTAACCACCTTGTTTTATCTTCTTAGATCTCACAGGCGGGACAAATGTACTAGTCGTTTCCGCATACTTAGATTTTCAACTTTATTTTGGAATTGCTTATAAATATTCCAAATTATCTTTCAAAAAACGCTTAATTATCCTTTTTAAAACATTCACAATTTATTCTGGGAAACATCGTTACGTTTAAACTCATATTCCAAAAGTTATAGAATTCACAGCATAAAAGTGATGCGAAAAGTGCTAAATAAGCTTATTTGAATTAAACAACTTTTAAACATTCGATAATTCATATTTTCCGATCCAAATCTCTTTTAAATCATTTAAATAGATTTATCAAATCCTTTTCATATTTTTTCATAATTAAAAATATTCATTTGAAATAAATTTCCTGTTATGGTCACTTAACTGCACTAGCGCGATTTTTCTGGAAAATTGATTTGGACTTATTTCAAAATTTACTCAACAAAACTTTGATTTTCTTTCTACATCTAGAAGATATAGATATAATAGTATAGATTTTTCTTATCTTGAAGAATTCCGAACTATATTTCACTCTACATATTCATTTGAACTTTTCGGCGTGAAATCGCGAACTACCGTTGCGTGACGCACCAAGTTTTAATTTATTTTTCAATATTTGAAATAATCTATTCAAATTGGATTTCAACACTTATAAAATCATTACAAATCATTTTAAATCAATATTTTCACTTTTTAAAGAATTTAAAATATATTTTCACTATTGCCGTATTATAATATTATTATATTTCCATTATTTTAATATTAAATTTTAAATTTCAATTTTAACTCAATTTCAATTCTAATCTCAAATTAAACTCATTTAAAACTTAGATTTCAAATCTAATTCCAACTTCAATTCAACCTCAAACTAAACATCACTTTTTCAAAATCGATTTCAATTTCACTATTCATCTCAATTTCTATTTAACTATCTTTTTCAAATCCGTTTTCACTTCAAATTTCAAATTCTCTTTTATTTTTACTTTAATTTTACTTCTAAATGAAAAGAGACCTATTTTTTCAAAATATCTCATATTACTAAAGTATGGTCTTATTAAACAAAGTGATTAATTAATAGAAATTTGATGTCCAAATTATCGTCACAACCATACAACAATCATATAACACTAACATATTCAATATGGTAAATGTCATAACATTACTACGGATTATCCAACATATTCAAACAATCAATCAAACATCCATATCATCAAATGGTGATTATCTAACATAACAATTAAACATGATAATCGATATAATTTAAAAAGCAGTGAGAATTTCTCACCATCATATCCACTCCGTCAAACTTTAACGTAAGACTTTCGTCCCTCGCTAACGTGCTATTTCCAACATCCCGCCTTATGCCGTTTCCTTTCCGAACGCTTTTGTTTTTTCTTTTCTTTTTCTTTTCTCCTCTCTTTTTTCTTTTGTTTTTCTATATGGAAGAGAAGAGTGTACGACCTTGGGTAGGTGGATATGGAGGAGGGTACGGCTTGTAGGTGACTGGGTAGGTGGGTTTTAGGCTCGGCTTGGGTGTAGGGGGGTACGGCCTTGCTGTAGGAGCTCGGCAGTGGGTGGAGATGGCCTTGGCCATGGGTTTTGGGTGGGGGTGTGAGGTGTTGGAGCTTGGAGGAGGCGGGTAGGTGATTTTGGAGAATGGTAAGGTGGTTTAGGTGAAGGTGTGGCTAGGTATTGATGATGTGGTGGTGATGGCTTAGAGGTAGAAGGAAAATGGAGGTGGAAGAGAGGTTAGATGCCATGAAAAAGGAGGTGAAGAAGAAGGAGAAAGTAAGAAGAAGGTAGAGAATGAAGTGTGAAAAATGAAAGGTATGGATGCATATTTATACTTGAGCTTTGGATGGCAAATGACTAAAATAGCATTCTCTACTTTTTGACTTTTAATTTACCTTTCTACCCTTGATTTAACCCTTAAGGACAAGCATTTATGAAAGGAAAGGATAGCTCATTAATGTGATTTGAATTTGTGAAATGGTTACTCCTTTTTCCTCTTAAAGTTTGTATTTTAAAAAGAAGACTTTTGCTTGATTTGATTTGCATTAAATGGATTTGTAAGTATGCATTAATGGTGAGAACATGTGTCATTAATTCCTTTAGTTACTTATCTTTTCATACTTTATTTTGTTCAATGTGTTTAGTTCATATCATGTATAAGATAAAAGAAAGATACGCAATGATATTGTTTTATTTGTTTACTTTTACACTCTTTTGTCAAATCATAACTTTTCACTTTTTTATACATTTATTTAAACTTTTCAAACGTAAGCTCCTTTTGTCTTTTAGTGCTAAATGTAAAGTGTTTAAATAGTTTGTAAACTTGTATTTATAAGTTATAAAATGTATCAAGTTGCGACAACTTGTTTTGCTTGAAAACGGTAATTTTGACGACAAATTATACAGTCAAAATTTGACGTTTTTATTAAGCTATATATTAAAGTAAACCAAACTTTAAAATGAACTTTTTACTTATTTAAATAAATTAAAACATGTATATTTATATTTAAAAATCATATTTAAGTAATATCAAAATCTCTAATTTTACAGTGTATGTAAAACTGACAAAATACGACAAATTTTGGTTATTTTTGTAAAATGATTATTAGCATACTTTTAAATATTTTAACATACTTTTATTATCTTTATTGGATGTTTTAAATAATATTTACCTTTTTAAATAAATATTTAAATTCATTTATTTAATTCTTTATTTATTATTAACAAAACTTAACTTTTGTCGATTTGTTCTAAAATCCAAATTTATACTTTTTAATTTATTAACTATAAGAATAGATAATTATTTATTATATATAACATATTTATTTTAAGATTTAAACTCCTTTTTAAATTTGAAACGAACGAAATCTCTCATTTCTGAAGTAGCGAACTTACGGGTCATTACACCTACTTACCAAAATCTAAAAATATATCGACTCTCAGGTTGATGAAAATGATTTTTTTTTTCTCGGAGATCTATCAGCCTAGCAATGAAATCTAAACACCCCATGATAATACATCTCTTGAAGTGTTGATTACTGTCATTCAAATAATCATAAGAATTTAACTAACTGTCTCATACTAGATAGTAAATTCAAGTATTTATTAAAAGCTAGTGAATTCCAACAAATTCTATTTAACAAATTATAATAATAAACGAAGGAATTGTATGAAATAACCCATACCAATATGACAATTCAATCATTTACTAAAATTCTTTATTTCATAAAAAAGCATGAAGTCTCATTAAAATCTCAAATCCTTAATAAATAAAATAAAAAAGTTTTAAATTTTATTTTTTATATACAAGGATATAATTTTTCAAAATCTCTTTTAAATCCATAAACTAATTTTAAGGAGAGTTTCTTATTTTCAAAAGCTTTTGGAACTTCATCAAAATCATTCAAAGCTCTTTTATAACTAAAATCACTTGAAACTAAAATTAATACTTTTATAACAACTTTTATAAAATAATACTATATTTTATCTTTTTCCTTTAAAGCATTTCCAAAATTATATGCTTAAACTAGTAAACTTAAAAAGGTTTTAAATTAAATATTACACATTCTTAAAAGCTTTGTATATAAATTTTGAAATAAGAAATAATTTAAGATCATAATATAATTTAACTATATTTATAACTAAATTCCAATAAGGACCAAAACAGAAAAATCTAATTTTGAGAATCTTAAAAAAAATCATTTAAATAATTCAAACGATAAATCCATCAAAATGCATCTTTTAGAGCCAACGTCGTCCTATAAAATATCATTCCATAATATAAAATTTCTTAGAGATCCAAGTTCCTTTCCAACAACTCTGATCTCATGACAATATACAACTATCGACATATTATAAAATTTTGATTTACAAACGGACGAGTTTACATTTGTAATTTTACACTATCAATCCATGCAACAATTTCCATACCATCAAATAATAAGTTCTCAATCCAATTATTTGACAAACTTAATAATTATTGCATGCATCCATATTTCAATTGGTTCATTCACACACAACATATATTCATTGAAATCCAAACTAGGGAAGGATATGCAATGCAAGCAAAATTCAAGTATTAGGGATAGTGGTGTTAGTTAAAGAAACTCACCGCTACGTTAAGCGAAACTAATTCTTGAACTACCACGTCACTGCCTCCAACATGCCTTAGTTCGCCACAGCCAAACCTATGTTGCAACTGCCCATCAACACCTACAGCATCACCATCGCCTTCCTCTTGAACTCGCACACGTCACCCAGGTCAGATACCATGCATGCAATCGTTGGTTGATTGACGTGTGTCCTCCATTGTCACTGGCAAAGCCAAGTTGTGGCCTCCCGTGGCGTCGCTTAATTTGAAGTTGCCATCCATCGACGAGCATCTCCACCAGGTCATGTCTAAGCATCGATTGCCACCTCCGATCGTCACCTTGTTGCCCGAAGTCATGATCGCTTTCGTCCAGGTTCATTTTTTTCTTCTGGAAATGTAATATTGTAACTAGGGAATTTAGGGCTAGTCGAGATTTAATGGTTAAAGGGATGAAGTTAGATTTCCCACTTGGGCTTGGGCTTGATTGTTTAAGGATATATTTTCTTATTATTATTTTCCTTTGTTTATCATTTTAGTTCCATTTATTTATTTATAAATATTCTATAATCTAATTTAAACTGTTTTACACTTCATTTTACGGAATATATATATTTCGACAATAACATAATTTCGGTCAATCCAATATCATTTCAATTTATTTAATTATCCATTGAACTAATATAAATAAATTTATCCATTTTCATTAATTTATTAATTTTACTGAATATCAAATAAATTATTTTCATCTGTTTCAATTATATATAAGTATTTGTACTTTAAAATATTTTATATTTAACAATAACATTTTATCAAGTATAATATATCTTCTACAAATTATTTTATTAATTAATTCATTTTTTAGAAGAAAAATCTGTTATTAAATAGACTCCAAATAAATAAAATCTTATTTCCAAAATACTAATTAACAAAAAATAAAATTTGAAAAATTTTACTATATTAAATTTGTCCAATATTACGGCTTCAAAAATAGGGTAGTTACAAGAGTGAAAATTTTATTAGAAAAATATGTTAAACAATTCTAATAAGTATAAGAACATATGCATTTATCATAGTGAAGTACATAAGAAATTTGCAAGAAATTATTCCTTGAAAATTGCATACTTTTTTATTTGAACCATAAAAGATTGACTAAGAAATATAATATTATAAATATGTTATATGGAGTCTTATCGAGGTATGTAAACATTTAGTCATTATGAACATTTTTTGCATTGGATAAATCTTCGTAACCGTAACATGGATAACTCGTAAGTAGCAAAAAGGATTATGGGATATCCTTATGCAATAAAGAATTGAATGATCATATATAAATGGTCGGATTAGATAAAGATCATAAGGTACTCCGATTTTGACTTTGTTGTATTTCAATATAGATAATGATCCAATTGTAGCTACATTTCTATAATTTGGAAAAGCAATATTAGGAAAAGTGTCAAGCGGATACTTTTAGTTGTTTTTTCACTATTAAATTACAATTTGTAGTTTGTTAAGAGGTATCCAACTGTGGAACGTAATTGTAAGTTTCATCACTAAGCTGTGCATTATTGAGAAAATAGAAAGGCCATTAAAGTTATATTATAACAATAAATAACAATATTATTTTGCAATGACAACATGACCTTAACCAACTCAAATTATTTTGAAATAAAGTTCCTAGTTTTGTAGGAGAGAGTGCAAAATAAATTGAAACGCATAGAGCATATTGAGATAAACTCCATATTAGCAAAAGAAACACCATCAACAATTTTTGTGAGCTTTTTCGCACAACTGGTTTGTTTATTTTTCATTTAATGATATTTTAGTTCAGGCAGAGTTTGTACCAGTGTTGTTATACGACACTGCTCTATAGTTCAGTTACATACATATTTTAGTATTTATTTTTATGATAAAAAATAAAGCAACAAAGTTTTATTTGCACTCCATTAGTTCAATTATTAAACATTTAATCTCACTGAAGTAAGGATGGACTAGTTGGAAATTGACATCTATCAATCATTTTCATGTAATTTCCAATTTAAGCATCTATGGTTGATCAGTGTAATTTGGTTGTATCGATATTTGTGAACATTGATTGGTTTAGTTACAAATATTTGTAATAAATGCCGTTGTGATCATTTTTAGCACAATTAATTGACAAGATTATTTCTGATTTACCTTATATGAAATAGAATAAAATTAAGGAGTTCGTAAAGTTAAACACATATCTTCTATCGCATATATGGCTTGGGGGAGATTGCTCTAAATTTTTAACTATTAAGGTTGCACATGTAAATAAAATGTGTTACACTATTTCTCTATAAGGCCTAATTAAAGTGATCAAAATAGTGAATTAAAGTTATTATGCTTAAGGATATATTTTTCATGGTATTAATGCATAATACTAGAGTGACATTTTCGACTATTGAAAGGCCAAACTAAATATTTCATGCTATTATAAATATGGGGTTATAATCCTCAAATTACACACATATTATAATTTCCCTAAATCCTCTTCTATTCCCTAAATCCTCTTCTATAGCGAAATCAATTTCAAGGCTTGTGTCAATTTGGAAGATAGGATATATCTTATTCATTTTATCTCACTCATTTCATGGATTTAGGTATAGCTTTTGCATTCTAATTTATTTAATTTCTCTTAGCCTTCTTGATGAAATCAATATGTGTTGTATAATTAAATCTATGGTTTTATTGTCGATTAAATGTGATCTATATTAAAAAAAACTTCTAACAGTTAGATTATATTTTTTCCATGTTTATAAGGTGATGATGCATATATTCATGTTCTTCGGTTTTTCATACTTTAATAATCGGTACTCTAGAATAATGCGATGGCATGTATGGATAAACAATAAAATATGGGAATTTCTATTTACCCCTCTTAATATACCTTACCCACCCCGATAAAATTTAGCAAATTTACATAAATAAATAACCTTTGTATTTTTGACGTACGGTAGTTATCAATTCATACATGAGTCATGATACACTATGGAACTGTGTGTTTGATATCATATGTTAGAGACTACATTAATAGTTCTAGGATAATCCATATAGACAGGAACTCTTCTTCTTGACCATCCTTTACCGGAGAAATAATGCATTTTTCAAGAAATCAAAGATTCTAGAGTCGCTCACAAAGTTCGAAAGTTCAACATGTTCAACCCATATTAATCGATAACGATCGATGTAGGGTATTTTCGATCAGTCTAAAGTGTTAAAATCACTTTGCAATTGATGCAACATGATTGAAAATGGACATTTAGGATCGAATCATCCAAAAAAACCTTCAAGACATTAAGATAGTGCATAAAAATCGATGGAATCCAGTTTGGGGATTAGTGTAATCGATGTGGATCAACGAAATATTCATGTAGGGATGTCATGATGTTGATAGAGATTCATCTATCTTGTTGAGTTGAATTGACTTGAACTAGAGTCAGATCGATTTGTAGTTGTTGAAAATTTGAAATCCTGGGCAGGAAGAATAATAGCAGTGCAGAAATGAAAATGATGAAGGAAAATGACAAAATCACGAAGTATATACATTAGGGTCAATCGGTACTAATCAATCCTGCAGATCGATACTAGTATATAAAATTTGATAAATTTGACATTTTCTCAAGCAATTTTGGATCTTAAAATTTATATTAAGTCATGGACATCGGCTTACCTAAGGCTTAATCAAAATTTCAGTAGAAGAGATGAGTTTTCTAAATTGCATAACTCATAAATTTATATCAATTGGAGGGACGTGACTCAGTGAATGTTTGGAATAAAGGTTTTGAAAAACACAACTCGCCAAGATGGCCTATATAGTTTGGAAACATCTGTTCGACTTAGGATATACTCGCTTGTCTTTGAATAAAGCATGCTTTATATTCGTAGAAGCATGCTTTCGGAGGTAAATGTCATCCTTGATTTTTCACCAGAGACAATTCAATCATATTTGACCTCAAAATGATGAAAGAATGGATACTGGGTTCTTAGATAATCAGGTATATATGAGGTAATGCAAAAGAGGAAGGAGGAAAAATTAGCTAAAGTACATAGGATGGTGTCGATCTATGGCATGGATCGTTATCGATCCATCAAATCTTTAATTTTCAATAAGTTCTCGTTAAAAGTGAGCTTTGGAACATGGAACAAGGTAAAAGCATGAAGTAGTAATAGATTGATAGAGGAGATGAAGCAAGACAAAAAAAATACTACTAGTTATTGATGTCAATACACATACACATACACATACAGACATACATACATATATACATAGATTGGGGTGTGTGTGTACACACACACGGATTGGTACCAGTCCATCGACTCATTCAAATCTTCACTTATTATTTCTCTTGTGAATTCGAATCAGAAATAAAGATATATTTGTTGACTTTTCGAAGAAAAGATCTCAGCTCTAAGGCCTAAAATTCTCCTCTTACGACTATAATTCATGGGTACATGGACCCAGCAAATGGCCAAATTATTCTTCACTAAGAGTTGGTGCTACCATTCTCATACTTAACTATGAAATCTTATGATTTCGAAATTAATATACTTAACTGTGAAATCTTATGAAAAATAATAAAATCAATTTTAAGTGGAAGTAGTCATAGCCATACCACTATAAAATGGTCTTGTTTTCCTTCGTTTTTTCTTCTTATTTTTTATATATTCATTTGTTTCTTTCAGATAAGTTCCAAGATTCAACATTTGGACACACGTTTACATAGATAAATGGCAAAATTCTCGTAGAAACTATAACTAATAACTAATAGTGAGTTATTGGTTCATCAGAGCTTCAATAGGGATGTTAGACCAAATTTTTGGCTAATAATAATTCTACTTGTAATAGCATTTTAAAATTTACATAAATGATTTTATTGGATTTTATTTTATAAAGCCGCTTTGTAGTAACATTTTGTGTTTTAATATTAGTTATAATAATAATATGTTAATTAGAAAAGTTGAATGTAATATTAATATTACAATTCTATCTTGTAGTAACAATTTTTATTTTATTTCATTTTTGTTAGCATGGCGTGATTTGGAATTTTATATAATAGTTTGTATTATAAATTATAATGCAATATTTTGTTATTATTCGGTTTCATTTCTAATTTTTACATATATTTTTATCATTTTTAATTGCATTTTCACTAAGCATTTTGTGTCATTTTAAAGTTTTTTGAAACATTTTTCTCGAGCCATGTTGTGCATGCTAAATTTTTGGAACAAAAGAAAGTTTATGTTTTTCTTTTTGAAATATTTTCCATTTATATCGCTTTATAGTCTTTGTATTTTCCACTTTATCTTGAAGAACAACTTTTTTTATTACATAATGATATTGCATAAAGGCCCGACTCAAGGCCAAGAAAGGTGAGACGTTAGTTTAGGGCAACGGGAAGCATATGGGCAATAACAAAGTTATATCGACTGCTAGTCCTCTATCTCAATATTTCAAAATATATCAAAAATCCACCACACTAATCCTCGACGGCCTCAGCGGTTGATTTTTGGCTGATGTTGCTCGACCGCACTTTGTCCTCTAACACTGATTCTGCTAATTGTTGCCCTAATTAGGATTTTAACTTGCAACTGTCTTGAGGTTGAAGCTTTGACGTGTTGTTTCCCACTCCTATTTCTAAAATATAAGTCCTAATTTTTCTATCAATTTTTTTATTTTGAGATATGGTTGATAAAAATACTAAACCCTTATTGTAAATCAATTTATTGTTAGTAAACTTTATTATTTTTAATATATAACGAAGATAATAAATTAGCAATGAAGTCTAGCGATTTCATTTATTTTGTAAACAATTAAATCCCTCATGGATCCCTTTATTCAATTTCATAGTTTAATCAATTTGAATGCAATATAAATTTCCTTAATTGAATTATTGTTGTCGTTATGTTTTTTTAAATTGCAGTTGAATTAAATTAAATTGTGACTAAGTTAGTTTAAATTGTAACTGAAGTAAACAGAGTTAAATTTTTGAATAACTATGGAAGTGAGTTTAAAAAGATGTGAAATGCTAATATTGTGTTATACCTCAGTTAGGAATAAGATTCAAACGAAAATTTCTGGATATCAAAACAAAAAGAGGAAATAACGCAAAGATGAAGAAACAAAATCATTAGTTGGCTTAATTTTAGATTTGGAGCATGATAATATTAATATAACTAAAGATGAGGAGCATATAAATGAACATGGTGTCGTAGAAATTAAAGATGAACATATTGTAGAAGTTACGAGGAGGAAAATGATTTAGAAGTTAATGATGAACATGTTGATGACATGACTATACTTGATTTTGAAAAGATGTTGTGATGTCCTAGAATTTTAAGCAATACTTATATGATAATTTCCATTTAAAATTTATTTTAAATGTGTAATATTGATTTAATAATCTAATTTAACTAAATTTATATTTTCAAAACTAATAATAATAATTTAATTTTAATCTTTTCAAGGTTAAGATATTATTTTATTGATAAAATTAATCTTTCTAAGCTAATAAAAATATTCTATTTATAATGTATATATGTATATACATTATGAAAAGGAAGTTTGGTTTCAATTTAAATTCAATAAAAATGTTTTCAAATTATAATATATATGTTTATATATATTGTGATTTGAAGTTTTGTTTTAAAATTCAAATAATTTCTTAAGCTAATATTAAAAAAAATTCTATTTTTAATATATATATATATTTGTATATATTGTCAATAGAAAAGTTTGGGTTACATTTAATTAGAAAATGTGTTTTCAAATTTATTATATATATAAATATGAATATGTAAATATTATGATTTGGTAGATAATGCTTGAATTTATACAATGCTTTTCAAAAGCTATTTAAATTAATCTTATATTTTCAGAAACACTTAAAGAAAATTTATTCTGTTTAAAATATAATAACTTAAAAATAGTATATTATTATAAAAGATTAATTTATTTTCTTTTAAAAAAAATTCTTGAAAATAAATTTAGTTTATATAGATATCAATGTTAGATATAATAACTTAAGTTTAAACTTTAAAATAAGGTTTAAATAAATGTTCATTTCTTTTTAATTTCTTTCCTTTAAACTTAGTTTTGGAAAATGTATTTAAAAAATAAATAAATAAATAAATAAAACATAAAGATAAATACATTCCATAATTTACATTTAAACATAAATTTAGGTTAATATTCAATTAAGATTTAAATCATTTATAATAATGAGTAACTAATTTAATAATCAAATCTAAAATACTTGGAAACTTAAGAATTAATGAGAAATACACTTGTTTACATAATAATACAAGTTTGGACATGTGTAAATAAATGGATTTATGCAAGATAACAAGTGGCAGCAAATGTTTTTCTTAAAAAAAAATTGAAATAAAAAATATTCTCAAAACCTAAAGGAAGAAATCTGTTAAAAACTTTCAGTTCAATTCCTTTCTTCATCTTTTTTCTTCTATTCATAATTCAAAAATGAAATTAAAACCTGGAATCAACCTGAAGGCAAATGCAAACAGCAACATTCAAATCCAACAGCAACTTTAACAAGCAAGATTTCAAATTTTCAACTTCATGAATCAACTCCTACATTAATCAAAATAGCAAGAAATTCAACTCAACGGCAGCTTCAAAACAATGACAATTTAAAAATCAAGTTCCTGGAAAACAAATTTAACAAAACTGGCCTCTGTTCTTCTAGTTTTGGTGAGTAAATACCTTTTAAAAACAGTTTTAAATCTGTCATATGATTGTTCTGTGAAATGAATGTTATAGTAAACATGGTATAAATGTTTGCACGTATGATTTGAATATGAATATATATATATATACATATATATATATATATATATATATAATAGTGTGACTGTGAATGTCTGTAGATATGCAAATTTTAAGCTCTGTTTTTAGTTCATTTTCCAGCTTTATAAAAAAAATTCCTATCTTCCAAGTTAATCACTATTAACCTTTGATCATTGAAAGGAAATGGATTGTAACAGTGAAATCTTGTTACTAAAAATAAATTTAAGTATTTATATTTAACAAAAAATTCTGTAAATTTAAGATTTACAGTACAATCAAAATTTAGTTAAAATTCAATGGCAATAATTTAATCTATGGATTTTAGAACTTGATTCGTGTGAGTGAATCATGAATTTTAAAGTTTGTGATTTTTTACTTAGTATTGATTGTGGAATTTCCTATTGATCAATTTTGGGACTTTTGTCCTTTGCCGATGATCGGCGATGACTGGAGGTTCGAGCTTTGGCACGGAGGAGGCTGGGGTATGGAGGATCAAAAATGCTTGGTGGATTTTTCGATTGTCGAGGCGATGGAAAATTGAAGGAGTAGGGTTTTGGACCTGCTATGAGTCGTCTAAATTCTCGAGGCTACTGCAGCATCACCAGAATTTCAAAGATCATCGGAATGTTGGGAAAGGCTTCGGGGATGGTCGATGAACGCTTCGACGTGGTTACGAGTCGCCTGGTGGTCGGCAGCGTTAGAACGTGGTGAGTTTGGTTAATCAGTGAATTTCAGGTGAGGTCGTCATTGCTCGTTTTTCGATTTTAGGTTTTGCGTTGTTTTTGGGTGAACGGAATCAAATCAAGGGAGGTTCGACGACATGCCGAAGGGAGTGTCGATGGTCAGAGGCTGGTGGTCGAAGCGTGCACGTGCACGTGCACGTGCACGGTGGCATCGCGTGCATCTGGGTTTGAGTTTGGGGAGGATAGTTTTGGGCTCGGGTTTGATTTCGAGTTGGGGTCGATGGTGACTCGAAGGAGATGGCTTGATGTTTGTGTTTGTTCGAGATTACCTAATAGGCTGAAGTACCTTTTTCCTCTTGTTAATCTGTTCTGACCAGATTATAAATTAGTAAAGCAAAGCGATTTTACTTAAATGATTTTATTACTGGGATTTAAAACAATGAATAAACATATTTTGAAGGTAAGTAAAATGAATATGTTCAAAGCATAAGAAAGGTGTAAGTATAAAAGCAAACCAAATTTTAAAGCAAAGTTTAAACAATTTTAAATGTATAAAATGATTTAAGTTCGAAAATGATGTTTTAAACAAATTTAAATTTTAAAGGGTATGGATTTTAAAGTTTTATATCTTGTTTTAAAATAGTTTTGATTTATATAAATATTACATTAGAGTAGATTTGAAATTAGTTTTTAAATGTTTTCAACTTAAATATAATTGTTGAATATAATTATGATTTAAGTAAAATGTATTTAACTTGAATCAAAGAAAAATGATTTTAATAAATCATATTCAAGTTTTAAATTTAATTTATTTTAAAATAGAAGTTAGGAGTTAATGTAATAAATGATTTATTTTAAATTGATCATGTTTTATTAACTAAAGTAATTAAGTATAATTACTTAATTAACTAGAATGATTAATTTTGGGTAATTAGATTAAGATAAATTAATTTGTGAAACTAATTAAATGTGATTAATAATTAAAGATTGATTAATCAAGGTTAATCAATTAGGGAATAATTAAGTAATAAAGTAATTAAGGAGTTAATTACTTAATGTTAAGAAGATTGTTAAAGGTAATTACTTATAAAGTAATTAAAGGAAATTAATTACTCAGTGTAATTAATTAAGTTATGCGGTTAATTTTAATTAATTAATTAAGTTTAATTAATTAAAGAGAGTTACTTAATGATGGGATTAAGTATAATTACTTAATGTAATTAATGGAGTATAATTACTTAATGAAGTAATTAATGAATAATTACTGGATGTAATTAATTAAAGAAAAATTACTTAATGGATAGTAATTAAAGGATAATTACTAAGGGAAGTAACTAGTGATAATTACTCAGTGTAATTAAAAGATTAATTAATGCAATTAATCAAGGAGTTGGTTTAATTGAAGAAGTAATTAAGGGAAGTTAGTTACTAATTGTGATTAATCAAGGTTGATTAATAAGTGTAATTAATTAAAAAATTAATTATTAATTGTAATTAGAAGAATAATTAATTAATGAAAATAATTAGAGAATCATTAATTAATGTAATTAATGATAATTATCAAAGGTTTAATTAATTAATAAAAAGTGATTAATTAAAAGATGAGTATTCAATGAAGTGACTAAGATATAATTAATTAATGTAATTAATTAAGGATTAATGTAATTAATTATAATTAATGGAAGTAATTAAGGTTAATTACTAAGTGATTAAAGCATAATTAATTTGTGTAATTAATTTAAAGACTAATTACTTAATGTGATTAAGTAATAATTAATCAAGGGTGATTAATTTAGAAGATAACTAAAGAATAATTAATTTGTAATTAAAGATTAATTAATTTGTAATTAAAGATTAATTAATTGTTTATAAGATGATTAAAGCGTGATTGATTAATTAATTGTAATTAATTAATGATTGTTTAAGCAGGGATAGGTGATTAATTCTCAAGTAATTAATTTAATTTAAGTTGATTAAATTAATTATAAAAGGATTAATGATTCCAGTTTGTGGATGATTGTTTGTAGAATGTCTGGATTTGGTTGATATCTATTGGATGATATGTAGCGATATTCTGTGATATGAAATTGGATGTATCAGTGATAAATGTGTGATATTTATCTGTGAATGATGCTTTGTGAATTCAATGTTTTAAATTGAACTAAATTGTTCGAACTTAAATCACTTTGACATTAAGATGGCGTTTTGGATTTCGATGAGACCGAGATCGGGTTTTCAAATTTGGAATTCCGAAAACCACATCGATCCAAATTAAACGTTTGGTCGTGAATCTCAAGTGAAAGAGTGAAGACTCGAGGTGTAAGGACTATTCGTCGTTAATACTCTAAGGGTGATTCCAATACGAGTTTAACGAAAGTAGTACTTTCTGATTCGATATGAAGATTCAGAGTGCAAGGGCTATTGTCGTTAACTCTGAGGGTGATTCCAAAATGAGTGTAGCGAGATAGTGCCTTCGGTTTCGTTCGAACCCGGAACGAACTTGTATGGATTGAATGCTTTCAGAACATTGTCAGGTGGACGATGAGCATTCTAAGATAGATGTGTTCTATAAAGGTAATCGTAGCCTCAAGCCTCATCAACCGGGAATGACTAAAACAAGGAAGGTGCAGCAAGGCTAAGTGGGTAGCACCCAAGTAGGACGAGATTTACCCCTGTCTAGAGGTCCCTTTTATTTCGGCTGTGTGGGCAGTTGATCATGAATAACTGTCGGGGTTGTCTTGTTCGAGACTATCCAGTAAGGGATGGTTCCGACCTTGTGTTGCAGGGGATTTTGGGTGGATCCTCAGTACGGTGATCTAGGCCACGTACTGTGACGGACGTTATCCCAATAGCCCTGCCATTGTATGGAATCCAATCTCCAATAAGCATCGTACGTTTTGATTGTGCCCAACTATGTTGAAACGTGAGATGCAAGTATTACAGCTATTTCTGTATTTTACTTGAATAACTGGATTTCCTAGCAAATGTTTTGGTTGGCGTAAGGTAAAAAATTACCCATGTTTATTTGTGGGGAGTCTTACGTGATACCTTTGTTTTCAAAGGATTTTCAAAATTAAGAAACTTTAACCCGTTTACTCACACCAGACCCATGTCTGACCCGGAGTTTATTTTCTGCTTTATTAAACTCTTGGGTACTCAAATTTTATGAGTAGTCAAGAGATTCAGGTTAGCTTTGACGAATTCTGAAGGAGATATGGAGCATGAGGCTTCAGAGTGTAGATATATATAGTGGTTCTGTTGTGCTTGTGTTGTATCTGTTTTTCTGAGATGTGCTTGAGTTGTAAAAACTAGACAGGTGTTTATAACTGTCTAGTTTGTTTTGTATTAGTTGTATAACTCTGATGTATATGATACTATGTAATATCTTATGTGGTATAATATAATTTATTCGATCCGCTATAAAATTCTGATGTTGTTTGTTCTTTCTTTTCTATCTTTTCTCTTTTCTATCCCTTTCTTTCTTCTTAATGATGCATCTTTCTATGGAATGAAAGGCGGGTCATTACAGATGTTGATTTCAAATATAGATGAAGAGGAACTGAAGAATCATTGCAGGAAACTTGAATTTTTTTTAGAATATAATCAAGAATAAGATATCCGTAGAAAAGAGTTATTTTATGAGCATTGATAATTGAAAGGAAATTTACCACCAAAGTTAACTAATTCAATTGATATCCTTTATTTCTTGAGATTCATCGAGATGTAAGAAAATTTTCAAATTTTTGGGTTGCTTACTGAATTTTATTAACTATTTTGGTTACGGTTGCTTCGACGGAAAGAAATTTTTAAAATTAAAATTGATGAAAACATATGTTGTAACTACAATGTCGCTACAGAGGTTAAGTGGGTTAGTTATGATTTCAATTGAAAATGAGTACTTGATATGATTTGAAGAGATAATCGAAGAGTTTGCTTCAGAAATTGCAAGGAAGTATCTCTGTTAATTGTACTGTTTTATAATATCATGTTGACAATGATATATGATCTAAATGACTTAGTTAACCAATATTTTTTGATCATAATTTGATAATACAATTAGCATTTTGTTTTTAGTTTGAAAATTTTGATGTTTTTATAAAAATGAGGCAAAAAAAATTGTTTGTCTAGGACATTAAATACTCCTGGACCGACCTTGATTGTATAATATCTATTATACACGATGTTGCTTTTTAACTTTGATTGTAATTGGTCGAGAAACGAAGAAAGAAAAGTGAGAAATGATGTCCAACCCGTCAAAAAGATTGGGTTGGATCAAAATGGGTTTGGTCGATTTTGATCCAATCCATTTATGACCTATATTTTGACCCATTTAATACAGGGGTCAGTCTGACTCAATCTATTTAATAAGCGGGTTACCTATTTGATCCATTTAAAGATTTAAATTTAATATAACCAATAAAAAATAGTAATATATAAAATAATCCTAATTCTAATTTTTACGTTTCGAATTTCAGCAAAAATCAAATTTTAAAATTTAAAATTTTCATCAAAATTCAAATATGAGGATGCAGTATGTTATTCATTAGTGCAACCTTTGGTCACCAGGGATAACTACGATATGCGTTCATAAGATAAAGTATCTGAGTGCTCCATATTATCCGTAATTTAGGTGCGAGTTCATCGGTCAAAGTTCCGTCTGGTTCTGAGTTAGTATGAAGAAGTTAATGCAGTCTGAACAAAAAAGTGGCGTCTTCTGCCTAGGCGAAGTTCAAATATAGGGATATAGCCTATTATTTTCTAAGTATAACTATTAGTTACTATGGAGAGCTACAGTGTGCATTCACAAGCTGAAGTATTCGATTAAAGAAATTTCAAATTTTCAAAATACTTATTTTCAAAATTTATATTTTTAAATTTTAAGTTTTTAATAAATTGGTAAATGAGTTATCCATTTATAACCTTTTTAAAAATAGATCAACTCAACCCACGACTCATTTAATAAAGATCATAAATGTATTGATCCAACCCATTTATAAGTAGTATAAATGAGTTGTGTTAATGGGTTGGGTTATATTTTGACGGGTCTAAGTAAGATGCTGGGCCTAGGTTGCACACTTGACATTGAGATGGTAAGATTTGAACAATTTTGGGTTTTAGGATTAGTGGGTACTTGCGTGGCTATTGGATGGTGGGGATCATGATGGTGGCATGGTGAGAGGTCATAGATGTAGTGGCGAAGAAATGACGGTTGGGTGGAGCAACAATAAAGAAGGGGGTAACGAGGAACGCGATTAGAGGGAAGGGAGGCATTGAAGTAGTATTGTCCTTTTGTCCATTTTAAAAGTGCGTAGCCTCGGCACTAAAATTGGTCACAAGTTTATTCTTTGAACAAAATTTTAAATAATAATAATAATAAAAAAGAGGGGGAGGAGGGTGGGATTATGGCTTTTAAACATGTAAACAAAGGTTTGCTACATCCATCATTTTGCCAATGCACACATGGGTCTAACTCTATTAGATAGCTTGCATATAAATATAAAACATCTACTAAATAATAGTAAAGCAGAAGAATTTAAAGCTCTCTTATTAATTTTAGGAATTTACTCCTCTCTCCTTAATTCTCTTTAGATATTTTATTTTCATTTTCACATCCTCACAATTTATTGTTATTATAATTATTACCATGCTTTTATTGGTTCTCTCTTTCATCTTTAAAATTTAATACTAATTTTTACAATTATTTACAGTCTTCTTCAAGTTTTTTTTGTTATTTTACATTTAAGTCGATATATATTTTAAATTTGGTTAGGTGGTCTTAACTTTAAGGTTTTCAAATAATATTCATTGATTGATCTTATAAATTGTTAAAAATGACAATTCAATATATGTAATGATAAAAAATGGTGAAACTCATCCAAGTCCAGATAGTTTTAACTTTCCACCATTATATACAAACTACTGCAATGTTCTACTAATACTCTCTCCTATCATTTTACATTTAAATACCAATATTCAATAATTTGTACAATCATTTATGGATTTCTCCTATGTTTTCTTATATTATTTTACATTCAAATCCATATATTTGAATTTATTAATTGATCTTGAATTTGTTTCCTACTAAATTCAATTAACAAATATTTATTAATTAATCTAATAAATCATAAAAATTGATAATTCAATGTACACCGCATTTGTACCGAGTTAAATGGTAAAAATCCATATAATTTAATATTTTCACAATTATATATAAATTATCTTTGATAGTTTTACATTTTTCTACATTTAAGTTCGTAAAATTTATTTTTTTCTAAAATTAGTTATTTAATAAAAGAAAATATATATGTAAAAAATTTCTTTCTAAAGTTGGTATTTCATAACAAATAAATATATACGAAAAAAATTGTTTTCAAAATTGTTACATCATTACAAAAATGTATAATGTTTTTCCTTCATAAAATCAATACGTCAAATAGACTCTTTATCATTATTAAATTAAATTTTATGAAGAATAACATTACAATTAATGATGAATGTTTGTATTCTGTAATATTGAAATAATAATAAATATTTTCAATCAGTACATTTTGTATAAAAAGTTACATTTTAATTATTTATATTTGTAATCTGAGTTAATCAATGGACAAAAATTATATCATATTTTGATTAGAAATATTTCCTTTTCAAATTTTATTATCCTTTGTTACATAAATGTTAAATCCTTTTTGAAAAGTTTTATTATAAAATAAAAATAGTAAGGTATGAAACAATAAATTAAAAATCCTTATTTTACATAATTAAAATGACAATGTAATTTGTAACGTTTCAGATCCTATTTTTACTTAATATTTCTTTTAGTAGTTAAGTAAATATATTTTTTATCACTCTGATGATATCATATAATTATCTTGATAAATATGTACTGCAAGAACTATAAATGCATACAGATACATTGAGCCTTTGGTATTACACTTCTATTTTTATTGTCATCCTCTCAAGTAATATTTGAAATTAATGTATACGTTATTTATCTTTTAGTCAAATGTATCAACCTAAATGTCAATTTCAAAATATATGTACATAAATATTTATTTATGAAATTTTATACAGATATTAATTTCAAACTTTAACAAGAATGCTTATTTTTATTTATTTGATTGATAAATAATGAATCCTAAAAATAATAAATCAATATATAACTCATTTTTATCAACAAAAATGATAATTTAATTTTTATTCGAATATAAAAATATATGAATCTCAAAACAAAAATACACATTTATAAATATATTAATCTCAATTTATAACTCATTTATCCTAACAAACTTCATCAGATATTGCATAATAAGCTATATTTGTCAAAAACAGTTATAATATTATTTTTCTACAACATATCTTATGCAACGTACGGGTTACACACTAGTTAAGTATAAAAGAGAGAATCATAATCGGTTCTGGTGAAACAAAATATCACGCTTCTAAGAAGGGATGAAATTATTTCACATCTTCAACCAAGATTTCAATATACGACAATCCAAAATTTGAACATACATTACAATACGTGGAGTTTTTCATTTTATTTCTCTCTTCTTTTCTTCTGCTTGTAAACTTTATTTCTCGTGAAGTAGTAAGGAATGTTCTAATCATATCCCAAGGAAACCCAAAACCAAATCATGCTGAAATAATATTAACGCTGAAATCCCATAGTTTCTTAGCCAACTCTTCATCTGTAGCTTTAGCACTAGGAGTGGACAAATTACTGTTATTGAAATATTTTCCAGTAACTCCTTTGACTTGGGGGTTCAAAGCAACATAGCATGTTGTTGCAGCACCCTGTAAAAAAAAGGCAATGCATTATGCCACTTCAAGAGTTATTGGTCAGATGATAATAACTTGTGAAATAAATCAATGATTACCTGTGGAATACTTTTTGTGGCCATCTTGCCAAGGGTAAAAGTAAGTGCTGGGGCAAAAGTGAGAAAATAATTAGTTTTTTTCAAGCCTTCACTTAATGAATATCTTCATAACCAAATTATTTGGCTATAATTGCCAATCAAATTGCTGCAGCTCCTAATCCTATGATGAGTTATAAGTATTAAAAAAATGTTAAAAAAGGAAAAAGAAAGAAAGAAAGAAAGGTCACTGCAATATGATAATACTTGTGATTATAAAATAAAAAGGAAAATACAACATAGTTTTACTTCTCTGCGGCAAAATACATAGTTAATAGCTAGAGAACAAATTACTATGTATGGTCAATGAACAATGACAACGTAGTAAAGCTTTTATTAACGTGCAAAAGTATAGGATTAGCTGTGCATATCTATGGTATTACCATTAATAAAGCTGTGGTGCTTGAAAAGATTGGTTGCAATTACACCTGGATGAAGCGAATTAGCAGTTATATTCACGCCTTCTTCCTGTTGAGAAAGGAAGAAAGAAGAATTAATTATTACTAACAAAATATACAAATAAACTTTTATAAAAGGCAAAGAGCATGTGTAATCATCTTTGAGTAGCTAAAGACAGTGAAGAACTAGAAAATACACTCTTCACTCTTCTAAATTGGTTTATCAAGAGAAGAATTAGAAAATACACTCTTCTAAAGTGAAGAAATAGAAAATACACTCTTCTAAAGTGAAGAAATAGAAAATACACTCTTCTAAATTGGTTTATATATTAATCTATGTGAATTTCGGAATATATAGGTTATAGACAGTAATAGTATGCAAAACATTTACAAATTGCTAATTGATGAATTGATGGACTTGTGTTCTACATTGTAAAAACTGAGTGAATTAAGCAGTAGACTTGCATTGAAATGTAAATCTGACCAATGTTTTTTTAAATTGTAAAGTTCAAATTTTAAATCGAAACTGGATTCAAATCGTAAACTGCAGATTCAACGATTTATATTTTATTACGTATACATATGCTAAATTTTTCATTATATAAAGATTGTTACATAACATTTGAGTTCGTGAAAACATCGATTCTTCTTTCTTTCGTATTAATAATCAATTATTTAAAATAGATTTTTGATGCTTGAGTTTCTGCATTAAACCTAAATTTCAAATTTCTCCTTTTGTTTTCTTCATTTAAACATTTTGATATTTTTGGTGTCAAAATGGATTGAACGATTTCTCTCAACTGTGATTTTAATTCAGTTTTCGATCAGAATTTCATAATCCATTCATAATGGGAGAGAAGAGATTCAATTAAAATAGGATTCAAATGGTAACTTTATAAGATTTTTTTTTTACGACCATGACTATGACCATATTAGTAAGTTCACCCTAATATTTGTAGGCAGACGGTAAGCATGATCAGCTCATACAACAGCTAAGAGTTTGATTTATGGTGAGGACCCAGATTATTATTATTTTTTATATATGTATATTATTGTAAAAATATTTATTTCAGTAGGTCCAGGGTTCAATTCCTTGTCTTTCACTATTTTTTTTGTAAAATTTTCTATGTTTTTTCTAATTTATACTTCACATATATGATTTCTGTGGCCTTTCCATTTTTAATTTAATACGATGATTTAAATGTTACCCTAACATACCAAATTGGTCTTCTTTTTTTGTATGTGATTTTTCTAGTACTGCTGTTTGCAAATTTTATATGAAGACATCTTGTATTAAAATAATGATTCAACTTTCAATTTAAATATGTGTCCATAACCCCATTACTAACTATGAGCAGCCCTGCTACTCTGTAGGGTGGATGAACTTATAAAAATAGTGGATAATTTTTCATATAACGCCTTCACACTATTTATTATATTTTGATTTTTTTTGAAAACAATTTTTTTATATAAATGTCTCTAGTAAATATGAAATCATTATTTCTATAAAATTACAATCATCATCCCATTATTTTCCATGTTATTCAAACACAACTAAAACTTCACACTATCATTAACGGCCAAATAGTTTATTTAATGTTATGAATTACAGTGAAAATTCCTAAAGTCATGAATAAACATGTAGAGTACCCGAAGCCGCTTAGAAAGCTCATTTGCATGCAAAATATTTGCCAGCTTTGACTGTCCATATGTATAAAAGCTTGAGTATCTGTCATAAATGAATGAAGTAAAAAGTACACCAAGTGTTATACTATAGATATTATATTTATCGGGTCTTGAAATAACTCAAATTGAATTCATTGGTAAACATTAAAATTTGTTACCCGGATTTCTCGTTAATCTTGTTGAAACGTATTCCCTCCGGATAGGTAAGTTTGTGACCTTCTGATGCAAGAATGACGATCCTACCTTCGATATTAGTTTTCCGAGCAGTAATCTTCATGTTCTCCAACACAAGATTGGTAAGAAGAAAGTGGCCTATTAAACAAATTGCTCAATGTATATTTTAACGTGTAATAACTTTAGTCAGATAAAGTATAGGGTTTGCTATCTCAAATATATGAATGACATCAACACAGCAAAGGAAAAAAAAAATAAAGGAAGAAGAGGAATAAAAGCAAACGTCTTGGTAATACTAACATTTTCAATTGCCAATAACATTTCGTTACCCTCCATCTGCTATCAATAGGCAAGCGACACGAACAAACACAAATATGTTGGAGATAATTCTCAGAACGCGGTAAAAAGGATTTTTCTCAGGAAGATAGAATAGTCAGAAATCATTTATGAATTTGAATTCTCTAGAGAAACCAAAAAGCAGTTAAAACATTAAATGTATCGCACGCTAGTTATGTATTCAGACTTGAGTAGAAATAACATTCTCTTTCTTCACAGTTTTGTGTAGGTTTGAGACATACTCTTAGGTAGCCTTCATAACCAATTTTCACCCCCATTAACCATTCGTATCGCATCAGATACATTTGATATGGGAACAGAATAATGGGTGAAAATGATCCATTGAAGGAAGCAAGTGAAACTTGGACCGTTGACATCGGATGTGTCCGAAGCCATCAGATAAATTTCAAATGGTTCCGTTTTCCCCCTATACTTACCCCTCTTTCATTTCCCTATCTCCATCTTTAATTTCACTTCCTATCTCTACCATCAACTTTTCACATATCCTCACTTTCACTTCAGAAATACTTTAAAATATTTGCAAAAGTTCGCACAATGATCGGGCAACACTATCAAACATCTAATGTAATGTTTTATTAAGGTGTATGTTGTGTGTAGGACATAACAAAAAAGAAGTACACGGCTATAGCGGAGAAGTACGACCGTGCTATAGAAATCATTCCCAACGAGTTGTACGACTGTGCTACAGAAAACATTCCCTACGAGTTACCAGTAGACGATACCAAAGTCCGACATATGTGTGACAACTTTCCTAGAGGGTGGGATAAATGGAAAAGTTTGTGCAACAAAACCGGAGTTGGCTCGGACATTATAAAACAGATTATTGAGGGCAGCTAATAATGGTGGGAAGATCGTGTAAATGTATATTCGAATTTGTATCTTTTTATGGTTTTATCGTACATGTCTTATTTACGCTTTAGAACTGGTATTTTAAAGTACATGAGAGGATCGATCGAAAACTTGGAGTTGATGCAAAAATTATTTCAAGGTACGAATAAAACTGGACAAAATTTGTATTGCCCATTGCTACGGAAGAAGCGTCAATGCAACAAACTCTTCTCGAACAACCGGATAGAACTTGGAGTTTCAAGAAAAAATTTATTCCTCTCGAATAAAATAATATTCAAACTTCATAGACTCTAAATTTAGATTCACTAAGCAATCATCTTCAACAAACGCAAGATATCGATTCATTCTGGTAGTAAAGGACATGATGGTGGTAGAAGACATCGTGGTAAGACCTAAGATAAGCTAATCACTAGTATTTATATTATATGTATGACAGACATGCAACAAAAAAATCTCGTTCATAATCAGGAATCTCGGATACAGAAAATAAGAAAAACAAGGTTGACTTTGTTATTCGCAACTACCGTAAAGTGTTACGAAACCAACTGTAACTTCAATAACAGTTACAGAATAATACAGAAGTAGTAACGGCAAAAACTGTCACTAATTTTGATAAATTGTAACACAAAAATGCCTGACTAGATCCGTCTGAAAAGTATTACCGATTAAAGAGTCCGAGTCCAGTAGAAACTGTTTTCTTGAAACAATATTGCCGCCGTATGTAGTTTCACGGGTGTTAGCAATTTGTTCCCCAGGATGAAACGGACCAGCCCCGCAGCATGGTTGCAGACGGAGCGTCGACGAACTGAAGAGATTATAGCACTAGAACAGAGAGATGTTGGAGGAAGAAGGATCAGAATTTGAGATAAAACTGAATAAATCATTCTCAGATTCTGCCCGTCTATTTATAGGCCGGAGGAGGTGCCCATTCGGAGCGATCGTGACTGTTGGAAAGGTTGCGACCCTCAAACCAACAGTAGTGACCGTTGCATGCGCGCGCCTGAAAGTGAATGGCTGCATCTGGTGACCATTCAGACGAACAGACTCGCCCGATCGAAAAATAGCCGTTTTAGCGCATGCAGGCCCAAGCGGCAGTCGGTGGCCCATTTAATCACGAGAACCCAAGAGCCCCAAGGCCCAATCTTTGACATTTTAATATAAAGGCTCAAAGCCTACATTGACACAAGTCTTCATATCACCTTCTTCTTTTCTTTTGAATTAGTATAATGGGTTGTGATATATAAGGTGATATTGAAACAAATATCTCATGATGTGGGACTTTGTTTCAATACACACTCTTATTCTTCATCTTCCCCACTTCCTCATTCATTCATTTCTAACAATCCCCCACATGAATGAACAGTTGTTCTTAGTTTCACGAACCATTTATCGTATCGGTTAAAGTAGCACAGAGGCCTTGAAATTTCCTAGTGTTTACCTATTTGAATTACAGGCTAATCAGTAGACATAGAATGTTCTTGAACTGTAAGCCTTTTGTGTAATTCTACAATAGATAACACACGATAAATGTTTCTTATAATCCTTCGTTCTCTGTATGTGTTCATTTTTGCCTTGAACACATGCCTGATATCATAAGTGCTTAGAGAATTTGGCCTTATAATTCTCTTTGAAGCGGCGTCTTCGCACTTACTTAGGTGATTCTGTAAAGGGTATTCACAATTCCTCAAGTACAGACATCATTAAAAGTATCAATACTTATCCTATTTTTCCAACAAACAAAGCACTGACTTATCATAGGAATGGTTTGTGAGTAACAGTGCTGTCAAGTTTCTCTTAAACTTAGTTGTCCCTTTGAACCTAGATCTTGGGATCTCCAGTCAACTAGGTGGGGTTTCCATTAAAAAAAAACTTTTATTCTATGGGCCTTAACCCCATTCCCATCGATAAGGTTTGAAATTTCTCTCTTGGCAAGCCTTTAGTTAGTGGATCCGCTATGTTATCTTTTGACCTTATGTAGTCTATAGTGATAACTCCATTAGAGAGAAGTTGTCTAATTGTTTTATGTCTACGACGAATGTGCCTAGATTTACCATTGTATAGTGTACTATTAGCTCTTCCAATTGCTGATTGACTATCACAATGTATACATATTGGAGGCACAGGTTTGCTCCAATTTGGAATATCTTCCAAGAAACTTCGAAGCCAGTCTGTTTTTTTTTTTGCGGTCTTATCTAGTGCAATAAACTCTAATTCCATCGTAGATCTAGCTATACAAGTCTGTTTGGATGATTTCCATGATATTGCTCCATTTCCTAATGTGAACACATATCCACTTGTAGACTTTGTATCTTGTGATCCAGTTATCCAGTTGGCATCACTGTATCCTCCCACTGTTGAAGGGTAGTTTGTATAGTATGTACCATAGTTCTGTGTATACTTTAGGTATCCTAGAACTCTGATTATCGCTTTTCAATGATGTTTACCAGGATTGCTGGTAAATCTACTCAGCTTACTTACAGCGTATGCGATATCTGGCCTAGTGCAGTTCATAACATACATGATACTTCCTAATATACAAGAGTATTCAAGCTGGTAGATACCATCACCAGTGTTCTTTATCCAATTTTGGTTCATATCTACGGGTGATTTTGCAATAGTTATATTATATTGCTTGAATTTTTCAAGTATCTTACCGATGTAATGTGATTGGGATAATGCATATCCCTTTGGTGTTCTCAAAATTTTGACACCCAATATCACATCAGCCAGTCCTAGGTCTTTCATATCAAATCTAGAGGATAACATATTCTTTGTAGATGTTATTATGGCTTTGTTATTTCCTAAGATCAACAGGTCATCAACATAAAGACAAACAATGACATATCATAAATGTGTGTGTTTCATGTAGACACATTTATCTGATTCATTTATTGTGAATCCATTTGATAACATAGTTTCATCAAATTTCTCATGCCATTGTTTTGGAGCTTGTTGAAGGCCATAAAGCGACTTTACTAATTTGCATACTTTATTTTCCTTTCCATAGCTCAGAAACCCTTCAGGCTGCTTCATATATATTTCTTCCTCTAGGTCACCATTCAAAAATGCAGTTTTTACATCCATTTGATGTATTTCTAAATCAAGTATGGATGCAATTGCAATAAGCATCCTAATTGATGTTATCCTCGTCACTGGTGAATATGTATCAAAATAGTCCAGCTCTTCCTTTTGTCTGAATCCTTGGACTACAAGACGAGTTTTGTACTTGTCTATTGAACCATCAGGTTTCAATTTCTTTTTAAATATCCATTTATTACCTAAGGTCTTGTATCCTTGAGGTAAATCAACTAATTCTCAGGTATGATTAGCCATAATGGATTCTATCTCATTGTTAATAGCCTCTTTCCAGTAAGGGGCATCGCTGGAGGACATAGCTTGTTTGTATGCCAATGGATCATCTTCTAACATAAAGGTATAGAAGTCTGGTCCAAAGGTTTTTGAGGTTCTAGATCTTTTACTTCTTCTTGGTTCCTCCACTTGTTGATCAGCACTTATTTGCTGAAGGTTGTCTTCAGTATCCTCAAGAGAATTGGAGATTTCATCTTCCCTTGGTCTCTTATGAGCATCACTGTCAGTGCCCTGCTTTAAAGGGAATATATGTTCGAAAAATCTTGCATTTCTCGACTCAATGATGGTATTTTCATGAATATCATCAATTTCAGATTTGTGTACTAAAAATCGATAAGCAGCACTGTTTTGTGCATATCCAATGAATACACAATCAATTGTTTTTGGTCCTATCTTGACCTTCTTTGGTTTAGCTATCTCTACTTTGGCAAGACACCCCCACACTTTTAAGTATTTGTAGGATGCCGGTCTATTTTTCCAAAGTTCGTGAGGAGACTTGGATGTTTTATTTCGTGGTATTTTATTTAAAATATGGTTTGCCGAAAGAATAGCTTCTCCCCAAAAGTTATCTGGCAAGCCAGAACTGATTAATAAAGCATTCATCATTTCTTTAAGAGTTCTATTTTTCCGTTCGGTTATACCGTTCGATTGAGGTGAATATGGTGCTGTAGTTTGGTGTATAATACCGTGCTCAGCGCAGAATTCCTCAAAAGAAAATTCATATTCTCCTCCTCTATCACTTCTTAAAGCTTTAATTTTCCTGTTGAGTTGATTCTCAACTTCTGCTTTATACTGTTTAAACATATCGAATGCTTCATCCTTGCTTCTAAGGAGATACACATAGCAGTACCTAGTACAATCATCAATAAACGTAATGAAATATCGTTTTCCTCCTCTAGTTTGACACATTTTCAAATCACATATATCAGTGTGTATAAGGTCTAGAGGTTCAGTTTCTCGTTCAACATGATGAAACGAGATTCTTGTCATTTTTGCTTCTGCACAAACTTGACATTTATAGTTGGAGTCTATGTTACATTTTGGTATACATTCTAGATTAATCATTTTTCGCAGTGTATCAAAATTAACATGCCCTAATCTAGAATGTCATATGTTAGAAGAGTCAACAATATAAGCAGAAGATTCACTTTTATTCATATCAATGTTTGGTACAATAGTTGTGACATTTGCCTTGAATAAATCATTACATACATATCCTCTTCCTACATACACTCCATTCTTTGATAATACAAACTTATCGGATACAAAGGTTAATTTGAAACCATACTTGCTAAGCAAGGACCCTGATATTAAATTCTTGCGGATTTCTGGAACGTGAAGAACATCACTCAAAGTAAGCTCTTTTCCAGAAGTTAGTTTCAGCACAACTTTTCCCTTGTCTTCGACCTTTGATGTAAATGAATTGCCCATGAAAAGTTGTTCATCATCAGTTGCAGTTTTATAAGTTGTAAACATCCACTTATTAGCACATATGTGTCGAGTGGCACCTGTGTCCACAAACCATTACCTTGAATTACCAACAAGGTTGCATTCTGATATTACTGCACATAAATCCATATCAGAAATGTCATTTGTAACTTCAGCCGTATTTGCTTCTAATTTCTTCTTTTTGGGAGCGCGACATTCGGCTGCTTTATGCCCCTTCTTTCCACAGTTATGGCAAGAATCCTGAAATTTCTTCTTCGACTTCTGAGGCGCATTCTCACGTTTTCTCTTGTTAGGTTTATCTGACTCAACAACATTTGCTTTGGCAGGCATATTCTGAGAGATCTTTTTCTCAGAATTTCTATTATCTTCCTCTATTCGCAGACGAACTATGAGTTCTTCCATTGTCATTTCCTTACGCTTATGCTTAAGGTAATTTTTGAAGTCCTTCCACGATGGAGGAAGTTTCTCAATGGTTGCAGCAACCTGGAAAGATTCGCTAAGTATCATCCCTTCATCATGCAGTTGACGGATGATCAGTTGCATTTCTTGAGTCTGGTTGATCACAGTCGTTGAATCTACCATTTTGAAGTCGAGAAATTTGCCAGCGATGAATTTCTGCATGCCTGCATCTTCAGTTTTGTACTTTCGGTCCAAGGCCGTCCAGAGTTCCTTGGATGTTGCAACAGTACAATAGACATTGTAGAGGCTATTATCCAGACCATTCAGAATATAGTTTTTACACATAAAGTCAGAAATTTTCCAGAAATTTGCGGCCTCCACTTTGATTGCATCGGGTTCGAGTTCGCCAACTTCAGGAGCATCTTCGGTCAGAAACTTGACGAGACCTAATGTTGTTAGATAAAACAACATCTTCTGTTGCCAACGTTTGAAGTCTGTCTCGTTGAACTTTTCTGGCCTTTCTCCATGAGACAGTGCCATTGTCGGAAGCAGAGGCGTTGGCTGAGTGTTTGTCACCATCTGTGTTGGTGCAGAATTATTGTTGTTGCTATTTTGAGACATTGTCGTCTACAACAATCAATATTGTTTCAAGAATGTTATTCGCAACTACCGTAAAATGTTACAAAACCAACTGTAACTTCAATAACAGTTACAGAATAATACAGAAGTAGTAACGGCAAAAACTGTCACTAATTTTGATAAATTGTAACACAAAAATGTCTGGCTAGATCCGTCTGAAAAGTATTACCGATTAAAGAGTCCGAGTCCAGTAGAAACTGTTTTCTTGAAACAATATTGCCGCCGTATGTAGTTTCACGGGTGTTAGCAATTTGTTCCCCATGATGAAACGGACCAGCCCCGCAGCGTGGTTGCAGACGGAGCGCCGACGAACTGAAGAGATTATAGCACTAGAACAGAGAGATGTTGGAGGAAGAAGGATCAGAATTTGAGATAAAACTGAATAAATCATTCTCAGATTCTGACCGCCTATTTATAGGCCGGAGGAGGTGCCCATTCGGAGCGGTCGTGACTGTTGGAAAGGTTGCGACCCTTAAACCAACAGTAGTGACCGTTGCGTGCACGCGCCTGGAAGCGAATGGCTGCATCTGGTGACCATTCAGACGAACAGACTCGCCCGATCGAAAAAAAGCCGTTTTAGCGCATGCAGGCCCAAGCGGCAGTCGGTGGCCCATTTAATCACGAGACCCCAAGAGCCCCAAGACCCAATCTTTGACATTTTAATATGAAGGCCCAAAGCCTACATTGCCACAAGTCTTCATGTCACCTTTTTCTTTTCTTTTGAATTAGTATAATGGGTTGTGATATATAAGGTGATATTAAAACAAATATCCCATGATGTGGGACTTTGTTTCAATACACACTCTTATTCTTTCTCTTCCCCACTTCCTCATTCATTCATTTCTAACAGACTTCACCGGAACAACTTTTTCAAACTACGTGGATTTGGTTGCTCACATTCAGTGAATTGTAGATGGAAAATTCGACGTTGGTGAAGCTTTAAGCATTGTTTTGCAACTTGGTAAAAGTGAGTTGTTGAATGTCTGAATAACGAAGTAGCAAAAAGATGGTTGATGTTGGAGATTGTGGACCGGTGACACATGAAATTGTACCAAGGGTATCTAATAAGTGGGGGCGGCAATAACAAATGCAGTATTATATTATTACACTGTTTTTTTTTAAACATTTTTTTCAACATGTACTTCCATTTTTTTCGTTATTTAATGAATTTTCAGATTTAATTTCATTTTATTTACAATTATATAAATAAAGTGTGCTACTATTGGCATAAAAAAAAACTTCTGGCTCACAGCACCAAAGGACACCTTACAAAGTTTGCTTCCTTGCTTTCTAACACTAAATATTATTTTATTGTAACTAATCAGACACCCAAATATTTCAAAAACACAATATTATCCTTCATCTTCTTTCATATTTTCACTAGCAAACACTTCCATTCGAAATGACAAGTGCATTCACAATTTTACCGTAATTGGTATCCTCCATCTAACAACTAATAAATCAAAAAAACGCATAAACCTTATATGATAAAAATTACAGTTCAATAACTTATATTGATATTTTCAATTACAACATCATCAAACTTTATCCTACAAATTTGTGTTAGCTACGGAATCATTAAACTCATCATAAAATAATAATGATAAAGCCCTAAACAACAAATCTAAAATTGATATGAGAAAAAGTTTTTATGAAATAAAAAGTAAACTAGTCTCTTTTTGTTCATCAAAATTAGGATCATCCACTTAATCTTTACTTGGTTTCATCTATTAGGCAAAAAATATAAATTCTTTTGGGCTTAGGGTTTAGAATTTTGTTTTCCGATGATATTTTGATATAGTATACACAAGTTTTTCTAAGGAAGATGAAAAACTACGTTTGTTTAGTACCGAATGAGAAAATAGATTTTAATGACCATAAGTATATAAAAAATTGATAGACGATAAAAATTTAATGGTAACCGAAAGCATTTTCCTGAATGTCAATAGTAACATACTAAATAATAAATAATCATTAGCATATAAATTCATTTTTCTACCCCTTTGAAATACCTCGTTCATAACAAAAAAACACCTACTTTTTTCATCAAACTCTCCCGCTCAAATATACCACTTTAAGGATCGCCTGCGTCTACAATTGATATCACAACTAGATTTGTTCATTGTGACAGTTTTGTGTGGTTGTTACTCCATGAGTAATTAGATTTTTTTTCAACTGTTTGCGATGTCAATTATGCAATAGCATATCCAATTTTGTCACTCAATGTGATGGTAGATTTTTCGAGAAAATTAAATGGGATTGAAAGTCGGTGGTTCCTCTTGTTGGAGCAATTACATTCATGAACCAATTGTTACAACAATTGACAATTTATGTAGGAATCAATGATGCACCCATGTAAAATTTTAGCAACTCGGTTGCTTCAGCTATTAGCATGTTCTATAATACATATTACACGTTTTACACTTCTAAGTTCACTTCATTTGATTTTGGTCCCGCTTTTTCCATAAAAATTATGTTTACAATTTTATGCAATTAATAAATTGAAAAATCTGTTGCACATTATTGATACATTGTCAATTGCAATTTAGCTGATAACTGACTATTGACCATAAAAGTAGATGCCATTGCTCGTGTACAAAGAATGAAGTATTCAACAAATTTACTGAGTTCAAATCTAGTAGGAAATGTGGTCAGCTTGAGAACTAATAATGAAGTGCATTACACATCAAAAGAGCTCGCATGCTATCTGAAAAGCAAAAATATGCATCAATACGTGTATCCATATATGTGTCAACAAAATGAAGTTGATACAAGGAAGAATGGGCATTATTAAGGAGAAACATGTCGAAGTACGATGCATGCTAAGAATGTGCAACCTTGATTATGGAAAAGAGCGTACAATGATAGTCGCAAATGTCAACCATATGATGCATTGGACAAACTTGGCTCCTGATTGCCATATCAAGTTATGTATAACAAGAAGCCAATGGTTTCACACTTACAAGTAGTTGGCTGTCTTATACAAGTTTTTACTAGAATTTATGAGGGCAAAGAAGGATGAGAAGGCTACCATATGCATTAATTTTTATTATGATCAACAAAGAAAAGACTGGAAGTTTACGATCCAGCAACTGATAAAGCTTGTGTCTCTAGTAAGGTAGTCTCTAATAATGCTATTTTATTTTACAACAATAGAGATTTAAACAAAAGTCGGTAAAGCCTTTAGTGGTTAGTGACTCGAGACCGAAGTTACAAAGTCCGAGTTAACGGAGTTCTTCTAGTTCCTGAAAGACGGTTAACAGAGAAATGCCAAGATAGGATGTTATATGTACCGAAAGCACTAGCTTGAGCAAAGATGAAGTTATTATTACTAGAAAGTAATGTTGATGCTAAAATTTCATAATGAAATTAAACCCACATGGGCATGGGAGAACGAAGTATTTTGGGTTGAATCGTTGAAGATTTGTAAAAGGGAAGACATGTTCTCTCTGTTTATGAGGTTTGATTGGGAAATACGATCTAATTTGCAGAAGATTAAAAACAAACAGTAAACACAAAGTCAAAAGGAGAAAAGCAGTAAACAAGTTTAATTTTTAAAAAAACTATTGAATGAGATGAAAGACCATGAGGGGAGAACTTGTACTATCTTCTTATAACTTTATCATTAGAGTTTAATGACTATCACAACAAAATGCTTAATTAGAAAATAACTCTTAATTAGAATAACTCTCAAACTGATCCTGCAGCTAGAGGAACAAGATATTTGTAGATTCCCCAATCAGTTGGCGATGGGGTGATTGGAGGACGTATAGAGGGATTTAAATAGTTCCGGACAAAAGCAATCCCGAAGTAAAGGTTTGAATTTCTTTAAAGAGTACTACGTTGAAGAGTATTCCCTCTGGAACGAAAGGTCCATTTTAAAGTGAATGTTTGAATTATACATGAATTTCATCGAAGAGTTTTTCCCTTTTCTTGACATTGAACAGGGTGTAGTTATTGTTGGTCAGTGTTCATAGCATAATCTGCACCATCATCCTCAATGAGAGGTTCCATTTCTCATGCCTTTTGATAGTCGCCTCTTCCTTGAATCTAGAATTTTTGCATCCAAGTTTGTTGCTTTGTTTTTGGAGATTTTAGCTAGAGTGAAAAACTACTAATGTAATGATTGATTCTGGTAGACAGCATCAATCTTTTGAGAGGACAAGGTGTTTTTTGTATGAGCATTTGAAGATTTGTACAAAGGATAATGCATTCTTTATATTTATAAGGTTCAATAGGAGAAAACAATAAGATTTGGAGGAGTAAAAACAAAAATTAAACGTAGAGAAAAAAAAAAGAGAAACGATAAACGACATTGATTTTAACATGAAAGATCTTCTTAGTGAAGTAACAAACCTTGGGTAAAGAACATGTACTATCTTTCTATGGTGGCTATTACATTGAAACACAAGGTATTTATATTTTATAGAGCAATGGATTGATTTAAGAAGTGAAATAGGGGATTTTGAATAACTTCCCATAGTGGAGAAGACGTCAGATCAAGGATTAACCCAAGTCAAGTCTGACGATATTAGGAGTCCCTTTGATTTATTTTGGGCTTTTTGGGCAGTTAGAAGGCTGGGCACCTGTGGACAAAAATACACGCAACAAACTGTAATCACAGCTCGGTACCTTGATAGATGACAAATCAAGTAACAAACAAACACCAAGACATGGATCTATGTCTAGCGAAGGCAGCAACTCAAGTAGAAATGAAGCTATTCTTACTAGAGAGCAACAACCATGGATCAGTATTGTGATAGATGAATAAAATATTAGATGATCTGTAAGGATGAGGAAACCTACCCTGATAAATAAACTACAGGCTTTGTAGATGTCGCATCTCTAATCTCTACAACAACGTCACACCTCTCCCGATAAAGTTGAAGAACATATCTCGTACAATGAAGCAAAATGCGTTATAGAGTGGAAGAACACGGTGGAGGAAACATAGGCACTGAAAAAGAATGAGACATAGGAACTTGCTCCAATAGTTGAAGGAGTGAAACTAGCATCATGCAAGTTGATACCCGAGGTAGAGGATAGAAACAATGGCTCCAGTGTAAGGTATAAAGCTAGCACGGGGCTCATGGTTTTTCTCAGACTATGAAGAGACATTCGCTTATACGACCACCATGGTAAACATAGTTGTTTCTTCAGCAGCAAGCAATTCATGGAAATCGTGGCAAACATATAAGAAGAATGCATATCTCTGTGTAGAAATAGATGAACAATCATACAGCAACCTATAGGGCTCATGGATGAGAAGCATCTAGAGTACATATGCAAACTAAAGAATGAACAAAATAGACTTAAAGCAATGGCCAAGGGTCTGGTATGGGAAAATTGGAAAGTTTCTCTTGTTTTACGGTTATTAACTCAAGTCAAATGATTCTAGTCTATTTGTGAAACAAACAAAAGGGAAAAGTGTCAAACAACTTATTCAATGGAGATATTTTGGCACGTGCAACGCACGTGCTTGTAAGCTCTTTATTAAATTATTAAATTTGAAAGTTCTATGTAGTTTGATAAAAATAAACTGAAAAATATAAAGAAAAAATGCAATTTTTTTGAACTTGTAACATTGTTTATGTTTTAAAATTTCCATTCGAAGATAGATGTAAATATTAGTTCGCAATGAGATTCGAATTTATAACCTTTTATTTGCATGGAAGGGCATTTTTGAAATTTCACAGTCGAGCAAAAAATTATGTTTTTATTTCAACTATTAATAAAGATTTATAGATTGGTTGATTTATCTAGAAAGATCATGCATTACCTATTCTAATGCAACCATACATATTTGAATCGCTCTCTGAAATCTAATTATAATTACATTTGAACAATTCTACTCTATTAATAATTGAAATTAACATCTAGGTTTGAATACGTCTAAAGTAAATGTAGGAATATTTTATCTTCTAATTTATTGTGGAGATCATATGAAATAACAATTTAATATTTAAAAAGTTATATGTAGGGGTATCTTTGAAATTTCACGGTTGGATCAAAATTTGTGTTTCTATTTCAACTATTAATAAAGATAAATGATCTCACAATCACTACATGAGCATTTATTGGTTTAAACCGAATAAACGAACCGAACCAAATAAGTTTGGCTGGTTCGGTTCGTTTTGGTTAGTAAATTGGTTGGATTTGATTGTTATTTTCATAATTATTTGGCTTTTTGGCCGGCTTTAATTTTTGATATTTTGAAACCAAACCAACCAATTAAATCGAATATTAAAGTTCAATTAATTATAAAAAAACATAATTATCAATGAAGAATTATATTATTATTTTAACAATACTGTTTTCTTTCAATCTACACTAGTGTTTGTGGAAGAAAAATAGTTTGCACGTCTTTATATAAATATGGACTCGATTAATTGTTTCATTCATATATTTCATTAGCAACTAGACAATATAACTCATTTAAAGACGAACTAATTAAACCAACCAGACTTTCAAAAATATCGATTTGGTTGGGTTATGTTTTTGTTTATTTAATGATTAATTCAGTTTTGATATTTTTTATCAGTTTCAAACCGAACCAACCATTTGTTAACCCCTAAATTGTAGATGCCTTAGAAGAGCATGAAATCAAACATCTTTAATCGCGGTTTGAAATGAAGTTAGGACTGTTTGTGTGTCGGAGAAGATATGAAGACCATCTTTGGAAGAAGAATGGAATAGAAAACCACTACATACGAGAAAAAGTACTGATTGACAAAGTAGAACTAGTGCCAATAGCAGCTGAAGACCAAATAGTCGGTATATTAGCAAAAGCATTGGCAGTGCCAATATTAGGAAGTTGAGGAAGTTCAGATACATGATTGGTGCAGGTTAGGGTTGTCTTGCATGATTGAAAATTTGACCGTCAGTTTTTGAAATGGAATAGTCTCACATCTTCGAATTATTATTTGGAGATGTGGTGTATAAATATGAATTGATAAACATGTAGTTCTTTTTGTTACGTTATAGTGTGCAATTCATATGCATACACCACGTGTAGAAGATGGAAGAGCTTGGTCGACCGTCGAAACCAGAGAGAGGGAGAGGCAGACACATGATCTTTCATGTGTTTCATTTGTTTCTAGGAGTCTCTTGTAACCGTAATCTTTATTTCTGTGCAAAATTATATATATGGTACCTCTACCATTAAATTTTAGGGTGACATATCATACTCTAAGTACAATTGTGGTAAAACAGTAGATAAACTTCATACCGATGTGATTTGTTGCGAACTGAAGCTCTATGCCATCTTTTGAAAGTGTATATGGAGTAGCCATGATTCCTGCATTATTACTTCAAACAAAGATGCACCAAATTCCATTTACTAAGAAATGAAGGAAAAGGTAACCATAAAAGAATATTTTATATCTCACATCAAAATATTGAGTGGGAGATTCAAATTGCTGAAATCCGAAGCAAATTTTTTAACTGATGCCAGTGAACTGAGATCTAATTCAAGCACATCAATTTTAGCTTTGGGAATTTCTTTGACAATTTCTTCTTTAACAGTGTTTCCAGCTGACAGATTTCTAACTCCAATGATCACATGGACCCCACGCAAGGTAAGGACCCGAGCAGTTTCTCTGCCTATGCCACTTGATGCTCCTGCATGTGTATAATAATCAAAACTGAAAGTTGCCAACTTAGACAAAATACTTCTCAATTGTCAAGATGGAATTTTTATTATAATTTAATGCAACTTCCAAAAATTAAGAAATGAGTTGGTTAAGATGGTAAGTTATGAAATCAAAATGAATGCATATTCAATTTAATAAAGTAAATTTGGTAATGAATCTTCCTTAACTAAACTGCACAAGCTAGTCAAATCTATGCTTCTTGTTACAAGTGATGAACTTTACATGTAACCAACATTTTGAAAGGTCCTTTTGGTATTTCTTGATCATTAATAACTTGAAATTAAGACATAGCAGAAAATACAAGAACGTTCGCTTAACAGATCTTTGTTTTAGCGGTTGTATATCCATGAAAACAAATTCTGAATTTCAAGATGCATAAAAGCATCAAATAAATTAATAGAATAACACAGCTTCCAGGAGCACAATTACTTATTAAGTTGGTACTTCTATATAACTAGTAATGAACCAGTATATTATTTTGCCATCGGTGAAACAATACAGAAGTTCAAGTTATGTATTAGTCTAAAAATTGTATGAGAAAAACAAAACTAATTTAAATTGCATACAATAAGTGTTCCAACTAAGCACAAGTGTTATTTGCATAAACTAAGTGTTCAAAATTACTAATAAGTATACAGAACTTCTAATATAATTCTAATAAGACTGCATTTGTTTATGGTGCTGATTGTTGAATGATGAATACGATATGTTGAATGATGAATGCTATTTTTTGAATGCTGAATATTGAAATAGTTGTTTGTTTGTTTGTTTTTAAGTTCTGATTGGACTTTCTTTTATTGAATTAAATAACAATTGTGAAAATATCATCCTTTCATATCTCTAAATAAAACTTTTTTTAGTTCCAAATGGATATATCCAATATAAAATCAACTAAGCAAAAAGTTTATCTTTTGATAAAAAATAGAGAAATTATTTGGATTTTAATAAAACAAAATGTGATTAGTTTTTTAAGAAATGAAATCTTAGTTATCAATAAAAGCAAACGAAATCTCAATATTTATCTTTTATAAATAATTAATAAATTATTAAAAAGACGATGACAATTCACTTGGATTTTGAAAGAAAAAATTGAAAAGAAAACATGATGAGAATGAGATAAAAGCTGCAAGATACAAATACTCAAACTCGATCTCTAATTATAAATTGTAATTTAGAAACATGATGAGAAATTTATCATTCAACATACAAAAAGTGTGATAGTCACTACTTTAACACTTACTGTTAACATACAACGTTTTGACATTCTTACTCTTATTATATTCTAATTAAGAACAGTTTATTGCAAACAAACAACCTCTAAGAAATATATTGGTGCTTATTACAGGTTCCTAACGATGAGTGACAAAAAAATTCAATTATACCCTTTGATGAGTTTCTAAATTATGACATGAAGTATTGAGTGAGTTTTTATATTTGTGATTACTACTTTTATCTCCTTCTCATCATGCTCTTTGTTGTCATATATTTTTTCCCAAACTCGATTCAATTATCATTGTCTTTTCTTTATAATTTAATAATTATTTTTCAAATATTAATAACTAATCCGTTAAAAAAATTAATCATATTTACTTTGATGAAACTAATAATAGTATTTTCTATTTTTTAAATCAAAATTTAGTTTCACTGTCTAATTGCTAGATTTTATATTAGACCAGATCCATTTGAAATTAAGATAGTCAATATTTATCTGGAGATATGAAAAGAAAATATTATCATAACTATTATTTCTGGGATTTGTTAAAAGGAAGTAACATTAAAAGTATTCACCATTAAGCAATGAACATCAATTAGCGCTACAAATAAACGCAGCAAAAATTCTAACATAAATCCATATGCCAAATGTTTTAATACTTGGGAAAGCCTGTCATGTATCAGTTCATTATAAATGTGTGGACTCTGGTGGACTGTATCAAGATGTACTTTCTCCAAGTCCAAAACAAATTTTGGAAAGATTCAAAGTTAATCAGTAGATGTAGATGAAACTAGCATTACTAGGCATGTACAGCTATTTACAGGTTATATGCTGTTCATAGCTGCAAGGTATTTGTTATATTTCCCATTCAAACTGTATTACGAGGTAAAAGTTCCCTAGCACTACTAGGTTTATTTACACATGTAATAATAATCTTAAAATGAGTGACCAAATCCATATTATTTGAAAATAATCTTAAAATGAGTGACCAAATCCATATTATTTGAAATTAAAAAAATAAACAATCATGTCGTGCTCCTTTCATCAAGCATACTATAATATCGAATTGGGTCCTTTCTTTGAAACATGCACAATAATCAATAAGAAGAACTTCGAATTAACACTACATATAGAAACAAAGCCAAAAATATATCTTGCAAATGATTTTTCTTAATTTCACAGAAGAATACCAGTTATAATGGCAGTTAGATTGCTGCCATCAACTCCTTCGGTAACTTGCTCTGCAGTTGATGATGACGAAAACCCTGATGGTCCTTTTCTGCAAAATGGCCACATGTCTCGGTTATTTTTGCAAATAAAAAGAATTCTACTTTGGCATTTACATCATTGGTATTTATACAGTTTAGAAGGGTAGTTTTGGTAAATCAGAAACGGAAGGAGTGTGATATGGTTCAAGTACAACCCAGCCTCTTCCAGGACTGGATGCTCCAGCACTACAAGAATTAACGCGCTAGTTTTTAACAAATAGCACAAGCACTAGAGACAAAGTTAAATAACAAACTGTCTTTATTAACTTTTCTTTTTATTACTTTCTCACAAATGCTTGGTTGTAAATGAATCGTAGTATAGTATGTATCCAATAGTTTAAAGCCAGCTAGCATTAGAATCCTTTGTAAATTAGGTAGCAACGTTGGTGGAGGTCCTGGATTCTGATGAAATTGCAAACGACAAAAGCAAGCAATTTTATAGAGATCACATCAAGGACGTTATTTACCCTCTCCGTTCATTTAAGCAAACGAGTGAATCCTCACAATTGCAGCAAAACGTCTTCCAAAATACAACGGAGCATGACAAGTTATTATATTTAATCGACTATGGTTGCACTACCAAATTCGTTCAGACTATCATATGAATATATGTAGTCACAAGAGTTTCGAGTTTGTAATCTGTAATATCACAAACTCAGAATAACAAAAATCAGACTTGAAGAGAAAACGATAATGAAAAAGAAATTCAAAATTAATTTTCTGGAAAGCGACTGCCTTTATATAGGCGTGAAGTGATGTATCCGTTCTCTACTAGAAGCGTTGTGTCCCTCTTCAACCCAAGAGAAAACATTTGGATGTCCAAAGAGCATCATTTTTCTCTCGTGTAACATATATTTAAACCAACATAGTTTAAGTTTTCCTACAATGTGGGGCTATTCAATATTCATACTCTTCCTTTTCTCTTTCCATCTTCTTCTCCAAAACAAAATTACTTACATAAATTTTAATAAAATTTTCCTGATGATACACCAAATTTTTGTAAAACTTTCTCATGCCGCGTGTTGTAGGAAAACTCTTGCATAAGTATAGATGTCTTGTGGACTTAAATCTGTATATAGTTATTACCTATCAAAACACGCTAGGATTAAGTGGTCGACTAAGCATTGAACCATCGATCCTATGTGACGTAATGGATGTGTTTTACACACTTGTTTTCTTTCCTTTGGATAGTCCAAAAGCCGACACGTAGATTGGTATTGTGTCTGTATCTTGGTTTCATAAAATGTCCATAAAGACTAAGCCAAATTCTCGCAGAAAGTGGCACTACCCTTAGTGTATTCGTATAGGTATGGTTATCAGAAGTGTCATATAATTGTACATTTCAATAGTATGTATGTTGTTAATCTATTAAGTACTATGCATTACAACCTCCACCATAGCACTACAGGTAACAAGCACTTTTCTTGAAATGGAATATAATATTATTTGTTTAGACTAATATTGTATTGTTTCCAGTCGCATCGGAAGATGTACTTTTGCTCATTAAACTCAAGATAATAAATTTCATTATGTTCAGCTAAGTTTCCATCATAAGCAACTGTTTTATATTGACTTTAAGCTCATTGCCTTGATGTATTCAATACCAAGTCCATTGCAAGTCCTTCGGCAAATGAACTTTTAAATTTTTGCTGGATCTCACAAAATTTATAGTAATTATCCCATCAATGAGCATTTGGCTTATCGTATTGTGCTTTAGTCCATTATCCTTGGATTTGTCATTGTATACCTGGTTATATGATCGTGGTAGTGTTTCTTGACTATCACATCGCCTAAATATTGGCGGTATTGGTTTTGACCATATAGAATATCTAATAGTAGATTCCTTAACCATTCCACTTTTTGCTACAAAGAAGCTAATGTTATAAATTTAGCGGTCATGGTAGAATCAGCAATAGATTTTTGTTCTTTGAGGCTTAGGATATCTCTCTAGCACCAAGAGTGAATATCCATCCGCTGGTTGATTTATTATTATCCTCTCTTCCGTTGTTCCGACTAGCATTCGTGTGTCCTTTGATATAAGTGAATATCGAACGTACAAAATTCTATATTTTATGGTTCCTTTTAAGTATTCTAAAATATTTTATATGGCCATCTAATGAATATGACTAGGGTTGCTGATGTATTGTGAGTGTATTGTGACCCATCACTATTTTTAACATTTGAAATCAATTGCAGCCATAAAATATGCTTGCAACTAATTTTTGATATTAAAAATAGTGGTTTATGGGACTCAAGATATCATAGAAGCTGGGAGTCAAGATGCTGCATATATACGACTCTCGGTTGGTGGTTTTCCAAGTTAAGAAGGAACTCCAGGTTAAGGGAGCCATACTTGCCCTTTACTTAACGAAAGTTCTAGAATTGATAAATGACATTAAGCACTATACGATAATGCACGTTATCAGAGAAGAAAATATGAAAGTTAATTCATTCTCCAAACTAGCCTATGAGACTCGTTCTAGTGGAGGTTTTGTCGGCACTAAGCATTGACCGAATGGATGTTGATTAAATCTTGGATGTGAGGAATAAAAGGAGTCATAAATGACTCTAATAGAGGAATATTCGTTGAAGGGAACTCTCCCGACTAGAAGAAATGAGCGGTGAAAATTCTCATGTAAAGTGACATGATTTATTATGCAAGAAGAAGTGTTGTATATGAGAGGATTCTTGGTCCCCTTGCTATAGTGTATCACTGGAGATGAGGCTAAGAAAATCCTTGTGGACATATACAAAGGAAGCTATGTTGATCACACCGAGTGGCAGACCCTATGCCCATATGATGTGATAGGAAATATGACAATAGGGTACCCTAGAACAGTCAATCCAGATATGGCCAACCATTCCAGACGATGTGACAGGTGCCAAAGATTTGTGAATATATCGAGAGCCTAATCTATAAAGCTTACACAAATGGTAAGTCTATGGCCATTTGTGATGTGGGATACTACCAATGTTTAAAGGCGGAGTGAAATATGTTATTATAGTTATGGAGAACTTCATAAAGTGGGATAAAGTGGAACCGCTAGCTACGATCACTATGAGGAAAGTGATCAAATTTGTAGTGAATAATATTCTATGTATATTTTGAGTTCCATAGAAGATTGTTACTGATAATGGAACTCAGTTCGAGAGTGCCGATTTCAAAGACTTCTGTAACTACTAACGAATTGAGAAGAGCTTTTCAGCAGTAGCATACCCATAAGCGAATGGATAGGTGGAGGTGTAAACTAGATCATCAAATTGATCCTAAAGAAAACATTGAAAAAGCTAAAGGCAACTGGTTTGATGAGTTACCACAAGCATTATGGGCTCACATAACACCCATAAGTCTACGACTAGGCACACACCATTCGATTTGGTCTACATAGTTAAAGCCATGATTCCGATTGAATTGGAAGTTACTTCTCATCGAAGAATGCATTATAATCCCAAGATAAATGAGGAACTCTTGCTTGAGTCTCTCGACTTGGTCGATAAAAAACGAGAAGAGGCTGAATTGGGAGTAGCAGCCAGAAAAGAGTAGCAATACATTTTAATGCCAACATAAATAATAGTACCTTTTAAGTGGGCGATCTCGTTTTGATACAGGTCCTCCCTAGTATGCGGGCACTAGGTCCGAATTAGGAAAGTCCATATATGATTGAATAAAAGCTTGGAGATAAAACTTTCAAGCTATTGACTGTTGATGGCACTCTAATTCCATAGATGGAATAGCGAGCATCTACAACACTATTTCACTTAGATTTATTTAATGTTGTAAATAAAACACCTTATATTTGATAGTATAAATGTAAAAAGGTAGGATTTGCCATTATTTTACTTATAAACAAAGTTCACTATTGAAATCAACGGAACCATATTCTTAAAAGTCCGACTTTATGTTGCATAATCAACGGTAGAATCATACATTTTGTTTTTAAAAAACCAAATGACTAAATATTCAGGGTAGGTATCGATAAAATCCTCTGATCCATGATCATATTAAAGGCGTATAACCGTACCGGGGTCGATCAGATAATTTCCCATACACATTTAGCCTTTGACTAGTAGATTGGCCAATTAAGAACTAATGTGTAGAGATAGGCATCTAAAATACCAAACCTTGGAGATAGAAACCGGTGTAGAATTATATCTTTTCGCAGGAATGACCATGCTTATGGCCTAATGAGACTCACTTAGATGAAGACAAGCGAAGATGGTTGATGAATTATCTCGATCAATGCCTAGAGGCAGGTGAGATCGAAAGTGGATGCTTAGAGATAGACATCTGGAACACCAACTCCTAGGGATGGGACTCGGTATATAACTGAAGGTTTTATAGGCACGAGCCTGATGAGACATGCTTGGTCGAAGATAAGAGAACATGGTTGGTGAATGGTTTTGATCAACGCTCAAAGATAGGCGAGATTGAAGATGGATGCTTAGAGACAAGCATCCAAGACCCCAATTCTTAAACATAGGAGTTAGTATATAATTGAATTTTTATAGGTACTATCATGTTTACAGCCCAACATGATATGGTCGACTGATGATAAAGGAGATTGACTGATGAGGTGTATTTAAGTATCACCTAAAGATATGTGAAATTAAGGGTGGATCTCTATAGATAGATGCCCAACTTTTGTTTCCTAGAGGCAGAAAATGGTGCAAAGTTAATAGTTTTAGTAAATATACCTTTTTATAGCTGAACATGGTACATCCAACAAAAGATAAACATGGTTGGCATGGAATTGGCCAAAGTGGTACAATTCTATTTATGATTGAGTGAGATACACTCGGCCGAAGATAAGTAGAGTTAGCTTGAGAAGTATAGTTTTTTTAGCTAAGTAAGAAATATATTGGTAATGATAAACATAAATAAGTAAAGAAATAACATTAAGAAATGGTAGAAATTTATTTGTATGTAAAGATTTATAGTAAATAATGGCATTGTACAGACTATGACATATATAATGTAAATGTGATTGAATTATGGATGATTATATTGTACATGTAGGTAGTTATATAGGAAGTTAAAAAAAAGATGCAGCAATGTAAATACAAAAAAGATAGAACAAAAAACAGTCTTTTATTTGCATAAATCTTTTGCACAAGCGTTGTGGGAGTTGCTCTTGCACAATGACGTACTACATGAGGTGCAAAAAAGAACATGATACTGGAAAGGCAAAAAGAAAACGTTTCCCAAAAACTAGGATAATCACCTACTACTCTCTCCCTCATTTGCTACTCATGATAGCTAGTTTGGCGTAGCGCTTCTTCGTGACGAATTTTGTTTCCTCTTTCTCCTCCTCCTTCTCTATAAGGATTTTCTCGGATGAAGAAGCTTCCTTATCAGTCATCTAGTAGAGAGGCTTTTTGAGTTTTTTGGAGGTGGGATTGGAGGCACCAACACCACAACCTTGAGGCGGTTTGATTTTCAAAAGGGAGACCTTTGAGTAGGCATGGATTGACCAAAACTAGCCGGGGGATTGTATATTCCCAATTCCTTCTTGACCTTTATCTTACCAAAGTCGTGCTTCAGCATCTCCACCATTGAAATGGAACCTAGGTTCTTCATGCTGATAAATGTCACCTCCTCTTCCAAAGATGGATCGATGTCATCCAACCCTTCCAATTCCCCTTTTTTTTTGAGTCTGTGCTGGGGCCAAAGCTAGAAGGAGGAATTGGAGCGATGGGCATTGGGGTAATGGAAGTCGACATCGTTGTGATTGTACTTGGACCCAAAGCTTGAGTCGTTAGTGGCAGAGGGAGCAATGGTGGATGACCTATAACTTGACAGAGAGAAAGGTGTAGACTAGTGACGTCCTTGGGTGAGAACTGATTTTCTCGAAGACCGGAGAGATAAGGGATATGCCTTGACCAGTGGGAGTGTCCTTCGGTAGGGTTTGATGATTTCTCCCTCCTTGGTAGAAGATCGAGCCAATTGAACGGCTAGAGGAATGAGATGTGAAGTATTAGCAATTGATGAAGCAGGGATAGGTACCTCAGTGATGGCAGCCTTAGAAGTGGCTACCATGGATGTTATAATGTCTGTTTAGGGTTCTTTCAAAGTCGGAGTGGAAGTTTCCATATGATCTGATGCATTGGGTTCAGTGAGAGTCTCAATGTTTATCTTCCTTGCTGATGCATCTTGTACCACCAAGAATTTTTTTCCCCTTCTCTAGGGCTACAAGATTGTCCTTATAAAAAAAATCGATTTCAAATGGTCTTCATTAGCGCCATGGCCAGTTTTGTCAGCCTTACGGTGGATCTCTTCCCAAGCATTTACCAGTTTAATCGGATAGCTATCTCCAAGCTATTTTAGACTTTTCGTTTCTATGACAATGGAAAAGAATTGGAGGAAAGAAAGTTTCATACCTCGCTCGGTTTTAGCAGCCTTTTGTAGGATCTAGATTAACCCTAGAGGGAGGGGGGGTGAATAGGGTTATAGCAAATTTTCTTGATTTAAACACAGAAATAAACTGCAAAAATAAATATGCTGAAAAGTAAATCACACACAAAATTTACCCAGCTTCGGCAACCCCTGCCTACTGCTGCATTCACAGATTTCTATTAGAATTAAACAGTATCACGCTTACAAACACTCTACTAGACACGCAGACATTTGCTCCCGCTCACAAACACTCTACTAGACTCGCACACCCTGCTCGCAAACATTTGCTCCCGCTCACAAACACTCTACTAGACTCGCACACCCTGCTCCGCCTATAGAGTTTCGCTTACTCGCAAACTTTGCTTCCCGCCTATAGAGCTTCGCTTACTCGCAAACTCTGCTCCCGCCTATACAGCTTTGCAAACTCGCACACCCTGCTCACTGAACTAATTCTAACTAGACAATCTGACACTACCTAAACCCTAGGTGGTGATTTACAAAGTTTTGATTCGAAAAAATAAAAACGATAATTAAAAGACACATAAATAAATAACCCTAAACCCTAAAAATAACCCTAATTAAAAAATAACCCTAATTATAAACTAAAGCCTTTAGAAAATAAGGCCGGCCCACTTATTTCATTAAACCCATTCCTTATTTTCTTCTTTGTTATCTCCAGCCCGATCCCCTTTATTTCTTTGTTGCGAAAAATAATGGCAGCATGCGTCTTCGTTCTTCGATCTGAAAATTAGGGCTCGTGCTTGATATTCTTTTCTCTGGAAATTTGCGGCTTTCTCTTAGCTCTGAGGTCTAGGGCTATTTTGAAGCACCGACTTTAAGTTGATCGAATCAGTGATTAATTGCAAGTCGTCTTGTTCGATCGAATCCTTGTTGCTTACTTCGGTTGCTTTGATGAGTTCATTTGTTGCTTCGGGTAAGATTTTTAGCTCTGTTCCTTTTTGATTTTTGTATTCGAACTCATGCCTTCTGTCGATGATGATTTTGGGCTTATATAGGATTCGTTACCCTATTTTCTCGTTCGCATAAATATATTTGAATTTGCCTTCGGCCGTTTGATTTCACTTTGATGATTGAGATGATTTTGACTTGTTCAAAAACGTATAATTTTTGTTACTTGATGGTCACGGCGTTGATTTGATATCGTGGTCAATTTGACTTGTTCAACATATTGACTTGGTTCAATTTTGACTTCGGCTTTGATTGATTACATGAATTTTTGGCTTGAACAACCTTGATGTTGAACTCTGTCTTCACTGATCGTGTTTACTGCAGCCAATTGATTTCTTAAACTTTGTAGCCTTGGTTACTGGTCGAGTTGTATCTGCTTGTAGTTGATGCATATGCTCTCTGTTTGCTTTGGTTACATGTGCATAGTATATTGGTACATAAAAAAATGTTGTTCCCTATACTGTAGTTGCTATGCAGTCGCTTGTAGTCTTTATTTGGTTTATTACAGTATTCATGTACACTGTGTTGTACTGAGCTCGACATCGCGTCATGTTGCCTTCATCACTGAGCCTCGGCTTGTATACTGCTGTTATTGTTACATTATGTTGTGATCTTTTTCTGGTTGGCACTTGCATGCATTTCTGGTTGCTTACCATTGTTGTATAATTGCCTCTGTCTATTTGCCTGGTGGTCTATTTCATACCCATCACACTGGCATACATTCGACCTGATCATAGTAACAACCATTTGCATATATATATATATATATATATATATATATATATACCTGATCGCAGTGTTGGCTTGTGATATTCATGTTGCAACTGGTTTACTGTCCACTGCAGTTTGTGTTGTTGTTTACCCGTGTACATGCTTCACTGTGTGGTCTTGAGCATTGCTTGTTGCACTTGTACTGTTTCTTTGTTGCTGTTGCATAGTGTCTTGAAACTTGGCCTATTGTGTACTTCATATATGCACAGTTGGTTCATGTTGTTGCTTATGTTGGTGTTCATGTGTCTGGTTTTGTTGCTCTGACTTGTATCACTTGATGTCTTGAGCTTCAACTGTGCTCGAGCTCGTATCACAGCAAAACTGCATGTTATGTTTGTTTGGTAGTTGCTTCAGTCACTTTATTGTATACTTGTGCTTTGAACATTTTCAACCTGATGCATCTGGACTTGAGCATATTTGATGAAATTGTTGTCTGGTCTTTGCATTGCTGTGTTGATCATGTTTCTGGTTCAATCCACTGTTTCATGTTTCATGCATGCTTGACATTGAGTTTTGTTGCACTGTTTTTTGACTTGTGACCTGCCCTGTGTTGAATCCAGTTTTTCAAAAAAACTCGGGTTTGACCTTGTGCTCGTGTCGTGATTTTCAATGTTATTGCACGTGAGTTGAACCCGGTTTTTCATTTGGGTTTGACCTGTGCTCGCCTGTCCCTGTAAATCAATCAAGTGTATATATCGACGTGCACGGCCTTGTGGCATATACAGTGATACACTGTGTATGTCACAAGTTGTTCGTGTATGATGAATTCAAATTTAAATTATGACGAACAACCCAAATAACTGAGGCAAATCATATTTTCAAAAATCATATTTCATTTTATATTGCAAAAATATTTCTTTTTCAATTTTACTGCGTTAGTTTATATTTTTGCAGATTGCTCAGATGCTGGATTCAAACTAGAAGGAAGTTGAAGATAAAAATACGAGTGTGAGTGATATGTAGTGAGGTTAACTGTAAATGTGAAATGTGATGTGATTGTAATCAAAGTTGTATAGTTATAGTGAGAGGTTGAAATTGTACTATTCAAAATTTTAATAAATATTTGTTTGAATAAAATTTCTATTTGAATCCAAATTTTGTGTCATTTAATTTTATTCAGCAAATATTTATTTATTCTATGAAAAATAAAATAGTACATTAACAAATACATTTAGACGAATGTATATATGTTTATTATCATCAAACAAAAATCATATAAGCGCAAAGCGCATATTCAACAATCTCCCCCTTTTGATGATAACAAACATATATTTAAGATTTTGAATGTATTAAATGTATTTGATCGTTCAATTTGCTCCCCCTATTTGAATGCTCCCTCTCTGCACAATACTCCCCCTACATATATGCATACAAATAGAAATATATAAATGAGCCTATATGCAAAGTGAATATTATTTGACCTTTGCTTGATTCTATTTGACAAAATCTTAACTTTTCTCTCCCCCTTTTGTTTTCAGCAAAAGAATAACAGTGTTGTAAAAATAGGGATGAAGTGATAGACAAGAATCAAACATTTAACTCAATTGAATATAAATATTAAATTTCAATAAAACTCAAACAAAAATCATAATTACCCTTGTCAAGCGCATATTCTACTTTCAGAAGTGATGGGGATAAAATCATCAAAAATCATACAATTTTGTCTATTTGTGGTATATTTATTTCAGGAAATTTGAATATCTACTAACCATGCATAACCGTTAGGACTTTTAAATGAGATTAGTAGTATTCACCATTTTTATTTAAAAAATGAAATCAAGTATCTTCTAACCACGCATGACCGTGAGGACTTTTAAATGGGATTAGAATCAACTTGTCTATTTGAATCAATTAATTTTGATATGCGTTCCATACATGCATAACCGTGAGGACTTTTAAATGAGCATGGAAGCACATAATCAAAAATCCAAGTAATTCACCCATGCATAACCGTGAGGACTTTTAAATGAGAGTGAATACTTTGGATATTTATTTTTATTGCTAAATATAATAAGTTGAAGCACAAATAATTTCCTTCACAGATTTAAAGATATTGAAGAACAAATGATTTCCTTTGTAAACTACCACAAATTTACATACTAAATATGATCTTGATGAGTGATGGTCGATAGAAAGATGATAGAAATAGAAATGGTCATGGAATTTTTTACCCAACAAAGAGTTTTTATAACTCTTGTTATGAAATTCTAAAGAAATTTTCTAATTATACTTTATCGAGTTATAATATATGATAAATATCAACACTCATCTCTTTTTCAATCACTATTCATCTTTTCGATAATCAAAGGGAGTCAGATTAGTCAAAATTTGTCATTTAAAATCAAATTCAAAAATTATAAAATCAATTTTTCAAAAATGATTAATCTGTAAATATGGTCAAACATGATTTTCTCGAGGGGTTTTATAAGAAAATTTTCTGCTATTTGAAAATTATTTCAAATGAAAAATATGCAGATATTTTCTTTGAAAAAACGATGCAGCAAATGAATGTTTCAAAAATTAATCACGTTCCACTAGTATTTTTTCTATCAACTATATTACCAGTGTAATCTGCATCTGAATTTAAATTTCACTCAATATTCACTCGTTGAACCATGAAGTGTGCACCAAAAATTTCAAATTTAACATCATTCTTTTGAATTTGAATTGAAGCCGTGTTAACACTCAAACACATATCATGGTGTTAATTTCAGAAACCATAGGATAAACAATTATATTCATGAGTAATCAACAGTCAATCAATATCATAATTATTTCAAAAACAATTTCTTGAAGTTTCAACAATTTCTTAAAATCCTTTTTCACATGAATTTGAAATCGTGCAAATTTACAAGCAGTGACCAAAATATCAAAACAAATATATCTACGTGTAGCATGAGTAACCATCATTTGACCGAACAAATTTATATGAATTAGTTCAAAGTTGAAAATCTGATTGGTCATCATTTAAGCACAAAACAATGTCATAAATAAGAATAAGTCAAAAAATCATATCAATTAAGTCCGAATCAGTCAACCATCATAATTACTCCAAGTAGCTCTATTTAAATATGATTGGTCAATATTTTTAAATCATAGCATCAAAATCATCATCTTTGTTCATCTCAATATTGGCTAATTTTAATTTAGGGTATGGTGCAGATAATCACATTTAATATATCGTTAAAAACAATCTTACCTGTTTTACCTTTACGATAATTTTTCGTTGTTGTCCATTGTGATTCTGTCACCTTTGAACTAGGCTAAGGAACTTTGCTTTGTCGCCCGTTGTGTTTCTGGAACAGCCAAAATCCAGAGAACACTGTTGTTGTTCCTTAGCCTACCACCACACCTACACGATGAAAAATTTATGTGACCTATTTGTTTTTATAGGTCCATGATTGTTAGTGGCAGAATATGAAACATATGTTTGTGGAGACCCAAAACTATTTATATATGTTCCTTTTGGCACCCAAATTTGTTTGACTTTCAAAGATTTTATATTTGTGCCTTTTGGAACCCAAATTGGTATAGTTTTCACGTGTTTGGGTCTATACCAACAATTATTTCGATTATGTCCAAATTTTCTACAAATCGTGCACATTGAATTTTCTTGATTAATCTCATTTATAACATATTCAGAGTGAGTATATCCAAGTCCTTGTCTATCAATATTGATAGTTTGTTTTCCTATTAACATATTCAACGATTTTTCACTTTTTGAAAATTTATCTAAAGTCGTTGACAATTGTTGGACTTGTGTTTTGAGAGATTCATTTTCATTTATCAATTGTGTGCACTTTTCAATAGAATTCTCTCTCCTATTATTTTCATTCTCTTTTAAAATCAGAATTTCATTTTCAAGTGATTTTATATTGATTTCTGATTTTTCAATTTCCTTTTCGAATGTTGAACACTTATCACACTTAGGGATCTTACTTTGATAGGTTTTAACTAATTTGTCGAGTTGCTCATTTAATTCTAACAAAGTATCATTTTGTGATTCAAGTTTGGCATACTTCTCCCTAAGTCGTTTAAAACAGCCATTTACTTTGTGGAAATAAATAAGTAATTCAGAGTGAGTAAGTTTTGATACCTCGCTTGGTTCGTCGTCGTCGCTATCGGTTATATTCCCATGAAGGCACATATCTCCTTCCTCACTTTCACTGCTATCGCTTTTATTCCACTTGGCTGCAAATTTCCTTTTTGAATTCTTCGTTCGTAATGCCAGCTCGGCTGCTCCATCATCATCCTCATCACAACTGCTATTTATCAATCCTGTTAAGCATATTTCTTTAACTGAGTCGGTTGTGGAAGACTTCTCATTGCTGTTGACTTTTGCATCATATATTGCATCGAGAGTATTCCAGATTTTCTGTGCATTTTCACTAAGAGAAACAAAATTAAAATTATCACGATTAATATGAGAATATAATATATGCATAGTAAGAGCATTAATCGAGATACTTTCCTTATCGGTTTTATCACACCCATTTTCAATAATATCCCAACATTTAATATTAACAGATTTTAAATAAAATTCCATTTTCAATTTCCAGTTCAAAAAATCTGTTCCATCGAAAATAGAAGGAATAATATTGAAATAACCCTCAAAAATATTATCTGGTGGATTCATGACTCTAGAGTTAAAGAAAAATACCGGGCTCTGATACCACTTGCAGGATCTAGATTAACCCTAGAGGGGGGGTGAATAGGGTTATAGCAAATTTTCTTGATTTAAACACAGAAATAAACTGCAAAAATAAATATGCTGAAAAGTAAATCACACACAAAATTTACCCAGCTTCGGCAACCCCTGCCTACTGCTGCATTCACAGATTTCTATTAGAATTAAACAGTATCACGCTTACAAACACTCTACTAGACTCGCAGACATTTGCTCCCGCTCACAAACACTCTACTAGACTCGCACACCCTGCTCGCAAACATTTTCTCCCGCTTACAAACACTCTACTAGACTCGCACACCCTGCTCCGCCTATAGAGTTTCGCTTACTCGCAAACTTTGCTTCCAGCCTATAGAGCTTCGCTTACTCGCAAACTCTGCTCCCGCCTATATAGCTTTGCAAACTCGCACACCCTGCTCACTGAACTAATTCTAACTAGACAATCTGACATACCTAAACCCAAGGTGGTGATTTACAAAGTTTTGATTCGAAAAAATAAAAACGATAATTAAAAGACACATAAATAAATAACCCTAAACCCTAAAAATAACCCTAATTATAAACTAAAGCCTTTAGAAAATAAGGCCGGCCCACTTATTTCATTAAACCCGTTCCTTATTTTCTTCTTTGTTATCTCCAGCCCGATCCCCTTTATTTCTTTGTTGCGAAAAATAATGGCAACATGCGTCTTCGTTCTTCGATCTGAAAATTAGGGCTCGTGCTTGATATTCTTTTCTCTGGAAATTTGCGGCTTTCTCTTAGCTCTGAGGTCTAGGGCTATTTTGAAGCACCGACTTTAAGTTGATCGAATCAGTGATTAATTGCAAGTCGTCTTGTTCGATCGAATCCTTGTTGCTTACTTCGGTTGCTTTGATGAGTTCATTTGTTGCTTCGGGTAAGATTTTTAGCTCTGTTCCTTTTTGATTTTTGTATTCGAACTCATGCCTTTTGCCGATGATGATTTTGGGCTTATATAGGATTCGTTGCCCTATTTTCTCGTTCGCATAAATATATTTGAATTTGTCTTCGGCCGTTTGATTTCACTTTGATGATTGAGATGATTTTGACTTGTTCAAAAACGTATAATTTTTGTTACTTGATGGTCACGGCGTTGATTTGATATCGTGGTCAATTTGACTTGTTCAACATATTGACTTGGTTCAATTTTGACTTCGGCTTTGATTGATTACATGAATTTTTGGCTTGATCAACCTTGATGTTGAACTCTGTCTTCACTGATCGTGTTTACTGCAGCCAATTGATTTCTTAAACTTTGTAGCCTTGGTTACTGGTCGAGTTGTATCTGCTTGTAGTTGATGCATATGCTCTCTGTTTGCTTTGGTTACATGTGCATAGTATATTGGTACATAAAAAAATGTTGTTCCCTATACTGTAGTTGCTATGCAGTCGCTTGTAGTCTTTATTTGGTTTATTACAGTATTCATGTACACTGTGTTGTACTGAGCTCGACATCGCGTCATGTTGCCTTCATCACTGAGCCTCGGCTTGTATACTGCTGTTATTGTTACATTATGTTGTGATCTTTTTCTGGTTGGCACTTGCATGCATTTCTGGTTGCTTACCATTGTTGTATAATTGCCTCTGTCTATTTGCCTGGTGGTCTATTTCATATCCATCACACTGGCATACATTCGACCTGATCATAGTAACAACCATTTGCATATATATATATATATACCTGATCGCAGTGTTGGCTTGTGATATTCATGTTGCAACTGGTTTACTGTCCACTGCAGTTTGTGTTGCTGTTTACCCGTGTACATGCTTCACTGTGTGGTCTTGAGCATTGCTTGTTGCACTTGTACTGTTTCTTTGTTGCTGTTGCATAGTCTCTTGAAACTTGGCCTATTGTGTACTTCATATATGCACAGTTGGTTCATGTTGTTGCTTATGTTGGTGTTCATGTGTCTGGTTTTGTTGCTCTGACTTGTATCACTTGATGTCTTGAGCTTCAACTGTGCTCGAGCTCGTATCACAGCAAAACTGCATGTTATGTTTGTTTGGTAGTTGCTTCAGTCACTTTATTGTATACTTGTGCTTTGAACATTTTCAACCTGATGCATCTGGACTTGAGCATATTTGATGAAATTGTTGTCTGGTCTTTGCATTGCTGTGTTGATCATGTTTCTGGTTCAATCCACTGTTTCATGTTTCATGCATGCTCGACATTGAGTTTTGTTGCACTGTTTTTTGACTTGTGACCTGCCCTGTGTTGAATCCAGTTTTTCAAAAAAACTCGGGTTTGACCTTGTGCTCGTGTCGTGATTTTCAATGTTATTGCACGTGAGTTGAACTCGGTTTTTCATTTGGGTTTGACCTGTGCTCGCCTGTCCCTGTAAATCAATCAAGTGTATATATCGACGTGCACGGCCTTGTGGCATATACAGTGATACACTGTGTATGTCACAAGTTGTTAGTGTATGATGAATTCAAATTTAAATTATGACGAACAACCCAAATAACTGAGGCAAATCATATTTTCAAAAATCATATTTCATTTTATATTGCAAAAATATTTCTTTTTCAATTTTACTGCGTTAGTTTATATTTTTGCAGATTGCTCAGATGCTGGATTCAAACTAGAAGGAAGTTGAAGATAAAAATACGAGTGTGAGTGATATGTAGTGAGGTTAACTGTAAATGTGAAATGTGATGTGATTGTAATCAAAGTTGTATAGTTATAGTGAGAGATTGAAATTGTACTATTCAAAATTGTAATAAATATTTGTTTGAATAAAATTTCTGTTTGAATTCAAATTTTGTGTCATTTAATTTTATTCAGCAAATATTTATTTATACTATGAAAAATAAAATAGTACATTAACAAATACATTTAGACGAATGTATATATGTTTATTATCATCAAACAAAAATCATATAAGCGCAAAGCGCATATTCAACACCTTTGCTTTAACCTCTATGATTTTTTCTTTGGCACCGACGAGCTCGACTTGAACGTGAACTTTAGATTCAGACTCAGCCTTCAAGTCAGCTTTAAGCTTGTCTACTTAGCCTAAAGTGTTGCAAGTTATTCATCTTTTTCTTTGAGCTTTTCCTCAAGCTTAACGTTTTTAGTGTGGGCATTCTTTAGCTGGTTATTTATGGCTGCAGTCACTTGCGTGTAGACCCTTGATAGCTCGATTACTCCTTCTTTGGAATCCTCGGTTGATTTTTTCTCTTCTTTCTTTTCTTTGTAATATCAGCCAAGTCATATTTGTAGCCTTTAATTATCCTGTCGTGGTAGGCCCTCTTCGAGTTAAAGGATCAGATTATTACCTAGTTGATTGACTGACGTTAGAGAGGTCCTTCATAGGCTTTTTCCATTAAAGCACTTGCTCCATGACCTCTTTATGTTTATCAATGCCTTCGTTGGCTTCTTTTCTTGAGGTGATCCTGAAATTATAATCGAACATCACTCCCTCTAGGAAGAATCAAGAAAAGCAGCCTACATCGTTGTAGTGATAGCTGATGATTAGCCTTCATGGGGTGGATGAGGAACATTATGGCCTGAAGAAGTTCTTGTATCGACCCTATAAGAGAGAAGCATTTGTGTAAGATCGTTCACTTTGGATTGATGAGAGATGGAAATAATAGTGGTAAGAGGTTGGGATAATGGAGTTTATTGCTAAAAAGATTGGGAGTGAGAGCATGGTTTATAGGCATCAAAGTTGCACTCGGAGTGCTCGTGTGAACCCTATTGTTCATCTAGGTGGCATTATTTTCTTTCAATGTCGCATCGCTTCTGATCATCGTGACGATGCTCACTATCCTTTACATCTCGATGCTCCTTTTCTTTTCTTCTCCTTCTTTCAGAATCCAACTCCTAGTAAGAGTTAGGGAATTGATAGCAAGCCTTCAGAGTTGTGGAACGATATTGAACTACAGTTGAATAGAGTCAGTTAAAGCATTATCTACCCATGGTCTTGACAAAAAGAAGAGATATATCAGAACTAAGGCATTGGATATGAATGGGTGCTAAATATTTGTGCTCGTGATACTCATGATACGAGAAGTATGTGAAGTGCTAGTGTCTTCTTGAGAATCTACGGACCATGTTCATGGTGTCCTAAAGATGGAATTTCATCACCCCGATAGTCGCAAGTATATCCTTTGAAGGGATACTGAATTCACAGGGGATGGTGTTTAGAATATGTCCAAGGTTTTTTCCTTAGAACCAAAAGCTGACAAGTTACCAAAATCATCCAGGGAACCAAGTATGCTTTCGGAGGAACCTGTAGTAGGAGTTGATTCTTTGGTTGGATCGGGGCTTAGACTGGACACAAGTTGTGAGGACTTGATAATTAAATGCTTCAATCGAGGAGGTGTTGTGACTGCAGTGCCTTCATGAGATGTCTCCCCATACGATTCATCCCTACCAAGGCCCTCCCATCTTCATCTTCATCATCTTCCATTTTGTCTCCTCCTTCTCTTCCTTTATCGTCTTCTTGTACTACATTATCTTCTTCTCTTCTCTCCTCCTCTCCTAGATTTTCCATGCCTCATTGACACTCTTTTTCCCCTTGATCTTCATCATCAGAATCACGTGTTGAGGTAGAGGGACCAGTGATGGCTTGAGTTCTTTTGGTAGGGAGTGGATTCAGAAGAATGCTCATGCCATTGTATAAAAGATTATACTGGCATACTCGAGCATTCATAAGAAGATAGAAAGTTTTGCGGTGATTAAACTCAACCCCCTTCAAGAACTCCAAAGTTTGGGCATAAGCGTCGAAGATTTCTCATTCGAGATAATATATAAAGGATACCGAAAGGATGTTAGATACTTGGGTGAATAAAATTCAAGTATGTAGGAAACATTGGGTAAGAAGACTTATGACCAAAAAGCCAGAAGTGGTTAAAGCCTTGGGAAAGCGAACGAAGAATATTTGCTCTTGAAATAACTACACTTATTGTAGAGAGCTTATATGACCTTGCAACAATAATATGCCCCCATTATTAGCAAAGAAGGTGAATCTTGCCTCTTATTAAACCTTAAAAGGTAGACGTGCTCTCTAAATGTTGGAGGACAAGCCAATTGTAGCACTAAAAGAATGTATAGAGAATTAAGCAAGGTGTAGTCATTAAGATGCACATATGTAGGAGCCAACCCAATCTCTTGAAGAAAGAACTTGAGAAAGTCATTAAATGGTAGTACGGATCTAGAAAAATACATATCTATTACATGTTGTATATCCTAGAGGTGGGAGATGAGCCCGTTGGTCAAGTGTCGGCAAGAGGACCTCATCCTCGGGAATCCCGTGTTTAAGGCAAATTGAGCGGAGTGCCTTTATAATCAACTTGGATCAAAGATTATCCAAAACCATTAGAACAAGTCATTTGGCTATTGGAGGAGAAGGACCATAAGATTATGCGATTGAAAGGGCTTGAAGTTGAAGTTCACAAGTTATAGAATGCCTTGCTCCTAAAAGGATGGACTTTGAAGCCTGAGCGATAGAAGAGGCCGTTAGTCGGTACATTAAGAAAATTTGATAATGTTAATTATGTGTAACATTATCAGGAATTAAATTATTATTTTTAATCATTGGGTAATTAATTATGAATTTTTAACTGCATTTAGCATGATAAAATTATATAAAATAGAATATTTGGCAAAAAATAAATTTATTAGATCTTATGTCGATCTAAAGTATATTCGAACAGCATCCTACCAAAACCATGAACGAAAAAAAATTAAAACCCTCGACCGACGCACCCCTCGGTAGCCACCGCCTCTCGTCGACTTCACCTTAGGTCGCCGTAACTCGACGAATCACCAATATCTCTAATTTCATCTCGATTTAGGTAAAAATTTAACCATAATTTCAGATATGGGGCTAATTGGTACGATTACAGGTATAAAATTAATGATTATTGCTTATTAGTTAGTGATAATAGTGATTACTTGATTTGGGGATATTAGTTAGTGTTGTGATTATTTAGTTTATAATTATAAATTTGGGTTGATTTAAAATCCGTAGTGTATAATTATTATGTATGTTGAGTATTGTACGCGATTGTTTGTTACAATTTAGAATAATTTTATGGCTAATATATATAGTTGAATAGTGAATATGTTAAATGTAAAGTTTACGGTTAAACACTATTAACTCATGTTAATTAATTAGCATGTGTTACTTATAAGTGTTAGTGGTAAGTATAAAATAAAGTTATTTTTAATGATTAATTATTTTTAGTAATTAGTTAAACAACATGCCCTTTTGCAGACTTCAAATTTTAGTTTACAAAATAATTAAATGAACTATAAAATATATATTAAAATTTAAAACTTAGTTAGTAAAATATTTAATTTATTGAATGAATTATAAAATATGATTTATAGTTTAATTTTTAATTATTAAAATAGTAATATGTGTATTTTTGCAAGTAGTTTTAAGTAATAAATTTCTTTTGAAACGAATATTCTACTAAAGTCAACTTATAAAAATTAGGAAATGAAATGTTTATTTGAAAATAAGCATTAAATATTATTTTAACTAATACAACAATAACAAATTAAAGCCTTTAGTCCTAAAAGCTTTAATTTACTTTAAAAAATACAACAACGCACCCCTTGGATGCAAAGTTATGCGTACAAGAAAAAGAAGTGAAGTGCTGTTGAAATTAAAGTTTTTAGTCCCAAAAGGCCTTAACTTGTTTTAGAAAATACAACAACAACAAACCCCTCAGATTCAAAGTTATGCGTACAAGAGAAAGAAGTGAAGTGCTATCGAAATTAAAGCATTTAGTCCCAAAAGGCTTTAATTTGTTTTAAAAAGAAGTGAAGTGCTTTCGAAATTTCTAACATATATATTTTTAAATTAGGAAAAAAGTTGATTATTTTATCAGTCGTACTTAGATGTATGAAGTCGGTACTGATATGAAAGGTTCAGTGAAGGAAAATTTCTATAATAGTACACACAAATTAGTAGATTTGCTAAATTTAATAATGGAAGTGACGTAGAAATTCGTGCCCTTGTAGTATGTACAAACATTTGAAGCATTGAAAACCAGACATATATAGTTATGGTACATTTGTGTCGAGCTGGTTTTATACCAAATTATTACTTATGGGGTCATCCTAAAGTACTTGTTGCATCTACACCTAATCCTTTGATATCAGAGGACGAGGTGAATAATGATTACGTTATGGCAAATCCAATTGAAGATATGGTGGAAGATGTAGTACTATCAATATTCCCCATCATTCAAGTTAACGTTGAAGACATGAATGTCGAAGAAGAATTGGCTGTGGGAACGAAAAGAATTTATTATTTATTGGATGCTGCTAAGAGGCTGTTGTGGAATGGTTGTAAAAGCGGAACCGAATTATCAATGACTTTCGAATACATTACTATGAAATCAAAATTCAATTTTACAAAGCTTGATTTACGACAGTTGTACAAGCTGCAAAATGATATATCCACCCAATAATCTGATATGTGATGGGCATTATGAAGTGAAAATACTTATGTTGTCTTTTGGTATCAAAAGATAGATACAAGTATAAAAGGTTGCATGTTATATTGGAAATATGACATTAACCTTAGGAAATGCAAAATATAGAACGAGGAAAGATAAAAACCAAGAAAAAAGAAAGGAAAGGAAGTTCCATACAAGAAAATGCATTATTTACTCATCATTCCTACACTTCAAAGGTTATATGCGTCTTCTGCTATGGAATGTCATATGCGATTGCACAGTGTGAGAACATAGAAAAAAGGAACGCTGATACATCCATTTGATGGAGAAGCATGGAAATATTTCGGTAAGACTTATCCTACATTTGTTGTAGAGAGCCGTAATGTCAGACTTGGTTTACGTACGGATGGATTTTCACCATTATCTCAATTTGATAGAAAATATTCATCTTGGTCTATAATTGTTATACCTTATAATTTACCTCTATGGATATATATGAAAACTCCATATATGTTTCTCACTATTGTCATCTCTGGTCATGATGATCCAACACAAAGAATCGATGTCCGTTTGCAGCCATTGATTGAAGAGTTGAAAATATTATAGAATGAAGGGGTTTATGCATATAATATTTCTAAAAAAGAATTTTCGTATATTTACATCTTTGTTATGAACTATTGGTGATTTTCCGGCTTATGTAATGCTTTCGGGTTAGAATACGGCTGGTCATCTAGCTTGTCCTTATTGTATGGAAGAAACACGAGCATTTTCATTACCATATGAAAGGAAAATTACATGGTTTGATTACCATTGGTGTTTTACTATATTAAGCATCCTTTTAGAAGAGATAAAAAGCCTTTTAGATAATAATCCAGAGAGTAGACAACCACCAACGATTTATTCAAGCGTAGAAATATATGATCTTGTGAAGGAATATCTAATGACACATGGAGCTAAAGTACATACTGAAATTCTAGGTAAATTGATAATTTTTAATTAGTGCGAACAAAGTATATTTTGTGAGTTACCTTGTTGGAAGGATTTCTTACTTCGACATAATATTGACATGATGCACAATGAAAAAACGTGTTTGATAATGTGTTTAATACAATTTTGAATGTTAAAGGGAAAGCTAAGGATAATCTGAATTCAAGACGTGACATGGAATAATTCAGTAAACATCTCAAACTTCATATAAATCCCAATGATAGTAAAAAAAACCAAAGCATTCTATGAGCTAGATGGCAAGTAAAACTCGTGTTAAAATAGGTGAAAGGACTAAAATATTCTGATGGGATTTCTTCTAATCTCTGTAGGTGTGTTGACTTAAAGACAATAAAATGAATGGGATGAAAAGTCACGATTGCCATGTCACGATGGAAAATTTATTACCCATGGTTTTCAAGGAACTGTTGCTTATAAAAGTATGGAATGTTATAACACAATTAAGTTTGTTTTATAAAGAGCTTTATTTAACTACGTTAAATTCGAGCATATACGTAAGCTTGAAAAGGATATCCTTATAATTCTCTACAAACATGAGAAAATATTTCTTCTAAGATTATTTAATGCAATGAAGCATTTACCTGTTTATCTCCTATCAGAAGCTCTACTTCAAAGTCCTATGCAATATGGATGGATGTAACCATTTGAGAGGTAATATTGAAAATCCGTAATAGTAATTTTAATTTAAAATTTACTTAATTAAATTTAAATTGAATTAATTTTGTTATAGATACTTGAATCATCTAGAGAAAAAAGTTAGACAAAAAGCACAATAAAAGGTTCGGTTTACAAATCATAACGCGAAGAAGAAGCTTCATTCTTTTTCTCTCATTATTTTAGCGGCCATGTGAACTTATCATTTGTAACTTGAAATGATGAAGATGTTGAACAAGATTCTTCTTAAACAGTGTTATCTATTTTTAGAGAACATGGCCGACTTATTGAAAAATGTGTGGAAATATGGTTAGACGATAAAGATTGTCATGTAGCACACACATATGTTCTTCTTAATTGTTCTGAAGTTGCACCATTTGTTGGATAATATTAAATTCATATTTATTCCAATTATACTTGCATATTATAATGGAATTATTATATATATTTGTAGTATTTATGAATCACAACATCCACATGCTGATCTTAATAAATAATTTGCTAATTGGTTTTCGAACTACGTTTATGATCCAAGAAATTGTGCCATTGATGAAGGATTGAAACATCTTGCGCTTGGACCAAAAATAAATGTCAAGACTTATCCAATATTCTTTATCAATAGATTTAAATTCAACACCATGGAATATAGTGCTGAAAAATTAACCTATGACAGTGGTATGTTTGTCAAAGGTAGTGATGATCCAGATGAGCATATAAATTTTTTTTACGACATCTAACACAGGTTTTAGAATTGATGTATTTTATATGACTGCAGAAAAAGTTCTTTATGCAAATGCAATTGGTTCAGTAATGTTCCTGATTCTACAATCAACGCATACAAAGATTATAAAATTATTGTAATAAAACATACCTCGCATTACTATAATAATGGTCCTTTTGTATTGGCCTAGCAAGCATTACAGGTTTATTTTGTTCTGTATCCATCCCTAAAAAGAGATAAGTGGATTGGTTGGCTGTTTTTAAAGCAAAAATAAGATTTATGTTTGATGGAAATAATATTCTGGATGAAGCAGCTTATCAAGTGGATCTTGAGTCAAATAATGAAATAATAATAACTGATGATCATACTGATTTAGGGCCTTTGAACGATGAATCAAATGTTTTAGCAGAAGCATTTGAAAGTACATAGGAAAATGATATAGAATAAGAGACCGAGTTTAAATCAGAACATGACGAAGATTGATTATTAATTACTGATGATGTAATGCATATATAATGAATATTTGTATCGCTTGTCGTATAATTTATTATTTTGAGCTTCCACTGTTATTAATGATGATGACTATGTTGTGAGCTCTGTATTATTCTGTTTTATTAATTCTATGTATCTAGAAGGTCTTGTTCTCCTTTTGCAATTTTATTTATGTGATTATTAATCAAACATGTTTTCCAATAATAAAATGATATGTTTTTTCATTATATAAAATGATATGTTTCTAACAGATATTATATATATCTTATAGGAAATCTTCTAGATCTCATGCTTTTGCTTCTCCTGCTACTAGCGAAGGTACCAGCAGCTTGACTGATTTACGCCCAAGGCCGACTATGATTCTGAAGAGTGGAGGGTAAGTATCAAATTTAATGCATGCCATTAATATTTAATGCATGTATATTATTTAAAATTTGTTAATGTCTGCATCAAAATTAATTCAGGGGATTTAAGCTGGAGCATTTCGATTTTATCCTGGCCATCTTTATAAAGCCATATATGAGTTGTATATCTGGTTGTTGGCCTCGGTGGGATGACATCCCATATATATTAAGAATGCTATATGGGCCGACTTGATGGTAAGTATAAATTTATAATTCATTTGAAAAAGATATATTTGATCTTTGAAAATTAATATGCAGTTATAATTCATTTTAATTTCAATATTTAGGCCGTATTAGTTGTAGAAGAGGTAGATCAAGATCTGTTTAGGAATCATTGTAACAAAAAGCTTAGAAAAATTACAGGAACACCATCTCAAGCATTAAAAAATCCTGATTGGATGTGTGTTAGTATTTGGGTGGATTTTCACCAACATTGGAAAACTTCCACCCTAAAAGTAAAATTTCTAATTTCATGTTGTTATTATAATTTGTTTAAAGTTTGTATAGCAATTACATTAAATCATATATTTAAATTTATAGGAAATTGCCCAGCAGAACTCGGCAAACAGGAATAAAAATCCTACTATACACTACGGTCCCTCAAAATCCTTCCAACAATATCAAAAGGAAACGGTAAAATTTTAAATTATGATTATAAAATAATTATAATATTATTTAATCATATACATATATTGTTTATTTATATGTAATTTCAAGCTAAAGAGAAGGGGCGTGAGCATACATATGCGGAGGTCTTCACTCAAACTCATGTCATCGAGCATACTAATGAAGATGGCTTGGTTATGTTTACTTATACTAATCCTAAATATTAAGATATAATGGTAAACTTGCTTTAATTTTTCTTTTACTTTGCATTACATAAATTGTAAATTGAATATTTATAGTGTAAAAATTCTATTCCTAATTGCAGGAATGGTTTGAAATGGAGCGAGCTCGAGTGTTGGAGGCGACCCGATCGAGTGGAGTTAACCACTGAGGAGGAGGACAAGATTTTTGATGCCAAGAATGACAACCCGACGTGAAATAGGTGACGGTTACAGCAATCAAAAGGTAATGTTTATTCAGTCTAACTACTTCATTAACTAATTTATAAATTTTACTTAATATTAAAATAAAATATAACAAGCTATGAACTAATTTATAGGCGAGGATGTCTCTGGCCGATTATAGGAAATCACAGGCCGAGAAGGAGATAACGCAACGGAGAGATTAGATTGCAGAGTTGAATGATAGGCGAAAGAGTAGACGATTGACGATGCTGCTAGATGAGCGGATTTCAACATATATGGTAGAGCACGGGACATTTCGCATGGGTCGGGAAATAATGAGTAGGTGTTGTCGTGTTTGTTGATGGATGTCTGATTGTTTTGGTTTATACTTATTTGACATGTGTTAATGGATTTGATACTTGTTTGATGGTTTTGTTGTTTATGGATGTTTGATGGTTAAAGTTGGGTTTTTGTAGATGTTTGACGATTGCGTTGTTTGATGGAATGAGGATTTGTTGGTATGGTTGTGTTGTTGATGAATCATTATTGTAAATATAGATTTTTGTGATATAAACTTAGTTTTATCTAATATGTATGATATTATAAGAGGTATGCGATGTTTGTACTTGTGAAATGTGTTGTATATAAGGTGGATAGATAGATGAATATATATATATATATATGATTTAATGGTTGAAATAGCAGCTATTTTGTAAAACAGAAGTTCCAGGTTATGATGGCTGGCGACGGTTGGCGATGGCCTACAGTCATGGGTTATCAACGACTAGCGACTATCTTGTGGCATATATGTGGTGCATAGAGTCATGCCCCGTGTCCGTCGACCTTCATTGGCTAGTGACGGCTTTGCCGTCTCTAGCCATCGAAAAGTTAATGACAAGGTCATCAATAAAGTCGTCGTCTTTTCTTCGATCGACGACTTAAAAAGCGATGACTATTTGCATCGTTTAACAATGGCCATCGATAGCTATTTGTCGTGCTAAACCTTGTGTGTCTTGTAGTGTTTTTATTTTTTATTAAACATATGCCAATTTAATATACATACATACGTACGTACGTACATATATATATTTGAATAATGATTAAAGTAATATATATACACATATAAATATGTCATATTGTAAAATAATAATTAAATATATATTCAAATTCGCTGATATACTCTCAGCCATACAATGTTTTTCTTTTAATTCTTGTACGAAATAAGTTCGTATAAAATTAAAACAAACTTATGTAATTTTCAAAATTAATTTTATTTACGTACTTTTACATTAAATATTTTCTTAATATTTTTATGCAATTTATGTACACATAAATATATTATTTATATAATCAATATTAAAGTGAACGGTAAATATATACATATATTATATATATTCAAATTAAAAAAATATGTAAATAATATTTTTTATAATTTCTGAAAACTTTAAACACATACATAAATATTGATAAAATGTAATTCATGTTTTATGTATTATTGTTTATATTGTAATCAAGTTCCAAATTTAAAAACAAATTAAATTTATTTTACTTGAAAAATAATTTTTTTGCCGGACATAAGCATATAGGTGCAAATATAAGGTTTTATATATAATCCATCCAATGAAGACAACAAAATGTTATACAAATTCGTGATATGTTGAACAGCTATATAAACACATATATAATTCAATAAACACTATATACATTAATATATCATTATAAATGGAGAATTTTTCCTCTCATCTAATGCCTAGATAGTACACCTTGAAACATAAAATCAAAACTCCTTGAAAGGATTTCAGAATATAGAAAGTGCTACCGTTCTGAATGCGGCTACCATCGGTTATGAATTTGATTTAATTCAGTGTTTAGAAGCTTTAATTTTAAGGAGAGTGGAAGATTATATGTTGGCCTTTGCTGGTCTAGAATGGAGCAAAAAGAGAGTGTAAAATAATAAGGGTTAGAGGAAAATAAATAGTGAGAGTCAAGGAATGAAAAGAGGATCTAGATTCTTCTTTTCTCTTACGAAGTCTCCTCCTTTTGAATTCAAAATTCCACCTTCCCTCTCTTGATTTGGCTAGCCTCCTCAAGCCTTAGCCGCCTACAATAGGCTTCTTTATAGGCCTCAAAATCAGTTCAAGCCTGATCAATGAAAAATTGCATCTAAATTTAATTCTATAAAAGTTTATAATTAATATTCCATAAAAATTAATTAATTAATAATAATTATATTATACTAAATTAGGTGGTAATAGGTGTATTTAATGTTTTGGTTGTGTGACTCTTAGGTGTAAATTCTATGGCAATTAATATCGAGCAATTTGAATATTAATGTTCACACTTCACTTAATAGGTGGTGTGGCATGATGAACAAATTTATTGCTTATTTGGTTTCGATGAAATCAAATTTTACTTTATTTAAGCGTTATCCAGTGGTGACAATTGTATACACCAATTCTCTTCATGAAAACTATATCATATTAGGACTTGTATAATTTGGCAATGGTCAAAATATCAGTATCACCGTATTAAAATTTATAATACAACACAAATTTCTTGGTTCAATAATAATAATAATAATTTACCAAAATCCTCTGTCCAGTGACTTTAAATTTGGATTGGCTTCGGTTGACCGTAATACTAACTCCATATAACTAAGGAGACGAGTTCTCTCTTGAATAGTGTCTCACTTTCAATGCTTCCAGTCGACCCCACTATAGTTGTGCAATAGATGTTGTGCCATGATTTAAGGATAATCAAAGTGGAGTCTCCATATTAAAGGTCAACGGTATTCTAAAGTTGAGGGAATTGTGTAATATTGTCACATTGATATTTTTTGTTTAACCATAGTTGTATTAACCAACAAAAAACTATTGAGTGAGTCATTCCACGGTTATCCAATAACTATCAGTCAATAACCCTTAGTGCCTTAACTACCATGAGTAATACGTTGCATAATATTTAGAGAGCGTTACGTACTATAGTCTCAAATAATGTATCGATATCCAATCTTGATATATCTTCACTAGAAATATTTAAAATGGTATATTTATTTTATTATGATAAATCACTCATGATTCTAGCACATTGTAACTACTATCACAAAACATATCATTTATGGATTTTCTATTAAATATTTATTTTATTTAATTAAATAATTAACATAACACATTATATCAAGTATATAATAGAAATAAATCACATTTTATTTCGAACAAGATTGGTTATTGAGTTGGATGTATACAAATTACAGAACATACCCATAACTCTATCAATATCTCACTTGCACTTGGAGTCAACTATGGAATCCATATTCCATCCCTTCGATTAGTTTGATGAGACCTGATCGAGTTAGGCCCTTCGTGAATGTTGAAGTAGTAGGGGTATGTTTCTCAACTTCTAGTGAGCTCTTATCATTACATTGTTATCATATAATAATAATGTAGTATTCTTAATACCTGGAATCATACCTAACTTAGTTATAAATTTCTTCATTTACATTTATAGATTGCTTTTATTGTGGTTATTTAAGGTGATGCATTAGCCTTTTCAATAAGTCAGGTACAACCTTTTATTTGAAACAATTTCCAACTTAAAGCTCTTAAATAAGGATTAAATATGCATTTAATATTGACATATTATACTTAATATCACTTGTAAAGTTTGAGTCTGTATACTCCATCATAAGAAGTTTATTATTTTCATAAACAGTTTTCTAGAATTTCATTAATATTCGAGAACGCTCTAAACTACTATTTAGTGATATTAATTTGGATTTGATATTTTCTTCATGTATCAAATACATTAGCTATATATGATATTATAAATGTATGATAATTCTTATTGTCAACACATAAAGAATCCATCTTACATGTTCCATATTAAACATTTTAATAAGGCGTCTTTGCATATCGTTTGGGAAATTCCTAACACCCTTTATATGTAACATCCCGCCTTTTTGTATGTTGTAGGCAGACACATATGTCGAATCAAACCATACAAAAGGGCGAATTATTATTGGGGTGAATAAGAAAAGAGAGAAAGTAATAAAACAAAATAAAATCTTGCAGCGGAATGACAAAATATAATAATCAAATAACAGTTCATGAAGCTGTTTACAAAACATTTGATTTTACTACTACAACATAGAATCGAAGTTACACATACCAGAGAATAATAAATAACAATGCAGCAGAACAGTATGAATGTAGTGGAATAATACAATAGATAATAGTAATACAATCTTCGTCTTCGTCCTCCAAAAATAAGGTCTTCAAATCCTGAAATGCTCAGGCTGACCCGAGCGAATTGAAAAGACAAAACACTCGAATCAGAACTAAAAGATCTTATGTAAGTTAAATCAATGGTAAATAATATGAGTGGAACGGCGTAAGAAATGTTTACGGGACTCCTATCCAATGTCAAACGTGAGTGTAGTAACTTAAGAGATGTTCGGGGCTTACATCTCCTAAGGATCCGTTAAACTATTTACTATGTATTAATATACGCTATTATAATAATGTCTAATAGTAAAATAAACTTACTTTAAAATAGCATTAAGGCTTTACATTTTCCACCTTAAAACGTAAATAGTGCTAGTAGTCTATACACTACCGTAATACCTCCTGATCGGGAGGCTACCAGAGGATACTCCATGGGTACGACACAAATCAAACCCGGACAAGGCGCATTAGGGTGGGTGACACGGCACAACTAGGCAATGCTATGGTAGATATACCAATTACGCATCCGGACGGATGGTGACGCATAGCGCGCAGCTACCGCCTACCTCGAGCCACACCCCCAAAAAATTCAAAGGGCCCCAATCAATCACAAAGTGATAGAATGGTATCGAAGGAGTGTGTCCGATAAGAGGGGCTACCTCACTGGCCCATAAGCGCTCCTGTTTTAGCCACCTTATGCCAACTCATGGGAGTCGGGTCCACGTATATACCTCAAGGGAACGCCGCCATCATCCTACTTGATTTTGGAATCTCCACCACGTACATGGTTGTTAAAGTGGTTTTTGGAGTTGGCAGAAAGTATGACAACTTTCAATCCTGGTCTCTTTAACAACAAACGTTATTATAACACCACGGTCATTTTTAAAATAGTTTATACAGTAAAACCCAAAATCATTGCCCTTTTCAAAACCAAATCAATACGATATCGTTTTCATTTCAAATGTATCCTTTCTAAAATCATAGCACTTACAAAGTTATAACATTTCGAAATCAAAACACTTGAATATAACACTTTAAAATTATAATACCTTGAAACTCATAACTTTGAAACATAACATCCACCACTTAAGTGGTTTAAATATTTAAAATACTTTATATAATAAAATAGCTTCTACAATTTCACAAATCCATTCCAAAACAACTCGAATTTCTAAATTTTAAATTTAACCAAATCCCAAATCATAAACTTCAATACAATTCAGTTTCCAAATGAACTATTCCAAATTATATCGATTTCAAAACAGATTTGATCCATAGAATAAACTATTTCAAATTCAATATATTTAAAACTTTAAATATTCACAATTTCAAAACTATGTTTGCTAATTACAATTCAATAATTCACATTTCTATTATTTAGTTTGAAATATTTTACATAATAAATCCATTATCATCTAAATAAAACTCAAATTTCAAATAACTAAATATTTCCTTCAATTTATTTATACTTGAAATATTCATTAAATTCACCCCAAAGCAAAGTCAAGTTATAAGTCGTACCTTTTAAAATTTCAAATTTAATAAATTTTACATCAACTTATTTGAGTTTAATTCTTAAATAAATTCAATTTCGAATAAATTTCTAATTTACCTTCCGACCTTAATTTATTTAAATCATTGTAAACTCTATATTAAAATAAATTTTAAACACTTGTCCATATTACCTCAATGGAAATCAAACTTATCATTAAGCTTATTCTATATTAAAGCAAATTATACATAGCATAAAATCAGGGATAAAATAACATTTATATAATATCTAAAATCAATATTTATCTAAAACCATATATTTCTTTACAAAACCATAGAAATCATTTCAAAATATTTATATATATAGACCATGGTGTTTGTATATAATTTTTATCCCATGGTCAAGTGATACGGATATTTATCATTACAATCCGTAATTTAAAATATAAATACGGTTATATATCATTTCAAACCGCAATCCCGAATGAAATAAAAATCCATAACAACTTGTAGTTTATAACAATATAAAATACAGTATCCACTCATCCAATATCAATCATCAAACATTTATCACAATTATCATCCAATTCAATCAATAACATCAATACAGAACAGATAATAAATAACAGGTATTCACTAGCAGTTTATATTCAATAATAAACTAAATAACTATTTTATCCAAATAAATTCAAATAAACTGAGATGATGATTCAAAAATGCCAAACAGTCATAAATAAATTGCTAATCACATCATAAATCAATTTAACAAACATAAGAAATTTTAGAAGTTGTGAGTGGGTTAAAATACTCACTTGAATTTAAATTGAATTTAAATCCAATTTAAACCCAAAATTCGAATAGTCTCAGAATTCGTCCAAACTAAATGTCTAGAATTTCAATATGATCCTAACAAAAGAAACCACACGTTAATCGGACATCATATGTGAAAGTTATGTAGGTTAGACTGTTTGAATTTTGAAATTTAATAAAAATAAACAAAAAAACACCTAACCACATCAGATGAAGCTACGTCAAACACATAACCTCCCTCTAGTTATTTATGTTAGAATCTCTTCTTCACTCGCATCAGGGGAGCCGCCACCATGCGTCGAGCTGACACGTCACCTTCCGCCATGAACTGCCATGCGACACCGCCCTAAGGCCGCCGCCACCTTCCCCGAGCCTCGCGAACGCAAATTGATGCTCATAGCAACTAGCCGCCGCCGAGATTCATAATCCTAATCCAATTTTTGGTGAAAATCCAACCATCGGATCGACATGCAAACAACGATGAATCACTCCCCTCGGTCCCCTCTACAAATCGCTACCCTCCAATCGACAATCCGACAAGTTTGATCGCGGCGTGATCAATGGCCATGAATAGTTCAACGTTTGCTGAACAAACGAAGAGCCAAAATGAAAAACGAGTTGCAGATCTGAGATGCGCTCATCCAGAGCTTCAGATTGATATATAATTTGATATTATTTGAGGAATTTGAATTTTTGGCTTTGAATTTTGTTTGAAATTGCAATTGGAATTTTGGTTTTGTCTGCCATTGGAATGAGGAGGAGCAACAGGAATTGTACGTATAGAATAATGACCATAAGAAATAGGCTAGGGTTTATAAGAAGGCACTTATAGACAAAGCTGAAAATAGAATGGACCGGATTGATTTGGATCGAAAGTTGAACGATAAATAGCCCGAAAAGCCTGTTCTGACTTTGGAACGAAAATGGGTCAATCCTTATATCGAAATAGATGTTTTTAAATATTTTAAAATCGATGGAACAGGTTTCAAGTCCAAATTCCATCGTATGAAAAAGTTATGCAAAATTTAGTTTATTTCAAATTGATTTCAATTGATTTCAATTAATTGATTTCTAGGCGTTTCGAGCCCGTACGATCAAACGATAAGTCCGATCATTACAAAACTTGAAATCCTACAATAATTCACCGTTACAGATCCAATGAAACTGATTCCGTCGAAATTCGAGTCAGTGGCCACAATGGATATCTTTCAGGTTAATTAAATATTAAATTAATTAATCACTTCTTCAATTCAAATTTAATTATCTACCATTTCAATCATTTCTGATTACAAATAAACTTCTAATTCATTAACCAAAATTTCCATATCAATCAAATAAGGATTTATTGCAAAGTTTATAGTTTTTACCTTCAATCTAAGTAAATTCAAATAAATTATATTTTTAATTTCAATTAAATTAATACAATTTGTATTCAATCTATCATCATCTTATGGATAAATTTAACATTAGTATATATCCAGTTACCCTAATATTTTTACAATCATCAGCTAAATTCATATTAATGTAGTTTTTAATTACGTTTAATTGCAATGGATTTAGATCTAATTCAATAGATTAAATAAATGGATAAATAATTAATGATTATCACCGTTTTCCTAATTTAATCATATTCATACTTTATTATCAAATAACAAATATTGTAATTACTTATATCTAACATTGATTCTATCAAATTACAATTTATTACGTATTATTTTATCAATTAATATAACTTTGAATTTATTTTCCAATTTACTAATTACAATCAATCATAACCTTACAATTGTTTTAATTAATTGGGATTGCACTAAATTAGTTATTTATCAACTTGCATTAACATTATTACCCTAACTTACACTCAGTTACTATTAATCAATATATTATTTCATTGGTTAATTCAATACTTACTTTTATTTACTTATTTTCAATTTTTATAACCAAGTGCAACAATTTACACTATTTCATTATTGGGGTTTCACTCCAATTGTCAATAGTTACTTTTAATTACAATTGCTACATTTCATTTTTAACATTCTCTTCATTATAAACTATAAATCTTTTATTTCTTTCTAAATTTAATTACAAAAGCTTATTAAATTAACCAATTTAATTATCGAAATTTCGGGTCGTTACACTCTCCCCCACTCTATACTTTTCATCGCCGAAAAGGAAAAAGAAGGGAAAATAAGAGTTAAGAAATCAATATATCTTACTTAAAATGTTAAATTTATAAACAAATAAATTTACAAAATTAATTAATTTAAATAAAATATACCAATTTATGACCATTAAATCATTTATACTCAAATTAATAAAGTTTGGAAAATATTTTCAAAAAATTTCTAAGTCCAAAATTCATGGAAAATTTCAGTAGAGTCTCCTTTGTATGGAGAGGCTCGGGAGAAAATATAATATCAAATATAACAATATATCACAATATCTCAAAATAATATATCCCAACAACGGGAAAAACAATATAATATCGCTAGAAAACCGTAATTCGAGAACGTACCTATTTTTCGTGCAAGTAACGTTTATTTTATGAAACTAGAACAGTAGCAATTACTTCCATAACCTGTATTTCACTTATGTAATCCAAAAAAGGTTAGCAATTATATAAAATGAAATATTTAAAGTTGTTTCAACCACTAACAAACAAATCAATATAAACCACAATCACTTGCAACAAAGCATACAACCATCACATAAAATCAACCCAAATCAATTATCCATTCATATCAAACAAAACAAATAGTTGTTTGGGTTCAAAACTTTAAATTGTACATAATGAAAAATAAACTACTAAGTGCGCCCGTTACTCAACAGTCTAGATGAAATTAAATAGGTTATTCATACATCCAAACAAATTTAAAGTATCATTGCCCAAACAACCATAAACCAAACAAACAACAATTTCAAACAATAGATCAAGTTCACTCTTATTAACTTCATTTCAAAACATTTGTTGTTTGATTTCCTTTTCATTCATACAATGATTTATCTTTTTAATTTACATTTGTTTCTTGCAAATTTTCATTTCCATCCATTGATTCAGTGTTTATTTCACTTATTTGCACTTATACGTACATAAATTCATTTTTATTTATTCATATCATATAATTTTTTTATTACATTACATTCATTCATTTCTCAATTTCATTGTTTTTCATTCATTTATCTATCGGATTCATGTTCCATTAAATTTGTTAGCATTTCAATTCATTTACTTAAGTTTATAATCATTTATTTATATTACTTACCTTCTATTATATTTTCTTATGGTAACATTTCAATTATAACTTAAGTCTATAACATTATATCCTCAAATCTTATTTATTAAAGGACTTCATTGAATCCTTTCATTACTTTAAGTTTTGCTTGTATATTTTCCATTACATTTTCTTATTAGACATTTCAACTTTTAAACCTTTGGTAAGTTATATGTATGTTTTTAAGAATGCAATTGAAATTTATACAAGTTTATCTCGTTTCTTTAAATTAATTTAATTTTCAATAATTATATCTTTTGTATTATAAGTTACAAATTTTAACTTGCTTGTAATTTCATTCATAACCTAGCATTAAATCTCTTATTTCATTTAGAAGTTCAAATTATTAATTAGTTACATTCCATTTCACTACAATAGTTGAAACTATTAATTAATGGAAACTTAAGAACTAAATACCGGGTTAAATTTCAAATCATTTTCAAAATAATAGATAAATATATACACACTTACAACTTATATATCCAATTATATTTAAAATAATTAAAATTTATATTTGTTTATCCAAATAAATCTGCAGTAAAACTACTACAGTGGCCTTCCCACTGAGGAATTCGAAAATTAATGTCGATGATGCGTATCGTCACCGAAATTATTTTCCAGCAACAAAGAGGGGAGTACAGAACTTATTTCCTTCCAAAATTTCTTTAAAAATAATTCTTTCAAATCTTATTGAAATATTTATACCATAAAATACTTCCAAATAATAATAATATTATTATATTTCAAAATCATTCGAAAGAAATTTTCAAAAACCCCGGAACTTAAGTTCTAACTTTGCAGTTTATTTTTATTTGTTTTACTTTTCAAATCTTATTTCCAACCTATATTCATAAATTTCACTACCTAACAACCATTATATTACATCCAAATATAAATCATTTATAAAAAGTTTATTTTATATATAGAAAATATAATAGGCAAAATTATTTCATTCAACTATATTCAAAGCATATATTGTGTCGGTCTGTCCTATTAAGAGTTTAGAAATCCCTATTGATGTCATAGCTTCCTATGCACCAACCAGAATTTATAAATACAAAACGGAACAAATTAACACAATATCAAAACCTTTTTATAACACTAACAAATACGCTCTCTCATATATATACGCTTAGCGACTCATCATAGGGTATTATTACCCTATTGATAAAGAGTCAGAGCCCACAAAGATAAGATTTATTGCCAAACCAAAGCTCTGATATCAAATGTAACATCATGCCTTTTTGTACGTTATAGGCAGACACACATGCCAACTCAAACCATACAAAAGGGTGAATTGTTATTGGGGTGAATAAGAAAAAGAAGAAAGAAATAAAAAAACAGAATCGTGCAATGGAAAGACAAAATATAATAATCAAATAACAGTTCATGAAGCTGTTTACAAAACATTTGATTTTACTACTATAATATAGAATCAGAGTTATACATACTAGAGAATAATAAATAACAATGCAACGGAGCAGTATGAATGTAGTGGAATAATACAATAGATAATAGTAATACAATCTTCGTCTTCGTCCTCCAGAAAAAGAGTTTTCAAATCCTGAAATGCTCAGGCTGAGCCGAGAAAATTGAAAAGACAAAACACTCGAGTCAGAACTAAAAGATCTTATGTAAGTTAAATCAATGATAAATAATATGAGTGGAACGGCGTCAGATATATTTACAGGATTTGACATCTCCTATCCAGTGTCAAACGTGAGTGCAGTAACTTAAGAGATGTTGGGGACTTACATCTCCTAAGGATCCGTTAAACTATTTACTATGTAGTAATACACGCTATTATAATAATGTCTAATAGTAAAATAAATTTACTTTAAAATAGCGTTAAGGCTTTACATTTTCTACCTTAACACGAAAATAGTGTCAGTAGTTTATACAGTACCGTAATACCTCCTAATTGGGAGGCTACTAGAGGATACTCCATAGGTTCGACACAAATCAAACTCGTACAATGCGCACCAGGGTAGTGGCATGGCACAACTAGGCAATGCCAAGGTAGATATACCTATTACGCATCCGGACTGGTGGTGATGCATAGCGCGCAGCTACCACCCACCTCGAGCCACACCCCTAAAAAGGTCAAAGGACCCCAATCAATCACAAAGTAATAGAATGGTATCGAATGAGTGTGTCCGATAAGAGGGGCTACCTCACTGGCCCGTAAGTGCTCATGTTTTAGCCACCTTATGCCAACTCACGGGAGTCGGGTCCTCGTATATACCTCAAGGGAACGCCCCCTCCATCCCACTTCATTCTGGAATCTCCATCGTGTACACGGTTGTTAAAGTGGTTTTCGAAGTTGGCAGAGAGTATGACAACTTCCGATCATGGTCTCTTTAACAACTAAACGTTATTATAACACCGCAGTCATTTTTAAAATAGTTTATACTTTAAAACCAAATATCGTTGCCCTTTTCAAAACCAAATCAATACGATATCATTTTCATTTCAAATATATCCTTTCTAAAATCATAAGACTTTCAAAGTTATAACATTTCGAAATCAAAACACTTGAATATAACACTTTCAAATTATAATACCTTGAAACTCATAACTTTGAAACATAACTTCCACCACTTAAATGGTTTAAATATTTAAATATTTTATATAATAAAATAGCTTCTTCAATTTCACAAATCCATTCCAAAACAACTCGAATTTCTAAATTTTAAATTTAACCAAATACCAAATCATAAATTCCAATACAATTCAGTTTCCAAATAAACTATTCTAAATTACATCGATTTCAAAACAGATTTGATCCATAGAATAAACTATTTAAAATTCAATATATTTCAAACTTTAAGCATTCATAATTTCAAAACTAAGTTTGGTAATTACGATTCAACAATTCACTTTTCTATTATTTAGTTTGAAATATTTTACATAATAAATCCATTATCATCTAAATAAAACTCAAATTTCAAATAACTAAATATTTCCTTCAATTTATTTATACTTGAAATATTCATTAAATTCACCCTAAACCAAAATCAAGTTATAAATCATACCTTTTAAAATTTCAAATTTAATAAATTTTACATCAATTTATTTGAGTTTATTCATAAGTAAATTCAATTTCGAATAAATTTCTAATATATCTTCAAACCTTATTTATTTAAATCATTGTAAACTCTATATAAAAATAAATTTTAAATACTTATCCATATTACCTCAATGGAAATCAAACTTATTATTAAGCTTATTCTATATTAAAGCAAATTATACATAGCATAAAATCAGGGATAAAGTTAACGTTTATATAATATCTAAAATCAATATTTATCTAAAGCCATATATTTCATTACAAAACCATAGAAATCACCCAAACCAGCGTTAAATTTTCCAAAATTTCAATACGATCCTGACAAAAGAAACCGCACGTAAATCGGACATCGTATTTGAAAGTTATATAGGTTAGACTGTTACAATTTTGAAATTTAACAAAAATAAACAAAGAAAACTCCTGACCAAATCAGTTGAAGCCACGTCAATCACGTAACCTCCCTCCAATTATCTACATTCAAATCTCTTCTTTGCTTGCATCAAGGGAGTCACCACCACATGCTGAGCCGATACGTCACCTTCCGCCATGAACTGCCGTGCGACACCGCCCTAAGGCCGCCACCACTTTCCCTGTGCCTTGCAAACGCTAATCGATGCTCACAGTAACCAGCCGCCACCGAGATTCATAACCCTAATCCAATATTTTGTGAAAATCCAACCATCAGATCGACATGCGAACAACGCTAATACACCCCCTAAGTCCCCTCTACAAAACGCTACCCTCCAATCGACGATCCGATAAGTTTGATCACGACGTGATGAACGATCGTGAATATTTCGACGTTTGCTGAACAAACGACGAGCCAAAATGAAAAACGAGTTGCAGATATGAGATGCCCTCGTCGAGAGCTTCAGATTGATATATAATTCGATACTATTTGAGGAATTTGAATTTTTGGCTTTGAATTTTATTTGAAATTGCAATTGGAATTTTGGTTTTGTCTGCCATTAGAACGAGGAGGAGCAACAGGAATTGTACGTACAGTATAATGAACATAAGAAATAAGATAGGGTTTATAACAAGATATTTATAGACAAAGCTGAAAATAGAATGGATCGGATTGATTTGGATCGAAAGTTGAATGATAAATGGCCCGGAAAGCCCGTTCTGACTCTGCAACGAAAATGGGTCAACCCATTTATCGAAATAGATGTTTTTAAATATTTTAAAATCGATGGAATAGGTTTCAAGTCCAAATTCCATTGTATGAATAAGTTATGCAAAATTCAGTTTATTTCAAATTGATTTCAATTGAATTAAATCAATTGATTTCTAGGCGTTTCGAGCCCGTACGATCAAATGACAATTCCGATCGTTACGAAACTTGAAATCCTACAATAATTCACCGTTACAGATTCGATGAAGCTGGTTTCGTCGAAATCCGAGTCAGTGACCATAATGGCTATCTTTCAGGTTAATTAAATAATTTAATATTGAATTAATTAATCACTTCTTCAATTCAAAATTAATTTTTTACCATTTCTATCGTTTTTTATTACAAATAAACTTCTAATTCAATAACCAAAATTTCCATACAATCAAATAAGGATTTATTGCAAAATTTATAGTGTTTATCTTCAATTTAAGTAAATTCAAATAATTTATATTTTTAATTTCAATTAAATTAATACAATTTGTATTCAATCTCTTTATTCAATCAATCATCATCTTATGAATAAATTTAACATCAGTATATATCCAATTACCCTAATATTTTTACGGTCATCAACTAAATTTTTATTAATGTAGTTTTTAATTACGTTTAATTGCAATGGATTTAGATTTAATTCAATAGATTAAATGAATGGGTAAACAATGAATGATTATCACCATTTTCCTAATTTAATGTCATTCATACTTTATTATCAAATAAAAAAATATTATAATTACTTATCTAACATTAATTCTATCAAATTATAATTTATTACATATTATTTCTTCAATTAATATAACTTTGAATTTATTTCCCAATTTGCTAATTACAATCAATCATTAGCTTACAATTGTTTCAATTAATTGGGATTGCACTAAATTAGTTATTTATCAACTTGCTTTAACATTATTACCTTAACTTACATTCAGTTACTATTAATCAATATATTATTTCATTGGTTAATTCAATACTTACTTTTATTTACTTATTTTCAATTTTATAACCATGCGCAACAATTAACACTTTCATTATTGGGATTTCACTCCAATTCTCAATAGTTACTTTTAATTACCATTGTTACATTTCATTTTTAACATTTCTTTATTATAAGTTATAAAACTTTTATTTCTTTCTAAATTTAATTACAAAATCTTATTAAATTAACCAATTTAATTATCGAAATTTACGGGTCATTACATTATACTTATTGCAAAAGATATAATTTACAAATCCAAAATCGAGTATTAAGAAACCAAAATTGAGCTTATTGTAACACAAATACATCGTCATCAATCAACAGCATGTTGTCTACTTATAGTTTAGAAATATCAATGTACTTTTTAGTTGTTCTTTCTTATGAATGCATGCTTCCTCTGCATTTTGACTGAAAATCAAATAATCTGATATTTCCATTAAAATAGTTATTTAATTATGATGCTTATAGAATTATGCTTTTGTATCATTTGGATCACATCCCAAAAACTCAATGTTTGTAACAACCCACACCTTAATGGGTTTGAATTTCGACTAAATCAAAACCCAATTCCATTAGATATGGATCGTTGGTTTTGGTAACCTATAATAAACATAAGTATATCAGAATATGATCAATATAAACTCAAAGCGGACAGAAAATTATAATCGAATAGACGTACCGACTTAGGCTACTACCTTGGAATCCACATTATTCCTTGGATGTCTAATTGTCTTGTCAGCACTAAGCATAAATAAGAAGACTTCTCCATTTACCGTTCTGATCTTATTCTAATAGCATGTCCTTCTAAATCTATCATTTGAAATGTAATGAGGAGGGGGTCAGAACAGTAATGAAAAAATTACATACTTACCCATACCATCAATTTATGCCAATTAATTTCCATTTAAGTGTTACGTCTATTACTTACGGCTAATTCGTTAAGTCCTATAAGTTGCATACGATATGCCTAACCTCCTCTAGGGTATAACTATATTTGTATATGCCTATCTGCATATATGTCTAACCGTTTCGCTACCCAACTACTTGAAGTGAGCCCAATGGAAATTCAATACCTCAGTCCTCAAAGCGGGCCCTCCACAGGGTAAAGCTAGTCGATCGGTTCTAGCTGTAGAGACCGATGACTTTATATATGGCTTTATAATTTATAGTTCAATAGCAGTTCTACTAACACATCTCAAAGACTCATCTAAGGGTTAACTGGCCTACCTTCGATAAACAAATTTCATCTAACCATCTACTTTGAAGTCTGTTCATCTCTCATACGTATTGTATACTAATAGAAAGCGAAATCTATCATGACATAACCCAAGTCTTTACTATTGCTCGCTCGAGACCGCTGGTGGTCATAGCTTATATGCAAAACCTACTACTAAAGACCGGTCAAAAAATACTGACATAGTCCACCGACCTTCCATCGCTGATGTCCTATTTATACTATCCTAAGTAAGTCAAGGAAGATTCCTCTTTCGATTACTGAATACCTTTTTATTAGAAGTGAAGCAGACCCCATTCATTAAAAGTACCAGGCCCTTTAATACTTCAAATCCGAGGCGAACCCTCGATACATTTCCCCTCATCTATTCACAATGCATTTCCCTTCCCTATGGGTCTTATGGTTAGAGATGTCATACATCAATAGTAAGTATACACAATTGCTAGTAGCCTCTAGGTGAAAGACAGACTTTTGTTATGCAACTCTATTAAACTCACACCTAACCCACTAAACCTAAGTGTTGGGATAGACCCACTAATTCACACTCATTCTAAATGTATAATTAAAGCTATATAATTTTCTACTATAAAAATTATATTGCCTTCTACGTATATATCTAATAGTATTAATACTTACTTGTTCGCCACATAATAAATCCTATTTTATATGTTTAGGCTTTAGTTTCTCATTTCCTTCTTATGTCTAATAAATGTCTATTGTCCGTAATAATATGTCATTAATGTCAACATTAGATAATCTCTTATGATATTTATTTACTCGTTTTCAAATCCACTTATTATACATATTTAATTCCTCCATAAATTTCAAATTAAATTCTCTATTTGGTACGTATTTAATTCTTTAAACACTCAATTAACTTCAAATTTATTGCCCGTTAAATTTGTAGTTATTATCCATAAATTTTGAAACTACAATTCCTCTCTTTTTCAACCTTCTAGTTTTATCATTATTACATCATTAATAACTAGTATGAATAAATTATTATGTGTGTGTGTGTGTGTGTATATATTAATTTTAATCATTAAGTGTGGTTATACATACATTTAATCATTAAGTTTGGTTATGCATACATACATATATATATCTTTTTATATCTAACTATTAATTTCTAAAGTAGAACATTCCTTTCCAATTTTAATTTATCAGAGCTACCCTTTCAAAAAGGATTACTATCATAGCTTTCCATAAACTAACCAAAATTGAGACCTTGCTTTGTTTAAAATTACAAGAAATTATTTCTCTTCTTTTGCTAAAATAAATAGTGTAAACCATGGAGAATAATATCCATACCTTACACATCTCTTTCCTTTTGGGTATATTCCTTGTTAACTCAAATTACACACTTATATACATATTTTTTTAATTAAATAATTTATGGAAATTACACGAAAATAGATATAACTCAGTTATACCCCACTCCAAATGAATTAAAATATAGAAATTCACATTTCAAGTTAATCGGGGCAATCTAATTTACAACCCAATTATAAATCTACAATAAACGTTACAACTTTGTAAACATTCTACAACAATAAATATTTGGGTCTGATTTCAATTTTAAAATTAGGTTGTACATACTATTCCTATTCTAGTTACATATTTTATTGAATATGTAGGCAATAATCATATACGTTTGTTTTAAGCCTACAACTCATCAGATCATATACTGGCATAATAATTAAATAAAACTCAACGATGTAAACTTTGGTGTTATAAATAAATTATAAAATTTCTCACTACCATTTTAAGCTTTCCAAATCTCCCAAATCTGAATCCATTCCTTTACTTGACACCTTTTCCATTCTAATCCTAAAGAATATGTATAACATCATATATACATACTATTAGAATTACAAATCTGAGAAGAGATTTGGGGTTAAGGGAAATATATGTTTACAAAAATAAATTATTTCTTTCTCCTATATTTTTCGGGCTTATTCGATTTTTGTGTGTGCGTGTATGTATAATATTTTATAATTTTTAGAAATTTTGGAGAAGGGAAAATGATAGAGCTTCACTGCTTGGATCAAAAAATATGAGAAGAGAATAAATGGGTTAGGTAGTATTTATAGGTGCATGAATTTACTGAAACCATTAGATTAACAAAATTAAATCCGGGTTGTTTGGCCAAGATTCAAATCTTAGCTGTCACCCCCAACTGGTTAACCACCCCTATAAGCGGTCGACCATCCAACTAAGGGGGTTCGACTGTAGGGTCCATTTATTATTATTTATTTTCTTTTATGTTTTTCAATTATTTTCACCCTGAAAACTTGAAATGCTAATAACTTTTTCATTTGAGCTCCTATCATGAAACTTCAAGTATGAAAGTTGTTCAGAAAATCACCATGAACATAATGGTATAAATTTCATGGTCAAATTCTGTCGTTTACTCAAATTTCATTTTTGGAGCCTTCTTAATTGTTTATTTATTAATGTTAGTTTTATGGAGTGTTACATTCTCCTCCCCTTAAAAGAATTTTGTCCCCGAGATTCCCCAAGGGTTGTATCATGTACATAGCGTGCAACTAATCTAAGCTATCTGACCAATTAGTGTACAACTAATTTTGCAACTAAATGTGTACAATTGCATGGTGTATCACAACTTATAAGACATGCATGCCGAATGATTCTAAATGGGTCATATATGAATGCATTCTTTTAAAAACATTTAGAAAATATGATGGAAACAACGTAGATATACTGGTAGTTCCATATATATGCAAATTTTCAAAAATCAAAAATCCTTTTTATTAACAATAATTTCCACACTCCTATTAGTAAGATCTACTAGTAGAAGTATGGTTCAACCAATTTTGCATCCAATCCCTACCATCCAAAACCTAACACACAATTTCTAACATCCATTTTTTTTTTAAATCTAGTTATTATGAACCTACAACCCTATGGCGGAAAAAGAATTTAGTGGAAAATTTAACAATTCCACTCTTCTTTGGATACATATTCTATTGTACCTTGGAACTTTCCCTTCTGCCCCTAAAACTTTTCCAACTTTTCCAAAGCAATTTGCATAAGAAGGTTTATTTTTGGATGTTAAAACATAATTGTCCTAAGTGCAAGTTTTTGTTTCACTATCAATAGGGTATCAAAATAGAAATTCCAAAGCTGAAACGGTTATTATCTATGATTAGTATACCGTCACCCTTGTCGGACAGTAAGATTCATATTCACTAACACGTCGATCCACTATACATTAAGCATATGGCACTAGAAAGTTAAAAATCCTTTTCTTTTCTGATCAATTCGGCAAAATAATTTGAAAAATCAAATTCCTAAAAGCATTTAAACACCTTTTTCCTTTTCTAAAGCACTTGAAAAAAAAATTCCAAAAACATTTGAACCCAACCTCTTAAAGGCATTTAAATAAAAAATTTCTAAAGCATTCAAACATAATTTTCAGAACATTTTTTGCTCCATCCTTGAACAAATCAAGCCACATTCTACGTAATCGAGACTTAGTCTATGAGTTAATGCATATGGTTGACCCTACCATTATGCAGTTAATCCTAGATTTAGGGAAACCTTTATTTTATTTTAAAACAACAAACTACCTACAAACGTTTTCTTAAATTTTAGCTTTTAAGGCATGTGGATAGTGACCCATGACTTCGTAACAACCTTTCTACGTCCTCCGTTTGCTAAAATTTATTTTTTCCAAAATCCTAAATCTTTTAGCATTAAAGCATTTTAATTTCTAGTTACTAACTTAGTTTCCTAATTTATCTATAAACTTCTAGTCTTATCAACATTTTATAGCTAGTTAAGTGTCCTTATGAAATTTCCTTACTTATACTGTTTTCCAATATATTTATGTAGCGGTCAAAGCTTATACGAACCATCAATGTAGTAATAAAGCTGGAACATATCTCATATCATATTGTACACTTTTTCGAAATCCAAAGGGAGACAACTAGCGATTACAATCCAAAAACCTAAAAAGAATAATTGCTAGAAGCTGTCAGTCATTATAAACTTGTGTTAATGATGTTGTGGCCCTAACACTCCTTACTAAATTAAGGCAGACATTTCTAGTACGCTACTCAACTAAAGTCCACATGTCTTAACTGACCTCCTCTGCTCCTAATCAATGAGGTATATTCATTACTTCAATTGTTACACTCGACTATATGATAAATTGAACATTCCCATACAGTAGTAGGTAAGAAATATGAACTATGCACAATTAGAATAATTCATTAGAAAATTGGTTTGGTGGAATTTCTTTTCTACCAGCTATCTTGCCTTCTTCAACCTTTAGTCAACCAACATATTTTATGTGGATCGGTCATCTTATTACCCTCTTCTCCAACCATACTACCATCTTCTCTAAATTAAATCTATTGACAGTATTCTCAAATTTTAGTATTTATTTCCTCTATATCCTTGATCCTTCACGCGAGTATACCCTAGGACTCGCAAAATTGCACTTTGATACCATTTCCCGTTCCTTTGAGGGTTTTTCTCTTGGCTTCCACACATCCTTTATAAAATATTCCTAGATTCATTCCAATAACAGGGATTCCTTATTGCTACCATACTAGCATTCTTAGTAATTTTATTCGTAGCCTAAACTTTTATCTCGTCTTACTAGGTAGTCATCCATATCTACTCCATATCAAAAATTAGTTTGGTTTTTCACAACTCTTTTAAAGAAAATAAAACTTCACAGTCATGGAGTACTTGATCCAAACTTTTTCTTTTTAATATATTATATTTTTTTGAAAATTACTTGCTTTCCAAAAGAAGCCATGAAAAATTTCCTACTCTCTACAACAAAAATTTTCTTCTTTTAAAAGTAGGATTTTTAAATCCAAAACATCTATCAGATTTAAACCAATTGTCATATCAAACCATATTTATTTCCAAAAAACATCTATTATAATTTTAAACAATGAAACTGAAGTAGATAACAATAACTTCCATCATATTATTTTCCTACTTTTCTTGCTATTTTCGCTTTCACCCTTAGCGGAGATTTTAACAGCATGTGGTAGGGACTTATAAAAGATACGTGCAATTGCTACATCTATCTAAATATCTATCTAAAATATATGCGCAATTACAACATATCCATAGAATCTATCTGTTCTTCCTATCCTATTCCAATTGCTACTATATTATTTTTAACTATATTACTAATTTTATTATATGTAAATTGATATTTCTATCTAAATTTCCCAGTATTTATTCATTGCAGTGATTTTGTCTACCGCTTTAGTCATTGGGGTTTCCTTCAATAATATGGAAAGAGATACAATCTATTTCAACGATAATTCTCTATATTTCACTTATATGGGAATATTCATACTATCCTTATTATTAGGCATTCTTACCCTTCTATTCTCTTTACCCTATTTTAATCAAGTGCCATTTTCATTTTTCCACCCCTTAAAGAAAGAATTTTAAAAACCTTCAAATTTACAAAAATAAGAAATATCATCAAGCCAAACCAATGCTCCATTTTCCATTTATTTCAAAAATGTAAAACCCTTTTTACCAAAACTCCTTAATTCGAAAACTTTTGACTCAACCAATTTTAAATTAAAATTTTCAAAAGTTCTTATTTTCAAAACAACAACTTCCCGATAAATCATTTAAAAAAATCATTCAAAACATTTCAAGGAATTTTCAATAATTTTTGCATCGAATTCTTCACATTGGCTTGGACTCAAAAATGGACTTTAATTAACCTTTCTTTTAGACTTTCCTTCTTCCCACTCCTTATTAACTCTTTTTCATCAAAAATCTGGCTACCTTCTAGTGGTGATTAATGTACACCTTCTTGTAGGAAATTTCTCCACCCCTGTTATACCTTAATTCTAGATGCTTGCGACTTATAGTTTCTTACTTCCCATTTATCTGGATAAAATGTGCATTTTCAATCGACAATCTATCAAAATCCACAATGAGTCAAGTACCATCTAGCCTCCAGTATTCTTCTATATCTTGCTTATGCTCTTCTTGGTCAACGCCTTGTGGTAGAACATCTATTCTGTAGGGTAATCAGGGTAAGTGTAAAAACGTAACTCTATTTATTAGCCTAACTCATAGTGTCGTCGTCCATCATTTCTGAATATGGCCGCAACTATCTCTATAGTCTAAATTTATAGAGTTTGGTGTATAATACACACACACACACACATATATAGGTAAAAATACAAATACATTCCCTTGGTGTATCCTAATTCCTATGATCGACTAACTTAAGCCCTAATACCAAATGTACCAACTCACACCTTTATGGCTCGAATTTCGACTAAATCAAAACCCAAGTCCATTGCGTATGGATCGCTAGTTTTAGTAGCCTATAATAAAAACAAGTATATCAGAGTATGATCAATATAAACTCACAGTGGAATAGAAAAATATAATAGAACATACGTACTGGCTATGGCTACTACCTTGGAATCAATATTGTTCCTTGGATGACTATTTTCCTAGTCAGTGCCAAGCATGAATAAGAAGACTTTCCATCTATCTTTCTCGTCTAGTAGTCTATACTCTAAATCAATCCAGTGGATTGTAATGAGGAGGGTAGTTTAAACAACGTTATGGTGATTGAAAAATTACATACTTTATCCATACCATCAATTTATGCCGATTGATTTCCATTTAAGTGTTATGTCTATTACTTATGGTTAATCTGTTAAGTCTTATATTTGTGCATACGATATGCCTAACTCCTTCAAGGTATGACTATATATGTATACGCCAATCTACATATATATCTAACCTCTTAACTTCCCAAAAACCCTAACTAATTAACACTTCTTAAATAGGGAGGAGGCAAAACCAACTGTCATTTAATACCTCAGTCCTCGAAGCAGGCCCTACGTAACACTAGTCGATCAGTTCTAGCACAGAGACCAATGACTCATGTATATGGCTTTATAATTTATAATTTAATTGTTGGTCTACTAACGCATCTCAAAGACTTAACTAAGGGTTAACTAGCCTACCTTTGATAAATAAATTTCGTATAACCATCTACTTTGAGGCATGTGCATCTTCCATATGGACTCTACACCAGTAGGAAGCGACATCCATAAAGGTATAACACAAGTCTTTGCTACCGCTTGCTCGGGACCGATGGTAGTCATAGCCTATATGCCAGACCAACTACTAAAGGCCGGTCCAAAAATACCGACATAGCCCGCCGACCTTCTACAACCAACATCCCATTTAGACTATCCTAAGTAAGTCAAGAAAAATACCCATTTTGGTTACTTGATGCCTCTTATTGGAAGTAAAGCATACCCCATTTCCTTGAAAGCACCGGGCCATTTAATACTTCAAATCTGAGGAGAACCCATAGTATATTTTTCTCTACCTATCCGCAATTCACATCCCTTTTTCCATGGGTCCTATGGTTGGAGATGTCTCACATCAATAGTAAATATACACAACTGTTAGTAGCCTCTAGGTGAAGAGTAGATTTCTATTATGTAACTCTACAGACCATGCATCCCAACCTGTAAACAAAACTAAACACCCAAAGCCTAAGTGTTTGGGTATGCCGACTATTTCGCACTCGTTTTATACGTATAACTGAAGTTGTATAATTTCCTACAATGAAAATTATATTGCCTTTTGTATATATTTATAAGTATTAATACTTACTTGTTCCCTACGTAACTATTCTTATTTTATACGCTTAGGCTTTGGTTTCCTCATTTCCTTCTTATGCCTAATAAATGTCCATTGTTCGTAATAATTGGTTATTAATGTCAAAACTGGATAGTATCTAACACATTTATTTGCTCATTTCAAAATCCACTTATTAGGCCTATTCAATTTTCCCATAAATTCCATATTAAATTCTCTAATTAGCACCCATTTAGTTATTTTAACTCTCTATTAACTACAAATTTATCGCCCATTAAATTTATAGTTATTGTCCATAAATTTTGGAATTACTATTCCTTCCCTTTTCAACCTCCTAGTCCTATAATTATTACGTTATTAATAACTAATAAGAATATCATCGTAAATTACGCTATGCGCATATATATATATATATATATATATAACTAATAAGTGCGGTTATACATACATACTTATATACATACATATAAATTCATATTTCTAACTATTAATTTCTAAACTAGAACATTCCTTTCCATGTTTTAATTTATCAGAACTACCCTTTCAAAAAGGATTACCATTGTAGCTTTTCATAAATGAACCAAAAGTGAGGCCTTGCTTCATTTGAAATTATAAGGAATTATTTCTCTTCTTTTATTCAAATAGAGAGTGTAAACTACAGAGAATAATATCCATACTTTACACATCTCTTTTCATTTTGGTGTATTCCTTGTTAATTCAGACGATGTACTTTTATACATATTTTTGGAATTGGATAATTTATGAAATTACACGGAGATAGAATAATTAAATTATACCCCACTCCAAATAAATTAAGATATAAAGATTTGCATTCCAACTCAACTATGGCAATCTAATTTACAATCCAATTATAAATCCAGAATAAACTTTACAACTTTACAAATATTATACAATAACGAAATTTGAGGGCTGATTTTAAATTCCCCGATTAGGTTGTACATACTATTCATATTCCAATTACTTATTTTATTGAGTATGTAGGCGATAACCCTATACATTTGGTTTAAGCCTACAACTCATCAGATCTTATATAGGCATAATAATTAAATAAAATTCAATGATGTAATTTCAATGTTATAAGTAAATTATATAATTTCTCACTCACCTTTTAAGCATTCCAAATCTCCCAAATCCAAATTCATTCATTACTTGACTCCTTTTCCATTCTAATCCTAAAGAATATGTATAACTGAGTATATACATACTATTTTAATTACAGATCTAAGAAGAGATTTAGGGTTAAGGGAAATAGAGATTTATAATAATAAAATTTACCTCTTTCTTCCACAATGTTGATTAACTTCTCCTCTTTTATGTTTCGCCTTCTCTAATATGTGTGTATGTATGTTTTTGTGTGTATGGGTGTTTTTGTGTGTGTGTATAATATTTCATATTTTATAAAAAATACCAGGGAAGGGAAAGTGGCAAAGCTTCACTGCTTGGATCAAAAAATTGAGAAGAGAAGTGAGGAGTTAAGCCTGTATTTGCAGACGCTCGAATCGACTATAACCGTTAGATTAAAAAAAATTAAATCTGAGTCATTTGGCCAAGGTTAAAACCCAAGCTACCATTCCCAACCATTCGACCGGTCCTATATAAGCACTCAATAACCCAAGCAAGGGGGTCGGCTCTAGGGTCCCGCATTTATTATTATTTATTTCCTTTTTAATTTTTAATTATTTTCGCTCTGAAAACTCCAAACGCTAATAAATTTTTTATTTGAGCTCCAATCACAAAACCCCAAATATGAAAGTTGCTCAAAATATTGCCACGAACACAATAGTGCAAATTTCATATCCAAATTCTGTTGTTTGCTTGAATTCCAATATTGGAGCCTTATTAAATATTTAGTTAACGTTAATTTTACTGGCTGTTGCAATATCGCTCTCACTAACTTCAAGATACTTTGGTTATTATGTGTAAATTGTCTATTCTAACTTGTTATTTAGAATTTTCCATTTCAATACATATGTACCAAAACGCAAAGTCACACTAAGTGATAATCTTGTGAGTAAAATCAAAATTAACTTAAGCACGTTGAATGGTGAACCTATTAAGCTAATTTCAACAATTGAGATTTGCAATTTTATTCTTATCAATGTTTCCCAATATATTCCAACTACACCAGCCTTTCTCTTGAAGGCACAATTATGACTGCTGGTTCATTTCCCTTCGGGGAAAAATACCAAAATCATATTCTGATATTGTACTGGGAATCCATTTCGGATTTGCACATCAAATTATATCATAAATTCAACACTCTTAGTGATTTAATCGTCAATTGAGGATTACCTATTCTTAACATTGATAAGAAACTCATAGTTTCTCTTTAATATGGAAGAATGTTTATTAGGCATTCTAATGCATTATGTTCGTTTAGGTTTGGTTAATTTCATTTCATCACTCATAATCAGTTTTATCCTTGGATTATGTTAAAATTCATTTTATAGCCCATAATTTCTAAGAGAAATTTGCTAGTTATGTAGTTGGTATTTATTTAAACATCAATTGTTTCTCAGTGCAATGAAATAGGTATTCACAAACATTTTATGAATTGTAACGGGACTCACCTTTTTGATCCTCAAACGTGAATATTAATACATCCATGGTATTTATTTGCCGAGCACTCAAGTGCCGACAAAACAAATTGTTACGGTAAAAGTAAAATAGAAAAGGAAAAAGAACAAGAAATGAAGAATGCAATATCATAATCTCACAATGGAACAATAACATTTAGTATCAAAAGACAGTACAAAGTGCTACTCTAATATACATAGTATTTAAGAGGTTCAATCCTAAGTACTATCATGAGTTTGGACAATTATAATAGCATGTCTTCATAAGTGCTAATATATACATACTAATAATGCAGCGGAAATAAAATACTATTGTAGGCAAGTAGAAGCATCTAGCTCTTTTGTTGAAGCTCTAAAGAATATCAATGAAAACTTGTCTTTCTCAACCTACTCAAAAATGCACTAATGGATTTAAGGAAAACCTAAACCATGAGTCAGACATAAGTCTGGTGTGAGAAACTCAAGAAATACGTGTACAACATATAGTAGTAACTTTTGAGACCATCCGAATCACCGAAATGGTTTTCCCCTCAAAAGAACTAAACCATCTAATAATTTATAAGATGATATAATACATAGTGTCTAGTATGTAGAATATAAATTAGAAAATAACTGCTTTGCTTGCATGTCACAACACAATAATATTAGAAGCACAACTATAACCACTAATGTTCATTTGCATATGGATTTCCATTGGAAGCGCCTTAGTAAATGGAAGCGGACCTCTCGAAAAAGGTCAGAAAGTACCTTCTAAAACCATGTATATATCGAGGCAAAATATATCTTTGGGTAAAACATATCCGGCGCATGCTCAAACACATGATATCAAATACCAATAACTCTCGTGCGCCTTAACCACAAGCATCGCTAGATATTTGCAGTTGACGTACATTTCGGGTTTGCTAAAATCCCTTGGCTATGTATCTTACTCTATTTTCTATCATTTCTGATGGTGAAGTCAAGTTCTACATCTCTCACACAATTCTTCATCATTGGAATAGATCATGAATCCCAGCATTTTAAACAGTTCATAAATCATTCCATGGATTCTAACATAAGTCATCTAACGAATACTGGCACTGATTCTTCCTTGGACTTAACCTTAGGATAAACAACTCAGCTCTATAGCATTTGTTTGAAATGTTAATGTCGAGATCTCCTTTGAAGTTAACCTTATGGTTGATAGTTCAACTCTATAACATTTGGCTCCACAACTATTTCTAAAATATAAAACTCGTATATCAGTTGTGAATTGATTTTCGGTAAGTAATATATGTATTCAATCCCGAACTCTTCAAAACTAAATCAAGGAATCTCGGCTAACTCAATTCCTATTCTTCTAGAGATAAGCGAACGATATAAAGGAGTCCTCCCTTCGGGATCCCGTATATATATATATATGTGTGTGTGTGTGTGTTCTTAAAGAAAGAGATGATTTATATGAATGAGTCCTCCTTGAGGGATCTCAAACTATATCACTACGTGATGCTTGCATATACTTTCCAAATTAATTTGATCAAATTCGATAGTCGACTAATCGACTACCTAGTACAAAATGAAAATGACCACATATAAAAACCATTTCTCATATATTTATTATTTTTCCAACCTTCCTACTTACACTATCCCTCAATCAAGAGTGAAACCTGTAATTTAAAGCACTATTTGCTTTTAAACCCTACTCGAACATCATTCTTAAGTCTCACAGATAGAACAAGTCTACTTTGTTGGCCTTTAGTGCTAAGTATAGGATTAAATACTTCTCATAAACAATTAAAGACATAAAGCACGATTATGTCACATAAGGGACTTCTAATCCTTTTTTTTTGTTAATTCCTTGATTAATTAAAAATTCGTTGTAAATACTTGTATATGCATATTCAAAATCCCTTCACAAAAGATCTATACATGCATACTATCATATTCTATTTATTTCTACCATTTTCAAAGCTAAAAAATGTAATCATATTCTTATCCCAAATGGTATAAGAATACTTACAAATCTTAAATAAGATTTCACATTTTCAAAAGTATATTCAAATGGGTTAAAAACAAATGTTGCTAAAAAATAAACCCAAACCCATTTTACAATTAACATTATCTTTAAAACATTCTTTTTTAAAGGTCTGCTTATTTTCAAAAGTATATTTAAATGGTTAAAAACATTGTTTCTATAAACCCAAATCTATTTTATACTTAACATTATCTTTAAAGCATTCTTTTCAATGATCCAATTACATCTACACTTATTTAACAAGGTAATTTACTTTTAATTAACTTCTCATACCAATTTATTATAACTTAAGGTTATAAAAAAACTACTTTAATCCTTTTGTAAATTACTTAACTTACTTTTCCCAAACTTATATGTAAATACTTTAAAAATACTTATAAATAGGTTATAAATATCTATATAAAATAGTGCTTAAAATAACTAACTTCAAATTTTACAAAATCATGAAAAGCATGTTTTATATTTCTTAAACCTTTTACTGCAATAATTCATAATTTATTATAAAAAATATATTTAAACTTAAAACCACTTTTAAAACATTCTAATATATGTTATTAAATACTTCTAAAAATATTATAGAAAATACTTTATTTAAATGTCATTTTAAACCATTTAAAGTTTCAAACAGCAAATAATAACATTTGCAGAATGCTTTCAAAAGGGTAAACTATTACAGCAGATCAAAAGTGATGCTGTTAAGTGCTATAACAAACCATAGACGAGCGTAGTATTAAACATTAGAAAGTTTGGTCATTTTTCAACGTGTTAACAATCATTTTAATATCCAGTTTTTTCATAGTAAGTAATTGCTCATATTACATCATAATCATGCTAAGAATCGCTAAGAATGTTTATACGAAATATTATAGAAAATCATCAAAACAAGCATTTCAAAGTGCTTCTATAGGTACCGTTCGCTATAAAAACAATTCCATATTCAATTCCAAACCATCCACCGTTCAATCTATCATATATGTACGATTTTAAGGCTATGTAACATGTTATATAAGGTCATAGAAGTGATGATATGCAATATAGAGTTGTCATTTGCTTTGAAATGGAAGTACGGTCCAAACATATAACTTTGATTAGTTTGTGATATTACTACTATGACGACCCGCAAATCCATACCCATTGAATAGACAATAAACCATAAATGTCCGACCCAAAAAGCATAGAATAACAAAAAGTCAAGAGAAAGAAAGAAGAGAGAAGAAGAGAAGAGAAGAAAGAGAGAAGAGAAAAACCAAACAGAACAATGTAGAACCTCAATAGCAGCGGAATAACATATAATATAGATTAATATTCTTTACAAAAGAGAAACTGTAATATCATATATACATCAATTAGAGTACAACTATCAATCACTAATCATTAGTCTGGACAGTTATAATAACTGTCCATACAATTGCCGATAATTTGAATAACAAAGCAGCGAAAAAATAAACATATATGAAATTACTATATGAAGATCTCCAGTTCTCCTGCTGAAGCTCCAAAAATACCAAATCTGAACCTGAAAATATATATGGTCTGACCCAAGCATTGAAAGGAAAGAACACCCAGATCAGTCTGGTAAACCAGCGTGACAAACACACTCAACTTAATTTATTTAAATTTTTTAAAGCATTCTTTTATCAAAACAAAGGTATCTCGTAAGACACGCCTACATATAAACACAGACGGGTTTTTACCTTATGATAACCAAAACCTTTCATATCAAGTCATGTTATATTATTCTAGTGTCTAGTATACAAATAAAAATTAAAATAGCCGAAATTGTTACCATTATTAAATGCCAGCATACTAGGCTCGACAAACAAAATGGCAGACACGTAGTGGATTTTGGATTTTCATACAGATGACCGGGTGAAGGGACTACTCTCTGATGGGTACACCTCTAAATGGATGTCCCGAGGCATAGAACATTTCCCTCTACCAACACAAGATCAACCTATCTCTATAACTAGACAGTACCGAGCCATCCCTCGATCATTACCGACCTTTATCCAAGGGCCCTCATAGCATACAAACCACATTAATTTACATCTGTAACGTCATAGCGGGAAGAAATATATCTAGTAGGGGATGATCATATCCTAATTGAGAATGACCTACTTAGCCCTGCTGCATCTAACCCTGTTTTGGTCATTTCCGGTTGATGGGGCCTGGGTAATGATTACCTTTCACATATCACATATCACATATCACATCACTTTAAATGCCACATTGCCATTTCCGTTGACTACTAATTGCCTTCCATAAAAATACAACCCTTGAGCTTGTATGTCTGAAAGAAGGTGTTAAGCTAAAAGAAGTTTCCTTCTCCGCCACCACTGATGTACGTTTGTAAAAACCAATGTGCATAATCTTAGAAATGCAATGTCAGACACTTGTCCATACAAATTGTCCAGGAACAGAATAAACCGAAGGTACTTTCCTACCACATCCAGTGAGGAAATCCCTAGGATTAGTGGTGAATAGTCCTTACATTGGATATTTCACAACGAAGAAATTACTGCTACTATATGCATATTGGGATTTTAACCCCAAATAATCAACAAGCGGTCCTTTACGATGAAAATCCTAAATACCAATGCCATCAATTACCTGCACAATCGAACACATATACGTTGGTCCGAAGTGGTTTTTAGATAAATCTGATCGCGGTCTCTTCGCACCAACAACGCAAAAACGTTTCTCAACCACACATAGAAACTAAGTCTCATAGACTTATCAAATATCCAACTTTCAACTTGCTATCCTTCAAAAAAGAAGGAAGCTCGATAGATTGGAGTAATCACTCTGCACTACACGAATCAACATTCTCAACACAAACGATAATTAAGCCTACACAGTTAGTTACGTACTAAGTGTATGACTAACTAGTTTCTACATCAAGTCGAGAAAATAAAATGACCAAATTTGGTAGTTAATTATTTAACTATCAAAGCAAACAAACAAATATCTAGCACCGTAAGCAATCATCATGCCCTCTTAATTAATCTTTTATTAATTAAATCACTTTTCCCAATCATTTCCTTCAAATTATCTTTATAAAAAAAATTCTTAAAACCATTTCAATATTTGGAAAAAGTTTCCATATACTTATTTTTAAAAAATAAGTGAATTCATAATTTACTTTATTTTCAAACCATTCAAACTTTATTTTAAAATATCACTTCCCAAACATTTATTTAATTAAAGGTTCATTCACTGTCCAAAATCATGAATAAAATTCTCTTACAATTTCACTACTTCTACACATTTAATTTAAAAGGATTATTCACTGTCCAAAATGAAGAATAAATCCCTTTAATAAGCTTCCGTATTTAACTTATCAAAATAAGTTGATTTCGAATTTATTATATTTTATAAAAGCTTCCATTTATAAAATTTCTTCATTAACCAATTCCATTTGTATCTCATTTATATGCCAAAATCCAATTATAAGTTTATTTACTTATAAATTTCTTATTACAAATTCATTCTTTTTATAACTTCATAAATTTATAAATCATCTTATTTACTTATAAAATTCAGTTACAACTTCATCTTAAAAATTTACAATGCTCGTTTATAATCCCATTTCTTTTTATTTATAAAATATCAATTTTATAAATCTTATATATGTAATTTATAATACGTTCAAAATTTCAATTTAACTTAATTTATAAAATAGTTAACTTCTTATTTCAAAAATCATATTTAGGCATATTTCATAAAACAATAATTTTTATAATATAAAAATTATACTTCGTATTTATTTAAAATAAATCCATTTCCTTAACCATTCAAAAATTAATAAAACATATATATATATATATATATATATTCAAAATCACTTTGAATTCCTTTTTATTTGAAATATTCATTTTAATATTTCAAATTTCTAAAATATGGCCCAATGCTACAACAACACTAAATAAAGTGATTCACATCAACCATATCAATCCTAGCATCCAAATATCATATATCACAAGATAACAACATATTTAACAATATCTGTAAATAAAAATCAACACTGGTGAGGAATCCAATTGGATCCCTTCAACCTGTCACCTGCAACAAATATACATATGAGAAAATATGTACAATGCCCGCTTCAAGGCAGATGCATGTACAAAAGGTCATCCGCTCATACATGGGAACGTATAGGATCTCATCCGCTATAATATGCAGGAATATATCCAAACCAATCAATATATGTATAATATATCATATATCAACCAAACAAGCATCAATCAACATAAAATAAATTTATTCTTACTGATATAAAATATAAGCGAGTCGGACAAAGTGAGTTGTATTCACTTTTATTGCCGCAGTCGTTACAGCGTTTTATTTCGAATAAAATCAAACGGACGTTTAATTTTATCCAAAATTCCTAGCAACCCCAAATTAATTCAATCTAGGTCCATCACGTAGTGGCTGCGAATATGAATCCAATGCAACTTGTTTTGTGCGAAACTGACTACGTATGAAAATGTTAATATTTATAAATTACACGAAATTAAATATAATTTTTTTACAATTTTTTTTATTATTTTTTTAAACTTTTTACAAATCAAGGCCGCATGTTTCAAAACTACAGATCTAAACCACTCATTCCTTCTTCTACGTGTTTGAACCCAGGTGAAATACACAAGCAATCAAACCCAATAACACGTCCCAATTCCTTTGATGCCGCTCCTCCCAAGCTCGATTGGAGAACGATCCATTAACATTATTGAGTGTGCCAGACCTAGATGCACCACCGCCCCAAGCTTTGTTGAGCTCAATCCCATATTTGCCTCAAAAAAGCGAATGAACATGCCGCCTTTGAGCAAGGATTGTCGCCAATCCGCTTCACCATATCCAATCACTACAGTTGGATTTGTATGTCTTGAGGTGCTCTAGATCTTTGTAATTGAAATTTTTCGTAATTGTCAATAGAATGAGAGAAAATTGAGGGAGAAGGCCACAAAATTATGGCCGTGGAAATGGGGATGGCGGCTAGGGTTGTTTGCCCTAGGTTTTGAGTAATTTTCAAAAATGATGTCCTTTTATAGAAAATTTTCGTGCACTATTCATCCGCGAAATTTTCGAACTCCAATTGAAGTGTGCCGTCAGACGTTTTAATGTTTTACCCAAATTTCAAACACAATGGAATATATATCGGGAGCCAATTCCATCGTATTCAGAAGATAGGATTTCAAATCAACTTATTTTAATTAAAATTTATTTAAATAAATTTCTACGCATTTCAGTTTCGCATGACCTAACCGTAAGTCTGATTGACATGAAATATGAAATCCTACAATAATATAACATTTCGGATCTAATGAAACTGGTTTCGTCGAAATCTGAGACATTGTCAAAAGTGACTACTTTTACACGTTAGTTAAATATTATAATTTTCAATTTCTATAAATTAACTTTTAGTTCAATTTTAAAAGTTTACTCACTCCATTCTAATTCCAATAGAATTTAAAACAACTTTATAATTCATTTCCATTCACATTAAATTCAAAATCTTAATTATTTCCACAATTTCAAATATTAAATTAACAATTTTATTATCCAAATAAATACTTATATTCGGAATATAACTTATTCAACATATAAAATTAACTTGTGAATATTTAAAATCAATTTAATATTCTCATTTCGAATGACTGAAATTCTGGATCATTACATTCTCCTCCACTTAAAAGAATTTCGTCCTCGAAATTACCAAGTAAGAAAAAGCCACAAAATCCATTAACTTTTCAAAATATTAGTCAAATTAGATTACCGAAATCATTTAAACCTTTTAGCGTTTCCAAAATCCATTAGTTAAACTTCCTATAAAAAAATTTCTAAGTTTTCAAATCCATTCATAATTATATTATCAAAACTAACTAATATCGTTTAATGTTTAACTCAAAAACAAAATTTTAGTTATAATTTTTTTTCAAAAATCTCAAAATTTTTCGAACGCCTTAAATTTTCAGAAAAGTCTCCATAACCTCCGTTGTGCAGTTCGATCTGGAAAAATCATAACATATATAATATCACAAATATACATCTCATTATCAAGGACGAGGCATCCCGTGGGGAAAAAAAATAAAATTATAATATGAATCCGAGATATGTACCTTATATATTATTAGCGAGCATATACGGCTTATACAGCACGAAAGCGAGCTCCAGATGTAAAGCATACGCTATCCGTACCTACTAAACACGCAACAAAAAATGAGAAACATGTATATAGAAAGTAATATCGATATACAACATATACCGATACCACAACTATATATGTCAATATAACAAATGCAATCAAAAGCAATAAATTCAACCATCAAACAACTATCATTCAACTAACATTTGATAAACCAATCTCTATTCAATCAATCCATACCAAATCAATATACATTCATTTCTCATTAATATTCATCAAATTGGTTTTCAATTTAATCACATTTGATTCATTAACATGGGATGTTTACTAACATTCATTTATTCATATTCAATTAGTTTACATTCACCAATTTACGTTCAAGTTAGTTCATTTCCAATTCAAATCGAATCCAATTCTATTTAGATTCAATTACTACCAATTGTAATTCAATTATTTAGCTTTTAATCTTATTAATTCAATTCCATATAAATTTCTGTACAACCTTCTTATGTTCACTGTCAATGCTTAGCCTAAGTTATATCCAATTTATACAAATAACATTTCAATTCATATTCATTCACTAAATTATTTCATTAGTTCAATTCTATTCATCACTATAATTCAATTATGTAATTCACTTAATTAATCCATTTTAATATCCAAATCAACTTTATTCAAAATCACTTAAGTTATGTTTCATTTCATTATCACTTACATTTACTTTCACCATACAACTTAAGTTCACTTCTAATTTAATTCACATTCTATTTTATTTAACTCATTTCATTAGCATATTTCTTTTTTTCTTTACTTGAGTTAGATTTCATTTTCAAAGATAATTTCTTTTTAACTTAATTTAGATTTCATTTCTAAAGTCATTTTATTTAACTTTTACTTTAGTCAAATTTCATATCACTTATTCAAATTCAGATTTTGTTTTGCTTAACAAAATTGTTTAACCATTTTAATATTAGGTTTTACTTACATTTTCCCATTTTATAAGTTACACAACCTATTTATTTATAATTCCATGAATATTTGCTTAAGTTTGCTTCCATTCACATTTTATAATTTCAATTCATGGTTATACAATCACTTTACAACTTAGGTTTATATTCACTTTTATTTGATTCATCAATAAACTTAATTTAATTCAATAACTCCAATTCATTTAACCTTACTGAAGCTAAATTCTAATTCCATACTCTAATTTTAAAGTTTTCTAATTACAAGTTCAAAACTCTTGTTTTAACGTGTTAAACTAAATGTATAAGTTATACAACTTAGTTATTTAAACTTTCAAACTCATATTATATAATCATTTATCTCTTAAGTTTAATTTTCATTTCAATAACTTATCAAATCTGGTTCAAATCCAAGTCACTTTATTTAACTTTACTAAAATTAAATTTTTATTTCATATTATAAGTCCAAAACTCATTTCACTTATATTTATCTATTTCAACTTGGATTTTAAATTCAAATTTGTCTACCGCAACAAAACTTCAATTTTCATTTTACTATTAGTAGCAAATCCATTACACAGAAACTCAAAAATGGTATTAATGATACTGCAATCATCACCTTATTATTTTCCAGCAGCGGTAGTGAATTCAGTGCTTTATATTCTTTTAAAATCCCTTTTTATATACAAATCACATTTTCAAACTTGTACTTATATAATTTCACTTATTCTCTTTATTTATATGAGATTCATCCTAAATTTATTCATCTTATTTAGATTTATAATAATATAATCTCTTTAAACATTGAAAAATAAATTTTAAAATAAACGGGATTCAAATTCTCAAATTCTTAGTTTAAATCCATTCTCATTTATAACTCATATTTTTATATATACTCATGTAGTTTCATTTCTTATATGTAAGATTTTTTCACAATTGTATATCCTATTAATTATAATTCCATACTTTATAATTCATTGCTTATATAATTTATTCTTTTACAATTGTTGTTTTTATTTAGATTATTCAAACAACTTTTATTAACTTATATATATTCATATTTTCAAACAACCAAACATTCAATTTATATACACCTTAATACTTTCTGAAAAATTGTTCCTTTGTATATAAAATATAATCGAGGTAAAATTATTTCATTTACCCAATTTAAAAATAATACTATGTCGAATTGCCTGTTTAAGTATTTAGAAACCCCTATCGATAACATAGAATCCTATGCACCAACCAGAATTCATAAACAACTCAACGGATAAGTAAACACACTATAAAATATTCCTATATCACTAACAAATACGTGCTCATATATATAATACACTCAAAATCAATCTACGGTGCTACTGACCCTATCTATACTAAGTACACATCAAAGCCTATGAATATACTAAGACTAAGCTCTGATATCACATGTGACGACCCGTAAATCCGTACCCATTGAATTGACATAAACCACGCCGTCCGACCCAAAAAGCACAGAATGATAGAAAGTCAAGAGAAAGAAAGAAGAGAGAAGAAGAGAAGAGAAGAAAGAGAGAAGAGAAAAACCAAATAGAATAATACAGAACCTCACATCGCAGTGGAATAACATATAATATAGATTAATAATCTGTACAAAAGAGAAACTATAACATCATATATATATATGTATGTATGTATGTATGTATATCAATCAGAGTACAACTATCAGTCACTAATCATCAACGTGGACAATTATTATAACATGTCCTTACAATTGCCAACAATTTGAATAACAAAGCAGCAGAAAAATAAACATACATGGAAATACAATTTGAAGATCTCCGGCTCTTCTGCTGAAGCTCCAAAAGCGCCAAATCCGAACCTGAAAATATACTTGGTCTGACGGGAAGAACGCCCGGATCAGTCGGGTAAACCAGCGTGAGAAACACACTCAACTATATTTATTTTAAATTTATCAAAGCGTTCTTTTAAACAAAGGAATCTCATAAGACATGCCCACTTATATACGCGGACGGACTTTTACCTTACGATAACCAAAACCTTTCATGTCAAATTATGTTATATTATACTAGTGTCTAGTATACAAATAATAATTAAAATAGCCGAAACTGTTACCATTATTAAATTCCAGCCTACTAGGCTCTGCAACAAAATAGCAGACACATAGTGGAGTTAGAATTTCTATTGACTAGGTGAAGGCACTACCTTCCGATGGGTACACCTCTAGATGGATGTCCCGAGGCATGCGCTCTACCAACACAAGACCAGTCTATCTCTATTACTAGATAATGCCAAATATGTCATCCCCAGTCGGTTCCGACCTTTATTCGAGGGCCCTCATAGCATAAAAACCACATTAATTTACAACCGGAACGTCATAGCAGAAAGAAATATATTTATAAGGGGATGATCATATCCTAGTTGGGAGTGACCCAGCCTTGCTGCATCTAACTCAGTTTTGGTCATTTCCTATTGATGAGGCCTGAGGTAACGATTACCTTTCACATATCACATACTACAGCACTTTGAATGCTATATAAATATTGCCATTTACATTGACAACTAATCGCCTTCCATTAAAACACAACCCTTGAGCTCGTATGTCTCAAGGAGGGTACTAAGCTAAGAGAAGTTGCCTTCTCCGCCACCACTGATGTATGTTTGTAAAAGCCAGTGTACGTAATCTTAGAAAGCAATGTCAGACACTCGTCCATATAAGTTGTCCAGGAATAGGACAAACCGAAGGTACTTTCCTACCACATCCTGTCGGAAAACCCCTAAGATTAGTAGCGTATAGTCATTGCATTGGATATTTTATAACGAAGAAACTACTGCTACCATATGCATATGGAAATCCTAGATATCAATGCCATCAATAACCTGCATAATCGAATGCATATACGTTGGTCCAAAGTGGTTTTAAGATAAATCTGATCCCGGTCTCTTCACACCAACAACGCAAAAGCGTTTCTCAACCTCACATAGAAACTAAGTCTCATAGACTTATCACCTCTATAACATTCAACTTGCTATCCTTTGGGCAAGAAGGAAGCCGATAGATTGGTGTAATCACTTTGCACTACACGAATCAACATTCTCAACATAAACGATAATCAAGCCCATGCAGTCAATTACGCATTAAGTGTACGACTAATTAGTTTCAACATCAAGTCGAGAAGCAAAAATGATCAAATTTGATAGTCGGTTATTGAACTATCAAATCAAATAAACAAATATCTAGCACCGTAAGTAATCACCAGGCCCTTTTAATTAATCTTTTATTAATTAAATCACTATTCCGAATCATTTATTTCAAATTATCTTTAAAAAAAGATATATTCTCAAAACCATTTCAATATTTGGAAAACGTTTCCATAAACTTATTTTTTTTTAAAATAAGTGAATTCACAATTTACTTTATTTTCAAACCATTCAAACTTCATTTTAAAATATCACTTCCCAAAACATTTATTTAATTAAAGGATTATTCACTGTCCAAAATCGTGAATAAAACTCTCTTACCTATTTCACTACTTCTACACATTTAATTTAAGAGGATTATTCACTGTCCAAAATCGTGAATAAAATCCCTTTAATAAGCTTTCATATTTAACTTAACAAACTAAGTTGATTTTGGATTGTTTATAAATTACATTTATATTTTATAAAAGCTTCCATTTATAAAATTCACTTATTAACCAATTCCATTTATATCTCATTTATATGCTAAAATCCAATTACAAGTTTATTTAAATCTCTTATTACATATTCATTATTTTGATAACTTCATAAATTTATAAATCATCTTATTTACTTATAAGATTCACTTACAACTTCATCTTAAACATTTACAATGCACATTTATAATCCCATTTCTTTTTATTATAAAATATCAATTTTATAAATCTTATATATGTCATTTATAATAAGTTTAAAATCTCAATTTAACTTAATTTACAAAATAGTTAGCATCTTATTTCAAAAATCATATTTAGGTATATTTCACAAAACCATAATTTTTATAACATTAAAATTATAACTTCTAATTTATTTAAAATAAACCCAGTTCCTTAACCATTCAAAAATTAATAAAACATATATATTTTCAAAATCACTTTGAATTCCTATTTTATTTGAAATCATCATTTTAATATTTTAAATTTTCAAAATGTGGCCCAATGCTACAACAACACTAAATAAGGCGATTCACATCAACCATATCAATCCTGACATCCAAATATCATATCACATGACAACAGCATATGTAACAATATCTGTAAATAAAAATCAACACTGATGAAGAATCTAGTTGGATCCCTCAACCTGTCACCTACAACAAATATATATATGAAAAAATATGCGTAATGACCGCTTCGAGGCAGACCGCGAACAAAAGGTCATCGCTCATACACGGAAACGATAGGATCTCATCTGCTAAAATATGCGGGAATATATCCAAACTAATCAATATATGTACAATATATCATATATCACCCCAAACAAGCATCAATCAATATAAAATAAATTTATTCTCACTTATATAAAAATATAAGCGAGTCAGATAGTGCGAGTTGTACTCTCTTTGATTACAGCAGTCATTGCCGCATTTTATTTCGAATAAAATGAAACCAATGTTTAATTTTACGCAAAATTCCTAGCAGCCCTAAATCAATCCAATCCAGCTCCATCGTGCAGTCTTAGTGAATACAGACCCAACGCAACTTGTTTCGTACGAAAAGGACCTCGTATGACAATTTTATAGCATTTATTATATTACATGAATTTAAATATAATTTATTTACAATTTTCTTTTGTTTTTATTTTCTTAAACCTTTTACAAATTAGGCCGACATGTTTCAAAACTACAGATCTGAGCCGCCCATTCCTTCTTTTACGGGTTCGAACCCAGGTGAAATATGCACGTAATCAAACCTAATAACTCATCCCAATTCCTTCGACATCGCTCCTCCCAAGCTCGACTGGAGAACGATCCACTAACATCATCGCATGTGCCAACCCCAGATGCACCATCATCCCAAGCCTTGTTGAGCTCGATCCCATATTTTCCTTAAAAACACGAATGAACGTGCCGCCTTTGAGCAAGGATTGTCACCAATCCGCTTCACCATATCCAATCATGACCGTTATATTTGTAGATCTTGAGGTGCTCTAGGTTTTTGTAGTTGAAAGTCTTTCATAATTGTTCAATGGATCAAGAGAAAAATGAGGGAGAAGGCCACGAAATTCTAGCCATGGAAATGGGGATGGTGGCTATGGTTGTTTGCCCTAGGTTTTGATTAATTTTCAGAAAATGATGTCCTTTTATAGAAAATTTTCATGCACTATTCATCCTCAAAATTTTCTAACTCCAATCGTAGCAAGCTACCAGGCATTTATAATTTTTTTCCTCTATTCCGAACACAATGGAATATATGCCGATAGCCAATTCCATCGTATTTAGCAGATAGGTTTCCAAATCGGCTTATTTTAATTAAAATTTACTTAAATAAATTTCTACGCGTTTCAGCTTCGCACGACCAAACCGTAAGTCCGATTGACACAAAATTTGAAATTCTACAATAATATAATATTATTTATCTAATGGAACTGGTTTCGTTGAAATCTGAGACAGTGTCAAAAATGACTATTTTTACGTTATTTAAATACTAAAATTTCTAGTTTCTATAAATTAACTTTTAATTCAATTTTAAAAGTTTACTAACTCCATTCTAATTCAAATAGAATTTAAAAAACTTTATAATTCATTTCCATTCACATTAAATTCAAAACTTTAATTTTTTCAACAATTTCAAATATTAAGTTAACAATTTAATTATCCAAATAAATACTTATATTTGAAATATAAGTTATTCAACTTATAAAATAACTTGTGAAATTTTTTAATCAATTAAATATTCATATTTCGAATGACTAAAATTTTGGGTCGTTACAACTATAGTTTAACAAGCATATTATACAACTTTATATATAATCAAATGATGAGATAAGTCACTCCAATTCAAGTCTACAACTTCTTGGAACTGGGTCAACCCATAGCAGAAGGTATGGGTGAATTTCATAAAAAAATGCCTCATTGGATCTACACTACTACGAAGTCTAATTTATTTGAAACATTTCAAAATTTTATTGAGTTAAAATCTTTTATTTTATTTAAATTTACGCATTATATGGTTTTATTTAGTTTATGTTATGATATATATATGTATGTACGTATGTATGTGTGTGTGTATATCATACACACACATATATATGTGCGTGCGCATGTGTAACATATCAATCCGTACAAGGTATAACATGCGTGTGTAGATATGCTGTAATTTATATCGCAATGGACACATTAGCTCATCCAATATTCAAATATATTGTCCAAATATATGTGTGTGTGTATTTATACTATTATTTATATATAAATATTATTAATACACACACATATATATTATAGTTTTGTTTAAATAATGCAACGATCCAGAATTCCTGTCATTCGAAATTCGTATATTTAATTGATTTTAAATATTAACAAGTAAAATTTGTAAGTCGAATAAAATTTTATTTCGAATATCTAGACTAAATTGGATAATTAAATCGATAATTTAATATTTGAAATTACAGAAATAATTGGGAATTGGGTTTAATGTGATTAAAATTGATTTCTAAAGTTGTATTTAATCATATTGGAGTTAGGTCGATGTTATAGAACTTTTAAAATTGAATTAAAAGTCAAACTGTAGAAATTGAATATTTTAATATTTAATTGACAAGTAAAAATAGTCATTATTCAAACAATCTCGGATTTCGACGAAACCAGTTTCATTGGATCCGTAATGTTAAATTATAGTAAGATTTCAAATTTCGTGTCAATCGGATTTACGGTTTGTCCGGGGCAAGCCAAAATGCATTGAAATAGGTTTAAGTGAATTTTAAATTTAAATAGTCGATTCGAAAACCTATCTTCCAAAATTGATCGAATTGGCTCCCAATATATATTCCATTGCATTCAGAATAGGGGTAAAGTATCATAAACGCCAGACGGCACGCTTTGTTTGGAGTTCGGAAAATTTCGGGATGAATAGTGTTTTGATATTTTCTATAAAAGCACCTCTATCATTTCATTTTTCACAAAACCCTAGGGTTTCAAGTTTCAGCCGCCACTTGATTTTCAATGGCCGAAAATTGTGCTTCCTCCTCCTTGTTTTTCTTTAAACCCATCGACTTTCACGCGAAGTCTTCAACTACAAACATGTAGAGGGCGATGGGATCTACATTCTCAACGGTCGTGATTGAATATGGCGAAGCAAATCGACATGAAATTGACCGAGAACACTCCGGGTTCGGGCATAATTTCCGAGGCAATGGCGAAGCATTGAAGATGCGGTCTTTGGCCGTGGGTAGAGTTCGAGTTGCTCTTCGAGGTGGCGCTAGTTGATCGACGTGAAGACGTTCATATTTGTCACGTTAATTGATGAGAAGAGGCGGCCTATATGGGTTGTGCATGCGCCTTTTGCTGTTGAGGAAGAAGCAAATTGCATCGGCCACGATTTCATCTCCTGGAATCAACGGCCTGGATGAGCTGAGGTATATAAATTTGAAAATAGAAATTGAAATTAATTTATATAAATTCGTATTAACTTCTAAATTGCGTATCTTTGTCGTACAAGGTCCGTTTCGCACGAAACAAATTGCGTTGGGTTCGTATTCGCGAACACTACGCGATGGAGCTGGTTTGGAGTTGATTGGAGCTAGTGAGAATTTTGGGTAAAATTAAATGCATTTTTAATTTTATTCGAAATAAAACACTGCAACTGTATTTGAAACAAGGTGAGAACTTCTCACTCAATCGAATTGTGTTTCGATTTAAAATTTTAAATAGTTAGATTTAAAATTGCTTGATTGTGTGATTGAATGATAAATCGCTATCTGTTGTATTGAAATAGACCCTATACGCTGCATATTAAGCGGAGGTTATTATATTAACCCATATACCGCGATATTCCACCTTGAAGTGGAATTGGTATTATATATGTATTTGGAGTTGATTTCCCGCATTCTATAGCGGATGAGACCCTATTGTGCCGCATAATAGCGTATAATATTTTATATAAACCCATTTACCGCGATATTCCGTCTTGAAACGGGATTGGTATTGTGCTAACATCTATGGATGCAGGGAAACAGGTTGGAGGGATCCAACTAGGTTCCTCAACAGTATTGATTTATTTACAGATATTTGCGATATATTTTGTTATCATATTGATATATGATGTTTGGATGCCGTGGTTGATGTATTGGTGCTGTTGCAGCATTAGGCCTATTTTTGGAGTTTTAAAAATGTTAAAATAACGATTTCGAGTTTAAAAGGATTTTCAAGTGATTTTTGAAAGTATGCATTTTATTGAATTTTGGAATTGAATTCATCTAAAATAAATGAACGTTATAATTTTTATGTTATAAAAATTATGATTTTTGTGAAATATAACCGAAATGTGATTTTTGAAATATGTAGTTGATTGATTTGTAAAATGGTTTAAATTGAGATTTTTGAATTATTATAAATGGTTTATACAAAAGATTTATAAAATTGATATTTTATAAATTAAAATATTGGAATTATAAAGCGAATTTTTTATAAGTGTTAAAATGAAGTATAAATGGATTTCATAAGTGAATGAAATTTATAAATTTATAAATTGTGAAGTTATAAAATGAATAGATTTTGTAAAATAAAAGATTTATAAGTAATTAACTTATAAATTGGATTTTGGCATTTAAATGAGATATAAATAGAATTTGTTAATTAAGGGATTTTATAAATTGAAGTTTTTATAAAATATATAAATGTGAATTTATAAACGTTGTTTTATAAATCCGAAACAAATTGAATTTGATAATAATATGAAAGCTTATTAAAGGAGGTATATCCACGATTTTGGACAGTGGATAATCCTTTAAATTAAATATGTAGAAGTGTTGAATTTGGTAAACGATCTATATTCATGATTTTTGGACAGTGAATAATATATTAAAGAAATATTTTAGGAAGTGGTCTTTCAAATAGAATTAAAACGGTTTGAAGTTGTTTTAAAATATATTAAGGATCGAAGCCATAGATTCCAACATTCATTGTTGAAATAGACGTTTTCGAGAAATAAGGAAATGGTGGACTATAACACTATTGTTATAGTAAATGATTTTCGAGAGGAAATGTTTTATATAGTATTGGGATTTATATGTCTATCTTAATTTCGAATCCCTATAGTGGTTTTGGATTGTCGTAACGATGTTTTACGCAACATTCGTTTTTGACTCAAATAAATGTGTTGAAGATAATGTTTTCCTTAAAGAACAAATTATATACTTAATTGTGATTTAAGTATATCGAATATTTTCCAAATGTTGAAAATAAATAGATTTGTGAATTACTTATTATTAAATAAGTATGGAAATGTTTTCCAATATGAAGTGAAATGTTTTGAGATTTTATCTTTTAAAGATAAATTAAAAGTGAATATTTGAAATCGATTTGAAATCATATATCAGTGGATATTTGGAAAATTTAAATTCACCATGGAATTTATAAAGGAAAGGGAAATTTGTTTAAAAATAAACATTGATTTATTTTTGAAGTGTGGAAATAAATTTACGGATTTTGAACGTAAATTTGAAGTAAATCGGTAAGGATATATTTAATTGATTTAAATGAACCATTTTGAAATGAAAGTGTATCTTCCCTGGAAAGCCGAATAAAATTTCTGAATAGCTTTGAAAGATATATACATACATATACATATATATGTAATTATAGAATTGGTTTTGAAAAGGATACTTTGGAGAAATTAACTTCTTGAATTGTTTTAAACCCTTTAAGTAAAGATTTATTAAGTTGATATAGAAATGATTATTTCTACAATTTAATTAATAATTGTTTTAGAAAATAGTTATTTAAATGGTTATACTCTATCTACCAATTTTATTTTGGAAATTAGTTTGGACTTAAGTTATATGTAATATTGGTGTAATATATCTATAACTAATATTTTAAGTAAAGTGTTTAAAGAAAATATTTTTATTTTAAATTGTTTTCCCGATATATTTTGGATAAGTGTTATAAATCATTTTTTAAGTACTTGAACTCGGCAGATTTCCAGTAAAAATGAATACATATTTCGAAGTGTTTCTGCGTAGGAAAATGATTTGAAATTTGTTTTCAAAAGTTGTAAAGGTGAAAAGTGATTTGAAATTTGTTTTCAAATGGTTGAAGTGTGGAAAAATATATCTTGTAAAGATATTTTGGGAAAATAAATAATTAGGAAATTATTTGGAATCTGGTGATGTTGTGCATATCTATTGATATTTAAATAACCGACTATCAATATTTACCTTTAAATGGGTATATGTTGTGATTTTCTTGAATTTGAATGCTACACTTATTTTAAAAATAAGCGCTCGTTATTCGGTTTAGCTGGAAGAGGACCTTTGGGTCATAAATCCCACTCTGAATAATGATACGACGAAATGGGATTGCATTTGAAAACCGGTGGTGAAGACCGGGTTTTTGCGAGAATGATAGGATGACCTATCGATCGTCCCTGCACCGATAGCTACGGTATGGAGATTTCCCTTGTGATGGGAAGTTCTATCGGGATTGTGAATACCTGGATTGCAAGGGCTTCTTCGGAAGTGCCTTCGGTTCTGTTCAAACCCGGAACAGACTTGTATGGATTGTATGTCTGACATTACTTTTTGGGATATAAAGCAGATTTCTTTCAACTACATTTCTGTTGGCGGCGGAGAATTTATTCTCTTAGCTTAACACCCTTCTCTGAGACGTACGAGCTCAGAGGTTATGTAGTTGATGGTCATCAGTGATATACTCCCAATTTGGTAATGTGGCATGTTGAGTGCTGCTGATCATTTGTTGATCAAAGCGTGGCTTTTGTGAAAAGCGTAACTTTGTGGACGAGACTTTGTCGAACCTCACAACCTAGTTATGGTCGAAACAGGAATCGTAGCAGCAAGGTTATTTGAGGGTAGCGCCCTCTGAGTCTATGTCATTTCCTTCTGGATTATGAGTGGTATCATGGTATGGAGCCCAGATACTTACTTTATGGTTGCTGCAAACTTATTGCTTTGTGGTTGTTGGTTGAGAGGATCCTCGGATAAAGGTCGCAAACGACCGGGGGATGGCATGCTCATGTCAGTAACTACCTATTACAGAGGTAATCTGACCTTGTCTAGCAGAGATCCGGTTAGGATCCATGGATGTCCCTCCAGAGGCGTTCCATTTTATTCGGGAAGTTCCTTTGCCCGACCATTTTTTGGAAAATCCAAAGAAACAATACGAGCCCTCTACGGTTTTAGTTGTATAACCTGCCATGGAATGTGGCGGTAACCTTCTATTGAACATGGTAGCTATAGTAGGCATAAGTGCGAAATGTCTATGCTCGCTAAGATTTATATTATACTTTTGAAATGTTTTCCTGCACTTTGCACTTATAGTAATAATATTAAGAAATCTCTTGTATCAAGCATGTTTGACTATCATAAGGAGAAATCTCCTCCAATTCTGTGTTTGCATTGTGTGTATGGCGGGAGGCCTTATGGTAGTTACATTTTCCAAAAGCATTGCACTATTTTAAAATATTTCTTTGTTTGTTTTTTTAAGATAAACTGTTTTAAGTTCTCACACCAGTCTCATGACTGACCTTGATTTTATTGTTCCCTTTCTAAACTCTGGGTGCCCACCAATTTCCATACGGACAGTCTTGAGTCCGGTTATCAGGTCATTCTAGAATTCAGGAGTTGCTGTAGAGATCTGGAGGCAAGCTGGATGGCATGGCGTATCAACTTGTATATAGTATTTCTTTTCCGTTATTTGTTGTTGTAAACTCTGATAATGTAATGTAATGTGATGTAATGTAATAACTGATACAGTTCTTTTGTTTTAAAGATTATTCATTTATCTATTATATGTTGTTCCGCTGTGAATTGTGAGTTCGGATATTATTTCTGTTGCTTCTTCTTTCTTTCTTCTTCTACCTCTTCTTCTTTAACCTTAACAATTCGGTTTTTCGGCCTTCGATTTCTCGGCAGTTGATACAGTGCACGTATTAATGTCGATTTTCGAAAGTCGAAAATCGTGTTTTGTTACAGTTGGTATCAGAGCATTTGGTTAAGCGACAACCTTGGCTCTGTTGGGAATTACTCATTAGAGAGGGTCAGTAGTACTCTAGAATGAGTATGAGTGTAATAATAAATATGAGCGCGTATTTATTAGTGAATATAAAAATATTTTATGTTGTGATTTCTTATCCGTTGAGCTGTTATGAATTCTGGTCGGTGCGGGAAGTACAACCGCATCGATAAGGGTTTCTAAACCCTTAAACAAGATAAACCGACATAGTATCATTTTAAATTAGGTAAATGAAATAATTTTACCTTAATTATATTTTATATATAAAGGAATAATTTTTCAGAAATTATTAAAGTGTATATAAATTGATTGTTTGGTTGTTGAAAATGTAAGAATATATATAAGTTAATTAAAAGAATAATTGTATAAGCAAATGAATTATTAAGTATGGAATTATAATTAATGTGATTTACAATTGTGAAATAATCTTATATATATAAGAAGTGAAACTATATGAATATATTTATAAATGTGAGTTGTAAATAAAAATGAATCTGGACTATGAATTTGAATGTTTTGAATCTCGGTAAGTTGTTTTCCAAAAGTCAAAGATATTATATTATTATAAATCTAAGTAAGATAAATTAATTTGGAATGATCTTATATAAGTGAAGTGAGATAATGAAATTATAAAAGTGAAAGATATATAAATGTGATTTATGAGTAAAAGGAAATTTTTTGAAAGAATATTAAGCACTGAATTCACTACTGTCACTGGGAAATAATCAGGGTGATGAGTGCAGCATCATCAGTATCATTTTCGAGTTTCTGTGTGATGGATTTGCTACCATAGTAAATTGAAAATTGAAGTTTTGTTGTGATAAACAAATTAGAAAATTAAACTCCAAGTAGAAATTGTTGAATATAAGTAATCAAGTTTTGAACTTATAATATGAGATAATAGATTTTAGCTTTGGTAAAGTTAAATAAATTGAATTGGATAAGTTAATGGATTTGGAAGTTTAAATATATAAGTTGTATAACTTGTAAAGTGGGAAAATGTAAGTGAAACCAAATGATAAAATGGTTAAACAATTCTCTTAAGCAAAACGAGATATGAATTTGAATAAGTGATGAAATTTGACTTTGGTAAAAGTTAAATAGAATTGGAATCTGAATTGGATTTATAAGGGATGTAGATGTTAATTCATTAAAAACTAGTAAATTGGAAATTGAATAATTGAATGAAAGTCAATTTAATATCCACCAATTGGAATTAAAAGTGTTAAACCAAATTGAATGTGAATTTGATAATTTGGTTATGTTGGTTATGATTTGGTTGTTATATGATTGTTAGTTGATTGTATATAATTCATTAAGTGCTAATGAAATTGAATTGATAAAAGAAAAGCTATGTAATTGAATTGAATTGAAAGTGAACTAATGTGAATTGGTAGTGAGCAATTAAAATTTGTATCGAAACCTTATAAAATGCTTATGGGAATTATTTTGATTGCATTGCTTATGAAAACTATGTGTTTTCTATTGAAAATTAGTGAAATGTAAATGAATTTCCTATATATGCCACTTACATGTTTAAATTGAGTAAGTACAGGTATGGGGGCTGTAGTTGGCTAGATTTGGTCACGTTAAAATGCTAATAAATAACCGCTTTTCTTAAAAATGCTAAAAAGGTACACCCACGCAATAAAAATAGGAAATATGAACTGTTTTTCGGTTTTTCGACCGTGTAGGTTGATGTGTATATATTTATATCTATTGTGATATTGCAAAAGCTCTTCCATACAAAGGAGACTCTGCCAAAATTTTCCGTAAATTTTGGGAGTTAGAATTTTTTTTTTGAAAAACTATAACTTTGATTTTGGAGTGAAAAGTTAAACGATATGGTTGGTTTGAAAAGATAACTAAGTAAGATTTGAAAACTTAGGAAAGTTTTTGTAAGAAGTTTAACTAAATAATTTTAGAAAAGTTAAAATGTTTAAATAGATTTGGTAAATCTAATTTTTACGAATTGTTTTGAAAAGTTAATGGATATTGTGACTTTTTCTTACTTGGTAATTTCGAGGACGAAATTCTTTTAAGGGGGAAGTTTGTAACGACCCAGAATTCCTGTCATTTGAAATTCGCATATTTAATTGATTTTAAATATTAACAAGTAAAATTTGTAAGTCGAATAAAATTTTATTTCAAATATCTAGACTTAATCGGATAATTAAATCGATAATTTAATATTTGAAATTACAGAAATAATTGGGAATTGGGTTTAATGTGATTAAAATTGATTTGTAAAGTTGTATTTAATCATATTGGAGTTATAATGATGTTATAGAACTTTTAAAATTGAATTAAAAGTCAAACTGTAGAAATTGAATATTTTAATATTTAATTGACAAGCAAAATAGTCATTTTTCAAAAGTCTCAGATTTTGACGAAACCAGTTCCATTGGATCCGTAATGTTAAATTATAGTAAGATTTCAAATTTCGTGTCAATCGGATTTACGGTTTGTCCGGGGCAAGCCAAAACGCATTGAAATCGGTTTAAGTGAATTTTAAATTTAAATAGTCGATTCGAAAACCTATCTTCCAAAATTGATCGAATTGGATCCCGATATATATTCCATTATGTTCGGAATATGAGTAAAACATTAAACGCCAGGTGGCACGCTTCGTTTGGAGTTCGGAAAATTTCGGGGTGAATAGCGTTTCGATATTTTCTATGAAAGCACCTCTTTCATTTCATTTTTCACAAAACCCTAGGGTTTCAAGCTTCAGCCTCCACTTGACTTTCAATGGCCGAAAATTGTGCTTCTTCCTCCTCGTTTTTCTTTAAATCCATCGACTTTCACGCGAAGTCTTCAACTACAAACATGTAGAGGGCAATGAGATCTACATTCTCAACGGTTGTGATTGAATATGGCGAAACAAATCAACATGAAATTGACCGAGAACACTCCGGGTTCGGGCATAATTTCCGAGGCAATGGCGAAGCATTGAAGATGCGGTCTTTGGCCGTGGGTAGAGTTCGAGTTGCTCTTCGAGGTGGCGCTAGTTGATCGATGTGAAGACGTTCATATTTGTCACGTTAATTGATGAGAAGAGGCGGCCTATATGGGTTGTGCGTGCGTCTTTTGCTATTGAGGAAGAAGCAAATTGTAGCGGCCATGATTTAATATCTTGGAATCAATGGCCTGGATGAGCTAGGGTACATAAATTTGAAAACAGAAATTGAAATTAATTTATATACATTCGTATTACCTTCTAAATTGCGTATCTTTGTCGTACGAGGTCCGTTTCGCATGAAACGAATTGCGTTGGGTTAGTATTCGCGAACACTACGCGAGAAGCTGGTTTGGAGTTGATTGGAGCTAATGAGAATTTTGGGTAAAATTAAACACGTGTTTAATTTCATTTGAAATAAAACACTACAACTGTATTTGAAACAAGGTGAGAACTTCTCACTCAATCGAATTGTGTTTCGATTTAAAATTTTAAATAGTTAGATTTAAAATTGCTCGATTGTGTTGATTGTGTGATTGAATGATAAATTGCTATCTGTTGTATTGAAATAGACCCTATACGCCGCATATTAAGCGGAGGTTATTATATTAAACCCATATGCCGCTATATTCCACCTTGAAGTGGAATTGGTATTATATATGTATTTGGAGTTGATTTTCCGCATTATATAGCGGATGAGACCCTATTGCGCTTTGCATAATAGCGGATAACATTTTATATAAACCCATGTACCGCGATATTCCGTCTTGAAATGGGATTGGTATTGTGCAAACATCTGTGGATACAGGGAAACAGGTTGGAGGGATCCAACTGGGTCCCTCAACAGTATTGATTTATTTACAGATATTTGTATATTCTATTATCATATTGATATATGATGTTTGGATGCCGTGGTTGATGTATTAGTGATGTTGCAGCATTGGGCCTATTTTTGGAGTTTTAAAAATGTTAAAGTAACGATTTCGAGTTTAAAAGGATTTTCAAGTGATTTCTGAAAATATCCATTTTACTGGATTTTGGATTGATTCATTTTAAATTAATAAACATTATAATTTTTGTGAAATATAACCGAAATGTGATTTTTGAAATATGTAGTTGATTAATTTGTAAAATGGTATATATTGGGATTTTTGAATTATTATAAACGGTTCATATAAAAGATTTATAAAATTGATATTTTATAATTAAAATATTGGAATTATAAAACGAGTTTTTTATAAGTGTTAAAATGAAGTATAAATGGGGACCGCCCCTATCCTTCTCTCCCTTCCCGCTAATCCATCACTTCCCCTATCTTCTCTACAGCCCTGTCCTTCCTCCCCGATTCTTGTGCCACCTTCTGCTCCTCCCTTACTCCCTCTGTCGTACCTTGTACCTCCCCCTGTCTCTGTTAACCCAGCTTCTCCTTCTTCACAGTCTGGTCTTCCCCGTACCAACACTGTTTCACCCATTCCTCCTCTTCCTGTCTCTGCCACTGACAATATTCAGCTTTCCCAACCCATTTCTGTTTGTGTTTTGACCAAAACATCCCTGCCATCACCAACCCCACCTCCTTTAATCTCTTCAGCTTCTTCCCTTGCTCATGACAATCAGCCGAAAGCTTGGACCACTCTTTTCAAAGCCAGACCAACTAATGCTGGTTCCTATGTTCCACGTGAAATTTTACTTGAATTTCAAGGGGATGCAATTGTGCCACCTGCTGAAGTAGTCAGGGCAGGCAGTTCTTTGTGGAGTGATTATCTCGTTGGGTTTTTCCTAGATAAACCACTGCCATACTCTACTGTCCTGTACTATCTCAAGCGTGCGTGGAAACTTAAGGGGATGATAACTGTTAAATCAGATGGATTCCTTTTCTTATTTAAGTTCTCTAATGATGAGGATAGGAAAAAGATTTCTGAGGCAGATCCGGTAGTTATGAGAAACAAGTTATTCATTGTGAAAAAGTGGGATGAAAATATAGGAAACTCCTGTAGTAGTATAAAAGCAGTGCCAGTGTGGATTAAATTAACTAATATTCCCTTGTATGCTTGGTCACCATTGGGAATAAATTGGTTATCTGCCAGAGTTGGAAAACTCCTATGTATGGATACATCAACTGAAAAATTTGAGCGCCTATCCTATGCTAAATGTTTAGTTGAAGTTACTCCATACAAAGAACTGCCAGACAGTTTCAATGTGAAGATGCTAGATGGGGCAGAACAAGTTGTGAAAGTGGAGTATTTGTGGAAACCGGAAATTTGTTGTTTTTGTAAAGAGTTTGGGCACAATAGCAAGAACTGCAAGAAATATGAAGGTGAGAAGAATGAAGAGAAATGTGAAGAAAAAAAACAGCATAGTTATTCTGAAGATAAAATGAACAGGCTGAATAAGGGGAAAGAAAAAGAGAAACAAGATTGCATTAAGCAAGTGTGGCAGAAGGTTAACAAAAACAAAGTAAATAAAAGAAATGGGAGTGAGGAAGTGGCACGAAATATCATGATGAAGCAAGTGGAAAAAGAGGGTACTGAGAAAGATGCAAATGAGGCAAATAAAAGTCTGCAACTTGAAGTGAATAAATCTAAAAATGATGCTCAAGCTTGTTCTGTTACTACTACTAATAAGTTCCAATTGTTACAAACTGAAATTGAAGAGGTAGAAGTACTGGAAATAAATGAAGTTGAGGTTGGTGAAATAACAACTGAAGTAAATGCAGGAAAACAGTGTTCTGTTGGAAACATAGTAAGTGTTACCTCTAATGTTGTTGTTGAACATTGTGATGGAGAAGGCACAATGGAAAATAAACATAAGACTATTGATGAGAACACATATGAAGTCTGCATTGAAGAAAATAGCTTTGAACTTGAACTAACAAATGATTCTGGAAAACAAGTTCTGCATGACACCACTGACACACATGAAACGGACATGGATAGAGAATGGTGCACCAATTTTGAGAAACAAGTAAATAATTTAATACAGCAAATGTATGTAAACTCAGTGGTTGAACCAAACTCACAAACAATCCCATACAACTTTTCCATTGATCTGCCTGGATGGCCTTCAAATCCTACCTCCCACACTTCATCTTTTGCTCCTCCTCCTGTCACAAAACCAACCAATTCTTTCTCTCAGTCTCCTTCTCCATCATCTCAGCCCATTAGAACCATTGAAACGAGATCTCTATCTGCTAAGAGAAGACACGACAAAACCAAACCTCAATCTTGTTAATGTTTAAAAAAATTGCATCATGGAACCTTAGGGGTGCTCACAGCAACTTGAAGCTTGACCAAGTTAAAAACATAATCAGTGAGTACAATATTTCTCTTTTTGGTCTTCTTGAAACTAAACTAAATTCAGCTTTATCTTCCAGAGCTGTTTCTTACATCAATCCAACTTGGTCCTTTCACCACAACCTTGACAATGCATCTTATGGTAGAATATTAGTAATCTATGACCCTACTATTTTCTCTATATCCCCACTTCTTTCTACTAGGCAATACATTCACCTTCACGTCCAAGACATAAATACCCGTTCTTCATTCTATGTTACTTTTGTATATGCTGATAACTCTGCAAATTCAAGGAAATTTTTTTTGATGCATTGCCACCATTAAGACAATCCACCCACCCTTGGATTGTGATGGGAGACTTTAACTCCTGCTTTGATTATACTGACAAATCTGGTGGAGTTCCACTAACTGCTAATGATCTTGATCCTATCAATCAAGCCATTTATGAGTCTGACTTAATCATGGTCAATAAATCTGGTGCAAAGTTTTCTTGGAATAACAGGAGTCGTAGTGGCATTCGCACTTTCACTACTATTGATCATACATTTTGCAACCTTCAAGCTATATCTTCCTGGCCCTCATTATCTGTTTTCCTCCCCCAGCCTATCTTATCTGACCACTCCCCTCTAATATTATCTTTTGGTCAACATTTTAATAAGGAAAAGAGAAGCTTTAAATTTTACAATGCTTGGGCAAAACATGAACAATTCATTCCTTTAGTAACTAAATTAAGCTCTGATTTTAAATGTTATGGTAATAAAATGTACAAGTTTTGCAGGAAGCTCAAATTCATTAAGCTGCAGATTAAACTTTGGGCTAAATCAACTTTTGGCACTGGTGCATTATTATCTACTGATCTCAAGGAAAAGCTAAAGAAACAACAGGAGTACTTGATGGAGCACCCTCTTGATGTTCAAGCTGCTGAAGAGGAATGCAAACTTTTTAAAGAGGTAAACAATGCTCTGTACATGGAAGCAAGTATGAAGAGACAGCAGTTACACAAAAAATGGATAGCAGAAGGAGATAAAAACACAAAATTTTTCCATGATTCTATAAAGGTAAAACATGCTACTGAGAATATACATAACATATATGATGAACAAGGAACAGCCTGTTCTACTGCAGATACTGTTGATAGAGCATTTATTGATTATTTCACTACATTGCTTGGTAACTCTGATGGGTTCACCCCTGACCTTGATCTTATTTCATCCCTACCTCTACCTACCATTACTTCCCTTGAAGCTGTGTCACTTATTGCTCCAGTTACTGATGAAGAAATTAAAAATAACCTTTTTGCTATGAACCAACAATCATCTGGAGGGCCTGATGGTTTGAATGTGGTTTTCTTTATAGCAACTTGGAGTATATTGGGCAGTGAGTTCTGTAATGCTGTCCACAATTTCTTTAATAAGTGTAAGATGTTGGGTGAAGTGAATTGCACTAACATTGCACTTATTCCCAAAGTCAATAATCCCTCTACTGTCACTGAATTCAGACCCATCTCTTGCTGTAATGTGGTCTACAAATGCATCACTAAAATTCTTGCTTCACGACTTGTTAAAGTCCTTCCTTCTGTAGTTTCTAGAAATCAGGCTGCCTTCATTCCTAGTAGAAGTATAATTGACAACTTACTGCTGGTCCAAGAACTCTTGAAAGGATATGGCCAAAACAAAGTAACCAAAGCGGCAGCTATCAAAATTGATATTTCTAAGGCTTATGATACCATCCACTGGTCTTCATTAGTCAGGGTTATGGCACAAATGGGATTTCCCAAAATTTTTGTTTCCTGGGTTTATGTGTGCATATCTACTCCTTCATTCTCTATAGTGATAAATGGTAGACCAGTTGGTAATTTCAGAAGTTGTAAAGGAATACGTCAGGGAGACCCCATTTCTTCTTACTTATTCTTACTAGTCATGGAAGTTTTCACTGTTATTCTACGAATTAAATATGAGCAGAAAGCTATCAAGTATCATCCGAAGTGTGCTAAACTTAATATCACCTCTATCATGTTTGCTGATGATGTGTTGTTGTTTACCAAGCCTGAGCTTCCATCATTTAATGCCATCTCTAAGGCACTACTTGATTTTTATGCTATGACTGGTCTCAAAATCAATCAACAGAAATCCTCCTTGTTAGTATCTGGTGCTAGTGACACACATGTTTCTGAATTACAAACTGCAAGTGGTTTCTCTGCAATGAGCTCTGATATGAAGTACCTTGGGTTACCATTGATAACAAAAAGAATTACTAGAGCTGACTGCTTTCCTCTCTACAACAAAATCACTTCAGTGTTGAAAGCTTGGGAAAATAGGAAGTTATCTCAAAGTGGTAGGCTAGTGCTAATAAAAGCTACTGTTTTTGCCTCCCTTGTTTACTGGGCACGTGCAATGATACTTCCTTCTAGACTACTACATCAGGTCAGGTCTGCCATGTGCAGATTTTTCTGGACTGGTAGCATACATAACAAAAAAGTTTTGCCAGTTTCTTTTTCTAAATTTGAAGTTCCTAAATATTTGGGAGGACTTGGAGTTAAAAATGTCAAGACTTGGAATACAGCAGCTATGAGCAAGCATATTGATGATATAATCAGCAATAGGGAAAGTTTATGGGTACAATGGGCTAGGCAGTACAATTTAAAAGGAAAGTTTTTTTGGTGCATGGATATTCCTCAGAATAGTAGCTGGATATGGAGAAATATACTTAAGTTGAGGAATGTGGTACTAAAAATGATCAAATACCCAGTCAATCAAAATTCTACTGTCAAATTCTGGTATGATCCTTGGGTAAGTGAAGGTATAATTCTATCCAGCCTGTGTGATTATAACCAGATTGTGCAGACTGGTATACAAATGAATGCTAAGGCAAGTGATTACATACTTGATGGGAAACTGGTGCTTCCTTATAACAGTAATTTACATATAAGACAGCTGTGGGAAAAAATGATACAACTTTACAGGCCTGATGCTCATCATGACTATGTGACATGGAACAAGAAGAAACATACAATTAAAGGTGTTTTCAATCAGATCACTGACACAGCCCCACTGCCTTCTGCTATTTGGAACAGTGTCATTTGGTCTTCTGATACTCAACCTAACCATAACTTGATGCTTTGGAAAGTGATAAACCAAGCATTGCTTACTAGAAATGTACTGAACAAGTATGGCATGAGTTGCTCACTGAAGTGTCTGTTTTGTGATAATTTTGATGAGTCTGCTCATCACATTTATTTTGAATGCCCTGCTCTCCTATATATCATCACTGGTATTTGGAATAAAGCTGGCATTAGGTTACTGCCAGTTAGCACTACTGAAGTGTGGGGAGTTTTCTTAAAATCTGGCAAGAAGAAAGATGTAAAAGGAAGGATGCTTGCTAACTGCTTGAAGATTTATATGTCTGTTATCTGGAGAGAGAGGAATACTATATTTTTTGAAAATCAGAGAAAAAATGGTGATGCTCTTTGGCAAGAGGTGAAGAATGCTATTCTTTGCCAAATAAAGAACTGTCAATCTGGTTATTCAGTTGAAATGTTACATCTCTGGGAAAGAGACTAAGTCCCTTTTTATTTTATTTTTTTAGCTCTTTGTGTTTGGTTTTGTTTTGTTCTTTCTTTTCTATGTTTATCTTTGTCCTTCATCTGTAACTTTTATTGGTTTGCAATAAACTGGTAGGGGACCAGTTAACCCCGCTGGCTTTGCCAAAAAAAATGAAGTATAAATGGATTTCATAAGTGAATGAAATTTATAAATTTATAAATTGTGAAGTTATAAAATGAATAGATTTTGTAAAATAAAAGATTTATAAGTAATTAACTTATAAATTGGATTTTGGCATTTAAATGAGATATAAATAGAATTTGCTAATTAAGGGATTTTATAAGTTGAAGTTTTTATAAAATATATAAATGTGAATTTATAAACGTTGTTTTATGAATCTGAAACCAATTGAATTTGATAAGTAAATATGAAAGCTCATTAAAGGAGGTATATCCACGATTTTAGACAGTGGATAATCCTTTAAATTAAATATGTAGAAGTGTTGAATTTGGTAAACGATTTATATTCACGATTTTTGGACAGTGAATAATATATTAAAGAAATGTTTTAGGAAGTGATCTTTTAAATAGAATTAAAACGATTTGAAGTTGTTTTAAAATGTGTTAAGGATCGAAACCATATATTTCAACATTCATTATTGAAATAGACGTTTTCGAGAAATAAGGAAATGGTGGACTATAACACTGTTGTTATAGTAAATGATTTTTGAGAGGAAATGTTTTATATAGTATTGGGATTTATATGTCTATCTTAATTTCGAATCCCTATACTAGTGGTTTTGGATTGTCGTAACAATGTTTTACGCAACATTCGTTTTTGACTCAAATAAATGTGTTGAAGAGAATGTTTTCCTTAAAGAATAAATTATATACTTAATTGTGATTTAAGTATATTGAATATTTTCCAAATGTTGAAAATAAATAGATTTGTGAATTACTTATTATTAAATAAGTATGGAAATGTTTTCCAATATGAAGTGAAATGTTTTGAGATTTTATCTTTTAAAGATAAATTGAAAGCGAATATTTGAAATCGATTTGAAAATCATATATCAGTGGATATTTGGAAAATTTAAATTCACCATGGAATTTATAAAGGAAAGGGAAATTTGTTTAAAAATAAACATTGATTTATTTTTGAAGTGTGGAAATAAATTTACGGATTTTGAACGTAAATTTAAAGTAAATTGGTAAGGATTTATTTAATTGGTTTAAATGAACCATTTTGAAATGAAAGTGTATCTTCCCTGGAAAGCCGAATAAAATTTCTGAATAGCTTTGAAAGATACATACATACATACATACATACATACATATATATATATATATATATATAATTGTAGAATTGATTTTGAAAAGGATACTTTGGAGAAATTAACTTCTTGAATTGTTTTAAATCCTTTAAGTAAAGATTTATCAAGTTGATATAGAAATGATTATTTCTAAGACTTAATTAATAATTGTTTTAGAAAATAGTTATTTAAATGGTTATACTCTATCTACTGATTTTATTTTGGAAATTAATTTGGACTTAAGTTATATGTAATATTGGTGTAATATTTTTATAACTAATATTTAAGTAAAGTGTTTAAAGAAAAATAGTTTTATTTCAAAGTGTTTTCCCGATATATTTTGTATAAGTGTTATAAATCATTTTTAAGTATTTGAACTCGGCAGATTTCCAGTAAAAATGAATAAATATTTGGAAGTGTTTCCGCGTAAGGAAAATGATTTGAAATTTGTTTTCAAAAGTTGTAAAGGTGAAAAGTAATTTGAAATTTGTTTTCAAATGGTTGAAGTGTGGAAAAATATATCTTGTAAAGATATTTTTGGAAAATAAATAACTGGGAAATTATTTGGAATCTGGTGATGTTGTGCATATCTATTGATAGTTAAATAACCGACTATCAATATTTACCTTTAAATGGGTATTCGTTGTGGTTTGCTTGAATCTGAATGCTACACTTATTTTAAAAATAAGCGCTCGCTATTCGGTTTAGCTTGAAAAGGACCTTTGGGTCATAAATCCCACTCCGAATAATGATACGACGAAATGGGATTGCATTTGAAAACCGGTGGTGAAGACCGGGTTTTTGCGAGAATGATAGGATGACCTATCGATTGTCTCTGCACCGATAGCTACGGTATGGAGATTTCCTTTGTGATGGGAAGTTCTATCGGGATTGTGAATACCCGGATTGCAAGGGCTTCTTCGGAAGTGCCTTCGGTTCTGTTCGAACCCAGAACAGACTTGTATGGATTGTATGTCTGACATTACTTTTTGGGATATAAAGCAGATTTCTTTCAAATACATTTCTGTTGGTGGCGTAGAATTTATTCTCTTAGCTTAACACTCTTCTCTGAGACGTACGAGCTCAGAGGTTATGTAGTTGATGGTTATCGGTGATATACTCCCAATTTGGTAATGTGGCATGCTGAGTGCTGCTGATCATTTGTTGATCAAATCGTGCCTTTTATGAAAAGCATAGCTTTGTGGATGAGACTTCGTCGAACCTCACAACCCGGTTATGGTCGAAACAGGATTTGTAGCAGCAAGGTTATTTGAGGGTAGCGCCCTCTAAGGGTATGTCATTTCCTTTTGGATTATGAGTGGTATCATGGTCTGGAGCCCAGATACTTACTTTGTGGTTGTTGGTTGAGAGGATCCTCGGATAAAGGTCGCAAACGACCGGGGGATGGCATGCTCGTGTCAGTAGTTACCTATTACAGAGGTAACCCAGCCTTGTCTAGCAGAGATCCGGTTAGGATTCGGGGATGTCCCTCCAAAGGCGTTCCATTTTATTCAGGAAGTTCCTTTGCCCAACCATTTGTTGGAAAATCCAAAGAAACAATATGAGCCCTGTACGGTTTTAGTTGTATAACCTGCCATGGAATGTGGTGGTAACCTGCTATTGAACATGGTAGCTATAGTAGACATAAGTGCGAAATGCCTATGCTGGCTAAGATTTATATTATACTTTCGAAATATTTTCCTGCACTTTGCACTCATAGTAATAATATCAAGAAATTCTCTCGTATCAAGCATGTTTGACTATCATAAGAAGAAATCTCCTCTAATTCTGCGTTTGCATCGTGTGTGTGGCGGGAGGCCTTATGGTAGTTACATTTTCCAAAAGCATTGCGGATCTATTTTAAAATATTTCTTTTTTGTTTTTTTAAGATAAACTGTTTTAAGTTCTCACACCAGTCCCATGACTGACCTGGAGTTTATTGTTCTCTTCCTAAACTCTGGGTGCCCATCAATTTCCACACGGGCAGTCTAGAGTCAGGTTATCAGGTCATTCTGGAATTCAGGAGTTGCTGTAGAGATCTGGAGGCAAGATGGATGGCATGGCGTATCAACTTGTATATAGTATTTCTTTTCCGTTGTTTGTTGTTGTAAACTCTGATAATGTAATGTAATGTGATGTAATGTAATAACTGATACAGTTCTTTTGTTTTGAAGATTATTCATTTATCTATTATATGTTGCTCCGCTGCGAATTGTGAGATTCTAATATTGTTTCTGTTGCTTCTTCTTTCTTTCTTCTTCTACCTCTTCTTCTTTAACCCTAACAATTCGGTTTTCCGGCCTTCGATTTCTCGGTAGTTGATACAGTGGACGTATTAGTGTCGATTTTGGGAAGTCGAAAATCGCATTCTATTACAAATAATTTTGTATAAGTATGTAAGTGAAAGTTCGGTGTGTATACAATTATATGTGCTAATATAGTATACACGGATCGTGTAATATGGATTACAATACAAATGCGGAAATAGATGATAATAGCATAGTAAAATAAAAAATAGAAAAATTACACCAGAGATTTTTATACTGGTTCGGAGCACCGTCCTACGTCCAGTCCCAGACTTCTATCTGGATTTTCACTATTAACTTCCTCGCTTCACCCGGAGGAACAGGTTTACAACACCCGAGCAACCGAACGGGATTTCACGCCTCTAATACACTGAGGACTTCAACACTTGCCTCTTATAACACAGAGGACTTCAACAAAAGAACAAATACAATTGTTGTTGACAACTTGTGCTCTTGAAAACACGGATTTGTCACTAGTAGTACACCCTTCCTATAATCTTATCCTCAAAGTATGCGAATGATGTTTTGAAAAGATTAAGGAAAGTATATTACTTATTGAATCAAAAGATATGAAATAGTTTCAATGATTCAATAAATAATCGAGAGCTTTTAGAATGCAGGAGTATTTAGAAAGTAATATCAAAAATTAGAGTAAAAAGAATATGTTTTCATGTATCTTGAATCAATGATTTAGATGAGTATATATAGAGAAAAATAGTTGTAACTCTTTGTGAACAGTTGCCATTAATAGATATGATTATTTGATGAAAGGTAAGAGATGCAACCATTGGAGAAAGAAGTGTCTTTTGAAAAAGGTTGCTCTCTGTTTAAAAACGGTCGACAGGTCAAAAAATGACCAGTAGACAGGAATTTGAATATATATATACGTTATGTTCACTTGTGCACATTATCTGTGCATTCTGGGCAAAAACGGTCGACCGCCTGGTTTTTGACCGGTCGACCGGTTTTGTCCAGACTGCACAGTTAATGTGCACTCATATATATTTATATATATATTCGAAGATTAAAGGCATAAGATTATTTGAGGATAGATTTTAACATAAATAATCATTACTAACATACCAAATAATCAACCTCTAATCATATGGAGCTCTTTGTTTCTAAATAACTTCTTTTTGTCGATCACGGCTTATCCCTTTGTCAGAAATCAAAACTCTATAAAAATCTTGACTCAACATTCTCCCCCTTTTTGATTGATGACAACATATTTATGAATCTCCCCCTGTATAAGATATCCCCCTGAGATTGTGTCCTGCATATATACTGTTAGCACAATTTTCTCCCCCTTTGTCATCGACAAAAAGGAGTTGTTTAAATGGAGGATGTAAAAGAGATTATAGGCAACATAAAACTACTACTATAGATCAAGAGTAACATTCACACAAGATGATAATACACACAAGTCTAGTATGAATTAAAACACGACACTATTTAGTACAAGTGCCAGATAATATCTTTAAAGCTCCACCTAAGTATAACATCTCCCCCTAAGTATAATATCTCCCTCTATTTATATGCATATGAATTTCTCCCCCTTTGTCATTATAAAAAAGAATGGGGAAAATATATAAAATAAAATATCTTGTATATAACAAGATAAACTCATTATTAATTATGAAGGAAAAGTAAAATAAATTTTACCATATTTACCGAAGTCCATATTTTATTGTAAGCACGTAATTCTATTAAACATATGGAACATTCTTTGAAATTCCAAAATCTATCATTTTCCTTTTGTTTCTCTGAGTACCTGCAAAAAATAATAATAATTTTCGGTACCCACTTACTATGTTAGGGTCCGGGGGGTTAGGTCTTTGGAAACCATACCCATTTGGGTGTGGTTGAAACTTTATAAATATAATTTTCATTACAAATTACATTCTTATAATAGTTGCTAATATAAAGTTGTTTATCATGATCAATCATATTAGCTGGAATCCATATCTTAATACTATTAGTCATTAGCTTAGTACTTGAAGAATAATTTCTATCATTTCTAAACAAAGTACTATTATGACTATAACTGGTTTTAAAACTATCTTGATTACTAGTACTAGCACTAAAGTTAGTATACATGAATGCATATCTAGTACTATTTTTACTTTTAGCTTGTTTATAGCCTACACCACTTCTATCATTGTGAGCTTTTGAATTCTTAACATAACCTAATCCCTTCTTATTTGAAGCAGGTTGAGAATTTTCAATAATCCTGGATAAATTTTCTCTCCCTTTATTAAAATTGGAAATATTTTTAGTAATGTCATCAAGCTTAGTTTTGAGACTAGTGTTATCTAACTCAACAATTTTAATTTTTGTTTTTAACTCATGATTTTCAGAAGCTAGAGCATTATTCTTTTCTTTTTGAGCTTCTATTTCTTGACTTAATAGAGCGAGTTGAGAATTGTCTGAATCTTGAATTTTCTCAAGTTCTTCTTCTAATATTCTCTTCTCGTCTTTAAGCATATCTCTTTCGAACTCTGCTTTCTTCTGATTTTCCAGAGCTTCCTTATATTTTCTTTTGAGACTTTTTAAAGTGTCTAGAAGTTCTGAATTTATTTCTATCATATCATTAAAAGTTAGATCACTAACCTCGTTATCTTTTGCCATGAAGCATTTGTTTGTTTGCTCCTTTGATTGTTCTTTATTGCTCTTCCTCTTCTTATTGCCTTGACTAGATCTCTTTGTAGCCATTTATTCTAGGATGTTGTTACGATCTCTAGAAAACAAGGCTCTGATACCAAATGAAAGTTCGGTGTGTATACAATTATATGTGCTAATATAGTATACACGGATCGTGTAATATGGATTACAATACAAATGCGGAAATAGATGATAATAGCATAGTAAAATAAAAAATAGAAAAATCACACCAGAGATTTTTATACTGGTTCGGAGCACCGTCCTACGTCCAGTCCCAGACTTCTATCTGGATTTTCACTGTTAACTTCCTCGCTTCACCCGGAGGAACAGGTTTACAACACCCGAGCAACCGAACGGGATTTCACGCCTCTAATACACTGAGGACTTCAACACTTGCCTCTTATAACACAGAGGACTTCAACAAAAGAACAAATACAATTGTTGTTGACAACTTGTGCTCTTGAAAACACGGATTTGTCACTAGTAGTACACCCTTCCTATAATCTTATCCTCAAAGTATGCGAATGATGTTTTGAAAAGATTAAGGAAAGTATATTACTTATTGAATCAAAAGATATGAAATAGTTTCAATGATTCAATAAATAATCGAGAGCTTTTAGAATGCAGGAGTATTTAGAAAGTAATATCAAAAATTAGAGTAAAAAGAATATGTTTTCATGTATCTTGAATCAATGATTTAGATGAGTATATATAGAGAAAAATAGTTGTAACTCTTTGTGAACAGTTGCCATTAATAGATATGATTATTTGATGAAAGGTAAGAGATGCAACCATTGGAGAAAGAAGTGTCTTTTGAAAAAGGTTGCTCTCTGTTTAAAAACGGTCGACAGGTCAAAAAATGACCAGTAGACAGGAATTTGAATATATATATACGTTATGTTCACTTGTGCACATTATCTGTGCATTCTGGGCAAAAACGGTCGACCGCCTGGTTTTTGACCGGTCGACCGGTTTTGTCCAGACTGCACAGTTAATGTGCACTCATATATATTTATATATATATTCGAAGATTAAAGGCATAAGATTATTTGAGGATAGATTTTAACATAAATAATCATTACTAACATACCAAATAATCAACCTCTAATCATATGGAGCTCTTTGTTTCTAAATAACTTCTTTTTGTCGATCACGGCTTATCCCTTTGTCAGAAATCAAAACTCTATAAAAATCTTGACTCAACAGTAAGTACACACATACACACACATACATACATACACATATATATAATCATTTGAGTAAAATATTAATATTGAATATACATAGTATATGATAGACTTATTTAGATATAAAGAAATTATTTATATATATTTATAAAATATTTTAATACAATTAGCAATACACAAACACATATACAAATCTATTAAATTTTTTTGAATACTTATATACAAGTATATGCATAATAAAATAATATATATGTATGTATGTATGTATATCTCTGTGTGTGTTAATAAAATACTCAAAAATATTTTTGATCAGTGTCAAAGCCTAAGACCTGTGCACGGTTCAAAACTGTAATTTGTTATTATTTTTTTAATTTTAAAGTATATTTTTTAATTATCGATTCGAATATTATTAAAATAATTAAAAGTTAATTATGAAATTTTATTTTGGATTTTGAATTTTCAGCAAAATCCTAAATTGTATTTTATGCTTTGAAAATAATTTCCATAATTTTTTGATTTAGAAATAATTTAAAAATAATGTTTCAATTTTCGACTGCAAATTTAAAATTAATTTAAAAATATTTTTTTAGTTTTTTCCCAGAGTATCTTTACTGATAGTATTATTTTATTAAATATAAAATATAATTTTCATAATATATTTGATTTATTTAATAGATTGATTTAAGTAATTTTTAAAGACAATAATATATATATATATAATATTTTATCATCACTAAAAATTATCATAGTCGTAGTTCCTTTACATATAAAATTATGTGATCATATTTGTCTAATGTCTAATGTAGTAATTAATTATAAACTATATTTATCTATTCAAATAATATATGTTAATTTAATACAATAAAAGAATGTTTTTTCAATTACAAAGCTATACTGACCTAGTTTATGATTAAAAAACTGTATACACACATATAACCAAAAAAAATTATGATAATATTATTTTCATATCAGAATCCGGACCCAACTAATAATAAATAATATACATATATAATAAAACATTATAATTGAACATAAATAATCATATTATGATTAGTAATATACCTCACTTCCAATGCTGTGGAAATAATGATATCTTCCCACTGTAAACTATTGCTGATTCAAAATAGTGCTAGTCCTTGAACTGTTGGTCATTTGCTATCGAATAGTAATCGATTTGTTTTTGTTTGCACTTCAAAAATTGCAGAGATGAGAGGGGAAGTTCAGTCGGAAATAGATCAGTTGTATGACTCGTCAAGTGTAAATTTGATCAACGATTAATACGAGCTATTCGAATACTAACTTTCACACGTCACTTAGCAGGCGGTGTGACGTTTTGACTAAATTTATCACTTACTTGGTTTTGGTAAAATCCAATTTTACTTTGTTAAGCATTCCCGATTATGACTTTTATTTACACAAATTCCCTTCGTTAAAACTACATCACTTTGAACTTATGGAATTCGATAATGGTCAAAATTACAATACCATTCATATTCAACACTATAGTCTAAACAGAAAGTCCTAGGTTAAATAATAACAATTATTATTAACCGAAATACTCTAGCCAAAGGCTTTGACTTTCATTTGACTTTAATTGATCGTGATACTAACCTCATATAATCGTAGAGACGAATCCTTTCTTGAATAGTGTTTCACTTCCGATGTAATGTTCCAAGTTTTATCAATTTAAATTAGTAATTTATATGAATTTTTGGAATTTAATTTGAAAATTATTTGAAAATTTTCAAATCAAATATAATAAGTGTTCATTTGTATGAATAAGATTTCAATTTTATTTGAGTTTAAAATTTGAAATAATAAATATTTTTAAAATCATTTGAATTTAAATTATACATATATGTGTGTGTGTGTATGAGTAGATTTGAATTTGACTTTGAATTTGAATTTAAATTTTATATAAATGCTTTAGTAAAATATTTTGGATTTAAAAACATATATATATATATATATATGTAATTTATTTAATGTGTATTTAATTTCAAAACATTCTCTTTTAAATAGTATTTATTAATATAAAGCAAATGTCTTTAGAAAATGGAAAGTGTAAAATTTAAATATAATTTAAATAATGTAAAAATATTATTCTAATGAAAATTTACAAATGTTAAGTAAGTAATATGTATAAAAGACAAGTCTTAAAAATTTAAGTAAATGGATTAACAAGTGTAATCCATGTAGAAAAAAATTAACAAGTGTCATCACATTATTTTTATTTTTTGAGAAATTTATAAAAACAAAATAAAGTTATATTATCTCCAATTCACTTCTTCTTATTCTTTTATCTTCATTACCAAATCTATACAAATTCAAATTAGAGAAAGAAAGGAAATTAAAAACAAACCTTCACAAGACAACCTCTTCAATACCACAATTCTAAAATTCCTTTTCAAACCTGAATTAAAGAAAGGAGATAAGCAGTTCAACATCAAAGCAAGTTCAAGCATCTCACTTTTTCAAAATCAAGCCTTTAAAATCAGGCAACAATAGATCAGAATCATCTTAGACCTTTGAATTCTAGTTTTCAAGTATTCAGACCAGAGTTTTTCTTCTCGGTTTTCATAAAAAACAAACTATAAGCAGATCCTTTAAGAATTTAAATTAGAATTTGTTGTTAAGAAATTAAGCAGTTTAATCCATCAGAAACTAAGCAATCTACATCAACTAGTTGCAAACAAAAATTCAAGATCAAATTTAGAACAGCCTTCCAGATTTCCAACTTTAAAAACAACATTCCAGAGTCCCTTCTGTTCTCAGACATTAGGTGAGTAAACACCATTTTAAAGCTTGAATCAAAGTTGAACTGTTGATGCATGTGCTAAATGATGAATGTATGGCTTTAGGAAAGGCTTGCATGTATATAGTATATGGATATTCGTATGCGCATGTCATTTACATGCACTAATGCTTGTTCTAGGTTTACAGAGTAAACCTATTTCTAAAATCAAAAGCTCTCTCTCTGTTCTTCTTTAAGGATTTGAATCGGAACAAAACTTGTTTGTTGAATCAAGATTTAGATCATAAAAATAAATTTTTGTAAAATTGATTCAAGTTATTCTCTGGAAAGTAGCAAATATAGAAACCCCAATATTTATGAAGAATTCAAATATCATGATTTCGGGTTTTAACGTTATCATGTTAAATGTTTTCGAAAACAATGATTTTTGAAAGTGAAATCAGGATTTTTAAGTTAATAAACATGGAGAAATTCTAGGTTGATCGTTTTGGGGTTTTCTAGCGTTTCTCGACGATCAGAGTAGAATGGAGGAAGAGGATCGCTGCTCGAGGTAGTTGAGTGATATTCGAGCTAGGGAAAAATGGTCAGAAAAGTTTCTGATCATCGTGGAGTAGTGAGGAGATCGACTTAGGGTTAGATGTTCATATTGGGTCATGGTCGGAAAAGGTGTCGTTGCATCATTGTCATTGCATCAGAATCGATCGCGCCAGTGGCAATCTGAACCAGGATGGTAGGCGAAGCTCCGACGAAATTTTCATGGCCTCAGATGGCATAAGGTGGCGGTGCGAGTTGATTGTGTGATGTTGTTCCTGTCCTAGATTGGGTAGGAAAGCTCATTTGCGAAGTTTGACGTGGGTTCATATTTTTGGTGGTCTGGGTGTTAGTGCAGGTCATCATCGACCCAATGATGGTCGAAGTTTGAATAGCAGGTGGCCGGAGCTCTGGTACATATGCACGGCACTTGGGTTGTGTCAGAAAAAAAAGAGTCAAGGAAGATAGATTTTAACTTGAAGTAATCTTCGGGGAACTAGGGTGACGGCTCGAGTTTGAGCTCGTGCATTTTCATGTGCATATCGAGTTTGTACTTAAACAAAAAATAAGTTTAAAAAATAGGGCATACATGTGGGTTTTGGAAACGACTCGAAGCAAATAGTGTAGTTGTTCGGGAGAGACTCGAAGTGGTCTCAAGTTGACATACAAAATAGTTTTTTTACTTTAAAATAAAATTCAAACTTTTAAACAATTTTAAATCCATGTTTTCATATAATGATTTTGATTTAAGTTTAAACAAATTAAGTTTTTAAGTAAGATTTTTTTTAAAATAATTAAATTTAATTTATTTTTGTCACATTATTTTATAAAGTTATTTATGTTAATTGAATAATGTAATTAAAAAGGATAATTGAGAATAAAATGTTATTTAAACTAACCTTAACCCTTTAAAGCAATTAATGTGATAAGGATGATTATTAAACAAGGTTTATAAAATAATCAAAGTAATTAACATAGATAAAAAAAATTCTTTAATTTATTAAGCAATTAATGATTTGTTAATATAATTACTTAAAAACAATTACTTAATTAATCACTTAATATTAAAAATTAATTAAATAAAAATTAAGGTTAATTGATTTGTAATTAATTAGGGAATAATTAATTAATAAAAGTAATTAATATTTAATTAATTAATAATTAGGGATTAATTAATTAAGGTAATTAATTAAGGAACAATTAATTAATAAGTGTAATCAAGATTTAATTAATAATTAGGGATTAATTGATTAATAATTAGGGATTAGTAAATTAAGATAATTAATTAAGGAATAATTAATTAATATAAGTAATTAAGATTTAATTAATTAACAATTATGGTTAATTAATTCAGGTAATTAATTAAGGATAATTAATGAAAGTAATTAAGATTAATTAATTAGTAAATAAGGATAATTAATAAAAGTAATTAGTATTAATTAATTAAATAATTAAGGATAATTAATAAAAGTAATTATGCGATTAATTAATTATAGTTATAGGATTAATTAATTTTGTTTATGGATGGCTAATTTGTATTGAATGCTGTGTATTAGATTGATATCTCTGATATGTGATTGTGATGCTATGTGATATGAATTATTTTGTGCTGAGCTATGATATCTATAATTTATTTCTGTGATTGTGAAAACTCATAAGCCCGTAAAACGACAATTAAATTTCGATGCGACTAGGAGTTGGATTTCAGTTGGTTATCCAAAACCCACATCGAACTTGTGAATCTTTGTGAATGATATATCCACGTGTTTTTAAATTGAGCATTCATGATTCGGTTTAACAAGGAGAGGACTTTATGTCTTATAACCCATTCCGAATAGTGATACGACGAAATGGATAACATTTAAAGACGGTGGTGAAGACCAGGTGTCTTAGAGAACGATAGGATAACTGTCGAATGACTTTACACTGAGTTGCTCCGGTATAGAGATCTCCATATGTGAGGGGAGTCCGATCGAGATTGTGAATCCCCGAATTGCAAGGGTTTCTTTGGAAGTGCCTTCGGTTCTGTTCGAACCCGGAACAGACTTGTATGGTTGTATGTCTGACATTACACTTTGAGATATAAAGCTGATTTCTTTCAAATACATTTCTGTTGGTGGCGGAGAATTTATTCTCTTAGCTTAACACCCTTCTATGAGACATACGAGCTTAGAGGTTATGTAGTTGATGGTTATTAGTGATATACTTCCAATTTGGTAGTGTGGCATGCTGAGTGATGCTGATCATTTGTTGATCTAATCATGGCTTTCGTGAAAAGCATAGCTTTGTGGACGAGACTTCGTCGAACCTCACATCCCCATATTGGTCGAAATAGGAAGGATGCAGTAAGGTTATTGGGGTAGCGCCCCTTAGGGTATGTGCATTTCCTTCTGGATAGAAGTGGTATCACGGTACGGAGCCCAAATACTTAACTTATCTTGATATTGCAATTATGTTGCTTTGTGGTTGTTGTTGGGGCCCCGGATAAAGGTCGTTTACCACCGGAGGAAGGCATACTCGTGTAGTAGTTACCTAGTTACAGAGGTAACCCGGCCTTGTGTTGACAGAGATCCGGTTAGGTTCTCGGGGCGTCCCTCCAGAGGCGTACCCATGTGGCCCAAGAAGTTCCATAGCCTGACCATTGTTGGAAATCCAATCACCATTACGAGCCAGTATGATTTTAGTTGTAGAACCGGCCATTTAACATGGTAGCTATAGCGGGCATAATATAATGGTACGTATGTTGGCTAAGATTAATATTATACCGTCGAAATATTTTCTACACTATGCACTAATAATAATATCAAGGAGTTTTCTCGTATAAAGCATATTTGACTATCATAAGGAGAAATCTCCCCCAAATGTGCGATTGCATTGTGTGTGTACCGGGAGGCCTTATGGTAGTTTCATTTTCCAAAAGCATGAACGGTTTTCTTTTATAAAATTGTTTTTGTTCAAAACAACTATTTTTGTTTACTCATACCAATCCCATGACTGTTCTAGAGTTTATTGTTCCATTCCTAAACTCTGGGTGCCCATAATTTCCACACGGGCAGCCTAGAAGCAGGTTATCCGTGTTTTGGAGCTGACTTGGAATCTATTGAAGTCTTTTGGTTTGGAAGCTATCGAATTTTGGAAAGATTTGGATTGAATGTCTTTTGAAGTGTTTGGAGTTTTGAATACCTTATAGAAGTTTGAAGTATGATGGAACCTTTTGGGGACTTTGTTGTCGTTCCGCTGTGAAGTTGTCATTATTCCGTTGTTATATGAAGTGTAGCACTCTGATGTGATGATAATTGTTGTAATCAAAATACTATGTTGAATGTTGTATCTGTGATGTTGATTAATGATATTTCATTTTTCTTCTGTTGTTTATATTCATCTAATGTCTTTATAAGCTCCATCTGAACTGTAATTCGACGTTAGAATCTCCGACAGTCGAATACGAGTGAGGTATTTGATGTCGATTTTCGAACGCTAGATTTCGGGTCGTGACAAGTGGTATCAGAGCTAAAGGTTGAGTAAGAACTTTAGCTACGGAGTATAACACATTAGGTGGCCCATTAGAGATAGGGTGAAGTATACCCTAGAATGTGTATAACCCGAGAGACCAAAACCCTTAATTTTCTTGGTCCGTTTCTTTTATACTGATTGATATTTCCCAAGATATCTCGCCCGTATACCTAAATCAAGTTTTCTTACTATTTACAGATACTAAGAATGATCGGGCGAAGAGGAGGAGCTAGGGGTCGGGGAAATACCACTACAACATGTCAAGTTCCCACGACAGCAGAAGCAGCTATGCCTACCCAACCTCGGCTGAATTTGGCTGATCTATATAAAAGCTTCTCGAGACTAGATGTTAAGCCGTTCACTGGTAAGGAATCTATTGTTGAATCCCAAGCCTGGATCAGATTGTGAGAAAGAATTTTTAAAGGGTTAAAGTTGGAAGACAATCAAATACGACCAATAGCTTCTTGGCAACTCCAAGAAGAAGCCTTAGCCTGGTGGGAAACAGTTACTGTAGATGAACTGGAAGAAGAGTTTATGGGGGAACGATTTAGAGAAGTGTTTGAGAAACGCTATATGCCATATGTTGGCATCTCTCGAATGTACCAGGAATTTATGGACTTGAAGCAGAGGAGTTTATCATTTGAGGAGTACTTAAATAAACTCAACGAATTATCTCGTTTCGGTCCAGAGTTGGTAAACACACCTTTAAAGAAAAATGAAAGATTCATTCGTGAAATGAATAAGAAATTCCACGAAAGAATGACCGCCCACGTTAAAAATTCTTTTTCTAATCTGATCGATATGGGATATAGATATGCTACCCTGGATATGCAGGAAGTCCCAGGAGAAAAAGGAAATACGAGTAATCAAAATTGGAAAAAAGAAAGTTCGGAGGCAAGAAACCATATCAAGGCAAAGAGAAAAAGAACAATCAGGGAAACCCAGCTAAAGATATAACTTGTTATAATTGCCAAGAAAAGGGCCATTATTCAAACAGCTGCAAGAATCCAAAGATGCAAGTTAAGAAAGAACAACCTGTGAAGACTAGTCAGGGAATTAGAGAATGTTATTAATGTCACAAGCCCAGGCACGTAGTTAAAAATTGCCCTGCAATGAAGCAAGCACAAGTGGCAAATGTCTATGCGATAAAGGATGACCCCTCGACTTCAAGGGAAGATAAAGGAAAAGGAGTTCTAGAAGGTAACCTTACTATTTATGATAAAGTCGTTAGAGTATTATTCGACATGGGAGCTACTCATAGCTTTATCTCCCAACAAACCATAAATGAATTAAAACTTAAACCTGATTTTTTCAATGAGCCCATTTATGTGTAAAATCCAGTTGGTGGCCCTGCAAAACTTTGTCTACGATGTAGGGATATTCCTATCTCGTATTCTAGTCATAAATTTCCTATCAATCCCTTTGCCCTCGATTCTAATGAATTTGAAATCTCACTCGGAATGGATTGGCTAATGGAATATGAAGCCAAATTAGATTGTAATAATCGAATGATCTCGATCAAAACAAAGCTTGGAAATTTTATTGAAATCTCTTGTGAGGATCCGAGTCCTAAGAGAGTTAAACTGATGTATACTTTGGGATATCCCGAACCTAATCTGGAGTCCACACCTAATGTTCGGGAATTTCCTGACGTGTTTAAAGAAGTAAAATCCTTACCTCCACATAGAGAAATTGAATTCAGAATTGACTTAGTACCCCATGCTCCAACTGTTGTTCAAGTAAGCTGTAGGATAGCACCCAGGGAAAGGATTGAACTAGTCAATCAAACTTGAGATTTGTTAGAGAAAGGGTTGATACGTCCTATTGTTTCTGATTGGGGTTCAGCTGTGGTCTTCGTAGCCAAATCTGATGAATCTTTGAGATTGTGCGTGGACTACCGTAATCTCAATAAACTAACTCTCGAAAACAAATTTCCTTTACCTAGAATTGATGATTTGTTTGATCAACTGCATGGCGACCGATTCTTTTCAAGGATGGATCTAGCTCAAGGATTCCATCAGCTACGAATTGCCGAAGACTATGTTCAGTTGACTGCATTCAGGAGTCCATACATTTTCTACGAATGGTTAGTCATGCCTTTTGGACTAACCAATGCTCCCGCATACTTCGCAAACTTAAGGACCCGTGTGTTTCAAGAGGTATTGAATAAATTTGTTTTGGTATTTATTGATGATAGTCTAATCTATTCCAAAACTGAAGAGGAGCATGCTAAGCATCTCAGAATTGTTTTAGAGATATTGAGGAAGAATATTTCATTTGCAAAATTTTCTAATTGCCTTTTTTGGGTGAAGGAAGTCAGATTTCTCGGGCACATTGTTCATAAAGAGGGAATCTCTGTTGATCTGGTAAGATTTCTGTTGTTCTAGACTGGAAGCGACCCACTACTCCAAAAGAAGTTCAAAGTTTTCTAGGTTTAGAGGGATATTATAGAAAGTTTGTCCAAGATTTTTCCAAGTTGGCCAGTCCGTTGACTAAGCTAATGATGAAGAATGCTAAGTTCGATTGGACTCCAAAATGTGATGAAGCTTTCTAGGATTTAAAGAGGAGATTAACTACCGCTCCTGTTCTCGCCATCATTAATGGAAACCAAGGTTTATCTATCTATACCGACGCTTGTGGTGATGGTTTGGGTGCGGTGCTAATGCAGAATGGGAAAGTAATTGTCTGCGTGAGTAGACCATTACGTCCGCATGAGAAAAATTACGCAACTCACGATCTCGAACTTCTAGCTGTTGTTTTCGCTTTGAAAATCTAGCGACACTATCTTTGGGTAAGAATCTCTTTCAGCTTTTCTAAAGAAAATTTAAAAATTTAATTTAACTTAATAAGTATACTTAATAAATTCCTATTTGTTTAAGAGAAAAATTCAAATTGTTCACCGATCACAAATCTCTGAAATATCTCTTCACCCGGAAAGATTTAAATCTGAGGCGACAACGATGGTTAGAATTTCTAGTGTCATATGACCTAGATATTTCGTATACTCCCGGAAAAGTCAACGTGGTGGTCGACACCTTGAGTAGAAGACATGCTATTCTTGCTCATCTTGTCATTACTCCTATTCTCCTTGAGAAAATCGCCGACAAGTAGAAAGAAGACAAATTTCTTTAGGAAATTTATGGGAGGATTCATCGAGGTGAAGATTCTAGTTTCAAAATCGATAATTGTGGAATTATAAGATTGAAAGGCAGAATGTGTGTTCCAGATATCCCGGATCTAAAGCACAAAGTTTTGGAAGAATGTCACAAGTCTAAACTTAGTATCCATTCAGGAGTTAATAAGATGTATAGAGATATCAAAAGGACTTTCTGTTGGAAAACAATGAAGAGGGATATATTTATAATGTGAGTCATTGTGCTACCTGTCAACAAATCAAAAGTGATCACAAGAAAATGGCAAGTTTACTCCAACCTTTGGAGGTACGTAAGTGGAAATGGGATCAAGTATCGATGGATTTCATCGACGGGTTGCCACGCACTCGAAAGGGGAAATGAAGCAATTTGGGTTATAGTGGATCGTCTGAGTAAAACCGCCCACTTCATCCCATTGAAATCTACCCGGACAGCAGCAAGCTTAGCAGAACTATATATATAAAAGAAATTGTTTGTCACCATGGTATACCCAGCAGTATAGTGAGTGATCGCGACCTGATCTTCATGATTTTGGTAGGCACTTTCAAGCCGCATTGGGAACCAAGCTGAACTTCAGCATTGCTTGTCACCCACAGTCTGATGGGCAGAATGAAAGGATAAACCGATTTTTAGAAGACCTTATGCGTGCTTGTATTCTTGACTTTGGTGGTTCTTGGGAGGACCATTTGCATTTGGTTGAATTCTCATATAACAATAGCTATTAGGCCAGTATCGAAATGGCTCCTTTTGAAGCTTTATATGGTCGTCCGTGTTGATAACCTATATGTTGGATCGAGCCAGGTGATAGACTCATTCTTGGCCCAAATATGATTAAAGAAGCCATTGAAAAGGTTGATTTTATTCGAAAGAAGTTGATAACTGCATAAAGTCGTCAGAAGGGTATTAAGACCGCAGGAGAGGAGCTTTAGAATTTCAAGTTGGAGATTCTGTTTTCTTGAAAGTGTCTCCAATGCGTGGTGTGTTCAGATTTGGGAAGACTGGTAAGCTGACATCATGTTATATTGGTCCTTTTCCTATACTAGAGAGGATCGGTCCTCTGGCATATCAAGTGCAGCAACCTAGCTGGTTATCTGGCATACACGATGTGTTTCATGTTTCGCATCTTTGAAAATATGTGCACGATCTAGACAGTATTATCGAAGAGGTTGCTCAAAAGGATTTGGAGATCACACCAAATCTAACAGTTAAAAGAGAACCGATAAAGATCATTAATCGTGATGAAAAGAAATTAGGGAATAAGGTTGTGAAACTAGTTAAAGTGCAATGAAGCATTGATTCAAATGACTGTACTTGGGAGACACAGGATAGCATGCAAAAGTCCTATCCCAATTGTAGAATAGATATTCCGGCTTAATCTGGTAAGTCATTTCTCTTTCCTTCTCTGTGTTCTTACATTCTTTGTTTGTTTTTCTCTCTCTTTCAAATTTCAAGGATGAAATTTTCTTAAGGGGGGAATCAGTAACATCCCAAATTTTATCAAATTAAATTAGCAATTTATTTGAATTTTTGGAATTTATTTGAAAATTTTCAAATCAAATAAAATAAGTGTTAATTTGTATGAATAAGATTTCAATTTCATTTGAGTTTAAAATTTTAAATAATAAATATGCTTAAATCATTTAAATTTAAATTATATATATGTGTGTGTGTATGAGTAGATTTGAATCTGACTTTGAATTTGAATTTAAATTTAAAGTAAATGCTTTAGTAAAACATTTTGGGTTTAATATATATATATATATATATATATATATATATATATATATAATTTGTTTAATGTGTATTTAATTTCAAAACATTCTCTTTTAAATAGTATATATTATATAAAGCAAATGTAGTGTAAAATTTAAATACAATTTAAATAACGTAAAAATATTATTCTAGTGAAAATTTACAAATGTTAAGTAAGTAATATATATAAAAGACAAGTGTCAAAATTTAAGTAAATGGATTAACAAGTGTAATCCATGTAGAAAAAATTTAACAAGTGACATCACATTATTTTTATTTTTTTAATAAATTTATAAAAAGAAAATAAAGTTATATAATATCTCTAATTCACTGCTTCTCATTCTTTTATCTTCATTACCAAGTCTGTACAAATTCAAATTAGAGAAAGAAAGGAAATTAAAAACAAACCTTCATAAGACAACCTCTTCAATACCACAATTCAAAAATCCCTTTTCCAACCTGAATTAAAGAAAGGAGACAAGCAGTTCAACATCAAAGCAAGTTCAAGCATCTCACTTTTTCAAAATCAAGCCTTTAAGATCTGGCAACAATAGATCAGAATCACCTTAGACCTTTGAATTCCAGTCTTCAAGTTTTCAGACCAGAGTTTTTCTTCTCTGTTTTCATAAAAAAAATTATGAGTAGATCGTTTAAGAATTTAAATTAGAGTTTGTTGTTAAGAATAAGCAATTTAATCCATCAAAAACTAAGCAATCTACATCAACTAGTTGCAGACAAAAATTCAAGATCAGATTGAGAATAACCTTCCAGATTTCCAACTTCAAAAATAACATTCTAGACTCTCCTCTGATCTCAGACATCAGGTGAATAAACACCATTTTAAAGCTTGAATCTGGGTTGAACTGTTGATGCATGTGCTAAATGATGAATGTATGGCTTTAGGAAAGGATTGCATGTATATTGTATATGAATATTTGTATGGGCATGTCAGTTACAGGTAGTAATCCTTGTTCCATGTTCATAGAGTAAACTATTTCTAAAATCAAAAGCCCTCTCTGTTCTTCTTTAAGGATTTGAATTTGAACAAAACTTGTTTGTTGAATCAAGATTTAGATCATTGAAATAAATTTTTGTAAAATTGATTCAAGTTATTCTCTGGAAAGTAGCAAATACAGGAAACCCCAATATTTATGAAGAATTAAAATATAATGATTTCGGGTTTTAATTTTATCATGTTAAATGTTTTCGAAAGCAATGATTTTTGAAAGTGAAATCAGGATTTTTAAGTTAATAAACATGGAGAAATTCTGGGTTGATCATTTTGGGGTTTTCTGGCGTTTCTCGACGATAAGAGTATAATAGAGGGAGGGGATCGCTACTCAAGGTAGCTGAGTGATATTCGAGCTGAGGAAAAATGATTAGAAAAGTTTTTGATCATCGTGGAGTAGTGACGAGATCGAATTTGGGTTAGATGTTCATATTGGGTCATGGTCGAAAAAGATGTCGCTGCATCATCGTCATTGCATCGGAATCGATCGCACCGGTGGCAATCTGAACCAGGATGGTAGGCGAAGCTTTGACGAAATTTTTATGGCCTCGGATGGCCTGAGGTGGTGGTGCGAGTTGATTGTGTGATGTTGTTCCTGTTCCAGTTTGGGTAGTAAAGCTCGTTTGCGAAGTTCGACGTGGGTTCATGTTTCTTGTGGTCTGGGGGTTAGAGCAGGTCATCATCGACTAAATGATGGTCGGAGTTTGAATAGCAGGTAGCCGGAGCTCTGGTGCATATGCATGGCACTTGGGTTGTGTCAGAAAAAAGAGAGTTGAGGAAGATAGATTTTAACTCGAAGTAATCTTCGGGGAACTAGGGTGATGGCTCGAGTTTGAGCTCATGCATTTTCATATGCGTTTCGGGTTTGTACTTAAACAAAATTTAAGTTTGAAAAATATGGCATACGGGTGGGTTTTGGAAGCGACTCGAAGCAAGTAGTGTATTTGTTCGGGAGAGACTCGAAGTGGTCTCAGGTTTGACATACAAAACAGTTTTTTACTTTAAAATAAAATTCAAACTTTTAAACAATTTTAAATCCATATTTTCAGATAATGATTTTGATTTAAGTTTATACTAATTAAGGTTTTAAGTAAGATGTTTTTCAAAGTAATTAAATTTAATTTATTTTTGTCACATTATTTTATAAAGTTATTTATATTAATTGAATAATATAATTAAAAAGGATAATTAAGAATAAAATGTTATTAAAACTAATATTAACCTTTAAAGCAACTAATGTGATAAGGATGATTATTAAACAAGGTTTATAAAATAATCAGAGTAATTAACAAAGATAAAAAGATTTATCTTTAAATTATTAAGTAATTAATGATTTGTTAATATAATTACTTTAAGAACAGCTACTTAATTAATTACTTAATTAAAAAGTTAATTAAATAAAAAATTAAGGTTATTTGGTTTGTAATTAATTAAGGAATGATTAATTAATAAGAGTACTAAGATTTAATTAATTAATAATTAGGGACTAATTAATTGAAGTAATCAATTAAGGAATAATTAAGTAATAAAAGTAATTAAGATTTAATTAATTAATAATTAGGGATTAACTAATGAAGGAATAATTAATTAATACAAGTAATTAAGATTTAATTAACTAACAATTATGGATTAATTAATTCAGGTAATTAATTAAGGATAATTATGAAAGTAATTAAGATTAATTAATTGGTAATTAAGGATAATTATTGAAAATAATTAAGATTAATTAATTAAATAATTAAGGATAATTAATAAAAGTAATTATGCGATTAATTAATTATAATTACACGATTAATTAGTTTTGTTTATAGATGACTAATTTGTAGTGAACGTTGTGTATTGGATTGATATCTCTGATATGTGATTATGATGCTATGTGATATGAATTAGTTTGTTTTGAGCTGTGATATCTGTGATTTATTTCTGTGAATGTGGAAACACATTGGCCCGTAAAACGACAATTAAATTTCGATGCGACAGGGAGTCAGATTTCAGTTTGGTTATCTGAAACCCACATCGAACCTGTGAATCTTTGTGAATGATATATCCGCATGTTTTTAAATTGAGCGCTCACTATTCGGTTTAGCTGGGAGAGGATTTTATGTCATATAACCCATTTCGAATAGTGATACGATGAAATGGATAGCATTTGAAGACGGTGGTGAAGACCGGGTGTCTTCGAGAATGATAGGATAAACCGTCGAATGACTCTGCATTGAGTTGCTCCAGTATAGAGATCTCCATATGTGATGGGGAGTCCGATCGGGATTGTGGATGCCCGGATTGCAAGGGCTTCTTTGGAAGTGCCTTTGGTTCTGTTCGAACCCGAAACAGACTTGTATGATTGTATGTCTGACATTACACTTTGAGATATAAAGCTGATTTCTTTCAAATACATTTCTGTTGGTGGTGGAGAATTTATTCTCTTAGCTTAACACCCTTCTCTTAGATGTTCGAGCTCATAGGTTATGTAGTTGATGGTTATTAGTGATATACTCCCAATTTGGTAGTGTGGCATGCTGAGTGCTACTGATCATTTGTTGATCAAAGCATGGCTTTCGTGAAAAGCGTAGCTTTGTGGACGAGACATTTCATCGAACCTCACATCTCGATAATGGTCGAAACAGGAAGGAAGCAGCAAGGTTATTGGGGGTAGCGTCCCTTAGGATATGTGCATTTCCTTCTGGATAGAAGTGGTATCATGGTATGGATCCCTGATACTTAACTTATGTTGATATTGCAATTATGTTGCTTTGTGGTTGTTGTTGGGGCCCCAGATAAAGGTTGGTTACGACCGGGGATGGCATACTCGTGCAGTAGTTTTCTAGTTACAGAGGTAACTCGACCTTATTTTGGCAGAGATCCTGTTAGGATCTCGGTGCGTCCCTCCAGAAGCGTACCCATGCGGACCACGAAGTTCCTTAGCCTGACCATTGTTGGAAATCCAATCACCAATATGAACCCTGTACGGTTTTAGTTGTACAACCTGCCATTTAACATGGTAGCTATAGTAGGCATACTATAATGGTACGTATACTGGCTAAGATTAATATTATACATTCGAAATGTTTTCTACACTATGCACTAATAATAATATCAATGAGTTTTCTCGTATAAAGCATAATTGACTATCATAAGGAGAAATCTCCCCTAAATGTGTGATTGCATTGTGTATGTGCCGGGAGGCCTTATGGTAGTTTCATTTTTCAAAAGCATGAACAGTTTTCTTTTATGAAATTGTTTTTGTTCAAAACAACTATTTTTGTTTACTCATACCAGTCTCATGACTGACCCGGAGTTTATTGTTCCCTTCCTAAACTCTGGGTGCCCATAATTTTCACATGAGCAGCATGGAAGCAGGTTATCCATGTTTTGGAGCTGGCTTGGAATCTTTTGAAGTCTTTTGGTTTGGAAGCTATCGGATTTTGGAAAGCTTTGGTTTGAATATCTTTTGAATTGTTTGGAGTTTTGAAGATCTTATAGAAGTTTGAAGTATGATGGAACCTTTTGGGGACTCTGTTGTCGTTCTGTTGTGAAGTTGTTATTATTCTATTGTTATATCAAGTGTAGCACTCTTATATGATGATAATTATTGTAATCAAATACTATGTTGAATGTTGTATCTGTGATGTTGATTAATGATAGTTCATTTTGTTTCCATTTTTTATATTCATCTAATGTTGTTATAAGCTCCATCCAAACTGGAATTCGACGTTTGAATCTCCGACGGTCGAATATAAATGAGGTATTTGATGTCGATTTTCGAACGCTGGATTCAGGATCGTGACATTCGATGCTTCCATTGATCCAACTATAGTCATTCAATAGACGACATACCACGATTTGACTATAATCAAAGCGGAGTTTCCACAATGAAGATCAACAATATTCTGAAGTCAAGAGAACTGTGTAATTTTGTTACATTGATATTTTCTGCTGGACCTTAGTTATATTAACAATCAGAAAACTATCAAGTGAGTTATTCCATTGTTATCCGATAACTATCAGACATAAGTCCTTGGTGCCCCTAGGAGCCATAAGTAATACACTACCTGACAATTAGAGAGGGTTACGTACTCTAGTCTCAAATGATGTATCGATTTTCAGTTTCGATATATTCGGACTAGGAGTATATAAAATAGTGTGTTTATTTTTGTTGTGATAAATTACTCATAGTTATAACACCTTGTAACTACTATCACAAGACATATCATTTATGGATTTTCTATTAAATATACTTTTAATTTAATTAATTAATTAATATAACATATTATTTGCAACAACCGTGATTTTTGCCGTTGTAAAAAAATTTAAATAGGAATTTTCAAATTAAAATTCGAAAAAAAAAATGAAATTATTTTCAAAGTCAGTGGTATGGTGCACGTTGTAAGGGACTTGCATTTTGCCTTCACGTGTGAAAACATAATGGTCCATTTATAAACAATAGTAGAACGTGCTGTCACCGCATATGTATAAAACAAAGATTTGAACGCTTTTCTTTGCTGTAAACACACATTTTAAGAGAGCAATTTGAACACATTGTTTATGATACCATCATCACACTTTGCGGCCATCCCTATCTTAGAGTGTACTTTCTTTTCAACTGAAGCACGTCTCCAATTTAATGAAATTGTACAATTTCCAGCACGCATCTTTTATTTTAACTTATGCATAATTGTGGTGGACAATATTCATTTGCTTCATTCTATATCCAGTAGCTTGCATTCTTTTTCGTTCTTCCAGCTTAGAAAAAGCATTAATCGCTGTTCTAAAATTTTGCTCCAAAACGTTCCTTGTTGCTAATTGATTTCGAAGCAAAATAGAGGTGAGTGCAACTCACATTTCTAATTTAAAATCTTTGTTGACATATATTTTCGTTTCAAAATTTCGTGCGTATAAAAAGATGTGACTACAATGTAATGTATCTTGCCGTGCTTTTTATCTATAATTGTTGCCTTAAAATTGGCTGCGCACCCATATTGGCCGTTACATTGATTTTGCTTCATTCCTCACTTGTTGCATTTCATCTATATCCAGGTCAAGTTATAAAAGTTGTATATAATCATTTAGTACGTGCATGCTTATTAAAACAATGCCCAGGTTACATTATTTATTTGCAATCCATTTACGTGTATGCAAGTAGTACACGCTTGGGCCAATTATTTTGTTTTTACTTCACCATGCACCTATGTAGTTTTGCCAGGTCGTTTTTTTACGTTTTTTTTTCTTTTTTTTTTACGTGCCCGCAATGAAACGTATGAAGTTTGTGTGCAGGCAAATGTCTTCACTTGTGTGTATGTCTCATGGCCACACGTGAATAGGGGGAAAATTATGTGGCCAGGTCATATTTTGTTCTGTTTAAAGGTCATTTACTTTGCCTCTTTTTTATTTTGTTTGTGCCTGAAAAAGATTTGCACATGTCATCTTGTGTGTACATTTGCATTAGCCGTGCGTGTTTGACGTGTGTATGTTGAAAAACTATATCCGGGTCCTCATATAATTTTTCAAACTTCATTCTACGTGCGTTGATTATGAACATGAACTGCACGAAACTAGGTTGTAATTTTTTTTTCATGTGAATAAGTTTTAAGCCTTTTTCGTATGTGTATGTGCAGTACACCAAAAATATGTTAGGCTAAAATTTTGATTTCGTCTACTTTAAGATTTGCAAGCAATTATGGGTAACACGATTCAATACCCAAGTCATGTTTCCTTTGTTGTTTTGCAATTTCATTCCTTTAAGCGTGTGTACACGTTATAGAATATGAAAGTAGATTCCTGACCATTGTCATTTTAATTATCTGTTGCGTGCAAATGAGTCAAGATGCCACCTTCGTCCTTTCCATTTTTGCACGTACGTAGCCAAGTTGCGTTTCACCAAATTTCAAGTTTCGGGCCTTTCTTATATTGTGTACGAGTATGTGAAAATTTAAGTGAAGGTATAAGTCCATTTAAAACAAGCAGTGAAAACCTTGCTGTCACTGCAATTTTTGTAAAACAAAAGTTGTACACTTCTGTTAACTTCATCCACCTTCCTTTTGCAACTTTTTCGTAAGTACATGAATTATGGTCCAGGTTATATTATTATGCATCATTTGCATGCAAAAAGTTTAATGCCAAGCAGTACCAAATTTTGATGAAAGTATACTGTCCGACAACTTGTTTGTTAATTTACGTCGAACCGGTGTTACGTTTTAAAACGTATTTTGTTGCCGTTATTTTTATAACGGAATTTTTACACCGGTATTATATTTTTGAAGCGTGTTGTTTTGATGACATTTTTTGCGAATAAAAATTACTGTTAATTTGATTTCAGTAATCGTCAAATTAAAGTGAATTTTTAAACGGTTATCCCACAACGTTGATTTGATATCCGTTTTTACGGTGTTTTGTGAAGCGCAATTTCGTTGTTGAAATTGCTATAGATGTTGCTGTTTTAATCACATGTTTTGAAATCGTTTAAAAAAAATTATAATTGTTTCTGAAAATTTCAGAGTTTACGCTTTCAAAAGAATAAGGGAGCAATTTAAATGCTTCGGCAAAATTAAGGACTATGAACCCTTACTTTTACTGATTCGCTTAATTCCGGACTTGTCCATTTGAGAACGTAAACTTTATTTATTTAAAATACACTATTTTGCACTTTCAAGGAAACGATGAAGAGATTTAAACGATTTAGTAAGAGTGCGGAATATGGAACGACGCTTTTACTAATTCGGTTAATTTCGGACTCGTTAATTGAAATATTTGATATTGTTTGATGATTTTGATGATTTTGTTGGGCTTTCGAGCCACTATGCTGGACCTTTAGGTCATATATGATGGACCTTCAGGTCAATTACCAGTACTAGACCTTCGGGTCATATGTTGGACCTTCGGGTCATTTGTTGGCACCAAAAATCATAGTACTTGGTAGGCTTCGGTCATATGTTAATGGACGTGCGGCTAGACTTGCCATATGATGGGATCGATCCACTTTTATGCTGATTTTTCTAGTTATCTATTTTTGATTTCTAGATTTTGTGAGTAGCAGTTTTGAATTCAATTTTGAATTTGAAAGTGATTGATGGAATTTAATGAGTTGAATTTGATGGAGTTGAATGAGACTTCTTCATTTAAACTATGTTGATTTCTTATGTTGAATAGTCTCATTCGAGACTATTATTATCTGGCTTGATGTTATTTATGATATGTTCACTTCTAAGTTTAAATTAGACTGATCCATTTATTATTTTCTTTTAAATAATACTCGGGCCAGACCAAGTTATTTCAGGATAATCACTATCTCTGATTCAATCGCAGCTTCAGCGTTTGGGATTTCACATCATCTTTTGTCTAGTCTTCGAGGAGTACTTTTTGTGCATTGATTCTCATTTCATGTATGTACTGATGGTTATGTATATGTACATTTGGTTCATGTGAACTATCGAGTGTTGTAGCATGTATTCCAGATTTGTCTTCCGCTATATATCAGATATTTCTGTTTTGATTTGATTATACTTATATGTGTTATTATTATTATGAGTTGATCTGAATTTTTCTTAAGCCACCGTAGTTTCATTTTAGATTTGGATTGAATATATATCTTTGGGAGTAATTTACATAACTCCAATCGATGTAATCAATACTCGTCTAAGGCATAACATACGGATGGTCGCTTCTAACCAGCCTTATTCTTCGTAATAGCAGACGTTATTCCTTATAATAACCTTTGTTATTATAAGCATAGAGGTGGGGGCGTCACAGCTTGGTATCAGAGCTGAAATTCAGAACAAATCATAATATACACAGAACAGAAGCAGAATGGAACATGCGTTACAACTATTCGAGGGTTTATTCGTGCCTTTCTAATCTATTCCTTCCACTTTAACATATGGAGTTTGTCTAGGAATAAAATTTCATATTCCATAGTATTCCATTTGTTAAAATTCTTATCAATTGTGTGCTGTTTTAACTAATCCTTATCTTCTCTTATTCTCTCAGCCTATGGCTGGAAGAGGTAGAGGGAAGCGTTCTTCTGCAGACCCGTCTAGTGTTCTCATCCGGACGGAGTCTACATGTCAGCTGATCAGTTTAGGAGCTATTTCAGGGTACTCAGCCTTCTTTTGCTATTCCCGCAGCTCCCTCTCATAAGTCTGCCTTCGCCCGCATGTGTAGTGACTATTTCCACCTTGGAGGCAAGCCTTTCAAGGAATCAGAAAGTGTATTGGAGGTTCAGACTTGGTTGCGTGCTTGTGAGCGCATATTTTCTTGGATGGATCATTCTGATCATCATCGTGTTCTCGTGGCATCTAGCATGTTGTAAAAGCATGCGCTTGATTGGTATGATCTTTTTATTGCGGAAGTTGATGAGTCCTCTCTCTCATGGATTCAGTTTAAGGAACGTTTCGAACTTAAGTTCGTTCCTGAATCAGAAAAGGCTAATCTTTCTCATAGTTTCCTTGAGTTGAAGCAAGGAAAGTCCTCTGTTTCTGATTATGTTGCATCTTTCGAGGCCTTATCCAAATATGGAGTTGAGTTCATTAACACTCCGCATAAGAAGAATCTTCGTTTTGTTGATGGTTTGAAGAAGTATTTGAAGAAAGTTCTTTTGCTTCAGCTTAAGCTCTCTTTTGAGGAGCTTGTTGATTCGGCTATTTGCCTTGAAGCTGTTGAAAAGGAACGCGATAGTGGTTATGAGGTTGAGGTTTCTAAGAACCCCAATAAGAAGAGATTTCCATTTCATAGGCCTAATTCTTGTTCCAACAACAAGAAGAAGGAGCAAGCTACCTCTAGTTCTCAGCCTATCAGTGCACCTTCTATTCAGAGGGCGTGCTATAATTGTGGTTCTTTGGATCACTTTCTCTGTAGTTGTCCTAAGCCTCGCATTTGTCGCTATTGCAAGAAAGAGGGTCATTGGGTTTCTGATTGTCCCACTGCTCCTAAGGGTTTCAAATCTGGGAAACTAAATGTTGCTAAAGCTTTTGATGATTCTTCTAAGCCCAAAGGTATTACCCCTTCTGTTTTGGAAGGTTTTATTTTATTTCATGGCCGTTCTATTAGAGTTCTTTTCGATACAGGTGCATCGCATTCTTTTGTGTCAAAGGAGCTTGTTGATATTATTCCTTTGGATGTTATCACTCTTTGCGACCCTTTGAGGATTGTGAATCCTATTGGTGGATCTGCTACTCTTGGTTTGTTATGTGTTGGTGTTGAGATTATTATTTGTGGTTTCTCCTTTCATGCGAATCTACATGTTATGGATCATCTTGATTTTGATATGATATTGGATATGGATTGGTTCGTCCGTTATGAATTTCAAATCCTATGTCCCGAAAAAACTTTATATCTCAAGCATCCCGATGCTATCGACCAATTATCTGTTATATTTCGAAGCATGGATCATACTTCGAATGCTTTCATTTCTTCCTTCGAATCGGAGGATGTCATAGATAATATTCCAGTTGTTTGTGATTTTTCTGATGTCTTCGAGCCATTTCATGTTTTCCGCCGAAAAGGGAAATTGAGTTCCGTATTGATCTTATCTCTGGTGCTCATCCTGTTAGTCGTCCTCCCACGAGGATGTCTGCTAAGGAAAATGAGGAACTCAAACAACAATTATCTAAGTAAGAAGCCAAGCATTTTATACATTCTAGCTCATCTCCTTGGGGCACCACCGTTGTTTTTTTAAGAAGCCCGATGGTACTCTTAGGCTTTGCATTGATTATCACAAGCTTAACGAGCTCATTATCAAAAATAGGTATCCATTACCTATGATCGACGATATGTTCGATCAGTTAAGTGGCGCTAAGCTCTTCTCCTAACTCGATCTAGCTACCGTTTTTCATCGGTTACGATTTGCGGAAGATAGCATTCCTCTTACCACATTCCGTACTCGTTATGGTTATTACGCATGGCTTGTTATGCCGTTCAGTTTTACGAACGCTCCGGCAAATTTTGTTGATCTTATGAATCGGATATTCCAGGAATATCTCGATAAGTTCGTCTTGGTTTTCGTTGATGATATTCTTATTTATTCCAAATCTGAAGCCGATCATATTCAGCATTTGGAGATTGTTTTGAGCACTCTTCGTCAGCATCAGCTTTATGCCAAACTCTCCAAGTTTCACTTTTGGAAGAATAAGGTGAAGTTTCTCGGTCATATTGTTTCTTCCGATGGTATTTCTGTCGATCCTTCCAAGATCGAATCTATTTAGAATTAGAAGAGGCCCGAGAACGTTACTGAGATCCGTAGTTTCCTTGGATTGGCGGGTTATTATCGTCGGTTCATTAAGGACTTTTCTCGTATTGCTTTATCGCTTACCACTCTTAAGAGAAAAGCTATTCCTTTTATTTGGTCTGATAAGTGTGAAACTTCTTTCTTGAAGTTAGAAGATCTCCTTACTCATGCTCCTATCTTAGTGGTTCCCAAAGAGAATCATGATCTTGTTGTTTATACCGATGTCAGTGGATATGGACTCGGTGCTGTTCTCACGCAGAAGGATAGAGTAGTTGCCTATGCTTCTAGACAACTAAAGCCTAACGAGATTCGTTATGCTACCCATGATTTGGAGTTAGCCGCCATAGTCTTTGCTCTAAAGATTTGGCGACATTATTTATTGGGCGGGCGTTTTATTATCTTCACTGATCACAAATCTCTGAAGTATCTATTCACTCAGAAAGAACTTAACATGAGGCAACAGCGTTGGCTCGAATTTCTTGCTTCATATAATTTCGATATTCAGTATACCCCTGGTAAGGGTAAGGGTTATGTTGGAAGCTTTATCTCTTTGTGATATTAGAGACCGTCCTTTGGTTTCTGATTCTCTCATGCTTTTATTTAGCATGGAAGCTCGTCCTAGTTTTTTGGATCGTGTTGTCGATGCCCAGAAACAAGATCCAGATATTTCTTATCTTATTCAGAGTTGTAAATCGGAATCCCGAAGTGATGATCTAAAGGATTTCGATATTGATATTCATGGTTGTATTTGAAAGAAGGGATGGTTGATCGTGTCTAATATTTCTAATCTTAGAAATGACATTCTTGAGGACTGTCATCGTTCTAAGTATACTATCCATCCGGGTAGTAGTACGATGTATGCTGATATGAAACGCTTAAACTTTTGGGAAGGTATGAAGCGTGATGTTGCAAGTTATGTAAGTCATTACATGTACATGACTTGTCAACTTATTAAAGCAGAATACCAGCGTCCCAGTGGTCTTTTGCAGCCTCTTGAGATTCCATTATGAAAATGGGATCGGATTTCTATGGACTTCATTGATGGTCTACCTCGTTCGAGGTCGGGCCATACAAGTATTTGTGTGATTGTTGACAGATTGACTAAATCAGCCCATTTTATTCCTATCAAGTCCAATCGGACTGCTCCTTTGTTGGCTAAGTTGTTTATTAAAGAAGTCGTTCGACTTCATGCTGTGCCTAATTCTATTGTTAGTGGTAGAGATCCACTTTTTACTAGTGGTTTCTGGTAGAGCCTTCAGAAAGCTTTGGGCACTAAGCTCAATCTCAGTACAGCTTATTATCCACAGTTTGATGGTCAGACTGAAAGGGTGAATCAAGTCTTAGAAGATCTCATTCGAGCTTGTATTCTTGATTTTGGTGGTAGTTGGGAAGACCACTTATCTCTTGTTGAATTTTCTTATAACAACAGTTTCCAATCCAGTATCGGTATGGCTCCTTTCAAAGCCCTTTACGGAAGGCCGTGTCGATCACCATCTTGTTGGTTGGAATCGGGGGAAAAGTTAGTTCTTATCCCCGATTATATTCGTGAATTTTCTGAGAAGATTGATATTATTAGACAGAGAATGAAGGAGGCTCAGAATAGGCAGAAATCTTATGTCGATCATGGTAGAAAGCCTTTGGAATTTTCTGCTGGCGATCTCGTATTCATTCGTGTTTCTCCGATGAAGGGTGTGGTGCGTTTTAGTAGCTCCGGGAAATTGGCTCCTCGATATATTGGACCATTTCCTATTGCGGAACACATTGGCCCTGTTGCTTATCGTGTATCACTACCTATGCAGTTTTCGGGAATTCATGACGTATTTCATGTATCCCAGCTTCGTCGATGCCTTTGAGATTCGGATTCTATTATTGATCCTCATATGCCGCAAAATCTTGAGATCTCACCCGACTTGTCTATTGTGCAAAATCATATTCGTGTGCTAGCGTCGGCGGTTAAACGCCTTCGTAATGAAGAAGTCCCGCTTATGAAAATTCAAAGGTCCGCTAACCCCAAAGATTGCACTTGGCAAACCAAAGAATTCATCGAGCGTTCTTATCCTGGTTTTCTCTCCTCTTCGGGTGGGGGTGAGCATTCTTATCCATCTTTTCTATTTGAATCTTTGTTGTGTTAAATAATTTGTGTTATAAATAATTTCTAGTATGAAAATTGCGGGGACGCAATTTTTATAAGGGGGAGTTTGTAACAACCGTGATTTTTACCGTCGTAAAAAATAGGAAATTTTAAATTAAAATTTGAAAAAAAATGAAATCATTTTCAAAGTCAGTTGTATGATGCACGTTGTAAAGGACTTGCATTTTTCCTTCACGTGTGAAAACATAATGGTCCATTTATAAACAATAGTAGAACGTGCTGTCACCACATATGTATAAAACAAAGATTTGAACATTTTTCTTTGCTGTAAACACACATTTTAAGAGAGCAATTTGAACACACTATCATCACACTTTGCATCCATCCCTATCTTTAATATAAGAGTGTACTTTCTTTTCAACTGAAGTACGTCTCCAATTTAATGAAATTGTACAATTGCCAGCACACATTTTTTATTTTGACTTGTGCACAATTTGGTGGACAATATTCATTTGCTTCATTTTATTTCCAGTAGCTTGCATTCTTTTTTGTTCTTCTAGTGCTCTGAAAAAGCATTAATGGTGGTTCCAAAACTTTGCTCCAAAACATTCCTTGTTGCTAACGGATTTCGAAGCAAAATAGAGGTGAGTGCAACTCACATTTTTAATTTAAAATCTTTGTTGACATATATTTTTGTTTTAAAATTTCATGCGTATAAAAAGATGTGACTGCAATGTAAAATATCTTGCCGTGCTTTTTATCTATAATTGTTGCATTAAAATTGGCTACGCACCCATATTGGTTGTTACATTGATTTTGCTTCATCCCTCACTTGTTGCATTACATCTATATCCAGGTCAACTTATAAAAGTTGTCTATAATCATTTAGTACGTGCATGCTTATTAAAACAATGCCCAGGTTACATTATTTATTTGCAATCCATTTACGTGTATGCAAGTAGTACATGCTTGGGCCAATTATTTTGTTTTTACTTCACCATGCACCTATATAGTTTTGCCAGGTCGTTTCTTTTCCTTTTTTTCTTTTTTTTACGTGCCCACAATGAAACGTATGAAGTTTGTGTGCAGGCAAATGTCTTCAATTGTGTGTATGTCTCATGGCCACACGTGAATAGAGGTGGAAAATTATGTGGCTAGGTCATATTTGTTCTATTCAAAGGTCATTTACTTTGCCTCTTTTTTTATTTTGTTTGTGCCTGAAAAAGATTTGCACAGGTCATCTTGTGTGTACATTTGCATTAGCCGTGCGTGTTTGACGTGTGTATGGTGAAAAACTATATCCAGGTCATCATATAATTTTTCAAACTTCATTCTGCGTGCGTTGATTATGAACATGAACTACACGAAACTAGGTTGTAAAAAAAATTCATGTGAATAAGTTTTAAACCTTTTTCGTGCGTGTATGTGCAGTACCCCAAAAAAATGCTAGGCTAAAATTCTGATTTCGTCTACTTTAAGATTTGCAAGCAATTATGGGTAACACGATTCAATACCCAGGTCACGTTTCCTTTGTTATTTTGCATTTTCATTCCTTTGAGCGTGTGTACACGTTATAGAATATGAAAACTAGATTCCTGACCATTGTCATTTTAATTATCTGTTGCGTGCAAATGAGTCAAGATGCCACCTTCGTCCTTTCCATTTTTGCACGTACGTAGCCAAGTTGCATTTCACCAAATTTCAAGTTCCAGGCCTTTCTTATATTGTGTACGAGTATATGAAAATTTAAGTGAAGGTATAAGTCCATTTAAAACAAGCAGTGAGCACCTTGCTGTCGCTGCAATTTTTGTAAAACAAAAGTTGTACACTTTTGTTAACTTCATCCACCTTCCTTTTGCAACTTTTTCGTAAGTGCATGAATTATGGTCCAGGTTATATTGTTATGCATTATTTGCATGCAAAAAGGTTAATGCGAAGCATTACCAAATTTTGGTGAGAGTATATAGTCTGACAACCTATTTGTTAATTTACGTCGAACCGGTGTTACGTTTTAAACGTATCTTGTTGCTGTTATTTTTATGACGGAATTTTTACATCGGTATTATATTTTTGAAGCGTGTTGTTTTGACGACATTTTTGACGAATAAAAATTACTGTTAATTTGACTTCAGTAACCGTCAAATTAAAGTGAATTTTTAAACGGTTATCCCACAACGTTGATTTGATATCCATTTTTACGGTGTTTTGTGAAGCGCAATTTCCTTGCCGAAATTGCTATAGATGTTGCTGTTTTAATCACGTGTTTTGAAATCGTTTTAAAAAAAATTATAATTGTTTCTAAAAATTTCAGAGTTTACGCTTTCAAAAGAACGAGGAAGCGATTTAAACGCTTCAGCAAAATTAAGGACTATGAACCCTTACTTTTACTGATTCACTTAATTTTGGACTTGTCTATTTGAGAACGTAAACTTTATTTATTTAAAATACACTATTTTGCAATTTCAAGGAAATGATGAAGATATTTAAACGATTTAGCAAAAGTGCGGAGTATGGAACCACGCTTTTACTAATTCGGTTAATTTCGGACTCGTTAATTGAAATATTTGCTGTTGTTTGATGATTTTGTTGGGCTTTCGAGCCACTATGCTGGATGCATCTTTATATTCTTTAAATCCTCATGATGGTGATGGTGATGACGAGGAAGACGTCATTTCATGAATTTACGTCGTTCGTGAATTTTCCGACATATTTGAGCCCGTTTTAGGTTTACCACCTAAACGAGCAATTGAGTTTAGAATTAATCTTACCCCTGAAGCTCAACCTATTACTCGTCCTCCTTATCGCATGTCTAATAAGGAAAATGAGGAGATGCGCAAACAATTATCTGAATTGGAGACGATTTATTTATTCGCTCTAGCTCCTCGCCTTGGGGAGCTTCGGCTATTTTCGTGAAGAAATCCGACGGTACGCTTAGGCTTTGCGTTGACTATCGCAAGCTTAACGATCTGACTATTAAAAATAAATATCATTTACCTCGGATTGACGATCTGTTTGATCAGCTTAGCGGAGCTAGGGACTTTTCATAGTTGGACTTGGCTACCGGTTTTCATCAGCTTCGTATTGCTGAGCATAGTATTCCTTTGACATCGTTTCGTACTCGTTATGGATCTTATGAATGGCTTGTTATGCCATTTGGTTTAACGAATGCTCCGGCTTACTTCGTTGACCTCATGAATCGAGTTTTCAAGGCTTTCCTCGATCGGTTTGTTCTCATCTTCATTGATGATATCCTTGTGTATTCTAAAACCGAGGAGGAGCATGAAAAGCATCTTCGGATTGTATTGGAAACTCTTAGGAGTAATCAATTAAAGGCGAAATTTTCTAAATGCCACTTTTGGCAATCTCGTGTGAAGTTTCTCGGTCATATTATTTCCGAATCTGGAATTTCCGTGGATCCTTCAAAGATTGAAGCGATTCAAGATTGGAAGAGACCGGAGAGTGTGACAGAGATTCGTAGTTTTCTCGGGTTGACGGGTTATTACCGTCGTTTCATTAAAGACTTTTCTAAGATTGTCGTGCCTCTTACTGGCTTGACTAAGAAGGGAGTTAAATACATTTGGTCAGAAAAATGTGAAGCCTCTTTTCAGAAATTGAAAGAACTCCTTTCCGATGCTCCTATTCTTGTTATTCCCGAGGGGAATCAAGATTTTGTTGTTTATACTGATGCTTGTCACGTTGGTTTGGGTGTCGTTCTTATGCAAAAAGAACGTGTTATTGCTTATGCTTCTAGGCAATTGAAGCCGGCCGAGACCAGATATGCCACACATGATTTAGAACTCGCGGCTATTGTTTTCGCCCTTCGAATTTTGCGTCATTATCTATTGGGAGAGAAATTTATTCTTTACATGGATCATAAGTCTTTGAAATATTTATTTTCTCAAAAGGAACTTAATTTGCATCAACAGCGTTGGCTTGAGTTCCTTGCACCTTATGATCTTGATATTCTTTATACCCCCGGTAAGGGTAATCGTGTCGCCGATGCTCTTAGCCGTAAACAACAAGCAGTTGTTTCTATGATGATATCCGAATGGAACGATCTCGAGATTATATCCACTTGTGAGATTCGAGATCGCATATTCGATTTATGCTCATCACTTGTTTTATGTAGCCTTGAGGCTCATCCTTCTCTTTTAGACCGCATTCTTGGAGCTCAAGGGCTAGATCCTGAATTGGCTCTTCTTGGCCAAAATGTTAAGGCTAAAATTTATATTGAAGGTTTGAAAGACTTTGATATTGATTCTGGTGGCGGCATTCGAAAATTTGGTAGACTTATCGTACCAAATATTGGTGATCTTCGTAAAGATATTTTAGAAGATTCCCATCATTCTAAATTCACCATTCATCCCGGTAGTAGTAAAATGTACGCTGATATGAAGCAACTTTATTATTGGGAGGAAATGAAATCTGATATTGCTAATTTTGATAAGTGTTGCATGACTTGCCAACTTGTCAAGGCCGAACATCAAAGGCCTGGTGGGTTATTGCAACCTTTAGAAATTCCAATTTGGAAGTGGGACCAAATTTCCATGGATTTTATTGATGGCCATCCCCGTTCTCGTTCGGGTCATGATAACTTATGGGTGATCGTTGATAGACTTACTAAATCCGCCCATTTTATTCCCGTTCGATCTAACCGAACCGTTCCTCTTTTGGCCAAACTCTTTATCAAAGAAATTGTTAAATTGCATGGAGTTCCTACTTATATTGTTAGCGATCGAGATCCATTGTTTACTAGTGGATTTTGGAAGAGTCTTCAAAAAGCTTTAGGAACGAAGCTTAATTTTAGCACTGCTTATCACCCCCAGTCCGATGGACAAACCGAGCGTGTGAATCAAACTCTTGAAGATCTTCTTCGAGCTTGTGTGCTTGATTTTGGTGGAAGTTGGTAAGATCATATTTCACTTGTCGAATTTTCCTATAATAATAGCTTCCAATCTAGTATTGGTATGACACCTTTCGAGGTACTCTACGAAAGGCCATGCCGATCTCCTTCTTGTTGGCTTAATGTCGGTGAGAGGCTGGTTTTAGGTCCAGACTTTATTCGTGATTCCACAGAAAAGATTGAACTTATTCGACATAGGATGAAAGAAGCCCAGAGTAGACAAAAATCCTATGTCGATAATCGAAGAAGGAGATTAGAATTTTCTGTTGGAGATCTTGTTTATATTCGTGTTTCACCTATGAAAGGTGTTGTACGTTTCAGTCGGTCGGGAAAGTTAGCGCCTCGATATATTGGGTCATTTCCTATCACTGAACGTATTGGTTCCATGGCTTATCGCCTTTCATTACCGGCTCAGTTTTCTGCCATGCATGACGCGTTTCACGTTTCTCAATTACGGAAATGCCTTCAAGATTCCGATTCTATTCTTGAGCCTGGTATTGTGGAAGAAATTGAAGTTTCGCCAAATTTAACTTACGAGCAACATCCTATTCGAATTATTGCTTCGGAGGTCAAACGACTTCAAAATAAAGATGTTCCGCTTGTGAAGGTTCAATGGTCCTCAAATCCTAAGGATTGCTCTTGGGAATACAGAGAATTCATCGAGTGAACACATCCGGACTTGCTTACTCCTGCTCTTTGAGGTGAACTTCCTATTTCAAATCTCTTTTGTGTTAATATGCTTTCATGGTTGTTACTTTTTATTTCCATCTTATATATTGCGAGGACGCAATTTCTTTAAGGAGGGGAGTCTGTAAAAACCGCATATTTATCGATTTTATATTTAAATATTTTATTTAAATATTTTGTCGTTAATCGGATATTGGTCCGAAAAGCTACTTTTTGCAAACGATCAAATTAGGACCCGAGACCACTTCTATTGAGTTCAAAATGCCGTTTACAATCTTTTTAAGTATAAACTTTGATATGTTTGGGGTTAGTGGAATTTCACTAACTTTTCCCGCTTTGGACTTTGGGTTGGTTTAGCCTATTAAACCTAAGTTCCAACCCCTTCTCCTCATCTCTTCATAAATTCCTACCTAACTCTAGTTTTAGCATTAATGGTGAGTGGAAAGGGAAATTAAAATTCCAAGCCCAAGTTCATTAGCAAATTCCACATCCAACTCCAAAATCAAAGTAAAGACATTGGATTCAAGCTTGTAGTTGCTTCTCTATTGACTTCAAGCTTTTTCTTCATTGAATTTGTGCAAAGTTGAGATTTTTATCTCACAATTCTAGTCTATAACTATATTGGACTGTTGGGAATGATTCCCCATCACTTTAGCATGTACATTTGCATTTGGTTTGGATTGGATTGGCGAAAAACTCCAATTTTTAGTGTTTTTGGCGAAAAACTGCAGTTAGGCCGCACTGCCTCGGAATTAGGTCGTTCTGGTGGAAAATTCTCCTCGGAGTTAGGTCGTAAGTCGTAGGTCGCTCTCCTTTAGTTCGTGCCCCTTTAGGCGCTCGGCCTTGCCTACCTCGTTAGGTCGCGTGACTTTAGGTCGTTCCCCTTTAGGTCATATGACCTTAAGTTGTTCACATGGGTTAGGCCTTTAAACCATTAGGTCGCTCGAATGAGTTAGGTCATTGGACCTTAGGTCGTTTACCCTTTAGGTCGCGTGTTCCACTAGGTCGCGCTTGGACCTTATTCCCTCTTAGGTCGGCAACCACTAGGTCGTTTGCCTTGCTTAACTCACGAACACCGTTAGGTCACAAGCCTTTAGGTTGCATGACCCCTATCTTCCTTAGGTCGTTGGACCTTGTTTCCTTAGGTCGTGAGACCGTTAACCCGTTAGGTCGCGCATCACCCTAACTAGCTTGGCCTTGCCTTCGTTAAGTCGCGAGACACGTTAGGTCGCGCATCACCCTAACTCGCTCGGCCTTGCCTTTGTTAAGTCATGAGACACGTTAGGTCGCGCATCACCCTAACTCGCTCGGCCTTGCCTTCGTTAAGTTGCGAGACACGTTAGGTCGCGCATCACCCTAACTCCTTCGGCTTGCCTTCGTTAAGTTGCGAGACACGTTAGGTCGCGCATCACCCTAACTCGCTCGGCCTTGCCTTCGTTAAGTCGCGAGACATGTTAGGTCGTGCATCGCCTTAACTCGCTCGACCTTGTTTAGGTCGTTAGGTCGCGAACACCACTAGGTCGCTCGACCCCTTATACTCGTAGGTCGCTCGATCCTATCCTCCCTTAGGTCTTCACTAGGTCGTACCGTTTTGGACAGGGCGCTGCCCCCTGGACCCCCGCGACCTGACCGGGCAGGTCGAACCCCGTAGCGGGGGTGTTGCCCCCGCACCCCCACCTTGGGGGGTTGCCCCCCTGGACCCCCTACGTAGGGGATCTTATCTGAAAAACATTTAACAAAACTTGCTTTGTTGAGATGCTGAGTTGACCGTTCTTTGAGACAAACTATCTTTGGCTTCTCGGTCGATTTTATGGTATCACGGCCTTGCTAAAAAGGCGGGATAACAACTTTAGAAATATGAAGGTTTCAATACTAGTAGTAAATATCAAAACTCTTTCAACAAAATGATTTCAACTCTATTTTCAATAACAAATTTCTTTTCTTAAACCGTTTTCTAATCTACTAGTATATACAAACCTTTACCTCACTTGGATGAGAAATCTAATTAAACGGATTAGTAAAACAAGTGGTATGAAACGCTTGCGTTCACTTGGTCGGTTAATTCTTGGACTTGTTCGATTGAACCTCTTGTGACAATTTTCTAGTGAAGATTTACAATTTGTTCATAAATATTTAAGTTAAGCAAGTGGTTATGGGACACGAAGATAAACTTTTATATTTACTAGCTTAGTGTAATTGACACTTCTCATTGATCATGACGGTCATTTTATGATTTAGACTAGCAATTGTGCGATGTCTCTTTGTTTGCAAGGTTAGACTAGACCTCATGGGTGTGATTCCGACTCACACATATCTCTTTGTCCGCAGGGTTAGTCTAGACACCATTTGTGTGATTCCACTCACACATACCTTTTGCTTTTTGGTTAGCCTAGACCTCATCTGGATGATTCCGACTCACCCATATAGGGTAGCTCCCCATGGTCTTCAGACCGTCATGTGATAGGCCTCTTTCCATTTTTCTGTGATTTCTGGATTTCTTGTGTTGATTTCTGGAATTTATGTCATTGACTTGTTATGAGTACAAGTTTAGGGTATGATGCCCTCTTTGGATCTTTGAGAAGATTCTTGTGATATCGATTTATCTCTTATTGATTGATCTTCTGTTGATCATCATTTGCATACTTATAGTAGTATGTCAATATAGATATTTTATGTTTATGCCATATCTTTTATTTTATACCATGTCATCTGATATTTGTAGCTAGATTGGTCCGTTTATTATTTTGTTAAATAATACTTGGGTCGGACCGAGATGTTACAGGTGCTTCTGCTTGACTTCTTCCCGGGATTTGCTACTCTGACTTTTGGCTAACTATTTAGATTAGCAGTTTTTTGTTGTATACACTAGTGATATAGACTCATAGTTGTATTCTTTTGTATAGCACGTGTTGCTATTCTTTTGTGTTATTGTGGATCATTTTGACCACTACTCTGATGTACACGTTCATGTGTTAGTTATATATTCATATCTTCTTCCGCCTTTGTGATATGGATGTCTGTGACTGATTTGTGTTATGCTTATTTCTATGATTGTTTTCGAAGATTATTTATAGCCACTGTGTGATAAGCAATCACATGGATGGTCGCTCCTCAACAGCCTTATTCTCCGTGCTAGTTGATAGCACTACACCGTAGTGTTCTTGGCTAGCGTGGGTATAGAGGTGGGGCGTCACAGCTTGGTATCAGAGCTAAACTTCGGAACAATGTAGAATAACTTAACAAGGATCATCGTCCTATGTCCACCTTAGGAGTTATGTCTTAGGATTAATTCGAGTCGTCGTACCGATTCATCCTATATCCTTTATGATTCCTTGTTTTATCTAGCAAGATTGCTTGATATTCATTAGTGAATAATCTTCTTCTTTCTCTTCTTTCTTTCTTAAGGAAGAGAAATGGTTAGACCTGGTCGTCCCAGAGCTGGACCAACTAGTGCTCCACCCCAAGATGGAGTTTTTATGACTACCCAGCAACTTCTTGACCTTGTCACGAATGCTCAAGCAGCTGGTTCTAATCCGGAACCTACTCACCCTAAATTTGGGTTTGCACGTTTGTGCAATGATTACACCAACCTGGGTGGGAATCCATTTAAAGGTTCTGAAACTATCATCGAGGTCCAGGCTTGGTTGAGGACCTGTGATCGAATCTTCACTCGCATGAATCTCGTCGATCTTCACCGTGTTCAGGTGGCTTCCAGTATGCTCCAAGAGAGAGCATTGGACTGGTATGAACTTCTTATTTCTTAAGTCAACGAAGCGGACCTTACCTGGGAGCAATTTCGGACACGCTTCGAGTTAAAATTTGTACCAGAATCAGAGAAAGTAACTTTGGCTCGGAGATTTATTGACCTTGTTCAAGGTCAGTCTTCTGTGGCGGACTACGTTGCATCATTCGAATCCCTTTCCAAATATGGGGTCGAATATATAAATACTCCACTGAAGAAGAACCAGAGGTTCGTTTATGGCTTAAATAAGAATCTCAAGAAGCCATTACTTCTAAAGTTAGAAGTTCCTTTCGACCAACTTATAGATTTCGCTCTTCGTTTGGAAGAGGCTGATAAAGAAAGTGATGTTCTACTCTTAGCTTTCAAACCCAACTTTAACAACAAAAAGAGGCCCAGTAAATTCAAAGGCCCTTATCCCAACAAAAAGGGTAAGCAAGCAACCCCTACGGCAAAGTCTCCTTCTCCTAGTGGTGCGAGATGCTTCAACTGTGGATATGGGGATCATTTTGCGAATAAGTGCTCTAAGCCCAAATCTTGTCGCTATTGTAAGAGCCCGGATCATTACATACATCAATGCCTCAAACGTGAAAGCAAGAAGGAAGGAAAGTTGAATGTGGATCAAGCCCCTGGCAACACATCTCGTGGCCAAGGTATTTCTCATTCCATTCTTGATGTTATTATTTTATTTCATGATTAACCTATTAGAGTTATCTTCGATACGGGTGCATCCCATTCTTTTATATCAAAGGAACTTGTCGACACTTTCTCTTTAAATGTTGATGCTTTAATGACTTCCTTGAGAATTGCGAATCCTGTTGGTGGATCCGCAACTCTTAGTTTGCTTTGTAAAAATGTGGAGATTATTTTATGTGATTTTCCATTCCTAGCCGATTTGCATGTTATGCGTTACCTAGGCTTTAGAATGATTTTGGTAATGGATTGGCTTAATCGTTATGAAGCTCATATCCTATGTCCTAAGCGGACTGTTTATCTCCAACATCCGCAATCTGTAAATCAGATTTCTATTATTCTTAAAGATTCGGATTCTATGTTGAATGCATCTTTATATTCTTTAAATCCTGATCATGATGGTGATGGTGATGACGAGGAAGATGTCATTTCTCGAATTCACGTCGTTCGTGAATTTTCCGACATATTTGAGCCCGTTTTAGGTTTACCACCTAAACGAGCAATTGAGTTTAGAATTAATATTACCCCTGAAGCTCAACCTATTACTCGTCCTCCTTATCGCATGTCTAATAAGGAAAATGAGGAGATGCGCAAACAATTATCTGAATTGGAGACGAAGCAATTTATTCGCTCTAGCTCCTCGCCTTGGGGAGCTTCGGCTATTTTCATGAAGAAATCCGACAGTACGCTTAGGCTTTGCGTTGACTATCACAAGCTTAACGATCTGAGTATTAAAAATAAATATCATTTACCTCGGATTGACGATCTGTTTGATCAGCTTAGCGGAGCTAGGGACTTTTCATAGTTGGACTTGGCTACCGGTTTTCATCAGCTTCATATTGCTGAGGATAGTATTCCTTTGACATCATTTCGTACTCGTTATGGATCTTATGAATGGCTTGTTATGCCATTTGGTTTAACGAATGCTCCGGCTTACTTCGTTGACCTCATGAATCGAGTTTTCAAGGCTTTCCTCGATCGGTTTGTTCTCATCTTCATTGATGATATCCTTATGTATTCTAAAACCGAGGAGGAGCATGAGAAGCATCTTCGGATTGTATTGGAAACTCTTAGGAGTAATCAATTAAAGGCGAAATTTTCTAAATGCCACTTTTGGCAATCTCGTGTGAAGTTTCTCGGTCATATTATTTCCAAATTCGGAATTTCCGTGGATCCTTCAAAGATTGAAGCGATTCAAGATTGGAAGAGACCGGAGAGTGTGACAGAGATTCGTAGTTTTCTCGGGTTGGCGGGTTATTACCGTCGTTTCATTAAAGGCTTTTCTAAGATTGTCGTGCCTCTTACTGGCTTGACTAAGAAGGGAGTTAAATACATTTGGTCGGAAAAATGTGAAGCCTCTTTTCAGAAATTGAAAGAACTCCTTTCCGATGCTCCTATTCTTGTTATTCCCGAGGGGAATCAAGATTTTGTTGTTTATACTGATGCTTGTCACGTTGGTTTGGGTGCCGTTCTTATGCAAAAAGAACGTGTTATTGCTTATGCTTCTAGGCAATTGAAGCCAGCCGAGACTAGATATGCCACACATGATTTAGAACTCGCGGCTATTGTTTTCGCCCTTCGAATTTGACGTCATTATCTATTGGGAGAGAAATTTATTCTTTACACGGATCATAAGTCTTTGAAATATTTATTTTCTCAAAAGGAACTTAATTTGCATCAACAGCGTTGGCTTGAGTTCCTTGCACCTTATGATCTTGATATTCTTTATACCTAGGTAAGGGTAATCGTGTCGCCAATGCTCTTAGCTGTAAACAACAAGCAGTTGTTTCTATGATGATATCCAAATGGAACGATCTCGAGATTATATCCACTTGTGAGATTCGAGATCGTGTATTCGATTTATGCTCATCACTTGTTTTATGTAGCCTTGAGGCTCATCCTTCTCTTTTAGACCGCATTCTTGAAGCTCAAGGGCTAGATCCTGAATTGGCTCTTCTTGGCCAAAATGTTAAGGATAAAATTGATAATGAAGGTTTGAAAGACTTTGATATTGATTCTCGTGGCGTCATTCGAAAATTTGGTAGACTTATCGTACCAAATATTGGTGATCTTCGTAAAGATATTTTAGAAGATTCCCATCGTTCTAAATTCACCATTCATCCCGGTAGTAGTAAAATGTACGCTGATATGAAGCGACTTTATTATTGGGAGAGAATGAAATCTAATATTGCTAACTTTGTTAAGTGTTGCATGACTTGCCAACTTGTCATGGCCGAACATCAAAGGCCTGGTGGGTTATTGCAACCTTTAGAAATTCTATTTGGAAGTGGGACCAAATTTCCATGGATTTTATTGATGGCCTTCCCCGTTCTCGTTCGGGTCATGATAACTTATGGGTGATCGTTGATAGACTTACTAAATCCGTCCATTTCTGTTCGATCTAACCGAACCGTTCCTCGTTTGGCCAAACTCTTTATTAAAGAAATTGTTAAATTGCATGGAGTTCCTACTTATATTGTTAGCGATCGAGATCCATTGTTTACTAGTGGATTTTGGAAGAGTCTTCAAAAAGCTTTAGGAATGAAGCTTAATTTAGCACTGCTTATCACCCCCAGTCCGATGGACAAACCGAGCGTGTGAATCAAACTCTTGAAGATCTTCTTCGAGCTTGTGTGCTTGATTTTGGTGGAAGTTGGTAGATCATATTTCACTTGTCTAATTTTCCTATAATAATAGCTTCCAATCTAGTATTGGTATGACACCTTTCGAGGCACTCTACGGAAGGCCATGCCGATCTCCTTCTTGTTGGCTTAAGGCCGGTGAGAGGCCGGTTTTAGGTCCAGACTTTATTCATGATTCCACAGAAAAGATTGAACTTATTCGACATAGGATGAAAGAAGCCCAGAGTAGACAAAAATCCTATGTCGACAATCGAAGAAGGAAATTAGAATTTTCTGTTGGAGATCTTGTTTTTATTCATGTTTCACCTATGAAAGGTGTTTTACGTTTCAGTCGGTCGGGAAAGTTAGCGCCTTGATATATTGAGCCATTTCCTATCACTGAACGTATTGGTTCCATGGCTTATCGCCTTTCATTACCGGCTCAGTTTTCTGCCATGCATGACGCGTTTCACGTTTCTCAATTACGGAAATGCCTTCGAGATTCCGATTCTATTCTTGAGCCTGGTATTGTGGAAGAAATTGAAGTTTCGCCAAATTCAACTTACGAGAACCATCCTATTCGAATTATTGCTTCGGAGGTCAAACGACTTTGAAATAAAGATGTTCCGCTTGTGAAGATTCAATGGTACTCAAATCCTAAGGATTGCTCTTGGGAATCCAGAGAATTCATCGAGCAAACACATCCGGACTTGCTTGCTCCTGCTCTTTGAGGTGAACTTCCTATTTCAAATCTCTTTTGTGTTAATATGCTTTTATGGTTGTTACTTTTTATTTCCATCTTATATATTGCGAGGACGCAATTTCTTTAAGGAGGGGAGTCTGTAAAAACCCGCATATTTATCGATTTTATATTTAAATATTTTATTTAAATATTTTGTTGTTAATCGGATATTGGTCCGAAAATCTACTTTTTGCAAACGGTCAAATTAGGACCCGAGACCACTTCCATTGAGTTCAAAATGCCGTTTACAATCTTTTTAAGTATAAACTTTGATATGTTTAGGGTTAGTGGAATTTCACTAACTTTTCCCGCTTTGGACTTTGGGTTGGTTTAGCCTATTAAACCAAAGTTCCAACCCTTTCTCCTCATCTCTTCATAAATTCCTACCTAACTCTAGTTTTAGCATTAATGGTGAGTGGAAAGGGAAATTAAAATTCCAAGCCCAAGTTCATTAGCAAATTCCACATCCAACTCCAAAATCAAAGTAAAGACATTGGATTCAAGCTTGTAGTTGCTTCTCTATTGACTTCAAGCTTTTTCTTCATTGAATTTGTGCAAAGGTGAGATTTTTATCTCACAATTCTAGTTTATAACTATATTGGACTGTTGGGAATGATTCCCCATCACTTTAGCATGTACATTTGCATTTGGTTTGGATTGGATTGGCGAAAAACTCCAATTTTTAGTGTTTTTGGCGAAAAACTGCAGTTAGGCCGCACTGCCTCGGAATTAGGTCGTTCTGGTGGAAAATTCGCCTCGGAGTTAGGTCGTAAGTCGTAGGTCGCTCGCCTTTAGGTCGTGCCCCTTTAGGTCGCTCGGCCTTGCCTACCTCGTTAGGTCGCGTGACTTTAGGTCGTTCCCCTTTAGGTCATATGACCTTAAGTTGTTCACATGGGTTAGGCCTTTAAACCAATGAGTTAGGTCATTGGACCTTAGGTCGTTTACCCTTTAGGTCGCGTGTTCCACTAGGTCGCGTGAACCCTTAGGTCCTTGGACCTTATTCCCTCTTAGGTCGGCAACCACTAGGTCGTTTGCCTTGCTTAACTCGCGAACACCGTTAGGTCGCAAGCCTTTAGGTCGCATGACCCCTATCTTCCTTAGGTCGTTGGACCTTGTTTCCTTGGGTCGTTAGACCGTTAACCCGTTAGGTCGCGCATCACCCTAACTAGCCCGGCCTTGCCTTCGTTAAGTCGCGAGACACGTTAGGTCGCGCAACACCCTAACTCGCTTGGCCTTGCCTTCGTTAAGTCGCGAGACACGTTAGGTCGCGCACCACCCTAACTCGCTCGGCCTTGCCTTCGTTAAGTCACGAGACACGTTAGGTCGCGCATCACCCTAACTCGCTCGGCCTTGCCTTCGTTAAGTCGCGAGACACGTTAGGTCGCGCATCACCATAACTCGCTCAGCCTTGCCTTCGTTAAGTCGCGAGACATGTTAGGTCGCGCATCACCTTAACTCGCTCGACCTTGTTTAGGTCGTTAGGTCGCGAACACCTCTAGGTCCCTTGACCCCTTATACTCGTAGGTCGCTCGATCCTATCCTCCCTTAGGTCTTCACTAGGTCGTACCGTTTTGGACGGGGCGCTACCCCCCGGACCCCCGCGACCTGACCGGACAGGTCGAACCCCGTAGCGGGGGTGTTGCCCCCGCACCCCCACCTTGGGGGGTTGCCCCCCTGGACCTCCCCTCCGTAGGGGATCTTATCTGAAAAACATTCAACAGAACTTGCTTTGTTGAGATGTTGAGTTGACCATTCTTCGAGACAAACTATCTTTGGCTTCTCGGTCGATTTTATGGTGTCACGGCCTTGCTAAAAAGGCGGGATAACAACTTTAGAAATATGAAGGTTTCAATACTAGTAGTAAATATCAAAACTCTTTCAACAAAATGATTTCAACTCTATTTTCAATAACAAAGCTCTTTTCTTAAACCGTTTTCTAATCTACTAGTATATACAAACCTTTACCTCACTTGGATGAGAAATCTAATTAAACGGATTAGTAAAACAAGTGGTATGAAATGCTTGCGTTCACTTCGTCGGTTAATTCTTGGACTTGTTCGATTGAACCTCTTGTGACAATTTTCTAGTGAAGATTTACAGTTTGTTCGTAAATATTTAAGTCAAGCAAGTGGTTATGGGACACGAAGATAAACTTTTATATTTACTAGCTTAGTGTAATTGACACTTCTCGTTGATCATGACGATCATTTTATGATTTAGACTAGCAATTGTGCGATGTCTCTTTGTTTGCAAGGTTAGACTAGACCTCTTGGGTGTGATTCCGACTCACACATATCTCTTTGTCCGCAGGGTTAGCCTAGACACCATTTCTGTGATTCCACTCACACATACCTTTTTGTTGCGAGGTTTGGCTAGACACCATTTGTGTGATTCCACTCTCACATACCTTTTGCTTTTAGGTTAGCCTAGACCTCATCTGGGTGATTCCGACTCACCCATATAGGGTAGCTCCCCATGGTCTTCGGACCGTAATGTGATAGGCCTCTTTCCCTTTTTCTGTGATTTCTGGATTTCTTGTGTTGATTTCTTGAATTTATGTCATTGACTTGTTATGAGTACAAGTTTAGGGTATGATGCCCTCTTTGGATCTTTGAGAAGATTCTTGTGATATCGATTTATCTCTTATTGATTGATCTTATGTTGATCATCATTTGCATACTTATAGTAGTATGTCAGCATGGATATTTTATGTTTATGCCATATCTTTTATTTTATACCATGTCATCTGATATTTATAGCTAGACTGATCCGTTTATTATTTTGTTAAATAATACTCGGGTCAGACCGAGATGTTACAGGTGCTTCTGCTTGACTTCTTCTCGGGATTTGCTACTCTGACTTTTGGCTAACTATTTAGATTAGCAGTTTTTTGTTGTATACACTTGAGATAAAGACTCATAGTTGTATTCTTTTGTATAGCACGTGTTGCTATTCTTTTGTATTATTGTGGATCATTTTGACCACTACTCTGATGTACACGTTCATGTGTTAGTTATATATTCATATCTTCTTCCGCCTTTGTGATATGGATGTCTGTGACTGATTTGTGTTATGCTTATTTCTATGATTGTTTCCGAAGATTATTTATAGCCACTGTGTGATAAGCAATCACATGGACGGTCGCTCCTCAACAGCCTTATTCTCCGTGCTTGTTGACAGCACTACACCGTAGTGTTCTTGGCTAGCGTGGGTATAGAGGTGGGGCGTCACACAACTCATGTAAACAAAAGCTCGCTTAGATCAAATCTGGAAATTTTTGGGCTTCACTCCCATGTTAATCACATCTGCGAATCTAAATCGCTCATCTCTCTCGCCATATCCACCTAATCATTCTTTGAATTTTAATTAAGAACCGGATCATTTCTAATCAAATGGAATTTGAAAATATGATTCAAATTTTCAAACGAAATCCTTAATTATTTCAAAGATGCTTGATAAATTCTATTCATTTAAAATGATTGGGATGCTATACCAAGTCATCAGCGAGCAGTTATGATTTCTAATAGGACTTCATCCTTTTTTAAGAAGCCTTACATTTTCATAAAAATAGAAAATAAATGTGATAGGAAGGCAAGGGAGGAAACACTATATTGCGTAAGAACCGGATAAATAAAATGACCAAAAAAATCCATATCACAAACTATAGTTCACTTGGATATTTTGTTAATTTTAAAAGCTTCAAAATTTTACAAGGAATTACCATAACAGTAAGTGGTCATCTTAGTCTCTCAGCCAAATTTTGCACAAATGTAGCCTTTCTGGTGCCTGTTTCACCAACCAAAAGATTGATTGCCTACCATGAAATGTTAACAAATAATATATCTATTTTTTAGAAAAGAAACCTTGTGGGATACCTTATTATTTGCCTACCATGAAATATTACATGCATGACAGTCAACCAAAGATTTTATCATTTTTCATAAAAAACCAGATTAGCAGGATGGACCTTTAAACCTAGCACTGCTTAGGAATACAAAAAAAAGGAAAATAATGTTTGAATAGAATATAGTTATATGCATTTATATTATAGAAGTATAATAAATAGGAATGCATGTTATAGTGGTAAAAACACCTGTGTATAGAAAAGAGCAAGGCTAGTGCAACAACAGTCTTTTCACTACCCAACAATTGTTCCATGTCCCTAATCGCTTAGTGGGTAGCATTGCCGTATATTTAATACCATGCAGAAAAGGCTCATGCTGATTGAGTGCCCTAGGAAATAACAAGAGCGCCTATGATAAATGGACATTTTGATTAATTACCTTGATCTGATCTTGTATTCCTCTTGTGTGCTTCACAAATTTCACATCACCATCCAACTGCAACATGTTCACATCATCTATCATCAACTATATGCCACACTGCTACAAGCCTGCAACCTTCTCGCATATACTGCCATAAGCCTGTCTATCATGACTCACACTCTTGATCTATACCATCAAACTACTATTATCATCTCAACTTTGCCGCAAGTTCAACATGTGTTTCAAGTCATTTTCTGCTTCAGCTGTAACTAATTATACTCTGAATTGAACTCTTTCAGCTTGCATTTGGATGCCACCTGCACATTAATGCCTGCATTTCATTATTTTTAACCAAAGTCTTTAATTATCCATAGTAAAGAAATTTAAAAATTAGTGATCAAATAAAATTTAGCATAATATGACATCTAAGCAATAAGTATAATAACATAACAACATAAAAGTTATGATTCATCATAATGCATCTGACTTAAAGTGAAACTACATTCGACTTACTTCAAAATCAGATTGATCTATTTTGTATTACCGCAAAAGGAAATATATCATGTTCATGATGTGTATGTGACATAACAGTTTAACTATATGTTTTATAATAAAAAACAAGTTGTTCTTAGACATGTTTTGGGAAAGGGACTCAAATTTCTTTGATTTTCCACCCTTATTCAAGTAAAAATAAAATTAGGAGAAGTATTGTTGTTTGTAGTTTATTTGTTTCTCTATCATATGCAAAACACCACAGGTTTTCCTAAACTAGTATGGTAGAACCAATGCATTTTACCTTGTTTTTAGCCTACAATAAATGATGTGTAGCAAGTGAACTTTTCCATGTTAATCTCGCCCATGCTTATAGTTTGGTTTCCTTGATTTTGACATACTAATGGTGAGGTAAACCCCCATTGCCTTTTTGCTACAAGTTGTGATGTGTTCCCGTATCTTAGATCCTCCCATCTTTTCTCGTTGCCACCGTGTCTAACATTTCTAATAGCATAAGCTTTTACAACTCTCGCTAAGCAGATATTGGTAGATTTTTTCAAAACAATCTATCTAGTTTCTCTATTACCCACTTGCAAGAGTAACCCTTTCAAGTTAACCTATGGCCCTATCCATAAATTTGATAAGGAAATGCATATTATAATTTGAATAACTTATTCCACTAATTTATGCTAGTAAAACAATAGTGAATTAACAAGAAAATTCACGAAAATAAAATATATGCTTTAACTTACGTATCTTTTCTTCTACCCCTTATTTCAGTTAGTTGCTCATGGAAACTCCACTACCATCTCTTTTTGAACTAAAAATCATTGATTGTAGCTAAAAAAGTTGATGGTCTTCCATCTCTAATGAGCTCACCACTACCCTAAAAATTTGAAGGCCTTGACATCAGATATACCAAAAAAATAAAATAATAATAATAAAGGTGGAACCTATTCTACGAGGCTCCCGTAAGATAGCAGGTTCTAGGGAGGTCGACAATGTATGCAATCTTTCCCTCGCATTGCAAAGAGACTATTTCTGAACTCGACCTAAATGACCGGATAACCATGCGTGTGACCTAACTATTATCCATAAGTTTAGAAACTGAAATTTAATAACAGGAAAAAATAGATCATTTATTTCTTTTTCGCCTTGTACGCAAGAGGGAATAAGAACTAAAATTGAGCAAACTCATGCACTTATATTTGTAGTTATAACATATGAAAGTATGACACTAATAATTTGCAATGTGAACTTTAACCGTAACTTAGCATCATAGATTATAATTAACCTTCTCAATTACCAATCATGAATAGCACATTAACAAAATTAAATAAAAGAAACAAAAATGCACTCATATGGCTTTTAAATGTAAAACAATATAATCGATTTTGAATATAGTGGATATACTCAACTGGAGTCATTTAAAATTTTCTTGTAAACATGTTTAATACTATTTCCTTTGGACTTGGAAATGCAAAGAAGTATATGCATTTAGATGAAATGCAATATACGTATTTATAAGTTTATAAAAACACAAAGATTAAAAGAAGACTAACCAAAATCCATGTGCTGAACATACTGTAGATCTTTAACTTTAGTCATAAATTTAGAGATGCCCATATCGCAAACAGCTCTTATACAATCATGAGAAAATAATCAACAATCTTACCAAACAATGTGATTAACAAATAAAATAAACTCCTGTACACATACACAACTTCAACTGACTATATATACGTGCCAAAGTAAACACACTAACCACGGGCTAAACACACACACACACACACACATCTTCAATTAACCATATACATACATATGTACATAAACACAACATCAAATAGAAGAATATGAATGAAGAAAAACATCACATAATTATTTTTACTTGCCCACTTTCTTTGTGGAACTCTTGATGAAAGTGACAAAACACTCCAAAGTTATACTTTATGTTGAATTTGCATGATATTAAAGTGTAGGAAAGAGAATCCTTTGAATAACTCCAACTGATCATGGAACTACCATAATCAATCTTAGGCACAACATAATTCATCGGTGCGGTCCATCTTTAAATGATTAACAAAGTGTACACTCGTCAATAATAAAATTATACTATATATATTATGATGATGTGGTCACAAATAGAATTTCTAATAGCTTACTAAAAGTGCTAAATCCAAAGTAGGCATCTATGCACCAATTCTCAATTCTCAAAACCCAAAAGCACACCTAAATAATAAAGAATGCAAAAAAAGATAAAATGTAAAACCTAAAAATACATTCAATATATTGAGCCACGTCCATACCTCATTGTTTAAATTTTAAAAAGTAACTCTTTCTTTCTGGAAAAAAAATCAGTGAAAAAAACAAAAATTTAAAGTGATTATTGTATTTTATTTGACGGTAACCAAACTAATCAATGTTTTGACAAATTGATAATTTGACTTACTGAATTCTCAAAATATGAAAACTTTTATAATAAAAGGAAAAATTATTTTTGTTGTTGATTGCCAAATATACTCCTAGATGCACATACACATCCGTTCCAATTCAAATATTATAGCCAAGCTACCACTAAAAAGTGGAAGCAATCATGTCACTCTATAAGAAGTTCACCTCTCCAGGGTGACTTAAGGTTTTGATAAATTGATAGTTCACATTAAGCATATAATGTAATGCTTTCTACATTTGATTTCAACTTGTGCAATAACAAGATAATTTCAAAAAGGTAGAGTATAAATCTGTTCTTCACATAACTAGATAATACAGTATCTTAAGTTAATATTTTCAAAACCATTATATGTTTGGGCATACTTGTAAGTTTCAAAACTGTATAAGTTAAAAGGTTGTGAAAGATATGAACTTGTTAACAAATTAGACAAACTACACCGCTTTCATGTGCTTATTTTTGCATAAACCAATTCTTGTTAGGTGTTAAAAAGCCAATACAATTCTTCCTTATGAGTGCTTCTGTCTAAGCCACCAACAAATGTCAGTCTTAATAATTATGCAAGTGAAATAGCAGGTTATAACTAAAAATCTAAATTAAATGCAAATGAACTGGAAAATACATATGGTATTATTAGTTGGATCACTATTGGCCTAATTTCCTTCAGTTCTCTAGTAAAAATCTGCAAATGATAATTAGGTGCATACTCTATTATCAGTCTGATATTTTCTGGCTAACTAATATTCCTTAAAATGAAATATTATTTATATTTTTTATTTTACCCATGCATAATTATGAACATATCATTTGCTTATCCAGTAGTTCAGATGAGAACCCATTAGTTTTTGGGGAAAACAATGATAAAAACACGGGTTAGACATAAAGCCTAGTGTGAATAATACTTACCCGAAAGTAAAACATTAATACATAGTGGGACCACGCCGTATAACACAGAACGTGTTTTCCCGTCACTATTTACAAACAACATACATACCACTGCACACAACAAAAGTTATATTTTCTTACCCTAAAGACTTCCCAATTTTCCCTTTTTATAAATTACTACTATGCTTATACTGCACCGACCCTCGGTCCCCTCGGTATCATTTTATTTAGCTCTAGGCTACTACGCTGCCCCACCCGCAGCTTCATTCTTATAAACTTATTAAGTTTAAATTCCTTTCTTTCATATTTATATTATTTAATTAGACCTGGGATCACTGTGAATCAGCCACCCCAAGCTCCTATCTAATATTTATTCATTAATTCCGACCTGCTATGAATAAGCCACCTTTAGGTCTCTTTTATTTACTTTATTTAATACTGGACCTGCTATTAATCAGCCACCCGTAAGTCCTAATTAATTATTTTATTTTATGTTGGACCTAGGAATACTATGAATCAGCCATCCACAGCCCCTTGTCCAACGCTTATTCATTTAATTTTGAACTTTACAATGTCCTTTATTTCTCTTTTCGGCTATTTTTATTGATCTTGTTCCCATACATAATTATATTAACATATCATCATTTCTATTAATTCTCCACATAGATCCTCTTTTCCACTGGTGCAGTTCTACAAAAATTCTAGCTTATTTTACACATAAAAAGTTGTAATATATTACAGAAAATTCATGAATAATTCTTTTGTCACTACCTTGTCATTTATTTGAATTACAAGTTATTTTCCTTGTATATTTTCTAAGTGATTACTTTAGAAATTCATAGCAATTTATTCCTAAGCCTTAAGTTTCTTAAGTTACTAACCCATCTTTAGAACAATGGCTAGGATTTCATAACAAATTTTCATTTTGGCAAAACTCAATATGAGTCCAAAACTAACACGGTTTGAATCAACTAAAACGAAATGAATAATAGGCAAAGTATTACTCACTTAAATATAAGAAACTTTATTAAATCTTTATCTCTTTTTGTTAGCTTATGTTTGCTTTATCACCTCTTTATTCCTATTTCTCTAAGTCACCACCATTAAGTATCTTTTGAGCTTTTATTTTAATTTTAGTAGAGTGGAATTATTGAATGAAAGGAGTCGTGTTTATTTTTCCATAATCACTTTGTCTTTGGCCCAAATACACGGTTCCATTAATTAAGTGTCTCTATTGTTTTCTTATTTAGCCCCTCTTGGCCTTTTAATTAATTAATTAAATTAATCATAAATTACAGGTTGATACAATCAATGTAGATTATTATAACATTATATGGCATATGTTCTTACAATATTAAAAAGTTTAAATGTTATCATTTCATGTTTCTAATAAAGCTCCCACTAGCTTTTTTTTAACCAAACCCTAAGTCGAACATAGAAGTCCTTTGACTTTATTAGTCGGTGTTAGAACTTGCCTATCTTGGAATTCTGACCTGGAGTTTTCTCAACAAGTCATAGCTCCATGGATGAAGGATAACACCTTATCGGTTGTATCATATACAACTCCTAACCCTTGGTACCTTGTCCTAATTTCATTTCAACCTTGAGTTTGCACAGCAAATTGAAATGAAATTATTCACTTGTACCTACCATATCGCGATAGCCTAAGTATAATATATGTAACTTGAGTTTTCTCAACAAATACATATATTTATCTTACCTCATCTATTCAGTATATTGATAATACTACACATAGCATCCCTAGCTTGAGTTTGTTCAAAAATTAGGGAGTTTGCAAGCGATTTACTAATATATATATATATATATATATATATATATATATGGTATAAGACAATATTATACTGAAGATTCATAATCTTCGATATATTATATTGAGTGATGTAGACTTATGGAATAATGTATTTCTTATGAAATACCCTTGTGATTCATCTGTCGGACACATTTAAAATAACGGTATACATACGATACGTATGTATTTGTCCCTTAAGCCTATTTGGATTTCCTTGATGTTCCACCTTTAATTTATACATTCATATGATATAAGTTTTATCATTGTATAGAATTTATAGGTTAATCAACTTATATAATAGCCTTATGTATAATAATAAGATAATTAAATCTTATTTAATTATTTTAATTAATTAATTAACGTTTCAATTAATTTTATACCTTCTTAATATAACATTTATATTAAATATGTATTATATTCTATAACCTTTATAGTATAACACATATATTTTATATATATACTACTAAACTAATTAACATCTCAATTAATTAAATTTTAATTAATTTAATTAAAAAAATTATTAATTATATTAATTTCGAAAGTCATATTATATACATACATGCATACTTATGATGTTTAAACATTTTAAAATATGATAACATATATCAAACACATAATACATGAATATAATTTTTCACTAATTAACTTATTTAATTGATTAATTAGTTTTTTTAATCTTATTAATAAATTTAAATTTTCAAAATTAATATTTAATATTTTTAACATTTTGAAATTTTATTACATTATAAATTTTATAATATATTTATATCTTATTTTAAATTTAAAATCTTACATTTTAATTTCCAAGCAATTTTGCAAATTAGTCCAGGCCTAATTCAGATATAAGCATTTTCTACTAGGGACAATCTTCGGCCTGTGAGCTTAATTGTTAACCCTAATATGGATAATTTAGTATGCATATGTTATTCGGCTTTGATACCATTGGTGGAACTAGGCCAGCCCACGGTAGAAATTATGGTACATTTCAAAAAGATTCCCTCATTGGATCTTTATTGGGCCTATGAAGTCTAATATATGCAGAAATTTTTTAAATTTTGTTTAAATAAAATCTTTTCTTTTGTTTAAATTTATACATTATACAGTTTTGTTTAATCTATGTCATAATATATATGTACGTATATATGTATCATATCCACATATATATGCATGCGCATGTTAACATATCAATCTATGCAAAGTATAACATGTCTGTGTATAGATGATGGGATTTACATCGCCACAGACACGTTAGCTCATCCAATGTGCAAATATATGAAAGTATATATACACTATTATTAATATACAAATATTATAAATATATACATACGAACATATATATATATATATATATATATTATAGCTTTGTTTAATAATTTTAAATAGGTATATAAGTACATTTATATATATGTAATCATATTAATAAAATATTAATATTGAATATACATATTACACAATATACTTATTTAAATATATAGAAATTACTTATAAAATATTTTTTAAATATCGTGAGTAATACATGCACACACACAAATATACTAATATTTTTTTTAAATATTTTTATATGAAAATATATATGTAATAAAATGATATAGATATATATATATATATTAGTAAAATACTTTAAAATATTTTTGATAAGTATGAAAAACCAGGTCTTGTGCATGAATCAGTAAATGTAATTTATTATTATTATTTTTTAATTCTAAAGTATATTTTATTTTATTTAAATATCCATTCGAATATTATTAAAATATAAATTATATGTTGAATTTTAAATTTCCAGTAAATACTAACTGGTATATTATGCTTTGAAATTTTTTCCATAATTTTTCGATATAAAAATAATTTGAAAATGATTTTTTTATTTTCCATTGTAAATTTAAAATTAATTTTAACTTTTTTCCTAAAGTATCTTTGCTGATAATATTATTTTATTAACATAATTTTAATAATGTATTTGAATTAATATAATTGATTTATGTAATGAATTGATTAAATTATATTTGAAAATAATAAAATATATGTAAAAATATTTTATCGTTGCTAGAATTATTATAGCCTTAATTTCTTTACATATAAAATTATGTGACCATATTTGACTAAAGTTTGATGGTATAGTTAATTATAAACTATGTTTATCAATTTAAATAATATATATTAATTCATTAGAATACAAAAACGTTTTACTAATGACTGATCCATGCCAACCTAAGTTGTATATGTTAATTTTTTTTACATATATACATACATCATGCAACCAAATAGTTTAGTGATAATATTATTTGCATACCAAAATTGTCGCCTAACTAATAACAGATAATCTATGTATAATATGTTATAATTGGATATAAATGATTATATTATGATTAGTAATACACCTCACTTCCAATACCTTGAAATACACTTTAAATGGTGATATCTGATGCTTGAAACTATTTCCAGTTCAACGGAGTGCTAAACTTTGAACCATTGACCACCAACTATCGGATAACAATCGATTTGATTTGATTTGCACTTCAAAATTTTAGGAAATGGGAAGGGAAGATTGGCTAGCAATAGATCAAGTTAGAGGCTTCAAAAGATCTTTAGCTAATGATGGTAGAGTTGCTTAAATAGAGGAAAAGAACGAGAGAATTTAAGATCTCATTTTTTACTCACTCTCCTTCTATTTGAGCCATCCATTATCTAGCCTCTATGGCCCATATTCTAGCCACCTATAACTGCCCATATGAGCCGATCCTATTGACCCCTTAATGGGCTTTAAACCAATTTTAGAGCCCAAATAAAATAATATGCAGTTAAATCCAATTTAACGCTTATCGATATCGTATATCGATTAATACATTTATAGTTGTTACAAATATATTTTATAATATTTATTCATCAAATCAAAATAAAATTTCATAATTAATATTTTATAAATATTAATTAATATAATTAATTTATAACAATTATAAATTAATTTTAATCATTTGGTCGAAATAGAATTCATCATTTTGGTTGTGTGACTCGTTAGATGTTCATTTAGTCAGCGATTAATATCGAACTATTCGAATATTAACGTTCACACGTCACTTAGCAGGCAGTGTGATATTTTGGTCGAATTTATCGCTTACTAAGTTTCGATAAAATCAAATATTACTTTGTTAACCGTTACCCGATTGTGACTTTTATTTATACCAATTCCTTTTGTCAAAACTATTTTTCTTTGAACTTATGGAATTTGATAATGGTCAAAATTCCAATATCGTTCATTCTCAACTCCATAGTCCAAACATAAATTCTTTGGTTTAATAATAACAATTATTGTTAACTGAAATGCTCTGGCCGGAGACTTTGACTTTGGGTTGACTTCAATTGACCATGATACCAACCTCATATAATTAAGGAGATGAATCCTCTCTTGAATAGTGTTTCGCTTCAAACGCTTCCGCTCAACCTAACTATAGTCATTCGATGGACGCCATGTCGTGATTTAACTATAATCAAAGGGAGCTTCCACATTGAAGAGCAATAGTGTTCTCAAGTCACGAGAACTGCGTAATTTTATCAAATCGATATTTTTTATTTGACCTTAGTTATATTTACCAATGGAAATATTAAGTGAGTCATTCCATCGTTATTCAATAACTATTAGTATGCAACCCTTTGGTGCCCTCCAATAGCCATAAGTAATAAACTTTATAACATTCGAAAAGCGTTATGTACTCTAGTCTTAACGGTTGTATCGATATTCAATCTCGATACACCTTGGCTAGGAATATTTAAAATGTATATTTATTTTACCATGATAAGTTACTCACGGTTCTAACACCTTGTAACTACTATTAAAAACATACTATTTATGGATTTTCTATTTAATATAATTTTAATTAGACCATTTAATTAATATAATACATTATATCAAGTATATAATAGTAAGAAAATACCTTTTATTTCCAATAAGATTGGTTATCAAGTTAGATGTATGTAACATATTTCAAAATCGCCCCTAGGGAATATCCCCGACTCTATCACAATCAAGCACAAGCCTCTACTTCACCATCACTTCCTATTTCAACCAAGTAAGCTCCAAAATCTAACCTTGTTCCTTGTTGCTCACAGCCTTGCCGAGAAATGGCTATACTTGCTCATAGCCCAAGGATGTTTGGGGTTGCGTGCTCCAATTCTTCAAGCTAAGTGTTGTTATTCTTTGTTCTTATGTTGTCTTAGACCTATAGATTGTGTTTGGTGAAGTTCTTTTGTGATTTAAAATTGTTTATGTGAAGAGTGAAGAAGAAGATGGAGGGAATTTATTTCTATGTTTAATGAATTAGCAAACCTATTCCCTAAGCCTTAAGAATGTTTCTATAGACTTTGCCAAGAGGTCACTTACCACCTCCTACTCTCTATGACCAGGCAAGAGCCCACTCCCCTTCCATTTGCTTTGCTTTACACCTCATTCTCTTTACTTAGCCCTTAAACGTTTCAAAAATACCCCTCTAAAATATCTTCATATGACATCATCCATGACATCATCAAGGTGTTTAATTAGCCAAAACACACCAAATATTTTTAATTGCTAATTAATTACCCATTTATATCTTAAGCAAGCCTAAAAAATTCGAACAAGTTCTATTGAGTAAAAGGTCGTTTATCGATGAAACGTTTTTTAAGTCACATTATCGATATTTATTTCAAATATTTATGTTTGTAAGCATATTTCAAAAACCAGTTTACCATCATTGATTATTAATTAAAATGGGGTTAATAAGGTTATAATATCCATTTAATCACATTAAATCTAAGATTCAAATATTTGAATAATTTAGATGTTTAGATACGTAATGTTCGAAATTTTAGGTCGTTGCATGAATTACCTTATACATAAAACTAATTTGCTTTTAATTTATAGTACTTATGTTCAAAATATAAATTGGTCATCCAATGACTATCATTTCCAAACTTCTTTTGAAGCGATTCATACTAGATCCCTTATGTACAATTATTACATACGGCCTATCAACTCCTCAATTTACCAAGTCCTCAGCCTAGGATATGATGGGTTTCTTATAAACGCTTATCTTGTATGACTTTTTAAAGTATTCTTTAGATGAAATTAATTTTAACCTTGTGTACTACTCTTAAGTACACGACCTTTTAGAAAGAAGTTGACTCAGCTTTACTCTTTATTAAAAAAAATTAGTAAAATTTGGCTACTCCTTATCGATACATCATTATGTATTATAAGAGGGTATGACTATTGAGATTAAAGCTTTATTCGTTTTAGATACGTTCGGAACTCTTTCCAATATACTCACATATTTGATCAAATCAGATCTTATTTTCTTTTGCATGTATTTTATTTACTTCTGTTTTATATTCTATGAGCTAATTATAGACATGCTACGTGTGTATCAAATACATATATTCATGTTTGTGAAAATTCATTAGTGAATTCAATAAAGTATGTGAAAACATTTTGGTAGTATTAGACTTTCGATTGCATATATCTATATGTATCAATCGAAGAGTTCATCAACTCTTATACTCCCATTCAATAGATGCTTTGCCCTTTATCATTTGAGATATAATTTACGAGTACCATATAATTCATAATCATATCATCAAAGTATTATTTCTCCAAACCGTGGCTTAGTTCAGATGTAACAACCCTGGTTTTGGAAATTACCTTTAATATTGTGAATTAAAATACAATTGGGAATAGGAAATTATTAATTTGGAATAAATAAAGAATTTTGGAAATTAAATGAGAAAATAAAGTTTGGCACTATATTTTGTTTTGTTTGGGTTAATAATGATGGTAAATGGTTTTTATTTGGAGAAAATGCAATAATTTTATTAATTATTACCAATTAATTTTTTTAATAATTTTTAAAAGAAGTATTTAATTTTTAAAGGTTGTTTATTTAAATAAAAACGTGAAATTTGGTTTAAAAATGTTTTTTGGTCATAAAATTGAGTTTTAAATGGTTTATTAAATTTTTCTATGCAATAAAAAAAATTTGTAGAATTTTTGAAGTTAAAAATAAGGATTTATACATTCGTTTGTATAAATTGTGTATTTTTGTAAAATAAGGGTTAACTTTAATACAAATGTTTTAAAACAAAAATTATCTTTTCATATGAAGAATATTTTATTTATTATGTAAGTATGTTAGCATAAATTGTTAGTAGAGAAAACTAGTAGAAAATGTGTTGTTTTATTTTACATAGGGTATTAATGTGCATATTTGGTTTAAATGGGTGATTTATATTAACATAGGCTTGTTAATTCTTCTCTAATTTGGGTCCAAAGCCCATTAGCCAACTTAAACCAAAAATAATAAATGGCAAAACTTTACTGTACGTACATAACTTATCTCACCTTCTTCCTCAAGAACCTGAAATAAGAAATTCATAATTTTCTTCAATACAGAGCTTTCAAACTTCAATCTCTTCAAACAAGTTGCTGTTTTTCTCAATCTAAAGTGAAATTCAAAGGTAATCTAATCCAAAACCTAAATAATTTCATCAAAATCCAAGTTTGAGAAATGGGTTTTCTGATTACAATAAATTCTTTTGTTGCATGCATCTATTTCTTCCTGTATAGGTTCCTGAAGGTCAAATTCAAGCCAAAGCTTCAATCTTTCAGCTCTAAATCCGAGTTTTGCACTTCAAAAACAAGGTGACTTAAAATACTCACATAATTTAGCCGAGTCAAGCTCAAAAATTGTAAAAATCATGAATAATTTAGTCTCTATATGAATTTCTGTAGTTGATTTATCTCGGTTTGAAATTTATTTCATATTGCTTCTTTGAATGCTTGTATCTTTTGTTTTCGGCAATGAAATGCAGCCGGATTTTCTTCAATTGATAGTTCATGTATTGTAGTATAAGTGTGCAAAATTAAATCGCAAAACACTTTTGTTTGATACCTGAAAACTTTGCCTGCAAAATTAATACAAAACAAGATTTTTGCCTGTACACATTGTTTTCTGAGTTGCTGCAAATATGACCTGAGTCCATATTTGAGACAACATATCTCTTTCATTTCCTGCTAGAATTCATCGTTCCTTTTTTATTTGAAATTTGAAGTTTTTTACTATGTACATACCAATTTTCAGCTCAATATGAGGTTGTTTAGTCCTTTGTTTTAGACTTGTAAGTTGAACCCAAGATGGTTTTCAGGCCTGGACACGTTTTTTGAACTGTTGCAATCATGGCCTGTGTAGCGATCCTGACTCGACCTTCAAAAATAGGTACCGAATACGACACTCATAATCAAATGTCGCAGATCCAAACGTCGAATCTGGTTTGCCGGAGCTTATAACACATCAAGTACAACACAGCGGAAGAAAATGAATAATATCATATACAACATTTGATACGTTGATGATACAGCAGAATGATACAATGGATATCAATACTATCAGAGACACAAGGAATAGCGACGAAAAAGAATATCTTCAGTAGAATACATCCCCAAAATGCAACTGCAACACCATCTTCAAACTAAAGATAGCTCGAACAACCATTAAGTTGTACCAAGCTAAGCTAGGTCAGCCGTGAAAGATGAAGTGTAGAAAATGCGATCCACAAATCCAAAAGGCTTCGAAGGCTATCGAATCAATTCCTATTATTCGATTATCTGAAAAACCCAACTCTAGACTGCCCGTGTGGAAAATTGTGGGCACCTAAAGTTTAGGAATGGAACAATAAACTCCAGGTCAGTCATGAGAATGGTGTGAGTAAACAAAAACGGTTTATCTTTTAAAACAAACAGAAGAATTTAAATAGAAAACCGCAATGCTTTTTGGAAAATGAAACTACCATAAGGCCTCCTGCCACACACACAATGCAAGCGCAAACTTGGAGGAGATTTCTCCTTATGATAGTCAAATATGCTTGACATGCGAAAACCGTTTGATATTATTAGTGCATAGTGCATAAAACATTTCGAAAATATAATATAAATCTTAGCTAGCATACGTACCATTATACTATGCCTACTATAGCTACCATTTTAAATGGCAGGTTCTACAACTAAAACCGTACAAGGCGCGTATTGTTTTGTTTGGATTTCCAACAAATGGTCAGGCAAAGGAACTTCCCACATAAAATGGAACACCTCTGGAGGGACGTCCCCGAGAACCAAACCGGATCTCTGCTGCACAAGGCCGGGTTACCTCTGTAACTAGGTAACAACTGACACGAGTATGCCATCCCCCGGTCGTTACCGACCTTTATCCTAGGGCCCTCAATCCAACAACCACACAGTAAAGTATCTGGGCTTCATACCATGATACCACTTTCATGAAAAAAATCAACATAAGTAAATATTTGGGCTCCATACCATGATATCATTTTTTATCTAGAAGGAAATGTTCACACTCTCAGGAGGAGCTACCTCGAAATAACTTTGCTGCCACGATTCCGGTTTCGACCATTACCGGGTTGTGAGGCTCGACGAAGTCTCGTCCACAAAGCTACACTTTTTCACAAAGCCATGCTTCGATCACAAATGATCAACAAATGATCATCAACACACAGCAGCACTTAGCATGCCACATTACCAAATTGGGAATGTATCACCAGTAACCATCAACTACATAACCTCTGAGGTCATACGTCTCAGAGAAGGGTGTTAAGCTAAGAGAATAAATCTCCGCCACCAACAGATATGTATTTGATAGAAACCGACTTTACATCTCAAAGTGTAATGTCAGACACACATCCATACAAGTCTGCTCCGGGTTCGAACAGAACCGAAGGCACATCCGAAGAACCCTTGCAAATCCGGGTATTCACAATCCCGATCGGACTTTCCATCACTTAGGCAATCTCTATACCGGCGCGACTCAGTGCTGAGACAATCCACGGGTTATCCTTTTGTTTTCGAAAATACCCGGTCTTCACCACCGATCTTCAATTGCTATCCATATCGACATATCATTATTCGGAATGGGTTATATGACACAAAGTCCTCTCCCGGCTAAACCAAATAATGAGCGTAAATTTAAAAACATATGGATACGGGATTTCAGTTAAGTCACAACTTAAAATCCAAAAATTTCCTCTCAAATGGTTTAAAACAAATTACCATTTCAAATCTTTTTAAATAAAAATATTTATTTCACAAAGAATTATTTACGGCCTTTTAAACAATTCCATTTCAAATTGGATTAATTCATCCAATCTTTCAATTAAAGATTAAATTCGTAACTTTCAAATTCCAATTCAAATCTTGTATATGGAGGATATACCATTTAAAATCCTTTTCGATTTCAAAACAAGATTTAATTGTTTTCACAAAGGTTAATTCATATTTTCCCAAACTATTTACAATTTCATTTCAAACTTGAAATCTTTCGATTCACATTGGAAGTCCTTTCTTTTTATGAAAGCTATAATTATTTAAAACAATTAGTTTTTGTTTTGGGAAAATTGATTACAATTACAAGTTAAAGCCATTCGAGTATAAAACTTGGATTTAAATTTAAATTTCCAAAACCATACTTTTTAAATGGTAAAAACCTATATAAATACCTTTATAACTTGTATCATCTTTTTAGACCATAATTTCCAAATTATTGAATTAAATTTCAAATATTGAATTCAAATTTAAATCAAATTATTTAAATTTTCAAATTTTATTTCGTTATTTAAAATAACTTTTATTTTTGTAAACTCATTTTCAAAAGCTTCCAATTCAAATTCCAAAACTATTTTGGATTCAAGAATTCAATTTTTAAAATTGTTAAAAATATGTGACTTAGCCGATTTCCTCGTGCAATCCATATTTGTGTGTGTATGGTGTAGTCCTGGGGTTTTACACAATAGTGCAACATCATAAATCATCACATCACATATTTAAGCACATCGATATTGATAAGCAGTACAATCTATAAGGCTTATCGTTCATTCACAGATGAATAATATAAATTTATCACAGATAAATAAATTACATTCATCACAGATCACATTAAAACAATTCATAGTACAAAGCATAACATATCAGAAATGTAAACAGTTCGACAATCAATAGAATTCAAAACATCCATAAGTAAGCTCAATTAATTATCTGATTAATTTAAATCAGATGGGCCATCGATCATGATTAATTAAATTTAGTTGATTTCAAATCATTTGATTAATTGTCCTTTAATCATTTATGAATCAAATAAATCAACTTTTAATTATTGAAAAATTGACCTTTAATTATTCAATTATCCTTTAATGATTTCCTTTAATTAATTCATTAACAAATTAATCAATCCCTAATTAATTACAATTATAAATTAATTAACCAATCTTTACTTACCACTATAAATTAATCATTCTTAATTACTTTCCAAAATAATTAATTAGTAATAATAATTACCTTAATTAACATTTTAAAAACTTCCTTAACTTTGAAAACAAATTATTACTAATTTGAAAACTTTAATGTTAATTAACTTTAACACTTATTTTAAATTAACTACTTAATTAAAGTATTAATTTGGATTTAAAACATTCTAAACTAAAATAATTAAAACTTATAATAAAGTCTTAACTTAACATTATCAAACGTTAATTAAGTCGATCATACTTAAAATTGTTTTAAAGAAGAAAAAAATTTCTAAACCAATTTCTTTATAATTTTACAGTTTTGAAAACCAACCCGAGAATGCCTCCGGGTTTACTCGAGTAACACTCGAGATTTCCTACCCATTTCCCCGAGTTAAATTCTGTTTAAATCCTTAATCATTTTATAAAATACTTTAACAATTTAAAGTTGTTAAAACATTTCATTTTTATAAAACTTATTTATTTTACAACTAGAATCAAATTCATTTTGAATCCATGCTTTAAAACTTTGTTTAAATCTGGCTTTCAATTTTTTTTCATTTTAAATTTAAACACTGACAGGTTTTAAATAAAACCTGTAACTAGCAATTTTGACCCGAGCCCTTATATCAAAACCCGAGCCAAAACACCCCTATGCTTCGAGAAATCCACGAAACAACTCGAGTAAATACTCGAGTACAAGTCCACTGCTCAACTCATCTTCACCAGGAAACACAACTGCACCGTACACGTGCACAGTTCTGATGATCATCTCCGGTCGACGCTACATCATGGAGCAAGTCAACGATCACCTACGAGTTAATCTCCGACCACCCAAAACTCCATCATCACTCGAAATTGGATTCGAGTTCGAATCCTCAAACCTAGAAACACAAACAAAAGCTTCCACTAAACCTGGGAACATTGCCGTTCACCCAACCCTGGCCACTAGAAAATCTGGAACTCCGGTCATCCACTTGCCAACATCCCCTCTACCGTCCTCCAGAACCACATCACGCTCGATCAAACGTAAACGACGAACGAATCAAATCTCTCAGCCTCAACAAAATTAGGGCTACGAACTTCAAATGCTCGCCACCTCCACCAAGACCATCAGACCACCAACCCAATATTTTTCCTACAACCACCGTTCACCCCTCCATCGCCAGCCAAAACCCCAGCCTCAACACATCAGAGGATCACCAAAAATCACCAAAATAGTGAAATCCCAACTAACCCAAACTGCTCTTCCTTCTTAACTCTAAAAATTATGATTTTACTTTAAAAATCGTGTTTTAATATGAGAATTCAGTTTATATACCTGAATTTGTAAATTAAAAGGTTTGAATTTTTGACTGAGTTAAAATATACCCAGTTTTCCCGATTTCCAGAGCTATTAACAAGTGGTTTTGACTTGGATAAAATTTAAGTCTTGAGTATCTGCTATAACAAACAATTGTTGTTTTAACACCATGTCCAAACAATAAGTAGAACAAGAGGAAAAGATTTTTGAATTAAAAATCTTGTGCTTAGAATTTAAACAGAGGACATATATATAACATAAACAACAGCCTGTACACCAAACACCCATCAACCAAACATACACAGAGAATTCATTTTTATATTCAGACATAATTATCACTAATATAACTTGTAACAGATCCATATTTTTAAATTATTTAAAGTGAGGTTACTCACATTGATTAAGAAATGAACAGAGTTTCTTTGACATAGGTTGTGAAAATGCAAGTTGAAGCTTTTCTCTTGATCTCTGGCTTGTATTGATTTGTATTGTTGTTTAAAGTTGAATTTTTGTTTTAGTTTTGAGATGATGCTTACTTTAGGTTACTCAGTTTGGATGGATGAACTGAAATGAAGATGATTATATAAAGAAAGAAGCTTACAGGATGAAAAAATTTGTACAACAGGGCAGAGATTTTTTTTGGTGGCTAAGCTGATATTCTTCTTGCTTTGGTGGTTGAAATTATCAGTATTCTGTGTGCTAGAGATTCAAGCATTAATTGTTGTTGTCTTTTCTTCTTATGTCTTCTTATACAAGCCTACATACTTGAATATATTTTTATCTTTTTACTTTGTAATATAAAGGAAATTGTATAATCAATATGTTGTTGGAATTCATCCTAATGTATTGACTTTATATTTTATAAAACTATATAATTTTATTAACATGTTCTTTGAATTTGTCTAATTTATTTCTAACTTAAATATTTATTTCAACTTACATACTAATTGTCTTGTATGTCTACATATATAAATTCAAACCTACTCATCTATGCACATACACACACACACACACACACACACATATATATATATATAGGATTAAAATTCAAATGATTTAAACTCAAAAGAAAATGAAGCTTTATTCATATAAATTAACTCATATTTTATTTGAATTTGGAGAAACTCAAATCAATTTACCAATTAATTTCACAAACTTTTTTATTCAAAAATTAAATTAATTATCAAATTAAACTTAGTAAAAAACCGGTGTCGTTACAGCCTGAGTGCATGTTTGAGACATTGTAATTTTTTACTTTCTTGTCGAAATTCATTAATTCTTTTTTATTTGAAAGATAAAGTTTTCTAGTATATTCCTACTAATTTTCAGCTCAATATGAGGTCGTTTGGCCACCTATTCCATGTCTGTAAGTTGAATCTGAGAGGCTTTTAGACCTGGGCAGAATTCAACATGGCCTGAGTCCATGTTTGAGATTTCATATCTACAACGTTGTTTATCGGAATTCAGTGAATATTTTTCCACTTCATAGATAAATAATTCTACTTTCCGTGTATCAAATTTTAGATCATTCCACGGTCATTAACCTTTTCAAATTATGTCCGAAAGTTGAACCCAGAGTAGATTTCAGACTTGGGTATTGTTTTTGGCATGTGCATTTTTATGTTCTGCCATATTTTCTAACCCGTTTTCCGACTTTTGCATCTTGTTTTTGTGATAATTCAAAACTTTTTTGAAGGCCATGAACCCTATTAATAGATGAGATAGAATCTTGAATTGGTGATTCAAAATGAATCAATTTTTGAGATGTTTTCGAATGTCGGTTTTGGTGTTTTTCGATGATTTTTATTTGATTTCGAGCATGAATTTTTCCAAACAATTTTGGAATAATATTTAAAATAAATTGGCATTTAAAATAATTATTATATAATATTTTTAAATTATTTAAGCTATAAAATCCATTTATTCTTTATAACAAGGGAATTTTCAAATATTGTTTTCAAAATTGATTTCGGAAAATGGTTTTAAAAGCTTGTTTTCTCAAGTAAATTATTTTATGTATATAATACAAGTGTTATCCCGCTTTTTGGCAAAGCCGTGATAGCAAAAGATCGATCGGAAACAAAAGACAGTTCGTCTCAAAGATTAGTTATACTTTGCTTCACTATGGATATCGATGAATTTTGTCCAAGCCCAGATCAGGCTACAATTGGTAGGACATGACAAGCAAAGCCATGAAAGCTAGCAATTCAAATTTTAGGTTAATCGGAGTTCGTATGAATGAGATATGATCGATGCAAGTTAGGGAAGATGTGATGTTCGAATCCATCGAAGGGCCACTGTTCGTATCCATGAGGTTGGTGTGTTTCGTATCCATCAACCATGCATAGTTCGTATCCATCGAGCTCGCTTACTTCGTATCGATCGAAATGACCAGGCCTTCGCATCGATGAACTTCGTACCGATCAAACTTCGGCTAGAGAGTCTTATTCGAATCCATCAGTAAGTAGTCTACTTTGTAACGATCACCTAACGTCAACTTCGCATCCATCAGAGATTCGCTGCTTCGTCTCCATCATGGGACCATGTTCAAATCCATAAGCAGAGGCTTGTTCGTATCCATCAGGTCAACGAGCCCGGGTGATGTGTCATCCCTCCATACGAACAAGGCGAGATTTATGGAGTCGATACGGTCAACTCGGAGTGAAGACCGGATCGAGGCAAAATGTGCATGCCACATCATCATGAGACCACGTGAGGTGATCGAGTCGAAGGGATCGTTTCGAATTGATGGGTTCGAAACAAACAGCTAACCAAAACATTCCAACTCGTATCGATCATACCTCCCAAACCACAAGTCCAAATGCTATGAAATTTTCACAGCATCTTCCATACAAGGTAAAGATTGTTCCTACCAAGTTTCAGCTCGATTGGATCAATTTTTGATGGATACGAAATCATTTCGTATCAATCACAGATCGAGTCGAAACTTGGTGGGGTTGGTCGCGTAGGCCCACTCACGTGCCAGAAGAAGTCTCCCGAAGTTTGAGCGTGATCTCAACCTCCTACGCCTATAAATAGCCCCCTGAAGCCTACAAAAAAGGGATCTTTGGCCATTCAATGTCCAGACTCTGCCGGATTCAATTCTACATCTTTCTATAGCATCACAGCTATAACTTGTTGTAATCTGCTGTAACAGATCGATATCATCAAAAGAATCAATAAAATCATAAGCTTCAGAGTGGACGTAGGCAAGATCACCGAACCACTATAAATCCTGTGTTTGTGATTGTTATTTCTGAATTGTTGTGCTTGATATTTCTTAGATCTGAGATTTGTGTTGAATATTGCTGATTTGTATTCGTATACGGGTGCTTTTGCGATACTGGGGTTTGTGACCATTTTTGGTGCAAACACTTTGGTGTTTTCACTGAGAAGGCTGATTCAGGAGAAGTTGAATTTGAAGATTTAAGAGTTCAGATTTAAGGAGCTATGACAAGGCAAACAAGTAGAAGGCAGAGGCCAGAGAGAAGTGAACATGAAGGAAGTCAAGCAGCTTCTTCAGGAGCTAATCATGCATCGATCTTCATCACCAGGGATGAGATGGAGACGATGATGAAGAGGCAAGAAGAGCTGATCCAAAGCTTGTTTCAACAGATTGGGCAACTTGGAGCGCAGAATCGAGGAGCTGATGTAGTTCAGAATGAAGCAGGACCATCCGGCGTAGCACCTGGATTAGGAGGAACACGCTTAGAGCATGTTGATCCAATCCCGTAGAGAGCGAGGAGCATCTGCGCAACTTGGAGGTAGCAGAGGAATGAACGCTCAGTCAAGGGGGCAGATTCCAGAAGGCTCTCATGGAATCGGGGGGCAGGTTGAGAGCGATGAACGAGGGCTATACCTTGAAGACAATGACAGATTGGCGGAGATGGTCAGGCGAGCCATGAGAGGCAGATTAGTGAACATAGATCTTGAAGACGTGAATATGAGTCCATTTTCTCCTGCAATTAGAATGGCTAGGAACCCACCAGAATTCAAATTACCATCAGTGGAGATGTACGATGGGAGAACGGACCCCGCGGTCCATCTGACAAGGTATATGAGGCACATGGAAGTGCTGGGGGCGTCACAGGAAGTTATGGCCCGGTGCTTTCCATTATATCTGACGGATATCGCAGCGTTGTGGTTTAGGCAGCAGAGAGTGGCTCCATTGGAACGTGGGCAGATTTAACTGAGAAATTCATGTGGAAATTCAGGGTCCACATTGCAAGACCCAAGAATGTGATGAGTTTGGCAACTTTAAAGCAGAAAGTCGGAGAGTCTTTGAGGAGTTTTCTAACGCGATTCAAAGCGGCAACAGCATCGGTGGATCGACCAGATCCATCATGGTTATGATGACAGCTGTGTTCGGAATAGCTGATGGCACAGAGTTCAAAAATTCATTGACTAAAGATCCGCCTATGGATCTAGGAGAATTCTATCACGAGGAGGAAAAGTTTTCAGAGCTGAGAATAACTATAACAGATCAATTCGACTACGGAAGGAACCAAGATTCACCACATTCTCAGAGCTGAATGAGAGTTTGGAGCGAATCTATCAAGATACCAGAAAGCAGGTTCTATATCATAAACCAATGCGTAGTGATCCAACAGCTGACGAGAGGAAATCAGATAAATATTGCTTGTTCCATGAACTGAACGGTCATAACACTAACGATTGTAGGCATCTGAAGGATGAGGTAGAAGGGCATATTAGGAACGGTAGGCTACTTCAGTATGTGAGGAGGCGAGCTACAGCGGTGGAGCCAGAGCGACCACCGTCTACATCTGCTAGAGGTGACCCTGAAGCAGGACAACGTTTGATTATCAACTGATTGATTGATTGAAATAATAATGAACAAGTCGTAAACCTCTCACTAACACGGTTAAATCATTTACACATGTAAGAGATCATGCACGATCCATAGGCATGCTCTGAATGACTACTGACCGCACCGTAGTGAGAATTTACACTTTGACATCCTTACTTTGCTTTTGTTTCGTTTTGATTTGGACATTTAGACTTTGCTTGTTCGGACATTTCTGTTATGGAATTCGTGTGAACGTTGATTTGATATTTGCAATTATGCGAAAAAATTTATTTGTATGCCTGGATCGCGAACGGTCCATGAGCACCTCTTGTATGGCGATGAACCGCCAAAGTCTTTGATTCAGAAACTCCCCCGAACGTGAAATCTGACATCGATAATACTAAGGCCCCTCGGGCACACCAATTTGCCTTGAACGGCACCCGACCTCGAACGGTCACGATTCGCCTCGAACGGCACACGATCGTGAACGATCACAATTTGCCTTGAATGGTACCGATCGCGAACGGTCATGATTCACTTAGTATGATATCCGATCGTGAACGATCACATTCTGGCTCGCACGGCACCCGACCGCGAACGGTCGCAACTCACCTTATATGACAATCGATCACACTCTGTCTCAATTGGCACCCGACCTCGAACGGTCACAGCTCGCCTCGAGCGCCACCCGACCTCGAACGGTCACAACCCGCCTTGAATGGCACTTGATCGCGAACGATCAACATTTGCCACGAACGGCATCCGACCGCGAACGGTCCCATTTCATCTTTTTCCATGAACGGCATCCGACCGCGAATGGTCTCATGCCACGATTCGCCGCAAACAGTCCCATTGCATCGTTTGCTACGAACGGCATTCGACCGCAAACGGTCCTATCTCGCCATTTGCCGCGAACGGCATCGACCGCGAACGGTCCCGATTCACATCAAATGGCATACGATCCCGAACGATCGTCATTCGAGGTCATATGAAACTATCGAGTTCTTTACAGGTTGTTGATAGGATATGAACATCCAATTTATGGCATTACAAAACACGCCTTCCTATCGCAAGGCATGTTTTGGGGGGCAAATGTTATCCCGCTTTTTGGTAAAGCCGTGATACCAAAAGATAAATCGAAAACAAAAGACAGCTCGTCTCAAAGATTGGTTATACTTTGCTTCACTATGGATATCGATGAATTTTGTCCGAGCCCAGATCAGGCTACAATTGGTAGGACATGACAAGCAAAGCTATGGAAGCTAGCATTTCAAATTTCAGGTTAATCGGAGTTCGTACGAATGAGATATGATCGATGCAAGTTAGGGAAGATGTGATGTTCGAATCCATCGAAGGACCACTGTTCGTATCCATCAGGTTGGTGCGTTTCGTATCCATCAACCATGCATAGTTCGTATCCATCGAGCTCGCTTACCGATCGAAATGACCAGGTCTTCGCATCGATGAACTTCGTATCGATCAAACTTCGGCTAGAGCGTCCTATTCGAATCCATCAGTAAGTAGTCTACTTCGTAACGATCACCTAACGTCAACTTCGCATCCATCAGACATTCGTTGCTTCGTCTCCATCATGGGACCATGTTCGAATCCATAAGCAGAGGCTTGTTCGTATCCATCGGGTCAACGAGCCCGGGTGACGTGTCATCCCTCGATACGAACAAGGCAAGATTTATGGAGTCGATACGGTCAAATCGGAGTAAAGACCAGATCGAGGCAAAGTGTGTGTGCCACATCATCACGAGACCACGTGAGGTGATCGAGTCGAAGGGATCGCTTCGAATTGATGGGTTTGAAACAAACAGCTAACTGAAACATTCCAACTCGTATCGATCATATCTCCCAAACACACGTCCAATTGATATGAAATTTTCACAACATCTTCCGTACAAGGTATAGATTGTTCCTGCCAAGTTTCAGCTCGATTGGATCAATTTTTGAAGGATATGAAATCATTTCGTATCGATCACAGATCGAGTCGAAACTTGGTGGGGTCGGTCGTGTGGGCCCACTCACGTGCCAGAAGAAGTCTCCCGAAGTTTGAGTGCGATCTCAGCCTCCTACACCTATAAATAGCCCCCTGAAGCCTACAGAAAATGGTTCTTTGGCCATTCGACGTCCAGACTCTGCCGGATTCAATTCTACATTTTTCTATCACCATTGTAATCAAGCATCAGAGCTATAACTTGCTATAATCTGCTGTAACAGGTCGATATCATCAAAAGAATCAATAAAATCATAAGCCTTCAAAGTGGACGTAGGGAAGATCACCGAACGACTATAAATCATGTGTTTGTGATTGTTATTTCTGAATTGTTGTGCTTGATATTGCTTAGATATGAGATTTGTGTTGAATATTGCTGATTTGTATTCGTATATGGGTGCTTTCGCGATACTGGGGTTTGTGACCATTTTTGGTGCAAACAACAAGTTTGTGCACTATTCGAGTGAATGAGAAGGAGAATTTAATGGTTTGGTAAAACACGTGGTATGGGACACGTGCGTTTATCTTATTGGTTAATTCCTGACTTATCTGTTTGATCATTTTGACCTTCGGGTCGTGTTCATCGATGAGATGAGGTAAATAATTTACCGCTTTCTAGTGTGGCATTACTAGCGGTTAGTAAACTGTTTAGTGCAAACGTATGGTATGGGACACACGTCAACACTTTCGGGTTCCTATTTAAGAGTTTGTGACACATTTGGCTTCGAGACGTATTGTCAATACTGGACCTTCAGATCATTGTCCTAGAGACGTTTGCTATTGCGACATATTTTCCATTGCAACGTATTTGTCCTTCGGGATGTTTGTTATTGCGACATATTTGCCTTCGGGCATGGTACCATATTTGAGAGAGCAGTACTTGGCAGGCTTCGGCCATATGCACGTGCATATATTTTGAGATGATTTCATTGATTATTTGAGATTTTCCAAGTGCATCACCTTTTTATTATTGCCCATTCAAGCTATTTGAGATATTATATATATAGCGATTACATCTTCGAAAATTGAACTCCTTGAGTTCTATATTTGAGATTTGAGTTGCCTACACTGGCGTTTATATTGAGATTTGAGATTGTTCGTTATGGCAGTTATTTGGGATTTATACTCTGCACTTAGGAGATGTACAGGATTGCCTTATGGCGTATTTTGAGGTTTTGATTTCTTTGGGAATGCTTTTGAGATTGCCGATATGGTCGGTTCGGAATCTCTTTTTAGGAGTTATGATTTTCCCTGAACCATACTTGTTGATTTTGTGATATGCCAATGATATGAGGCTTGTTATATTTAGCGTTTTGTTGAATGTTAATTTATCTCTTTTGAGACCATATACTCATGCTAAGTGACATTATATCACTAGAAGTAACCATAAGCACATAGAATTGTTCCTTTTCACTTAAGTAGAGTACCACCATTATCCTTATGCTTCTTATTGTTTAGCCTAATAAACCGATTGTTTTAGCTAGATTGACCCGTGTGTTTTATATTTGAGTTAGATCGAGATGTTTCAGGTTAGATATCTGTTGGACTTAGCCTTTCGGCTTCCACATGGATATATCTGTTATCATCTTTTTTGTGTAGCTCTTTTTGTTGACTGTGATGTATATATTTATGACTTTTGTGTATATATTGTGGTCGTCTTACCATATATGATGCATCATTTTGTATTACTCTGGCAATGTATCTGTATATATGTTGATTTGCGGTTTTGTGATGTGAGTTGCATCTAGTTGTTGTATTTTGTTCTAATAGATCCGTCAGCCACCTATAGTTTTGTATTAAGTATTTATTGGATATGTCGATCCACTTGAGTTAGAAATTATTTTTGGAGCACTGGTCGACGTATTCAATAGGTATTTAAGACAAGGCTATAGATGGTCACTTTTAACCAGCTATATTCTTCGCATTAGCAGACAGTATTACCCGGTAATTCTCTTTGTTAATGTGGGTCTCGGGGTGGGGAATCACATCATAATTCCAAAACAAATGCAAATAAATTTAAATGCTTTGGTATTTCCAATGCATCTCAAATACCACTATTATAGTTCTATTTTATAACGAATATTCATGTTGAAACAAAACTATGTCTATTTTTCAGTTAACACTAAAAATTTATTATTATTTCATAAACAATGTTTGGTTTTTTTTATGAAAACAATTTTCATTTCTTGATGCAACCAATAAGCGTTATATGGCAACTTCCATTATTTCTGCCATAACTATAATAGCGTATAAAAACAAAGCTCCATTCAATCACTTAATATAGGCTTTTTATTTCATTTTCTACAATTGGTTTACAATCGAGAATTCTTAGATTAAATATCTTAAATTAAAATAAACAATTTTCATAGAAAACAGTTTACTACATGAAAATACATTTGAAATATATATCATATTTCTTATTCCTTGTTAAGTATTTATTGTTATTTTACCATTCTCGTTATCGATGTTTATTAATTAAGCAGAAGCGATTGTTCTTTCTTTTCATCCCACACATGCCTTAAGTTACATCTACACTTGTGCATTCATATTGGAGAACACTTACTACGCATTCGTGACGAATTTTATACAAAATTGCATTCGATCATGCTTAACATTTAAGGATATCGTATAAGTAGAATTATCGTATAAGTAGAATTTTTATGTAGACTGTAACGCCCAGCTCCAGTGATCGAAATATCAAAGAGAATTTACTGTCTGATAACTCAGATAAATGGGACGAAAGGAGCGATCTCTTGTATACACTACTTTGGGTCAACATAGATATAATTCAATACCTGAATACATCTGAAATAATATATAGCTCATCTCGATGCAAGGCAATGTACACTAGTTATAGAACTAACTAGTAGAGTATAAGAGACACAACTAAAATCTTTCCACTGATAGATCGAAGTGAATAAAAATGATGAATTTTATATTATATCTAAAAATTTGATGCATCACCTCATATATATACAAATGATTATATCACACACACACACACATACAGATATATATATATATATATATATATATATATATCTGTGTGTACATATATCAATATAATGACATCTTAATATAAGTACAGGTAGAGTAAATAATCAACATCGGCATCTGCTCCAACTCCACATCATAGCCCATAAAGTACAAACAATCATAATACTGAACTATAAAAACAGCCTCAATTTGACCCGAGGTTGCTAAACAAATAACAAATCCGAAGTCGGGCTAGAAATCTTGTTGTGAGTATAATAGTGTTTAATAATTTCATACCAGTGTGGTGTTGGGCATAAATACGTGACATATCAATCAAACACAATGATGTCACTCAGACCAAACAATATCCCACCCACATTTCATTAAAATGGTTTTAACGCAAGTGTCACGGCTTGTCATGACCCATTTTTTCATACCCTTTGAGTCGACAATAAACCATACATGTCCAACTCAAATTGCATGAAAAGGCGAAACATAAAGGGTAATAAAGAAAAATAGACAGAATAGAATCTCACTCAAATGGATTAATATATAATATTGAACAAATATCTTTACAGCAGAAAACTTTTAAATACATATATTAGAGTCTAACCTAAATTAAGCTTGGACGGTTATAAACATTTGTCCTTACAATTGCTGACAAACCTCAAACTAAAAAACTAAGTATAGCATATAATGGAATATGTCCATATGTAGATGAACATCTCCAACTTTCCTTTGGAAACTCCAACATTCTTCAACTAAACCTGAAACTACTCGGATCTGACCCGAGTATTGAAAATACCCGGATTAGGCTTGATAAACCAGCATGGGAAAACTCAGTAATGAATGACAGTGTCATACATTAGCCTTTGAATAAAATCATTTGAAAAGAAAGAGTATCTCATAAGACCACGCCCACACATAAACACGGATGGGTTTTTACCTTGTGATAACTAAAACACTTTTTTATCAAAACATTTGATACTATTTTTAATGACATCTCTTTGAAAACATTTGCAAATAAACTTATTAATCTTAGCCGAAATAGTTACCACATTAAATTTCAGCATACTAGGCTCTACAAAAAAAACCATATGTTCTTATTGGAGGATGGATTTCCATACATATGACCGGGTGAATGGACTACCTTCTGATGGGTACAACTCTAGATGTCCCAAGGCACAGAACATCTGCCCTCTACCAACACAAGACTGACCTACCTCTGTAACTGGATAGTGCCGATATGTCAACCCCCGGTCATTACCAACCTATTACCGAGCACGCTCTAGCATACAAACCACACTAATTTACATCCCGAATGTCATAGCGGGAAGAAATATATCTAGAAGGGGATGATCAACCCTAATTGGGAATGATCCACTTAGCCTTGCCCCATCTAACCTTATTTCGGTCATTTTCGGTTAGTAAGGCTCGAGGCAACGATTGCCTTTTCACGTAGCACATCTTCTTTCACTTTGAATGCCACATTTCGATTCCACATTCACACGACTGATTTCTACAAACGTATAACTTGCTGAGCTCATGTGTCTCGGAAAAGGGTGTTAAGCTAAGAGAAGGTGTCTTCTCCGCCACTGATTGATATACTTTTATAGAGATCACTCATTGTGATTTGGGATGCAAGGTCAGACATTCATCCATATAAGTTCATTCTGGGGCCGAATGAAACCGAAGGTACTTTCCTCGGACATTAGAAGGTGAGAAGTCCCTGTGGTTTTGAGATTTTTCATAACAAAGAAACATCTGCTACAATATAGTGAATCGGGAGTTTATCCCCAATTAATCAATAAGTAGTCCCTCGTTATTATTCGTCTCAAAATATCTATCTTCAAATATCTTCATTCTTCGAACATGTAAACTGGTTCGAAGTGGTTTTCGAATAGGAATCGCCCAAAAACGACCTCGATTCCTTCGAAATCCAATTATCCATAAAAAGATGTTAAGTTCAAACGTGGATATCAATCATCATTCAGTTACTTCATCTTTTATTTAAATCAAATATCTTTCTTAGGTATATATATTCTCTTCAATTTATTTCATTTCTTATCAAGAGTATATGGAATCATTAAGCCTCATTTATCAAATCATTTGGTTTATTTAAACCTTTCTTAAATCATGGAATAATTCCAAATCATTTTCTCTTTTACTTAGGAAAAACTTTCCAAACCATTCATTGGATCTTAATTAAATATTTCTTTCTTAACTTCAAATCATATTTTTGCAAATAGAAGATTTTCATAATAGAGTACTGCTGCCACTTTAATTTTGGTAAATTTCACCTCCAGGGACTAATGGCATGTAATCCTAAATCATGAATATTTTTGTCTTCAATGATCTTTGTCTTCAATATGTTTTATTTCGAAAATTAGTTTGAAGGGGTTTTCAGATGATTTCGAAATCTATTTATTTTGTCTTAGAGTAATTCTAAGCAATTCATTTTTTTCCTTTGGATAATATTTCAATTTCCCTTACTTAACTCTCGATCCAAATTCCTTAACTTTTATGTGGGTCAAAAACAATGTTATTAAGACATTGTTTATGATAAACCCTAAAAATAATCTTAGCAAAACATTTTTGAGTAAATAGGATCATAGAAATCATTTTAATTTTACTCAACATCAATTTCCGTGTTCAACAAGTGCTATGGATGGGATAACGGTGAAATCACCTTTTAAATTCCACGAATTGGACGAGTTCCCTCTTTGGATTTTAATACCAAGTGTAAGAAGATTATCTCTATGCAATCCAAGTCATAATTTATTCATTTTGGAGATTGCTTAAATTTTGATAATACTAATCTTCTTTTATTTCAAAAACTTTATACAACTTTTTATTTTAGATCATCCGGGCATTCCTTTCGATATGTTCCACCCCTCGCCTAAGAAAAGAAAACATAGGCTAGGTAAGTTCAGGGCATTGGTTGATCCATCCCAAACCTTAGTAAACACCTTATTTTATCTTTCTAAATCTCATAAGCAGGAAAATGTACTAGTCGCTTCTGCATTACTCAGTTTATTATTATATTCAATGTCCTTCACTTTTTGTTTAAGTGGTATACACAATTCATTTTAACCATTTATTCAAACACTCATTAAAACTTTCAAATAATCTTTAAATTACTTAATTATTATTTTAAAATCATTCACAAGATACATAGGAAAGAATTTTTAGGTTTAAAACTATGTTTCAAAAGTTATTAAAAACTACTATGAAAAGCGTTGCGATAAGTGTTGCAAATAGTGTTTTAAAAGCTATATTCTTCAAAACGACTTTTATATCATTTAGATATCCATATTTTAAACTTAAATATATTTTAAAACATTTTAAAAGATCTTTAGAGTTTATTTCATATTTTTAAAACATTTAAAGTATTAATTTTAAACTTTGGTCACTTTACTGCAAAAGCGTGATTTTTCTAGAAAATTGATTTGGACATATTTTAAAATATACAAGATGAAATATTGATTTTCTTTCTTTATTTCTCTAAAAAAATTAAATGTTTATAAAACATTTCTAGATCATTTTAAAACTATTTTCATAATAATTAAGCATTCCACATACACCATTTCATTTTCAAAAGGAAAGTGATTTCCTTTGTGCTTATCGATGTGTATCAACGTGACTTGGTAAAACAATTTAACAAACATATCAAACAATCAATACTTGATGATCAAAGCATATATAAGCATCCATAGCAATCATAACACCACATCAAACGTGTGTATATATAAATAGAGATGTTAAACAGAGTTTCTCACCATAAACCAAAGCGATTAACTTCCTACCAACATTCTAATTAGGCCTGTCAATGAATACCCGAAATATCTGAAATTCGTCCGCATCCGTATCCGAAAACATAAAAAATATCCGGTATCCGAAAAGTGGATGTGGATATCCGATATCTGAAACATATTTCGGATACGGATACGGATAGAGATATGGCTGTATCCGTATCCGATAAATATCCGTCCGGTTTGAAATTAAATATTTATATATTAATATGTTATTTTATATCCATAAATTTAATACAAATACACTAATTTACTGTACAGATTTTGTATGAATGGATTACCTATTGTTAATTTGATGTAATTGGTTTTTTCATCTTTTTTTCAGTCAAAAAAAATGAAATATGAATTATATTGATTAATTTTCGGATATTTTCGGATACATTTTGCGGTTCGGATACAGATATTTTCGGATATTCAAAAATATCCGTATTCGGTAAGCCGGATACGGATATTTTTGGATATCCGAAAATATAAGCAGATACAGATATGGATAATATTCTATGGGTATTCGCGGATATCGGATACGGATTCGGATACAGATTTTCATTTTCGGATACGGATACGAATACAACACTATCCGTATCCGACTGCATCCGTTTACATGCCTAATTCTAATCAACCAACACTTCACTAATTAATTCCTACTTCACTAAACACTAGAAAAAAATCCCTATTGCTTCCAATAGCTTGGTTTAGGCTTGAGATGGAGGTTGGGATAAAATAGAGAAGAAGTGGTACAACTTTGAACTTGAATTCTCAAAATTAGACCCAAAAAATAGGTCATCTTCTCTTTTGTGTTTTTGACTCTCTTACTCTCAAAATTTGAAAAACTTGTTAACTGAAAAGTTGTTGCAAATTCTTTTCTCTTCAATTTAAATAAAATAATTAATTGATTTTGATTAGTTTTTAAGAAAGGTATCATAGAATGAAGAAGAGATATTGTCGGATTGACAAAAATAAAGCCCGAAAATACACTTCAAGGAATTGATTTTCAGGCATAGCAAACCTCAAAACTGAAAAAAGTGATCAACATAAAAGTTGTTACCACTAAAATTTTATATGGTTGAAAAAAATTAATTTCTTAATTTGGATATGTGATGATCAAATTATGATCAAAACAAAATGGCCTATTATCTGTCTTAAGAAGTGGACCAGAAAATACACTAGAAAGAAGTGGATTTTTGACATGGTTAAATTTCGAAAGCGACAAAGTGTTCAACATATAAGTTGTAGCCATTGAAAAAATTCATGATTTGAAAAAATAACTTTGTGTTTGGATTCTGTTTTGAAGAAGTTATGACCGAGAGAAGAAGAGATAAAATGTGGAGAAAAGAGAAGTTTAATTTGAAGAGGATGAACATTGATTTCTTTTGAATATTTTGTAAATATTTTGACATTATCTCTTTCTACTTTTTTTCTATGGCTTGGAAGCCCATAAAGAGAAGAGGAAGAAGATAAAGAAGCTTGAGAAAATAAGAAGAAATGTGAATGAAAGTGAAGAAGGAGGTGGGTATTTATAGAAAAAGAAAGAAGTAGTAATTTACCAAAATAACCTCTTACTAAATTACCAAAAAAAACCTTGCTTCAACCTCAAGCAAACTCCACTTTTTCAAAAATTAACATCATTCTTTCACTTCTTACTTTATATCTTAATCCCTTAAGAACTAAGCTAAGTAAAATAATAATTATGTTGGTTTTGATGTGATATTAATTTGATGTTTACTTTTTCTAACTTTTATTAATTCTAACTTACTTTTACTAATGACTTCTAGAAATTTTCTAATCTTATTTAGTAAAAGTAAACACGCTTAGTTATTAAAATGTGTAATGTATATGTTAAAACATGTTAAAAAAGGTGCGACAACGTTGCGAAAAATTTTAATCGACAAAACGTTGATTTTCAACAAAATGTTTTACGGTCACATTTTGACCTTTTTGTTAAACTATTTATCTATGTAAACCAAACTTCAAAATAAATTTCTTATTGTCTTTAAATAATTAAAACAAGCATATTTAAATTATAAAATAATATAAAACAATATCCAAATCTTCTTATAAAAATACGACATCGATTTATCGATATGCGACGAAATTTGTCAATTTTTACAACTCAAGTTTTGTATATTTATCAAACCGTTATAAATTAAATTACTTTTATTATCAAATGAGTTTGATATCGATTATATATATATATATATATAAGTAATTATTTATCCTTTAAACAAATTTCATGAATATTTATCTTCTTTATTGGAATCCGACTTTTGTTAATTTTACAATGGAAATCCAAAATCTTTATTCAACATCAAAAATAAGTTTACCATTCTTATTTATTATATAAAACTTGATTGTTTAAGTTTGAAAATTCTACATTTGAATATTTAAATAAATTGAATATTCCATTTTTAAAGTGGTAAATTTACGGGTCATTACACGGCTATAATCATCATGACTCGCAGCTATAACTCTAATCAACTGGAACATCACAATTTATTCATCTTATATAAGTTGATTTCAGTTTAAATTCAAGTACACTATGTTTAGATCTCCAAATTCTGTGTTATTACTTACCATAATATGGTCTTTTTCAACCATATAGTTAAACAAATAACGGTTGCACGCATTCATTGTTTACCATTATACGGTCTTTTTCACCTGCATATATAAACGGCGTTTATATATTTTTACGGGATCAATAAATATAATGGAGAGTCGTATCTTAACTCTCTTCCTTGAGTTGCTGGTAGGAATACTCGGTTGTAACCCCTTTTGGATTCACCCACTACATAGACTAACTACCTCGACAAGCCCGTGTAGTCTTTTTCACCTACTGCTTACAACCACCTATGAGTGCACTTCACACGATCCCTTAGTTGCACTGTCCTTCGCCCTTAATTGCACGGTCCTTCTGGCTTCTGAAGATATATACAATTTATGTATTGTAGTCACCTTCCCAATTCCATCTTGAGGTGCAAGCTCCTATGGCACTACGTCTCCAATATCTGACTATTCATTATATTATCCGTGCAACAGACCGTTGGACTTTTTTAGGGGGACAAAGTCGTCACGATTTGGGTTGTGATCCTTACATCGGTCTGTTAGGATGAATTCTAGTAGTCTAGCAGTCAATACCTTGTATCGTTCTTATCTAATGTTAAATTTTATCTTTCATAAATATGTAGCTACCCAAAACATCATTATTCCCAAAATGACGTTATATGCCATTTTCAACAAATAATGCCGCATATGTACATCTTATAACATCAAACAATAGTACATCCAAAGCGCTTCAATTCAAACACAATAATTCATTAATTTAAATTAATATTAATGGGATACAATAAACTTGCTTATATATCATAGGTGCAAATACATATTGTACTCATATACTTGTGTTTCTAAATCAAACAAATATTTAAAATCACCTAAATTCATTCAAGCACTCAATTCATCAATTCAAGTCCGAATCAAGCAAGTTTTTAATCATTTATTTTGCCATGAGTATTCTAGCATAACACCCGTGAATATCAACACTTAATATCAAATTAATCGAATATTTTATTCACCTGATTTTTAAAACTTATATCTCATATTTTGTAAAATAAATACTCGTGCTTTTTAAAATATATACTTGTGCATAGATAGTTGATTTATTTTTCTTCAAATCACATTACCTTTCCAAATTCAACCATGTATTATTTAATATGATTGGGGATTCCAATCAAAATCATACACCTGTATAAATGAAATTCAAATTCATTTATAAAATATTTTCAATATCGTTTCGGATTATTCTCATAATTCTTTGATAGAAAAGCTTATATACTTAAACCATTCATTATATATGGTTTTAATTCAAATTATCCACTCAATTTCATAAAAGATTTTTACTTTAATATTACATAATATTCATATTATTCAAACCAAAATGAATTTGAATTATTTAAATAAGATTTCTTCCTTTAATCCTAGTTTAAATTCAAAATATAATAAAATAATTCAAATTTAAACTTTCCAAAAAAAATTCCATCTTAAATTAATTCAACTACAATTTCTTGAATTTTAAAACTATAAACAAGTATTTTTGTTAATATTTTCCTTTTAAAATTCCTCCTTTTGAAAATCAAATTCAATTACACTAAAAAATACTTTGAAACATTCGAATCTAATTTTAAAATGTCATATATATCTCAAAGTTAATTTTAAAGCTTTTAGAAATTCAAATTTCTGAAACATGGGTTGTTAAATGACTTTAAATACACTACACCTATTCTGAAAATCACTTTTTGACACGACCCACTTCTTCATACAGTCGAGTTGACAATTTACCACACATGTCCAATCCAAATTGAACAGGTGGATAGTAAGAAAAAAAGTAGAAAGAAGATAGAAAAAAGATAGAAAGAAACAAAATAGAATGTCACAGCAGAAACGAATAATCTATATATAGAGCAAATCATTACATAAAACAAAACTGTATCTTATATATATACAGACATGAATCGGAGTATACTAACCTATTTAGCATGGACAGTTATAACACCATGTCCTTACGATTGCTGATAAACATACTAAAATGCAATGGAATATAATCATCTACATGGATACGTCTCTGGCCTCCACCTCCTTCCTTGAAGCTCCATGTAGTCAACTAAACTTGGAAATATGCTCGGTCCGACCTGAGAAATTCAAAAAAAAACCATGCCCGGGTCAGTGTGGTAGAACCAGTGTGAGAATTTAAATCACAAGGAATTTTATTCATTACAACTTTCATAAATCCTTTAAAAAGCAAAGGTATCTCGTAACACCACGCCACACATATACAAGACGGGTTTTTCCCTTACGATAACCAAAACCTTTTATAGAAAATCCAATGATATAATAGTGTCCAAGTGCAAATACTTATTCAAATAGTTGAAATTGTACATTAATTAAATTCCAACATACTAGGCTCTAAACCAGAACCGTAAAGGCGCGTATTGGAAAATGGATTTCCATACAATGACTAGGTACCGGGGTACCACCTATGACAGTACAAATCTAGAAAAATGTACCGAAGCCCTCACTAAGATCCCTACAACACAAGACCGGTTCTACCCCTAACCTAGATAGTTCCGAATATGCTATCACCTCGGATGTTCCCACCCTTTTCGAGTTCCTTCCTATGCATCGTATTTATAGTATCCAAGGGTATCTAGAAATGTGATAAACATACCCTAATTGGGTGCGACCCACTTAGCCTTACTGTATCTCCCCTGATTTTCAATCATTCCGATTGATGAGCCTCGAGGCTACGATTACCTTTTAAGGAATTTACACTTAGAATGCTCATTGTACTCTAATGAAAATGTATTGATAGCATACATCCATACAAGTCCGTTCTAGATCTGAAAGAAACCGAAGGCACTAATCCTACCACATCCATTTTGGAATCATCCTCAGGATTTGTAGCGACTAGCCCTTGCACTTCACTGCTCCATCTTCGATTCCATGCACTTGTCTTCACTTTGAAAACGTATTCGTTGGATTAAAGTGGTTTTTCGAATAACTTATTTGATTCGGGTCACTTCGAAACAACTTTCGATATTCCTGGTAAACTCAACCCCGGTTCTTTAAGAAATAAACAGACAAAACAAGATCGAAGATTATCTCCTAGCCATTAGTGGATGGATTTGCTTATCATCGTCCTAGAAGAACAAATGAGTTTATACTACATATAACACCTTCGACGGTAACTGTACCATATAATGCCCCTGTTTCTTCTAGATATTTCAAAGTACGTTTTGATCCAGATTTGATAGTCGGCTATTTAACTATTAAATAAACAATCATTCAACCAAAGATTCCATTTCCTACGAAAATCACTAAGCCTTATTTAATTTAAATTTCAATAAATTAAATCTCATTATCAAAAAGGTATATACTTATCACATCGAAATAAGTATATTCACAAACCATTTATTTAAAATCTTTTTAAAATAAATATGTAAAGTACCATGCGATATCAACCATGGATTCACGGCTCAATGATTATGCCTCTATCACAGAGAAATCCAAAATTTACTGTAGGCAATCTCTGCCTTCGATTCTGCCATGAAAGTATAACATTACTTTCCGAAAACTTTATTTACTAATTATCTTAAAATAATACTTATAAATTTTCTATATAAATTTTTCAAGTTTAATTTAGGAAAAATAATCATTTATAAAAGGTTTACTATATAATATATTATTTTTAAAACATTATTAATATTTAAATAAATTATCTTTGGAATAATAATAATATCTTAATCTGATTAATTCTTAAGTAATAATTAACTTTAAATAAAATCATTATAAAATAACTTTAATTAAAAATTAAATATACTTTAGCCGACTTAAATAATTAAATACCTCTGAAATAACAATTAAATAGTTAAATAATTTTTAAGAATAATAAAATAATTAACCTTAAATCATTATCAATTAATTTTAAATTATCTTTTAAAATATCTTTAGTAAATAATAATTATTCTTTAACAAACTTTGATTCAAAAATCAACTTCCAAATTGGAAAGAGACTTATTAATTTCGATTGTACTTAATCAAGTTACCATTCGTTTCATAACAATCCAGAATAACAGATATGGATATTCACATCAATCTATTTTTGACAAATAATCCAACATCATCTTGCCTAATATAATTATCAGGAAAATAAATAGATGTTCATTCAAATATGACAGCAAAACATGGTTTTATTTCTGCTAGTCGATGTCCAAAAACTCATAAAATCGGTAGTAATGAAAGAATGATGATTTATTCTACCAATAGGTCCAATTTAATACAATTAGCGGAACGGTGTTTTATTCCGCTAAAAAGATATTTAATACATCGTAATTAACTTAAACTAAATCGTCGTTATTTTTATCTGGGCAAATAATCTCAATGGACAGGCCATATAAATTTAAACAACGATATTTGTTTTAAATCGGTAATTAAATTTTGTCTGTTTTAAATTGTTCAATATTTCCAATGGCTTAAACTCGACAACATATCATATGATGACGTAGTGTTCATCAATACGAACCCAACGCAATGAATTTCACTTTTACAGTATTTTAAAATTTTGCTAAATATATATATATATATATATATATATATATATATATATATAATTTAAAACATTCTTAAGATAATGACTTCCATCCTCAAATCCTTTAGACCGAGCCCAACCCACTCTTTTTTTCTTTTTTCTTTTTACATTTTTTTATACATAATGTTAGAACCAAAATTAGTCACTAACACCCTTAAAGAGATTGTGTAGAGAGATTGTGTAGAGAGATTAATGAAGAAAGTAAATTAAAATAAAGAACAATATGTAAATTTCAGTGCAGAGAACAAGAACACCAAATTTATAGTGGTTCGGCGTAACTGACTACGTCCACTTTGAAGTTGATTTCTATTGATTTCCTTGATAGTTGATTACAGATACAATCTGTTTCTAATTACTTGAATACAATTGCAAAACAAAAGACTAAGTCTTGAATGAGTGTTGAATGCAGTAGAGTTTTCCCAGTGTTCTCAAAAAACTGATCCTTTTCACTATGCCCATGCCTCTCTATTTATAGACGAAGGTAGGTTGGCCTTCCCTGGTGGGCCTGGTAGCTGGATATCATGGCCCAAATGGAGTAAACTCTGTGTGTCGATTCGAACATGCCGAACAGCCAAATGCCGACCCATCGTCTTCGTGCCGAATGATGCGGCGTTACGTGGGAAGAGTAGGCCGAGCAATCAATCGAAGCCGAACGAGATTGACAGAGTGCCGAACAATCTTTGGTTGTCGAACGTTCTCAGTAGGCCAAACAATCTCTGGATGCCGAACGAACTTATGCCGAGCGTCCTTGGTATGCCGAACAATCTCCTCATGCCGAGCACAGCGAAGCCGAAGGCTCTGAGCGCCGTGGGAAGCATTTGCACCGAACGATACTGGAAGCCAAACCAGTGACTTGGCCGAATGATGTTTGTACGCCGAGCAGAGCTTAGGCCGAACGATACTTTGGCCGAACGTTACCCAGGCCGAACTATATCTTGGCCGAACGATTCTTAGGCCGGCCAGTAGTTAGGCGGAACGATATTTGGCCGAACAATGTTTGGGCCGAACGGTAGTTGATGCCGGACAATTTTTCCATGCTGAACGTTCTCACATGCCGAACGCTATTCCATACCGAACGTTCTCCCAATGCTGAATGCTCTGCCATGCCGAACGTTCTGTAGACGCCGAACGAACTTGGAAGCCGGTCACCAAATCGATCCAGTTGAGCCGACCGGTGGAAATGCCGAAAACTAAGTTGCCTAGTCAAATCCCCAAGAAACATACATACACAGGCCGAAGTCCAAACCCGTTTTCCCCTTCTCTTATTCCTCCCTTTCCCTTCTCTATTTACCAGTTCCCAATTATAAACCAAGAACCAAACCGATTTCACATTTCCACAATCGAACTTACTCATCCCCGACCCACATCCATACGCGGCTCCAAATCCAAAACCAAACACCACGCACGCATGGAGATCACCATCTTCCCAACCATTATCGTTCCAGTCATGAACCAAAATTTGTGCACACTGAGGTGCGTGCGTGCACTTGCATGCAAGCTCCAACTCACCAGCGACAATCGCGACCACAACCTCACGTCCATCTCTCCCTGCTTAGCTCGACCAACCATTCGCTTGTGCCAAACTTGCTTCGAATCATGTTTCCACTCTAAAAGTTGAACAACACTTCTAGGCAAACACCCATTGTCGAACCCAAAACTAAGAAGCCCCAATGCCTCGCTCGCCTGTAGCCGCCGCCACAACACCAACAAAACCAGCACGTCCCACAATACCACCATGCGAGGTGTGGCACAACTCGATGACTCTCCCGCATCAAAATTTGGTTGCATTCATCAACCTCTTCCATACTCTGTTAAACCCTAAAAATGCCCAACCTTCCCAAACCAAGGCCAAATTCAAAAATTCACCATGATCAACCTCTTCTCTTCGTCACCATGCTCCCCCTCGACCAAGCCACATGCCCCCTCGACAACCCAAATGCAAGAAAATAATTTTCGAAAAAAATTCGATCATCTCAAGATTTCTCGAGATATAGGCTATTAAAATCATGAGATCTTCACTAACAATCCTAATTTCCTATGACGATCATGATTATATACATGAATCGATAGTTCAAGCCTATAAAAAATCATCAAAGACTAAGTTTCTTACTGTAATTCCAACGTATCTCACTACATACTTCAAAAAATGTAATCAAACTATTTCTAGTACAATCTATACTCAATAACGATCATTTCATTAGTTTACACCATCAGCAAACTCGAAACGGATTGAGAGATAATGATTTTTGAAATCAGAGCATAAATGAATTTTCCTAATTCTATTAACAATGACAGAGTAAATGTGAAAACATTTAGACATTTCGGATTCAAATACTCACCTTCCACATGCTTGAAACCTTTAGAAATCTTCTAGTTAATCTTTAGTTTAGGTTTTGAATTCTTGATTTCTTTCCTTGCTTTGGATTTAGAAGAGAATGCTTCTTTTTCTTTTCTTTATAGTGTTTTATTATTTTACAGAGTTTTTATCTTTTTGTTTATAAGCTTTTACAAGACTGAGCATAAACACACATACATACCTCTATGTATGCATATATATATATATATATATATATATATATATATATATATTCATGTTTGCAAGACAAATGATGTCTTTTGTATAGTATTTTAGTTCAAGAAAAGTTTTGCAGATCTGTACAATGATTTATGATGGATTGACATGAATTTTGGTGACTTTTGAGTTGATATATTGTTGAGATGAAGAGAGGTTGAGATGTATGTTTTGGTATTTACTGTATTTGACCAGGCAAGCACATGGTTATATATATATATATTTGTGTGTGTGTGTGTGTATATGTATTTATCCATTCTTGCTTATTTACTTTTAGAGGCAAAAGTTTAAATTTACTACTTGCAAGCTTACTTTTTCTAACTTGTAAATTTGTTTTACTTTTGGTTATGTATAAGCTATTTTCTTTTGATTTAAAACATGCCTTCACTTTATCTTTGAGAATAAATGTTATAAGGTGCTATTTAATAAAAACAAATTTAAGTCTTCATTTTCATATTTATTTTGTATTTAGAATGTAAAATAAACGTTTGTTATGTTAAAAATATATAACTCAATGCACTAAAAAAATTTCTATTCCATTTTCAACAAATAACATTTATGTTTTGCATTTCTTATAATATTTAAAGATGTATATTTCTCATTTCTATCATCATATTATATTTTTGTTATACATATACTTCTTTTCCACTTTCGAATATATATATATATATATATATATATATATATATATATATCTGTGTGTGTGTGTGTGTGTGTGTGTGTGTGTGTGTGTTTTAATATACTATATTTATTTGTTTATAAGTACTAAATTTTCCTTTTTGAACTTATATATAGGCACATTCTTCTTAACTAATATGTATGTATGTGTATGTGTATGTTTATATAAATAAAAGAAAAACTAATTTTATACCCTTTCTAATTATAATACACTATATTGTTCATATGCTATAATCATTTCTATTTATAATATTTTCTTTTCATTCATTTGAATTTGTTTTCTTAAATTACATATAATTTATGTTGTCCTGAATATATATATATATATATATATATATATAAGGAATTTCAATAAATCAATTTTCTATTTACAAATAAAATCTGGAAATTTAGAATATTATCTTAATTTTAAAATAATATATTATTACTAATTGTTATTTAACAAGGATTTTATTTTGATTAAAATACTGTATTATTGAATATTAAAAAAATTCGAAACTCAAGATGTCAAAAATTCCTGGTCATTTCACTTTTCTCAATGCATCAAATCTTTTTGAAATAATATTTAATCTATCCTTTCAAATGAAATTTAAATCCTAATTTGATATTTCTAATTTTAAATATTAATAATTAATATAATTTTCCTTTTCAATTCGTCTTACCATAGAGATAAAAGTAAACACTCATAACAACCATCTATTACATAAAATCATCTTATATATAATCATGAGTCAAACTATAATTAGATATTGAGAAATCTAGTTTCAATTACATGAGCACAATGGCATAGGTACTTCATTCATTTTGAACAGACTATCAAATATCAATCAATTTCATCAATTTTGCAAGCATATAAATCCATGGATAACAACGAAAATCCATGAAATGACAAACCCAATTCAATTACCAAACCAACAATCCAAGTATAATATCACATTCTACAAATTCAAGCAAATACAGCATATTTGCAAGTAGGTAACATTAAAAATTAATTATGCATGAACCAAATGATGAAAAATAGTAATTAGAAAAAGTATGTTATATTCACTTAACTATGTAGAAAACAAATTTTTATTCACTAACACCCATATAAAACTGCGAAACAAGAATTATACTCACTTTAAATTTTCATTTCAAATAATATTATTTCCTGTAAATTTGAAAGTGGATACTATTCTCATTTTTATTATACAATTCAAATAAAACATAAATTATACTCACTTTGTTCTTTTAGCTTTTACACACTAGTCGTCAACCCTTCACCTCACCGCTAGCCGCACTAGATGTCATCCCGGCCTCCCTTGTCGACGTTGCTCATGTTGCACGTAACTGTGCATGTCAAACCAATAGTTGTTGTCTCCTCCTTTAGTTTTCAGAAATCCCATGCGCATGCTTCACCCATGTTGCATGTCCACACAATCCAAAATTTCTTCCTCTACCACATGCTCGAGCCTGGCGCCGCTTAAAACGCATTCAAGGTATAAGCGGACGATTTGTCTTTTTTTTTCATTTTGATCTTTCTCTCCCGATATAGGGATTGAGGTTTGGGGCTTGAACAAGAGTCGGTTTTTATTATTGATGAATGTGGTACCAAAATTGGATAAGGATGGAAAGTACATAAGGTTAAAGGTTAACTGGCTCCAAATTTACTAGGCCCGTTTACACAAATTAAAAAGTTTATGTTTTGTTCTTAATGCATCTGATTTTTGTTTAATTCATTCGAGTTGTGAAACTTGTAATAAAATTCATTCAAGCTAATATAATATTTTTCACAATTTTATTTATACCTAAAATAAGTTTTCTTTTATTAAAATACCACCTTTGTCTTTAAGTAATTTTGAACTAGTTGTTTTATTCCTCAAGACAATTTCAAAATTTCACAAATATTATTTATACTGTCAAATAAATTTTCAAATAACTTTTAGGATTTTTAAAACAGAAGTCAAATTTGAAATTTAAATTTTAGAGTAATACTTTCGTTTTATTATTAATTAACTCCAAAAATTCAACTTATTGAAATTAAATTCAATAAAAATATTCAATTGAATTCCCAAATCCATTTTAATATATTTATTTTATTTAACTTCAGAGCGAGATGTTACATAAACTGATCAAACTGATTTTTCAGCAAACGAATTCTTAAACCCAATTTGTAGATGTTGGTATAGTGTTACATTTATCAGGACAAGATCATGATTGTAATCAATCATGTTGAATATTCAATCTCTCACTATTGTTTACTTGCTCATTTTGAATGAACTAATTTCGTTGAGGGTTTTCTTACATTACGAGTTGTGATCGATCACCATGGAACATTTATATGTGATTGGATATTGATCATATATGTGTGTGTGTGTACCTTATGTTGCTTTTAGAGTTTGAAACTCGTTGAAGACAATAGAAAGTCTTGGTTAAGTAGACACGTAAGTGACTAAGTTTCGAATGTATTTAGTCACGTACAATTAGGCACTTGCATGGGTCAACATGCAACAATTTATCAGTAAGTATATTTTATTTTTTATTTTTCTGTTTGTCAATGTTAATTCAATTTAATTGTGTATTTTAATGGATAAACAATTTATCAATTATATTAATTGTGTAAATGTATTGATATAAATTAGTTTAATCTATACATAGCAGATGTTCTTACAATATTAAAAAGTCAAATATTACCGTTCATTTTTGTAATAAGGCTCCCACTCTATTGAAAGACTAACTTATGGTGGATCGATTATACAAATGACAGGTATATAACTAAATTAAACTATAATGTAATGATGAGTAAAGAATGTAAATAAGAATAATCACACCAGGATTTTTATACTGGTTCATACCTTCCGTCCTACGTCCAGTCCCGAAGCTCCTTGTAACGACCCAGAATTTCTGTCATTTGAAATTCGTATATTTAGTTGATTTTAAATATTCACAGGTTAATTCTATAAGTTGAATAACTCATATTTGAATATAGCGATTTAATTGGATAATTAAATTGTTAATCTAATATTTGAAATTGAGGAAATAATTAGAAATTGGATTTAATGTGAATGAAAATGATCTGTAAAGTGATATTAAATTATATTTGAATTAGGATGTTGTTAGATAACTTTTAAAATTGAATTAAGAGTTAAATTACAGAAATTGAATATTTTAATATTTAATTGACGTGTAAAAATAGTCATTTTTCAAACAAACTCGGATTTCAACGAAACTAGTTTTATCGGATCCGTAATGTTAAATTATTGTAAGATTTCAAATTTCGAGTCAATCGAATTTACGGTTTGTCCGGGGAAAGCTAAAACGCGTAGAAATCGGTTTAAGTGAATTTTAAATTTAAAATAGTCGATTTGAAAACCTATCTTTCAAATAAGATCGAATTAGCTCTTGATATATATTCCATTGTGTTCGAAATAGGGGTAAAAAATTATAAACACCAGGCGGCATGTTTCGTTTCGAGTTCGGAAATTTTCTGGACGAATAGTGCGCGAATATTTTCTATAAAAGGACATCAATTTTTCTATTTTGTAAACTATTAGGGTTTTAAACCCTAGCCGCCACCTAAAATTTTAATGGCCGAGAAACACCGATCTTCTTCCTTTAATTTCTTCCAATCCGTGCAATATTTCAACAAATATTCAACTACAAAGTTGTAGATCATCGCGAGAACTTTGAATCCATACGGCTGTGATCGCCTAAAGTTCATCGTCGACGACGAATTTAGGCCACGTTTCTCTACGTTTCGTGCAAGATTTTTTAGATGCATAGGGGGCCGAGTTCATCGGCAGTCACGGCGCAGGTAGAGCTCGAGAAGGGCTGTCATTTGGTGGTGGTTGATCGGAGGCTAGGTGATGTTTATTCAAGCAAAAGTGGCGGCCGAGTGGGTTCTTTCGTTCGTATGAAGGCCTGGGTTTGAACGAAAGAGAAGAAGCTAAATTGAACGGCCTGGATGAAGTTGAGGTTAAAAATGTAAAATAGAAAGTGAAATTATATCATATTTAAATTGTAGAACTTTAAAAATTGATATCATCTTCATACGAGGTCCGTTTCGCCCGAAACAAATTGCATTAGGTTCGCATTCGCGAACACTACAAGATGGAGCTGGTTTGGAGTTGATTTGAGCTAGTGTGAATTTTGGATAAAATTAAACGCTCGTTTAATTTTATTCGGAATTAAACACTGCAACTGCTATTGGAGACAATGTGAGTACAACTCACTCTTTCTGACTCACTAATATTTTTATATAAGTGAGAATAAATATTATTTATGATAATTGATGATTGTTTGGATGATATATGTTATATTGATTGATATTTGGATATATACCTTCCTAGTGGAGCAGATGACCATATACGCCCCCGTGTATGAGCGGATGACCTTTTGTACGCGTGTCTGCCTTGAAGCGGACATTGTACACATATTCTAATATGTATAATTGTTGCAGGTGACAGGTTGGAGGGATCCAACTTGATTCCTCACCAGTGTTGATTTATTTACAAATATTGATATATATTCTGTTATCATATGATATATGATGTTTTAGTTGTCGTGATTGTTGTATTTAGTGTTGTTGCAGCATTGGGCCTATTTTGGTAATTTTAAAAATGTTAAAGTGATGATTTCCAAATTTAAAAGGATTTTCAAGTGATTTTGAAAATATGCGTTTTGTTGAATTTTGAAGTGTTAAAGGAATGGATTTATTTTTGAATAAATAAAAGTTATAATTTTTATGTTATAGAAATTATGATGTTTTGGGAAATAAAATTGAAATGTGATGTTTGAAATGTGAAGTTAACTATTTTGTGAAATAGTATAAATTGAGATTTTTGATTTATTATAAAAGGTTTACATATAAGATTTATAAAATGGATATTTTATAAATCAAAACAATGGAATTATAAATAACTTTTATATGTGTGAAAATGAAGTATAAATGGATTTTATAAGTGAATAAGATTTACGAATTGTGAAGTTATAAAATGAATGGATTTTGTAAAATAAATGAATTATAAGTTATTAACTTATAATTTGGTTTTTTTGGGATATAAATGATATAAATGGAATTGGTTAATAAAAGGATTTTATAAGTGGAAGTTTTTATAAAAATACAAATGGAATTTATAAACATTGTTTTATAAATCCGAAAACAATTGAATTTGTTAAGTTAAATATAGAAGTTTATTAAAGGAGATATATCCATGATTTTGGACAGTGGATTATCCTTTGATAAATGTGTAGAAATACTGAATTTGGATAGAGAACTATATTTTTTATTTTGGATAGTGAATAATATATTAAATAAAATGGATATTTTTGAAAAGTGAATATTATTAAATGGAGTTAAATGATTTTAAAAGATGTTTTAAAATGTGATAATATCGAATACATAGATTTCAACATTCATTGTTGAGATAGACGTTTTCGAGAAGTAAGGAAATGATGGACTATAACTTCATTGTTATAGTAATTGATTTCCAAAAGGAAATGTTTTTGTATAGTATTGGGATTTATATATCTATCTAATTTTCGAATCCATATACTAGTGATTTTGGTTGTCGTAATGATGTTTTACGCAACATTCTTTTTGACCCAATAAATGTGGTTAAAGAGAATGTTTTCCTTAAAGAATAAAATACGTACTTAATCGTGATTTAGGTATATGAAATATTTTCAAAGTGTTGAAAATAAAAAGAATTGTGAATTACTTATTATTAAATAAGTATATGGAAATGTTTTCCAAAGTTGAATTGGTTTTGAGAATATATCTTTTTAAAGATAATTTGAAGTGAATATTTGGCATGTGATTTAATTAATAAAAGATTAATTAAAAGGGCCCAGTGATTGTTATGGTGCTAAATATTTGTTTATTTATTTTGATAGTTAAATAACTGACTATCAAACTTGGCCAAATTTTAGTTCCTCGACTTAATGTGGGAACTATTTAGTTATACACTTAATACGTAGTCTCATATGTAGGCTTGATTATCATTAGTGTTGAGGATGTTGATTCACATAGTGCGGAGTATTACTCCAATCTATCCAGCTTCCTTCTTGGCCCGAAGGATAGCAAGTTGAAAGTTGAAAACGTGATTAGTCTATGAGACTTAGTTTCTGTGTGAGGTTGAGAAATGTTTTTGCGTTGTTGGTGCGAAGAGACCAGGATCAGATTTTCTTAGTGATATTCGTACATGATAGGGGGTTCTCGCTTCTTGTTAGATAGCGAACGGATGACTCTTACTCCTACATGTTCCTAAGATCGAGTATCGAGGGGTTGGTTTGGTAGTTTGCCTTACAGTCGAGAGGCTGGCCGTAAAAGCAAATCGTGAGGTACCCATGTGAGCTACGGTTCCAATGTCGATGGTTGAAAAGCCTAGATCGTCACATTTGGTATCAGAGCTTAGATTTTGTATATTCCTAAGCTTTGATGTGTACTCGGTATAGATAGGGATAGTAGAACCCTAGATTGAGTTGAGTGTGTTATATATATGAGCACGTATTTTTTAGTGACATAAAAATATTTTATATTGTGTTTGCTTATCCGTTGAGATGTTTGTGAATTCTGGTCGGTATATGGGACGTCATGTTATCGATTGGGATTTCCAAACACTTAAACGAGGCAAGTCGACATAGTATTATTTTAAAGTGGGTAAATGAAGTAATTTTACCTCGATTATATTTTATATATAAAGAAATAAGTTTTCATAAATTATTAAAGTGTATAGTCATTGATTGTTTAGTTGTTTGAAAATGCAATTATGTATAAGTTAATAAAGCTGGTTGAATAATCTAAAACAAAACAACAATTGAAAGAGTGAAATTATATAAGTGAAAGATTTAAAAAGATCTTTTTAAAAAAAAATAAAGCACTGGATTCACTACTGTTGCTGGGAAATAATAACGGTGATGGCTGCAGCATCATCAATATCATTTTTGAGTTTCTATGTGATGGATTTGCTACCAATAGTAAATTGAAAATTGAAGTTTTATTTTGATAAACAAATTTGATTTAAAATCCAGGTTAAAATTGATAAAAATAAGTGAAACGAGTTTTGGACTTATAATATGAAGTAAGAATTTACTTTAGTAAAGTTGAAAGGAATTTGAGTTAGTAAGTGAATTATATGATTCAAAATTTAACTAAGGAAGGTTAAATTGAATTGGAATTTAGTTGGATTAGATAAATGATTATACAATATGAATTTGGAAGTTTAGATAATTAAGTTGTATAGCTTATAAAATGAGAAAATATAAGTAAAACCAATTGTTAAAATTGTTAAACTATTTTGTTAAGTAAAACAAGATGTGAATTTGAATAGTGAGATGAAATTTGACTTTAGAAAAAAGGTTAATGAAATAAATTAGAGAATGAACTTATGTTGTATAGTGCAAGTAAATGTAAATGAAGTTGATTTTAGTATCAAAGTAAATTAATAATGTGAATTAATAAAGTAAAGTGATGAATATGAACTTGAGTTATATTATGAAATTCAACTTTAATTGTAAAAGTGAATTAGGGAATAAACATGAATTAGAAAATGTTGTTGTTAAGAATTGAATAAAACTTAAGTTAAGAAGTTGTGAATTGAATAATTGAATGAAAGTCAATTGAATGTTAAACCAATTTGAAATTAAAAGTGTTAAACCAAATTGAATATGAGTAAAGTAAATAAATTTGGTTATGATTGGATATACATTGGTTGTTAGATGGTTGTTGGTTGATTGAATAAAAATTCATATGAAATGAAATTGAATTAATGAAACTGAAAGTAGAGTAATTAAATCCAAAGTGGAAGTAAGTAAATCTGAATAGAATAGATTTTTATTTTAATTGGAGAAAAACAAACGTGAATGTAAATTAGTGAATGTAAACTAACTGAATATGAATAAATGAATATTAGAGGAATCCAATGTTAATAAATCAAAGGTGATTAAATTGAAAACCAATTCATTTAATATTAATAAGAACTGAATTTATATTGATCCGGTTATGGATATGTTAGATAGATATGGTTTGTTGGATGTTAGTTGGATGTTTATTGGATGATAGTTGTTTGATGGTTGGATTTGTTATTTTGATTGCATTGCTATATTGGCATATATAGTTGTTGTAGTGGTATATATTGTATATTGATATTACTTTGATATATACATATTTCTCATTTGTATATTGAGTGTTTAGTAGGTGCGAATGGCGTTTGTTTTGCATTTGGAGCTCACTTTCGCGCTATATTAGTCGTATATGCTCGCAAATAATATAAAAGGTACATATCTCGGATTACATATCGTACTTTTATACTTTTTACCCTTCGGGATGCCTCACCCTCGAAGATGAGATGTATATTTGTGATATATATATATATATATATATATATATATATATGTTGTGATCCTATTACGATCGAACCGCGCAAAGGAGACGCTGGTGAATTTTTTTGAAATTTAAGGCGTTAGAATTTTTTTGAGATTTTGGAAAAAGTTTGATTTTGAGTTGAAAAGTTAGACGGTATGAGTTAGTTTTGAAAAGTTTGCTAAGAATGGATTTGGAAAACTTAGAAAAGTTTTTATAAGAGTTTCGTTAATGGATATTGTGATTTTTTCTTACGTAGTAATTTCAAGGACGAAATTCTTTTAAGTTGAGGAGAATGTAATGACTAGAATTTCTGTCATTTGAAATTCATATATTTAATTGATTTTAAATATTCACAAGTTAATTTTATAAGCTGAATAACTTATATTTGAATATGGTGATTTAATTGAACAATTAAATTTTTAATTTAATATTTGAAACTGAGGAAATAATTAGCAATTGGATTTAATGTGAATGAAAATGATTAGTAAAGTGATATTAAATTATATTTGAATTAGAATGTTGTTAGAGAACTTTTAAAATTGAATTAAAAGTTAAATTATAGAAATTGAATATTTCGATATTTAATTGACGTGTAAAAATAGTCATTTTTCAAACAATCTCGGATTTCGACAAAACCAATTTCATCGGATCCATAATGTTAAATTATTCGAAGATTTCAAATTTCGTGTCAGTCGAATTTACGGTTTGTCCGGGGCAAGCTAAAACGTGTAGAAACGTTTTAAGTGAATTTTAAATTTAAAATAGTCGATTTGAAAACCTATCGATCTTTCAAATACGGTCGAATTGGCTCTCAATATATATTCCATTGTGTTCGGAATAGGGGTAAAACATTATAAATGACAGGCGGCACGTTTCGTTTCGAGTTCGGAAACTTTCCGGATGAATAGTGCGTGAATATTTTCTAAGGACATGAATTTTTCTATTTTGTAAACCATTAGGGTTTTAAACCCTAGCCGCCGCCTAAAATTTTAATGGCCAAGAAACACCGATCTTCTTCCTTTAATTTCTTCCAATCCGTGCGATATTTCGACAAACATTCAACTACAAAGTTGTAGATCATCGCGAGAACTTTGAATCCATACAATTGTGATCGCCTAAAGCTCATCATCGACGACGAACTTAGGCCACGTTCCTCTACGTTTCATGCGTGATTTTTGAGATGCATAGGGGGCCGAGTTCATCTACAGTTACGGCGTAGGTAGAGCTCGAGAAGGGCTGTCATTTGGTGGTGGTTGATCGGAGGCTAGGTGATCGAAGTGGTCACGTTTATTCAAGCAAAAGTGGCGGTCGAGTGGGTTCTTTCATTCATATGAAGGCCTAGGTTTAAATGGAAGAGAAGAAGCTAAATCGAATGGCCTGGATGAAGTTGAGGTTGAAAATGTAAAATAGAAAGTGAAATTATATTATAATTAAATTGTATAAACTTTAAAAATTGATATCTTCTTCATACGAGGTCTGTTTCGCACGAAACGAATTGTGTTGGGTTAGTATTCGCGAACACTACGTGATGGAGCTAGTTTGGAGTTGATTGGAGCTAGTGTGAATTTTGGGTAAAATTAAATGCTCGTTTAATTTTATTCGGAATTAAATACTGCAACTGCTATTGGAGACAATGTGAGTACAACTCACTCTTTTTGTCTCACTCATATTTTTATGTAAGTGAGAATAAATATTATTTATGATGATTGATGACTGTTTGGATGATATATGATATATTGATTGATATTTGGATATATACCTGCCTACTGGAGCAGATGATCATATACGTTCCCGTGTATAAGCGGATAACCTTTTTGTACGCGCGTCTGCCTTGAAGCGGACATTGTACACATATTCTAAAATGTATATTTATTTCAGGTGATAGGTTGGAAGGATCCAACTGGATTCCTCACCAGAATTGATTTATTTACATATATTGTTATATTTATGTTATCATATGATATATGATGTTTTGGTTGCCAAGGTTGTTGTATTTAGTGTTGTTGCGGCATTGGGCCTATTTTGGTAATTTTGAAAATGTTAAAGTGATGATTTCCAAATTTAAAAGGATTTTCAAGTGATTTTGAAAATATACTTTTTGTTGAATTTTGAAGTGTTAAAGGAATGGATTTATTTTTGAATAAATAAAAGTTATAATTTTTATGTTATAAAAATTATGATATTTTGGGAAATAAAATTGAAATGTGATGTTTGAAATGTGAAGTTAACTATTTTGTGAAATAGTATAAATTGAGATTTTTGATTCATTATAAAAGGTTTATATATAAGATTTATAAAATGGATATTTTATAAATCAAAACAATGGAATTACAAAGAAGTTTTATATTTGTGAAAATAAAGTATAAATGGATTTTATAAGTGAACAAGATTTACGAATTGTGAAGTTATAAAATGAATGGATTTTTTAAAATAAATGAATTATAAGTTATTAACTTATAATTTGGCTTTTTGGCATATAAATGATATAAATGGAATTGGTTAATAAAAGGATTTTAGACGTGGAAGTTTCTATAAAAATATAAATGGAATTTATAAACATTGTTTTATAAATCCGAAAACAATTGAATTTGTTAAGTTAAATATAGAAGTTTATTGAAGGAGATATATCCACGATTTTGGACAGTGGATTATCCTTTGATAAATGTGTAGAAATACTGAATTTGGATAGAGAACTATATTCACGATTTTGGACAGTGAATAATATATTAAATAAAATGGATATTTTTAGAAAGTGAATATTATTAAATGGAGTTAAATGATTTTAAAAGATGTTTCAAAATGTGTTAAATATCGAATACATAGATTTCAACATTCATTGTTGAAATAGACGTTTTCGAGAAGTAAGGAAATGATGGATTGTAACTCTGTTGTTATAGTAAATGATTTCCGAAAGAAAATATTTTTGTATAGTATTGGGATTTATATATCTATCTAATTTTCGAATCCATATACTAGTGATTTTGGATTGTCGTAACGATGTTTTACGCAACATTCATTTTGACCCAATAAATGTGTTTAAAGAGAATGTTTTCCTCAAAGAATAAAATATATACTTAATTGTAATTTAAGTATATGAAATATTTTCGAAGTGTTGAAAATAAATAGAATTATGAATTACTTATTATTAAAATGTTTTCCAAAGTGGAAATGGTTTTGAGAATATATCTTTTTAAAGATAATTTGAAGTGAATATTTGGCAAGTGATTTAATTAATAAAAGATTAATTAAATCGGCTTAGTGATTGTTATGGTGCTAAATATTTGTTTGTTTGTTTCGATAATTAAATAACTGACTATCAAACTTGGCCAAATTTAGTTCCTCGACTTGATGTGAGAACTATTTAGTCGTACACTTGGTATGTAGTCTTCTGTGTAGGCTTGATTATCATTAGTGTTGAGGATGTTGATTCGCATAGTGTGGAGTATTACTCCAATCTATCGAGCTTTCTTCTTGGCCCAAAGGATAGCAAGTTGAAAGTTGGAAACGTGATAAGTCTATGAGATTTAGTTTCTGTGTGAGGTTGAGAAACGCTTTTGCGTTGTTGATGCGAAGAGACTGGGATCAGATTTATCTGAAAACCACTTCGGACCAACGTATATACGACGATTGTGTAGGTTGCTTGTGATGACATTGATATTCCGGATTTTCATAGTGAGGGACTGCTTGTTGATCGTTTGGGTTTAAAATCCCAATATACATCCAGTAGCAGTGGTCTCTTCATTATGAAATATCCAATGCAAGGACTATTCGCTACTAATCTTAGGGATTTCCCAACAGGATGTGGCAGGAAAGTACCTTCAGTTTGTCCTGTTCCTGAACAACTTGTATGGATGTTTGTCTGACATTGCATTTCTAAATATTACGTACATTGGTTTTTACAAACGCACATCAGTGGTGGCGGAGAAGGAAACTTCTCTTAGCTTAACACCCTCCTTGAGACTTATGAGCTTAAGGGTTGTGTTTTTGTGGAAGGCAATTAGTAGTCAACGGAAATGGCCGTGTGGCATTCAAAGTGATGTGATATGTGACTGTGAATGTAATCGTTACCTCGTCAGGCCTCATCGGCCGGAAATGACCAAAACAGGATTAGATGCAGCAGGGCTAAGTGGGTCACTCCCATTAGAATATGATCATCCTCTTCTAGATATATCTTTACACGTTATGACGTCGTGTATCTGATTATTGTGGTTTGTATGCTAGAGGGCCCTCGGTAAAGGGCGGTAATGACCAGAGGATGACATATTCGGTACCATTTAGTTATAGAGGTAGGCCGGTCTTGTGTTGGTAGAGAAACTTTGTGATGATTTCTCGGTACATTCTTCTAGAGATGTACTACCGGAAGGTAGTCCCTTCACCTAGTCATTTGTATGGAAATCCAAACTCCACTACGTACCTGCCATTTTATTTGTAGAGCCTAGTATGCTAGAATTTAATAATGGTAACAATTTCGGCTCTTTTGAATATTATTTTATAGTATAATATCACATGAGTTTGATATGAGATATTTTAGTTATCGTAAGGTAAAAACATGTCTGTGTTTATGTGTGGACTTGTCTTACGATATACTTTTATTTTCATAAAGGAAAAGTTTGGTAATTTAATAAATTCAGTTGAGTGTGTTTCTCACGCTGGTTTGCCAGACTGATCCGGGCATTCTTCCTTTTCAATGCTCGGGTCAGACCGAGTATATCTACAGGCTATGATTTGGTGCTTTTGGAGCTACAACAAAAGAGCTGGAGATTTTCATTTTCGTACACCCGTATTTGTTTGATTATCCGATGCATTGTTGTTTAGTTGTTGTATATTATCAGCAATTGTAGTGACAGGTTATTATAACTGTTCAGGCTGATAATTGTTGATTGATTGTTAACTTTGATTAGTGTGTATATATATACAGTTCCTATTTTGTAAAGATCATTGATATGGTATTTATATGTTTTCCGCTGCGATGTGAGATTCTATATTGTTATGTTTGGTTCTATCTTCTCTCTTTCTTCTCTTCTCTTCTTCTCTCTTCCTTTCTTTCTCTTGACTTCCCATCAGTCTATGCTTTTTGGGTCGGACATGTGTGGATTATTGTCAATACAAAGGGTATGGATTTCCAGGTCATCACACTCCTCTTCGGAATTTCCTGTCACCAAATAACCCACACTTCACCCGGAGGAACAGGTTTACAATAGCAGAGTTTCTTTGTCAACTATGTGTTCTCTATTACATGGATTTTGACTATATAGCACAATTGAACTTACTATATCGCTTGAGTGATTGAATACAATATTGTTCGAGAGAATATAGAAGTATATGATCTCAGATTTACAGATTGGATAGCAAGTATATGATTAGAACAAGAGATGATCAAGATAGAAAGTCGAGTTATATTTTGATCCTTCTTGATTCTGTTTCATATAGTTGTAGAGTGTTGCTTCTAGTAGTTGCATCTCTTCCTTTTCAGTCTAGAGTCGTTGTTGTTCACTGGTGAAGAGTTGTGGAGGAGAGATGGAGTTGTGTCTTTTCGAAGATGACAGTTGTTATTTGAATTTTTTCCCCCGAGCCCAGTTTCAGACGTCTGAATGTTGTTTTCACATGTCTAGAACCTATTATTAATTTTAGTCTAGCATTTACGTTCAGACATCTGAAGTTCTACATTCAGACATCTGAACCGGTCAAGTGAGGTTTTTCTGGGTTCATTCTTGAGTGTTTGTTCCTTTGATCTTCGTGCAACTTTGTAGATGAATTTCTTTAATGATTTAGTCATCGTCTTGTCAAGGTAGTGGTTTGTCTTGCTTTGTATCTATGTATGATATATATATGATTTCCATTGTATAGTTGTCATTGTCGAAATCGTAAACTCAGGATTCTAACATTCTCCCCCTTTTTGATGATGACAACTATATAATGTACTTAGATAATAACTATAGACAGATTCGCCCCTTAAATGTAATCTCCCCCTATAGATGTGCATATCTATTTATCTCCCCCTTTGTCATTATCAAAAATAATTGAAGAACCATAACGCAAAGACAAGTGTGATATACAAACATAATTACAACAGTAATAAAAATTTATGATTACATCTTGAAGCGCAGCAAAATATTGATAGTTTCTTACCAGAATTATGAGAAGGTAGTGGAATACAACAAAATATCTTGAATAAAGTCAAGATAGTTCATCATGAGAGGAGTCTAATTTTCCTTTGTCCTTATCACCGGTCTTTGGCGATGTATGAGGAGATGGAGAAGGTGTAGACCAGTCAAAAGAAGGTTGTCGAGCGTGTTGAAGTGCTTGATCAAGTTTGGAAACTACTGAAGCAATAGAGTCTTCAACTTTGGAAAGCCTTGTGGACAATGTGTGATCAAGCCTTGCTATTTGTTTACCAAGGAGAATTTGATTTCTAGATAGGAGCACTTGGTTTTGTAAAGTTAGGTGAGCAATACTTTCATTAGCATTAGGTTGAGTTCATGCTTCCAAATCTCCATATCAGAGTGATATTCAAATGAGGAAGAAGGAGGTGGAGATGGTTGCCTTGGTAGTTCTGTATTACCTTCTTGTTGTTGTTGTTGTTCTTATTGTTGTGTAGGAGGAGGAGGTTGATCTTGTGCATTTCTCCATTCTAGAAAAGTCATATAAGATGGTGGTTCCTCCGGCAAATGCGTAAGGTTGAAAACTTTTGTTCCATTATATTTGATAGGTAACTCGTCAAATGCAGAAATGTAGGATGGGATATCTGTGCTTTGAGGATTCACATAATATAAGCTGGGTAAATGATAGTCTGGCGAGATCTTTTCCAAAAACCTTTTAGTTCGTCGAAGATGAACTGAGTCCAATTGATCATAGTGCGATTAAATAGTGCGTATAGTGCTTTGTGTTGAAGATTAGCTATTTGTTCATGGCTACCTAATCTAGGGATAACTGTATTTATAAGCATTCGGCTAAGGAGCCTAGCACCTGGCTTAAGGAATTTGGATGAAAACTGAGGCATTCGATTTTCCCATAACGGATGAGTTGTAATATCATGAGGTTTGAATCGCATATCGTCCATTTCTGATAATCTGTGACCCGTATAAGAGCATTCTAATATTTTTCCAATTATAGTGGGGGTTAACTTTTGTTGTCCCATAGACACTCGTCCATAACCACTGTTCATCATTCTCAATAGTCCATACGGATGAACTATCCAGATTAACATAAAATAGATATATAGCTAATTGATCAATAGAAACATCGTTATCACTAAAAGAAATAAGAGTTTGCAATTCACCTTGATCACATATGTCATCCATATTATAAGAAGGAAATTTGATTAGGCTATAGAAGGGTCCGAGATGCATCTTCTTACTCTTCAAGTCTTCAAACCCTCTTATAGTTGTTGGATTGTGGAATAACCAATCTTTGATTTGAGTTTCAGTTACCATCAAGGGTTGAGAAGAGGATCCTTCTCCATGCTTCCTTTTCTTAATTCCCATGTTTTTTTGTTCGTGATGGCATTAATAAGGTGAGAAATTCGATTATTGTATTTTGATAATGATAAATTTCGATTTGGAAATGAGTTGTAATAGGAAAAGGGAATTGATCGATCAGAGATAGGGTTTTAAAAAACTGTCGTTTCTAGTTCCAAACGTCTGAAATAGTGGATCAAACGTCTGAAGATGCTTAATGTAGAAACAGAGAGTAGAATCAAATGTTTGGAAATAGTACTCAGACGTCTAGAAAGTTCAAATACTAGACAGAGAGTAACTTCAGACGTCTAGAAGAGTATTCAGACGTCTGGGGACATTTATTAATAGTTTCATATTTTTATTTCAGACGTCTGGAATCTTTTTCAAACGTCTAAAAAACTCCAGATTAGTTTTTTTGTTGATATTTTTGTGAAGAAAAAACTTTATTTGTTGAATAGAATACAATACAAACAAATATATATGTATATAATCGTCTTCAAACATAATAGTTTATTTTTCCTGATTCCATTCGTGACGTTCCCATGAATTTGGTTCGTAGATGGGATGACCATAGTTGATTGGGGACCAGGAAGGAGCTTTGGGTGACGAAGTCGACGGTTCATCTCTAGGAGTTTCAACAAAGTGTGGGGATTTTTTATGTAAACACTTCTTTGTTGGAGAATGGCCACATATAGCATATAGAGCCTTTTCCAAGAAGTTCAAATGTTTGATTGTTCCTTCCTGTCTATACTATATTTCCTTTTGAGCATCCATCATTGCGAACTGATAATGTGATACTTCATCAAGTTTTTTGTGGATTGTAAGTGGTTTTTTTCGTTTGGCTTTCTTCAGTAGAGGTGATAATCCCATCGACTTTTTGGTAAGTCAGGAGAGGGTAGAGAATGAAGAGGTGAAGGAGTACGAATTTGAAAAATTATGATTAATTCCCTTTTTTGCAAAAATTTGTAAACAATTCATTTTCAAATTCTCCTCCATGATCACTGCGAATATTTTTGATTTTCAAATTCATTTGATTTTTAATTCATTTTGCAAAAAAATTAAACATACCAAAAGTGTCACTTTTATGTTTTAAAAACAAAGTCCATGTATATCTTGAAAAATCATTAACAATTACAAAAACATACTTGTTTTGATTTATTACTCTTACTTGAGTAGGACCAAATAAATCTAAATGCAACAATTCTAATGGTTGTTTTGTTGAAATATTATTTTTAGATTTAAATGAACTCCTTTTTAATTTTCCAATTTGACATGCATCACACAGATTGTCTATTTTATAATTTATTTTTGGTAGACCTCTAACTAGTTTATGTTTTCATAATTTATTTATATATTTGAAATTCATGTGACAAAACAGTTTATGCCATAGCCATGGATCATCAAGCTTAGCGGTCAAGCATAAATCCGAATTTTGTTTTATATTCATATCCAAAATATAAATATTTTTATTTCGAAATCCTTCAAATAATAAATTTTTATTATTATCAAATATATTGCATCGATTTTTCTCGAAATTTATTTGAAAACCTTTATCGCATAGTTGACTAATGCTGAGGAAATTATGTTTTAAATTTTCTACTAATAAAATATTAAAGATAATAGGAGAGTTAGAAATACCGACGTTTATGACTTCCCCAATTCCGATGACATATCCTTTCAAGTTGTCTTCAAAGGTTACGGTGCCTCAATCGATATATTTTATATTTGAGAGCATCTTGGCATTCCCGGTCATGTGTTTTGAACAGCCACTATCGAGTATCCATTCCTCCTTGCTTTTATTTTTGGGTACCTATAAAACAAAAATTATTCAATTGGTACCCACTTCTTTTATTAGGGTCCTAAATGTTAGGAGGGGCGGGTAGCCATACCTAAATGGGTTTGGGTCCTTTAAAAACATAATCATTGTTAAATACTGCACTTGATAGAAAACTATCAATATATTTTTGTCTAATTAAATTACTATTAGACTTTGGTATCCAAATTTTTATATTTTTTAAATTTTACATCTTTACTTAACTTTGGTGCCTTTTTGAAATTTTGATATAAGATACTTTGCTTTATAATATTGCCTTTTTTATTTTGTGAATTCTTTTCAAATCCTAATGCATTTCGATTACCAGAGGGTTTCGAAATTTTAGTTAAATTATCAAGATCTTGTTTTCCTTTGTTAAACTTTGAAACATTGTTAGTAATTTTTTTCTAGTTTATCCTTTAATTCACAAATTTCATTTTTTGAAATTTCTATACTACTTTTTAGTTCAATATTTTCCTTAATCAAATTATTATTCTCAAATTTTAACATATCTATTTCACTAAGTTGTGTATCATATTCGATAGACTTTTTATATTTCTCTTGTGAAATCTCTAATTCTTCTTCTAAAATAACTTTTTCATCCTTTAATAATTCAATTTCTAGTTCTAATCGATTTATTTTGGCTAGGTGTTCTTTATTCAGTTTTTTTTTATTTGTCTAAACTTGTCATCAAGTTCAATACTTAACTCTAACAATTCATTATAGTTAAGTTCAGGACATACCTCATCAGTGTTAGCCATAAAACATACATTAGCTTGTTCTCCATCATCACTATCACTCTCGGAAGATGATGATGAATCGGAATCGTCCCAAGTGACTTTAAAAGCTCTTTTCTTCTTAAATTTATCAAATTGTTTTTTTCTCATTGTTGCGTTTAGAGCAATTCTTCTTCATATGTCCGTATTGATCACATTCATAGCACTTGATTTGAGATAAACTTGTTGTATTGGACTTTCCTTCTTTTTGGAATTTGGCCATCTTTCTAAATTTCCTGAATTTGTTATAATTCTTGACAATGAAGACTATCTCTTCTTCATCCAAATCCGAGTCATCATTCTTTGCTTGAAATGCTATGTTCTTCTTTTCAACATTTTGTTATTTTCTAGCATGTAAGTTAGCTTCATAAGACATTAAATTTTCTATCAACTCTTTAACCTTAAGAGTAGAGAGATCATTAGCTTCTTCAATATCTAATACCTTCTTTTCCCAATCCGATGCTAAATAGTTGAGCATTCGAGAAAATAAATCAAAATCAGTAAACTTAACTCCTAATGCCATAAGATCATGTTGGATAGTTTGAAATCTAGAATACATGTCAACAATAGTTTCATTTTGCTTCATTTTGAATGAAGAGAATTGATTTTGCAAAATTGAAATCTTCGTTTATTTGACCTTTGTTGTACCTTCGTATGTAACTTGTAAGGTACGCTAAATGTCAAATGTAGTTGTGCATAACATGACACTTGAAAATTCATTTTTATCTAGAGAGAAAAATAAAATGTTCATAGCTTTAGCATTGTTTGATGCTAAGGCCTTTTGTGCATCGGTCCAAGTGTTCATAGCAGTGTCAGGTGCTTCATATTTATTTTGTGTGGCAGACCATATTTCTAGACCATTAGCTTCCATAAAAATATGCATACGAGTTGACCAATATGCATAGTTTGAGCCATTAAATAGTGGAGGACATGCGGTAGACTAACCTTCTTGAAACATACTTGTCATATTAGTGATTCAAAGACTTGTTACGGTACTTTTAATCAAACCTTATGCTCTGATACCAATTGAAAGACTAACTTATGGTGGATCGATTATACAAATGACAAGTATATAACTAAATTAAACTATAGTGTAATGATTAGTAAAGGATGTAAATAAGAATAACCACACCAGGGTTTTTATACCGACTCGGATCTCCCGTCCTACGTCCAGTCCCGAAGCTCCTCTTCGGAATTTCCTTTCACCAAATAACTCTCACTTCATCGGAGGAACATGTTTACAATAGCAGAGTTTCTTTGTCAACTATGTGTTCTCTATTACATGGATTTTGACTATATAGTACAATTGAACTTCCTACATCTCTTGAGTGATTGCATACAATATTGTTCGAGAGAATATAGAAGTATATGATCTCAGATTTACAGATTGGATAGCAACTAGATGATTAGAACAAGAGATGATCAAGATAGAAAGTCGAGTTGTATTTTGATCCTTCTTGATTCTTATTTATATAGTTGTAGATTGTTGCTTCTAGTAGTTGTATCTCTTCCTTTTCAGTCTACAGTCGTTACTGTTCACTGGTAAAGTGCTATGGAGGAGAGATGGAGTTGTGTCTTTTCGGAGATGATAATTGTTATTTGAATTTTTTGCCCCGAGCCCAGTTTCAGACGTCCGAATAATGTTTTCAGATGTCTGAAACCTATTATTAATTTTAGTCCAGCATCTACGTTCAGATATCTGAAGCTCTGCAATCAGACATCTGAACCTGTCAAGTGAGGTTTTTCTGGGTTCATTCTTGAGTGTATTTTCCTTCGATCTTCGTGCAACTTTGTAGATGAATTTCTTTAATGCTTTAGTCATCGTCTTGTCAAGATAGTGGTTTGTCTTGCTTTGATCTGTGTATGAGATTTCCATTATGCAGTTGTCATCGTCGAAATCGTAAACTCAAGGTTCTAACATGGAGGGTTCTAACATGGACTTACGTTTTTCTAAACCCTAAGATGAAACATAGGAGTATTTCGACTTCTCTCACTACAAAAAAAAAGGACTTTTCTAGCATTGCAGAAATGCTGCAACATCTTTTCGCAGTGTTATGAAAAGGCTGTATACCTACAAGCTGTGGTAGACCCTCGATGCATAACAGCCCTTCGAAAAATGCTGTAAAAGATAAGTTTTCGATAGCTTCTTTGTTCATGTTAAGTATACGTTTTACAACGATTCATATGAAGTTATGTTAAATTGATTACAACATTGGTAGAAACTATTATAATTTTTTTAGCGCTTCATAAATAAGTTTGTAGCAATTTTACAATATGTCGTAGCATTTACCTTTCGTCTTCATAGGTAAACCTTTATTAACTCATCAACAACCCCTCTACAATGCTAATATATCTCTAGTTGGTGCAATGTTTTAAAAATGTTGCCTACCCGTCGTGAATATTCTTCCCATACAGTTTTATACCGACTATTAAAATTTATATTCGATAGCATTGCTTAATTTGAATAGCAAAAATAAATATAACCTTAGCATATTATATATGAAATAAAGTTGTACTAACTTCATACATAAAATAAGCAATAATCGTAAATAACATTTTATACACAACTTTCTAAGCAAATATGATGGTAACGTCCTTTTACAAAAAGAGCCTGCTAAAAAAAGCAAAATATAAATCATGTAAAGTCCAAGCTCGTCCTCTTCAATGGTCCAATATCCTACAAGGAAAAAATGAAGTTAGAATAAGTAATAAATTACCTGCAAATTTCAAGGAAAAAACTGAAATTAGAATAAGTGAAAAAGTTACAAGTAAAAAGTGAATGATTACTGGGCAATAATTTGCACTGCTCAGCAATACTCTAGTTTACATATCACTTACTTGCTAGATGTATGTTGGATTGCATCTTATATAAGGACACAATAAATCATAAGCAAAAGGCTTTTCTGTTTAAGTACGCGATTAAAATAATCATGCAAAATGACCAATTTCCTCTTTGATCTATTAGTATTGTCGGTTAGCATACATCAAGAACTTGATGTGTTGATTGAACTAGAGCATACATCAAGAGCTTAAACATTTGTAGATAGTTATCAAAAATAAACTTTACATAAAAGCATATATAGTGAACAATTAACCATCAATTATTGATTGGTCAGGTGGTAAGTTTCCTTGCTTAGCTTTCATGTTTCGGTTGCAAACGAATAATTTTCAACTATCTTACAATGAATGACTTTGCATTCCTAACTATCAAAAATTAGCGTCAGATATTGTTTTCTCAAGGCTTATATATGGTAGCTTTGCCCTAACTTTATTTGTACGAAAACATGCAATTAACAACGACATTTCAATATGAGGAAAAAGCTAAAAATTCATCTGGAGACGGGGAATAACATGTTTGCAGAATTAATATTCAAATGAAACAATGCTACTTTAACTTTTAATTAGAGATACTCAAAACTAAAATTTTGTTATGAAACACGGTAAATTATTGTTTGACTGTAAAATCGTTTTCATCATTTTTGATAACTTAGCAAGAGGTCTTCAACATCACTAATACCCAACTTCAAACCAAGAGCACCTTTATCAAAATCTTCTTTCATCTTCATCCATAAAACAAAGTATTGTCCAAAAAACATAAAAACATACCTAGCAAGCATCTAACAGTAAAAGACTGCCTTAAAAGACACGTCGACAATATTGGAGTACACACAGTCTGAATAGGTGTAAAAATTGAAATTATAACCGGCTCCTTCTTAGTAACCGACCATGTCATAAATCCAAGAAAAGCACCACCAAGCACAACACATAAAAAACTATTATACTGTTACTCACACAAAGTGTTACTGTTACACAACACATAAAACAAACTGTTATACTGTTACTCAAACAAAATTGAAACTATAGACCTAGCAGTAATGTTGGAAAACAATGGCAAGGTTCGGCTGAGTCGTGGACGGAGTCACTTTCTTGAAGACGTTTCGGCGATCTGCTCAATGGTGCAAGCAGTTCGAATCAATCACCGCCGCCTCTAGGATAAAACAGCCTCTCAGTTGTTGTGTTACCGATTCGTTTGCACGGACGAACGGCTCAGTCTGCACTCTTAAAAATTAAAGCTCGAATTTTATAGAAAAGGAGCGACGGAAAAAAAATGTCGTTCTTTCTGTTTTTCGTCTTCATATCAGTTAAGAAGACGATGCAGTAAAAAGAACGTTACTGGTTTGGGGGAAACGTGGTCTTAAAAAACGGATCTGAGTAATACCGGGTCAAAATAACAATACGGGTTTGAACAGATTTTACCGTTCCAACCCGGTCAAAAAACGGTTAATAAATTTGTAGCAAAAATATAAGTGTTACACCACTACAAGCCCAAGCCGGAGCCCGGCCCGGGTCGGGTCGAGTCGAGTCGGTCGGTCGGCGCGCGCGCGCGTGTGTGGTGGTCAAGCATGGCCTCCCTCCTCACAAAAGAGCATCATTGGGTGCCCAAAGGGCCCAACTTAGCCTCTAAGAATCAAGTATAAATACTTGATTCTTTCATATAGTCCTACAATGTGGGACTATTCACAAAGCCATTCTTCACACTTAGTCATTTTTAATAATTCACTTGAATTTTTCAACACAATTTCCAACAATCCCCCACTTGAATTTTTAAAAATATTTTCGAGCAATTTCTGAAAACATAAGATTGTGCATAAACAAAGGTGTCGTTAGACTTGAACCTTTGCATAGTGAATAAGATTCAGTTTTTACTAGAGTGACACGTAGTCTTGAACTCTATTCCTGACATCAGACCACACACAATCCTTCTAGAGTGCAATCAAATAAGCCCGTGCATTTATGGCCATGCACGTCTATCCCAGTTTAGTGAATGCTCTAGGAGTTTTGCCCAAAACTCCATAGGAAACGGCCAAATTTCCACATTCACACAGGTGAGTCTATCAAGAGTACTCCTGAAGGTAGGTACTCCACTCCAAATGGAGTATAGATCTCATTAAGAGTTTCTATTAACTTATCCTCTAATCACTTCAGGAATACATGCTTCTTTATATATGAAAAATGGCATGTTCAACTCATATCACTTCACAACTTGTTCTTACCCATTGAACCTAGTTCTTGGGATCTCCAGTCATTAGGTCGGGTTACCATTGTGCGTGACTCAACAATCTAAGGGCAATAGTCCCATTTTTCTAGAAGTCGTAAGGACTTTCTCTCTGGCCAGTCCTTTCGTCAAAGGATCTGCCAAATTCTCATCACTGCGTATGTGATCCACTCTAACAGCTCCTGAAGAGAGTAGCTCTCTAACAGTGCTATGCTTACGACGTATCTGTCGTCTCTTACCGTTGTAATAACGGTTCTGAACTTTTGCAATAGCCGCGGTACTATCGCAATGGATCAACACAGCTGGTATCGGTTTTTCCCATAAGGGAATCTCGGCTAGCAGATTTCTTAAGTATTCTGCTTCCTCACTAGCTGTGGCTAGTGCTATCATCTCAGACTCCATTGTAGACTGAGCCAAAATAGTCTGTTTCTTGGATTTCCAAGAAACAGCTCCTCCAGCAATGCTAAAGATATAGCCGCTAGTTGCCTTTGAGTCATCAGATAAAGTATTCCAGTCTGCATCGGTGTAACCTTCAAGAACAGCTGGAAACTTTTCATAATGTAATCTAAGGTTCATGGTTCGTTTTAGGTATCTCATGACCCTCTCAATAGCGTGCCAATGCTCTATACTAGGTCTACTAGTAAACCTGCATAATAATCCCACGACATAGGCTATGTCGGGTCTAGTACAATCAGTGGCATACCGAAGGCTGCCAATGATGCTCGCATAATCAGACTGTCTTACACCTTCACCAGTGTTCTTGAAAAGTTTTACACTAGGATCATATGGTGTACATGCAGGTTTACAGTCAAAGTAATTGTATTTCTTTAAGATCTTCTCAATATAATGAGATTGATCCAAAGAAAGTCCCTTTTCGGACCTAGTAATCTTAATACCAAGAATTACACTCGCTTCACCTAGATCTTTCATATCAAAATTGGCACTTAACAAAGATTTAACAGTGTTTATGGCATGAATATTTGATCCAAAAATTAGTAGATCATCTACATACAAACATATTATAGTGCAAATGTCATTCTCAAATTTATAATAAATGCATTTGTCACTTTCATTAATTTTAAAACCATTTGAGATTATTAAATTATCAAATTTTTCATGCCATTGTTTAGGTGCTTGTTTTAAACCATATAATGATTTATCTAATTTGCAAACTTTATGTTCTTGACCATGAATTACAAAGCCTTCAGGTTGGTCCATATAAATTTCTTCTTCTAATTCACCATTTAAAAAGGCAGTTTTAACATCCATTTGGTGTATAATTAAATTATGAATAGATGCTAATGAAATTAGTACTCGAATGGATGTGATTCTAGTTACAGGTGAAAAAGTATCAAAAAAGTCTATATTTTCTCTTTGCCTAAAACCTTTAGCTACCAAACGGGCTTTATATTTTTCAACTGTTCCATTAGGTTTTAATTTCTTTTTAAGTACCCATTTACAACCTATAGACTTACAGCCAGGTGGTAAATCTACTAAGTGCCAAGTCTTATTGGATTCCAACGAATCCATCTCATCATTTATAGCCTCTTGCCAAAAATCGGCATCTAAAGAAGATAAGGCTTCTTGGAGGTTTGTTGGATCCTCCTCTATAGTAAAAGTGCAAAAATCCGAGCCAAAATCTTTATCAACTCTTGCTCTTTTACTTCTTCTAGGTTCAGTTTCAGAAGATTCATTAAGTTCTGTTCTAATAGGCACGGTGTTATTTGACGTGCCCCCACTATTCCTCAATTTAAAAGGAAATTTACTTTCATAAAAATCAGCATCAATAGATTCTACTATATTATGTGTATTTAGGTCATAAAATCTATATGCTTTGCTATTAATAGCATAGCCAATAAATACACATTCGTATGTTCTACTTGCTAATTTTATTCTCTTAGGGTCGGGTATACGAACATATGCCAAGCATCCCCAAGTTCTAAAGTAAGATACATTCGGCTTATAATTTTTTAAAATTTCAAAAGGTGAAGTCTTACTTTTTGATTTAGGGATTCTATTCAATACATAGCATACAGTCAACAAAATATCCCCCCACCAATGTTTTGCTGCACCTGAATTTAACAAAATAGCTACAACTAATTCGGTAAAGGTCCTATTCTTTCTTTCAGCTTTACCGTTCATTTCAGGTGAATAAGGTGCAGTTCTCTCATGAATTATACCATTCAATTTATAGAAATCAAGAAATGAACTAGATTCATATTCTGTTCCTCTATCACTACGAAGTCTCTTAATTTTCTTATTAGATTGATTCTCAATTTCAGTTTTAAATAATTTAAACATATCAAATGCATCACTTTTATTTTTCATAAGATATACATAAGTGAAATCAGAGGTATCATCTATGAAAGTGATAAAATAACGGTGTCCATGTCTAGTCAAAGTACCATCTAGTTCACATATGTCAGAATGAATCAAGTCTAAGGATTCAGAAAATCTATCAACTGATTTATGAGGTTTCTTAGTGATTTTTGCTTGACTACAGAATTCACATTTATCAAAATCAGTTTGTGACATTTTAGGAATCAAATCTAATGTGATCATGTTATGAATTATACGCTTATTTACATGACATAATCTAGAGTGCCAAATATTAAAGTCACACAGCATATAAGCAGAACTGGTTACTTTATTAGATTCAACATTCAGTTTAAACATACCCTCACAAGCATAACTCTTCCCTACAAACATCCCCTTATAAGTCAAAGTATACAAATCAGCCCCTATAACTTGAGTAAAACCAGCCTTATTAAGGAGAAAACCAGAAACCAGATTCTTTCTCATCTCTGGAGTATGCATCACATCTTTCAGAAGAACTGTCTTTCCAGAGGTAAACTTTATTTCCACATTTCCAATGCCTGCAACTGTAGTGGTGTGAGAATCTCCCAACAGCACCTTCTGATCATCAGCAGCCGTGTATGTACTAAACATAGCACGATCATAGCAGACATGGCGGGATGCACCAGTGTCTACCCACCAACCCTCTGATCCACCAACAAGGTGAATCTCAGAAATCATAGCCGTCAAAGGCTCCTCAGTCAGGTTAGCCTGCGGTGCAGGGCCTGGTCTGTTCCTACACTTGCGTGCCATATGACCTGGTTTTCCACAGTTGTAGCACAGAAACAACTGTCCAGAGTCATTCTTTTGGGTTGGTTTCTGCTGTCCTTTTTGGTTCCCTTGCGGGTTCCAATTCTGTTTGTTGCGGTTGCGGTTCTGATTCTTAAAGCTTTTCGGATTTGGTTTCAGAACTGCTGGCTTGGACTTCTTAGTGTTATTGTTGGTGACAACAAGCACTTCCTCTTTCTGGTCCTGTTTCCGAGCCTCCTCCTCAATACGGAGGCGAGTAATCAAGCTCTCTAAGGAGAATTCCTTAGTCTTGTGCCTAAGCACATTCTTAAAGTCTTTCCAACCTGGGGGCAGTTTATCAATAATAACAGCAATTTGAAACTGTTCATCTAAACTCATACCTTCGGAGATGATCTCATGAGCAATTTTCTGAAGCTCATGAGACTGCATCTCTACTGACCTGTCATCCGTCATCTGGTATTTGAGGTAGCGGCTGACTGCATACTTCTTCGCTCCAGCCTCTTCGGTATCGTACTTCTTTTGCAGCGCTTCCCAAATCTCTTTGGCTGACTTGTCAGAATTGTAGTAGTCGTACAGGTCATCGCTGAGGCCGTTGAGTATGTAGTTTCGGCACATGTAATCTTGCTCTGTCCAGTTCTGCAACTCGTTTGTTTTTTCTGCCCAGGCTCGCATCTGATCTGCATCTGCTTCGTTGTCTGGTTTACTGGGTAGCTGCGGTCTGTCGGTTGTCAGCACAGCCACGACTTTTCTGGTGGTCAGGAAGAATTCCATCTTCTGTCTCCAGCGTTTGAAATGGAGGCCCTCGAATCTGAAGGGAGCAGCAGAGACGACCGGCAGTTGGAAGAAGGAAGCAGGAGCGGCGGCATCTAGATCTGCAGCAGAGGCCATTGTTGTCGATCGTCTTCAATTTGTTGGAAAACAATGGCAAGGTTCGGCTGAGTCGTGGACGGAGTCACTTTCTTGAAGACGTTTCGGCGATCTGCTCAATGGTGCAAGCAGTTCGAATCAATCACCGCCGCCTCTAGGATAAAACAGCCTCTCAGTTGTTGTGTTACCGATTCGTTTGCACGGACGAACGGCTCAGTCTGCACTCTTAAAAATTAAAGCTCGAATTTTATAGAAAAGGAGCGACGGAAAAAAAATGTCGTTCTTTCTGTTTTTCGTCTTCATATCAGTTAAGAAGACGATGCAGTAAAAAGAACGTTACTGGTTTGGGGGAAACGTGGTCTTAAAAAACGGATCTGAGTAATACCGGGTCAAAATAACAATACGGGTTTGAACAGATTTTACCGTTCCAACCCGGTCAAAAAATTTGTAGCAAAAATATAAGTGTTACACCACTACAAGCCCAAGCCCGGGTCGGGTCGAGTCGGTCGGTCGGCGCGCGCGCGCGCGTGTGTGGTGGTCAAGCATGGCCTCCCTCCTCACAAAAGAGCATCATTGGGTGCCCAAAGGGCCCAACTTAGCCTCTAAGAATCAAGTATAAATACTTGATTCTTTCATATAGTCCTACAATGTGGGACTATTCACAAAGCCATTCTTCACACTTAGTCATTTTTAATAATTCACTTGAATTTTTCAACACAATTTCCAACAAGTAACATTCGAACCCACACAAAGTGTTACTCAAATAGGTTATTTATACTGTTGAGTTTTATGGAATTGTTTAAATTTAATAAACCTTGGTTAAACTTTTTGGAAACTTTTTTACATATCTATAAAACTTAGTAAATTTTTAGAAACTTAGTTAGCTTAGTAAAAAAAAAATTAACACAGTTAAATTTTACAAACTTGTTTAAATAGTTAAATATTCATAAAACTTTGTTAACTTTTATAAAATGCAGTCTAATTTTATAAACTTAGTTAATTTTATAAAATTAATTAGTTTTTTTAATAATTTAATATTTATAAACTCAGTAATTTTACAATAATTTTATAGACAATCTAATTTTTTATACTCGGTTAACTAATTTTTATATACTTGGTTAAATTTTAGAGATGAAGTTCAATTTTATGAAGTTAGTTATTTTTGTAAACATACTTAATTTACTAATTATTTAACAAACTTAGTTATCATAGTTAATTTTTATGAAACTTAGTTAGCTTCATTAATTAGTTGACTTTTTTAAACTTAATTAGTTTTTATATACTTAATTATTTTTATAAACTTGTCTAATTTTCATAAAAAATTATTTAACTTGGTTAACTTTTATAGATTTATTTAATTTTTATAAAATTTAGTCAACTAAATTAATTCATTTAATTTTTATAAAACTAAGTTAACTTGATTAATTTTTATAAATTTATTTCATTTTTATAAAAATACGCTAGCCAATTTCTAACTTATAAACTAATAACTTAAATTTATAGACGTGCTAAGAATCAATCGGTCTTAAATTGTTAAGTTGTACACAGAAATTATTTGTTATCCAAATCAATGATGTTTAACAAGTTTGTATTTTAGTTGAAATCGGTACGTCATAAGGGATTACACTTAACACATATTTTCTAGCAGAGTTAAACTTTATTATAATATTATTACCCATAAATTACAATGTAACTAATATGATTATTACTCCAAATTATGATGAGTACTACGAATATGTCCAAATTGAGGAAGGATGCACAATATTCTAAAATTATTAAATCCTGACGAAGAGTAAAATTCGATTCATGAAAATTAAGTGCTTGTAATACTAAGCTATTTGTACTTGTATTACAATCCAAGAAAGAGTGAAAAACAAAGCTAGAAGAAACCATACCCTCTAAAGTCTTCAATTGAAGAGAAGTTGTGCTGCCTCATGAAATCTTGTGGCTTTGAGCAAAGCTTTTTGATGTAACCATACCCGTGCATCATAATACCGGTGCAAACGTGATTTGTTTGTAACATATATTTATTATTAGATAAACTATGAATGCAAGAGATGCATGCATCGATAAAATAGATAGAGTTCTGAGTAAAAAAAAAAGCATAAAAACATTAGAAAATAGCCCTGTCAAAAGGGTATATGATTCGTTTCCTTCAAAGCATTTAATAGACCAAAGTCGAAAGTTTGTAAATAACGGTGTTTCAACTGTTTATAGTGGTAAAACTAATATACGAAAGCAAATTTCAAACTTTAAATCCAAAATAGCTGCGCTAACCTAATAACAATATCAAAACTGAAACGATGATACCATTAGGCTATCACCAACCTGCTGTCATGCTGTCTTGCACTACTACTTGTCTTTGTTCGATTTGCGTACACCAGGTCTTATACATGAAACACAACCTGACTCCTCAACCATCCTAAAAACCGCTTCACGTCAATTGCAACAACCAGGACAAATACAATATCCCCACACATCACTCAACAAGTAAAGCATGCAAGCTTGAAAACCTATTTAAGTGTATCAATCTGCTCATCAAATCAATTTTCGCACTCAAACACACCAAATCCTCCAAACTGATTTAGACAATCAAGAAAGCACATTCCAGCTCAAGACAACTGCTCCATCTCCTTACATAAATTTAGCACCACTATCCTACCTTGAACTGCCACCTCCTACTCTGACCACCCTAGTTATTCTCCTACTTCAAGCCTAACATTCAAACACATTAATAAAAATAGGAAACAAGAAAGATAACTCATCCCTAGCTAAGGATGATATCAGCAAAGGCAAAGAGTTTGACCTTGATCAAACAGTACCAAATACTGAAATGATGAATAGAACTTCCCCTCCATCTACAAGACAAAAGCATTGTTTGGATCCTCTGCCATGTTGATGTCAAGCTTGTCCACTACATATGCCTGCTGTATGCATCAGTGTTGGACTCTGCCACCTTTTGTTCATCCCATTTAGGCCTTTGCAGCATCTCTTTTTGGTGCTACTAGCCATGCATGCTTTTATTTAGTCAACTAATATGCCTCGGTTTATTTATTTTATAGGACAATTTTTGAAAGTAAGCTCCTCAAAATAAGAAAATACGGTTTTAGGATCAACTAAAAACCAATTGCGAAAAAAGACCTACTTCGAGCATTAATTTTTATACCTAGAGCTTGCACATTCCATAAATGCGCAAAGTTCTAGGTATAAAGCTTGTGCAATCCACAAGTGCACAAGCTTTATACATAAAGTTTGCGCACTTGTGGATTGAGCAAGCTCAAATTTAAACATCAAAAAGACAGACAGCCCAGATCTTCATTCATTCCCCTGCCTCCTTATTTTCTTCCCAAAACCATCCTCAATTCTCATTAACCCAATCCAAATACAAATCAATATCCTCAATTACATTATTCTCTACTATTCCTTGAAGCAACTACTTGATTATGCTAAAAATGAAAGGAAGTTCTTCATCTATGGTGATTAGAGGTAAAATCCATTTAAGTGTAAATTGATTATTAGTTAACAAGTGATTGTTGTTGTTAATGGAAGAAATAGTGTTAGATGATGTCGACGAAATTCACTCTTATGGTTGGTGTCATTGTCGAATATGCAAATAGCAATAAAGTAATTCTAAAACCAAAACCCTAGATAAGAAATAGATGTTTGATTAATTAATTGGTTGATGTTTATAATGCAGAATTGACTCAAGGATTCAAAGATAGAAGTGTTCTCTATCTTCAAGAACAACATAGAATCCAAAATGATGCGCTAACAGAGGTAATTTTTCTATGCACAATGCTTTAATTGTAAACCAGAATGCAAGTATGAATTACTAATTTAAATTCTTTGATAATTATAACGGATTTGGAAACAATTAAGCTTTGCAACCATTCGAGCAAGCTAAAAGAAATAGACTTTAAAGATCCTAAATTGGAGCAGAACCTAAAAATTGTCGGATTTTGAAAAGCTATGCAAATTGACTACATTCAACTAGATCATCATCTTATTACGGCTTTGTGCGGTAGATGGAGACCAAGACAAATACTTTTCATTCAAGAGTCGGTGAAATGATGGTAACTCTAGCCGATGTTTATTTTCTTTTTGGTCTAGGCGCAGATGGTTTCTCGGTATGTTCACAAAATTTGGATATCAATTATTTGGAATTGTGTCATGACTTGCTCGGTATTTTTCCACTTAGAGAAGCTATTAAGTCTAAAAGTGAGCTAGCAATGACATGGTTTAAAAGTGAATTTTCTGAGCCACTGCCTGAAGGTGCGACAGATTTAGATATACTTTGTCGCAGTCGTGCTTTCATATTGTACTTTTTAAGTTGCCGTCTTTTTCCAGATCATTCGGAAGGCAGGTTAAATTTGAAATTTGTACCATTTCTAGATGATTTAGTAAAATGTGGTTACCATTCTTGGAGCAGTGCTGTAATTTTCTATTGGTACAGTGAGTTGACAAACATTGTCTTGCAATAAAGAAAAGTTTTTAGGGGGTTCTGCAACGTTGTTGCAAACATAGTCTTCGTCTCATATTGTCATTGGATGACCGTCTATAAGAATTCCTACCGATTTAGATTCGTATCTTCCATTCGGATGTAGATGGAATTGTGCTAGGAGTTGGCGTAAAACGCCAAAAGATGTACAATTTTAGCGAAATGAATTGAATTTGTTGGCAGATGACGTCGTTATATGGGAACCATATTATTTGGTGAACAAATTTAGGCATCCGGACATTGAGTATATATTGCTGGTTGGATCGCTAAGAGTAGACTGATTCTTTTTATAGACTTTGATTTATATGCTTTTAACCAAATAATGAGACAGTTTTCCTTTGACTATCAGCACATTCTCGATCTCATTGTGCCCTTAGACCCAGAACCCCTAGTTGGATGACATTTCTCTAGAAAAGTATTGTGTTATGGAATTCCAGAATTGATCGTGCCGAACGAACACGTGAACCTCCGATACCGTTGAGCGAGTACAAGTATTGGTATTGGCAAATTACTAGTCATTATATTCTAAAAAATCGGCAAGCAAAATTGGTTACGTACATTCCCCATGCGCGTGATGTGGTTTAGTATTGTAATTTATAAATTTTGATTGTTCAATTTTTTTAGCTCATATTCATTGATACATTAATACCAATTTGGCGTAGGTAAGCGGCATATAAAGCGCTTTGGATGTGGTCGACAAAATCGAAGATGGTCGTATGGAGCTAGACAAAGTGAAAAGAAAATGCATTGACCTACGATGTATACTTGATACGATTCTAGGTCAAAACAAGCTAAGAAGGCCGGCAAAACCTTTGCGCATTATAGAAGAACGACCACGTTTTACGGAGGAGACACATACAACAGTGGAAGCAGTTGAGGGAGGACAAACGAGATGGAGAGAGGCACATATGCAAGCTATATTGATTAATACTGCTTGCACAATCCATAATTACGCAACGAGTATTTGATTTCTGTCAAAAACAGAGAGCTGTTGCAACCTTCTCCACCACACAACAATCATTGGAAAGGAAATTAGCAATGCAAAGAAATTAACAATGATAAGAAATAAAGATTCGCAGTAAAAAATTAACATGTGAAGTAAATACCAAACATATGCAATAGCAAGTTAACACACTTCTTAGCAAGTTAACACACTTCTTTTGTTACAAATAAACAAAAATATTGAATAACAAAGATATACAACAACTCGTACAATTCAAGGCGGACATGTTTTTTTCTCTTATGGTTAATAGAACCACATTTGCTACATCTATTATGGTTGGAAGAAGATGGCGGATCCATGAAACATTTGATTCGAATTGAACGCGGAAGACCTGAATTTATACACACTGGTGGTGGTTGTATAATAGGACCATCATAGACATCCCAATGTCGACTATCTGGTACAATGTAGAATAAAGGAGCATAAACTACGGTATACTTAGCGTCGTGTACCACGTGGAGATTAAGTCAAAAAACGCTTTATTAGCACTACCTGAACCACATGAACAAGCTGATAATATGTGGGAGCATGGAAAATGATCTAACGTTGGCATGTTGCACGAACATTTGGCGACATTATCTTTGATATTCACCGTATAATCAAACATATGAACATCTTTCACCTGCCATCATATGAAGCTATATCTCTCTATGGACACGAGTCTTGATTCTTCCATTCTTCTTTGCGCTAATGCTTCCCACCTCGGTGCAAGATGTAACGTTCATTTTTCTCCTTGAGTTCGACGTTCGATGAAGTAATGATTCAATCGATGAAATGTACGTGCAACCAAGGATCTAATAGGCAAATTTCTAGTTCCTTTCAGCACACCGTTAAAGATTTTGAAAACATTAGTTGTCATCGTTTTGCATCTTACGCCGCCGTCGTGATGAGGAGTCCAGCTTGATTCCTGATTCAAAATTCTTTCAATCCACGCATCAGCATCTCGATTTACAGCCTTCAACTGTTTTTGAAGTTCATTATATTTTACAACCTTCGATGTCATGGCACATGCATGTAACAAATTTTGTAGCTCATCCGTGCCAAACTCCGCTTTCTTGAAATTTGCTTTAATATGACAATACAAAAGCGACGATGATGTTCAATTGGCCAAGTTTTCCTAAGCGCATGTGGAATTCCTTTCATACGATTTGAGGTTATAAAGATAATACATCTGGTACGAACGGATGGAATATAATTCCATATGCAACGAATAAACCAACTCCGTACAATAGCAAAGGCTAACGGAAGTAGACCTTGGTTTGCATCCACAACAGTAGCTACTAGTAATGTACGTAGATACTTTCTGTATAAATGAGTGGCATCAATAGATAGTATAGGTTAAAAGTGGTTGAAATCACGAATAGAATGTCCGAAAGCCCAAAAAGCACCATGACTATGAATAACATCAGACACGGTTCCAGGGTTGGTACGTTGTAGGGCTCGAAAATATTTTGGCAATTCAGCGTATCATGATTCCCAATCTCCATAAATCATTGCAACAGCTTTCTACAGTACGTGCCAGACTCGAGAATAATTTACTTTAATATGAAGCATATTGGACATTGTCTCTTGAACAGTTCTTGCAGTCATGTTTGTTTAAGCTTTAATCAATGGAAGTATTTTTCTACATATAAACTTTGAAGTTGCCTTTCGATAGTTTGAGTTGATTATTGCATTTAAAAAAGTGCGATCGCCGCCATATGTAGTTATTTTTCACTAATTTTGATTTTTTCTCACCGAAAGGCTTGCATGCACTCACCAAGGACATGTTTCATCCGCGTCCCAATTGATTGTGTATTGATTTGCACGCGATTTCAAAACTTGAAAAGAAAATGAACACTTAATCGTCCATTCACATAACTGGTCAACAAGCTTCTGCTTACTTTCAAAAATTAACCCAACTCGTGGTCTTTTCTCAGCACATTCCCTTCCAAACACGTCCACGTCTAATTGACAATTTTCCATTATCAATTTCACCATCATTGTTACAGTGCATAAATCATCGGCTAGAGCCTCTTCATAAGTGATTTGTTCATCTTTGGCATTTACATCATTAGCCTCCTCAATATCTTCTTATATGATTACATCATTGTTAACTTCCATTTGATAGATCCAAGTTCTATCTACATCATCCGCACAAGCTACTTCCATGCTATCAAATTGCACTTTGCTCTCGTTTGCAATATCCGCACGATCACCATCGTCATCGTCATCACAACCAATTAATGCTTCTTCAACACTACGAATACAAAAAATAAAGGTAAGATATTTTGCATGAACGTAAGCCATAATACAAGTGCTAGAGTATAATATTACTCACTTTCCCAACGCTCGCGATTGATTTGGATGTATAGAGTTATGCATCATATTTTGTTCTTGACTAGAAGAGGCTCCAACCATTCCGTTGTGGCTGTGAAGTAAGTTTGTAAACTCTCCGCCTTGATGACTTGTAAGATAGGAAGAATATGCTGACCATTGTGTTTGTAACTGTGTGGTGGGTACATACCCATCCACAAAAATTACCATCTGTTGTGTTTCTACGACATTATCATGTTCAACTTTTGCAACATATATTTCTATCACTCTCATTCCAACCGAAAACGTAGAGTTCAAATCATCATCATCTTCCAAATCAAAAGTGGATGAACTATCATCTCTAACCAATTTCATCGCTAATTTTAAATCATACATCACAGGATTGACTTTTTTCACTTCAAATGCTCTTTGTTTAAGCTCTTCAAAACTATAATGATTTTTTATTGTCAATCTTTTTCGCTTTCCGTCAATATATCTCGGTTTACCTTCATCATCAACCAACAATTCTCCATTACAGTAAAATATAGTTAGAACCTTTGACATTATTTACCAAATCAATTGCAATACCAAATTCAAAATCTTGATTTTTGACATAATTCTAAACATAAATTTGTTGAATTAATACTTTATTTTCCCAAGCAAATTTTGTTTCCGTAGGCAATCTTCAGCCAAAAGCAGTCAAATCAAACTTTAAAAAAACAAACAAGCAAATTAATATAATAACGTAACCAATGTATTTCAACAACAAAATCAACACTATCAAATGTATTTCACCAATATAATCAACTGCTTAGCTAGCACACAGTTTATGTTAAAACAAAAACAAACATTTTCGGTACATCATATTTTTAATACTACAGTTCAACAAAAAAAAACCAAATATGACAACGTTAACGTAGTCCCAAACGTCTAGCAAAATCATAGCCTCCCACTGCTTTCCCTTAATTCTTCACTCACCATTTTGAGACGACTGATTTCGGCTTGCAATTCTTACACATACTCGAGTCCCCTTTCACGCAAGGGTTGATCAATACATTTAAAATAGTTACAACAATCAACTTCACGAGGATTTATTCCGTGTTTGTTGTACGAACTACAACCAAAAAATCTTCATCTGACATTCTTTTCCTTTCCGCAAACGACCACTACACACATATCTCCACAATAACAATTTGGATACGGTCGTTGTCCCCATGCCATGGATGGACCAACAAGATGTGTAGGATCAGCATATTTCTGTCAACGCGAATTTAATGATCGGGACTTCGGTAGAAACAACTTCACGTAAATGAGCGTGTAAATTTAGTGGTCTAGAATGAAATTTACGCGGTACTATTTTTAACTATGTTTCTAGAACATGATCAACATCAACGTCAATATGACTTGATCTTGCAACGTCGATTTTCGCTTCAAGTTCATCACAATGTTTCATCATATATTTTTCAAATATTCATATCTACCATCAAAATAAACAATTAAACATTAACATATCAATTAGGGTTTCCAATTTACAATTAGAGTTTCATATTTCATTAATCATTACAAAATGATTTAACAATAAGAATATCATTGCCTAGTAATTAACATCACTAACAACAATAACTCTTAATTTTCAACACCAACAAAAATAGCAAAATTTAAGCACCATTCTTATCAACATAAATTGTTATCTTTGTTTTGTAAGGATGAAGAAGAGTATTCCATATATATCTTAGCAACTATTTGGTTGACAATATGATTGAAGATTTGGATTAGGTAAAAAAATTGAGTTTAGAATGAGAGTTTTGGAGGTTTTTTAGATGAAGATGAAGAAATAAGTAAATAAAGACAGATCTTGACTCTCTGTCTTTTTCATGGTCGAATTTGACCATGCACATTCCACATATACACAGGTTTTACATATAAAGCATGCGCATACATAGATTGTGCAAGCTCTACGTATAAAAAAATTCTGTTTGTTCAATCCATAGTTGCACAAGGCATATTCATAACAAGGTCTAATTTTACAATAAGTTTTAGATGAGTCCTAAAACTAAAATATGTTATTTCTTCAGGTCCCTTTTGAAAAATTGTCCTATTTTATACATTGTTCTATATTTTGTAGAAGCTTCAATTTACGCTTCACAACTACCTATGCATGCTTCAGATTTAATCACCCATTATGCCTCAGAATTTGACAAGTTTTTGTTTCAGTATATGCAATATCCTCTTTACCAATGATACTGAGTTTGTCTTGAAAAGTTTTGGCTTTAGAACTAGAGCCTCTGGTTTTCTACACCTCGGTATTGTCATGCATGCCCAGTTTGGTACTTCAGTACATGCCTCAATTTATGCACTTTAGATAAAGCCACCCATGCACTTTATAATTTTCGTCCACCAACTGCTCCAGTGCCTATTTTGTAATCAAGCTTTAGTTTCAACTGTTTGAGTAATTCACTACTTTTCAGTCACGTTTTAGATTCAACATTCCTATCATTTTATAATCCAAATTATAATTATAAATTAGCGGTAACAAAACAAAATTAATCTAAGGCACAAATATAGCCAAATAGCTATAACAGTTCATACATTTCATTTAGTAAATTAATTAGAACAAAAATATAGTCAAAAGTAAGTTGTTAATAATGAAAAAACTCGAAGATTTAAGGCAGATGGAAAGTAATTTGTAACAACATTTGAGTTAAACGTTGTGTTACAGTGTTGTCAAATGTGAATTTTCTTGTAGTGTTTGGTGGATGTTAGAACTTGTATGTCTTGGAATCCTGACATTTGAGGAAAATTTGACAAACCTTTGGTCCGTTACGATGGATAACTCCTTATCGCTTGTATCACATACATCTCCTAACCTTGTCATCCTTGTCCTAATCTTATCTTTGCTTTGAGGAAAGCTCAACAAATAAGGACAGATTATTCACTTAGATCCACCATTTCACGACAGCCTAAACATAACGCACATACCTTGAGGAATTATGTAGTTAGCTTATCTCGTCTATTCTATATATTAATAGTACTACAATAACATTCCTAGCATATGGAATGCTTAACAACTAAGGAGCATGCAAGAAATCTATTAACATATATAAATGGTAGAGGACAACTTTATATTAAAGATTCATAATTTTATATGTTTAATTGAGTGATGTCGATTTTATGGAATAATGTCTTTCATATGAAATACTGTGACATCCCGGAAATTTGAGGCAATATCAATTTAATAATCTACATTAAAAATTAAATTGATTTGATAATATTTGTTAATAATATATGAATTGATTTAATAATCTTCTTTTAAATAAATATTTAACTGATAATTTATCTTTTAGAAGCTAATCAAATTGCCTTCTATTTATAATGTATATATCTGTATATATTGTAAATGAATAATCTTTGTTTTAAATTTAATAAATAGACATGTTTTCTAATTCTAATTTAGAAATTTGATATTAAGCTATTTAATAAATGACCATATGATTTTAAATTACTCAAGATTTAAGTTTAGTTTGTTTAAAATAATTTTAGCTTAAATTTAAATTTAGCAAAAGGTTTGTTTAATTTGTTTTAAATTTAGCTTGATAAAAATAAGTAGTTTATTAATAAAGAGATAAATTCTTTTATAAATCATTTTGATTTAATAATGAGCTTTATTAATAATGTAAATCCTTACAAATGGATTTTTAATAAAATTGTCATGTCAACTTTATTTATATATATGTGTGTGTTTGAAATGCAAAGTTAAGAACAAAGTAAAATAAATAACTTTGTATCTAAAGAATGAAAGCAAATCAGGTGTATATGTGTAGCCTGTAAGAAGTTGGAAAGCAAGAGAAAAAAAACAATAAAATGCAAAACTTAAGCTAAAATTCATATCAATAATTTATGTAACTTTTTATATGTACTGGAGGTAAGTACAAATCAGGGAAGCCTGTAGAGTTTTGAAATGCAAAGGCATAAAAAAAAATTATGTAGGTATCCTGTAAAAATTAAGTATGCAGGCAAGAATAGAAAAAAAAAGACAAGTATGCAAAACATAATAAAATATCTAAGCATAAAATTTGGTAAATTGAGACGCAAAGTACATTAGCATTAATGACACAGATTCTTAGCTGCTAACAACAGTCATTTCGAGTTGTATTTCAGCCTCCTAATACAAATATCTTGCCTGATAAAACAAATTCTTGTACCTGCAAAGAAATTGTTTGTCTCAGATGCCACCTTCCCCTATAAGCTTCTTTTTATACATGCTTTCTTATTCAGTTCGTTCAACATAGCATAGCATATCAAACATTTATATTTTTATAACTGAAACATCATACATCAACAAAGGCAACAAGGTTAAGGAAAATTAAGCAAACAATTTCTCAGTTTTAAAGTTTTAGCTATTTCAAAACAAGAATGCTCTGTCCCTTCCAAATGCAATTGTGAGTAACATTTTTTTTAAATAACTTAAGTTCTAAACTTATTGTATGTCAATACTTGATTGCTTAAAAATATTTGTGTGAATGTTTATGTGTTCATTCCTCTGTGCAATTGTGAAAATGAAATATCTGCATGTTACCCTGTAAGGCCATCCTGTTTATGCATTCTAAGCTCATGTATTACTTCAAAAATCATCTCTGCGCGATATATCGATTTATAGGGTTTAGTATCTAAACAAGATGGGTTTGTTTAATCATAAAGCAAATGTTAGAATTTGTATTATAGTCTGTAAAGTAGAAATGCTCTGTGAAAACTTAAGGAATAGGCAATTGTGTGATATGCATGAAATTTCAAACACCTTAAATCATTAATCCAGGTTTATAAAGGGAATTCTTACCTACAATTAGGATTTTTAAAAATATAATCACATTTTTATGTTTAGTAATCGAAGAGCATTTCTGAGGAGATCATTTTGGGGTTTCTAGAGTATCTTTGGTGATCTAGGCGGCTGAAGGGGGTCGGGGTTCTTCTGGTCGATGGAGGAGCGATCGATAATGCTAGGAAAAATGGGTGACGGTGATGGAGTTCACCAAGGAAGATGCGGCAGAGGGTTTTCTTCTAGAACCCTAAATTTTGTTGTGTTTGAGAAATCGATCACCACGTCCGAAGTAGGTGATCGAGTGCAGGGACGTTTGGGGTGGTGATAGTTGGGTTGTAGTCAAAGAAGAGGCCGAAGTTATAGACCCTCAGATGGTCGGAGGGTGGAGAACTCGATGATGACAGGTTTTGAGGTGGGAAGGTGTTGGTGTTTCCAGGTTTGAGAGGGGAGGTTTGATTTTGTTTCGAGCAAGTGGGGTAGCTTTTGGTGGTCGTGGCCGTACCTGGAGATAATCGGCGTCGTGTTGGAGCGCCAGTGGGTAGCCGGAGGTGGCTGGGGCCACGGTGCACGTGCACCGTGCCATTGAAGTTCGGTTAAGCTTTGGGTGTGTGTGCAGAGGGTTGAACTCAGGAAATACTCGAGTCACTCGAGTAGGTGACTCGAAGCAAGGCGATGGAGAACTCGAAGCATTGAAGTGGGTTGGAATTTGAGATAGTTCCAGGTTTTGAACTGTCACAGTTTTGGTGTGCAGGGTTTTTAGGCTCGGGAAAGTCTCGGGTCATTTGCGTTGTTTACTCGAAGCAGGGAGGAAATTGACCCGAAGCACTTTGCTTTGGTCTCAGGTGTGAGTTGGATTGCTACAGGTTGTGTGAACTACCTGTAATTTTAAATTTAAAGAAAATTAATTGTAAGTTAGTTGTAATCATGATGTATTTGAATTTAGGTTTGTCAACTAAGATTTAACAAAGTGTAAATCTAATTTGATGTATGAATGCAAATTTGTATTTGAATCTAAAATGAAGTTTTAAATATTTAAATGAGTTTCAGGTTTAAAACCTGATAGTTTCCAGATTTTAAAAATTAGACCTGAAACAAAAGTGTTGCAACAGTTAAACTCGAATTTTTAAAGGTATTGATTCAAATGGATATTTGAATCTTAAAGTTTAAAATGGATTTAGATTTAAAAATCGAATTTCTAATTCTAGTTGTTAAAAGAAAGTTAAATCGAAGTTTTAAATTAAGATAAATTGATGGACTTCAAGTTTACTTAGAATCCAAATCTGAAAGCTTAAATCAGTTTTAAATATGAATGTTTTAAAAATAAGTTCAAATAAAATAGTTTTGAAATTTTGTTTCAATAAAAATTAACTTGATTTTGAGAATTCTTTGATTAAAGAGTTTTGAATAGAAAGTAAATAAGTTGTTTAACTTGAAGTTAAATATTAATGTATTTTGGAAATTTAAATTTGGATTAAGATTCAAGTAGTTTAATTTAAAAGATTTTCTTATATAAGTTCATATGTAAATAATAAATGTTAATTACATTTATTTAAAGATTTTAAATTGAATTTAAATTATAATCATTTTGGATCTTCAACTCAAATGATATTTGAATTTAAATTTAAATGTAATGTTAATGAAGTCATTAATAAAGAAATAAATTATCTTAAGAATAATAGG